>OY756420.1:16302874-17773011 GCA_963576905.1 Mystacides longicornis | reverse complement strand
GGGTCGAATGCCATTGTTCTCTATGTCTGCCTCACTATTCTCGTTTAAAAAGCTTTGCTCCATGAATATGTTATATGTTAACACAACAAAAGCAAAGTTTAATACACACAGTGGATCCTAGATTTTTTTCTGCATTAGAAACGTCTTTTTGTTAAATCATATTCGACATTTTTTAGTGTTATCTTTTGCATACAAATTTCTCATGTGTACCATTTTTAACCGACTAAGTAGTAAATTTTACTAGATGAACGTGCATTTCTTGGTGGAGTTTATTTGAAAATAAAGTTCAAATAAAAGATTATATAACATTTCCACAATTTATGAAAATATAAATATTTATTTTTATAAATATTTTTTTATTTAATTTTTTTTTTAATTTTAATTTGACTATGTGTTCTACCTTTTTCAAATTTAAAAGCTGCATACTTATTTGCTCTTGTTTATTTTACTGCTTGTATTCTGTAAAATTTTGCTAGATTCTATATTTGGCACATTGACCATTTTTTATAATGATTTTATATACTTATTGTTGTTGTTGCATCAACTGATTTGTTTTTTTAACGATTTTTGACACATGTTGCATGCCATTTCTGTATTTTTACATTGTTGTATTTGTTTTAAAGGCTATTGCCGTTTATAATTGTAATAAATAAAATAAATAATTTTTTTATTATCCTTTATAATAAAAAATTGTGGAAATGTTATACAATCTGTTATTAGAACTTTACCAACTAAGTACTTTAAATAAAATCCATATAAATGCATTTAGTTAGATATATTAAAAATTTACAGGTAGGTACATTTTTATTGTCATTAAAATATGGATTTAAATCTCGATCATTAGAGCATTCACCACAATGTGAGACAACCACGCAAATGCGCATGTCATAAAAGCGTTATGAATTAGTAACGCTTAGCTTCTTTCACACTACTTAACATCACCTTAGGCCTTAATACTTTGTTGATAGATTTATTCGTTGTTGCACTTTGCTGCTGCAGTGTCTAACAGTAGCCCTATAGTTCATATAAGCCCGTGATTATCCACTGCAGGACATAGGCCTCCTCACGCTCACGCCACTCCTCTCTGTCCCTGGTCATCCCCATCCATTAGGTCCCAACGGCACGCACGATGTCGTCGCTATAGTATCCTACTTCAAATGCACTGTGTGTGTACGATTATTACAAGAAGAATGCTATCATTAAATTGAACAAAAATGTCATTTCTACTTGAAATATAATGAACTAGCTTATACCCGTTTTGCTTTACGTTTTTGATTCCGATTGTCAGGCTTGATCGGTAGGTAATTAAACAGGTTCTAGTCTAGCTTCCCATTGCTTAACAGACCTCTATAACTGACATAAGCACAGAAAAAGAAGAATGACACTTACAATTATTTCTGTTTTACCGACCTCATAATATTATACGAACCTACCGACATAATTTGCAAGTTTTCATAGAGAGAGAGATAGCTCTGTGGTTTGAATCTTAGCTACATTCACTAATGCGTGATAATTAATTAGGCTCTCTACCCATAGAGGGTGATTTGCGCTATCTGTCAAATTTGCAAAATGGAAGAATCATTTTGCAAATTTTTTCATTAAATCTTTATTTATTGAGAATAATAAGATTTGAATAACATTTATATGTATAACAAATCAATCTACGATTATTTTATTACATTTTCATACCGTAATACTAAGATTCCATTCAACGTTTACATGAGTAATTTTGTTTCCAAAAGTCTTTTTGAGAAATTTGTATGAAGATCCTAAAAAAATAGATTTTTTTAAATAGCTCTAAATATATTAAAGTTAATGCAGCAAATTGTATTTAAGAACCTTCTCCAGCATTTTGTACGGCTCTGGGCATATTAATATCTGACGTAGCATTTGTATTTTGAGCGTGATGCTCGGACATAACGGTAAAGTATTGTCAAAGGCAAATAAAAAAACATTTCTAAAATATTATGTAGATTTGTTTCATATTTTACAAGCATAAGACATATTAGTTTCATTCCTGTAGATAAGCTGTAAACGATTTATTTATTTATTCATACATAATATTAACAGTGATAACAGACAACAAATGGAAATGCTGCCCAAATAGGCCAAGCCTGTACTAGGGCAAACATCTTAACAGTTCATAAAAAAAGATATCTAAAGGAACATACAAACACTAATTAACCAATTCTTACGATTACCGATCGCGCGTAGTATTTGTGCGCTTGAATTTTCTTCAAATATTGTCCATTGTCCAATCCATGTTTATGATAATAAAAATGTTTGTATTATTCATGTTCTTCAATTGTTTTTTTTATATTCCTTTTTTGAAAATACGATAATAGATCACAATGAATTAAGGATGTCCTTTTGAGAAAGTCGAACGCACGCGAGTCCGACCAATTGACCCAATAGGAATATTTTCACGAAACGTTTCTTCCTCATAATATTATTATCCCTTTGTGAAATATTTTGCACCGAAGTATCTTTCAGATAAAATTGTTGTGGCTTTCTTCCCGCTCCCCGCCTAATTCAATTGAGGTTTTATTTTCTCTGATTAGATCCAAACTATTTTGAAACTCACGATGAACTCGAATAATTTTATCGATCGTTTCAACGGCGAAGTTTTTGTGAGCAATTAATTTGAATTTTTTGATTGAAAAGCACTTTTATGTGCAGGAACTACTGTAAGCGTGAATGCTTAAGCAATACAGCAGATACATTTTACTCTAATACCCAACACTTATGAAAATCCAAATGAAAAGTTTACCGAAAAATTTCCAAGAGTTGTAAAATAATTACCCTCATTGTTACAATCCCGATGTAAGTTTATTTACCCACAATCATTTTCTTTTAATCTCCTCTAAGTATATTTTCAGTAATTAAATTTTTTAATTTCATTGTTGCGTGTTTTTCAACCATTTTATCTTCTTAATAGCGTCATTATAGAAACACTCGGAACGATAACGAACCCATTTTTGTGCGACCTTAAGAAGTAGACGGCTTCAACATCGCACTTACAACTAATAAACACAACCAAGTTTTGATTTGGGCGAAAATGTCGCCGAGCTGGGGGCGTTTTGAACATTTTTTCGTATAAGTTTGAAAATACTTTTCGTTTGTTTCTTAACATTTAATTTCTTCTTATGATTTGGGCATAAAGCCTTTGTCAAATTTATCACACACTTATTTGGAAATCAAATACCACTTTTTAAAAGAAGTGGTTGCTGGCATATGGTTTGAACATCGTTCTGATGCCCCCGTAGATAATTTGAATTTTTCGAACGAATTTTTTGTCAATGTAGAGCGCGAAAAAAATAAACTGTCGATTGGAACATGTAAACAATTATTTTAACCAAACAATGACAATTAAGTATATAAAAACTAAATTCCCGACTGACGTTGTCCTGTAGTCTTTACTATTAATATTGATTTCAAATTTGTAATTTATACAAAAATACGTTTAAAATATGTTTGAATGTTAAAAAATTACTTCTGAAAGCTTGAAAAAAATTCTACCAAAAATCTGCGTAAGTACCAATGTTTTAAAACTCAATGGTTGTCAAGTAAATAAATTTTTTGTTATGGAATTTTTCACAGATGGCGTTGTTATCAGTAAATCCGTTCCATACTAACTTTGATACATATTATAATTTATATTTTTAGCTATCTATTTTACGAGTTTTTAATAATTAGGTATTATGTTATCCGGAGCGGAGAAGAATCCAATAAACCAAGCATCATAATAATCTGTTCTGCCGATCTCGAGTTATAAGTGTTCGCACTAACCCGTCTTTCTTTTATATTATAGTTAGATATAAAAAGTGGACAATAGATTTTCTTCCTACTCTATATTGTCGAAAAACTCAAATTGTCTAGAGCAGGGATTCGAATTCTGGTTCATCTTCCTTATTCACGATACCACATTTGAAGTATAATGATGTTAAAGGTGAGCTTATATTTTTAATGAATATAGGTAATTCCAGGATTTTAAGGACAACAAAAAAAAATAACCAAGTATTATAAAATACATAGATTCACATTAAATATACATGCGTGCACATAAATTAACACTTGAGTCATATTTTATACGACAAGCACTGTATGCTCGTAAGACAACCCATCTACTAACGACACTAAGAAAATGGGGAAGCCGTAACAAAATAGTTAGCTAGTAGAGTCAAAGATCAATTATTACTATAAGTACCTACTTCCATCAGTATTTGAATTCAAACACTGTTCTCAAATTTTTCATTGGTCTAATTTCTTACAAAAATAGACTAACAACTAGTATATTGCTTTATCGAAAGATAGTCTGATGTTTCCAAAAATAGTGCAGTCAGTACCTACTTTGTCACAAGATAGCTTAGTGTGAGCAATTCACAAAATAAGGTAATCAAATGTGCATGTTAAAAAAACTTCCAAGAACCCATTCCAAACTTATTTATTTGTGAGTTCTTCTAATAATATAATTATTAATGTCGTCACGCTAGTCACTCTTAAATTTGTGCCGACAAATTGTATACAAAAAACTGTTTGTAGTTGTTGTTTGATATTAAAATAAGAAACAATTGTCAAAAACATCCAATAATTTGATTGTTTCTAGGAAGTGTCTTATTGTTTATGGTTTGTTAAATCAAGTTATTAAAATTCAGAAAGTAGTACTAACTCACCTACTTAAAATCTAGAGGTATTGTTTTTCGAATACAATAGGGTATAAATAGAATATTACAGTATCACCATGAGAATATTCTTATTTCAGATTCTTTTGTCTTTATTTCATGACTATCTTCTTCATTATCCATTTCCACTCCCAATTTGTAAAGATGCATTCCGTTCTTCAAGACAGCATATTGTTTCATCCCGTCTTCTATTTTCTTCTGGATAGAAGTTGTGGTTTATTTTCCTGCCTTTGGGAGGCCTCGAATTATGCAACCCTCCAAGAGATGAAAATACTCTAATTGATTTAAATCAGACTTTTTCTAACTGGATCGTTTTGTATATTGATCCCATTTTGTGTTTTTATATTTTAAGCATCCCAATACAAAAATATTTTGGTTGGTGAGTTTATGTCAAAAGCTAGTAGAGCAGCTGCTTTATAATATAGAAGAATAGTTTTGTTCTCCACCTAGCAGCCACACGTGTCCAATTGTTTTTATCTTTCCTGCTGTAAACACTTGTCGTTATTTCCTTCCTTCCTCTACGTGGTGATTCCGAGTTGACCTCGCACTAATAACAACATCAATTATGTTCCCTTTCTCGGTATTATTTTATTACACGACTCCTCAAATTGTTAGTGAGACTGTTATGTACTACGCCGTATTTTATCGGATCTTTTCCCACCAGATTAGCAAACACGAGATCAACGAAAACCGAGACCCAAATACTTTATTTCCTTCTTGCGGTTCTTGTGTTGATGTTTCCTTCTATAGGTACAGTCCAAAATGTAACAGTTGTTCTATTGTTAAGTGAGTAGGTGGGAGATACTGGCTGAAATGGAACTGAATATAAATTTGTCGGTTAGTAGCGAACAAAGTTACACAAAACTTTCCATAAAATAATAACATAGAATAATAACTTAATGAATAATTATTTCGTTTGTTGTCTTATGGCCCTCGTTCCTACAGGCGCTCCGCACTATGGTCTTATACGATAGTTCATGTTGTTCAAATGGGTTTGTAAGTGTATTTTGAAATCCCTAATATATCTTTAATATTCGGCTGATCATGCAGAAATAATTATATTTATGAGTTTAATGTATGGGCTGGTCCTCGAATACATTATCTATTGTTTGTATCAACTCTAATATTTCGAAGACCGTGTTTTGCTATATGTTTTTGTAAGGTACCCTGAAGATTATCGTATCATTATTATATATAAACGTTCAATACCCAATCTGGTAACAAAACACACCCATGTTTTTCACAGATAGCGAACATCAATGTCTGTTTAAGATTGAAAAAATATAAAGTATGTAAAAAATATCTTGTTAAGTTGTCGTGTGTGATTTGTCAAGGGTACGCAGACGAAGTTTTCAAGTGTCAATTAGGTAGGATAGAACGTTTAAGTGTTCCTTCTACAAATCACTCAGAACTTGCTTCGAAGAGTTGGAATGGTTAAGGAAGGGGGATAAAAGAGATATTAAGTAATAGTATGTGTACAAGGTACGTATTTCAGTTCAAAGTTGGGTGCGTTTTTTGGCTAATTTACGAGGTGTATGAAGTCTTGATCGTATGTGCGTAGTTACGTCTAAGTAATGAATATTTATAAGAAAATGATTGATTGAAAACAAGGAAAAATAATATTATGTTGTCTGGCAATAATAGAAAAATGTCTTGTCTCATTTTATCTTGTTGGAGTTTATTCAGGTTGTAGGACATACGGCGAACTTGATAAATTGAGGGCGTACAGTAGATATGTATTTGATTCTGTGTTAGACGTTTGTTTGCCTAGGCACGTACATATACACGTAACATAAGAGTTTTGGGTTGTTTTTGCCTTGTAAATAAATTATATTGTAAAAGTTTCTGCGTTAGTAACTATAACAATTATTATTAATGAAATAACGGAACGGTTTCTCGTCACACAACAGATCCTAATAACATTCATTTATTTAGCACGTACGTTTGTATTTTTAATTGTGTTAAACTTCTCTCTGCACCAACTTTCGTATTCAAAACCTTCCTTCCTTCCTCAGTTACAGTCATCACGTGCAACTAGCCTAGTATTCCTTTCTTGTCCAGTGTTCTTCATATAGGTACCTAGATTTTTGCTATCTCTTATACGAGTGTGTACCTAATTCATCTGTTCATCTAATATTCTATTCTTGCATGCTGGTCTTATAATTTGTACATTTTCATTGTGATTATATTTTTCTTGTCTTGTATACTCTTGAATTTAATATTCCTAGGACGCGAGTGTTCAGCTGTCCATCTTTTTAGGATGCGTCCAGAGGGTCTACTTATTGATGGAGTTACGTTGCTATATTTACAACTCGCAAAAGATCTGGTCTATTGATCTCTTCAGTGACGTCTTCTAGTAGTATTTCTTTCCCATTGCACGACAACCTGGACATCGCAGATCCTGCAAATTCGATAAGTCTCTCAGTTTAAACTTTTAAATGAATCGTTGTTAAAACTTGACTTCTGAAATACTTAATAGATTTAACGATTTGCACGCATTTCAAAAACATAAAACACTGTTCAAAAACAATCAACTAAAAACAAAATTAAGACATTTTTAGAGTGCACGATTGCTAGGCAGAAAGTTTTCATCAATTTTTCGAAGCATTTTGATGTTCTATAATTGTAATGTATTCCAAACATTCAAATCCCTGAGAAATAGGTATATACCTAATAAAAAAATTATTACACACCAAATTTTTTTTCGGCAGTAGGTACATAGATGTATTAAAACTAATTGAGGTTTAAATTTTTTAACAAATTTTCTTTTGTGTCATTTCAGGGACTCCTCTCCAATCTCCATGTACCTACGCAGTAACTTTTAGTATTTGTCCCTCATTCATCATTAATTTTATATAAATTTATCTTTTTCCGGTATAAAGTGTCGTTACCTATGGCCTACCGAATGTTTAATAAATTAAACCCTAACTTTATTAAACCATAGAACTTCGATGTTTTGGGTAGAAGGTGCTTAGTGATAGTCCATTTCAAAATAAAAATGAAGAGTCTTCTATAGTTCTATCACAAAATTTATAATACACACATTAACCGGTTTTTGGAGACTACCGTCTTCATTATCAAATGTTTAAGACTAGGTACTACTTTATTTTTTGTATTAAACCATAGAAAGGATTTAAGAGCGATCGCTTGATCTATCGTATGGTTGCTACAAATTTGCAAATTGTTTTCTCTGGCTTAATTTAAATTATTTAATGTCATTCAGTTGGAATGGAAGAAAATAAATCGACGATTAGGATTAGGATTATATTGTGCGATTTGTATATACCTACGGCGAACATTTCAATCACCATATTATTTCTTTTGAGGTTATGTGATAACTTATGGCTTATCACCTTATTTATAGTAATGTTTATACTTTAGTAATGACAGTACTTAGTCAAAATATTATACAATAAATTGAATAGTATTATCAACATTTCGGAATACATAGCATTCCAAGCGTCATGTTTTTTTAGATAGTGTTTTTAACGTTAACACACGTGTAAAAGGCCCAGGCATCATAAACTTATTTCGATTTTACACCTCATATGGAAGAAGCTATTGATGTACTTTCATCACGATAGATATCTCTTTACTTTATATTCAAACCATTTATGGATATTATATTTCTAGGTATTATTGCAATGTATCATATTTTAATGGTTTTTTAATTGATATTGATGTAGTTGTCGTTTAAGCATATAGGTATGATTCAATCAATCAGTCTCACTTTGAACCCTACATAAGGACGTATGGAGACAACAAGAACTCGATCTTGCGCAATTGTTATGACTTAAATATAATAATATCTAAAAACTATATAAAGAATCTTTATGGGACTGTCCCCCAGAGATTGAGTGAGAAAAGAAACGGTAAGAGGCTAAACAAAAGTTGTAGAAATCATCCACCAACTTGCATCCCTGAAGCGGTAGGGAGCGTGGCTTGAGGCTAAATGCTCGGCTGAGACAAACAAATACTGTCATGGGGACCTCGAACGACTAAAAGAAGCATAGCACGGCCACAGCTAATGCGGTTTTCAGACGAGGCGAATATCGTCAGGACACTAAAATATCGCCAACCAATTGAACCGTGTGAACAGATTGTCGATAAATCTGAAGCGATAAAAATGGTTGAAAGCGATATCGTCTCAAGTTGAACGCCTTTCAACTTTTGTATCTGGTGGAACGATTCACGCTTGCGCAGATATGCGCGGCGTCCGTATGTTCTGTTTCTTGACAGTTGACAGCACTGCTCTAAATTTATTTCTCCTTAGAATCCAATTCCGCACCCAATATCTGCGTTTTTTTTTATTTTTCCTCAATTAGGAGTCTTTTTATATAGTCTAAAACAATATTTTCAACTAACTCCAATAACTCCGCGACTTCCACCTCGACGTCCGCCATTTTTAAAACAATCAGCGCACCTGACAGATTGAATGTATGTCGGTGGACTTGTGTGAACACATCAGACGATCACAGTTGATAACGGGTCATGGAAATCTGAAAGCAAAGCTCTATGATCTTGGTCTGGCTTCTGATCCATGGTGTCCGTGTGGGGGAGGACGGCAATATTCGAAGCATATTCTTTGGGAATGCCCTATGATGAACATCGCGAGAGACGAGCTGATGGCTGGATTCACCCATGACACGCCCAGACCTATTTGGTTTGGGGAGATTTTCCTAAATCCCACGAACTTTAGGTGTTTTTGCGCCTTCGCGGAGGACTGGAGAGAGCAATGGGATAACCTGATGCAGTCCGTCAGCGAGGCACCACTCACGTAGTCTCGTTGAGTTGCGTGTTTCAAAATTCATTACCTCTGTAACTTTTATTGTGGGTGCATTTTTTTTTTTTTGCGTAATGGGCTTAATCTGGTAAAAAACGGTGATGGGTTTATTTTTGGTTTAGTATGTGTTGTAGCTTGTTTATTTTTATTATTTGGTGGGATTTGGTTATGGTGTAGTTGTTGGGAGGAATCATTAACGGTTGTTAAAATTCAAATTAAACTTAAAATTCCCGCAATTTAAATTAATTATAATTGTCAACTCAATCCGAAGTTTTTCTTTAATTTACACTTAAATGAATTATTTGTTGCAAGGATCTTTTTCTTTGCTTTCTCTTTGCGCGTCAGATGAAGTCCTTCCGCCTTTATTCTGAAACCTTGCACTTTTTGTCTACTTTTTTTTTTTGGCTTCTAAAGTCTGGATGAAATGAGAACTTCGGTTCCTGAAACATCCAGGGGTATGGGCGGGCGCAACCCTTAATGATGATCAGACGATCAATGGGCGACCGAGCGATATTTTTTTTATGCAAGCGAAATCGTCTGGCATTACATCGCCCCGTCTGAACACCGCATAATATGGCAACTCGATGTTGAGCGGCCTGCTGGGGTAACCTGGATGCACGAATGCACAGGACGGAACGACGTGGAAGCAGCTTAGTTCAGGAGTGGACGGGAATTGGCTAAAGAAGATGAGACAATATTAGAAAGTAATTCCTTGATCCGCAAGTTGAGAAACGACCCATATCCGTTTTCCATAAAGTTTGGATAAATTGATTAAGGTGATACATTTTATCCGCTTGTGTTAGTTGCAACGTTTTATGTTGGGGCCGTGGTAAAAGCTATGAATATTCACAGTTCACGACGAAAAGGGATGCGTTAATTTGTTCATTTTATACCTAATATTATTATTATGCCTTGTACACCCTTACATAAGGGCGATATTCGGACATATGGTACTGCTGCGTAATGTAATATGAAGAGGTAGGCCGCATACCTGGCCAATGTGCCCTCTCTGATATTAAGCAAAATATTTTATGAATTCCATAAAAGCTTTCCTTTAATTCTGGGTCGGAGACTAAGAAAATTTTATTGTTTTTTTTTCCTTTGATTTTTGTGAGATGAATTCGTTGGTTTTTCTGTTGAAGATTCTTCCTTATTCACTACATTTGTCACATAAATAACATCACACTGTTTTATATTCCCGTATTTTTTTAAGTGTTGTGTAAATGACTTTTTTAATCTGACTTAACCCATAATACAAACATATATACAACCTATTTACTGTGATGTGTCGTCATTTTACAACAATAAAAAATATATTTCAATTTAAAAAAGGAACTTAAATGGCAGTTTAACAGAGATATTACTCGATAGAAGTTTCATTTTCATATATTTTCCTTCATCGACAAAATATCTGTGAAACTCCTATGTCTACAAATTATCCAAATTGGTAAGTCCTTCCGTAACTCGATAATAATTATTGAAACACTTTTACCCCTCGCGAAATTTTTACTCATACATATGACATAACCAACCCAACTACGAGAAATATTTTCCATGCTTATAATATTCGTCTGTAAGTCGATAGTTGCTATGACAATCAATCGAAACAGGTATCCGTGGGATGAAGTGGTTGGTGGTCTAGCGGTTACGACGCCGGCTTTCGCACTGTTTCGTGCGGAGGTCGTGGGTTCGAATCCAGGTGCCGACCATCTTCCTCTTTCACGACACAAGCTTTAAGTAGCTTACTGTGAAAGAGTCAATGAGTGTATTTGTGTTCACTTTGAGTGAGCACAGATTCATTTATAAAAAAAAAAAAAATATTATAATGTCGACGAAATATTGCGATACATACAACTGTCCTCAACCTAGTATTTTCTATACCTGTCGCCATATTGGCTTTTCTGCTAGTTAATGATAAACAAACCAAAGATCAGAAGTAAGTCTAAATAATTAATTGCATGACCGTGTTTATTCCTCTCAACGACACGTCGCCAACAGAGTGTTTTTGTATTGAGTTTATGAGCTCAGAAACTAATATTTATTTATTTTATAAAAGTGTCATATTTTCAATATTTTATAAACATGATCTCTGCGTGACATTGTACCAGCCGAAGCTTGCATGTTTATAAATTATTAAGTAATTAATGATCATGCTGAGAAACGTGTGTCTTTATCAACTACTTGTGATCCAATATTAAATAGCGAATATTAAATATTAAACTCTGTCAGTGTTGTATTTAATGTACTAAGTACTAAAACGCTTTAGTGATTTCTATGTCCCTGAGTGAGGTCTTTAAGGGAGTAGGTATTGATTGAAGCATTGATATTATAATAGCAATGTTCGATTAACGCATACCGCCCCGCGGACCAAACAATATACACACATAAATAAATAATAAATAACTCTTTATTGCTCAAACCTAATAGCAATTTAAACACACAAATACGAACCAAAGGTCGGACTTATCCCGAAGGATTTCTTCCAGCCAACCCACATTTATGTAGTGATGCGTGAGCTCTGTTGTTTGAAATGGGTGGATACACACATATACCTACCCCATACAGGTACAGCGTCACTTCATACCTACAGCCTTCATTTTCGCGTCTAATCAAAATTATAATTGCGATACATGATGACGGGTGTCTCCCAGTAATATAATAAAAACATAAAGGTGATAAACAATGTTAATATTTTTAAATTACGATAAAAATAGTGATGCTTAATGAAAATGTATTGTGTTTGATTAATGATCAGCTTCTCAATATTTAAGAAATCTTTGCTTACGAGACTTTGAACTGTTGAGAGTGGTTTTCTTATAATATAAAGAAACAAGCACAAGAAGGAGAAATTGGAATCCGACATCATCATTGTGATTTTATCCCGGAATGAAAGAGATTCATAACGTTTAGTTTACGGTCTATTGGAATTCTCATCAATACGTTTTATTCTCCGGAGAAATGATTACCGGAGCTCACGTCAGACGAGATGGTATTAAACACATCAAAACAAGACGGTATCCTCGTATTTTTACTTCCACATATTATTAGGTATATTCCTTTTTCCATGTCTGATAGATAGCTAGCTGGGTGGGTCGAGTTTGTGGGACCGCTAGGGTCTAGACATGAACACTTTGGAGAGTCGTGATTGTGGAACGTGACGGAGAACTTTTAGTGCTTTCAATGACTTATTATATTACCTGTGTACCTAGTTGCTGTTGTAGCTGATGAACTGTGGAATCTGTTATTATCCATTACGGTACAACTATTAATTACGCCGCTTTGTAATTATTACAGTCATTATAAAAATCCTTGACTTTTTTCACATTTTAACGTGTTTCATCAGATTGTAGTTTACTTTTTCATTAAATTTGCTAAGAGGGTTAATACTTATACTTCTCGACGATATAGACACCGTTCTTAGCGAAATCATTTTCTATTTACTCTAACGTGTAACTTTTTAATACTTATTCATTGTACTAATTTTAATAAAAACAAATCTTTGCAGTATTACGGTAAATTTGAATCTAATTGGTACCTATTTTCTATTTTTAGTTACTGATTGCATTGTTACTTGAACACTTTATAGTATGTATTGCTTGACATACCTACCGATAATTTGGATCATTCAAATTAGAGGTTATGGGTTCGTATCTTGGTGCCATCAAGTACCTTTATTACAAAACACTTTGATTTTGTGAAAGTTGTTTTAGGATAATTGGGTTCACATCGAGTGAATCCAAATTAATTAAAAATCGTGTTTTTCCTTGCCTTATTTTTTTTCATAAACAAGTTTATCTAAATTAAATTAAAATTTCCTTCACTCGATTCGAAAATCCCTGAATTGAATAAATTGTTTTTTACCTTCAAGTTTGTTTGGGAAATTTTATGACCGGTTATAATTAATACGGGTAATATGGGTAGTGAAACGCCAGGTAGGTTGAAGCGTATTATTATTACCGTCTCGGGTATAGAAAGACAAATACGAACGTCCGGTTCACCGAATGTGGGAGCGGGATCTTCGCTACGGAATAATTATTGTCATAAGTCAAATAAAACAAAGTCTAAATATTTCAGTCTTATACTATGGGAAATTTGTCACATGAGCAAAAGATCTTTCTGTGGAGTGGTCGAGAAACGCAAAATTCCGTCCTTTGAACCTTTCAGTAACTACACACATAACGAATATTTATCATACCCCGATTCCCTATCAGATCCGCTAAAATTTAGCATCAACTAAAATTTTGAATTTCGCGGGCAATTCCATGTGATTTCAACCAATCCAAATGATATTCCTTAAGAAATCGATCTAAGTGAATATAGCTTCAAGTGATTTCAAACGAATAATGTCAAAATTATCATCATGGCCACCAAATTTCCTTTTTCTCAAACAAATTAATCTTGATCAAGAAATATAACACTATTAACGTATCTTTTGTGATGAAAACAAGAGAAAAATGATATATTTACTGAAAATAATAACTTTTTTTGTTTTGATTGTTTTTTTTTAAAAGAGGTGACTGAAAAACAAGACACGATTTGACATTATGTAAGAAGTTGGTGCAAACCATCTTCCTCTTTCACGACACAAGCTTTAAGTAGCTTACTGTGAAAGAGTCAAGGAGTGTATTTGTGTTCACTTTGAGTGAGCACAGATTCATTTAAAAAAAAAAAGTTCCTCTAAAATTTTGGCGGGTCTTTCTAAGGTGCCGCTTAAATTGATCGAATAGCAGGGGGCCTAGACAAAATGCAGTTGGCGATCGACTACAAACGAATTCTTCGACAATGCAGAGTAGGAAGAAAATTAGCTGTCCACTTTTTATAATTTTATATCAGTGTCATTGCTTAGTTCAAATAATTGTTTACTTGTTCCAGTGGACAGATAATTTTTTCGCACTATACATTGGCGAAATATTCGTTTGTAGTCGAACGCCAGTTTGAATTTGTCTACGGGGGCAGGTCATTTTAGAGGAATCGTGATAATTTAAGTGGAACAGTCAGTTAAAAGTTACTTTTTTCATACACTTTTTGGCGGATTCTTAATTTTAGCGGATCTGATAGCGAATAGGGAAATGGTCTGTAAGTTGTACGTTTACGAACACAACCATGGTTTGACTTGTTTTAATAATGTAATGTATGTACATATGTAGTGAAACAGAGGGTGACTACTGACTAGACACGCGTAGTTAGCTGGTTACCGGGTGCGGTGTTGATTTTCCCTCAGTCCCTAGAGGCACAACCGTTTGCAGCCCAGAAATACGTCTTTGTGTTTTCCTAGTCTATTCCAGGGAGACGTCACCGCGTCAGCTATTTAAATATTAAATTGTCAAAGAAATCTATCATTTTTTTTAATAAAAATATTTTTTTTTATTTTACTACGTCACTGCTTTATACTCGTGCGTAAAGAGGTAATCAGAGTGTTCAAATTAGATTTGTAAAAAATCTTAAATTTTTTTGTCGTGAGTAACTTTGTAGAACATTTTAATATAAACATACCTACATAAATTAAAATAAACAAAAATTTTGTCAGTTCTTCTTTTGAGTAGAACTGACAAAGTTTTTGTTTATTTAAAATTATGTTTGTTTAGATTTGTAGAATCATTAGAATCCGGATTTCGTTAGTGCTTTTACTGATCTGGGGCCCTAGTCTGCAACTACATCGCAATTCCGGTCCAATTCCAATCTTTATAACGATGTCTTTATGACACTTAGGGTTATTGTTTTTTTTTTTACTTTGCTTAGCACAAAAGGGTTGCTTAGCATAAAAATAGTTTCACGTACATCTACTTTGAATCCAGTAGGTATTGCTTTATGAAAATAATGTTACAGGTAATTTCTATTATGTGGGAGGAGGTCATAAACATTGCGCAAAATCGAGCACAATGGAGAGCCTTGTTACCACTCGAGCGTAAATGAAATTTGGAAGCAGAGACGGTCATCATATTGAAATCAGGATTGAATTTCAAGAGAAGTCCCCGTCAATAGGTAGACCTCTATTTTAATCGATCTGTATTTTTTTTTTATTATCAAAATTTTTAAAGCAAGCTCATACTGATTTTTGCTCAAATTCTCGGTGTATTTTCGTATTCCTTTAAAATTGTGAACTTAAAATTTTACCAAATAATCTGTTTCTCTTAATGTTAAGTTTAATACTATTTCGTAGCAAAATTATAACCATTTTCAATGTACAGGATGGGGCAGAATGGACTCCCTAGTTTCAAACGCTCACTGTAGAGTGTAGAGCACGCAAGTGAGTTAGCGAAGTGAGAGTAGTGGCTCTAGGTGGGGGAGCCGCCGGCCGTTTTCATTTCAGTAGTCGCCAATCGCCATGCAGTGTTCCGGTGAGCATCGAGGCTTTGTCTTAGAAACGTTCTTACAATGATAGTGTGGTGGCGACGCAGAGGGCTTTTCTAAGGGGGTTGGTTTGGCTCTTCATGACGAAGTTCCTGATCCTAAAACCATTATGAACTAATTTTCAAATCCAAATGAGAATAAAATGGCATTGAATGTAGTTTTGGGAAATAAAAAAGTTTTAAAATTATCTCTGTTTGTTCTTTTACAATTCACCCGTCAAATCAGGTAGTCTATTCTGCCCCACCCTGTAGGTATCACTTCCTTTTTTTATACCAGATTTAGTTTTTGTTTATGTAAGTATATACCCAAAATAAACAGATTAAAAATACTTTAATGTGTGATGTATGTAATTGAGTTGAACAAAATAAATCTAAACAGAAATAATTTTCTTAAAAGGTACCTATACGAAATATTTAATATAAAGCTGATATTAAATGTTGTGAATATTTAACTCAAAAATAATATTTGTATTTTGGCATGACTAATTCTGTCAGACATCGTGACAGACTAATTTGTAAATATTATTGTACTAAATCACCGCTTTTCACTTTCATAAAACACTAAACTGATGTACCTACTTAATTGAATTGGACATTATGAGATTTTTTTCAAACCTCTTTAAAAGGAATGGTTCTTTTTTATTAAACTATTTTTTAAGTTAATTCTTAAACTTATTGATTTAAATCAAGCATGGCTTTTTTGTCATGGAAAAAGAATTGTAGAATATGGTAAGCTTTGAGACATTTTTAAATTACATAGCTCGCAAACTATATAAATTTTTTGTTTATGTGTCAGGTTGCCATTAAGACGTGACTCGCTTCCTATACCTAAGCCAGGACGAAAATCAAGTTTACTTTCTTTCAAAACTGTCCTATCTGTTTTCTTTTACCTGATCATAGGAAGCAAGATTTGGTTTAACTAAAGTGGTTAAAAAAATCATCACAATTATCATTAAATCAAGAGGTTTATCATCACAGGTGTCTTGTCATATTTTGGGAGATCTTTATCGAAAGCTGGACAAACATGTAAAGATAAATCTCAACGATGAATTAAACCAATTTGTGGGCCGATAAATTGGTACAATTTATTGTTCAGTAAATTTGTTACATGTGTGGACAAACGATTTATATTCCAAATTCAAAAGACAATTGTACGATCGCTGATCTTTCGGAATTCCATAAAATTTGAGCGATAATGTCAGAAATTGGTAAGATAATAAATTATCTAACATCATCGTAACCGATCGATCTTTTTGTGTGTTGCCACCACAAATAAATTGGACCAGTTTATCTCTCAACTATTCGACCAATTTATCGTTGATCTTTCAGACAACACTAACGTGCAGATTTATCTCTTAGATTTCAATTCAGCGGCAAATCAGCAATCTAAGGTACTCACCAGTCACCACAGCGTTGGAAGTCTGGAAGTGTCCAAATTCTGGATGCAGTTACATCAACCCCGCCTTAGCCTTCAGCTCAATCCTTCTGCAATATATCATCAGCCCCTCATATCCCTCGGATACGTGTTCGGTCAGCAGCAACTCAACTTTTTTTGTAAATGCTGTGATTCATTCCGTGTATGAATGTAAATGAGTGTTGTTTGTAGTTGTACAAGTGTCTGTATACATAGGTGCATTGGTCCAAAAAGATATGAGAGATTCATTCAAATTCATAACTGACCTTGCAGTCATTCTGCTTTAAAACTAAATTTAAATAAAGAGAATCCAAATACATGGGTGCATGAATAATTCAACAGGCATATAGTATTAAATTGTTAGTAAAGAATACTAATAAGTTTGCATGAAACAGAACGTACCAGCTCGACTCACGGACGTACTTCTGCATACAGTAATGTTCGTAGTATAGAGTATTGTTCTAGTTAGTGCCGTACGTAGTAGGTATAGTGTGTATTAAAATAAAGTATACGGCATGAAACATCGCATGATGTTACACATTAAATTTACATTACATTTTCCTTTTTTTTTTCATTATGAAATATTTTATTAATCCATCTCATTCTCCAGCACGTTGTGAATTAATAAGCAGTAGGACCTACTGTTGGCCGCTCGTCGTTATTACTGCTAATTAGTTTTTCTAACAATTTTCATGGCTTTCCACGTACTATCGTTCACTCGCTCATCTGAGGAATTGTGTCTGTCCTCAAATTAAATTAGGCGTAACAATGTATCTTGTTTTGAAACAGATTTTTTTCTTGTTTTGTTTATTTACGTCAGTACTAAATAATAATTAATGAATTTCTCATTGTATCAGGTAGTTGACATTTTGAAGTCTTTCCTCGCCAGCAACCCTTTTATCATCACTGGTCTAAGGTTGTATTTTTATTCTATTAAATATATATTATGAACAAAACACAAAAGAGGTGCGTGTGACCAGTTTTTTAATGTGCACCCAGCACACTTCGGATGCTGGATGAGGAGAGTAACGAAGAAGGTTTATGAACAACTAGCTTATACCCGTCTTGCTTTACGTTTTTGATTCCGATTGTCAGGCTTGATCGGTAGGTAATTAAACAGGTTCTAGTCTAGCTTCCCATTGCTTAACAGACCTCTATAACTGACATAAGCACAGAAAAAGAATGACACTTTGAATGTTTATTAAAATTTTGTATGAAGATCCTAAAAAAATAGGGTTTTTTAATTAGCTCTAAATATATTAAAGTTAATGCAGCAAATTGTATTAAAGAACCTTCTCCGGCATTTTGCACGGCTCTGTGCAGATTCATATCTGACGTAGCATTTGTATTTTGAGCGTGATGCTATGACATACGGTAAAAAGCAAAATAAAAAAACATATTTCTGAATAATTATTATTTAGATAGAGAAGGAGGGGCTAATGCGAGTTTTATTTAATTTGCCAATTTACCACGCAACTTTCTTAATTTTTTATTTCATAAGAACCTTCTACTGATAAAAGCCAACACGACAAAAAAAGAATTAGTGAAATCGGTTTAGGCGTGATGCGATGACATTAAGTAAAAAGCTAATAAAAAAACATTTCTAAATTATTATGTAGATTTACCACGCAACTTTCTTAATTTTTTCTTTCATAAGAACCTTCTACTAATAAAAGCCAACACGACAAAAAAAGAATTAGTGAAATCGGTTCAGCCGTTTAGGCGTGATGTTCACATATACGATAGAAAGCACACAAACATTTCTCAATTATTATATAGATACATGTTCAGAAATTTGAGACGGTAAAAATGTTGTTATGTATTTTGCTAACACGTCTTGTTGGTCTGCTAAGTCCCTTCACTCATATTGTTATCACAATAAGGAAATGGCTATGATATAAACCTGATATCCGTATTATTTACTTAGTTTATGCAATAGATTACATAAACCATGTTAAAACTAGTCGATACATTTATAATAAACGTTAACCCAAATGTCGGTTAAATAAATATTTGGGCCAATATCGAAATCAAGAAACCCGCGTTTCAAGTAATAATGCACTAGAGACCATGTTTAGTGTAGAGTCGCGCCTTGGTCTGGTGAAACATTCGTATCATGTCGGACTCCCATTTGCCAAATCCAAAAGAAATGATCTCTCCATATTTTTCCATAAACATTGATTATTTATTCCGTCATAGGTATCATTGCTCGTTATGAACTATTAAATACATACAATAAAATGTTTGCATCGTGTTTATAAGGCAGTATCACGATATTTTTATGATTGACATCACTACTTTATGAATCGTAGTTTACGTTTTCGACGATAATTTTGTAGAACACTGACCTAGAGTTTTATCCTCGCGTTTTCTATTCGCTATTTTAGTTATATCATTGCTACAATCAGGGTGAATACCTAAAAAATAAAAAAGCGCCTATTTCTACATCTTTGTTTCATTTCTTTTAGGGTTCTTAAAAATGAGTTAAACACATCCAGATACACATTGTGTGTCAGAACACATAATCTCATTTAAAAATATTCATATTTTTACGTAACAGTCAATTGATTGCAAGCTAAAAAAATCCAAAAATTATGCAACATTGTTTTCGTGATCGTGAAGCACCATACGAAAAGTCATGACAGTTGGCTCGGCGTACACCTATATGGGTGACTCTGTTCTTTAAAATCTGATGATAAAATTCGGATTGCTGAAAGGATTTGCAATCAAATGTTTATGAATTTCAAACCAATCTTCTGTATGTAAGTACTAATTTGTCCACAAAACTCCATTTCTTAAGGCCTCTCTCCTATAGTATCGCCAATATGCTAGCTTTATAAATCATAATATGCAAGGAGATGATATGGCAGTTTTGGGATCATATCCTTTAGCTGGTGTGTACCTCTTCACGATAACAACTCTAAATAAATAAATATTCATATTATCGTCGGGTATAAAAAGGCTAAATAGTCGAGTTCAATTCTGTTTGTCATCTGTTACAGATTTGACACTGCCTTGTGTACACAGTACACATTCTCTCATACAACTCTCATATGATATTTCGTATAAAATATGTATTGAATCTGTCAATATCACTTCCAGCTCCGCGTTAATCGGTGTTCCGTGCGTCCTAGGTGCGTACTGACATAACAACTCTACCCTCTATACCTACTTATAAATACACGCCTGTGTCTGTTAACACGAACTCCATGGCACGAGATAAACATCATTTGAATAATCGAATACTTATGAAAAATGAATATTTTAGGTAAATAATAACATTTTATTTCTCGGAATTAAAAAAATTCTCTAACATATTTTCGCATTTTTTAAAATACAGTGTCAACTGTCAAAATCTAATGAAATAAAAAAACTGTCTGAAAAAAATGTCTGCCTCTAATGATATTGATTGTTTTTTTTTATTTTATTTCAATTGATCTTCACTTAGTTACTCAGACAAATAAGTCAAGTTATTAACAAAATGTCGACGGTGCACTATGGAAAACCTGCCCCAAACAACCGGTCAGATATGCGAAACCATAGGTACACAAAATAATATTCACGGTTCATTTAGTTCTTTTACTCGATAGTGCAGCGTGCTGTCCAAATACATCGTTACCATTTTAGAACCATGGATAAAAATAATACTTCTTAATTACGGATATTTGGTCTGCCGTTTATAAAACTGGCCCTAAACAAATAGCGATATCTGAATAATTATACGCACGTATTCAGCAACTTCATAGTTCAATCCAAACGAAGTCTTGAATATCATCAAATTGGGTTCCTTAATTAAGTCGTGAAAAAACGGTTGTACTCTTTGCATTCAAATATGAACGAGGAATAGATTCATTATGACATGGTCACAAATACATGTAATATGTTAGGGGAGACGTGATGGACTCTTAACGGCTCGACAGCAGATGGGAAACAAATGATGGGGTAGATGGCTTACATAATTATATCCACAAAGTCGTGGTTGGTAGTTATTCCTGTGCGAGGGTGCGAGGTTATTAAAATGTTATCTATTTTTTTTAATACGTTCTTTGGTAAAAAATTTAATATTAAACCCCTAGACAAAAGATTCTTGTACCCAACATAGAATGGTACACTCACAAATTTAAAAACTCTTTAAAATAGTTTTATTGATGGTGAATAGCAGTATTGGCTTTACGGTTACCCACTTATAGTTATACAAAGGTACGAGAGAACCTTTGACTATACGATGGGTGGTTCTGATATTCACTTACATGGTCCGTATATATCAGTGCTTAATGTGAAGCACGGAACCGTTAAATTGGCAATTACTCCGAGGCAGTCACCAGTATTTCGTTAGTAATCATATTGGGTTTGTCATACAATAACCATTTGCTTTTATTCATTTCACCAACCTCATGCTGGAAAGTCAAAGCGTGACTGATTGAGCAGCGCCGAGCCCTTTCTATGCTTTGTTGCTCCACTTATTATAGACTGTAATAAACTTTCGACCTCCCGACTCTCAGTATTTTTCTTTTGACTCTTAGTCCGAGATCAGTAAGTGAACTCTTTGGCAGTTATAAATTACATGGATAAACTCCATTCACTCTTATTGACTAGATACGTATTGTTGTTTTGACTGGCGTGGTCATCTGTGATGATTCGTCAACAATAAAATAGTTTCCGTGTCTAGATTAAACTTTTCCAATCCAGCAAGCGGCAACCTGCATTGTTTTCCCAATGTCACATCTTCAGACATACAAATTATTGATGTTTTCGGCGGAAATTTTGTGAAATCCCATATTGAATAGGTACTTATAATAAAGAAAAGGTATGGGGGTTGGGGCGCCCCCAAACCCCCCTAAATAATTATAACCTAACCGTCATGAAAATAGTAGAAAGCTTGCTAACGAACTGAAGATGGTCGTGTGACCGAAGAGCCTCTGCCAATAAAAAATGAAATAGTGAAATAAACAGAGTTTTATTTAAAATAATAATAATTTTATTATAAGTACCTATTCAGACATACAACCTGCTTCCAGCATCGAGAAATATTGTCTTGTCGAATTTCGTCACAGTTGCAAAAGGCATCATTTTTAGGTAGAATCCATACCTCTCTAGATTTTTCCCACGTCCTGAGACACCCACCCTCAGTGGGTATGGGAAGACTTTGTCCAGTCGGATATTATCTTCTCGTAGGTCGGGACAGGATATTTGTCCAATAGAAATTCACCAATTAACCTCCAACGAATACAAATAAACAAAAAAGAAAAAAAAACTTACTACTTACTTCATTTATGATTTTAATGTCGCACAGTCGATTTTAATACGGTAGGTAGGAAGGAACTTATCAAGATCCCTTGTTTGTTTCATCATACACACAAGGCCACTTTTTGTGGATGGGGCTGCAGGATTTATGAGGAATTAATCCCCAGATATTGATGAAAAATGGTCACGGTGCGTCTCCTGTACGCCACGAAAAGTCCTCGGTTTCGCTATAATTAATATTAATTCATCAAGTGTGTTCCCGTCCTTCTCACCTCATCTTCCTATTCACAAACCTGTCTTACCTTCCCATCTTCCTCTTATTACTTCACATCACATTATTTACAGCGTCGTATTTCATTTTTCTTTTTCTTTCCCTTTTTTATTATCCTTTTCCTTGTTTCATAATTCATATTACGCCTTTGACAAACAACATTCCTGTCTATTGTCAAAGTGACGATGTTAATTGAATTATAAATTTAAACGAGGAACGCGATAATTAACAAAACGTTATTGTCAAATTTTAACAAAAGATAATAGTGTAAATGTACAGACTGGGAGGTGCGCCCCTCTCAGAATTCTGTAATAATTTAGATGTCTAATCGTTGTGATTTTAATTTGCCTTCATCTTTAATGAATTTGTTATTAATTATCTGACAGTACCTAATTTTTCCATCAACCATGTTTTGTTTAAATAACAGCTGTCTTTACTGTATAGGTACTTATTTTTAAAATCCCGGGTCTACCACCAAAAACCCATAAAACTCGAAAGTTTGTGAAGTGAAAAAGAAGTTAAATGCAACTCCCATTTCTTGGCCAAAAGATAGGAGTGTTGTTTTAAAACTCATCTGATACTATAAAGTTGTGCCAATATTTATGTAGCTAATGATCCTGTAGGGTAATAAATAAAATCGGGAACAGTTGGAGGGGCCCGACTTACGCTCCTTGAGGAACTCCAAACCACCCGACAGACATTAAAATGTTTATCTACTCCTACAATATTTTGATGTAACGCGTGGAAACTTTCCTGTATCTACTCTTTACGGGTTTGATTTTAAAACGTCGTTAATGTAAGTAATCTTTTCCAAATATTTACTCGGTAAGAAAGTTTAGACCAAAATTACAAAAATTTTTGGAATACATTAATTTCATTTTCCTCTTCGATACGCTTTTACCTTGATATAAGATACATTTAATAAACGCAAGGTTCTCAAATTACTATAATCCTCCCTTCTTTTGATTTTAAATTATCCTTTGGTACTTGCAAATGTATTTATTGTGTTGAAGCTTTTTTATTTTCTTGAGGTTATCGATTACACCAAGCCATTAGTTTTATGCTTATTTAAACAAATGAAAAAAATTGACACATTTCTCTTAAAAAGTGTCGGTATAGCCGACTTATATGCAGAAGCTTTTGTCCAATCTGAGGAAGGATGCCAACGTGTGACGAAAAATAAATAGAGAAGTTCAAATCAGACTTCGATTTGAACTCCGGGTCTTGAGTCTGGAAACCAAGACAACTTTATACGCTACCAACATCCAAAAAAGCAGTTTTTAATATTAAGTTTGAATTTACAATGTATCGAGAAATATTTTCTTTAATCTACAATTATTATAAAATAATATTAGCTGAATAGTTCAGCGATGTATTTTGATGATAAAAGCTAAAATAACTCAATTGTTTCCGTTAGCAAAAATCTATGAAATAAGCAGGAAAGCAAACCCTTTTTGTTTGAATAATTTTTAATATTTTTTTTTTTTTTTGTAAAAATGTTCTGTTTCTGGTACAGACATCCGATGTGCTTAAGATTGAGGACAATGATATGGTAAAAGACTATTGTTGTAGATTCTACTTTCAAGTATTACATCCTTCACAGATTATCGATATTTTATTCAATTGTTTTATAATGAGTTAATTACGAAGAAAATTAAGAATCTGTTTTTTAGATAACCGTGATCATAAAATAATGGTTGGTATACGGATGATGATTTAAAATAAAATGTACAGGTGCATTAAATTATGTTGTTAATCAAATTAAGGACATAATGAGTAAAATGATAAGCATATCCAGTCTTTAAAAGTTGTTTCAGCCACGTCAAACATTGAATGTACGGAAAAGTGTAAATTGTCTATTCTGATCTGTTATGGCCTATACACATCTGAACACGCGCTGTAACGTAACCAATGCAACGTATCAAAATTCCATAGCACGCGGTTCGTGACGAACCACAGCGTAGGTACTATGGAAAATTGATACGTTGCATGCAACGTTTCTTTGGTTACGTTACCTCGCGTGTACAGACTAGAGATGCAACGGATATCCGGCAACTATCCGGTATCCGGCCTATCCGGCGCCTAAATGCTATCCGGCCGAATACCGGATAACTAGCACCTATCCGGCCGGATACCGGATAGTAAAAAAAAGATATTTTTGGATAACAAATACACCTTGAAATCACAAGAAAAATGTCTCCAACTTAGAAAATTGATTAGCAAACATACTGCAATAAGGGTAAATTATGGAGAATGAATATATAGAGGTAGCAAGCGGCTTTGCTTTACTCCGTAAATAAGGAAAGTTTAATGAAATAACGTTTCGTCATATATCATTCTGCTGAAATATGCAGATCCGCGATTTTTGGAACAATAACGTTCCGGCAACGGAGTCAGTCCAATTATTTGGTATAGGTATGCCGCCTACGTAAGCGTAATTCATGCGTTGTACCCACTGTAATGCCCGGGCTCTACTAAAGACTTCTTCAGTATTCAGCGAATTTAATTAATTTTGAAAAAAAAACACTCATATTTTAAGGGGAGCGCTGTTCTCCCTCGCATCAGGGTCCCGAAGACGAGAAAGACCCTCTTATACCGAGAGGGTCTTCCTCGTGTTCCGCTCCTTCGAAGCAGAGCTGATGAATCTGGACATGGTGTGTGAGGAGGTCATAAACAATGCGCGAGATTTAGCGCAATGGAGAGGTCTTTTTGCCTCTCTGTGCTCCTAAGTAGAGCATAAAGGGAGTTTGGGTTGGATTGAATATTAAGGGAGCCGTAAACCTAAACAGATTGGGAACCTCTGTACTAATGCTATCCTGACTACAACCTTGGTTCCGAGGGTAAATGTTAAAAATCTAAGCGCTCTAATCATAGGAAAAAATATTATTACACCACACTAATCCAGACTAACTAATGCGGTTGATGGTTTTTTCGACAATGTTCCCAATAATCCCATATTGATGCACAAACTAACCAGAAACATACGCCGGATATCCGGCGGCCGGATATCCGGTATGCGGCAGCTAGATGGCCGAATATCCGGTATCCGGCTAAACTGCTATCCGTTTCATCTCTAGTACAGACGCTCAATGTATATTTTTAAATCTAGTCCTGAAAAATGGTCACAAAAATCTAGACATAATTAGAACGTTGTGCACCAACAAAGCCAATAGGCAGTAAAGATGATACATTAACAAAAATGGATCTAGTCATATCCTGGTGCCAAATACATGACAGCAGTCGCAGTCTTTAAATTTGGTTGCTCTCTTGTTCTCAATAATTTCCAAATTTTATCTCTATATTTCATTAATTATTAAATAACTTACTTGTTTCATACGTGGGATTTTTCGACATGTTGAGAATTCTCATGATTAGAAGTTTCGGAGACTTAAACATTACCACCTAATGGCGAACGTTGTTTGCGTAAAATGATCACACTAAGCCAGCCTTCGAAATAACATTAGAAGACGGTCGTAAGCCCGTATTGGTTTGTTCCATTTAAAAATCGAACATCAGTAATGAATTGTTAGAGTCATTAGTTGTTACATATTCTTTATAGTTTTTAGGCAGTCCACTCCACTAACTCTAATTGGTGGCGCTTTGCTAGATATAAAATAATACTGTACAACAATAATCATGTTTTTGAAAACAGAGGATCTACGCTAACAGCTATGAAAATAACAATTTTATGATAAAGGTGACAGCCTACTATAATATTTGTTCATGTTCTTATTTGTTCATGTATAAGAAATCTTTGGGGTGAGAATTTAATATAGAAAATACGCATCAACAAATTTGATTTGAAATTCGCCCTTTCGCCGAATATTAAAGTCTACTTTCCAAACGATCCTATCTTAGGTTTTATATTTAGGTAAGTATACTTAACAGATTTAAAAAATCTGTCTCATTTGAAATGTCATGATTATATCATAGTGTGTATAATACTATACAGTATTTCTTCCAAAAAAGTGTATTTTCCGAGTTGTGCATCTAACAGATTACTCAATGTTGCATTAATAATATAATTCTTAATTTCATCCTTAATATATGCTTATCAATGAAGAAATATTGATCAGGTCTTTGACCCAGTACCAGTATTGACGGGTACCTAGCCTCTGCATGGCTCGGATTGGGTTGCGGATTCAAGTCCGAGCGCATGGGATGTCAAACATTTTGACGGGAATCTGACCACCTAATGGCGAAAGTTTTTAAAGTCTTGTTGCTAGCTGCTTACGACGTCAACTCTCGGCTGTCCCTTCACCTCTTTGGTGATCTGCCTGTGAGCAGTCTTCGATTCAAATGAAATGTAAAAGTGTTTTTTGGCTAACTGTTATTCGATATGCCTAATAAATGTCCCATTCGTTTCCACTTTCTCATTAAGTTTTGTATTTCGAAAGACTTCTGCTTGAGTAAACATTTACCTTCCTTTTTATAAAAAAATCGTTAATCGTAAGATTATTTTTATAACTCACTGATCATTTTTTACTTAATTTATAAAATAAATATTTGATCCGCTTTTGTTATGTATGAAGATGACATTTCACACAAAATGTTGTAAACAAACAAAATTGTAGCCGGGCAACGCGAGTGTTTACAACCAATATGCGCTATGTCAGATATGAATGATTTCGAGTTATTGATACAGAATAGGTACCTTATTTTTAATTATTTATTTTATATCAAAATACAGGTAAGTCCTTATTGAATCATACCAAACCTTAATGTTTCAGCCAAAATGAACTAATGCTAAGTTTTCTTTGAATATTTCTTCAAAACGTCATTACATTTCTTTTAAATTTAGTTGGTGCATCATGGTTGTAAGCCCTCGAATGCTTTATTTGTTTAAATTTCCTTTTGTAAAAATGATAAACCAAAATACAATGAACCCAAAATATAAAAGGGGGCACATATTTGGACGGGGAAAAAACTTAAATACTGTGTATTTATTACCAAAAGCGTTCTGGTATACTCGAACAACTGTCAGTTGACGTTAAATCCAATATGGCGGGTCAATATCTACAGAATATGTAACCACTAATGACTCTAACAATTCATTACTTATGTTCGATTTTTAAATGGAACGACCACTACGGGCTTACGACCGTCTTCTACTGTTATTTCGAAGGCTGGCTTAGTGTGATCACTTTACGTTAACAACGTTCGCCATTAGGTGGTAATGTTTAAGTCTCCGAAACTCCTAATCATGAGAATTCTCAACATGCCGAAAAATCTCATGTGTACTTACAACAACAATTTAAAAAGGGGGACCCCCTTGAATGCGGAAACTACCGTGGAATTACTCTACTGAGTGTTCCCGGTAAGGTATTATCTCAGATATTACTACACCGCATTCGGGGGCCTATCATGGCTGTCCTGAGAGAGCAACAATGCGGCTTTGTACCTGGCAAGTCCTGCACGGACCCAATTTTCTGTGCCAGGTGCATCTTTCAGCAGTGCAAATAGTTTAACTCTCCAGTCGCTTGTTGCTTCATAGATTTTGAAAAGGCCTTCGACAGCCCACATAGACCATCGATATGGAAAATTTTAGCTCTGTACGGTATACCTCCGAAGATAGTAAAAATGGTGCAGTCCCTGTATGAAAACTCCGAGTGTAGCGTCAAAACGCCAGGTGGTCCTACTGAAGCTTTCAGGATCACTACGGGAGTCAGACAGGGCTGCGCACTGGCTCCATTTATATTTATTATTGTCATGGACTTCCTCTTGAGAAAGTCCATGCAAGGAGCAAGAGGTATACCGATAACACAGAGAGATGGTCTAATGGGCGAACTGTGCGACCTGGAGTACGCGGACGACCTAGCGTTGTTCAGTACGACAGTGGAGGAATTACAGCGCAGTGTTTCAAGACTCTGCGACGAAACAGCACGCCTTGGCCTTCGAGTCAATGCCAGTAAGACGAAGCTCATGGCGAGTAATGCCTGCCCCGATAAACAGCTACCGATAACCATCGCCGTCACCAGGTCTCCCGCGTGGATAAATTTAAATACCTGGGAGCAACCATTACCACCTCTGGTGACCTCGGGGCTGAGCTCCCGATACGTATCGGTATGGCAAGTGGCGCCTTTAACAACATGACCAAGATTTGGAAAGCGTCGGCGTTTAGTGTCGAGACGAAATGTAAACTGTTTGATGCGTGTGTGTTGCCCATTCTCCTCTATGGGTGTGAGTCCTGGCACCTGACCAAAGCCCAGGCACAAAAAGTCTCAGCTTTTGAAATGAAGTGCCTAAGGAGAATTCTGGGTGTAAGATGGTACCACCGCATCACGAACGACGCTATACGCCGGCGCACCCAGCGTGGGCCCATCACCCCTACCATTGTGGGGAGGAGATGGACTTGGCTGGGACATGTGTTAAGGATGCCGAATGACAGTTGGCCGAGGAGAGCGCTGTTCTTCCTCCCATCAGGGCCCCGAAGACGAGGAAGACCCTCTCACACTGTGTTCCGCTCCTTCGAAGCAGAGCTGAGGGACATGGACATGGTGTGGGAGGAGGTCATAAACATTGCGCAAGATCGAGCGCAATGGAGAGCTCTTGTTGCCTCCCTATGCCCCTGAGTGGGGTGTAAAAGGGAGAATTGATTGATTGATTGATTGTACTTACAACAAGTAGATATTTAATAATTAATGAAATATAAAGATAAAATTATATTGAGAACAAGAGAGTGTAGAATATCTACAGAGATCAGCTCACAATCAAGAGATAGGTATGCGTTAAACTATCTCGATGACAGCTTGATAGTAATATTTTCTATCGCCGAGCTATTTCTTCCACTGATCGTAGTTTTTAAATAAAGCAGTTAATGCTTAATGTCAACACACGAATTTTCAGCTAATCCTCGGTACATGAAACTCAAACAAGAGGAAAAAGTTGGCAATACTTTGTTTTGTTGTATTTTGTGAAATTGGGTAAAAATATCCTTGTCGAACCTTTGCTATTGTCTCAATAAATAGTTTCCCATAGAAGGATTATCCAGTGTACACACGGGGTGCGACCCGGTCGTAAATCCTCGCCAGGACTTTCCTTAACAAAAAATACACATTTTTTTTGAAAATGTATTTAAAAGTCTTTCATGCTTTCTTCTTTTGGACATTGAAAATAATAGCCATAAAAAGGATAACTATAGTTCTATTTTTTTGTTTCCTGAATCTGTTTATTTACTCCATTATGTTTTTACGTCTGTAAATAATATTTAGCTTTATGTTTCTTTTATGGGATGTAAATGGTCAAATGCTCATCGGGACTTTTCCCAGATTTTATCCGCATATCATTTACTAACATGGTTAACTTTGTGAGCGTCGATTTTATCTCCTAAATCCTCCGGTATTAATCCAGATAGGATATAGCGGTTTTGACTTGTCATCTGCTTTATGATTATTTCCATAATGTCTTGGTGGGTTTTATATTCCTAGTGGCGAAAATAATACATTCAATTTTAGAATACACTAGCTTACTTACCCGTGCGTTGCCCAGGAATCGTGCATTATGACCACGATACTTCAATTTATACCTGTGAAGTTATGTTTGATTAGGGCAACTATGTGTAGGACATAAATGTAAAATCGGCGCGGAACTCACAGATGAGCTCCTAGATGGCCAGGGACTCAAGCAAGGGGTGACTGACTGGCCCTCACATACCACAACAGTACAAATCCTAATATTTATTTCCAAAGTAGCCAAATCGTCAGATATGCTTATGACGTCAACATAGTAGGAAGATTCCTGATAGCCATAAGAGAAGTCTTTGACTCCTTGGAAATAACAGCAAAGGAATTGGGACATAATATAGAAATCAAGCGAAGGATAGCAACAGAAAACAAAGCATTCTTCTCTACTCTACTGCCTGTGCTCTAGTCAAGAAGTGTCCATAGAAAAACAAAGATCACTCTCTGCAAAACTATTATAAGAACAGTTATGACATATGGATAGGAAGCATGAGCAATGACTGCGAAATCCATGGAAATGCTGGACACATTTGAGAGAAGCATGCTTCGTAAGATTTTGGAGCCCATGAACGAAAGAGAATCCTGGAGAGTATGGTTTAACCATGAGCATTACAATGTTTACAAAGCTCCCAGGATCTATGAATATGCTAAATTGGGCAAGGCAAGGCAAGGCAATTATCGTTGCTTGATTTTATTTGGTTGGTTGGTTTTTAAATAAAACTATTAATTTCACTTATAAAATTTAATTTTTTGTGTCGCCATATTATACCTACTGATGTCAAATAAAATATAATTGCTATTATTAGGTGAGAACAAAAACAAATTTGAAGGATTCATCAATCACGTAAAGGAAATATGTTCGGCAAACACTTTCAAACTCACCAATGCCAAGGACAAACTGAAGAAATTTTAATGCCGATATTAGATTGACTTCGTTACAACAAATTTTGGTTCAGTACATCTTTAATGGAAGTTTTTCAGGGACAAATTGACGATTCGTTACTGGAAATTTCGTTAGGTACTTCGGTATTTGCTATAAAAAAATTTGATCTGTATTTGAATTTATCATACTTCAATAGTGACGATGCATAAAATACAAAAAAATATATGTAGTAGGTTGAAGTAATAATATTCCAAATCATTAGAAAAAGTGCACTTATTTAGTCCTATTTCTTAGCTTAAAATCAAAGACACAAACAAAATACAATAAGACAACAGGCGTGTAAAGAAAATTGAACATATAATATTTAAGGATACATTGTGGTCCTAGTTACATAACCTCATCATCGCAATATTAAACTAAACTAAATTATGTCTCAGGTTTGTATCCATAAAAGTAATGAAAAAAAAGGTTCCTATAATAGTGTGATAGACTATATTATTATATCTATAAAAATAAAGCCTTGTTCTTTTAACATATTTACAATGTAACATACAGGATTGTGAAATACTATAGCTAATTATATGCAATTACACATATTGAAAAGATTTAACGAATAGAATATTTAGCGTACAGTGTGTGCTGTTTATAGTCTATCTAATTATTATATTGTCTATCCTATTGAAAGAAGAGCTGCTGGCCTGTCTTCTGTTTGTGTCGTATCGAGTCTCACGACATTGGCAACCACTACTTCAACACCCCCGCTGTTCAGGGTCCAGTCCAATCTCTCATATTGGGCATCTAAGATATTTGCCTTCGAACGGGACCACTTTGATCATCCAACATTTTCATCGGCAACAGTTGAAGGACTCATATTGATCCCGATGCACTGTAAAAAAATATTATTCAATTAAAATAAACACAGAATCCATGAGCAACACATATTTTTTGTTGGGTTTTGAAGACTGGTAAATATTTAATGAAATAGTGGAATTATAAAGAAGACAGTGACAGAATTCTCACTTTTTAAATTAATATTTGTTAAATTTTGTGTATGAAAACAAAAAATGGTAATTATTATTAAGTTTGCGGGCTTCTTTTGATATTTGACAAAAAACCTCCTAAATGAATATGTTTTAACCTAACAAAGTGTAGTGTTGACACTCGAGGAGGTGTCCAGAAACCCCCCTAAAAACTATGTTCCAATCTTAAATTAACCTATTGAAATTGTAGTATTATTATTCGAAGATGTTATCAAATCCTTTAATTTATCCAAATAGATTAACCAAATGACAATGGCCAGCAATATCTTCATTTTTTAAACAAAAACACCAAATTCAGAATCAAGAGATTGTATAAGAAAATATGCAACGTTTATATTTGATTTTTATTTAAAAAATTGGTTGATAAAATGCTTCAAATATTATCAAATCACTCCATAACATGCTTGTATAAAATAAAATTACCTTTAAATCTTTAGGATAGGTATTTTCCATTTCTTAAATTCATAATTTCCAGTGCAAAATATCCTTGATTTGTCATAATTGGTAAACACTCAAGATTCTGTAAACGATGATAATAAAACATTAGTTTAGAAAACACAATTTATATAATAATTTATTATCCCATGTAATTTTACTTACCAGTTCGTGTGGATTTTTTTTTAAACATTATAATCCATTATTTATTCTTATGATTGTAAAAAACTCGTACTGTATATATTTTTTGACATATTGTGTGATGATACGCTAATTGGCGCGTAGATGTCAGTAGCTTCTTCTTTTTCTTCTTTTTGGCATATCACTCCTGCCATAATCTCAAATGTTCAATTAATAAATAATGTCTTTTCAAAACTTTTTGATATATTTCGAATATATTAAAATAATCCGAAAGATCATTAAAAAATTAGGTGTTTGTTTATTTGTATTACATTCTGTACACGAAATGTAAAAATAGGATTAAAAAAACAGGATCATTACGTTTGCGTTTTTTTGCTGTCCTCTCTCATGGTTGTTCTATTGTCTGTGGTTGCCATCGCCAAACGTCAAACTTTTTATAGACGTCAAAATCTGTCAAAATACATTTCCACAATTCCTTTTTCAAAATTCAATTAATGCATTCTGTTTCCTTTTATTTTTATTAGGTAGGTACTTAACTAATTGCACAACTTTCGTTTTGCTTATATTTTGTGTTTATGTTTATTAAAGACTTATTTTATAACAATATACTTATTGCAAACATTATACAGTATACCTTCAGGAAAAATGGTTAATATGAGGTTAAATACTTATAATCATAATTATTATAGTAATTTAAATGAATCATTCATTTCACTTACACATGTATATTAACTGTGGTCTTTAATGAAATGATAAATTTCCATTAAAGTAAATAATATTCCCCCCTTAAACATGCATACATAATCATTATAAAAATTGTTATTTATTTATTTTAGGTTGAATTATGAAGACCACAAAATGCCACCTAAAAGAATATTCTCCAAGCCATTATCGTCCAAACTTTGACATTTTCATTCTGGTTTCAACGGAGCCCACAGAGATCATTCTACCATTAAAGCGTTGATCTTCTGAGAATTATTCTACTTATCAACAGAATGATAAAGCTATTCCTGCTTAGGAAGAATTGATTTATTACTTATATATTATCTTCTAATTATTATAAATATGAAATGTTGTTGTTATTTTCATGCGTTACTACATCACGCTGAAACTACTCAATCATACTCTTTGTAGTTAACTACTTCAATGCATTTCAATATTAATACCTACCTACATATTCATGCAGACCTTATTATTACATTCCACAGGTTTTTTTTTAAAACGGCAACCCTAAATTTTCACAATATGGAGGTATATGATGACATTTCATAAGTAAAATAAGCTAAATTGTTTTACTTTGTTTCAATGTTTTTACTTCTATAGAAGAAATTTTTTTGAAATAAATAGAAAGTTTAAGCATTGTAGATTAAAACAAAACCGTACATGAGTAGCGACGGTGCAACTAAATGAGATTTAAATACAGTTTCAAGATACCTGATTCTGACAAAATGGCGGGATGAAAATCTTAATTTGTATGGGAGATTTATGAAAAAATCTAATATTTTTATCGATAAATAACATTTTCCAAATATTTATAGCCTTAAACGTCCACTGGTATTATGACTCGCTATAGAGGGTATTACTTTACTTCTGGTATCCCTAGTTTAGCCGTCTATAAAGGACGTTACATACGAACGGACTCCTTTATTTATATTGATTTATCGATCCTTTCAATACATACCTACATTTTATATGTATAAAATATTTAACTCTATGGTTTTTCCGTTTCTTAATTTATATTCTTTCTTCTTTTATGTATATAATATTTAACTGTATGGTTTCTTCCGTTTCTTAATTTATATTCTTTCTTCTTTTATGTATATAATATTTAACTGTATGGTTTCTTCCGTTTCTTAATTTATATTCTTTCTTCTTTTATGTATATAATATTTAACTGTATGGTTTCTTCCGTTTCTTAATGTATATTCTTTCTTTTTTTATGTATATCATATTTAACTGTATGGTTTCTTAATTTATATTCTTTCTTCTTTTATGTATATAATATTTAACTGTATGGTTTTTTCCGTTTCTTAATTTATATTCATGCTTCATTAAGTCATATTATATATCTTATGATCACGATTGCAGAAACTGTTAAAATTCGAACTACTCGTACCGTGTTACATAAACTTGCTAAGAAATTTCAGAGAATTAACATGAAAAGATGCTTGCTTAAATGTGGTTCCTTCGTAGTGTGGGAATCCAAATGAGAAATTGTTAGTCGGTAGGTCTGCTCTTGCATGGGCAGGGGTCCGATTCAACGTCCATGAGGATTTCCCTCTCCTCCCATGAAAAAAAGATGGGTTCGAAAGCGGCCTATGTCCAGCCGTTAAGAAATCTAGATATATCTAACAATTTATTATAAAGAACCCTATCTCTTATCCAATTCTATAAAAACGGATAGTTGTCATGAACCTGACCTGACCATTTCAAGATGAAATGTCCCGGAAACATTTTGATCGATTGATGTTAGGTATAAAATATTGTCTTTATTTAATGATGTTTATTATTCAATGTTATCTATTCAATTAATGTGTATTTCTCTGTATCTAGGTCATTGGAGATATCAAATATAATTACACATATTGTATATTCGTATTGTTCTTGACTGATGAGACATTAAACTTATCAGTAAGACTATTTACTGGTCTATAATAATGCATACCTATATTTATGTATGTTTGATACTTACTGTCCAGATGGATAGGCCATATATTACGCCACGACAATCTCCTGCACACAATAATAGAGGGCATGACTGAGGGTACGAATGCTAGGGGGCGTCCGCGTCAAGAGTACCTGGAACAGTTCAATATGGAGCTGAAGAGGGCTGTGAAGGACCGGAAGAGATGGAAACATAGATGCAGATCTTTGCTGCAAACCAATACGTAGGATTGAGACCGCAGAAGTAGACTAATAACTAGGAGTCACCCGTCACATTGTAGCGTAATTAGTAGTTAAATATCGCGAAAACATGCATGGTGAGAATTGATTGTAAAGAACTCTTTATTCAAATTTCCTGTGTTGGTTCTATATACTATAGAGGTTAACAAATCATGCTATAGAGTCTATAGCATGATTTGTTATAATATTCTCTCGTCGCCAGGATGTTTTCCAGCCTCTAAATTGACAACCTTGTGACGCGGTTCCTCAATGGATATGTGAATGTGTATATTTTTTAAGTAACAAACTTAAAGCACCACTACATTTAAGCGCGTGTATGTGAGTCACGTGGGGAATGGCTGGGTTGGCGGCGTTAGTCGATCATTTAATCAGATAGTGTTGGCCTAGGACCATATTCTGAGTCTCGGATGAGAGTTAGAATAGACGCCTTTGAAATGTGGTGTTGGAGGCGCCCGCTGCGAATCCCATGGACACCTCACAGAACAAATATATCGATCCTGACAGAGTTAAAAGTTACAGATCTACACCCACTGTCTGCATACGTCGAGTCATACATTTTTTTGACACGTTGCGCGACGAGTTGTCTGGACGCGATAAAATTCTTGAGTAATGCTTCATCATTTTAAAAATAAATAACATAACCGCTTGTTAAAACTCCTTGTTATATGTATTTCTATTTCGAATGCCTTCGTCTTATTCAGTGTCTCGATATCGTGATCGTGAGACGAATGTGCTCAAGATTCATATATAAAACTGTATTTCTTTAAATTCATCAAAATGAACATGCACTAAGTAAATCTATAAACCTTACAAAATATTGTATTATTGAGATTCATTAATCCTATATATGTTATGACCATCTGAATGAGATACAAGGATATTATTTGAGACGTTGCACATTATACCATTGTAGTAGGTAAGGTTTGAAAAAAATGACTAGACTCGGCCAGTCATTGCGGTTTTGGATCATATTGTTTTTAGTTACGTAAAGAGTGCAATACGAGACTCACCTATTAAATATCCGAAGGTATGCGCCGTAAGCATGCACAGATACAGAACGTTACATAGATAAACGATCGCATTAGTCACGATTCATAGAAATACAAGGTAGCCCGTTGATACACCTTGTGGCAAGAGAGCTGCAGCGCTGACGGAATGTACCCAGAGGTTCGTCATCCTCGGATAGCGATGAGATAACACTCAGAGTACACGCTCGTTATCATCAACTTACGACATTGACTGCACTATTTTTCTATTAGCCCCTATATCATAAAATGTATTCGAATGCTCTATTTAAACATATACTAATTAACGTGTTTGGGTTCATTTACAAAGTATACAAACTATAACTTTTCTATACAAAGGTTCAGTACAGCCGGCGGAACTAAATGCCTTACACTTAGTATAGGCCTGTCATTTTTACAAAGGTCCGTCAAAATGTTACTTTATCCATTAAAAATATAATAAATCTACCGTTAGGTAGTATTTAGATGTTAATCCTGATGCTAATTTTAGCAGTCAATCGTTACCTACCATTATAAAAATGGATGAACAGAGAATTGAACTGAATAAAAATATCTCTTCTCTTTCTTCTTCATTGGCGTTACAGCACAAATCGAGCCTTGGCCTCCTGTAACTTTCGCCTCCACCTCCACAGCTCCCTTTCTCCAGCCGTCTTTCTCCAATTATCCACCTGCAAGAGTTGCACCGCGTCTCTCTTCAAGTCGTCCTCTCACCTCAATCTCGGTCTGCCCACCCTTCTTTTCCCCCCTGTTAGGATTATTTTTGGAACCCGCGATTCTGGCATTCTTTGCACATGTCCAGCCCATCCCAATCTAAGAAGTTTTATAGGGGTGGATATGTGAGGGGCCTGAAATATAGTGTGCAATTCGTCATTGCGTCGTATGCGCTCAACTTCTCCGTCTTTTACGGGACCATAAATCCGTCTGAGCATCTTCCTTTCAAACGTGTCCAACATTCGCTGAATAAAAATAACATGGTTGCTCCCTTGTTCTCAATAATTTCCGACTTTTATCTCTATATTTAATTGATTATTATAAATATCTACTTGTTGCCTACATGTGATTTTTTCGACATGTTGAGAATTCTCATGATTAGAGTTTCGAAGACTTAAAAAGTACCACCTAATGGCGAACGTTGTTAACGTAAAGTGATCACACTAATCCAGCCTTCGAAATAACAGTAGAAGACGGTCGTAAGCCCGTAGTGGTTTGTTCCATTAAAAAATCGAACATTAGTAATGAATTTTTAGAGTCATTAGTTGTTACATATTCTCCAACGCACTATGTTTATTAAGAATCGTCACCGAATTTGAAGTTCAAAAACCTTCTTTGCTACTATTAATTATCGCGCGATCGGTAAAAAGATAAGAACTCCGTCCATTTTTTACAAAACAGTTTGTTTTTTATTGGCACGAATATCTAAAAATTAAGAACGAACCAGAAATCAAAGAAGAGGGACCTGCAGTTCAGTCAAATTTTTACACCATTGCACTGGTCTACCTATGCCGGTAAATAAAAATAAAAAGAACAAATCGTGTTAGTCACTGCTCACGACTCGCCTAAAAAATAATAAAGACACTTTTGAATGAGATGAATAGTTGAAGATTGTATTTATCCGGATATTACAGATCTTTTGTTCAATATCGTATTTCTTTTGTATCGTACAGAGCACAATGAGTACATTTATTTATGTCGTTGGCTTCTTTATAATAAGCTTATCTCGGTTTCCTGTTGATAAAAAAATCTCCTCCTTGGGCTGGGAGAGAGCAGCGAGGAGTAAGCGAGGGGCCATGTCAATGTACATATTCTTAAACAGACAATACTTACTACTATTCTAAAGAAACACAACTCTTACAATATTATGAATTGTTTACAATTTTCTACAAATAATATTACAAACAAACATAAATGCACTTTCTCAAAAATTTATTTCATCTCTTGATAATGACAACGGGAAACTGACGAAAGAAAGAAACTGACACCAAAATGACACAACTTATTGCGATCGTCGAGTATCACCATACTGCGTTAACAAAATTTTCTATCACACTGTTCATAGTAAGTCATTTTTAGTTCATTAAAAATATTAAAGATGTATCAAACTCATGTTTATGTCCATCATAAAAGAAATTTTCAATTTTTGTGAATAGTTAAATAGTATCATAATATTTTATTAATCTTCTAAGTATCAATTTTTCCCATACGACATGTTGTTTTGAACTTGTCGGGAGAACTTAAATAAACTTGAAAGGTAACTTTTTTTGGATTTGGCCAAAAATATTCCACTCCTGTACCTTCTCCCAACTTCTCTTTGCCTCCTATGATATCCGCATCAATTTTGAAAAGACGGTTCTTACGACATCATAGTGATGCATCAAAGGCTGTTTTATTGTTAACTATTCTCGATATCTTTATACATTCTCAATATTCTGGCCACTGTCCTACAATCATTCAATTTCTTGAAATCGAATACCCATTAGCATGAAAACTGAATGAAAATTAAAGTTGACCAGCAAGAGTGGACACCATAGAAAATAGTGGAGGCTACGTACCAAAAGGACGTACTCCGGGAAGAGGCACGGAGGACTTACCTTCACAGTACGTCAAATAGATTTTTTTTAATTATTAGGTACTTATGATTGATTATCTATGCATTGAAATATAATTTATCTTCTTCGCAATTCACATTAGAGTTCAACATAATAATATGTACACACTCACAATATAGTTGTTGTATGGAAAGGTGACATGGTGATTGGCGAGTTACTATATATTATCTACTTTGTGTAGAGCAGTACAAATCGAATCACTATAAGTATGACAGTTACATTGCGCACACTCTCATCCATGCCACTCATTGTTATCAATTCCAAATAACAATCCCTAGTTGCCCACAACATAATATATTATGTTATGTGTGAAAAATTTGATTTCAGTGCGAAATTGAGCAATTTTTCAGCTCAACTGTATTAAAATTTGCATATAAATCTAATTTCGCGTGAATTAAAGCTCACACATGACTCGTATATCGTGTGCAACGACTAAACGGTGTACCGATACCATGAGTAGGTACTATATTATTATGTATGTGGAACACTGCATGTCACTGCACTGTTCTCGTCCATCCCACCGGTCACATCTTGTTGACATTTTCCTTTGTGTGACTGAGTCCGTTTATATTTGTTACCATAACATTGTTCTAGACATACCTACCTATCTACATGATTTTATTTGTATTGATTGAAGCTAGAGAACCATGTCCATTTTTTAGTAGAATGATACACCTTCAGTCTAAGAATATCTTGTACGGGTGCAGGATTCAAACCCACAACCTTCAGTGCGTCAATGCAAAAGTCGGCGGCTGAACCACTAGGCTGACATTGATATAAGAACGCCTATTCTTTAAAAAAATGATCTTATCAAGAGCAAAGCCAATGATTTGCAGAAACGACATTATTAGAAGGATTGGATGCTTTTGCATCAAATTTTGCAACAACATTTTCATATTTAAGATTTTATTTTGTTTTTTCTTGCTATCCCACAATCTTTGCAGCAAGTTCAGCTGTATATTAAATGGAAAAATGATCACTAACATGAAGAAAAATATATAATACGTTAAATATTGTGATATTCCATGCACCGGGATTGTCCTTAAAGGGCTCCAATAGTTCACAGCCAAGTTTTAGCTGCTCATGTATGCATCAGGTCGAATCCTCAGAAGGAGTCTTCTGAGAAATGGTTCTTTCAGGATCACCTGTGACCAAACTTACATAGCCCATATAATGTTCGTTAACCACAAGCGAAATATATTTCATATGTAGATACTATACATATATACTAATCATTGCTGCATTTGATTATTAAAGCAAGAATAGAGGGTCGAAGAGGGGTGCGCCCACGGCAGATATCCTGGCTCCGAAATATTCGTGAATGGACGGGGATCACGACTGTTGAGGAACTATTTCGTGCCGCACTGGACCGGGATGCATGCTACAGAGTGATAGTCAACGAACAAGAAGATAATATAATATTCTTCTTTAAGTAGATATTCATTACTTTGACGATAATAAGTGTTCGCGGAAAATATAATATTGACGAAGTATGTAATACTTGAACAGATGTTCCTACATACAATTATTGTTGCCACGGGAAGAATTGTCAAATCGGAAGCTTTTTTTCGTTTTTCTTTTAAGATTACGTTTGCCTACCGTGACAGGTTCTGCTGCTAATAACGTTATAAAAAGTTTCATAATTCGTTTTCATTCTCCCTTTAAGCCCCCACTAAGGGACATAGGGAGGCAACAAGGGATCTCCATTGCAGTTGAACTTGCGCAATTTGCAAAACTTTCATAATTTCTCTTTTGAAATTTTTTTTTATGGTAGCAACGTGTACCCGATAGTATTTAAATTAATCGGATTACACCATCAATGCAGCATTTAGAGCAAACCATTGATCTGGAAATGATTTTTTTTTATGAAATAGTGTTCTTATAAAAAATACATAGATAATTACATACTCAATGGAAATATTCGTTGCAATAGATTTAAGTAAATTCTACATTCCTATAATTTTGTACATTTTATATTAGGTACTATTAAAGTGCCGTAGATTCACGGGTGATTTGTTATTTTCAATAGTTTTCTATTGATAAATAAATAATCTACTTACTTCGAAGGGAAACGTAGTGTTATTTTTTACGCGGACCTTTCATTTGGAATTCTCGATACAATAAGCATCGACAAACCTCTGTCTTCTTATCTGGTCACAATCTTTGGTTTGGTTGCTAGCAATTTCCCCCACGCTATTTCTCCACTCCGCCCTATCTGTAGCTAATCTTTTCAGTTCCTCGTTTCCTAACTCTATAAAAGATTAAAAACCGTTTAAATAAAGTTCGAAATAAATGAGTCAATTATTTCAATAATAACGATTCAGTTTCCCTTTCTCCCGTCAGGGTTCCGAAGACGAGGTAGACCCTCTGATACCATATATTTCGGTCTTTCGAAGCAGAGTTGAGGGATTTGGACATGGTAAGGCAGGAAGTCATAAACACTGCGCAAGATTGAGCTCAATTGATATCTCTTTTTGCCTCCCTTTGTTCCTAAGTGGGATGTAAAGGGAGATTTTATTGATTGATTGATTGAATGACTTTTACTTGTAGAATCTCATATTTCAACAGAAAGGTTATGCGATTGTTACTCGAAGCGAAATTACAATTGAGTCTACTACATATATTGATATTTTTGTATGAAAACGTGTATCAATAAAATTCATGATGAAGTAGAGAGCAGGTTGTGAATGGTTCAATGTATTTATGGGCAACACACGCCGTCCACTGGATGACAGAACTACCTGAGGGGCTCACCGAACTGTTTAATATTTAGCCCACGAATCATATCTGCGTTTTAGTTCTCTGCCCTACCCTTTTCTAAATTCAATGAAATGAAAACGTTTATTGTAAAAATATTATTTTTTTTGTTCGGGAACAGAGTTCCCCAATTCAATTATTTAGTAGGTACGCCAAGTATCTACCCAAGCCGGCGCAAGTATATTCGGTACGAGATAACGTAAATAATATGCGTTAACTTACATAAAATTTGCTATCGAACATTTTTTCTATCATCATAAAACCGTTACAGAGGCATTACGTGCTCGCTAACTAGCTCACGAGCTCGCAGATATCACTAAACGCTATAAAATTTTCCAATAAAAATGATAAATTCCTCCTTGGTATACGCTTATGGAGTATGGTGCCGGCTTTATGATGTAACAGACATGTGTTGCTTTGGTAGCAGGACTAATAGGCAGCGGCCCATATTTTATTCAAAGGGACGGTTCTGCCAACAGCACTTCTTCTGACAGAACGTTGTACCTACTCTGCGTTCATCTCGGGGCTACGTCGTAAGAATAAATGTTTCCCTCTTCCTTATGTCATTATACGTTCTTTATTTCAGTGCCTACTCTGGAACATGCAATACGCTTGATTTTGCATAATATTCCCAACCAAATCATTCGCACTATTTGTATATGTTACGGCCTTGTCATTACGATAAAGTAATGTCTAAGGTTGATGAAATTCTATCGATACAATAAGTATTGAATTGCAGTAATAAGAACACCGAATTTTGCCATTGTTTCAGCTACGTTTTAAGTTTCCAATTTCATACTATTGATTTTAGCAAGGCGTGACCTATTTTAATAAGTAGATTTTTTTGGTAGAACCGTTTCATTTGGTGAATAGTATTAAGAAGAGTTCGTGGCTAACATTAAGGGTCGTGCAGGCTTAGTTTTATGAGGAAATAGTTCCGTTAAATTTTCTCCATTCGTCGAGTTAGTACCGAATCAAATAAACAATCGCTGCTACACACTGTTTTTTCACACTCTGCAACACGCATTTCAGTCTAAACAAGTCGCTATTACTTTGTATATATATTTTCTTAATAATCACAAAGATCGAATAAAAACCGTGAATATTTAACTTTAAAATAAAGCATGTTTATCTTATAATACACCAGAAGGAAGATGACACCACTCGCAACTAAAGAGAAGTTTTGTGACTGACAGTAACATATGACTGGTGGCTGAGCACTTTTTTAAAAGGTCTTGATGTGTAGAAAAATAATTTTACATACTCGGGTAATCAAAAGACAAAAATTCGAATTCATAAAGCCAAACAAATGCAAAATTTCTAATAAAAAGTTTAATCAATTAATAAAAAAGCTATTCGAGTGCTTAGTTTGTAAAAAATAGTTCAAGTTGTTTTTTAAGTTTGCAATAAAAAGTACCTACAATCAACCGTGTGCTTTAAAGACTCACATGCAAATTCAGCGATACGAGAGCAAAGTTTGCAAGAAAAAGCCATAAGTGGGTGCCACGGGTGCCTTTCAAAAACTAATTATTTAATAAACGGCTAACATAATGCAAATTTCCAGCGTGAAAAAAGGATAATTTGAACTAGAGGAGCTCAATCTAGAGTACTTTAAAGAACCTTGTCGAAAAAAGTCCATAAGTATGAGATTTTTATAAATATTGCAAACATGTTACAATCGCCCCATTCTGCAAAAGTAGGGCTTGATTTTTTTACGATTGAGGGCTCATATAATTTGGATACAAAAATACTTCTTATCACACGCCCATCATTGACATCTGACTGACAAGCATAGCATAGTTATTATACGAAAAACAAATTCCCTGTCTTTAATTGCGCACAAAAGTTTCAAATTCGTATATTTTATGGCAGTTCTCTCCAGAAATAGAGATTAGTGAGAAAGAAATAAAATTTCACTGTCGATTAATATTGTTGGATGGCGGTTGTTTTTCTTTGTTCAAATGTAATATTTTGGGTTGTCTTTTTCCTTGTTCACAAAGCCCGATATTCAGCTTCATTCCCCTTTTATATTAGGGAAGCTCTTGAATACCTGGCGAGTCGCGGTTTCCCTTTGAGGTCCAACAACCAGCGCATCCTTTCCATTCCGGTACACGGATCAACTTTCGTCTCGAACTCTTTTGCAGTTCAGAGTGATCGTTGCTGGAATAATCTCCCATCGAACCATAAGCTCGGTACTCACTTGCGCCGCAAACGTGTATCATTACATCGATTTTATCAAAAAGATGCATGTGTTCCGCTCGCGTTCGATTTTTCGAATCACGTATACACTTGACTTTTCGATTAAATTGATGCAATGTCACACATTCGCGGCGCAAGTGAGTACGATGCTTTAGACTGACCCAAAGTCTGACGTCGTTCAAGCGAGCAGTTAAAGAGATTATGATCTCCTCAAATACAGTATCTGTGTCCTAGAACCCCATCTATTCTTCCCTCTCTCCCATCTCATTCACCTCCCTTTCCTTTTTCCTTTGCTTTGTTCTTATATATTTGGGTTAGTTGTTAGAGACCACAACTTCATTGTGGTAAGCTCGCCCTCTGTATGTTGATTCTGTGATGTCTTTTCTTTATGTATTGTTACTTATACTAATCAATGTACAATAAAGAATGAATAACGTTCCCCCTTTTAAGGCCCCCCGCACACCGCAAGCCAGCCCAAAGGAGACCAATCTGTAGCAAACCCGATCCGCACAAAGCCGACCCCTAGCCCGATTGCCAAAAAGCCAGCTACACACAAATCAAGCCCGCCGCGGATCCCCCCCAAACCAACCCACAATGCAGGAGGCCTAGACCCCAGTCAGGAGCATAGGGAGGCATCAAGAGCTCTCCATTGCGCTCGAAGGCGTCCGAGGATCATTATGCCATTTCTGACCGGTTGAGGTTTAAGGACCTAAGGTGGTCAACCTCACGGTCCCGATCTGATTTTTCGATTTCCTGCCTCTTACAGGATGCTCTAAAAATAAGCAAAAAAGAGCAGAGGTTCTATACTTAGCCAGCAACCCCATCACAATTTTATTTATTTATTCAAAGAATGAATAAATAAATAAAATTGTGATTGCTATTTTTTTCTTCTTCGTAATCCTTAAAAAATACTAGCGAAATGTAAGATTGCGTGAAAATTGGTCTATTTACTAATATGTATGTAGGGAATATAATATGTGAACGCCCATAAAATGGTATTTTAGTTGCTATAAACCTACCTATTTGATTCGATGAATTTTGCTTTGTATACCTACAGTGTATTTTATTTTCATAAATCATTAAAAAATAGCCTGTATTATTTCATATTAAAAAATACAACAATTATTTTTACTGAAAATTATTTTAACCTTGACTTTTAAACGTGACTCCATTTAACAGTTTATTTACTCATTAAAGAATTTTCTGTTTTTCGGTACGATTTTTTTTCAAAGGATGTATATCCGTTGTTTCTATCAGCAATATCTGTATATTAATATGTATATCCGTTGTTTCTATCAGCAATATCTATATATTAATATGTATATCCGTTGTTTCTATCAGCAATATCTATATATTAATACGTGAAAGGTAAACTTCGTGACTATTTTTACGAAAATTGCGAGGACCGAGGAGTATGAAATTTCGCACACTTCTATTTTATGTAGAGAAGGAGTGGTGGATGCTAATGTTTTTTTTTAATATGCATAAAAATAGATTAAATTAATAATGCTGTAATGTTATATTTGATACTCACACACACTTCCACAGACTACTTATTTTTTTTTATTATGAATTTACAAAAATTACATATTTTATAACTTAAAAATAACAATATTATTCCACTCATATTATAAGAATATCAACTTCATAGAAAGAATTGTAAAATGAAAAGCGCCTCATAATGGGCGCAGAAAGTTTTTTGAAGGCAGTGTAGGTATTCAAATAGAAAGTGGTGCGGGAAATGGCGGGATATTCTAACTCGTTGTAGGTATGACCCAGAGCGCCTCATAATGGGCGCAGAATTTTTTTTGAAGGTGGTGTATTCAAATGGCAGGTGGTGCGGGAAATGGCGGGATATTCTAACTCATTGTAGGTATGACTCAAATTGAGTATGAGAATTTAAATAAGTTATGGTCGAATTTCGAGCACTTGTCGACCAATAGTTAATAATAATTACCTATTTACAGTTTTCGGAGTGGATTATGGTCTTTTTATTGTGTGTATTTTACCTGTCTAATGTAGTTGTTTTTTTTTTGTAAAGGTGTTTGGATGCCTACTTAAGTATCTACCACCTTATTTGCCTTTCAAACAAACATTTTGACGTTGAACTATCCTTATACATAATTGAACAGTATTTTTACGTAACCACCCCGGATGTAATATAAAATCTATAGACCGATAACAAGAGTTGAATATTATTACCTACATAAAACGACAAGTTTTCAAAATGTTACAAAATTACGAAATAATATTATTTGTCAAGCTTTACAATTCTTATTGCTTCATTTTAAAAAACATGAAAGTAGTTTTAATTGGTTCATTTCATTTAAGTGTGTTTATAAAAAGCGCTTCTTGTCTTGATGTGTTTTTTTTTAAATCTGTTCCTTCCCGTCTGGCGTTGTTTTTAAATATGTTGTCGTTGGTTGTCCCTTGATTAATTATTTCCTTTTACAAAGGTTACGAAGTGGTCCTACACAAAATGGTATGTTCTTAATCTCTAATTCTAAGATGACCAACTCGGAACTAGTCGCACTGTAGACCTGTCATTGGAAAACATGATTGAAGTTGCTATTTTTCTATTCATAACTGTATTTTTTACTTCAAATAAGTATATTTCGGATAAAAAATATAATATATTGTAATACTGCAAAGTTAGTTTTATTTATAAACATTTATAATGATTAAGTATTCCAAAGTTGAAAATTATGTGTTTGAAGAATCAAATAAGTATTGGGAATATTTGGCATAAATACCTATTTATATTGTATTAATGCGAAATATTACGTCGAAATAATAGAAAAAAGGTATGTTTCTTAAATTGAAACGTAGAATTTAAATCCGTGATTCGTTAAAACCCTATGCATGATATCGTGGTTACGAAGAAAAACAAAAATATTATTTTAATTCTATTAGTAGAGCAAAATTTAAATCTAAAATCCCACTGGCATGTAATACATAATTAGGTAGGTACACACAGCGTCCAAGTTCTAAAATTGTACATTACTACTGCAAATCTTTGAAATGAGTGGGTACATTCTGAGCACGGCATACCTACCTATTCGCGAGCATCGGTATGCTTCAGCGCATATTGCAAACAGCCGCGGGCCTTTATGTCCGTACCTGAGTTTGGAGCACAGACCAAACTACATCACCACGCCCCGCAGTTTAAGCAGGATTGTGCAGCGGTGTAGGTATATTACCGTTGAATGAATAGTACGCGACGAGTATAAGTCGAGGTCGAAGAAAGAAGCAAACACGTTGAACTTGTTTTTTATGGTTCAAATGTTAAATGTTCAGTACAAAAAATTACAACAAATCCTGTTGGATCAAATCAAGACTCTTCTTCAAGAAAAATTATATAAATGCTACATAGATAATCCATAGCATGCGATAAAAGTACGGATCAACTGAGTACCTATCTCCGAAAAACTGTTCTTGGAAAATAATTAACTTTAGTTTTGCGTTATGCTTCTGCAATCTCCTTAAGAGATTCGTAAAAGCAAGTGAGATTACCGGAGATTTTGGGATGAATGGTTTAAGAATTGATTTCAGGTATTTGTTGGTATTTATTGAAGTGATTGGTAACCTAACGGTTCAGTTGCGGGCCTTCGTAGTGTAGGTAGTAGATTTGACCCCCGATGTCGATCATCTCTTTCTTTCACAGAAAGCTTGAACTTGTGTGAAATTGATGTTCATTTTAAGTGAACCGAGATAAATTTTTATAAAAAAATGTAACTAAATATCTCCAGCACAGTTAAATTCGTCGAGTTTTTTTTTCATAATTAAATAATTAAACTTACCTATTTTCATTAAAAAATCACAACTCTAAACACCCAATAGTAGGTAAAAAATCATTAACTATAGTAAGAAAAATGTTATAAAAATTCTTTGTAGGTAAAATGTACCATATAATTTTAAATGTATCAAAAATTCTGCTCCGTCCCTGACGGACGATTATTGACAAATAAATGTCAACTGACCATTTAGTATAAAGTTTTCTTACTTCCCACAATCACCTGCACGCTTAATCTCATTATGCGGTAAAACATGAGTTAGTACCTATTTGTTGCCTACAAACCTTCGCGTCTTATCGCTAAAGCTGGGAAGACCTAGAAGTGATAGGATATCTTTCAACTAATTCCCTTCGTATAATGTCTTCCTTACTACTACAACCGCCTCCCTCTATCTTTACAGGTTAAGCTTACATTCTAGCGTCGACCCCAATCACTATTAACACTACACCATTAACGTACATTAGCGCTTTCAACGATTCGGTGCAAATCTCTTTGATTTGATTCTACTGCTCCTCGTCAGCCATGTCATATTTGTCTAAGTTTGCACACATATTAGGTACGTATTTTGATTTAGAATTTCTTAATAAATCAAATTATTATTACTTACAACGGTTTACGAAAGATGTGTTTCCCTTTCCTTTATCCTAAGTAACTTAACCGTGATTTGTTTTTCTCAATAAATCAAACATAACTTTCATTGCACTTCGATACAGGTTAAGGTAAAATGACCAAGGACTTAATCTCAATGTTTGACATTTAAGTTCGTCAATGATTGACTGAATTGTGTATCTTCTTCTTCTTCATCAGTCTGTCTACGTCCATTGCTGAACATAGGCCTCCTCTCCTTTCCAATCATTCCTGTCCTGAGCCTCCCTCAAACACGCGCGGCCCGCAATCTTCGTGTTGTCGTCCGAGCATCTGGCCACATGGCCTGCCCATCCCCACTTCAGGGTGGAAACCTCCCTTCTCCACCACATCGACAACCCTGGCCTTCTATGACTGAAATCTGCATATGATTGAAACCAAACTTTTTCGCAAAGTCCAATCATTGAGTGGCTACCTACATTACTTGTAACAAAATAGCTGTTTAAGTTTAACTTGTTGATCATTTCGATGAAGATAAGTATGTTTATCTTTCACATACATACCTACTCAGTAGATGCTAGTTTATTTTTAAATTTGACTAAGCTACCATTTTTTGTCCATAAAGAAATCACTGCTACCATTAAAGGGAATTAAAAATAAAGATAAGAAAAAGTAGGAAGATAAGAAAAAGTGTAAACAGTATTATTATCTAAAAACCAGTTTAAACAAACAGTAAAAACCTAAGAGGTAGCGGATAATTAAACTTTATTAAAATATTCTGTTTCAAGTTCACGAATAAAAAATATTCACAACTTCTCTTATATTTTTGGGTTTCGTAACTTTTTAAAGACAGAGAATATGTAAAGAACTATTGTTTATTAATTTTTTTTTAATTTACTTCTTTAGCCTTCTGTATCCGAAAATTGAAAAACACTTTTGTTCATTTCCTAATATTAAAAATATCATTCATTCAGATTGATTTTTTTTCTAATGTTCGAGAATGTTTATTTATTTTAATACACTTATATAAGGAAATCTTAAAATGTGTACTAATTATTTGTATTTTTTTTTTCAGGTGGGCATTTACGATTCTCAGTAAGAGTTTAATGAGGAACGCTACAAATTTAATAATAATAATACGGTATGTATTTGGATCATGTTCGTATAAGTTTAAATATGTTTTATCTTTTAATTTTGCTGTTTATTTGAAAATACGAGTAAATAAAAAATAAAAAAAAAACTTAGGAATATATAATGTTTGTAAAATACTCATTTTTTCTTTTAGAGAAAAAAGTTTGTGTAAAATAAAAATGGCAAAACACAATTTTAAATTACCTCCGGAAAGAGTATTTATGGCGTGTGTAATATTAGTGGGAAATAAGGAATTAAGTGGTGAAAAACACGTAAATGGACTTAAGTAGGTACTCATTCTTTTATTATGTGAAGAGAAGCAACGTTAAGAGCAAAACTATGCCCCGTATATGGTCGGCTGGCGTTTACTGTAATTTTCGTTTTGACGTCGGTATTGGAGCAAAAATAATAATATTGAAATCACGAAAGTTATGGGTTATAAATTATTAATTTACTCCATGCTAACAACTCACTTCCTTTCTCCCTTGTTCAAAGTTTTTATACAAGCCTATGTACTTGATAGTAGCGTTTTTGCATTTTCTTTGATTTACGACGACAAGCTGGGTCACTCGAAGTTGAAATATGGCTGTTTGCTGAAATATGGTGTGGGTTTGTACTATCAGCCAAACTAAAATATTATCACATTAGGACGGCTCGAGTTAAAAAAATGTTTAATCAACACTAACGGTTTTCAGTTTATTCATTTCATAAATTTTTTCTTAGTTCTGAGACGATAATTATTTTTCATAGTCTAATCCCGTTTTTTCTTTTCTTTCAAAATCCGAATTTGTATTCCTGTGTCTGCGTTATTCGCAGCATTTTATGAGTTTCCAGGCGTATATTATTTGGATTTTCATTAGAAATTATAGGTTGGCTGGAAGAGACTCCTCGAGATTCGTCCGCCCCTTAAACTCTTTTTAATAATTCTTTTCTTTCATTGTCAGCCGCCCGTCTTCTGCTGGATATAGTCCAGCAGCCTGATTCACGGAAAAGTTTAAGTCTAAGTTTAGTTCGAAGTTCGAACGAAGTTCGATTCAAATCCTCCGTGAATAGGTACATAGACCGTAGATAGTCGCCGCCTACAATTATTATTACCAGCAGCCCTATTCACGGAAGAGTTTGAATCGAACTTCGTTCGAACTTCGAACTAAACTTAGACTTAAACTTTTCCGTGAATCAGGCTGCTGTTTTAAAGTTTTCCATGTTATTCTGTCTTGTGCTGCTTTCGACAAGTTTTTACCCGCGACCGGAATCACATCGTCCATCTTTTTGGGGTCTGCCAATTAGTCTAACAAATTGCAATTTTACTTTGGCAATAAAAATGTATTCCCTTTCATTTTGTGCATATGTTGCTTTATGCATAACTTGATTCGCTTTTTCAGCATTTGGTCATGCGTTATTGCAGGAATCATTGATTTCACGAGACTTATCAAAGCAAATTCATTGTTAATATACCCTATCAATTTCCTGTCTACTTTCGATAACAAGTTAAATGAAACAAATAATGACACGCGAGTCTGAATGATTGAATTTATTTGTTGAATTCGACTAGAAAATTAGATTTTATTGTTCCCGAAACTATGTTTATAAGTTCCTGCTTATTTGATTTGCGTTCCCAGTACCAACTTATTAAATTCCAGTGAAGCGTTCCTCATAGTACTGTAGTGCATCGGAAATCTACCGTCCGACACTTACAACTATGTACAAACAATATTATGACATTCCCATGCATATTATTATATCAGTCATGTATGAACAACATTGTCATTCACATTAACAAAAGGAAATTAATCCGGATAAGTTAATTGCAGAATTCCGCTGTGTCTCACAAAATGTGATTCACGTGTAAAATTATTTGGTACGCAAAAATTTACTTAAGAGCATTTTTTTTTCGGAAATATCTGCGTATGAATTTTTAATAATTTATTTGCATACAACAATCTCTCAAACTGAATATTTCAAATTACTAAAAGTCACAATGAATGAAGAGATGAAATCTCTACGGAGAATATGTAGAAAAACTTTATGGGATATGGAAAGAAATTAAAACATTAGAAAGAATGTGGAATGGAAGTAAGTGTTTTGACAAAGAGGAAAGTTAATAAGTTGAGATGGCTTGGACATGTGGAAAGAATGTATGCAAACAGAATGACAAAGAGAATTCATAAGGCTGAAAGAAAAGGTGTAAGAAAGCGTGGCCGACCGAGAATGACGTGGATCCAACACATCGATTCCGTCCTCAAGGAAGGCCAGGTAAGAAGTAAGAGAAATAGGAGAAGTTGTATGAGAAATGTTTTATGTCGGAGGAAGAAGCGAAAGAAGTATGTTTGGATAGAAAGGAGTGGAGGTCCGTTCTCTCTGCCTACCCCTTACGGGACACGGCGTGATGGGTAAAAAAAAAGAATGAAACGAAGTTTTAGAACTAAAAATACGTTTATATTGTGACATCTATCTTTCCAAACACACGTTGTCCCGTGGTCCTTACCCTAAAAATATTGAATTCACATTTGTATAATGATAAATTAATGACCGACCTCGGTAGCGTAGTGGTATAGGCGTGGACTTCACAAGGTCCCGGGTTCGATTCCCGATGTTTTTTCACTTGAAATTTCTACCCGGGATTTGACGGAACCGGTTATGGTTATACTGTCACCTTTCTATAGAAAAGTGTTTATTTATATATTAATAACCAATGTAAGACCGACCGATGCATCTGGTTAAAACCATATATTTTCTATCTGTCAAAGTCATCGACTATCAAATAACTGACAGTTGCTGTCAAACGTTAATTTAATTTCAAAACTATATATAAACTTAACATAATATCCAATTCTCTTTCCGTTGCAGCTCGCATTGACGACCACATAATTAATATGTTTCTATATGTTGTTTAACAACCTCACGGTCCCGATCTGATTTTTCGATTTCCTGCCTCTTACAGGATGCTCGAAAAACCAGCAAAAAGCAGAGGTGCTATTCTAAGCCGGCAACCCTACGGCTATATTTTTTATGTATGTTTGTAAAATTATAATTATTTTCTAATTTAATTATTATAGCTTTACAGAAGTGTATTTAACAGTTTTGTTGTTGTATATATTGACACAAATCATCATAATCAAAAGCATCAATCATGGATGGGTTGCCTAATAATAAAGATTTTTTAGTACGAGCTTAAGATCGGTCTATTAATTTTGTTTTTAGTTTCAAATTCATACACACTGTTTTCAAAGTTTTTGTACTTCGTTCAAAACTTTAGAAGTTTTGTATCAAAGCCTCCGTTGAATAGCACAAAAAGTATTATTTAAATAACCTTAAAAACTTATTTGTGAGACCTGAATACTTAATCTCAAACATAAGGCATTTTGGGTTTGAATACCATTGTCGATACGTATGTGATCAAAAAAATCTGAATCTTAGGGATGATTCCAAATATTTTGAAATTCGAAATTTTGCTTAAAATATTATCGTCTCTTGAAGAATTTGGTTAGCTGTACTTTAAAATCTCCAAAAATACAGTGTACTGTTTTACTGTAGTTTTGTTTTTTATGTGCAATTATCTTCTATATTATAAAAATGGAGACCGATTTTACGGGGTTATCGGATCACGCCTAAACTGCTGGACCGATTTCGCTAATTATTTTTTTGTCGTATCTTCTTTTATCAGGAGAAGATTCTTATGAAAGAAAAAATTAAGAAAGTTGCGTGGATAATTAGAAAATGAAAGAAAACTCTAAGTAGGTAGTACTTTTAACAATATAATTTTTATTCCAAATTTGAAAAATTGAAATTAAATAAAAGTTTGACAGGAACCGACAGTTGTTTATGGTTTGAAACAGATGCATCGATAAAAATTACAGTTGTCAAAAGGTATTTAATTTATTCGAATTCAATATTCATAGTTAGGAACACAGAACAACGTCTGTCGGGAAAGCTAGTTTGAAATAATATGTAGGTATATATTCATCGTATCAAAGAATAAAATGCCGCCAATACCAATGATAAACGCATTTCAATGACCCCTTTTGATATTGAAAAAATATTTTTATCATCTGAATTCTTCGCAGCCTTATTCATTCCATTGTATTGGACTTTTTACAACACTTCGCCACCCGCAAGTGATCCTTGATGTTCCAAAGGGGAGTGTCTTCTATTCACCCTTTTTATTCCGTGTATCCAAGTCTCACGTGGCCTATAGAATGGATGAGGATCCTAATTGAAGTCACGTTCTTCCATCTCACCACGAAATAGGGGAACAAGCTTTTCATAAAGGACATAAAGCATTCTAAAGCTTATATTGTCAAAGTACATTTGGAAAAGATAGAGAAAATGTGGAACGCCTGCTAGCGAAAATCTGATAGCAGTGTGATCTTGCCACCACACATGTTTTTATATTTTTTCTCGCTAGAAAATTTTCAAATAATTTATTTTATATCTATTACAATTTGTCACCGAATCGTCTGAAGTCTACTTGTGACGCTATACCTATCTTCATTCCGATGTTTTGGTTGTTTAATTCACTTCTGCGGTTGGTGGAGCTTATCAGCCGACACTGCGCTTGAAACGGGAATGGCATATTACCAATTGGTATATTCATTAACCCAATACAAACACTTCCGTTATCGTTTGTTTTGTTTGACAAAAATGTGTATAGGTGTTGTAATTTTTATCCATATAATTATTTATTTTCAAAATTATATTACACGAAGAATTTCTATGTCACACTATTGGTTTTTCATTTCTCTATAGTTTCTAAATTGATTACTCCTTATCTTATAATGTAAACGTCTCTGTCATATCTCACTGACTGACTGATGTCATTAACGCTTTTAGTTCCTGCGTTTACCAGGAGATGGCGCCACACGCAACTAAAGAGAAATTTTGATCTACTAATGTGGCTGACAGTAACATATGGCTTGTGGATGAGCACTTTTTTTTAAATGTTTTGATGTGTAGAAAAACGTTTAAATAGGAACTCGGGTTATCAAAAGACTCACATGCGAATTCATTGCTAAGAAAAGACAGATGAATGCAATGTTTGTAATAAAAAATTTAATCAATCAAATAATTTAAACAACCACAATGATAATAATGCTTAAAGCCAATGTAAAGTTTGTAATAAAAAGTTTATGTTGTTTTTTTTAAGTTCTCATAAAGAGTTCAATCAATTAAGTTCCTTTAAAAGACTCACATACGAATTTAGCCATAAGATAGCGAAGTTTGCATCATAAAAAAGTTTTCCAAATCAACTTAAAAGCACACACCCGACTTCATACCGGAAAAAATCCATACAAATGCAATGTTTGCAATAAAATGTTTACAGACTCAAGTAATTAAATGATTCACATGCAAACTCACAGCGGAGAAAAGTCATACGAATGCAATATTTGCAATAAAAAGTTTAATTAATCAAAGAATTAAACACCCACATGCTAAAAGCCATTCGCATGCTAAGTTTGTAATAAAAAGTTTAAGTTGTTTTTTTTTAAGTTTACCATAAATAGTTCAATCAACCAAGTGCTTTAAAGACTCACATGCGAATTCAGCGATACGAAAGCAAAGTTTGTAAGAAAAAGCCATAAGTGAGCGTCACAGGCGCCTTTAAAAACTATTAATAAGTACATATTTGATTATTTATTCTATATTCTTCATATTCATTTCTAGGCCCAAATTAATTAACTAACAAAACTCAGTAAAGAAACTTCAAATATTCTTTGTTGTGTGGTGCTTCTACCAATCATTTTTTATGATGTTTGAACTTTTCATTTTGCAAAAAAAAAATGCTTACCAAAGATGAAACATTAACGTTCTCGTCAAATTTTAATAGTCCTTTTTTCATTACAGCTTACCTCGTCCGACGATCCCTTCGGAGCGTGGTACCTTGTTTCCTGTATCATCAACGTCCATTTTTATTATTGGCGCATATCCATAAACATTACACCCGAGCTTCTCAAAATGTGAGGAATTAATGTCAAATAATATATACAAGGTCCTACGGGAAATGTCACATACAAAATTCATCAATGACATAATGCGGAAATGTTTTCATATTGAAGGACGAATATGGATACCAAAAATATTACATTTAGACTTTTTTCCGATGTCACAGATAGGCACTCTTTTGATCGTCAAATTTATGGAAATGGATTTTCTATGATAAAAGCAGGATATTATATTTTTATAAGATTTGTCAAATTATTTTTTTAATTTCTTTATTTTTTTTATTAAAATCTAGAAAATATTTTATCATCACAGCAATTTTTCATTGTTTTTTTTTTATTATTTATTTTGAAACGGATACTTTATTCAAATATCAGTTTTTATAACAGTAGGTATAGAAGACAGTCTCTTATCTATCAGAAATAGTATTTTGTTCGAGGCTCTTTAAGAAGTAATGTGCTTGGCGACTGCTCAATGGGAGGTGGTTCGCCACCACGTTAGGGATGTTATTCCCCACATTATTTTCTTAAAATGTAGAAAATGTTGATAAATATTAATCAAAGGAACGTGATGAAAAACGGAACCCATTATAACGTGTACAGACGCTTGAATATTTTCATTCAAATTATCGCCCCGAGCTTCTAAAACACCACACAATGGAATTATTACGAGTCTAGTTGGGGAGTATTATAAACGAATATTAAAATGAAACCGTATCGATCGACAGAAATATATGAGAAGGTGCCATAAACCGTATCAACACAACTGTTAACTACCAAAGCTGTGAAAAAAGTGTTTGAAATAAAAAAAATCACCAGCGAGCTGTGACGTTCGTGTTAAAAATTTTCACACATTTTACATAACACTGTTGTTTGTGTTGTGCCTGCTCACCCACCTAGCAGTATGGATTTGTGAGGACTTACATGTATTCAAGGGTAGTTTTTTTACACCCTATTTTTTACATATTTTATGTACAGGCGTTATTTTATTGGATAGTGGATCTATAGAAAGATTTTTCGTTTTAACATATTTCACCGCCCTAAGCCCAGCAAATTATAAGCTGTATTGTTGAAACCTTTTTGAGGATTCTCAGCATGTTAACGTGTCAATGATTCTGACAAATTATTGTATATTCAGATTTACCTTGTATATAAATATTATGGTTTCATCGACATACTCTCATTCTGCTTTTTTATTTTGTTTCATGTTTTTTTGTGTGTGTATCAAAATTGTGAAATGAATGGTCTTAAGATGAATGTCAATAAGACAAAGGTGCTTGTTTTTGAAAGAGAAAATTTAAGAACGCAATGTAGTGTGATAGTGAATGATGAGAACTTGGAACAAGTGGATGAGTATGTCTATTTAGGTAGTTTATTTAGCAGAGATGGAAGGTGTGAAAAGGAAATTGAAAGAAGGAAACTGGCTGGTAGAAGGGTTGGCGGTGCACTAAGACCTCTAATGAGAAATAAGAATGTATCTCTTAAATCCAAACAATTGATGCACAATGCAATCCTGATTCCATCAATGATGTATGGGAGTGAAGCATGGACATGGACAAAAAATCTGGAAGTTGGAATAAATGCTGTAGAAATGAGATCACTGCGTAGGATATGCGGAAAGAGACTGATTGATAAGGTGAGGAATGATAGTATTAGAAAGGAATGTGGAGTGGATGTTAGTGTAGTGACTAGAATGAAAGTGAATAAATTTTGGGCATGTAGAGAGAATGAACGAAGATAGAATGACTAAAAGGATTTATAAATCTGAAAGAATGGGTGCACGCAGACGAGGCCGACCTCGAATGCATGGTCCGATCATATCGGTGCCGTCTTAGAGGAGGGCCAAGTCAGGAGTAAAAGGAATAGAAGATCATGTATGCGGAATGTTATGCGTTTGGAAGAAGCGAAAGAGGTTTGTTTGGATAGGAAAGAGTGGAAATCCGTATTCTCTGCCTACCCCCTTCGGGAAACGGCGTGATGGGTAAAAAAAAAAAAAAATTACAACTTGTTTCTTTATTTACTAATAATGTTGTTTATTACTTTTTTCTTGAATTCCTTTTTATGTCCTACATTGATAATTCATACAGGCTTTGCGTGCATTTGATATCAGCGATAAGTTATCAGTGGTAAATTATTCAGACAATCTGGAACTATTTCTAAGAATCTTATAATATAAACTAGCAGTCTGTCCCTACTTCGCACGGGTAGGTACATAGGTATTTTAAAAAATAATTCAGTTTTCTTATGATCTTTATAGATCCCTAACTTTATCAAAATATTCTATCGGCTATGTTAATCTGGTGAACATTAATCTGGAATAATGTAGTATTCTAATGGTCCCCTCCCGTCCGGCTCGTACCCCAGTGACGCCTATATCTCTCCCGCATTTCAAATTATTTTTTTTAATAAATCAACACTTATTGTGGCATTATTATAATAGTTAAACGTATGCTGTCGCGACACTTTTTGTAGATAATTATGTCTTCTACAAAGTTGTATTACATTATTTTATTCTATCATCAATAGTTTTCACAGCGCACGCGATGTAAAGAATATTTTAGGTAATTTTTTTTTACACCTTGTGTTACATTATTGGAGTTTAAGTAAGGATCCCAAATATTTTTGAAAATTCAATATAGTCTATGTTAACCGGGGAGAGTGTAGCTTCCCAACAGTGAAAGAATTTTTCAAATCGGTTCAGTAGTTTCGGAGCCTATTCCCGTCAAACAATTAAACAATCAAACAATCAAAACTTTCCTCTATAATAGTAGTGTAGATATAGAGCTTTCGATTTTATTTAAAAATCCCTTATTTTTTTACTTTTAATCGATTTTTTCTGATTTAGAGCTCCTAGGGTCCATTTTTTGATACACCTAGATAGAGGGTATGTGAATTAATAAAAACCATTAAAAACAACTGACCCTACTGCTAAGAGCTTAAAATATTCGTCGACAACGGTTAGAATTTAAAAAAATTCATTAAGCGTTTTTAACATTGAAGCGCATTAAAAAAAAAAAAAACAATGTTTGATACTTATTCGGCAAATAATATCAAAAACTTCTACGTCTCTTTGGTTATTCAATAAGGCATAACGCTTATTATTAAATAGTCAAAACACAGACCAAATAACAGTTTTTTAGGTAGTAGACGGTACATTTTTAGTTTGAGGTATAGCGGCCATGTCGAACATGAATAATTAATGTTCTGTTTTTATATTTTGTTTTTTTTTTTACGTATTTAAACTACTTTTACTCCTTTTTACTTAATTAAACTTAAAATTTTACTTAACTAAAATTGTACCCTCTACTGCATAAATTGTTATTTACTCATTTTTTTCCTATAATAGAATATCAATGATCCTTAAAATAAATCTGTTTACATAATATGCATAATCAAGCAAAAAATATATACAAAATAATAATTTAAAAAACACTATGTTTACGATTATTATTAAAATGCAATTGTATTCTTACTTACCAATTTCTTTTACATTTAAATTCATAATCTCTCCATCATTATGATATTGTTCTCCAATGCATAACACAACACTCTCATGTGACATTTTATTAAAATATTCATTACATGACAATCGAAGAATATTTTTTGAAATTTGAAATAAAATAATATGTTTTTTTCTTGTTAGATACAGTTAAGTACTCAAATTATGAAATGGCGTTTCAATTATTTTTTTAAAATAAAGAAACACTTATTGTGGCATAACTATAATAGTTAGACATTATGCTGTCGCGACATTTTTTGTAAATAATGATCTCATCTACAAAATCGTAATACATTATTTTACTCTTCCTTCAATAGTTTTCGCAGCGTACGCGATGTAAAGAATATTTTAGGTAAATTTTTTGCACATTGGGTTACATTATTGGAGTTTTATTAAGGATCAAAGGCTATATGAAAATAAAATATAGCCTTTGTTCAGCGGGGAGAGTGTAGCTTCCCAACAGTGAAAGAATTTTTCAAATCGGTTCAGTGTTTCGAAGCCTATTCCCGTCAAACAAACAATCAATCAAACAATCAAAACTTTCCTCTTTATAATAGTAGTGTAGATGAAAGACGGGTTAGAGCAAACAATTATAACTCGAGATCGACTGAACAGATTCTTTCGATATTTGATTTATTCGATTCTTCTCCCCTCCGGATAACAGAATAACTAATAAAATGTTGAAAAATTGATAAGAAATAGTATGAAATATAATATTAAAGTTAGTGTGGAACGAATTTCCTCCGACGCGACGCCATAACAACAAAATTATTGTTTACTTGAATTTTGTACTCACAAAATCCAAGTACAAAAATATCAAATTAAGTTGGTACCTACGTTATAATTATATTGTATCATATGTAGAACTACCACAATTCGCCCCCATAGGCAATACCGCTACCGTAACATCCATATCAAGACCGAAGATTAATTCAAATTCTTATATTTTGTATACCTATTCTAATTTTCCATTCAATTCCTTCCTTTCCTATTCTATATGTCATTCCTCAGAGAATACGTTGTTAGATCACGTCGTGTTTTTGTTATCGGAGGCTTAGCACGTAAACGACTTAAGTCAATGTGTCACGAATTTTATTTCCGAATCATTTCTGTGTATAAAAAAAAACTTGACATATTGGAGTAATTTGTATATTTTTTTATTGATTGAATAACTGATTGTTATCATTTGAATTTCTCATTCCATGGCGTATGTAGCAGTAAAACTTTCATATTATTATTACCGCGGTCTTTTTGAAGAGTACATTATTTTTTTTTATATCATCATTATTCCATTATTGTTTTTTCCATCAAACCTTTAATAGTAAAGTTGAATTATTAGAGTTTTTGTTTTAACCGTTTTTATCAGCATTGATAATTGTGATGTTATTTCCAACAAAAATTCTTCCCAAATCTGAATATTCCCTTTTTCTGTTTCAGTTTTCTTCTTCTTCTTCATCCATGTTTGTCCTCTAGATGGAGCATATTATGGATTTCACAAGTTCTTACCATATCGCTATTTTTAATCTGTTATGATAATAGGTACCTGTTTCATCCCTGTCGACTCATACACTATGATTTAAAGGGGTTTTCTGATTTTTTTTTTACTTCTATTTGGAAGTTGAGGACGATACGACCTGCTCCTTAGTCGAAACGCTCTTGAAAATCATTAGGTCTAATTTTTTTATTGTACCCATTTTTAATGGATTCGTTTGAACAACCTCTTTCATTTCAACTACTGATTTTTGTTAGTCATGTCCATTTTAACGGGCCATAAGTCTAAACATTGTGTCCTCCAAAAACCCAACGATTTGGATCATTTCGGATAGGTAAGTACTGCATTCAATCCTATTTCAATGCCTTACAATATAGGCCAAGGAATTTAAGATATTTTCTTTTTTTTTTTAAGTGGATCAACGAATAGAAAAATGATGTGACATGAACGGGTTTTCCCCGAAGAATCACTATTTTATGCATCGGTCATGGCCCATCGAATGATTTTTGTTCTGGAATACTCCCACACCCAAACCATCACAACGAAATTGTAAGCAGATTTTGTAAATTTCTCTAGGGATTCTTCCACGGTCAAATTACTATACGATGGAATAAACTTTCTTTGCAATTCCGACATTATTATATACCGGAACGTTGCGTTAGCGTTGATAAGTACGTGGTATAAATATTTAATGTGGCGCTGTGGATCGATAATGTAATTCTTAGTGGCGGCGAGTGCCCAAAAAACAAATCATAAAGCCACTACACTTATTTATTCACTACAAACAATGAGATTTATACTAGAGATGCAATCGAGTCTAAAAAATGGCATGTAAGAAAGTGTGCCACCACCGAAAATGTGCCACGCTCGTGTTTTAGTCGTTGACAACAGCTCGAGCTTGACAGTTGTGTCCGCGGTAATACGGTGTTCTTGAAAATGGTGGATTTTGTGGTGAAAAAAAGTCGTTCCTCAACAGAAATCAATATAGGAAAATCATTTTATCAAAAAGGACGTATTTTATATATTTTAAGTGCATATTATTGTGATAAAATGTTTAAAATATAAAAATATATTTGACAATTATTTTTGTTTTATTAGTAAGGCCCACATCACACTACGGGTGCATACCGAGGGGGGTTAAAAAAAACCGCGTCTGTATGAAACGCGTATATACATTTTTATTTGAATTTGTAACCCAGCGGTTCAGTCGACGGCTTTCTTACTAAAACATACGTCATGGGCTCGAATCCCTGTGCCGACTATTTCCAATTTCACAACACAACTCTTCCGTAGTGTGTGCAAGTTTCCAAATGTATTTGTGTTCACTTTTAATTAGCCTAAATTCATTTAAAAAGATACACCCGTACGCGGCGTATGCAACAGTGTATATATGTACAAATAGGTATATATTTCTAGAATTTTTTTTTTATTCTATCAAGGTTTTTTAATCTTTTTTTTTTAGAAAAAAGAATACAACTTATATTTAAACAGAGTGCTCCCTAATGAAAATTATATATGGAATTTAAGGATGTTCTGCAAACAGAGGTTTTCCACTTTCAATGAATTTTTTTACGAAATCCATCATACAACTGAGAAATCGCCAGCGGTTTTTCCCACAGTGCCGTATTTCTGACGGTTCTCGTTTAAGCTGTGTGTATGAGCCCTTACCTAGCCGGACGAAATTTAGAAGCAAGTACACTATAACTAGTGTTTTTATAAAAAGGGTCATTTTTGATTCGAATAAATAAATCATTTTTTCCATTTTCGAAAAATATTTTTATGAATGTGCTTTTAAACTGTTCGTTGTCTGCCTCTCATTAATAAAGACGAGAGATCTTTTTCAAAAGGTTCTTAGACAATTCTGACAAATACATTCAAATCTCTCGCACAAAAAGAAATTTCTATTAATGTGTACCGGTAGAAGGTGACAGCACTTAGCCGTTTGGCGTATTATGTGTGACAAAGACAAAAATATTCGTCAGTAATGCTTGATTGCATATTTTTATTTAAGTTCAACTTCAAATTTACTCGTGATGCTACTTTCAAACTAAAAATTGTATGGAATTGCATCTCCAGTATAATATCTCATTGACTACAAATTATTATTTTATTTTCTCAAGCCGAGTTTTTTTTAAGTTAGGTATAATTTAGCTAGGAGCATTTGTAATGAACAGTGAATAAGTTTGAATCGTCACACGTAGGGTTGGAAACGCTAAATAGGATGAAATCGTATCCGCTCGGGTTGGAAACTATAATAAAGTAATAAAATAGTTAGGTCAGTAATTTGAGGATATTTTTTTACAATAAGTACTCGTATAGGCACACACAGCCACTATTTTAAATTTGTTTTAATGTAAAACAATATATTTATCAGAAAGAACTACATAATAAAAAGTTCTAACAGAGTTTGATACCAGCTTACCCGCATCTTTCAAATCTCCTCTGCAGTCATTAGTAGAATTACATATAACTATTATGATAGATATGCGTCTAAGTGATTTAATCACCCTTATAACATGTCCTTTTTATTTGTGTTATCAACCTAATATTTTATTAATAATAATATAATTTAATCGAATAGGTTGTGTATTCTCCTTTATCCGCTTACAAAAAGATAAATGGCAAACTAAATAAGTGGATTATCATGGCGTTTCATCAAATCGTGCTAGTTTTTTTTTTCTACAATGTTCTATTTCTGTTTTAAATTAGTAGTTTTCAAACATTTCAACTTAAGATTATATAAATACTAATTTGAAAGTAATTTTAGTTAAATGAGAATTTAAAGACAACCTTTTCTAATGTATATAATCTACTCAATGAAATCTAGAATAATAACCTCAAAATAACATTATCTTTGTAATCATTTTAGATCCGTAATGTATCATGTATGGCAAGTATTGAACGCGTCCATCCTTTTGCACTGCAGATATATGTATATTATTACCTATACATTATTGTGCATTCAACGTGTTCACTTGGTTTGTTGTTACGTCCGGGGTTACAATTATTTTTCCTCCACCAAACATAATATCAACACGATGATCGCCTTATCCTATGGGATGTAGTTATGAGTTCCTACTCTCTATTAGAGCAGAAACTCATAAAATTCCACCCGCATTTTGAATTTATTTCTCCCCTCAATAAAATATAACAATAATAATAATCTTGTTTATGTATTTCATGTATTGAACATCATCGCTATTCACGGCTGTAAAGTGTGTATCAATAAAATATAACAATAATAATAATCTTGTTTATGTATTTCATGTATTGAACATCATCGCTATTCACGGCTGTAAAGTGTGTATCAATAAAATATAACAATAATAATAATCTTGTTTATGTATTTCATGTATTGAACATCATCGCTATTCACGGCTGTAAAGTGTGTATCAATAAAATATAACAATAATAATAATCTTGTTTATGTATTTCATGTATTGAACGTCATCGCTATTCACGGCTGTAAAGTGTGTATCAATAAAATATAACAATAATAATAATCTTGTTTATGTATTTCATGTATTGAACATCATCGCTATTCACGGCTGTAAAGTGTGTATCAATAAAATATAACAATAATAATAATCTTGTTTATGTATTTCATGTATTGAACATCATCGCTATTCACGGCTGTAAAGTGTGTATCAATAAAATATTAAATTATGATTATTTTCAATCTATTGGCGTGCTTGTTTGTCCACTAACAAAGTGTCTGTCATTTACAGTAAATATTGATATCTAAGTTCTTCAGTCCCTGTTTCAATTACGGCTGTGAAATGGAAACTCATCGTTGAATCGATCAATTGGTCGAGTATTTGAATCACTTTGGATTGCGATGATAAGTGCTTTATTGGGACAGTGTCCACAACACTTTAATAGGTTTGAGGTATATTATTTGCTTGTGTTCAAAATAGTTTTCAACGAACAAACACAAACACTTTTACACTGGCCTGAGAGGTTGATTTTCTAACTTTTCCACTGGACACTCAGCATTAAGAAAAGCATAAAACATAAAAAAATGCTCTTTACTCTAAAAAATTCCACATAAAAAGTTCGAGTATGTATTTATAATGGGCTTATGATCTTTACGAGCATTTTTCTGGATACTAAAATCGAGTCTATTAAAAATCCATAAACAAAAAAAAAAGATAAAAGTGAATTCAGCCTTGCTAATGTTATACAAAGAAAAAACTTTTTGATGCTAGTATCCTCCCAGTTCTAACATATGGTATGGAAACAACTGTACTGACCAAAAGGATAATACACAAACTGGCAGTAAAACAAAGAGCCATGGAGAGGAACATGTTGGGTATTACTTTAAGAGACAGGAGAACAAACACATGGGTACGAGAGAAGACCAAGGTTGTTGATGTGGTGGAGATGCCCGGACGACAGATGGACCAAAAGAGTAGTGGAGTGGCAGCCTAGATAAGGCAGAAGAAATGTCGGTAGACCCCAGGCCAGATGGGCGGACGACATCGCAAAGATTGCAGGCCGCACATGGATGAGAGAGGCTCAGGACAGGAATGATTGGAAGGAGAGGGGGGAGGCCTATGTTCAGTAATGGACGGAGACAGGCTGATGAAAAAGAAGAAGAAGAAGAATGTTATACACCAAAAAGCTTTACCGGTTACCTTACAAAATTACCTTGACGGTATGGGGATGCAAGCATATAAAATCCAAACAGAAAATGTAACATCAGCTGTTATATAGTAAGATATTATTTTTTATAGTGTATTAATATAGCCAGTTATCTTTTCCACATAATTTCATAGAGTAGGGCGACACTGAACCTTATCTTACGATTCCCTATAACCCACCTCTGCCTTACAATAAGCCACTCCCATAACTGTTATTAACATCACTATGGGTACAGCTGTCGGGTCTTAATATCAGATAACCTTCTTTATCAGCAACGTTTAAACTGGTATTTGAGGTTAAATTGATATCATTGACAAGCAGTATCCTCCCCCGTAATCCTACCCGATATTAGTTCGTACGGTACCGGGGTATTTTGTCTGATAGCGACCTTTATACACTGATAACCTGGCTTTATTAGAACTGAATTAGACTGCCTTAGAGAGTTGGATGCAGCGTCATACGCTTTAATCAAACTTTTGTTCAAACAACAGCACATCGTCATATTATTATCATCCCATAACGCTCCAACATTACTTTATGATGCTTTAATTGACATTTCAAATATAAATTTAGTAGCAAAATTTCAATAATATTTGAAAGTTTATATCCATCATATTTTTAATGAAAAGACAGCATATTTCGTCTAACAAATATGGTATTCATAAAAAGTGTAGGTACTTGTGTGTTATAAAAGTACCCATTAAGTATGGTATTATATTCATAACCACGGTTACCAAATCGAACGGCCTTTGATTGCCTATTCTGAGTTTTGCTTTTAATTCAATCAACTTTGGAACCAAATTTTTTTAGAAGAAAGCCTTCTTCTTACAAACAAAGCCGAGTAATTGAATCATTAATATTGCACAGGATATTGTTGTACAATAGTGTCAGAATCTTATAGTCTCCTTATGCATTATGCTCCTTAATGTGGCTGTAAGATAAGTATTGATGTACCTACCGACCTCGGCCTAGTGACATAGGCACCGTCTTCTAATCAAGAGGTCCTGTGCTCAGTTCTCGGTCGAATCAGTTTTTTTTCACTTGAAATTTCTACTCGGAACTGGAATCCTGTCTCAGATTGGACAGGACCGTTTGACTGGTAGACATATAGGTATGCTTAGAAGAGAGTTTTGTATTTAGTTTTGACGTCGCAAATCTGACGCGATAAAAAATAATTAAATCGAAGAAAATAGCATAGGAAGCATCAACTCTAAAATCTCTTGCTCCTTATGTCTGTCCCTTACCCTTGTCCTTCATCCCCAGCTGAGCCAGTATATATTGTTACATTTTATTTCGTTTTTTTTTCGTTGTTTGTCTTACTTCTTACCTACTAGCTGTCGATCACCACTGTATATATACCTATCTGTCTAAAAAATAAAAAGTATTTATTCTAAAATACCTTAGAAATTGATACGCCAAATTAATATGGAGGTAGGTTTCCACCGATTGGATAGACTCGTATCTACCTGTCGCAAGATGTGAACGTTTGGGTGTTTCCGATAACTCGCTCTGCTTTTCCCTCAAGAAGGATCCCTAATCTCAAGTAATAAAGCCGCATCGCTTAATGTGTTAAGTGGGTTAAATTCGGGACATTCGGGATTACGTTCATACCGCAACTGACTCCTGGGATCCTGATAATCACATCTTACAATTTCATCACTAACTATTGAAGGTGCTTGGAACCATATTTCAATATGAGTTTTCATTTGGCTGTATGTACCTACCTCTATGAAATATTTTTAAGGTTATTGTTTTTTTAAACAAAGTAAGTATGTCTGTAACTATCCGGCGTGTGTGGTTTGACAGACATCGGCGGCTAGATTCTCGTTTTCATATATCGCATCGTGCCGGCCATCTTGAATTCGTTTTTTGTTCGTAAATTATACCGTGTGTTTTTGTAGCCTTGCTCGTGAATAGCACCGTGTTTTTTAAAATCGGTTTTCTTGTTTAGTCTGTGTTAACTATCCGGCGTGTGTGGTTTGACAGACATCGGCGGCTAGATTCTCATTTTCATATATCGCATCGTGCCGGCCATCTTGAATTCGTTTTTTGTTCGTAAATTATACCGTGTGTTTTTGTAGCCTTGCTCGTGAATAGCATCGTGTTTTTTAAAATCGGTTTTCTTGTTTAGTCTGTGTTAACTATCCGGCGTGTGTGGTTTGACAGACATCGGCGGCTAGATTCTCGTTTTCATATATCGCATCGTGCCGGCCATCTTGAATTCGTTTTTTGTTCGTAAATTATACCGTGTGTTTTTGTAGCCTTGCTCGTGAATAGCATCGTGTTTTTTAAAATCGGTTTTCTTGTTTAGTCTGTGTTAACTATCCGGCGTGTGTGGTTTGACAGACATCGGCGGCTAGATTCTCGTTTTCATATATCGCATCGTGCCGGCCATCTTGAATTCGTTTTTTGTTCGTAAATTTCACTTTTATCCTGACATGCCTGACCTTGACCTCCTGAGCAGGTTAGTTGCCAATTGTAGTTATAGTTAGTTTTAAGTTTGAGGTATGACGAATGTTTTTAGTTTGTAATTAGTCTCTAAGTAAACCCCAATTTGACAATCCCACCATCGGTGAGGCTCGCCACCCATCATGTCGTGTCAAATAGGGGAGGCGCAAAGAGGAGAGCGGACGAGTGTAGGTTTGGTGTGTGGAATATCAGGGGATGCATGGATGCTAAAATTAATGAAGTTATTGATATTATGAATGATAAAGGTCTGGATATTGTATGTCTGAATGAAACAAAGAAGAAAGGCTGTGGTATGATTGATAAAAATGGGTTGAATGTTATGTGGTCTGGTGTGCCTGAGTCGGAGCATGCGAAACAAGGTGTTGGGGCTATTTTATCAAAAAGAATGAGTGAATGTATGAAAGATTTTAAATTTGTTAGTCCCAGGCTTATTTGGATCCGTTTCAGAATAGGCATTACGAGGATTTTCTTAGTAATAGGATATGCTCCTTGTGATGGCGTCTCTGATGCTGAAAAGGATGAGTTTTGGGAAAACGTTAGTGATATTGCAGAAAACCGAGGGGATAACGAAAGATTAATTTTAGCGGGTGATTTAAATGGGTGGGTTGGTATTAGAAGACAGGGTTATGAAAGGGTTCTGGGTGCATATGGGGATGAACGGGTTAACGACAATGGAAATAGGATACTGGATTTATGTTTAGAAATGGATCTCTTTGTTGCAAACACGTTTTTTGCACACAAAAAGATCCACAGATACACGTGGCAAAGAAAGGATGAAAAAAGTATGATTGATTTAGTGTGCGTGGATTCTAGACTGAGGGGTTTGACCACGGATACTCGGGTTTTTCGAGGTGCGGAACTAGGGACGGACCATTTCCTTGTAGTTGCAAAAATTGATCTGTTCCGTGGTTGGCGATCGAGACCGAGAGAAGTGGAAAGCTCCAAAAGGATACGAATCGAAAAGTTAAATGAGGATAATTGTAAGGATGAATATGTAAGATTAATTGAAAGCACTTTGAACAACTTAGAATCAATAAATTATAGCTTAGAGGAACAATGGGAAATTATAAAACAATCTTTAGTAAATAGTGCGATTAAAGTATGTGGGGAATCTAAAACGGGTAGGAAAAAAGGTGATGCATGGTGGGACAAAGAAGTGAAAGCGGCTGTGGATAAAAAACAGAATGCGTGGAAGAATGTAGTTTGTGCGAAGAATGACTCCGACAAAACAGTTATGTATGATATTTATAAGAAAGAGAAGAATGCAGTAAAGAAACTTGTGAGCTTGAAAAAGAAAAAATTAGAGGATAATGAATGTAAAAAATTAAGTGCGAATGTGAATGGCAATTTAAAGCTTTTTTGGAAGGAAGTGAAAAGGAAAAGGTCTGGGAAGGATGAGAAAGTGAATTGTTTGAAAGATAAAAATGGATGTATGCTGACACAGGAAAAGGATATAGGTCTGAGATGGAAAGAGTATTTTGAAGAGTTGTTTGAAACCAAAGATGGATGCGGCAGTTTGTGCCAAGTAAGTATAAATGGACAGGGTGATGAGAGTCAGCAAATCAGTATGAATGAACTTATGAATGCGCTAAAAAAAGCAAAAAATGGGAAAGCGTCAGGTTGCGATAGGGTAGCAACGGAGCTTATCAGGTATGGCGGCCGAGTGACGCTGCATTGGTGCCTGGAGCTTTTCAACTTGTGCTGGACGGAAGGCCGTACCCCAGGTGACTGGAGGAAAGCCATTATCTGCCCTCTGTACAAGGGGAAGGGCTCCCGGTTGGACTGTGGCAACTATCGTGCAATCAGCTTGTTGAGCAACGTGGGTAAATTATATAGTAGAATTTTAGTAGAAAGGAACGAACAATAACTGAAAATAAAGTTTGGGATGCACAAGGGGCTTTTATGAATGGGAGGGGGTGTGCCGATCAGATCTTCGCTCTGCGGATGATTACGGAGAAGCTTTTGAGTAAACATCAGAAGCTTTTCTGTGCATTCGTAGATTTGGAAAAGGCATATGATAGGGTAGACAGGGGTAAATTATGGGAAGTTCTATCAATTTATGGAGTGAATAACCGGTTGATTCGTGCCATTGCTTCGCTATATTCGGAAAGTACTGCGTGTGTGAAGGTGAACAGTCACCTTTCACCGGAGTTCTATCTTACGAAAGGTGTGAAGCAAGGGTGCGTCATGTCACCCTGGTTGTTTAATTTGTTCTTTGATTTTTGCGTCAGTGGGTTAAAAGATATAAATATAGGGGTTGAACTAAATGGAATAAAGGTATGTGCGCTTATGTATGCAGATGATTTAGTACTTATGGCTGAGTGTGAAAATGATTTGCAAGAACTTGTGTCAAGTGTGTTTGAAAATTGTGCAAAAAATGGTCTAAAAATGAATGTAAGCAAAACAAAGGTTTTGGTATTTGAAAGGGATGAAGCAAGAACGAATTGCAAAGTAACCGTAGAAAATGAATGTCTTGAGCAAGTGAATGAGTATGTGTATTTAGGAAGCATGTTTAGTCGTGATGGAAAGTGTGAAAAAGAAATCGAACGTAGGAAAGTTGCTGGTTGCAGGGTGGGCGGTGCACTAAGACCTATAATGAGAAACAACAACGTCTCACTACAAGCAAAGAAACTAGTGCATAACGCAATCCTGCTACCATCGATGATGTATGGTTGTGAAACGTGGACATGGACGAAAAAAGAAGAATGTAGTATAAATGCAGTAGAGATGAAATCTCTACGAAGAATATGTGGAAAAACTTTATGGGATATGGAAAGGAATGAAAATATTAGGAAAGAATGTGGTATGGAAGTAAGTGTTGTGACAAAGATGAAAGTTAATAAGTTGAGATGGTTTGGGCATGTGGAAAGAATGGATGCAAACAGAATGACAAAGATTATTCATAAGGCTGAAAGGAAAGGTGTAAGAAAGCGTGGGCGACCGAGAATGACGTGGATCGAACACATCGATTCCTTCCTCAAGGAAGGCCAGGTAAGAAGTACGAGAAATAGGAGAAGCTGTATGAGAAATAGTATGTCGGTGGAAGAAGCGAAAGAAGTATGCTTGGATAGAAAAGAGTGGAGGTCCGTTCTCTCTGCCTACCCCTTACGGGACACGGCGTGATGGGTAAAAAAAAAAAAAAAAAAAAAAAAAAAGTATGCTAAAAAGTACAAATTATTTATGAAAATATAAATATATTATTTACACATTATCTATTGGTTTGCAGACGATGACACTGTCAATCTACATAATAATTCAGAAATGGTTTTTTATTTGCTTTTTACCGTATGTCATCGCATCACGCCTAAACGGCTGAACCGATTTCACTAATTCTTTTTTTGTCGTGTTGGCTTTTATCAGTAGAAGGTTCTTATGAGAGAAAAATTTAAGAAAGTTGCGTGGTAAATCTACATAATAATTCAGAAATGTATTTTTATTTGCTTTTTACAGTATGTCATCGCATCACGCCTAAACGGCTGAACCGATTTCACTAATTATTTTTTTGTAGTGTTGGCTTTTATCAGTAGAAGGTTCTTATGAAAGAAAAAATTAAGAAAGTTGCGTGGTAAATTGGGAAATCAAATAAAACTCGAATTAGCCCCTCCTTCTCTATTCTACATAATAATTCAGAAATGTTTTTTTTTATGTCATAGCATCACGCTCAAAATACAAATGCTACGTCAGATATGAATCTGCACAGAGCCGTGCAAAATGCCGGAGAAGGTTCTTTAATACAATTTGCTGCATTAACTTTAAAATATTTATAGCTATTCAAAAAACTCTATTTTTCAGGATCTTCATACAAAATTTTAATAAACATTAAAAGTGTTATTCTTCTCCCTTTTTATGAATTGTGAAAGTTTCATTCTTTTTTTCTGTGCTTATGTCAATTATAGAGGTCTGCAAAGCAATGGGGAGCTAGACTAGAACCTGTTTAATTACCTACCGATCAAGCCTGACAATCGGAATCAAAAACGTAAAGCAAGACGGGTATAAGCTAGTAGAGTAAATAAGGAAAGCCAATAGGCAATACCTAAAGATGACATCAACAAAAATGGGTATATTCATATCCTGGCTCCAACTATATGACATCAACATCAGCTACTTTTTATAATACCTACACGTATAATGAAGGAATTAGCGTCGGGTGAGTTGGCCCACTGGTTACCGTCTCTGCACGGGACGACGAGGGACGCAGGTTCGAATCCTGCCCGGGGCATGGGATATAGGGGATTTTAACATAACCACCTAATGGCGGACGTTGTTAACATGATCACACTAAGCCAGCCTTCAAAATAACAGTAGAAGACGGTCGTAAGCCCGACCAGCCCGACCTAGTGTTTTGTTCATACCATTTAAAAATCGAACAATATTAGGCAGTCATCAGTTGTTGATATATTTAGTAAAAAATGGTTGTGACTTAATACTGCCATCACCATTGTGTAAAGGGGGCATTGGTGCTTTATTGCAAGATATTGGGGAGCGTCGTATGCAATAGCGATAGTCAAATTCCAATAATCGCATAACATTATACCTTTGTATAAACGGGTGTTTAGCTGTCAAAGTCTAAGACGTAATACGTTTCGATGAGATCAGGAGATCTGTATTATGTACTATTAGCTGGCCACTTCTTGAGACACATAAATGAAATTTGGATACCCAAAACCTTGAAAGTGGAGACGAAGGGAACATAAATGACAAGTAGGACGTCCACAGAAGAGATAAGTTGATGACTTGGTCCCGATTGGGGACGTTCATCGGACTCAGATGGGGCATAAAGAAAGAGTGTAGAAGTTGCTTATTTCAATGGTGAAAAGACTATAAGGAAAGAAGAAAACTTTAGATCTAATAAATATGTTAGAAAGGAATACGCCTACATTGCATTCAAAGAAAACAAACATTTCGGGATGAGAATAATACAACGTCTCCTTTGATTTTTTATATTAATTAGAATTGTTCCGGTGTTATGTTTGTCTTTCGCCCCCAATTGCTCCCGAGGCGTGACACTGGTTTAAAAATGATCTTCAAACTACCGCAATTAATTTCCGTAACACCGGAAACATCGCGTTATTGAAATTGCGTTGTGCTATTTATATACCACGGTTACTCCTTCTAAGTATCAATAAGAAATTTCAAGTATAATTCATCCCTGAGTTTACCCTCAACGTTTTTGAAGTAGGACTCAGAATAATGAGGCATTCTCGTTGATTTTCAACCCTTTTTGGATTAATACGGAGAATATCGATTGGAATATCCACTGATCCAGGCTCCACAGCACCGTCACTTTCCAAACCACACGTCAAATTTATCCTAATTGTGTTTTTGGACCTCCAAAAAATAACACCGATTAACTCTTAGGATATAAACAGGAACCAACGCATATTATTACGTAGGTTTTTACCTACTATAAATAAATTAAAAATCATCTCGATATTTTTAATATATAAGCTGTGTTAACAACCTAGTGATACCCAATGTGATACCCCAATTCCCTATCAGATCCGCTAAACTTATACACTAAAATTTTGAATTTCGCGGGAAATGTCAAGTGATTTCAACCAATCCGAGCGATATTGCTTAAAAAATCGATCGAAGTGTAAATAAATAATAAGTTATTTTGTTTTCAATGTTTTTTAAGAGAGGTATCTGAGAAAAAAAATCGGGTGTGAATGTATTATCTTTATTTAACGTTTTATTGATTGGCCATTATTTTCGCATTAATCATTATGATGAATTGAAATATCTAAATATTTTAAGTGAATTTACTTTGTGAATCTTCAAAAACACAAAAAATTAAACTCAAATTGTATGTGTAATATGTTTGGTATAATAGTTTACTTATACTCCTTCTCGATTTACCTTATAAGGTGGACTTTGCAATCACTTTGGTGAAAGCTTGAATCCGGAATAACTCAAGATATCTGCCTTCTCCCAAACTCAGGCCCGTTTTATTTTCCTCGTAAGGTGTATTTTCACTCCTTAGCACGACCTAGATCTTGCTCTTACGCGTCTTAATAAACTACTAACATTAGATACATAATTATTTCATCCTTCTTTACAATTATTGTCGATGTTTACCTACAGCATAAATCCAAATTCTGAGTATTTGTTCCCACTTTAACCACATTTTTAATACACAAGTTCGTGGCTTTTGTATATTTACTTAGTCTGTTCTTACGAGAATTAGTGTACTCAAACATGATATTCGCTGGCAAATAATCCGTTACACTTATTCAAGTAACATTCGTATATGTACATACATTCCCACCGTGTGATTTATGTATGTTCGTAGATATGTTGAACTATTATGAATTATGTCTCATGTAGGGATAACTGAATAAGCTAAGTTAGTACAATCCAACTTTCGTGATATTTACCAAACAAACAAATACATTATTTTCTATGCAAACAAAACTCTATAACGCATCACATTATTCGGTACGGCAGCAGCTAGTTGTATAAATATTGTAGTTTAACTTGCTATATTGTATAAGCGTTCCTCCCCTAAATATTTAGATATGGTGTTGTGCTGAATCAAGGGAGACGTTATGGTATATAAATAACTCTTCTCTTTGCACCAGGCAGGAGCAAACAATATTAAGCGGTATGTTCCGGGTTTCACTATCGCAGTTTGCCGGGGGACCGATGTACGACTAATAACAACATTACCAGAGGCTAATTTATAAAACTTCTCTAGGAGTCATCAAGACCGTACTCAAACGTTGACTCCCTCTCAACCGTCTTCATATTATCAACAGATCAATAGGTTTAAAATATTATGTCGAAGGTTTTATCTTTGCCTTAAATCAAAACGTATCGCCAACCTCTTCAGGTAGATATTAACTTATTTAATTAAATTAGAAGATACACTTCCTTGAAGCTTAACGAATCCCTTAGACCTAATTATTTATTTCTCATTTATTATTTACATCTCTGCTCGTTAGTATTATCAAACGAATGATCCAATTTTCGTATTTAAAATTGTTGTAAGGATACTATGGGTATAACAATATAAGAAGCAATATTCATGCTTATTAACTGCGTGTAATTGATTTTAAAAAAAAATACCGGATTTGAAATGTAACAAGTCAATAGCTTTCCCTTTTTGCTATACAAACGAAATACGTTATTATTTCTGTTGGAATAGCGACGAAACATTCTGAACTAATTTTTAAGTTTAATGCTTTTATCTTGTTCTACGTGTAATATCACCCCATTTGTTCTTATTTCATAATCTTTTCTACAGTCCCTTTTCCACAAGGCGGTTGTAATAATAAAGTCGTTAAAGATTTTTAGAAGTTTCTTCGTACAAAATCGTTTGACAGAGAGACAATGTAGCGAGTAGCGACCTAATAGGATGAGGTTAATAATACTGGTAGTTTAAAAAGCCGCATCTAGTTCATCCTTCCGTGTTCTCCTATACGCCACACCATCTTTGGTAGGTGGGTACATAAATCTATTTCATATTATAAATACCTTTCCCCTCTTATTTCTAAATTCTGAAACCTTTCAAGATAATTTTGGATTGTAAACCCGGGGCGAATCAAGATGTGAAATGATTTTTCGAGTGTGTTCTCATTTCGGGCCATCACCCTTCTGAGGTAGGCGAAATAGCTAACCTCTTGAAATTCTCGGTTTCTATTGGGCTAATTTATAGTGCTTATCGCCTGTGATTGAGGAGTACAATCTTCATCGCCTTTGGAAATCAACATTAAGACTGGCAAAAAATATTGTTTGTTCTTCCTGATCATACAAAGAAAACCTCTACTGGGTTTGCTACCTCTCCCGTCACTTTTTAACGTTCCAAAATCCTTTTTCATAGGTAAAAAAACAGTTCTTCATTGTTGTAATACTTTTTTAACGTCTCCATTTTGAATGTTCAACATTTCTTAGTGGTATTTATCTGTTTCAGAAGATTGCGTATTTTTACTTACTTTTTTGACTAGGAAATATTATACCAACACGAAGAGTCTGATTGATTAAAATCTTGATGTTAGATGAAAATTTTGTACAGTTGGCGTAGAAAAAAAGTGAACTTAATTTTTAAGTTTCTGAACATCATTATTATACTAATGGTAGTAGTCTAGAACACTGACCGACTCACGCTATGACGTCATATCCACGAGCCTCACATACACAGATATGTAGTGGTAGGTTTTCCTGTTGTTTGATGCAGGAAGACACACAGGTAATTTTTTTCGTAAGTAGACACAATAAAGTCACGCTATAGTTATTAAGAACTTCAGATATGAATATCATTTATGCTTCGAATTGAAAAACAAAAGACCCACAAAATCTAGTAATCCAAAGTGTCTAATTGTTTGCTATAATTGTGCATTGCGTAACGCCTAGTAGTATAATAATAAATCTAACATCTAATTCAGTGTGATAAAAAATACATCGAACAAAATAATAAAATCGACAGCGTACGATAACTCTAAATTGTAACAACCTAATAATAAGCTCTATCTCATTTTTGTATCGCCCTATGATACTCCATTGAGCAGGTTATTGATGTATTCTTCAAACGAAGATAAAACGTACCTAAGCAGGGAATTACGTTTATCACGCCCATGGAAACGTCTCTCACATATACATAAACAATAGCATATCATTCAACGGTACCAGCTAATTGAAAAATCGATATTTTGTAATTTCATTTCGTTGGGACATTTAAAATACAGTATCAGTACCTACCTTATTTTATATTTTAAGCTGCACTAGTCTCACCCATTTTAAGGTCACTCAATATTGCAGATCGCCATACTTGTTTAAAGGAACGTGTAAACAAAGGTCATATAGTTAGAACAACGGTTAACAGATGGCACAATAAAACCCTGGAGTGGAGACCAAAAAACAGGGCATAGAAACACACGTAGGCTACAGCTGAGGTAGTCCGACGATATTAGGAGAGTCATGGCACAGAACGGCAAGAAACAGAGAATCGTGGAAGTCGGAAGTGAGGTCTATGTTCAACATTAGACGAGTGAAGGCTGATGATGATATCATAGGGTTTCCTTTGTCTTCATTGGTGGTTATTTTGTTGGGATTTCTTTAAGTTAGAACCAAGGGCCATGAAGGTATAGAAAAGCATTAATTTTTTCAACGTAATACTTATAATAAACTTGTGTAGGTATGCAAACTAAGATTTTTTTTAATTCTCATAACTTGACGCTTCGTCCGCCCGAATAAAGGTTTTACCTCTGCTGAAGGGCGAACATATTGAGGGAGGGTTTCTAAATTTTTAAAACAATAAATCTTCCAATTTAAGACCCCACCAAGGGGCACAGAGAGTCAAAAGAACTCTCCACTACATTTATTTCTTATAACTAAAAAATCAGCACAACAGGTTTGCACCCTTTTCGCTGAATAATGAAAAATGATAAGAATACTAGGTACATGGAAGACCCTCAACGCTCAACATAGTCAAATAACTTAGCTGTGCCTGGAAAGAAAAAAACGTACTATGTCTTTTTATAAATACAAATAATTTTTGACACTTGTTTTATGAGTTTATATGAAATTACTAGTTTTTTTACCATTTTTATATGTAAAAAAGTGTCTTTATTCATAAACTGAAAATATCCAGCTTAAAAATTATTGATGTGGTGTTTACGAAAAGCTCTTAACGTCTGCGTCGCTGAACTAAGCTTTTTGTTTAATCACCACTCAATAAACCAAACCAAGAGTAAACTGGTTAATTCAAAACGGATATCGATTGCTGAAATATTTTAAGCGAAGTGCGTAGAATACACAAAACAATTTCTTCAGGATTTAAAAGTCGTTAAAAGTAAATCATACAAATACGCTGTTAAGCCGCTTCCTAAACCCGAGAAAGAGAAAAATGATATCAGCGTTGTGTATATTGTACCTATCTACAGCCACCCTCACACTTAAATGGTTACCTGTTTTCAGCAGTTTATCCTTATTTAGTGCAGTCATATGAAAATAATAATCTGGGTGTGTTCTGTATGAGGCGGCAACACAAACACTGGGTTTGAGTATTATCATTGAATTTATAACTCAAATATAGCAAGAAATTTGAAATAAAAGTGGGCCATCATGCAGTCCGTTGAAAAATAGAATGTTACTTTTTATTAATTAGGTATTGGTTGATAACCTCTGCTTGAACCCTGGTTAAGACAAGATGTGTTCTTCGTCTTCTTTGGTCGCCATGTCAGGTCCCCCCGACGTTGGCGACCACCTTTGCAAAAACCACTCTATCCTGCGCTGCTCCAAAGGTTTCCCAGATATTTCGCAGCCAGGAGATCTGTTTTCTGCCTACTCCCCGTCTTCTCTCTATTTTTCCTTCTAATATCAGTTGGGGAAGTCTGTATTTCTCTTAATAAGAGACCTTCACTTTAAATCCTGATTCACAATTAAAATAATGAAACTAAGGATTTACTTATATATTTTTTTCCTTTGTTGCTTTCACTCGAATTTCACTCAGTCTTATAAAAAAAGGTTATGTTCAAGATACATGACTTGAAATAAAACAAAATGAAATGTTATTTCTTGTCATTTTAATGACTTCTAAGCTTTCTCTGTTCTGTCATTGATAATATTTGTAAGTTGACATCCTAAATTTAATTTGAATTAGCCATAGTTTGCACGTATTGGAAATATGTGGACTTGAGTTTAGTATCAAAATGAAAAACCTTCTTTAGTTTCTTTCTCATTTAATTTGGAGAGCCTTTCTGAATGTCCGTGGGTACATATTGAGATCGCGACAAAGGTCATGGTCTTTGCTTAAATCTGAATTTTCAGAGGCTGCAGGCACTTCTTAAAGTGCTTTATGATTCGCCATAACTATTTGTCATACCTAGTCTACTTCCCTCATAGTTACCTACCTATGTACATTAGGGTGGAACGAATTTTTTTTTTGTATAATTTCGATTTGGAATAGTTGTTTTATGTTGCCTATTGGCATCAATAATCTACATAAAAAATATAAAAATTCTCAGACAACGGTAAGAGCCCCCACCGAGACGGCGAAAATTTAGGGGCTGTTTGCGCGGTCTTCAAAATATTACAGAATTTACTTTAAATAGGTTTATTTTATTCAAAAACTAATTGAAATATAGTTGACTAGCTGTTGCAATCACTATTTCATCATTTTAATAGTCTTTGGCCCTATGAGAGAGGAGCAAATTGCAAGACAAAGCAGGGCCGGCACGAGCCGATTTATAAATTTCAGTGTTTTGTTTCAAAATTTAGTTTCATCAAGTGCAGTGGATAATTATTGTCTCAAAGTAAAGGTCGCGTGTCAATTATTTCCGCGAGTGTGTAGGAATACGTGATGTATGTTTTTTACGTGTATTAACATGACTTCTACGAGGCAAAAGTTAATATTATGTCCGATACTTGGTATCCTAGCACTTTTGTGCAGAGTCCTACCTACGTATGAAAATGTGGTGTAACTATGAATGGATTTGACAAATGTTACAATTTGAAAAAAATCTTTGAAGAAACTTAAGGAAGAATAGTTATAAGGGTTCAGAGCACAAAGTAGAAATCTTTTTGACATAGCTGCATTTAAATGTAAAGAATTTGTAAGATGTACTTGTTTTAGAGATGAACAATTGCCAAAAGAGGAACAAATATTTTTAAATGGCTAACAGACTAATAGATTTAAGAAGAATGGATATAATCCAAAGTAAAAAATTGCAGAAAAGAAGATTAAGTTCTCTTAAACAAGAAATCAGGCATAATTCAAATACACGAACTGAAGAAATTTCTTCTACTTTATACCCGCTAAAAAGTAAATCTGCCTTCTTGCTTATCGGCCGCAGATGGTCTTAACACATATAAATTTCTCGTTGGAAGTAAAGAAAAGACGGCTAAAACTATTTTTGAAGGATCGCAAAAGCCTATAGTAGTTGTACCAGAGGAACATAATATAACATAGAGGAGTCAAGTTCTGTTTAGCTTTGGTTCGTCATTTGGAAAAGTAAACTACTATCTCGACCATTGTAATGTATAATTTTTCACTTACACGTCAATGAGTTGCCATTGAAGCGTTTGTTTACCTATGCCGTAGGTCCATTTTGAGAAAATTGAAGATCTACTTCCACAAAAATATCAACAGATCTCAACGCAGACCAAAAATATTTACAAGAAATTACTACTTCTGTCACAAATGGATCCAGCACTCCTGATTCGTTAAACAGAAACCCAGTTAAGCTATTTCGTACCCGCTGGTTGTCAAGATCTAACCGTATTCTGCGATTGTATATTTCTAAGAAAAATCCACAACAAAATCTTAACATTTTTCATAAAATCATACACCCTTGTCCGGTTTGCCGTCAAAACACACATCCAGCAAAGATGGTTCAAAATGTAAGCTCATCACAAATTGTAATCGAAAGAACACCTTATTTTAATTTGAAACAGTTACTTTGTCCATCCAGGAACTTGTTGTTGAGTATGGTAACAGATTCACACAGATGCGCATTAGAGAACTCGCTGTAAGACGCGTTTAAAGGCTCATTCAGTGAGTAAAAATATGTTTCACGCATGGTAGAGGTGCCAAAAGTGGATTCAAATGCATGTTCTTACGTACACTTGATTGACTGCAACAAAATATATACGAACCCCCAATACTGATTAATATTTCTGATGAGCAGTTACGATATCTTATTGAAAATGGAGGAGTTGAAATTTTGGAATTTATGAGACTGTTTTGCTACACCCAGACTGTGATAGGATTAGTTTAGATTGTGACAGAATCAGCTCTAAATTTAAGCCATAAAACAAGAAGAAAAGGTTTCATAAAATCCAAATTATTATCTCGAAAGCTCATGCAAAAATTTGAGAAATTCATTAAAAAATGACGTTATTCATAGGGACACAACTTTCTGAACCTGTATTTACTTTTGAATTGAATGATTCTATTTACTAAAATATACTTATATTTTATCATTTACATGCATATATTTTGTATTTACAAATTATATTATTTATTGGGTGTACTTTACAAAATGCCCATAAAAACTTAAAATATGAAATTTGAAGTTCATGGCGGGACCTCTAGATGTCGAGCTAGAACATCCAAATTTAGGGGTGTTATTAACAACTATATAAATCAACTTTTGCCTGGTAAACCAATTACAAATTCAAAAAAAAAAATTTTTTCATACAAAAGTGTTCCACTCTAATTGTACATCCCATCCCCTTATACCATAGGTCTTATAAGATACCATTTTCATATGTGATATAGGTATTAAACAAATTAAATATTTAAACTACCGTTAGCGCGTATAGAAAGCTATTAAGAATATTATTTTGTTATTTCTAGATGATGCTTTGATAACTTTCCTATTAACGAAAATTTTCTTCAAGACGACGAACGTAGAGAATTTGCAGATTAAATGTTTATTTTAACAACAACCACAAACGGAAGGGTGGTTTTTATTTTCCTTTTTTGATTAATTTGGCATTCCAATTAAACAATCATTATTTTTTATTTTTATTTTTCTAAAAGATTCCTCAGATGGACAAAGACTAAAATTTATAAATAAAAGTGAAATGTTCTTAAAGACTAGTTAAGTATATGATACAAAAAACGGCATTTTCTTAAAGGTAAACTTATCAATATGATAATAAAATGAAAACCATACAATGTTAATGTGACTTATTATAGTCGCAGTCTTTAAATTTGGTTTGCTTTCTTGTTCTCAATAATTTCCAACTTTTTTCTCTATATTTCATGTATTATTCAATTTCTACTTGTTACATACATGAGATTTCTCATGATTAGGAGTTTCGAAGACTTAAACATTACCACCTAATGGCGAACGATATTAACGTAAAGTGATCACACTAAGCCAGCCTTCGAAATAACAGTAGAAGACGGTCGTAAGCTCGTAGTGGTTTGTTCCATTTGAAAGTCGAGCATTAGTAATGAATTGTTAGAGTCATTAGTTGTTATTTTTTCTGTGACTTATTATAAGCTGAGAAAAAATAACAAAAGTAATAAATAATTCTTTCGAACATGGAACTTTTGAACTGAATATTTTACATTTGTGTGAATGAACTACCACGAAGTACCCTAGCCCTAAACTATCAACAGTATAACTAGAATTGGTTATTAGAAGAGAAATGAATCTGTAGGTAATCGCTTTTCAATTATAATTTTGTATTATTATTCGCAATTAAATATTACAGCAGCACTCATTTACAATTACTTTCCGTAATGAATATTGTATCCATTACACTAATTTCAACTGCCATATTTAGATTCGAAATATCGTTTGCATGCGACTGTGTGTATTTAAGCTTGTCTTGAATCTGTTTACCGATTTTATGATTACAATTCTCGTTCCATATTCAACAGCGATACTTAAATAATATAAACGAAGGCTCCTTTACAAACTGCTAATATATTTTCTATTTGTAACTAACTAGCTTTCCCGACAGACGTTGTCCTGTAATCCTAACCAGAGGCGGCCCATTCATATATTATGCACTGCGCCCCCAGGATCAAAAATATGTAATTAATCCGATTATATTACTAATAAAATAATAATGTTAAAATATTTCTAAAACATCCTTATATCATTCGTATTCAAAGCTCAGACGGGAACAACGTGAGAATATATGCGCGCGCACACATTCTACCTCACCTATGAAGTACCGATAGGAATATTCCCGATAATTTTGTTGACTTTGTATGATGTTCTAAAACGCTCGAAACAGTGCGGTGGAGTAAGTGGGATGGGCTACTGTAAGAGCGGCAATCACGTATGCGAAAATGAGAGGGAACTACCATTTTGTCAACTTTTTATTAGTTATTATGTTATCCGGAGCGGAGAATCCAATAAATCAAACATTGAAAAAATCTGTTGAGCCGATATCGAGTTATAAGTGTTCGCACCAACCCGACTTTTATTTATATTAGAGATATCACGATTGCTTTCAACTTCTGTCAGTTGACAATTTATCTCAAACGTATTTATGTTGCTGTACTTCCCACACAAGTAATGACTCAAAGCGTCATGAATGAGACTGAACAGCTGTTATTTAAAAATAATCATATGATATAATGCCACGAACCCTCGAGTGGTATCAAGGGGAAAAAGTTAAATGACTACCTGGATTAGATTTGTGAGATTACCATCATAAGTAAGTATTAAATTGCACATGTGAAAGATGTCGAAAGTAAAAGTACCTATTCATGTTCACTTAGAGTGAGCCAAGATTCATTTTAAAAAAAATGACGAAAACTGCGTTAAAATAGATAATATAATATTATTGTGTATATGTACGAGTACCTTTATGCAGTGTTTCGCACTCAACCTCATATTATTACTAACTGAAAAAAGCTAAATTTCAAGAAAATTCAAATTATATTTTCATTCATAGAATTTTCGTAAACTTTGTTCAAAAATGTCTTATCTATTAAATGGGTGCTTATTAATATTGAACTCTTAGTTTGTTCCATTCAATTTTCCTGTAAGGTTTCCACATGATTTACCCATCTGTCCATTTTTAAAATACCACTTACCACTCACGAGAACTAACACCTCTGGTTCTCTGAAAACCAGTGTTTGCTGTACTCATCCAAATCCCCTACCTATTCTATATGATTCGATGCTTTTTTAAACGATAATTACAATATGACATATCGTTCTGAAATCATATTCTCTGAAAATTGTACAAAAAATCACGTTTTGTTAAAAACGAGGTAAGGGCAAACATACAAAAGTACCTACTCGGAAATAGATATACCTAAATGTATCAAGAAATATTATGTAAAAATGTTTGATCTTTTATCATTTTAAAAATAAATAAGTTTCGATAAATTTCGTACATGTAATTCTTTGTTGATTTATTTTGTTATCTTCCTGTAGTATTATTCGAGAAAAAAATATTGATCAAAATCGTTCAAAAGGACACGAGACTAAACGAACTATCTTTACTCTTTATATCATCATAAAATGAAAGCAATGTAAAAAACCTGCATTATATAGAGTCAAGGGCCGAAACAACAAAGCCGAAGAGCCTCCTACGTACAACACAGATGAAGACTCTCCGTCCTGTTGCAGGAACATTACTCCGGGACAGAAAAGGGAACTCCGATAGTACGAGAACCTGCAATGGAATAGATCCAGAAGGCGTTACTGCAAAGATTGCGTACAGTGCAGATCAAGAAGAATTATTTAAACAGGCGCTGATGACTCTGTACCAACTGGCAAATGACCATCGGGCAGACCAGCCAAGAGGTGGAAGGATAACTGTAAACCCGCTTCGAAGGAAAATGAATATCGAAGTAGAAGATAGACACAGTCATTTTTTATCAATAAATATAAAATAATTCCGCTGCCAGCAATACTGCCATGAATAGATCTTTCCGGTCATAATTAATTATACCAAAATACAATCTGTAACATATCTGCGTATCCCTGACACGAAATGTGGTATTTTAAGATCGTTAATTCGTCGTTGTATTGTGTTTGTTTGTGTTCATGCCTTTCCATATTTTTAATGACAGTGATTGACATTGTAGGCCGTCATCCCTTTGTTCTTTATAATTATATTTACACACCACAAGCTACCAGTACGCCAAGTGACACTGCTTTATCAAAATAAGTTTCCTGTAGCGCTATTTTTTAACATAATTACTTGAACGTTGTTTCTACTTTCCACTCCCCATTAAGGTGTCACACAAGAGACCGCCGAACAACTTCCTCCGATAATTTCTTCATATTCATTCACTTTGCGTCGACACTTTTTATGATAATCAATGGTAATGTTTTTGTTGGCCTATTTTGTCATAATCTGTATAATGTGAAACTAGACGACTTGCGTTTTTCTAGTAAACTGGGGACTCAAGGTTCGAATCAAGTATCTTGCAAGCGATTTTTGTTCAAACTAGCATATTGATCGCATGATACGGAATCAGATTTATATATGGGTAATTGCGACATCATAACTTAGGTATATATAATTTTTTAAAAGCATTTTTTAATCATATTTATTAAACCAGAAATGTAGTTAGTTTCTTTGGCTATACGTTGGTTAAGGTTGTAACACTTAATTTTGCTGAAAAAAATATACCTACTATAAAGTTAACAGAAGTGTTTTTGAAAATTTACATTCATGTAATCAAAAAAATCACTCATAAGTTCCGTTAAGGTTTAAACGAATAGGTTATACAGTTTAATCTGAAACGCTGGAAAAATTTAACGATTGATTTTTTTATATATTTTTAACGTACAGTGCAAACCTTTTAAGAAATCCGTTTCAGCAAACCGCGATGTGAACCAGATTTCGTCTATTTTTTTACCCTTGCACTTGTTTAAAAATTGAATATTTTTTAAATAAAAGTAGTCATTATTGCAAAATTGAAGGAAGGGGTATCTCAAATAGCAATCACGAAACGAAAATTCGCAATCGAAAGGATAATATCATCACTTGTATGCAGATAACTTCGAAAAACTTCCATATTTGGTTTCGGATCTAACCTAAATGTGTTGAATGCATACATTCCTAAGATAATTATTATTGTTGGCAACAATCTTGTACCTACTTCGGGTATTGATTTAAAACTCCGTTCATCAACGTTTTACATTTTACATTACAATTATTTGACAGGATGTCAATGGTTATAATAAGCATTATGATTACTTATAAATTTGAACATTTTTTTGCTAGGTAGGTACTTATATAGATCCTGTAATATTTAAAATAGGTATAATGATAATTGGTTGTCACATATTCATGTAGGTATGTATATTACGTAACTGAATATTCGATTATAGTGTTTTTTTTTTAATAATATTTTGTTTCACGAATGTGTGTTGCCCATTCTCAAAAAAGTGTGTAGGTACTTATGGTTGTTAGTCCTGGCATCTGGGTTTTGGTCACATAAAGTATCTGCATTTGAAATGAAGTGACTCAGAATAATCTTAAGAGTAAGATGGTACCACAGCGCACCCAGCGCATGCTCGTAAATTCCATAATGGTGGAGAGGGGGTAGACATGGCTGGAAAATGTTTATAGGATTCTGAATGACAATTGGTCGAGGAGAGCACTTTTTCGCATCAGGGTCTCGAACATGAGAAAGACCCTCTCATACGGTGTTCTGTCCCTTAGAGGCAGAGCTGAGGGAGTTGGACATGGTGTGGGATGAGATCATAACCATTGTGCAAGATCGATTGCAAAGGAGAGCTCACTTGTTGCCTTCCTATGTCCCTAAGTGGATTTCAAATGGAAAATTAATTAGTTAATATTTTGATTGTTATTATTTGTGTTTTTTTATGCTTTGTGGATTGATTCCGTATTGAATGTCAAGAAACGGCCAATTACATTTGTAATTTTTTATAATATATTATTGGCGTGTTAAGCCTTAAATATTATGAAATAAAATAAAACAATGTAGTCGTGAACGACTTCAAGTCCACGAAAATTTATGACATTACGTTGTCTCCGTCCGTTTTTAGAGGTTCATGTCATGTCGGCATTACTACTACACTCCCGCACAGTATCAGAGAGTTCGGTATCGGATACATTATTTCGTGCATTCAAATGACGTGAACTGCGCTATTAGGAATCTATCCATACTAATGCCCATACTATTCGCGACCGTAATATCGTTATCATTTCAAATTTATTTCGCAGAACACAAATCTAATAAAGTTGTACGCTGCTCCATTGGAACGAATATAAGGAAGCTTAGAATACTAGTCATTTCATAGAATACGTCCCTCGCCCTAGGACTGACATAATGGAGAATGGACGTCAGTAGCGAAAAGAGAAAATATCTTTTTTGACGATTTCAAAGCGGGCTGGCACAAAATATACACTTGGATAGTTGAAAAAAGACGCAAGAGAACGAAAAAACAACATGGTCAATATAATATTAGATTTATGAAAGTCCAAGAGAGAGAGGCCTTCGTTCAATACTGGATACATGAAGAAGATGGAGTAAGTAAGTACACATTTAAATCAGTCCCTGAGAAATTTAGCTTAAGAAACAAACTGTTGTTACTTCGACATTTCGTGTAGGTGCCTACATAATATTAATGATGTTCAAAAGGTCTCATATGGTTTTCTACTACTCAGTGACCTTTGAAAAAAATAACTGGAGAAACAATAATTTATTATGTATGAATGTAAAGTGGCTTAATTTCGAAACAACAGTTTCTGTGATTATGCACTAATTTTGGTAGGTACCTATCGTCTATAAAAGTTCATTCTAAAAACACGCAAATCAGAAACACATTCGGGTACCCGGTACATAGATCCACCTACTAACGGATACTATATATATTGTATATTCATATTATGCTCCATCCAAACAGATAAAATAACTTACCAGATAGACATTATGAACTCGCATTCCTGCAAATATTCAGATATTATTCTGCAGTCAGCTGAACCCATAATACTTAATGAGGACGAAATGCTTAACACAGGTGAAAAGCTATAAAATAAAATACTGGAAAATATGTGGATAGATTTATTCTGATTCAGTTCGTTCGCTAACTGAATTACTGCGGATTTAATTTGGACTTTAATTAGATAAAATCAATGGACATGTGTATAATTTACGGCTAATACATACGAGCACGCAGAATGAATCTCACATATTTGCTTTTAGTGTATTGATTATGGTAGGATCAGCTCAACACGGCAGTTTATTGAACAATTTGAATTCATTACACGCAATTCTATCGAGGATTACCTTTGGCAAAATAGAATATACCATTGAATTCAGAATGGAACATGTTCATATTAAACGTATTGGGCGCTGGGTGAAATGTTGCCCTGTCCATCTGAAACGATAATTTAACAGGCAGCGGCTTTTTCTAATCATATTAGGTACATATATCCAATCTCTTTATTTGAACAGCGTTGAATGATATACATCGTAATTTTACTCTGTAGTTGTGTACGTAGCTCTTCGTCTGAATTATTATCGGGTTTTTCGATGGTTAACTAAGAAGAAAGTTCCAGTATACATCACAAAGATACAGCATGCAAATATTAATGTAAGAAACGTGTATCACAATAAGCAGAAATCAACTGGAAAGTAGATAGAATAGGTGACGCAGTTCTAATTAATACCTATCTTTGAATTATCTACACAATGATCTAGAAAATAAAGTTAGGCATTAGGGAACAAAGCAATAGTTAAAGCGGGATGCCTGAAAGACATTGTGTGCGAAAATAAACACCTTAGTGCGTATCTACATTTGTCAGGTCTGTCACAACTCGTAAACAAATAAAAATCGCAAGAAATATTTGGAAACAACACCATTAGGAAAATATGCAGAGTAGACAACAAAGCCAATGTGGCAGCTGAGGTATTCACAAGGCAAAACACTGCCAAGAAGACTATCAAAGTAATGGAAGGAAAGCTGGTAGGCGGTGTCCGTGGAACAGAACCAGACAGATCTAGCAGATGAATTAGAATAAGAATACCATGAACAATTAAATGATCCAGTGAATTTCCCGTAACAGAGCTCCTAATATCACGGATTATTATTATCGTGGCAAAACCAGGAACACCAATTAAACTGAACTCAAAATGCACAGCACGCGGAGATGTGTCAAATATATCCTCCATAGCCATAGTGCATGAAATCGGGCACAACGGACACTCCAGCAAGAGTGGCTTGTCTGCGCACGCGCCGCAGTCATATGGATGATAAGATCCACGGTTCTCTCTAGAGAGTATACGCGTCAGAACCAGAGCTAATTATTTAACAGAGGTGGGATAGTGAATGCCTTTTAAAATGACACCTATAATATAATATAATATAATACAACGCAACGCCAAGATTAACTTCTCTTCGTGCACGTATAGTAGTTATCTCCTTAGATTTAACAACACAGAAGGTCTTGCATTTTGCACATACGGAGTCTTAGAATCCTATCGTAGGTTCCAAAAGGATTTTTGGAAATACATTACATACACTCTCCCTTTAAGGCCCCCCGTACACCGCAAGCCAGCCAGGAGGAGACAAATCCGAAGCAAACCCGACCCGCACGAAACCGACCCTCTAGTCTGATCGAAGTTATTGAACCAAAAAGCCGGCCTAACACAAATCAAGTCCGCCGTGGATCCCCCTTAAACCAACCCGCGATGTGGGGGGCCTAAACCCCACTTAGGGGCATAGGGAGGCATCAAGAGCTCTCCATTGCGCTCGAAGCGTCCGAGGCTTATGGTGCCATTTCTGATGACCGGTTGAGATTTTTTATTTTTTTTGGCATAAAAAACCATCACATTTTCAACCACTGTAACCCTCTTTTGAGCCACCGATGTTTTCACGAATCCTTTAAAAGGTCAGTTGCTGACAACTAAAGTAACGAAAGATCATGTGAATTGTGAGACTGTTTTTTGCTCCCTATGTTCCGATAAGCCGTAAACAAGAAAGGTGTAAAAATAACTATTTTTGAAAACCTTCAAGTAAATTTCCATATCCACGACAGGAATTTCTTTTTAACCCTTAACCTGTTACCCTAAAAAGCTGAAATGTTATACTGATGATACTTGATGGCTTAGGGCTTTAGATGCACTATGGCTTTAGATGAAACAAACTTTGTACCCACCTTCTATTTTCGCGTAACTTTGGATTCAACATATTGTAAGTCGCACTATCCTCCCCACCTACCCTTCTGGGGAGTGATGGCGTGCGTAGGGTTACGAAATACTTCGTTATAATTTTGTTTGAAATTTTGACTCAAAACATCTAATTTATTTAATTACGATAATTGCTTCATAATAGCAATGAAATTAATTTCACCCCCTTCCAGTGGCGATTCGAGGAACGAAAAATAATACCAAAAGACATCTTGCAAACTTTGTTATGCCTTCTAATTTAAATTTGAATTGCTATTTTTAGAGCAACCTTAATTCCAACAATAGCGCTTTAACAAAAGTTTTTGGTCAAATAAGGCGACGGAATTATTTTTTTTATTTTTTATTTTTATTTTAACAATATATACGGCACAAAGTGCCTTTGACAACAATAGAATATAACAAAAAGCAGAAACAGGAAATTAAACAATATAACACATAGAATACAAACACAGTTTAAGGCAGAAAGAATAAAACAATAGGCAAAGAGAGTACACAATAGCAAACATTCATGCAAGACTATTTAAGGCCAACAAAACTGCAGTAATACATAGATAATGTTGAATGTCGTGTAAATATGCATCTTTATACTTGGGTAGACACAATATGTTTATTATATAGAGTATATGTTATATAGAAAAGTTTTATATACAGAAATAAAACCATAAATACAGCTAAAATGTATAGGACTACAATATGCGCAGACATACCTAGCTTATTTAAACAAAATAAAAAATAATAACAACAACAATAAAGAAGTATGCAAATTTTCTTAGGTTAAATCATACCAAATCTACTTCCACAAAAAGTCATTTTACTTAACAAAGGGCTCTTTCAGAAGAAAACTCAACACCATAGTAAGATGTAAACAGTGCATAAAAATACAATGTGTGCCAGGTACATTCAATTATAAAATAAAAATATATGAGTAGAAGAAAATAAAATTAAGATGTAGCATACCACAACATTATTTAAGTGTGCATGTACAGATAGACAATTAATTAGTCACAGAAACAAAGACATGAGTAATAAAAGTGCTGAGTTCAACATAATTTTATATACATGCAATTGGGTACGTATATAGAATCCCATCTGTAGTAAATTCAATAGGTACCCTAGGCAAAACACCAAAAAAAAAAAAAAATGTTTTGTTCTTATTGCAATGTGTGGTGTAGACATATAATTAAAAAAAAAAGAGAGAGAAATTAATAAATCCAATAATTAATACCAGACAAATATATCATTATCATAGCTTAGACAATACATGGAGATGAGATTTAAATTGGGAAAGGGTTAAATTGAAAATATCGATATTTGCGTCAGATAGAATGTTGCCCAGCCGATGTAGTCTTGGAATAATCGTGTTCCTCATGTATAAGGTGTTGTAGTGGTTATTGTTACAATAAAAAGTATCGGTATTTCTGGTGCAGCGCGCGGGAATCCTAAATGATATTTTATTCAATAATGCAGGGCTGTCCAAATTAGAGTTGATAATTTTGTAAAGAAAAATTAAGTCACTAGTTATTCTACGTTTGGCTAATTCTTCCATGTCCATTGTTTCAAGCAGAAAACGATAATCAAGATTTGCTCTAGGGATGCCCAATTTATAGTTTATGAATCTAAGAAACTTTCTTTGTACTCTTTCGATATTATTCACATGTACATGGAAATGAGGCGTCCAGATGGGAGAGGCATATTCAAGAATGCTGCGCACTAGTGTGTAATACAAAAGTTTGACAGTGCTCAAATTATTAAAACAACCCACTGTACGCAATATAAATCCCAAAGTCTTCATAGCTCTAGATGTGATTTCCGAGATATGTGGGACAAATGATAGCCGGTCGTCGAATATGACCCCGAGGTCACGTATGCTATGCAATAACTCTAATCTCTCACCATTTAAATCGTAATCAAACCCTATTTTAGTTTTGCTTCTACTGAATTGTACAACTTTGCACTTATCAACATTGAGGAAAAGTCTATTAGTACTGCACCAGTTATAAAGGTTGGAAAGATTGTTCTGGATGATAGAACAATCGTCCGCTGATTTTATCCTTCTATAAATCTTCAAATCATCCGCAAATAACAAGAAATCTACGTCTCGGAAGATATTTGCTATATCGTTGATAAACACGAGAAACAAAACCGGACCCAAGTGACTACCTTGAGGCAGGCCGCTAGTTGCCGAAAAGTATTGTGACTTATGGTCATCAATCTTAACACAAAGTTTTCGGTCTGTAAGGTAACTATCAAACCAATTTAGAACCGGCCCGCTCACACCCAGGGCAGCCAGTTTTTTCATCAACAGGGAATGGCAAACTTTATCGAAGGCCTTACTAAAGTCCGTATATATACTATCTATTTGGTAACCGTTCGAGAGACCGTCCGCTATATAGCCTTCATAAATTGCCAGATTGGTTAATGTAGACCTCTTCGGCATAAATCCATGCTGGTGTGGTGTAATTATATTAGCTATAGTGGGCATAACGTTATCCAAGAATAAACTTTCGAAGATCTTTGCTAAAGAAGACTGCAAACAAATCGGTCTATAATTACTTATGTCATGTTTGTCTCCTTTTTTGAAAATGGGAGTTATATAACCAGACTTCCACGCTCTAGGGAAAATGCCAAGGCTCAGTGATTTGTTAAAAATAAAAGTTATAGGAACCAAAAGAGCATTCACACAGCCGATCAGAAATATTGGTGGAATTTCATCAGGCCCTGGGGATTTTTTACAATCAAGCTTGCGAATTTTCGAGTATACGTCGTCAAAGTCAAAGCTACATTCTGATAGACATATAGTGCCGGAGAATTGAAAGTCGTCGCGTGGATTATTACAACTTTGGGATGAAGGTTCATATACATTACCGAAGTGCTCTCCAAAGAGCTCGGAGATAGCGCCTGGTCCGCTTGCTCGAGTGTTGTACAAAAACATTTCCTGTGGCAGCTCATGGTTTGTTTTACATAAAGAGTTCTTGAATCTCCAAAGACTCCTTGAATCCAGTGTAGTGTTCTCGGCTTTCCTTATAAATTCGTTGTAGCATTTTAGCTTGACTCTGTTGCACTCGGCTCTAGCCGCTTTGAAGGCTGCATAGGCCGCGGGATCCTGGTCATTCTTAAACCTCTGGTGGAGAGCCTTTTTACGTTTTACAAGTTTAATTAATTCAAAAGAGAACCATGGCGGATAGGATGAGTTGAATACCTTTTCATATGGTACGAATTTTTCTTTGGTGTCGTTCAGAATTTTGTAGAATGTGTTTGTGATTTGATCAATATCGTCGCCTCTCAGGAAACTCCAGTCACAGGAAAACAGGTAATCAGTAGCTTTGCTAAAGTCGGTCTTCTTGAATTTATAAATGTAAGTAAAATTTGGCCGCGAGGCTTGACAATGTGTGGAGAGGGTTATATCGAGTGGAGGGTGATAGTCGTCGATTGGAATTAATACATCAGTGCTTTTGGAGATGGTTGTAGTAGGATGGTTTGAGAAAACCAAGTCCAGCAATCTACTATTTTTATTCAGGACATCGTTCAACTGACTTAAGTCCAGATAATTGACAGTCTCTATCAACTCTTGTGCACCCTCATTATTGTCGACGTTGATAGAGTAATCCTCGGATCCGTGATTCCAGATCACATTAGGCAGATTAAAGTCACCCGTCAATAGAATGCGATTTTTCGGGTGTTTTTTGTGAATTCCCTTCAAAGTGTTACATAAGTATTTGTACGTTGCTGGTGTTGCTGATGGGGGAACATAAACACATCCAAGAACCAAAGATTCACTCTGTAGCTGAACCATCACATACAACTGTTCTATGCTTTTGATATTTATGTTCAGAAGTTTGGAAGGAATAGATTTGTGTACGGCAATTAAGACTCCTCCGCCCCTACTTTTTGTGCTAGTATTGGTGTTTCTGTCAAATCTGTATATATTATGGGAGTAAAATCCCAGTTCTGAATCTCCTATGTTTTTATCCAGCCAAGTCTCTGTGAGACAAAAAATTTGGTAATCTAATATCGGTATATTCTGTCTAAGCTCATTCAATTTAGTTTTGAGTCCACGTACGTTTTGGTAGTAGATGTTTAAGTTCGCTAGTAGTTTTTTCTGTTAGCTACGATTCTAGGTGTGCCATTAAAAAACTTTACGGAAATATTATCGTCACCCTTAGCCTTTCTAGTCTCAACCTGACTCCACAGCTCCCTCAGGTAGTTCCTTTGCATTATTGTGTAGTCTTGCTTGAGTTTTATGTTGGGTGGGAACTTATTTTTTCCATAAATTAAGTTTTTAGCATCATCGCTGCTCTCAAAAGTAATTTTAATTGGTCTCACCCTATCATCATGACGCTGGCCAACTCTCTGGATTCTTACGATGCTGCGCGCTATTGGTATGTCGGAACTCTTTATTATATCTACGACCTGTTCCCTATCCTCTGAGACACTATCCGACCCAGATGTATTTGACTCAGGAACATTAAACATTATGATATTCTTGGCTCGTTCACTTCTCTCCGCCAGTTCAGCTAGTGCATCGCACACGTGGGCAGTACCGCCACTCATAGGTGACCTTTCGATAGATTCCAGTTTTTGTTCTAGCATGGAAATTTCCTTTTCTTGGCTCGCTATTTTGGCTGTGGCCAAGCTCATGGCTGACATAAACTCGATAGTTGCTGGCATTATTTTAGAAATTTGATCTTTAGTAAATTTGTTCGAATTGTCATTGACTATTTCCGACATTGACATTGCAGCCTTTTTTACCAATTCAATAATCTGCACTGCGTCCATGATAAATTATTTGTTCAACCGATCAATTCAAATGAACCAGTACACTGCAAACAGGTATCAGTTAAATCTTCACTTGGGACAACCCTGCATCAATGTCATGTACGGTGGCGCTAGTAACGATATTACACCACTGACCTGCGCAGTAGTCGTGCACAGCTATTGGCTGATGATCTGATGAAGTCGATATTGCCAGGGGAAAATGAATCTTATGGTGACGAAGATTGTCGATTTGAAAATTTCAATATTTAACGGACTTACGGTAGTGTGTTCCTCACGAACAATCTCACATATACTTCACCGAAATCCTCGTTTAATGCACTCTTTCAAATAAGCAACGTACACGAAGTTATATTAACAGAACGAATTTTTATTGCGCGCGATTATAACAATGTTTCCACTTTGACAGTTGATAGTTATATAATTAAATTCAAATACTAAATTCCAACCAGATTCAATAAGCATTGATAGGTATGGAAACTCATATTTAAATTTTAGTATACCCAACGATTTACCGCGTATGAGTTCGTATCTCTGTCTTCAATACAAACGTTAGAAATAAACACAGGTGCTTTGAGATCCTTGATTTAATTCGTAGAATATCATATTTTGACATTCACAGCCGGTATCACTTTCACGTGAATCATTAACAGATTTAATATGAAATTAAATTGGTATACCTGCTCTACACTACTCGCGAAGTTAGGCGAATACGATAGTGTGGAGAGGCACTTCGCCTTACTTCGACCAACCTCGGCTCGCCTCGGGCTACCTCCGTTTGTTGTCGGTTTTTGCTGCCACTTGAACATTATCCAAGACGCGTTGCGTACGAGCGCTGGCTGACAACTGAGTTCCTCGCGAAGTAGAACGAGTGTGTGGCGACGTACTTCGGACTTCGGTCAACTTTCCCGAATACTTCGTCGAGGAACTTTTCAGTTAGAAAGTCTGTGAATATTCCATTCATGTGACATTGAATTGTAGAATTCAACTAGATGTTATAATACATACGAGTATGTTCACGGATCTTATTCAATAACTAGCTGACCCGCCAATCTTCGTTCAACATCTTCTTACGATAGTTCTTATCAAAATATCTACTTACTTTCTGAAACATCATGCCAAATAAAAATTAAAATAAATCCAATTTTTAATCAAATTAAATCATCTCTTTTAACTGAGTTGATGTTTGGTGAATATCTAATAAGCTTGGTGGGATTTCTCACGTAAGCTGTGTATCACATGTTTTGAATACTTTACAATACATGTTCTATTTTCTTTCTTTATTTTATTTTTTACTTTTACCTATAGGTACCCTTGGTCTTATTTATTTTGTATTATGTATTTAATTTATGGGATTTAGCAGTGTCTAAGTCCTGAATTTTTTTTTCTTTTTTATTATCATTTTTATTTTGATTGTTTGAACATTGTATTGATAATGTGAGAAATATAATATAATATATTTTCTATTCTATTCTATAGTCACTATTTGTGTTTTAATTTATACAAAAACAAGCATTAATATAATATTTGTGTGATAAAAAAATATTTGTGAAATCTTAAACGTAATTTTATCAATAATCTGCGTACCAGTGTTTTGAAACACAATAGTTGTCAGGTAAAAATAGTATTGCTATGGAATTTTCACAGATGGCGTCCATACTAACTTTAACGTTATATTTTATCCAATTCAAATCCAAACTCCCTTAAGGCTCCGTTTAGGGGCATAAGGAGGCAACAAGAGCTCACCATTGCGCTCGATCTCGCGCAATGTTTATGACCTCCTCCCACACCACGTCCAGATTCCTCAGCTCGGCTTCGAAGGAGCGCGACACAGTATGAGAGGGTCTCCTCGTCTTCGGGACCCTAATGGGAGGAAGAACAGCGCTCTCCTCGGCCAATTGTCATTCGACATCCTTAACAGATGTCCCAGCAATATTATATTTGTATTTTATATTATTTCTTATTCATTTTTCAACTTTTTAATTTATTCTGTTATCCGGAGCGGAGAAGAATCCAATAAATCAAACATTGGAGGAATTTGTTCAGCCGAACTCGAGTTATAAGTATTCGCACTAACCCTACTTTCGTTTATATATTTAGACTGTTAACCTCTCTGCCTGTTAACAAAGGTAAATTTTTATACTTATTTACTTATGACAAGGCGATCTCCGTCGTCGCATAATTTAAAATATGTTTGCTACTTTGGAAGTAAAATTTACTTGATCTTATTGAAACTGATGGACGCTAGTATGCATTTTGAAGTAACATTCCTCCTGAAATGACATGTACTCGATGTTCCTGACCGATGATGGTTTGTAAAATTTATTAACATAATTATATGTAGACTCTTACTGAAATATTACTCCCAATACACGAGGTGGGATATAATTATGTGCTAATAGTTGGTGGCGTGTACATATTCGGAATCCCCACGTTAGACTAATTAGTTTTCAAACTTGAGAAATATTTCAGCTGAAAACTATATCAGGGCAACACTACATTAAAGTTCTTGAATTATTTATAATAATATTACGAGTCTGTATTTCCATTCGCGCGGTACATTTCATAACTCATATATAATTTGAAGAAAGTTATGGGATTCTACCATAATAAATATTCTCACCCGCAAAAATATGTATTTCCTGAATCCCTTCCTACATTTATTAGCACTTTACCGAAATACTTAACTAATAAACTGTTAATTAGCACAAATACATAACTAACCGTGTAGGTAGTAAGTATTCGGTGGTTTAGTACGTTGGATGATGATTTTGAAATCGCTAATTAGAGATCGTAGGTTTGAACATCGGTTCCGACAAATTTCGTCCTTTATGCGGTGTTCACACGAGGAGAATATCGCCAGGACACCAAAATATCGCCAGCCAATTGAACCATGTGAACAGATTGTCGATAAATCTATAGCGATAAAAATGGTTGAAAGCGATATCGCCTCAAGTTGAACGCCTTTCAACTTTTGTTTCTGGTGGAACGATGTACGCATGCGCAGATATGCGCAGTGTCCGTATGTTCTGTTTCTTGACAGATGACAGCACCGATCCAAATTTATTTCTCCTTAGAATCCAATTCCGCACCCAATATCTGCGTTTTTTTCCTTTATTAGGAGTGTCCTTATATCGTCTAAAACAAGATTTTCAACTAACCCCAAACACTCCGTAACTTCTACCTCGCCGTCCGCCATTTTTAAAACTACGTCAAAATCAGCGCACCTGACAGATTGAATGTATGCCGGTAGACTCGTGTGAACACATCACACGATCAATGGGCGACCGAGCGATATTTTTTTATGCAAGCGAAATCGTCTGGCCTTATATCGCCTCGTGTGAACACCGCATTACAATCCACTGTTTGTGTGAAAATTAAGTAAGTATTTAAATCATTTCATAATTTCATTAATTTAGTATCCTTTTCAACCCCACTACGCAGATTATACAAGAGTTCTCTATGACCTTCCTTCGCCATGTCCAAACCCCTTAGCTCTGCTTCGAAGGAGAGGAACACATGAGAGGGTTGACCTCGGTGGGAGGAATATAACTATTTATAAAATTATTTCGTTTTTTTTTTTAATTGAATGTCTATAAATTGATAACCGCTTGTATTAACGAACTATTGATATAGTAGCAGTAATAAAAGGAAGCAATTTAGGGAGAGTTCACACCATAGGTTCGATCTCGGTCCCGTCTCGCTCCGTTCTCGGTCTGGTCTCGCTCCGTTCTCGGTCTGTTCTCGCTCCGTTCTCGATCTGATCACAGTGCGTTCGCATACGTACATTCAGTCTTCAACCGTCAATCAACGAAGTTGGGTGTGTTTGGTATTTCATTGCTTGTTCCTACATAATATTATTCGCATCCGAAAATTTCGTTGAACTATTCGATTGAAGAATTAGGTGTTATGTATAATATAAAACATAATAATGTATTAAATTTGCACCATTCGCAACTGTAATAAAATTCCGTTAATATGATGTGTTAGGACATGTGTTGAGGATTCCGAATGACATCAAGTTCCCGAAGTCGTCAAAGACCCTCTCAAACTGTGTTTCGCTCCTTCGCAGCAGAGCTGAGGGATCTGGACATGGTGTGGGAGGAGGGCATTGAAACTGCGCATGATCGAGTGCAGTGGAAGGCCCTTGTTACCTCATGCCCCTAAGTGGGGTTACAAAGGGAGTGTGTTATTCTTATGTTATTTTTTAATATCATTTAAAAAATCAATTATTATTGTTTATGCATAAATAACCTTTTTCAAAAGTCCAAACAGACATCGTTATTACATAGATAACTTAAATAATCAATATTTTTTTCAATTATTCAATACGAATTATTTAACAATAATATTATATGTATTTGACACAGTCGTCACTTCAATGGTTAAAAGCTGACTGAAGCAGGAACGAAAGAGTGTTCACTGACTGGTTCGTGACGGGAGCGAGAATGGTGCTAGAATGGAGCGAGAATGGACCGGAACCGATAGTGTGAACACTTACATTGGTTTCCATTTAACTAATATTATAACAGATCGAGATGAGGGATTGATGGTGGAAATGTTTTTGATTGATTATGTGTCTATTCGTTATGTAGACGGACGGTGGGGTGAATGGGTCCTATTGACAAGCCGTTTAAATGGCTTAATGGGGCCCATTTCACTTGCTGCAATTGTTGTTCTCTATGTATAGTTGTATATTTCTTTATTTTGTGTGTATTATGTATCTTATTGTTTATTATGTATTGTTATTTGTTAAATAAAAAAAAAAAAAGAACGGAGCGAGACGGGACCGAGATCGAACCTATGGTGTGGACGCACTCTTACATGATTGTATTTTATAAATCGGAGGCTTAAATTATGTGTCTTTCTTAGGATACCATTTAGGACAGTTTCTTGTTGCATATCACATCCTTTCTATATCATTGACTACGAAAGCCCTAAATCCTGTAAATCACTGATTCACTTCTTCCAGTTTATCCTGGAACTCCATTCAACTTATTCTAGCCAACACTAACTTAGTTTTTATATAAAGATGTTAACCCAGATAATCCTGAAGTTTTATACCTACAAATAGACAAAAGTCAGGTCAAATTTGTTGTCCAAAATATTTGATACATATTTAATTAAGTGTAGTTGTCTATGTAGGTACGTATCTAAGGATGCTCATTGTTTCGATGCCTATTCAGAATCCGTATTTTAACTAATGGGTTGCTAGGTGGAACGAAGGCACAAAGCACCCACCTACTCGCAAAGATTTCACTAAAATCATTATTCGGATCGTTAATTTATGACGGGGCGCGATACGCTACAGGAGAGTCTCGTTTATCATTTATCCTAATTGTGCCCTGACGTATAATCGATGTGTAATCGGCACCCGCACTACTTCAGGCTGTAATACCGCCGAGAAAAATTGAATCTACCTACATGTTATTTTATTACTAGTTGGGTACACCCGACACCTTCTTAGGAACTATGTCGCTCATTGTTTTCATGTAACATTCTTAAAATATTCCATCCATATTAACCGTCGGTACTTACGTAAATCGAGCCAACGATATCAACTATAATAATACGTATGTTTTTACTAAAATTGTAGTCAGACTGGGTTTGCTACTAGTCCTTAGAAACATGATTTCATAGAATAAGTTATTGCCTTGCTACAAGTCATACGCGATTTGGAATGCAATGACCTGGACTTACCCTAGGTATCTAGGTAGATAGTTTCGTATATCCTGAAGTGTCAACTTTAACATAAAATTAACTTGTCAATCAACTTTGTTTACTTTTATTGATGTTTTGGTTGTTTCTAAGTTATTTAAAACAATTTTTACGCAAAGAAAACAAACAGTTTCAACAGAAGTATTATCGATCTAGCGGTATTGAATACCTACATATATTCTTTTATACATACATACAACTCCCTTGAGAACCCCGCACATTGAAAATCAGTCCGGAGGAGACCAATCCGCAGCAAACCGGAACCGCCCGAAACCAACCCCCTAGTATGATTGAAGCAACCAAACCAAAAAGTCGGCCCCACACAAATCAAGCCCGCCGCGGACCCCTCCCCCCCCTCCCCCAACCAACCCCCAATACGGTGGGCCTAAGCCCCACTAAGGAGCATACGGAGGCACAAGAGCTCTCCATTGCGCTGGATCATGCACCTTTACAGAGAGGACACCACCTGATGGGACCCAGACGTCCGAGGCTTATTTCTTGTGCCTTTGCTGACCTGTTGAGATTTAAGGACGTGATATGGTCAATCTCACGGTCCCGATCTGATTTTTCGATTTCCTGCCTCTTACAGGATGCTCGTAAAACCAGCAAAAAGAGCAGAGGTGCTATTCTAAGCCGGCAACCCCACAGCCATATTATTCTTTTATATATTCTTCTTAACATAGATATATTGTTTTTGTGTGCTTTAGTAGTGAAAACCGTCAATGTATAAATATGTCACTCTTTCAAACTTTACGAAGTACTCTAATCAAATATTTTAGACGCAAAACGATATTCTCAAAATATCGACACGCTTGAAGTATTTGTCAACGTGAAAATAAGTCTATGAATGACATTGACAAACCTTAGCTAATAATAGCTCGGTTGAATTACTATAAAAAAGTTACAAAAATTTGTAAAAGAACATTTTCGATGGTCATGTAAATTTTCTTTTCTCTAGTTTGAAGCTGGCAACTATCAATATTTGTTTCTTTTAAAAAATTACTTACCTATTCAGAAACTACGATCCTTTCGTCGGAGATGAATATGTATTATGTACAATATTAGCACCTATTAGTTGAGAATTTTTAGACATAATTTTGTCACTGATGGAGTGGTATAACTTTGTGAATAAATTATATTATATTAAAGCGTAAACAATAATGTTTTGGTTTGGAATCCTTTGAAGTTCTCTATTCATTGTTAAACTCTGTCTAAGAGTATGGCAGTAGAACAATGCTCACTCTGAACTCACCAAACCATGACGTATCACTTTGGAAATGAAAGCAATAGGCATAGACAATCAGCTTCAAACCTAAAATTTGTAATTAAACTACGAAATTTGATTCATACGCGCTACAATACAATACCCCATTTATTATGATATCATTCAAAGATATTGCCATTGTAAGATAATATTGCAGGTATCTTTTAGAATTAAACTTATATATAAAATGAGTTTTGTTACATGTCCATTGCCTTTACCTTTGGACATGGTGTGGGAGGAGGTCATAAACATTGCACAAGACTCCCTATGCCCCTAAGTGGGGCGTAAAGGGAGTTTGGATTTGAATTGGATATATCCATTACCATCTCTGGGTTGAGCTTCTGATACGTATCGGTTTGGCAAGTGGCACCTTGAACAACATGACCAAAATATGAAAAGCGTCAGCGTTTAGTGTCGAGACAAAATCTAAACTGTTTGATGCGTAGGCTGTGTGGGTGTCAGTTCTGGCACCTGACCAAAGCCCAGACACAAAAAGTATCTGCTATCGAAACAAGTTCCTCACGAAAATTTTGGGTACACCCAAAATTTTCGTGAGGAACTTGTCTTACAAGATGGTACTTCGACTGCTTTTTAGTCTCGGCTAAATACTTCTCCCACCTTTCTCGTGCTAGTCATATCGGTTATAGGTATTTTTCAACTAATAAAGCTTTGTTGATTGTTCCTGCCGCTATAAGATGAAGATTATGTTTTCAACTATTTCGATTATTAATATTCGACCTGAAGGTAACAATATATTATACATTACAATTTGTACTGCTAGCTGATCTAATGATACAACATTATCCTAAATCTTTAAAAGTGTTATATTACGTACCCAAAAAGACAATAATTTCGTTCGACAAAATATCATTCCTTCTTACACATTAATTTCTGTCTATTCGTTATTTTATTGCAACGTCGAATTTCTGGTGAAGACGTACAACACGTCGGGTCAGCATTATCTATTGTAGTAAATTATTTCCTCGAAGTTTGGTCTTCATTTTCATTAAAGTATTAAATTTCAAATGTCATTGTTTTGTTATGTTACGTAAGTCAGAATGGTTAGAATGAGACAAGAATGATTTGAAGGATGAAGACGAGGAGACCCGACAGGGACAAAGGCGAGGGCGAAAACAGAAAAAGAATCAAAATAATATGTTGAAGTTGCATTGGATTACCGTCCTATATTTTTAAAGAGCTGAGATAATCAGTGTCTGCAGTTATTCAAAATTTTAATTATAGACCACATCTGTTTTGAATAGAAAGATTTTAAGTTTTCAATAAATAAATGCCGAAGAAAACAGTAGTTTGTTGTCAATATTACGTTTCAATTTGTTAATGAACTATTTACAAAATTTGTGTTTCAATTTGTTAAATGAACTATTTACAAAATTTGTGTTTCAATTTGTTAAATAACTATTTACAAAATTTGGATTTCACAACATAGGAAATAAATGTTCACTAGCGCGATGATACTTATTTGTTGTTGACAGGGTCTTCTAATTTTTTTTAAGTCATTAACGATTAACTCATGCTGGGCGTTAAGAAATGATCGCAAAAGCTATCGCTGTTCTGATATGATCACGTAATATCTTCCATCCCCTGAAGGTACACCACAAGATGATTCATCATATCGCACTACATCCTACAAACGATAATGATATTCCCTTTTATGATAACCAACAAGAAGTTATCTTTTTTTCGGAATATTACCTTTTTTGGGTAGGTACCTTCATCAAAAATACATTTTTGAGATTTTCTTGTTTCGATATTTTATTGGATAGTTTTATAGATCTTTTTATCAATGTGTACGTTTGTATTACTATTGGGGAAATATAAACTCATTCCTACAAAATTATTAAACAGGAACATGTCTCAGTTTTTATATCTTTGTATGGTCAGTCCCAATATGGCCTCCAGAGACCGAAGACATTGCACCGCGTTATGTGTCAGTACGTTGAAGTCCTGTATACCCTCTTCGGATGCGTCCATGGCCACTATTATTTTATCAGATGCTAGATTGTTTGTGTCTTCCCACATACGCATGCTGGTAAATCCATACATCCACAGAATTAGGTCCGTAAACGTAGAACATACATGATTAATGCGATCTCCGATTTATTTTATCAACAGTCAATTTGACTCTTTTCATTTTTATATAATTCGTCTAGCAGTCCAGTCGCCAACTTTTACTCTGAAGTCAATCCCCGGTGTCGACTTTTTCACGACTCGTGCATTTGCGTAAAACAGTAGTAAAAGAGGATCATCTAACTGAAAAGTAAACCGTTTAAAATCGAATGCATTGGTGTATTAATTGCATAAAATAATGGTTTACTTGATCCTTAGCCTAGCTGTTTAATCGCCCCGAACATTTGAAAGATGTCAAAATATGGCCGAATCCAGATTCAACACTAAAAAAGATTAAAATCTAGCCCTAAAATTCGGCACAAAGGCCAACTGATATACCTAACTGATACTAATGGGTTTATCAAATTTGTCTCACAAGTGCACACTATGGCAGGTTATCTTTAATAAAACAAAATGTTATTATTATAATGCCAGATTACTACAACAATAGTTGAGTCAAAGGCAGAGATATGTTGAAGATATACAGGGTGTACCCACTGATAAAACAAAAGAGTACGATCAGAAACGCTTATTGGAAAACACTCAGAACTTGCGTGGACAGGAGAAGACAGAGTGTTGGGGCAGCACATCTGCTGTCTTGAGATCTTAATTTCCGTTGAAAAGGACGTGACAAGCAAACAGATAATAAAAGGACACTCGCTTCCATGTAATGTGGTGCGGGCTGTGTTTTTGTTTTGATATTTTCTTATTGGGCTGCCGTTCGACAGGCTTCGACTATCTTCACTTCACGTTGTACTGTATTTAGTCTCCCCACACGACATACAAGATTTGTTCGGATTAATTCTACCCGCACTCACCTGTGAAACAATATTAAGTATATTGTGTCCTCTTTTCCTTTCCCATCTTTTGTACCCTGTACTAGCGGGGTTATTGAGATTTAATTATTAAAGGATAAAAATAAACATTTAGTTTAGCGCATAGTCTTATGAAATTGATTTTTATACCTACAACATTTCAAATTTTTATGAATTCTTATATAATTGTGCCGTTTAGAAGGACTAGATCTAAAAATATACTATTTTGATGTTATCATTATGTCTATAAATGCTCTAAAATATGTTCCTATTTCAAACACGACGACCGTTTTCTATTGCTATTTCGACGACTGTTGTAAACTTCATACCTATGAAAAAAAATATTTACTATAAGACACCAACATAACATTAAGTAGTACCTTCACATGCAAAATGATATAGTATTAACAACTCATAAAACACCCAACAGGTATCATAATTATTACCTACTAGCTTTCCCGACAGACGTTGTCCTGTGTTCTTAACTATGAATAAATTCGAATTTGTATGATGATGAATTAATTATCATTTGACCAATGTGATTCCGAGCGATGTGTCTGTTTTAAACCATGTATATTCCATCCGCATTCTGTAAATTGCACCGATTGACAATTTCTGTAAAAATTTCAAAATTGGAATAAAAATTATAAGGTAAAAAGTTCTAATAATGTTGTCTACGTAGAGTTTTCTTTAATTTTCCAATTTCCCATGCATTTTCCTTAATTTTTTTCTTCTAAAAGGACATTTTCCTGATAAAAGCCTACACGACAAAAAAGAATTAGCGAAATCGGTCCAGCCGTTTAGGCGCCATCCGATGACAACGCGAAATGGCTCTCCATTTTTATATATAAGATTTAACCAATATAATTCCAACCGATGCATCCGTTTTAAACAATTTTTGCGGGGCAGATTCTGAAAATCGCAACAACTCAACGATAAAGATCTAGGTACAATAAAAATTTGACAGATGTCAAACGCCCATAAAAATTATTTTGTCAAAAGCATTTAGAAGGTTACCCACGTTAAGTTTTCTTAAATTCTATAACGTCTGGAACTTTCTTATTTTTTATTCTAAAAGAATAATCTCCTGAGTATAGCAAATACATAAAAAATATTTCAAAATCACTCGAGTCCGGGAGGAGGTCTATAAAATAATTAAAAAATATAATAATTATTATTAAAGAAATTGGCCGAGCGTGATGCGATTCCCAAGGATTTAGAGCTACTGAATTACGTCAAATGTCTACACTATCTTTTTCATGATAATGTCAACTAAATATTGAGAATCTTTTTTCGTTTTTTATTAATTAACTAAGGAATGCGTAGGCGTGAAGAAGAACGTGAATGTACCTTAGAAACGAGCTAATTTAATTCATGTCACAACTTCGAGGATCCACGAAATAAAGAAAAATCATTATATCTATGGCAGTCGATGTACCTGGGAATTAATTTGCCTGCAGATCCAAATTAACAAACGTCTTTGCTATACTGACACGTCGTTCTAAAATTAGACGGTAACGAATGGTGCTGTATTGTTAAGCTTCCGTAGCGGCCGTCTCCCGCTTAACCTTCTTGGAGTGTCCCGGCTGAAATCAAACAGAAAATATTGTTTATTCCAAAGCTATAAGCAAATACGAAATTATTCTACGGAAAGAAGGATTATGTTAATACAATCGTTCGCTTATTTATGCTCTGTGAAATGTTTAATTTAATTGAAGCAACCAAAGCGTTTGGCTTTAAAGCAATGTGTTTATTTATCATAAATTATTATTATTAGTGTGAATAACGGTGAAAAATTTGGATACACATAAATGGCAATATAAAAATGTTAATAATATATTGAATATTGTAAATTTAAAAAAAAAATGTCTGTATCCAATAAAAGAAATAAATAAAAAAATAACTGTACATCGAATTTTTTTGATTATAATAATTTTTAACACTAACAAAATCAAATCTTAATATCATCATTTTTCATCGTAAGCTTGGATGATGAAATAAATTCAGGATGGTAGTAAAACACAACCAGCAGCCCATAAAGGTTGAAATTTAAGCTTTTACTTCTCGAGTTTGTATTTTATCTATGGTTAAATTTAAGCGTTTTTCTTAAGGAGCACTGTTGTAAGGTTACAAAACCTGTTCAGAGTATACCTATTCATTTACAATTAATGTCTATACACTGAACACTGATTTGGTATGATATCTATAAAATATTATCAATTTGTCATATTTTGATTCAATATAATATTACGAGAAAATTGACAAAACATTTTCTTCTCAATGCTACAACCTGCGAATACGTGACCACGTGTTTGATTTGAACCCCTCCTTCCCGCATTTATTATTAAGAGAAATTTAATGGCGTGTATCAATTACATAATTTAGATTCCCAAAATAATACAATCGACCTTACTCATCTAGAGTGATATTACATATTTTAACATGTACATAATAATATATGTACACACATACCTGCATGGATAATTATTATGGTAAGTTAGACATTTATGGATAATTTGTATTATTTAATACTAGCTTATACCCGTCTTGCTTTACGTTTTTGATTCCGATTGTCAGGCTTGATCGGTAGGTAATGAAGTGGTTGGTGACCCAGCGGTTACAACGCCGGCTTTCGTACTGCGGACGTCGTGGTTCGATCCCAGGTGCCGACCATCTTCCTCTTTCACGACACAAGCTTTAAGTAGCTTACTGTGAAAGAGTCAAGGAGTGTATTTGTGTTCACTTTCAGTGAGCACAGATTCATTTAATAAAAAAAAAAAAAAAAATTAAACAGGTTCTAGTCTAGCTTCCCATTGCTTTGCAGACCTCTATAACTGACATAAACACAGAAAAAGAAGAATGAAACTTTCACAATTCATAAAAAGAACGAAGAATGACACTTTTAATGTTTATTAAAATTTTGTATGAAGATCCTAAAAAATAGAGTTTTTTTAAATAGCTCTAAATAAAGTAGATAAAGTTAATGCAGCAAATTGTATTAAAGAAACTTCTCCGGCATTTTGCACGGCTCTGTGCAGATTCATATCTGACGTAGCATTTGTATTTTGAGCGTGATGCTATGACATACGGTAAAAAGCAAATAAAAAACATTTCTGAATTATTATGTAGATAGAGAAGGAGGGGCTAATGCGAGTTTTATTTAATTTCCCAATTTACCACGCAACTTTCTTAATTTTTTATTTCATAAGAACCTTCTACTGATAAAAGCCAACACGACAAAAAAAGAATTAGTGAAATCGGTTCAGCCGTTTAGGCGTGATGCGATGACATTAAGTAAAAAGCTAATAAAAAAACATTTCTAAATTATTATGTAGATTTACCACGCAACTTTCTTAATTTTTTCTTTCATAAGAACCTTCTACTAATAAAAGCCAACACGACAAAAAAAGAATTAGTGAAATCGGTTCAGCCGTTTAGGCGTGATGTTCACATATACGATAGAAAGCAGACAAACATTTCTGAATTATTATATAGATAGTATGTACCTACTATAAAACGATGCTCTTAGCCTAAGTTATACGTAAAGCTCTTTTGGGTTATATGCGTTAGATATTTTGTTTGTTCATTAATTACTTTCCTTGAAACAGTTCATTTTTAAATAACGTATTCTTTTTTGCATGCTCACATTATGTTTACTTTAGGACAAAGCATTGTCCTAGGAAGGAGTCAACTGACCTCAAAAACTATTTTTTACTAGCTTTTCCGACAGACGTTGTCCTGTGTTCCTAACTATGAATATTGAAATCGAATTTGTATGGTGATGAATTAATTATCATTTGACCAATGTGATTCCGAACGATGCGTCTGTTTTAAACCATGTATATTCCATCCGCATTCTGTTAATCGCACCAATTGACAATTTCTGTCAAAATTTCAAAATTGGAATAAAAATTATAAGGTATAAAGTACTAATAAGATTGTCTACGTAGAGTTTTCATTAATTGTCTAATTTTCCATGCATTTTTCTTTTTTTTTCTTCTAAAAAGACATTCTATTGATAAAAGCCTACACTACAAAAAAAGAATTAGCGAAATCGGTCCAGCCGTTTAGGCGTGATGCGATGACATCGGGAAATAGTTCTCCATTTTTATATATAAGATAATAGTACTAATTTGAGATCTGTTTTAAATTGAAAGATTTTTTTTCGCAATTTTCGAATTAGGTATCATGATGTTTATTGAAACAGAAATAATCAAAGGAAAACGATATTATTAAAATAAAATAAAAACTATCGAGTTGTTGAAGGGTAAATTAGATATCCAATGGGCTATTTTTCTCCAATAATATGGTTCCTTTGTGGAGGGACATTCCAGTTGCTTACAGGCACAAAGAAGGGCCGGATGTTTCATAAGTTGAAGGTATTAAACGAAAATAGCTACGAAAACTATAAAATATGGAATTATATGACAGGGATAGAAAATGAAGATAAACCTCGCCAATACACAGGAATAGACATAACACGAACCCAAAGATGTGGAAGATATTTGAAAAGGGTCAAAGTGTGTCCTCTTTTACAGTTTACGAGTTTCTGTAACAAAAGAACACTGTGCTTCGCATAGCAGAGCCGCCTCTTACCGTAGATACCCACGCACCTCCGGTATTTCGGACAACTTTGGTAGGTGTTATTGATTGCAAACGTCAATATGACACATTCGAATGTTGGGCTTCCTGCACCAAACATCTAGTAGGTAAATAAAATCTAGTATAATTTAAAACGCATACTCTACTCAATACGTAAAATCTGAAGAATTATTTGGGCTAATTAGAAGAAAAAAAAACCTTTTTTTTTATATAAACAAAAATTATAACGTGAAGTATATACTAGCCACTTTAATTATTACTTTTTGAATTTTTCCCATTAAAATATTATATAATTTTTTACACCATTTGATAGAGACAGAAATCATGCACGATGTTTCATATGATTAATATATATGTTGCAACCGTTTCAAGATACTTCAGAAACACAGTAAAGCACTATGGGATAGATTTTCTTCCCCTAAAAGATAATATGTTTTGTCTTCCCCACAAAGGTATTATCTGTGTAACATACCACTTTGTGACGGCTAGTAATTTGCGTGAAATATATTTTCTATTTGGCATATTATGTGGAATGTAAACATAATGTAACTTCGAGGAGGAGATATTATAAAGTGACGTGTTATATATATTTTTAGGGCGAAAAAAACTGTCATGATTTCTCATGCACTTTAATATTTTATTTGCTTTTCGCTGAGAAGGCAATGAATCTTCTCTTTTATAGTCTTGAATACCCAAGAAACTATGAATAAGAAACTCGTATATCTTGCCAAAAAGTTCTTAAGAAATGTACCTACACCCCTTACATACGTCTGTACTTTATATCAGGGTGTGCAGGGCGGTGTAGGGGAGGGTCCATACATCCCTCCAAATCCGCTCATCTCAAAAAGTAATACGTATGCAACTTTTTATTTTTCTACAAGATAATATTATTATGAATTACAAAGAATCAATCATATCTAATAAGCTTTTTATGAATTGCTGCTTTTCTTATTTTTGTATTACAAACTATAAACATTTTACATACCTATTATGTTCTACAAAGATAATCACTTCTAAATATTCATTCGCAATATAAAATGGTAAACCGTTCTCAAAAATATGAAACATCTTGTTTTATGTGTGTCGTTTTCTTGTTTTACTATTTATTTCACTGAAGCAGCTGCCCTCAGTTAGCATGATTTCTGTTCTAACCAATGCAAGACTTCGGTCAAGGATATGACGAATTTAAAGATTTAAAACACTCGCACACGAGTGAAGGCTTAAAAAATTCACTTAGATTTTTTTTATTAAATGAATCTGTACTTACTCAAAGTGAATACAAATACACTCTTTGACTCTTTCACAGTAAGCTACTTAAGTTTGTACCGTTTAAGAGGAAGATGGTCGGCACCTGGTATCGAACCCACGACCTACGCACGAGACTGTACGAAAACCGGCGTTGTAACCGCTAGTTTACAAACCACTTATTAAGATTATTCCGATTCTATAAATGGCACATTAAAGTTAGATGATATAGTTTTTTTTTCATAATTATTCAAACAGTATGATTCCATTGTATTGATATACTATTTTATATCAGATTTTGCAGGAAAACTATGATTATCTGGTTTGTGCGGAAGTTTCGCCTTTGATAATTATATGGTGAAACAAACACGCGAGTAGGTACTGGACACACATCTATCAAAATGAACTACGCGTCAGGATTAAAGGGTCAAGCCCAATCAATCAAAATTAAATTAATGCCGGACACTTTTTCGCTTTTTTCCTCCTACTTGTGCCAATGTGCGTAATAAAAAGCGTTTGGATGTTGCGACTGTGACAGTCACATTGCCTGTCTCCATCTTATATGTAGGTACCTACTCCTGGATCACTATCAACGTGGACATTCAGCCTAACGAATTATTTTTGTTCAAAATACAATTATCTTAACATTGTGTTATTCGTGTTCCCTTTGCCAGGAAAATTTGCAAACGTAAATCTAATTATGTATGATTTTTAATACTCATGTTTTCATCAAATAGTATGTCAATTTTCACTTATTCATTATAATTTTGCTTTTAACTTACTATTTTAACTTTAGTCAAATTTGAATGAGAGAAACGACGTAATGAGTCAGCATGTCTGCTTACTTATTCATGATATGACTGCGTATAAATGCTTTGGCGTTATTAAGTACTTGAATCAATCATATAAGATAAATTAGTTCGGTTGAATATATTTGAATATATGGCTACTGTGCCAATACAATAAATTCGTATAATTTGTGTTCGATCACGTTCCAGTTTCATCCGCTATCCTATTAATACATTTTTTAAACGACCCAATACAAAAAGATAGTTTGTAAGCATCTCTTATACTATGCATAAAAACCTATCTAGCTTAAATGTGGACATTCATGGCATGGACAGAATTTACAAGACCAGTTGTAGGACTTTTAATGGATATTGCTAAAGAAAAGTTTACAAATTACAATAAATTAAATGAATTATAAATATGAGTATATTTTTGATATAATTACGTAAGTCTAGCCGTTTTCTTGAGAATCAGACCATTTCAGCTATTTTGTACCTCAAATATAGGTCCTAGGTCTGATCCCAGGTTATTTCTATTATATCTTGCATACAGTATTTTACTTACATCATTTTAACATCAAAGTAATAAAGGGTATCACATAAAACAATAAGTACTCAAATTCAGAATTAAGTACATAATATGGGAGTGATTGATAAAATTTTACTTGTTTGTTGAAAAGTTACAATTACTTATAAACCGTAAGTCGGGTTTGAAACCATTGCAATACCCCAAAGAAACGCGGAGAATTTTTTTTTTTTTTCAAAGAGCAATGCTAGACGTAAGTTGAGACGAAATAAGGAACACCCCAATTAAATATCGAACAGGTAAGTCGGAACATTATCGAAGAAGTAACACGGTAAAATGCCAATGGGTCTCTCATATCGCCCGTTTGGATGATAATAATAATAATAATAATAATAACTTTCTTTATTCATAGATAATAGCATTACAATAATTTTTACAAGTATTTGAATCCACCTAACTGAGCAAAGCCCGTACCAAGGTAGACCTGTAGCAACTATTTTTATTTATTTAAGTATTAGCGAAATAAAGGATCTAAACAAGGATAATAGATAAAATTTAAATAGAAAAAAAGTAAAATGCTTAAGTAAAAAGGCAAAAGCAAAATCTTTGGTCGGATGCCAGAGATCACCCTCAACGATAATCCCGCCAAAGCACAACACCTCATCATCCACTATGTACTACTTAATATACTTTATTATTTCTTTCTTTAACATTGTATATATATGTATATTTACATTCAATCATATAGGGTATTGTTTTATTTGTTGTGCTGTAAGAATTTAAACAAATAAATAAATAAAATACATCAAAAAACAAATCAAAAAATAAATAAAGAAAATAACAAAATAAATAAATTATATTTATGTATGCCCATATTGTGTCATGTATTGATTATTATAGTGTTTATATTTATCTTTGGAATAAAAATCATTTCATTTTCATTTCATTACAAATAAACAAATATATAAAAATATAATAAGATAAATAAATAAAAATAAATGAATAAAAGATGAATGCAGGTTATAACAAAAAATGCATGCAGGAAATAAAAAATAAAATAATGCAATGCATGAATGCAGGAAGCGGTATCATCCCCAACACACACTCAGTTATCTAAACCTCATACCCTCACAACACACACCCCCTCACACACACACACCTCTCACACACACACCCCGTCTAGCAGTGCCCAGCAACGACGCGAGGAAAGCTCAAGATGAGCTCAAGGAACAGTCTTTGGCGGAGTATAATAGTCATGTCAGGTAGGTATGTAGTTTAGTATGGTCTCCGTCTCGTGTCGTCCAATTCTTAGTAACCAGTCATTTAAGAGTTTTTTAGTTAGGGGTGTATACGTCATTTGTCTTTTAGTCAGTACGTTGTCTTGTATTTTATTCAATAATCTAGGTGCCAGAAATGTAAAATGTCTTTGTGCGAATCTTGTCCTCGTCTTTGGCACTTTAAAGTATTGTTTGTTTCTACATCTTGTCGTCAGTAAATGTGTTATTTCCGTCTGTAAGTGTTTGTGTTTGATGTAGTGCAGTATTATTGTTTTTGTATATGTCTGTCTTATGTCCAACACGCCAAATTCAGTGAAAAGGACCTCCGACGGAAACCTAAATGGTTTTTTATTTATAACCCTCAGAATTGACTTCTGTACTTTAACTAAAGGATCCAATGCTGTCACAGTGGCTCCTCCCCAACCTAGAATGCCGTAGGATATTATGCTATGCACTAGAGCAAAATATATTGCTTTAAGTGTCTTGAGGGGTAGCATATTTCTTATCTCCCTGAACACGTGCATGGTTCCTCTAAGTCTATCTGCTGTGGCTGTAATATGGTCTTTCCAGTCGAGTCTTTCACTAATGAGTACGCCTAGATATTTGGAATTCTTAACCTTTTTTATGATTGGGCAATTGCAAGGTGAGATGACAGTTATTTCAGGGTCACAGTTGTGTATCCCAATTGTTTTGTCCCTAACATAGTCATCGTCTCTGTTTGTTATATTGATCGTCATGTAGTTGGTCTTTGTAACGTTGAGAGTAAGTAAATTTGTATCCAGCCAGTTCTTAACAAGCCTCAGACCATCCTCAGCCCTGCCATAGACCTCATCCCATGAACATGCATGAAAAATCAGCGCCGTGTCATCAGCAAAAGAAACAACATCCCCGTTAACCATACTAATTTCGGTCAGATCATTGATATAAACTAGAAAGAGGATTGGACCCAGCACGCTTCCCTGTGGGACCCCAAATCTGATACGCGCCTCCTCACTTAAATATCCTCCAATTCTCGTTCTCTGCGTTCTGTCTGTTAAATAGTCCGAGAACCATTTATGTGCCGATCCTCGGACACCCATCCTATACAGTTTGGCCAGGAGCAAACCATGAGATACCGTGTCGAACGCTTTCGCGAGATCGAGGAAAACCGCTATGCACTTCTCGCCTTTGTCCAATATATTGACAACTTTTTGAGTAAGGAAGGCTATGGCTTCCTGTGTTCCCCTATTTTTACGAAAGCCAAACTGATTGTCTGACAATCCATTATTTTTTTCAATAAAATCTAATAACCTTCTCTTGGCAGCTGTTTCTATTATTTTTGATAGTGAGTTCAATAAACTGATGGGTCTGTAACATCCCACGTCATCTTTTTTCCCCCCTTTGTATATCGGACAAACTACGGCCTTCTTTAGATGTTCTGGAAAGATACCTTCTGCCAAACTGATATTCGTGACATATTGAATTGGCGTCTTAAGGCTATCAATGCACTTTTTTATTATTCTCGTTGAAACAAGGTCCAAAAATGATGAATGGACAAAATGCCTTCTGTGCAATTATTAATCCTGCTTGCATCGTCCCGCGAACGACGCGAGGACACCGTGTGCAGAGGGCCATATATATATTTATTTATTAGAGACACCAACAGAACAGTGAACAAACACATACCTATTAAACAAATCATGAAATAAAAACATGGAATCTCCAGTGCTCCAATAACCTGCATAGTTAAGTAGGTAAAATCAACGTTTCCTAACATATTCGGTATTCTTTTATGAAAATCTCGTATACCTAATGTTTGTACAAATATGTATAAATGTTCCGTATCAAATCATTATTTATGTTAAAGTAGGATATATATAAGTAAACGGGCAATAATAATATCCCAATGTACAGTAAGTAAATAATATTCATGGTATCCCCTCCCAGTTTATAATATTAGGTATTTAATCACTTAGCAAGATTGACGTGTTTTCATTACAACCGTCGCGTCGCACAGATCAAAGCTCAATAAGCTCTCAGAGGGGAGAGAGCTTTCAATAATAAAAAAACCGTTACGGGTTCATTGGAATAAACCTCATTAAATACATTTCTGTTTTGTTTACGTGTCTTGACAGCAATGGCGCATTGATTTATAATTTACCGCTCAATTGAATGAAAGATGTTTACACTCGTATAAAGGAGTTCATGTCTGCTCCCCTTCTTTCTGTGCCCTACCTGCTACGCTGCGTATGAACACGTCACACAGATGTCACCGCCAAATGTGCCTACCTTCTGGAATATACGCCACACAAATAAAATGTCATTAGGAAAATAATATTATGGAACATTCTCTTTTTTACGTGAATAAATTATTTCTAATAATGGTGAGAAATTACTGTGTGCCTAAAAAATACGTTCGTGATTCTACAACATATAGACCTCAATTTTAACCTTAGATGTGAACGATTAATAAATTAAATAAATAAAAATTCAGAATCAAAGAAGAGTTATTTTATTGAGAATTTTTTTTATCTAGATGATTTCTGTCTTGCTTTACCATGTGTGATATGGATCTCTTTTATTGAAATTTTACTATGGAATATTTGGTCATAATTTTAGAAATGTATCAAATATGAGAGAAAATTGATCAATTTGTGTCATTACTACAATATGTATAATTGCAAGGATCACCAAGGGTAATTCTGCGATTTCGCGTGATGCATTGACATACGAAAATAAGAAATGAATTATTATGTAGATTCAATTCTACGAATGTAGCGTGTAGGTGTTTCTCGGTAAATCAAAGAATAATAAATTTTCTATTTAAAGAGCTGTGGCTTAGATTTATATCCTGCGACAGAATCAAAAGAAATTAATTTCTACTTTAAATTAAGAACTGAAAAAAATACTCTGAATTTGACGTCGCGCGTTTCGGTTTTTGTTTTATTACTGATTTATAATGATCAAAAGAATCCACAAACGGAGTTGGTAATGTAAGCAAAATATTAAATCCAAATTTACTATTTTGTTTCTCAATTTTGAACTCAAAAATGCAAATCGCAAAGAAAATATGTAATAGATATTAAAAATATAATCATTAAAATGATACTTTTTTTTTTCAAATATTGAACATAGACATTGGGCATCATTTACACACTTCTCGGTCATATCCATCTTCACTTTATGGCGAGTGATGGACTTTCACCATATGGACCGGCGCGGCGTATAAACTAGTTTGTAATATGGTGGTACCAATTTATTTCCACAATCCAGATATCCGAGGCACTCTATCTCAAGCGCGTTCGAGTTTTGGTCAGATGCCAGGACTCATCCCTATACAGAAGAAAGGACAACAAATCACTAGATTATAATATATTTCTATGTTACATACTTTATGATTTATCTTATTGCTAGGAGAATGATAAGTACAAGAAAATTAACAATGTTAAATTATGAAAAGAGTAATAATATGAAATGTCAAGAAGATAAAATCACATAGGTACCTACTTACAAAGATTTTATTATGATAATAATTACAATCTCTCTATAGGTACTCGATATATTTTATCTCATATATATACAATTTTTTATCGATACTGATATACAATACATCTCAATTTTTTGTCTGTCAATTTTCTATCTGGTTATAACCATACGATAAATAAATCTCATATAGATGATTCCATCTCTCATAATATATATTTTTTTTTTATATAAAATGAATCTGTGCTCACTCAAAGTGAACACAAATACACTCCTTGACTCTTTCACAGTAAGCTACTGAAAGCTTGTGTCGTGAAAGAGGAAGATGGTCGACACCTGGGATCGAACCACGACGTCCGCAATACGAACGCCGGCGTTGTAACCGCTGGGTCACCAACCACTTCACATATAATTTAAAATCTCCACAACCATATCTGGTGACATTTTAGATTTAACTGAACCCACCCAAAGTGAACCTTCACACTTAGGAAAGCTTGCTAGATCAGTTTAACTATGAAGCTTTATAGCATGATAAAATATTGGAGCATACGTCTCAAAATTATCAGGGATAAAAATTACTTAGGTACCTACCGAAAATATTAAACCTGTACCTAATTTACAGAATGAACTCGAAACAGACTCAGTAGCCTAAGTATGTAACTCGCATAGATAACTTGACATTGCGTCATGTTAAGGTAAACGTTACGTTACGTTTCAAGACGCGAGAAATCAAAGTGCGTAATCAAAAACGCATAGGTTTTCACTAAATTACGGTGACGTAGGCTTACATACTTATTTATTTATCGTATGGTCATATGTACATCACAAAATGTTTACAGATAGAAACAATGCAGATAATTATATTGTATATTAAAATATATCATAAGCGTCAGATGTAATCGCTTGTAGTTTCTTGTACCAATATTCAGTATCTTACTACTACCGATGTAATTAAAAACTGACAGTTGGCTCCGTTTTGGTACAAAACGAAGACTATAAGTACGTTTTGTGTCTTACATACTTAGGCTACAGATCGACAATTATTCGACACCGATTAACACGGACAAGGAAAAAAAACAGAAAAGCAACTCATATTGTCTAAAAGTAGTGAATACCAAAGTAGCAAAAAATTATCACGAAACCGGTGAAATTATATCTACGCATGAAATTACTCATTTCGAAAAATATTACCAAGCGAACAAAAGCATAGGAGTAGTTAAAAAGAAAAGACGCCCAACTCGGAAATTTCCAAATTGTCTGAAGTTTCTTTTAAACAAAACTCTTATAAAAAATATTCCCATTCTCTTTCATTACAATATAAACTAGTTTTAACAAATTTGTGAGAGATCCTGCCCAACACCATACGTAAACTGACACAGCCACGCCATCTTTATTCTGAAACTTGGAAATTGTCGGCTCAGATTGTTTCTCTTGTTTTATTTTCTCTTCCTTTTTATTGTTTATTATTATTTGAGTTTCTGAAATAAAACTTTTCAACGAGGGAATGTTTATCCAATATTTCAAATGTTATTATCCTCAAATAAATACGAATTTAAAATTTAGATTTCGGTTCAAATGCAAAGACATTCTGAGTGAAATTTCCCAACACACCTACCAACCATGAATAATACAGAACCCATAAGTACTTTATACCTATAAAAGCTATTTTTATTCAGAAATTGTTATATTCTGAGTAATGTAACGTGTTTTAAGTTTAATAAATAAAACAGGTAATATTGAAATATAGGAAAGCGTCTAGGTTTATTTTTTCCTATACCACATAAAAGATATATTTGAGACAGATACTTTCTTTTGTAGAAGGTAAATATTGTTTTTATCCTGAAAATGATAGGTACACAATGATGTATAATATGCCGTGTCTTGTTTCACATAAGCTCTATGATAAACAGCAAATTTTTCGAAAACATTGCACAAATCCTATAAAATTGTCGGTTTTGAAAAGTTTTTGCTTAGAGTGAAAGATGTCAAAAGTGTATTTGTGTTCACTTCGAGTGAGCACAGATAAATTTATTAAAAAAAAATCTTCTTGAAATGGCCAGTCAGTTTAGCATGACTTCGGCTTCATCACTTGGGCAATGGCCTCCTTGTCTCTAGCTGCATGAATCAGTTCCCCGACGGTTTGGATTCCAGTCCACGCCATAATGATGCGGAACCATGACTCCTGTTTTCTACCCACACCACTACTTCTCTCGATCTTGCCTTTTGAAATTAATATCATTGTTTTTGTTTGTTTCAGGTAATTCACTCTACCTACTAGTAACCAACAGAAGACATAAGTTGATTGAGGGTATGTTTCTTAACTTTTATATGATTTAATATTTCACGATATCCACAAGAGTTTTTAATTTTATAAGTTTTGAAGAAGCTCGGTAACACTTATTTTTTTTTAATGAATCTGTGCTCACTCAAAGTGAACACAAATACACTCATTAACTCTTTCACAGTAAGCTACTTAAAGCTTGTGTCGTGAAAGAGGAAGATGGTCGGCACCTGGGATCGAACCTTCAAGAACAAAACCTCGTTTCAACATCAACTAAGTTTATTCGTGAATTTAAATACACACAATTTTTTGCTACGGCATTTCTATTTGATTTAAAGTGTAGGGCAGAGGTGGAGTAACCCAACTCCCATCTCTTAATAATATTGTTTTCCCTGAAATGTGTGACGGTGTGAGACGTCGTAAATTTGGTAGAGTGTGTCTCGAACCTACCGGCACTTAATAAATTATTCTCTCAAACAATGAGTAGGTGTATAGATGTGTACAAGTGATTATTATAAATCGCTAAGGAGTGTCTGAATTGAGGACTCTTCCACCCCAACCATACTAGGAGACTGACTCGCCACGTGTTCTCCTCCTCTCCAACCAACCCTCAACTTTGTTTTAAATATCACATTTTAAATCCACTCTAATCCGCATCTTTGTGTTTTGTTATTTCATGTCATGAACACTGTTTACACGTGTGTGTGTGTTGGACTGAATTATTTTTTAACCAACTAATCTTTTATACACTGAAGCTTTTGTTTGATTTATGTACGAGAGTATAAAACTATGTATTGAAAAATATTTAAAACAAAACTGGTCAACAAAACCTTTAAACTTTTATTGTAGTCTGTACATAACGCCTGAGGTCGTTTCTCTACAGACAGTCCCATTCCATCTGAGACGGGTCGCCAAGCATGTTTGAAAAATATCCTGACAAGACCGGGAATTCATCCCCTAATTCATTTGGCTTTCATATTCCAGAACAACAGATCAACTCTTATCACAAATTTATTATTTAAGTAATAAACTATTTTTTGACATAATTTATTTGTTAATTTCCATGTCTTTGATTAATATTTACGCAAATTTAGCTAACTTATGAAAATTTTTAAGAAACACATGATTGCGCTTTCACAAAACTGAATTGAGTATCGAGCGCTTATGTCTATAGACTCGGTCGCTTGACAATGTCTATGCGAGTTCAATTAAAACTTGTGAATATGCATTCAATTAAAGTTTGTGAATATGCATTAAATTAATATTTGTGAATATGCATCCCTAAAAATTCATTACAATTAACGTTCACTGCGTAAAAACGTAAATTTCAATTTTACAAAAGAGACTGCCATTTTATTAAGTATTTGAGACGTCAGATTGATACAGTTATCTGCATTCAACTTCTTCTTTCGTATGCGTGTGACCTTTGTTGGAGCTATAGCTCCGCGACAATATTTTTTGAATTCAACTAATTACCTATTACGAACTTTAAAGGATATTGTATTTTCGTGAAACTATTAGGTTTGCTCATTTATATATGAGGAACATTGATTGCCGTCAGGAAACTGTCCAAAGAATAACTGAACGAAATGACAAAGAAAGCTCCATACTCCGACTAACTTTTCGACTAGATTTAAGCAGAAGTAGTCTTTCTCCCTTGTAGAGAATACAAAAAAAAAACACAAGCCTTGCAGAGAATATAGCGCCCTAGGTAAAGCACTTTTATTAGACAACATAAGTGCGTTTACATAAGCATTTATTCGAATTTTATCACTTTATCAGCGCAGGTTTGTGAGTTTAAGTGAAAACAAATTATCTCGTACGACATGGCAGGTCCCTTACAACAGTTTTTACGACAGCGACACCTGATTAAACCTCCCTGTCGTTTCAAACTCGTATTATTATTTAAGTATAGGAGTCTTCCTTCACTGAGTTCATATAAAAGTATATTGGCAATTTATTTTTATGAACGTAAGCTTCATTAATACATAGATATTAAATAATTAAATTTAATTTAATGTTATTTTAATGAAGTATTATAAGACTAAATTTATTATTTTTTTATCATGTACATAGATAGATCTTTAAGATACATACCGACAAATCTTTAAGATTTGGCGTGACTCAAATTGGATATACCTACTTCTTTTGTAAATACTTATCTGTTCTATATTTATAATCAATAAAAAAAAATATTATAAAAATGAAATAAAAATCTAAAAAATCTCTTGCAATAAGAAGATATTAATCGTTTGACAGTACGACACACTTGACGTATCTTATAGAAAAATGTTGAATATGCTATGTTTTTGTCTCGCAACAACTTACTGTTTAGTTTTAACCACAGTCGTCTTTATCTGCGAAAAACACCGGATTAGGGTATCTGCTACCTATTTAAAATCACGTTGGCGAAGATTGTTCCAAAACACTGCTAGCAACTTTATAGTACTTCGAAATGATTCCCCGACGTTGGCAATCAATTCTTTGAAGGTTCATATCTGTCTCTTGCTGCAGCTCCTGCACTCCAATCTCACAAATTACGAAACCGGGAGAACTGCCTTCTACCTAGCCGACGGTATCCACCCTTTTGCCCATTAAAATAAGTTAGTAAATAGAGGAGGAAACTTTGCGGACTTAGAAATTTATCGGAATTTCTCCGTTGCAATTAGCTCTCGTCACTACCCCTGAATTACTCAAGAAGACTTATGACATTTATTCCGTTATAGAAGTCTAAGGCTTAAAAGGAATACCTACACGAGAATGAAATGCCATGTTTATATTGGTTTTATATGTGTGATTCAATACAAGGAATATTTTCTCCGATTTACACTTTAAAATATTAAGACCAATTAGATCTCGTTATTCGCGAGCCGTTATTAAAAGGATTCAGCTTTTTAATTACTTTTGTACTTCGTATAAACTTAATCTTGAAGATTTTGAAGACCATCTTTATTATCCAGCGTTGATAACCATCCTCCATTTAATTATTGACCAGATGCCTATCAAAACGCCGCTTAAAGAGATAATTTTGTGGTTTCATAAAAAACTTTTTAATAACTATAATACGAACTACCTAAAATAATTTTATTACCGAAGTGTGTCATCATAAGACTTGTCAATTCACGTTGTTTACATTCAAGGTTTTTTTTTATAACAAATTTAGTTTTAGACCAGGATCATTGAAAATCTTTCACAATCATATTAGAAGTTTCATAAAATCAGAGAAATTTTACGTATATTATTTGTGGATTCAAATTCTTTTTTGCAACGTCACTAGGGGGTTTCGCAGTTACTTTTGAACACTTGAACTGAATTAGCATTTTGACCAATTTCGACAGTATCACACATCTCATCCCCAGGTGCTAACTCAATTTTCATTTTTAAATTTCAAATCAAAGAGGGATGTAAATTTTATCTTATTTCAATGTTTTCTATTTTTTTAAACTGTCCCGCACCAAAAATTATCAACAAACAATCCAATCTAAATCCAAACTCCCTTTACGCCCCACAACAAGTGAGTTCTCCATTGCGCTCGATCTTGCGCAATGTTTATGACCTCCTCCCACAACATGTCCAGATTTCTCAGCTCTGCTTCAGGAGAGGAACACAGTATGAGAGTGTCTCCTCGGCCAACTGTCATTCGGCATCCTTAACACGACATGTCCCAGCCAAGTCCATCTCCTCCCCACAAGGTAGAAGTGATGGGGTGGTACCATCTTATACCCTAAATTCTCCTGAGGCACTTCATCTCGAAAGCTGAGACTTTTTGTGCCTTGGCTTTGGTCAGGTGGCAGGACTCACACCCATACAGGAAAATGGGCAACACACACGCAACAAACAATAAAGATCCATAATTTATAACAACTTTTCTTCGTTCTTTAAAAAGGTATAAATATATTTTATGCATTTTCTTTCCCTATACACAATGCAAAGGATAAATCATGTTTCTTCTCATTAGTTTAACGTTAACTAACGCTTTTTGCCGTGTTCCGTCGCGTTTATTAATTGCAAGTAACTTGTGTTCTTGTGCTGCAGAATATTCGTTAAAAAGGAGCGCTAAGAGGAATGCAGTCTCTTATAATTTGTTTAAAACAGCTTGCTGGTGACATAATTCAAAGGCATTAAATAAACAACCTACTTTATTATTATTTATTAAATTTTTATACTACAAAGGAATAATTGCCACATCTTGAGCGGCTTTATTGTGAAGTTCCATAAATAAGACCAAGGCGTATCGTTCTCAGTTTACCACTGAAAAAAATAACAAAATCAACGTGTATTCTTGTTATCGGATTTTTTTTTTACTTCACGTGAAATATTATATTATTCCTTTGGTGGGTAAATACGCCACACCTGCCGATTCAAAGGGATTTAAATTATTATTTTATATTTTCTGGAATTCAAAATATCTGTCATTTATTGTAAAAACCGAATCACATGGTATAAGGGGTTTAACTTATTTTGTAAACACGGCTTTAAAATATATTGTAATGTCTGTGTTGTTATGGATCGGTTTTCAGTTCTACAACAAAATAAATCTGGTTCACAATATTTTTTTCACATGAAAAACGTTGTAATTTAACGATTTTAAACAGCATTTCGTCCAAAAATATAATTGGATTATTAATATTAATTGAACTGAATTCAAAAAGCTTGAAACATTGAGGTTGCAACTTTTCGGGAGCTCAAAAACTTTCGTTAATGCCATGTCGAGACACGTCTTGTTTTGATATTAATTTATGAAAAAAAACTATTCACCAATTAAATGCAAAACTCTTATTAAATGAATTCGATTAGAAAATTATTAACATTTCGAGGCTTCTTTTTATTTCTTTGGGTACATATTATCTAGGTACCATAGGGTCTAAATAAATGTTATTTAAGACTATTTCCCATACAAACATTATATTCTGAAACAGAGTAGGTACCTTCTTTTCTGTTAAATTAAAAAGTAACATAATAAAAGGTCGACTTAATAACCGCATAAATTCTCATCTATAAATCATTCTGTCCAATAACATTATGTGTATACCAAAAATAAATCGATGATGTTTTATTTATTACAAAACGATAATAGATTTGAAAAGATATATTTTATTTTGGTGTGCTTTGGTATCTAAAATATTGTTTATCACATCCCCAGCTTCAAAATATTGTCACAAAAACAAAATCAGAGCGGGATGCCTTTGTTTTAGCGTAGCGTAAAAATAGAAAGTGAACAGTAATTATTAACATGCACTTCTCAATTCGTCATTTCGTATATCTAAAAAACTTCTGAAACATCTCGAAATATATCAATGATAAAAAGGTTAAAAAGAAAGCAAAAGAAGAGCACTACTCGCTTCCTTCAGATTACGAAAAATTTGAAGTAGAGGACTAGGAGTTTCGGAGACTTAAACATTACCACCTAATGGCGAACGTAAGAGTCACACTAAGCCAGCCTTCGAAATAACAGTAGTCCTCATGCATCTTACATCTTTGATGATCTGAATTTACCCCTTTCTCTGTCATCATGAATTAACCTCTTCTTCTGTCCGGGATCATCATAACCATCAAGAATGAAATTTACCTGCTGTTTTGAACAGTCTTTCTTCATGTACGGTGAACTCGGACCACAGTTTAAGAAGAGCCGATTTCAGTTTTTACGTGTTGAAGAAACGAAATATTATGATGATCTCTCATTTTCAAATAATTTTAATTGGAATTATGTTTTCAAATTTTAATTAACTCAGCTTTTAGAAATTGTTTTTTTTCTAAAGAATGTAGAAAATCACAGCTTCTGTTATTTTCTATTCCCTTAGCTGAAAAAAACAACCTATACAATATTATCACACACCTATCTTTTATTTTTCCCCATATATTTCCTTTATGGTCTTTCATTGCCTATGTTTTGTTTAAGATTCTACATATTAATGTTCTTTTTGTAAATTTATGCTTTCACGTGGTGTATTCACTACGCTTTGTTTATGTGGTCATAAGTTATATCCCTCCCACACACATACGCCGTTTTCGCATATTGTTTTACGCACATATTTATGTTAATAGTGAAATGCTAAATTGATTAAAATAAAACTTGCCCGTATATCTTGCTTTGTAGGCGTCGCAGTGTTGCTATGTAAATAAAACCCCCTTCCTACGGAATATTTTTCGTAACCAATTATTGTACACTCGTGTTGAACGAATTTTTTTAACTCATAAACGAGAGAGACAAATGTATGTTTTTTTTTTTTTTTTAAATATGGTGGCAAAAACTGGGAGATCATTGTTGAATACATTGCTTAACTACTATTACTTGGATATTCAATATTACCTGTAGAAGTGGGGTGCCCCAAGGTACCGTCCTCAGCCCGCTACCTTTCATATTGTTCAAGAAAGATTTAACCAAAACATTTGTTTAATATGGTTTTGCAGAGGAAAGCTTACAGTCTGAGAACGAGGAGAACTGAATTCAATACACGTATTATAGTTGGGAGCAAGTCAGAGGAGAGATAGGATAGGTATATCTGACGTTGATCTGTGAAGTAGCCGACTTAACGTTATTCATTTTGTTTAATACGAATAATATTTTAATCTGATAATGTAATTTACATCAAATTAGCTTACTGTAGGTTTTAAGGATATCTCTAGGGTGTTAGTGAGGAATAAAAACATATTACGTTTCAAAGCAGGTGTGTTTTCGCCTACTTGTCCGTATTAGGGAGAGTGCCTGGGTGGGATTCCCGTAGTTTTAATAAAATCATTTTAGCAGGTAACAAATACGAAAGTAGGTTACATAGAAGCCTGGAGGTGTTGTTATTCCCATTGTTCTAAGGCTTAGTATTAAAATAATCTAATATAGCCTGTTTATATCCGGTCCCGCATTTATCCTGGTGCGTATTATACTAACCCGAGTTTATGAGGTGTGTCAATTATTTAGCATAGAAATTGAAATTTATACTTACTACTATCAAAGCAAACGAACACTTATTTTAGATAATTTGACGCTAATATATAAACCGCTAAATTAATTTATTGTTTGAAAAAATAATCCAAATTTTATTCAAAATTTGAATTATTGTGAATTTGAAACGAAGCTTAAAACTTACAAACAGTTATTCATAGAAATATGATTTTCTGAAAGAAGGTAATTAATACTAAACTATGTTCATTAATACTAAACTAAGTCTTTTGCGATATCTTTTAATGTTACAAATCGCCCACAAGGCTCACAATTTACCTTGGTGCGTAAATTTTTGTTGTCCCAATGTTCAACAATGGCTCTTCAAGTGCATGAATTATTTTGTGAGTAGTGATGGATCACAGTTAAAGTTGTTGCGAACGGGTGTATCCTGATTCTCGGAGAAGAAGCTACAAGCTGGGATGTTTGATAGTATTTATTCTCGTTCTTAATATTATCAAAATTGACGAACAGAAATAGCAAAATTGTTTACCTGGTTTTAAATTGCCTTACCTTTGCATTCATTCTACCATAAACCGAGGCATTCTTCTACCGTCTTTTTACTAATAACTAGTAAAATTTGACAGGCGAACATACATTTTAAAATGCAAAACAACACCAGCTGCACCCGTTACGTATTATTGCAATGGGTATTATTAGAATTGGATGGCGAATCGAATTATTATTGGTTTCCAACAAGATTTAGGGCCGAAATTATAAAGACTGGACCCTATTTTCGTCAGTAAATGTCAAAGTTACCAACGAACGGCGACTCGTTAGTAAAGTTTACCAACGACCATATTATAAACCAAAATTAACTATCCGTATATTTGTTTATGGTTTACGAAAGCTTCTATGGAATTTTACCGACTCTTATGTCAAAACCATGTCAAAACAAACGAAATCAGTAAAAAAACCGCGCAAAAGCGTTGTAATTTGGTGTGCGTAATTTGTGTTGTTTATCTTTTATAATATTTTGTAAGTGAAATCAACTTTGTGAGACAGGACTCTTTATTTTAATCATAAGTGAAATTAACTTTGCGAGACAGGATTGATTATTTTGTTTTAGCGAAATAGGGACATTGTATTATTTTCATTTTTTATAACTATTCTCTCGGTGTAGAAATAGTTAATAAAGGCATCACTATCACTGCTGGAAAACATTTTAAAATAGCAAAACAACGCCCAACAAAAATACCACAAAATACGCACAACGAATTTAAAAGAATGAAATGACAGCCTGACAGCCACGGCCTATTGCTATTTCTTTCTCTCTTAGGTGAAAGAGTGAGACGGCAATGAAGTTACTGTCGCTTAATCGGTGGTCTGGCCGTCAGTTAAAGCCGATGATAACATTTTACCGAAATATTACTAACGGATGTTTATAATTCTGAAAAACGAGTAGTTATATCAAATTTTGGACCAATTTTTTGTAACTTAAACTAACGGACTTTTATAATTTCGGCCCTTAATGAACCTATTAATTTAACTTTTTGACTTTTCATCCTCCCTATAGCTATGACTAGGCTTACAGGTCAGCATTGCAATAAAAACATGCAGTACGTAGGTATATACCTATCGTGAAATATATAAAATGAATAAAATATCTTACATAAATGATGATAATTATTATGCCAAGAAATGGTAACAGTTCGATTCAGCAAGATCTCAGAGAGGTATATAATTATGTACATACAATATACAAAAGAAACATATACCCACCTAAGAGTGCTGCAAGGTGAGCGAATATCACAATTTGATAATTTACAAACGGCAATTCCTGGATATCAGCGAGAATAGGACACATATAGGAAGTGTAAACAAGCCTACCGTTGTGGGAAGCGGAACATTGTTTAGGCACGTCTCTAGGCCCAATGGAAACTTATTTGGGATTTAACTCTAATATAATTAACGTGCTAACATTGTTCAAACAATAATTCCTATTTTATGCTATCAAATTATAGTGAGATGGATTAGTCTGATATGACAGGAAGTGTATTAGACATAACTGCCAACATAGGAATGTATACGGCCCTCTTTTTATCAATGAATAGATATGATCAAATATGATCAAATTAATGTTGTTGATTCCGTTATAATTTCCCAATCGATTCTAGAACAACTATTTTCAATCAATCGATCATCATACTAGTCTTGGGTAACACGTAAATTGTTCGAATTACAATTCTTCGAAAATCACATTTCACCTAATGGCAATAATTGTACGAAATCACAATTCACTTAATGGCAATTATACGAAATGACAATTCTCCTAATGCACAATTATTAAAAAAAAAATATTTTACGTTAGCGTTAGCAAGCTTTCTTCCCCCGAATTATATTTTTATAAAACTTATTAAACACTTCTAATTAGTAAAAAAGAAATATATTCGTAGAAATATTCATTCGAATAATTCGCTTTAGAACAATTGTACATAATTCGAACAATTGATTTTTCGAAGAATTGTGATTAGAAGAATTGAGTTTTCGAAGAACTGTGTTTCGAACAATTTTCATGGAATGCTAGTCTTGTTATATTTCTGGATTTATTGAGGTTTCTCTTGCTATATAATTGCTGAAATGGAAAAACTTGTTTAGAATTTTTGTTACTTACCTATAACTTTATTTTAAATACATACCTACTAAATTGTATGTATGTATGTATTCATAAGAAAAAGATATGCATATTCTTCGCGTATAAATATATTTTACACTCACCTCTACTTGTTTTCAAAAAGAAAAAGAACAAACAACATACGTATAGGTACTACGATATTTACATACTTCTCTACCGAAACCGCCCTCTCTACGCGTATCCTCGTCAATGTTTTAGGGTATACGTTATTTTATAATGTCCTTCGGGTTGGTATTGGGTGATGATTGATTCTCTTTTGTTCTAATTGTTAATCTCTAGAAAATATTAGTATATCAGTGTCCAGCTGTCATCTCATTTGTTTCATTTTTTTTTTGTTTTAATTTATTAAATATGAAGTAGTTAGTAACCTGGAGGTTATGACTCCGGCTTTTGTGCGGAGGTCGTGGTTTCAATTCCAGGTGCCGACCTTCTTCCCCTTTCACAACACAATAGAATTGAATAGAAAAAAAATATATTTCTCACATTTTTGTAAATTAACAACCAATACAATGTTCAATAAATAAGTGATAAATACATAATTCCCCCTATTCTGCTTTTGGTTCGAACTAAAATAAGAACATTCCAAAATTATTTATTTAAAAAAAATTAAAGCATTCTGCCTAAACTCATTTTTGAAGTTTAATTGTGTTCACTTTAAGTGAGTACAGAATCATAAAAAAAACTCACATGAACAAAAAATACAATTAACAAACAATGATAAGAAGTTCCTTCAACTACTCAAGCAGGCGAACATTGTTAGAATGACCAAAGTCTACACAAAATACGGGCATCCGAATTTGCCCAAAAGAAAAACATAACCTTATGTTATGACATATTTTGTGTTTGGCATTACCAACGGAAGCCATTGCCTTATTCTTTTGAGAATGACTCGCATATTAAGGGCTTATTTTGGATTGGATTTGAAATATTATTCACAATAAAACATTCTGCACTTAACTAGATATTCCACCGAAATAATATATTGTTTCTTTTCAACATATTATTATAGTTACCAGCTGAAGACAAGATTATATTATGTTCTTGATGTAATAACCGGGAGATATAGTATTTTTTCCATACATATTATAAATTATATTTTTATTACGACATTAAGGGAACGAGTATTCAAGCTGTTTCGAGTTTTTTTCCATACATGATGTGCCATCATATGAAATGTATTTCTTGTAACAATCGCTGACATGGGACAAAGGCACACACACACCAACGCAACTGCGTCGCCTGTTATTTCAAAACATTACAAAATCCGCAAAAGCGGATACATTTATATACATACATTCCATATTATAATCCAGAGATAACACGCCAACCGCACCTATGTAGATACTTTCCATGGTAGTTTGTCGTGGTATTAGGAATCGATATAGAATCGGCATGCACAATGCACATATCTAATTACCCATTCGACATCGAAAATGCAATTAATCTTATCTTATCTTGTCTCTACGAACGTAATTTTCCTGTGCTGGAAATTTTACTAATTAAGAATAATGGTCCTCTGGAACGGATTTAAAGCTTTTGGTTAAATCGTTGTATAATTACTTAATTCTCTTTTTAGATAACCGAGTGTCTTTTTAAAATAACATACACTATTGGATTAGGTGGCGTGGAGATGTAGGCGTTACTCAGCTCGGCGTTAAATACAGCAGAACGATCAAAGAACATTTTTTCATCTTTATTCTTCCCCTATCATATTTGTTTTATTATATTATATGTTAATGCCATTATTTCAAATATTATTTTGTCTTTCCGAAACGAATGTAAATTGGTATATTTTTTCAAACTGTTTTTTTTTGTCGCATGAAAATTTCATGAGGCTGCTTTATTTTTTGGCCGCCATCCAAGAATTGCCCCGTCATGTCTCCAATCCGACTATTGTCATATTTTAAGCCTTTATTTGTACCCCCTTGTCGCTCATCCTCAACTCACTTGAAATTAGAATCTTTCTTGAACCACGCTATGACGGAAATATCATTTCTCTCCACTGTTTCATGAAATGAAACAATAAACATAACAGCACTATTTTTAATACTATTATACATATCAACGTGAATTCATTCGTAATATTTTATACAGGACGTTTACGTCGATATTGAATTTGAAATTTAAGACATTGACTGCAATAATACCGTTATAGAGAAAAATGCATTATTCAAAGAAGATTTCTTTATTTCATGGCGCTTGGCTCTGAACTGTCGCACTGCTTCCATACTTTGATAACACACAGAGACGTATTGTTTGAATTCAGAGTTATTCGTATAATAAGATTCCGAAGGATAATCTCTATTTACTTTCATTGTCATGGCGTTAAAGTCGCGCACTCTCATCTGCACGTCTGTTTTATATTAACAACTGACGTATTACGATAACCGATTTTCTTTTGTTTTACTAAATCTAGCGAATAAGATTTCTACCTGTTGTAAGTTTCTTTCCGTTTCAGTTTAACAAAGCATTGACTTGTTTTTTTGAAATTTAAATATTTGAAATTTATATAAAACAATGTTGGTAGGTACCTATTTGTTTTTCCTTCTAGCATAAGATTGTAACAACTTGACTAGTTTCGTACACACAATTATTATGTCAAAAAACTTCCTTCTTTATTTTTGCCTGAATGAACATGTATTTACATAGACGTCTGTCTATATATGAAATCAACCAGAATATTAATCTTGTGAAAAAACAAAGGATTTGTTTAAAATTGAGTATTTGTTAATTTTTTTTAATAAAATGAATCTGGTCTCACCTAAAGTGAACACAAATACACTATCGACATCATAAAGCAAAGCTTGTGTTGTGAAAGTGGAAATGGTCGGCACCGGGATTCGAACCAACGACCTCCAATACGCTGTGCGTACGAAAGTCGTCGACTGATACCACTGGTCTACCAACCAACCACTTCGAATAGGCTTTACGTTTTCATTTTCTTCTTCTTCTGCTTTGAAACGCGGCAATCCACTCTCGGGAGAGTGATCAATGCCAATATCCAAATTTCTACCGCGCATGTTACAAAAAACAATTAAGTATGTATGTATAAGAATATATAAAAAAAAAGATTGTAACAATAAAAAATTAATAAACAAAAACAACTCTAATAAAATAATGAGACGCGAATTGATAGGTATAATAATTTCGATTATTGGTAGTTGGTGATGAAACTTATATGTATAGGATATGTTTTAATTATATAGTAAGAAAAAATTATAGAGAAATATTGCGTTGTACCAGTAGAAATTTCACTATTGAGCTAGAAATAAATCAAAGGCTGAAGGCCAGGCAACAGGTTATCCCTTTCCCATAATGCCATCTAGAGCGAGAGGCATTCAGGTACCCACGTAGCGGCAAACAACACGACAGGCCATTGTGGTGGGTCACGCAGGTCTTTAGACAATGAGATGTTTATTTTGTCGCCTTTTGTAGGAATAAATCACGTGATTGTTCTGATGAAATGTAAAGCTGTGCTGGCCACTGCATTGTTCTTGCTTCCCGACACTTCTTGCTTCTTCACTTCATGAATAACTTTTAACTTTGCTTCTCAATGATACTTGTATATGATTGAGCAGTGATACGGGCCACTTGCAAAAAAATATATTTTTGTCTCAAATTCTGACATGTAGGTACATTGACTTAAAAAAAGTATTTCTTAAATATTCTAAACTTACCTACAGTGCAGCTTTGGGTAGCTTGGCGTACAAACATTTGCCATTGTGTTTCTGTCTGTATTGAGAGATAATCTACATAATAATTTAGAAATGTCTTTTAATTTGCCCTTTGTCGTTGCTTTACCGTATATGTGAGCATCACGCTCAAAATACAAATGCTAGGTCAGATATTAATATGCCCAGAGCCGTACAAAATGCTGGAGAAGGTTCTTAAATACAATTTGCTGCATTAACTTTAATATATTTAGAGCTATTTAAAAAACTCTATTTTTTTAGGATCTTCATACAAATTTCTCAAAATGACAGTAAGCCATCTTTTGGAAACAAAATTACTCATGTAAACGTTGAATGGAATCTTGGTATTACGGTATGAAAATGTAATAAAATAATTTTAAATTGATTTGTTATACATATAAATGTTATTCAAATCTTATTATTCTCAATAAATAAAGATTGAATGAAAAAAATTGCAAAATGATTCCTTCATTTTGAAGTTTGACAGGAACAAATCACCCTCTATGGGTGGAATGCCTAATTTATTATCACAGGGTGTAGGGAATGTAGCTAAGATTCAAACCACAGAGCTCTCTATGAAAACTTGCAAATTATGTCGGTAGGTTCGTATAATATTATGAGGTCGGTAAAACAAAAATTGTAAAAGTGTCATTCTTCTTTTTCTGTGCTTATGTCAGTTATAGAGGTCTGTTAAGCAATGGGAAGCTAGACTAGAACCTGTTTAATTACCTACCGATCAAGCCTGACAATCGGAATCAAAAACGTAAAGCAAAACGGGTATAAGCTAGTAATATACAGGTGACTTAAAGTCGCATAAAAGAAGATAGAAAATGCATTTAAGTTCAAACCTGTTCACTTGAAACGTACCAAAAGAATTAAAATGGATTGCAATGTGATCTGATAAATGTCAAAAATAGTGACAGCTCTTGTCATGGTAACAATCCGACATCTTTCAGTGTGAGCTATGTTTAAATACCCGCCTATAGGATATATTTCAAATGCATCCGGTGCAAATTATGAAATCATATAATATCCAACAAACTCGTACAAACACCTTATGTAGCTTATGATTGAAATTCAATTTTAATATAACCCGTCAAACAGACCGTATGAAAATATTAACGTTTAAATAAAACATTCTGCTACTGTTGATAATATTTACGACTTCACCTACATTTAGATTTGTTTCTAGTTTCCTTTAACAAAAGCAAAAGTTTTTCCTTTCTCTATTTCTTTTTTCCCTCTTTGTCTTGTGTTATTTTTTTCTTCTCTCCTTGTTTTCAAACTTCTTCAGCGACACTGGCTACAAATTAAAGTTTTATGTAAATGCCAAAGGAAAGTTTCAAGATTGAGGGATTTTTAAGTAGGATTTATAATAAAAACGAAAGTTTGTTTGTTGTATCTATTTTAGTATACTTACATACTCCTATGCCGCGGCTCGTAATTCAAAACTTCCAACTGTTATTATAATTCGTGCTAACCATGATGTGTGTACAATTATGTTAAATAAGTAAACATACCTACATAGTGTATCCACTTAAGTGTTTACTTGGTTTAAGAATTATGATATTCTTTCAAATGGACTTTGATTCATAAATTACCAACTTTGACACAAGCAGTTAAAGCTTGTATGCTTTTATTTTGTTTCATTGTAAATGTTATAAAAATGAATAAACTTATTATTATTATTATGTCTCTAGTTAACCACTTTGGGACAAAATTACTGTAAGTAAAAACACTCAATTCTGGAAATTTATTGCTACTTTCCGTTGCTTTATTCCAAATTTGCTGAAGACTCGTAATTTAGAAATGACTCTGACTTTAACAAATGCGAATAACCCAAAGAAAACCGAAAAGAATAATATTGGGGCAGTTCACCGCAAGACAGGAAAAGTGGATACAATTATCCAATATTGTGTGCCAGATATGGTGAATAGACTGGTGGTGCAGAAAATGGAGATGGGCGAGGTACATTTCATGAGTGGAAGACAATAGATGGATGTTGAGAGTAATTGTAAATCGCTACCTACTTACAGCTGAGTAATCCAGAAGATATTTAGTATTTTCAGGTTCAAGAAGATTAACAGCGCTGACTAAGATATGGCTATTGCTTGGATAAACTAGAGCTCTCGAAGCAGCAAGTATCACAACGACAATCAAAATGACGTACATAGTTAATGATCGCCAGTCTTTTGTTCTGTGGTAGCAGCTTAGAACCCTAAAGGTCCTGTCATAACTGAAAAATAATTGCGCGACCATGCGATGAGCGACCATACAGTGTTCTCAATTTGAACGATTCGTCCGCGTTAGATTATAATATGAATGTCGTCGCGCGGACGCGCAAACTCTTTCCGGTTAGGACACACGGTAACACAGTTGTAACGCTGGGGATGAATGCATGTATAAGAATTAAGGCAGAAATCGATAAAGTAGTAATCCGTTCTCAAATACTCACTGAGGTGTTTCGAAAAACCGGTGATGCAGAAAATCTAAAACCCGAAATAAAAATTTAAAACGATTAATATTCCACTAAATGTGTAATATATTTGTTGTATATCAGAGTTGTTGATCCAACATTTTGTTCAAAATAAACAGATTATGATCCTAAGGATGACAACATTGTAGTTGAATAAATCAATAAAATCCCACCCCAAACACCTTACGCACACAAAATATTCTACGAGTTAAATAGTTTAGCAGTTTACTCATGTACTTCTAGGCAGTTCTTCTCTGTGTACACTGTACAGACAAAAAATATTTGATATTTTCGCATGTGAAAATGGAAAATCTCTTGAGACGAATTTATTTGAAATAATAATACTTGTGTAAGTGCTTTTGACGTTGCCTCGTGTGCTGAAATATTTATGAAATCTCGTAAACAATTGCAAAATGTCTCCATTGTTGTCGGTGGCAATGATCCTCTAAACATACTGAAAAATGTGAGCCCTTCCGTTCCATTTTGCTCTTGCTTTGTGAACCTCACTCCTAAACCTCCTGCCAGTGTTCGATAAAATATGCCACAACATATTTTGTTTTCATTTTTTTTTTTAACAAAAATTCATCACTTTTATACAATATGGTATTCGTTAAATTTTAATACCAATTCCACTTACTTTAACAACAGTTAAACAGCAAAAACACGAAGCGAATACGTAAACCGCTGTTTATGCAGTTTTTAATTTTTTCAATTAATTTTTATGCGCATTAAATCATTGCTAACTTTTAATTTGCGTTTCTTTATGAACTATAAACTTATCCATAAATAAGTTTATTATTTTTATGTGTGGAATGCCAGACCACTGTCCCGACTGTATATTTTAGCAGAATGCTTCAGAAATTATTAACCGTGGGTGGTAAAATTATTAGTTACGAAAAATAGGCAGGGTTTTTTTCCAAGAGTTCCAGAAAGTTTAGAAAATTACGAGTAATATACCGTTACTTAAAAAAAGTTACATTAACAAACCGTTTGTTTGTTTTGAACTGACAACTAATGTTGACCCCCCGCTGTCCTAGCCGGATTAAAAAGAAAAAGAATAATTCTTTTACGTACCTACTTCGTTCATTATATACCTACATACTATTTCACAATTCTCAAATAATTATTTTAATAATACGTACGAATTTTAAAGGTTTCAGTACCGTGACGCGACTTCACAGAATGTTTCTAACTCAAATAGATGCCATATGACAAAAGTTATTAAGTTCTTTCAATGTAATAATATATTTTTTTAATATTCTTGTGTCATTTTTATAGGGCTGAAAAAAACTAAACTTCTAGTAGAAATGTTTGTGAATCCGTAATGGTCCAAATTGAACAATATAAATGGAACACTACTTACTGCTCATCAGAAAGAATCATATATTATTTGTATTTATTTTTTTAAATGAATCTGTGCTCACTCGAAGTGAACACACTTTCTGACATTTTTCACACTAAGCGAAGGCTTGTGTCATAAAAGCGGAAATGGTCGGCACGGCCGGGATTCGAACCTACGACCTCCAATACGCTGTGCGCATGAAAGCCGGCGTTCGAAACCTCTGGATTACCAACCATAGGTATATATTTTCAAACAAACAGTGATGAGTAGATATTACAAAAATATTTAAATTTAATTAAATAATATTTTAATGATGGTATTGTAATTATTCAGTACGTGTTTTTTTTTTCAAATTAAACACATGACACATAGTTGATATGGATCCACAATAAAAACTATTTTATTAATTGAGATTGTTTTTGGTGACCTATACTATTTTGCATAATCTCAACGCCAATATCTATTTCAATAATAAAATAATTATCTCAAATACACAGTTCAGCCAAAAGAATCACACACGACCTCTTGAGGAAATTTACATGATGGGTAATGATAAAGTTAATAACCCCAGTAATTATTGTTAAATATATCCCTGCAGATGGATATGTAAATTATACCACAGAGTAATCAAGTGGACTCATACGAGTACAAAGGGAAAGATTATATTATCTAGAGTAGGTATAGAGATATTGGAATACGCAGTAATCGTGTGTAGAGTACCTATGTATTTCATACGATTTGCATATTATTGTACGATGGTGATTATGATGTATTGAAATTAATAACCCTCTGTCCCTGTGTTGTTGATGACAATAGTGGCATCGTGATGTCGGTGGATGTAAAGTGTAAGTGCTGTCCCTTCCTCTGTCACTGAGACACGTGTGGTGAGGTGACGTTACGTTACCTGTCGCCTTAATTATTATTAATGTATTGTCGTCTAATAGACGAGGTGTAGGTGAGCCGCCAATCAAAGTCGTGTATCTACAAAATCACACGTACCTAACTTTAACCTCAGTGTAAAAATAAGATAGTTAGGAAATTCCTGTGCACTTAGGTGTTTATGTCTTGACGATAATCATAATAGGCATCTTATCTTCAACATTGTATCCGCACTTCTTACCAGCGATATAAAGATTCTTAGAAACATCACTGAAAAACACTCACTGATAATCTTAAAAAAAAACGGAAAAGCGAAGGATCTGCAAAATGGATTCGTTAGATGGCAAATACAGAGAAGACGGGTGTGGAACTACCGTCAACAGAATGGAGAATACAAGAGTCGCAAAATTTTCCAGGGAAAAGATTCCACAAGGAAACAAACCTCCAACAGGGCCATCGAAACGCTGGAGGGCAAATCGGCAGTCAGCTTCGAAAGAGGATAATGCAGCAGGAATGACAGGCCAGCAGGCCTAATCAAAGAGGAAGAAGAATAATTAAATATTTTTTACACAAAGATGTCTAGTATACTTACTTCATCAGAATTTTTTTCAAAGGTCACGTTCAATCAATTAAACAAAAAAAAAACGGTTGAAAATTTTAAACCGGGTTGGTCTGTTGGTTCACAGACCAACCCGGTTTAAAATTTTCAACTAAAATAAGAACACGGAACTGAATTCGTAATCTGTCTGTATTAAATCTGACGCCGTAGACAACAAACTAAGCTTCCGAAGTCGATTGATAATAATTTAGGAATAGCGTTTTTGCACGACTAATTTTAATTTCAACTAATTGATTCAATATAGATAGGTAGGTTCTCTAACATTTCAAGATTACGAATTCTGCTTTAATCTGAAATGTTCTATTTGGGATTGGTATAAAATTGATTATTTAGTATTAATTGATTAAATTTCTCCGAATCCATTACATTACATTACTGTATAAAAAGAAGTGAATCTGAAAACAGCATGAAGGGAATGCGTATGTCCGGTAGGAGAAGGTTACATGTGGCAGACGCGTGCTAAATGTTATTTACACTAACCAACCAGCTCCTGACTGTGACTGAGCCACACCCGAGTGCAATAACCAAATCACAACGCACGCACAGACGGTCTACTCTAATTATAACACTGAGCCAGATGTCAACGCGTGTTAAGGACATTCCTGTCTAATCTCATACGTTTATTTCACCTCGCACACTTACGTACCTACTATTATAAAGTTAGGTAGGTACAACAAAGAAAAAATGCAAAAATTACAAATAATTTTTAATAATTGAAATTGTACAAAAATAACTTTTTGCAAACAGATACCTCTTATCTCAGATGATCAAAAATGGTTGCCTGGAAAAAGTTTTCTCAGTTCCAATAAATTCTCTAGCACATTCTTTTAGAAAACTATTTTTATCTACTTCAATAGCTCATTTGCTTCTGTTAGATCTTCATGATTGATGAATGTTTAAGTTTGATAATAGTAAAACGAAGTGGTTGGTAGCCTGGCGGTTGTCACGCCGGCTTTCGTACTGTTTCGCTCGGAGGTCATGGGTTCTACCCCAGGTGCCGACCATCTTTCTCTTTCACGACATAAGTTTTAAGTAGCTTACTGTGAAAAAAAAAGCAAAGACTGCATTTGTGATCACTTTGAGAGAGCACAGATTCATTTTTATATAAAAAATAACAATATTTCATTTACCTATGTATATATATATACACATAGGTATATGAAATATTGATTCAATTTTTTCAAATAGTGTTGCGTCATTACCAGAACCTGTAACTCAGCTTACTCACTCGGTTTTACTGGGGAGTCAACTGTGTTTGAGTATGTTCCGATTTAGTTTTTACAGTTTTGTTTAGAAATAAATATTTTTTTACGGTTTACAAGGCCACTGAATGAATATTTCATTCTAAAATTAATTACGTTTATGCCCGAACTAATAGCTAGAGAGATAATTATATGGCAAACTTGACCTGCCTCATGTAATTTACGTGGAGAGAATAATTTCCTGGTGAAATTTCGTTCATGGAAAACAACGAAATAGCCCTAATAATTCCAATTTGGAAAGTAAAAGAATGCGTGATGCGAATAATATCGGAACATTTTTTGGATTAGTCGCTGGCAATTCCCTCCGCAGTCTCGGACACACACATACATCCCCCGTAATTGTCTTGGCTCAGCCTATTTTAGGCTAATCGTATTAAATGTATCCAGCTACCTGGTGCCTGCCAACTTATAATTCACATACTCCTTCATACCCTCATTAGTAAAAAATAAATGCTCGAGACACCTACTGTAGTTTATATACCTAAGCGTCTATCAGAAAATGAATTTGGCCAGATTCGGTGACATCAGCTATCTGTTGCGTCTTCTGTTGGGGTATGTACTGGACTAGGGGAAGGCAGGTTGGGACTAAGGGCTCCTTATTCTGCGTGGGGGTGTAGCTTGTGTTGTCCTGTCACGCGTCCAATTTATAGCCACATATTGCCGTCCCCAGGTACACGCAGACTCTCCTACAGGAATAAGAGTTGTGTCGCTATAAATCCCGCCCTCCACATGTGTTGTGCAAATGGTGTGTTATTTTAATAAATATTACAGTTGCTCGTTTTGTTTTTTTTTACAAAAGCTAATAAACGCGTCTGTTTTTGTTTTCAAACGTTGACCCGCGCCTGAACTGTTATGAAACGCTATAATATGAGGACTCAACCGAATTTATTAAGATTAATCCACATGTATAATCATCCGCACACCTACTCACAGGTATGTATTAAATGGAAATTGTTTTAAAATGTTTGCGCCATTCTTCTTATGTCGTGGTCTGCAGTTCCATTCAATAACCATGCAATATTTCAAAGAATACTTTGGGAAAACGTAATTGCAGATTGATTTTGTTGTTTTCTTAAACTGTCATGTGAATGAGTTCAGAGTTTTCTTTCAACAGATATTCGAACAATATCAAAGGAATGCATTTGGCTATCCCTTCATAAATTTATTTCATTTAGTAATTTATCCAGCAGTTGTTTACGTTCCAACTGAAGTGAGTAAATTGTTTAGTCGATATATACCTACTTAACGTATAGCACACAAAATCTATAAAGGATGACAAAGTTTCCAACAAGCGCGCACCCACAACTTCACAAAACAATCACCATTGTTTTAATATTCACGATAATGTTAGAATCCATTGAAGCACCTAATACACCCGACATACCCATACATACCTAAAGTAATGTACGCCGGGTTTTCTGTGGAGGTGGTCGTTGCCTACGTTCATTACGACATAATAACTACGTCAGGAAAATATTGACCACCGGTTGTACGTAGTCCATTTCAGCAGAGCACCAGCACAATACGAGGGTCTAATTTAGGCCTAATTTATATAAGGTACGCTCTTCATAATAATTATCGTGCGGACGTGACAAAAACACGAAAAACGTATTTAATTTTAATTAGAACCTCATTAAAGAGCGCCGCTGCGATTGGTACTGGTTGGTTGTGTTTTGTTCGACCAACTCTACTCTGATAACTTTCTTCTCTTAACGAAATGTTTTATCTTTTTATTTCCTAACTCGAGACGCTATCCTCTCAAACGATGACCTATTAAAAGTGTTTCCTTCTAGATATAAAGGACTTGTGCGCCGTGGTAGTATTATATTTTCAATTTCAAAGTTTTTACCTTGGAGACATATAATACCGAAGTGATACAGCGCCAGGAAACTAACCTAACCGCGGTACTCCCATTAAATGCCCTCAAAACTCCCGTCGCATGTTTACGTTTGAATAGTTAAGCACACATGTATTTAATGTATCAACTTTAATTAAATTATATACCTGAAAACTTACCTTGTTAAATGGCTCGGGTTAGCGTCTACGTACTACACGTCGCTCCTCAACTTTTGGATCATACGGGAGTCTCTTTTCCAATTTCCTCTCACCACTACGGAATAAATCGTTTCTCGGCGTCCCTACACTACCTCTTTTAAACATTTTATCATTGAAATGTCACAAATACGAAATACATTGAATATACTATTCCGGATGGTAGAACGGGTATCACCCGTGAAATGTTTATTTCTCATTATTTTGTTTTAGAGATAAATAATTATCAATTGTCATGATAAAAAGACATCGTTTGATTTTCCACGAAAGGCGATCTAATCAAAATATTTCTTCAAACCTGTATTAATTTTTGAAGAGCATTGACGTGCAATGATGGAATCTTTTTATATAGGTACCTAAATAGTTGTATTATTTTCTTTACTTTGTTGGATATTTTATTAAACGTTTAGATTTTTTGGAAATACGAAGATTTCCAAAAAACTTTCGCCTGAATTTGTTTCAGGAAATATTAATTACAGGTAGGTGCTCCGTGAATTCCGAAAATTTATTTCCGATACAAGTTGTAATCACGAGGATCGGAAAAGCGCTCACTCGACAGAACCTCTCCAATGTAATCTTGAAATACTTGAATTACTCTGGCTTCTACAGCCTTGATTATATTCGTACATCCGGCTTTGGTTGTATATCCTCGAAGCCATATTTTAAATTCGAAATAAAATTTCAAAAGAACTTTGTCAGGTTAACACACAATATTATTTGTGACTTTTCGTGCCATCGTATTTTGAATTTTCAGAAATACTTTTTGGAGGATTTATTTTTATTTATTTATTACTCTACCTTCAAAAGTGATTTATATTTTGTATAGACTGTCTCCTAAACTACTAAGTGAATCGATAAAATTGATGCTAAAAATGATCATGTCTAAAATTGTGGATTGAGTTGCCGATTTAGAGTGCTTGTTGATTGTCTCGAGTTTTTAAGAATCTAACAAAGAAGACATCATTTGAAGTGCTTGGTAGACTGGCGGTTACGACGCCGGCTTTCGCTCTGTTTTGTGCGGAGGTCGTGGGTTCGATCAGAATATAATTTTGTGGGTTTAAATAAAATAATATAGTAGATCAGATTGAAAACTTTGGATTTTATTTTATTATGTGATCAAAATATCTAAAATTAAACTCTTTATAGTATAAGAGCGGCTTTGTACCTGGCAAGTCCTGCACGGACCCAATTTTTTGTGCCAGGTGCATCTTTCAGCAGTGCAAAGAGTTTAACTCTCCAGTCGCTTGTTGCTTTATAGATTTTGAAAAGGCCTTCGACAGCCCACATAGACCATCAATATGGAAAATTCTTTCTCTGTATGGTATACCTCCGAAAATAGTTAAAATGGTGCAGTCCCTGGATGAAGACTCCGAGTGTAGCGTGAAAACGCCAGGTGGTCCTACTGAAGCTTTTAGGATCACCACGGGAGTCAAACAGGGCTGCGTACTAGCTCCTTTCATATTCATTATTATCATGGACTTCCTGCTGAGAAAGTCTATGCAGGGAGCAAGAGGTATACCGATAACACAGAGAGATGGTCTAATGAGCGAACTGTGCGATCTGGAGTACGCAGATGACTTAGCGTTGTTCAGTACGACAGTGCAGGAATTACAGCGCAGTGTTTCAAGACTCTGCGGCGAAACAGCACGCCTCGGCCTTCGAGTCAATGCCAGTAAGACGGAGCTCATGGCGAATAATGCCTGCCCCGATAAACAGCTACCGATAATCATCGATGGTCACCAGGTCTCCCGGGTGGATAAATTTAAGTACCTGGGAGCAACCATTACCACCGCTGGTGACCTCGGGGCTGAGCTCCCGATACGTATCGGTTTGGCAAGTGGCGCCTTCAACAACATGACCAAGATATGGAAGGCGTCGGCGTTTAGTGTCGAGACGAAATGTAAACTGTTTGATGCGTGTGTGTTGCCCATTCTCCTTTATGCGTGTGAGTCCTGGCACCTGACCAAGGCCCAGGCACAAAAAGTCTCATCCTTTGAAATGAAGTGCCTAAGGAAAATTCTGGGCGTAAGATGGTACCACCGCATCACGAACGACGCTATACGCCGGCGCACCCAGCATGAGCCCATCACCTCTACCATTGTGGGGAGGAGATGGACTTGGCTGGGACATGTGTTAAGGATGCCGAATGACAGTTGGCCGAGGAGAGCGCTGTTCTTCCTCTCATCTCATATCAGGGTCCCGAAGACGAGGAAGACCCTCTCACACTGTGTTCCGCTCCTTCGAAGTAGAGCTGAGGGACATGGACATGATGTGGGAGGAGGTCATAAACATTGCGCAAGATCGAGCGCAATGGAGAGCTCTTGTTGCCTCCCTATGCCCCTGAGTGGGGTGGAAAAGGGAGAATTGATTGATTGATTGATAGTATTATTTTATTTTTTATTTTTTTATTTAATCATTGTCACATCAAATTCATACATATAAGAAAAATATAAGCTTTTTTTAGTTTCAAAAGTCATGAAAAAAAAAATTCTTAGCCGCAGAGAGCCCGACCCAACCAGCTAAAGCCACTTTTTCCCACTCTTGAAATGAAAACGAAGGAATCTAATATTCTTGTTTTTTTTATAGAGAGGTAACACCTAGGTATTTCAATCTGAATCACAATACACAGATTCATTTGTTGAATACAAATGAAATTTTTTACAATTTCTTACAATTTGCGAAAACGAGGCGGCTTCCACATTTCATTGTGAATGCAGAACGTCTTTTCTCGGTTGTTCCGAAACACGAACTCTGTTTGTATAATCCTATATCCCCACACAACTACCTGTCCATATAATATATGAAAAAAGTAAATATGGAAGGTAAACAATAGCAAAGTGGCTCACTGACCGGAAATTGGAGTATTCTGTACCCATTTTATTTATACAAGGATCATCATAGGTGTGGACCTCTGTTCCATTGTTCGTAATTGGGTAGGGAACTCTGAATATCTAAATCTATAATATAATATCTTATATTCAACTCTACATGGTGTAGCCTATTTATGTTTTGAGACGCCAACATCCCTTATTCCTGCGATGATTGTTTTTTTAGTGTCCCGCGCGACTTTTGGTTTTGAAGTAAATTATAGATTGTTCGCAAAATTGTTTGTTCAAAAATACTAAAAAATATTTGTATAAAATTAAGCTATATATGTACATACTCGCTATAAACTACACTTGAATTTAAAAAAAAAATGTGGTAAACAATGCTTTGGAGGCATTCAAACGATCAAATCATTTGTGCTTAACTAAAAAACCAAATTATAATTAAGGAAATTTAGAAACAGTTTTTTAGTCTGCTGTGGCCGTATTCTATGTCTACAGAACTAGAAAAAAGATATTATGTAATTTCTTATAAAAATCATTTTATAAAAATGTTATCTGTTGACTGAGAACGTTTTACAACTAAAAAAACTTTTCGAAGTGTAAAATTAATTTTTGTTGTCGGACGACATTTCCCATGTTCCAGGATTCCATTTGAACTCAATACCTTAAAAGTAGCTGCCTCTTACATACAAAGCTACAATACAACTTAGAAACGTAGGTACCTGTCTCTACCGAGGTATTTAAATAGTTATTTCCACTTCCACAGATGTTTGTGATGAGCATGATGACCGTGCAGTATTTGTTTTTTTTTTCTGAAAAACTTTTCCCATTAAAAAAAGTGGGGTTTATTTTTCTTTTTCAAGTTATTTAAGTTATAATACAAGTACCCACTATTTGCATGATATACCTATGTGTGTACGGTTATATGTATTAACTTTCTGTGTACTTAAAAAAACTTGGACATTTATTCTGTGGGTGCTTATTTTTCTTTTTAATTTCTTTTAATCCAATTTATATTTCTCGAAAAACATCCTTATCTTTAAGTAAAATAGGTTTTGAAATGATTCTTAGCCTAGTGGTCCTTTCGTAATAAAATTCGTAGATTGGATTTTCTATGCCGACCATCATTCCATTTTACATCCCAAGCTTTGATTAGTATAATATTTCGGGATTTGTAATAATTAACCATATATTTCCAACAAGTTTTTCAAAACCATATCTGTTAAGATCAATAATTCATCTTTGGATTCGATTGAACCAATCTTTGAATCAATTTTGCCTACACTGATTGAAGCACCTCCATTTATACGTTCTACTTTCTAAAATTTGTGATATCTTGCTGAAATAATCCTTAAAATCACATTTTTTTTTTCTAAAATTGTTGTTTATTCTTTCATATACTTTTTATGTATCACTTCTACACGTTACCGACGAGGTACAAAGTAAAGTTAAAAGAATCATACTTACACTTACTCGTTATATCTCCACAAACTACTAAAACATTTCAAGCTGCTCCAGAAAGGTCTGCAACAGATTTGAGAAAGAATGCAGTTAATTAAAACTCTTTGCCGCAAGTTACACCTTTGTTGTTCAACAATACAAACGTTTTCATTTTGTATCTCTTTTCGCATCTGCTGATCTAGAAATGCACTGACCAAGGCTTCGTAATAATAATTGTAATTCGTAATAAAGTTCAACCTGCACATTATTAACAGTGGCAATTGTCTATAAAAAAATCAATACCTTACTATCCTTTAAGATTTTTATTTGTTTCTTAATGCTTCATAAATATCAAACGTGACCTACTAGAAACCTTCGACCTATTCATATTATAATATGTTCGATGCTTGTGAATTTGACTTGTTGACCAAAGCACTATATTGATTTCTCCCGAGAATGGAATAGCGAATTCCTATGCTCCTCTCGAGAGGTTACTGTGAAAACCAATGAATTTGGAAGGTGAAGGCACTAAATAAATGTGAAGTAGGGGTGCTTACGGCATAATAATATTTCAACCTAGGTTATATTTCTTTTCTTATTTGAAATCATTATATTTTATTCAATTTATTTTACGATTTTCAGTTTTATTTTTTTTAATAAACGCACAAAGTGAACACAAATGCACTATTTGAATCTTTCACAGAAAGCTACTTAAAGCTTGGTAATTTCATGTGTATACAACAAGTGAATGCGTGTAATGCGATTCAGAATGAACTACCTAGGTGTTATCTCTCTATAAAAAAGCAAGAATATTAGAATCCTTCGTTTTCATTTCAAGAGTGAGAAAAAGTGGCTTTAGCTGGTTGGGTCGGGGTCTCTGCGGCTAACAAATTTTTTTTTTCGTGACTTTTGAAACTAATTTTTTTTTCGCATACTAGGTATAAAGAGTATAATTTAGATATTTTGATCGGATGTCAAAATAAAATCCAAAGTTTTCAATCTAATCTACAATATTTTATTTAAAACCATAAACTTTTATTCTGATACCAAAAAGAGGCGCAATCTTTTTGGTCACTTGTAACCTGTCATCACATGTTATACTTGATCTTGTCTAACACATTTATCCATGTTTTATTCCTTGATCATTTTAATATCATCTTTGCTGCCTAGCTTTTAAATCAAATAAAAAAAAATGAATCTGTGTTCACTCAAAGTGAACGCTATTCTACTAATCACTTAAAAAATGTATATTTTGCATAATGTATTCAAATCAACAGTACGTATCACCAAAAAACAAATTTTAAGAGGTAGCAAACGAGGGCCAAGATTATAATGTCACCGCTTGCCTTGGACGTTTTTTCACGTTCTCATAAGAAGGCTCATTGTGTTCGCTTTCTAAATAATATTTTCCTTTATATAAAATGTTATGTAAATCAACCCTGAGAAAAACATCGCTGCTTCAAAAAGAACTGCCTTAAGTATTACGGTCAATTTCTCACCCTGCATGCAACCTTCCACTGTAGGTAACATTATAACTAAAATATAGTGAGTATTAAACACTGGTTTCAAATTAAATAAATTTTCCAATGTCAAGCATTCTGTAGAATAAAATATTGCGACAAATTTAGATGGTTCCTCGCATAGAACAGATGCGACATCCCGCGACGCCGCACGTACAAAAGAAACGTTGAAGCCGCTCTACTGCCATTCTTCAGGTGGCGCTGTGATCTAAGAGGCTTCCATTATGTCCTATGTACTTATTCAACTCTCCGTTGTTATTATATTGTCGCGACATCTCGCACTGTGTGGCTAATGTGAAGATATTCCCACCTAAGTTAACCACTTTATAATACTTTTTTTTTTTTTTTCATAAAATAATTTAATATCGAGATAAGGTTAATTTCAGTCATGGTATCAGCAAACGTTGAGACGATTTGTTCGTCAAAAAGACTAATTATATACCCCTGACCATGCATTCTCGTAAATAATTGCATCGTGAAACTTTACACAAAATGAGTTTGTTTTAATCTCTAATATCAAAGATAGTCGGGTTAGTGCGATCGAATTTCCTGCGACGCCGACGCCATCTATAAAAAATTCTTGTTTACCAACAAAATTATCGTTTACCTGACAACCATTGACATCAAAAATATTGGTAGGCAGATTTTTGATGGAATATAGTTTTCGAGCATTCAGAAATAATTTTTCAACATTCAATCAATAATGTTCAAATGACGATTCCAAGTGTCCGAATGGACCTAAGGATGATAAAATACAATAAACAATAATAATATTATTTTTGTATAAATTACAAATTTGAAACAATATTCATAAGTAAGGACTACAGGACAACGTCTGTCGGGAAATCTAGTAATGAATTAAAAAGAGAAAACTCAATAGGTATGAAGAAAAGTGTGTCAAAGAGGAAATTCCAGGATTCGAACAAAACTACGTCAATATGAAAGGCGGCAAAGGCTATCAACTACTGCAACTTTTTCAAATGATATTTTAATATTCATATAATTTTTATTTTCCATTGAATATCTACATTTTCTTTACTACCCTAATCCTCCCTAATGTAATAGATAATTATGATCAACATTTCACTAAAGTTTTGACATATTTTTTTTCTCTAATATCGTCAGCAAATATATTTGTTGATATATTATTTTAATTATCGCTTAATTTTGGCGAAGACACACTATTTAAATTTGAGTATTCCTAATTAATTTTTATGCATCGTCATTCCTTTCACAATATTGGAGATGGACGTAGCAATATTTAAGTTAAAACCTAAAAAGACACCAGGAGAAGGTATGACAATATGTTCATTAAACATTTAATGATTGCAAACAAATATATTTGTATGTACCTAGAGATTCAGAATGATATGTAGACCCATCGTGATTTTATAAACTGATAAAATTCTAACATTAATGGAATTTTTACAATACCTGACTCCTGCAAGTCCTTACATTATGAGCTACTTTTGAATTTATTCAAAAGATAAAGCGTGTATTTGGGTCAGGCTGTATGTTATGTCAATATCCCGTCAAACGGTTTGATTGATTATCCTTCTTTCAGGTATATTGGCCATGTGTGTCGTTTAAAGGCCGTCCATTGTACTAAATGTCATACCTACCTTGTACAAGTCATAAGCCATGCCTGTTAGTCTCTGTATATTTTTATACATTAAAACTTACATTTTTGGTATTGTATTCTTATTGGTGCGGTTTTTAGTGTTTTAAAGGTAAAGTTATGAATTTTTTGTTGGCATATTTTTTATTGTTTAATTTCAGATATAAATAATTAAAATATTTAAAAACTGTTCTCCCTTTAGGATTTTTTTTACTAATGTAAATTAATGTTTGGGGTTTTTATTTAATTAAATATTTTCGATAAGGCGTTGGATAGTTCTCGCTCTAAAAGAACTTCATAATGATTAATTTCTTCTTTCAATAAAATTCCTTTTTTTGTTATTACATAGAAAATAACTCAAATCAAATTTGAGAATTCGAAAAGCTTTCATTTTTAGACTTAAAAAACCAGAGAAACAGATAAAAAGCAAAAAAATCTACCCTTTGGCTACGAGGAAATACTTGTTTTTCTCCCATACAGTTAACAGAGATAGTATTTACTGTAAAATCAATTTATTCAAAGGTGCTATGCATATTTATAGCAATGCTTTTTATTCAGTAAGTATATAATTAGTTAAAAAAATTCAGGCATAAATATTGTATAACATCAGATATTTGAGTTGAGTAATATAACTAATTCATTTTAATAAAGGAATTATGAATGTTGGTTCGTAGATACAGTGAGATACGATGTAACAATTTTATCTTATTTCTTCAGAGAACGGGATATTTCTGACCTTTTGCATTAATATTTTAACGACTCTTCAAGAAGAAACTTCGACAGTAACGCTGTGTTCGAGCTGTAGATAGGTACCCCCCCGTTTGATATTTTGCTTCTTTTGATTTCAAGAGGGATGTTCGACTAAGCCTACCTACCGTATTCTTAAATAAACACAAAGAAATGCTGTGTAGTGAGGATTTAATTTTTCTTTTAGCATTTAAAAAGAATCCGTCAAATATCAAACAGAGAGTGGACACTAAAGAATCGTCTTTTTTATTTACTTTCGCTTTTTTTCTTTCCGTCCATTGCCAAGAGGTCCCGGTAGTAATCTGCCAGATCTCTCCGAAAGATTATCTCTCGTCATCTGTTTTTCCACATACTTTATTTCATCACACCGTACGTAGGCTAACTTTTACTCCGTATCCTTTGGGAACTATAAAGCTAAAGATATGAGTCTTAAAAATCTTGGAAGCTGGTTGTTTGGTGTGGAGAAAGCTGTCGGACTTTTACATTCATACTCACAAATGGTCATAAACCTCTGTTAGGATTTACATTTTAAGAAAAATAGGAAAATTTAAACAGATTTAGTATTCTGAAAATGATACGAGTATGCTGAGACAGAAAAATAAATCAGCTGAAATTCGGAATGCATTATGAGAAACCAGTGGAGAAATAACCACATAAAATCAGCGTCCGAGTCTCAGATCCGCGTAACATCCACTACCCCATAAAGCAAGTATAGATATAAGGAAAACGGGCAAAAAGAGATCCAAGGGTGTAAAAAATATCAGAATAAGAATGTGAAAAATCGTATGCAATTGTGTAATGTATGTCCTACTAGAATGAGCAGTGACTCCTGTATGAATCACACCAACGCATCTACTCCTCAAATGAAACATAATAGGTTTTTGCCATTCCTTTCTGTAGCCACGCTAATAACTTAATGTCGTACGCGATGACAAGAATAGATTGATGTATTGTTTGCTGCTAATAACACGATATTGATTGATTCGCTCCCCGTACGAGTACCTGATCCACGGACCTAACTAACTTTATTCAGAAAAATGCTAAAGTAATATTATTAAAACACACGTGTATGTATGGGATGTTTCATTTCCCTTAGTAGCTTTAAAGTTCAATCTCAACGAATGAATCCAAAAATAATCGTCTATTATAAAATGAATTTAATTTAATAGCTTAAACTAATACAATTTAAACACGTATATCTACTGATAAACGGGACCGAAGAACTCCTGATAAAAATAGCAGCAGACAGGCGACTTCCTGGCAGATCACCCAAGAATTGGAGGGATAGCATGTTGAGCATCCGCATCCCAAGAGCAGGAAAATCTGTACGAAGACTAGACAATGACATAGCCCTAATACAAGAAAATTAAGTTTAAATAAAGCAAAACTGAAAAACAGGACACTTTTTCAATAGGATAATATAAAAATAGCAAATTGATATCTCGTTCGAAAATTAATGATATTATGTAATATGATAAAGGGGAGAAATAATTCATATAAAATTGTGGGTAAATGATTATTGATTTATGTACATTATCCTGTACAGATTTCCAACCAACGAAGATAAATTACTGCAGCTTCTAAATGGTATTTACTGGAATGCTAATTTTATCGGCACAATTCACGTTAAGGAATTTCCTGTTTATTATTCGTCATGTCCAACTCGAGTAGTTCCGTAGACTGCTAACTGCTCTCTCTTGATTTGTTTGGATATTCGTTCAACCAGAAACTACACTGAAATTCTTTCCCATTCTCGATAAATTCTTACAACGGCTTTCAATCAACTGATATCAATTGAACCATTTTTATGTATTATTTTGAAAAATTGTCTGTCTAACAATAATTTAATGGTTATTCTATTCATAAGGTCACTATACTCACAATAATTAGTATTACGAAATACACCATCACAAAATAACAAGGAAATTGTCGCCTCACTATAAAGCTAGTTTGAGTTTAGCTTATACTCGTACAATACAAAAATGAAATAACACGGAACAGCTACTGAAAAACTGATCCCATTCGCACTTTCAAAACAATGGCGTGTACCTAAATAAGATAATGCAAAATTATCATTCGATGAAAATATAAGATGACACAAGGTTTTTTTTAATAAAAATTGATCTGTGTTCACTCAAGTGGACATAAATACATTTTGACATACCTATTTCACATTAATCAAAGGGTTGTTGTGGTGAAAGTGGAATTAGTCGGCACCGTGATTCGAACCCACGACCTTCAAAAACCGTCGACTGATACCACTAGGCTACCCACCCCTTCAAATTAATCAATATCTAACAATAATATTACAGAATATTATGTAATAATATACAGAATGTTATGTAATAATAATGGTACGGAATAGAAAACCAACAGTATGGTAAAAATACCATTTGCTTAATGTTTATTATTACTCATAATGTTTAAATGCATATGGTTGAAACAAATTTTCCAATAAGAGTGAATAAATTAAACTGGACTGAATAAATATATTAAGAGATAAACTAAGTGGAGCCTTGATTCTCAATTTACCTAATATTTAAGCACACTGAGTTTGGTACCCAACCTAAAGAGTGTAAACTCATTATCCGTTCTGCCTTGATCCTAACCAAGTTCCTCTTTTGGAATCAGGGAGCAGAGCTGCTGCCACAACTCTGGAGAATTGCTGTAAATAATTGTGTATAAGTGGTTACTCCCTCCCTCTGCGCCCACTTGTGCAGAATGTTCGCTCCCACCTCGTGTCGCAATGAACAATGGAATAAATAAAACAAAACCAATTATACATTCTAGATCTTGTCGCGAGGTGCCATTAAATAGGTAATGAAGATTTTGTTTACGACATTTTGCTCGTTTCTGTCGTTTAATTATGTAAACTGCGTTTTTTTTTCTATTATGTTTTATCTACTAGCTGTCATTAAGCTACCTTGGTGGTTTCCATGTTGAATTATATCCAATACCTTTTTTGTTAATCTGTTTATTTTCTATTATTTGGAAGATGTTGATTCTTCTTTTATAGTAATTGCATTAAGTTGTTAAGTCTTTAAGGGACAGAAGAACGAATATATGGATAGGAAAGATGACCAGAGTTGTTAATATGGTTGCCACTTTGAAATAGGGAGTCGTATACATGAAATAATGATAGACGATGGTACGCCTTATTCGAAAACATCATCGAGAAACACTTTCAATGGCCTTATCAATATCTATGAAATTAATTATAGTCAAGGAAAAACGCGTGCTTTGGCTTTAATATACAAAAAATATTAATGACAAAATATTTTTTCAAGACATTATGTTTTCGATGTTTATTTATGAAATGAAATTTTTTCCCAATAAAATCGATGCCGCGGCGCTACTGTCCTATGGGATGGCGCATAATGTTGTTTTGCCGTTTGAACTCTAAATGTGTTTGCGGTAGAAAATATCATTATTTTAAATTCAGAGCATATTTTAATGTAGTATCTACCTGACCGACTTCTACTCGAACGTGAAGAAAATTGCATCGCAATGTTGCATTCCCCTCTGTTATAAGTTCAACATTTATTCATCCTTGCATTTAGCATTTCGTGTTAGAATAATGATATTAGCGTAAAAAAAGATGGGCAAAAAGCATATTATTTTCAAATTCCATAAACACATTTACAAGATTTGGTCGCTTGTTTTACGTACCAAATGTAAATTTCGTGATTGTGTTCTTTTAAAACTTGATTTCAAAAAGTAAAAAAAAATAAAAAAACAACACGGCCATTTTCTATTTTGGTTTTCTTTTAATGTGGATTGTATTCTTAGGGACTGATTTGAAACACGCAAAATTATCCCAAAATTTTCCTTTTGTAGTCTGATCTGTAGCATTGTGCGCGTATATTTTTTTGTTGAACAGTAAAGGTATGTGAAAAGATTCATTAAACTACAATATACGCTATCTTTCTTCTTCACATCACTGGAATGAGAAGTATGATTATTCCATTTTATACTAAATTCTTTTTTTTTATCTACTCCAAATTTTGGGTGTTGTTCCATACGGCGTTGTGCCAAGGGCATTTGCATTGCAAAACATTAACGTTTTACTGTATTGTTTGTTCTTTATTTTTTAGTATGCGTGCATGAACCTTACGTTCTCGGCCATAAAACATAATATAACCGTAAAATATTTCAAAGAACGAACCATATATGTATTTACTGAAAGCTCCTTAGAAATAGTGATTCGGCGCATTCCCGCCCATATACTTACTGTAGGTAATACCTTTTCTTTGTGTAAGTTTAATATTATTTACGTGCGTAGACTTCTCGCTACGCTACTTAGCGTTTTATGTCAGTGTGGGTAATAGGCAATGGGCATATTTACCAAATGTTTTATTTTAGCTTAATAAACCTTAATAATTATGTTCGGGCTATAAACGATTCGGTACTTTGTTGTTTGTTAAATGCTACAAGTTAGGTACATAATTAGAGTAGTGAACATTTGAAGATATTTTATGCTCGGTACGCACCTAGCGTGAACCTGATATATTCCTGGTTTAAGGTGAAAACCAATACAATCGGTACCTTCTATACATGTTTCATGTCTATATATGCTTGCCTATAAATCGTCGCCATTGCAACCATTACCACCACTGGTGACCTCGGGACTGAGCTCCCACTACGTATCGGTATGGCAAGTGGCGCCTTTAACAACATGACCAGAATATGGAAGGCGTCGGCGTTTAGTGTCGAGACGAAATGTTAACTGTTTGATGCTTGTGTGTTGCCCATTCTTCTCTATGGGTGTGAGTCCTGGCACTTGACCAAAGCCCAGGCACAAAAGGTATCTGCATTCGAAACGAAGTGCCTCAGGAGAGTTTTAGGTATAAGATGGTACCACCGCATCACGAACGACGATATACGCCGGCGCACCCAGCGTGAGCCCATCACTTCTACTATTATGTGGAGGAGATGGACTTGGCTGGGACATGTGTTAAGGGTGCCGAATGACAGTTGGCCGAGGAGAACGCTGTTCTTCCTCGCATCAGGGTCCCGAGAACGAAGAAGACCCTCTAATATTGTGTTCCTCTTCTTCGAAGCAGAGCTGAGGAATCTGAGGAATCGCAAGATCGAGCGCAATGGAGAGCTCTTGTTGCCTCCCTATGCCCCTAAGTGGGGTCTTAAGGGAGTTTGGATTGGATTGGATAAATCAATGGATAAATGTATTTCTCGGAACAAAAGAACGTTGGTGATATGACGCTAAGGGGAAGTCGGCCTATTCGCTTCAGCGTCATTGTTTAATTCAAATATACCATAGTATTAATATACCTGACGATATAATATATCGTATTATATCATATTGTATTTTCTTAATAAACTTAACACATTATGTTAAGTTAATTAAGAAAATAAGTAAAAAACATAGAAGAGCTTACTGAAACAATATAAATAAATCGTTAATTTATCATAATTTAAAGATTTGTTTCAAAACTATGCAATCAATTAATGGTTCTATGTTACTTGCCATCTTGAAGGTTGTTCTTCATACCGTTGATGTTGTTAAGTTCCCAAGGATATATCTCTTTCCTTTCCGGCACTCTACCAATTAAACCGCAACGAATAAGTACGAGACAACTGATGACTGCTTAGTATTGTTCGATTTTGAAAAGCTATGAACAATCTTAAGCATTTTTTCATTTGTACCCTTATAAACCCTATTTAATTATTTATTGTAAAAATGATTTTACTTTAAATGCTGAAGAAATACAAAGATCGCTAGTAATCGGCGATATGCTGATTTAATTATTACACGGAAATAATATGGTAAGGATTTATTTGAATTTTTAACTCTGAAAGCTGTCACTCCTGTAGCCGAAAGAGGACAAGTACAAAATGAAATATCCCTAAATTTCCTCGGTAAAGTTTTCACATATAAATGTACCCAAATGTTATGTACATAATTATTTCCGAAAAGAGAAAAAGGTAACGGAAAAAATTGGCAGATTTTATCGTTATTTACATATTGTTTTATTCATCATTTTAATGGATTCTCTTTCAAGGATATTATTTATTTCCTCGTCCCAAAAGAGTTTTCAAATCTTAATACATTTATTTCCGTCGTTGTGCAACCACGTATTTAAAATTAAACCGATACATGACATTTTCGGAATAAAAGCTTCATTTCAACTTCCAAAGAGAAATATTTCTAAAAGGAAAATACCTTTTGTGTAAATATTTTTCTCAAGTATCTCATCCAATTCTCTTTTCGTTTCACGTTACTCCTACTTTGGTAAACTTAAATCATACCAAAACATTCTTTTTTAGTTAGAAGATGCTTTATCTTCACGTACGGCTAAGAATAGCACCTCTGCTCTTTTTGCTGGTTTTTCGAGCATCCTGTAAGAGACAGGAAATCGAAAAATCAGATCGGGACCGTGAGGTTGACCACATCACGTCCTTAAACCTCAACCGGTCAGAAAAGGCACCATAGGCCTCAGTCGCCTTCGAGCGCAATGGAGAGCTCTTGATGCCTCCCTATGCCCCTAAGTGGGGTTCAGGCCCCCCGCATTGCGGGTTGGTTTGGGGGGATCTGCAGCGGGCTTGATTTGTGTGTAGCCGGCTTTTGGATTTGATTTCTTCGAACAGGCTAGAGGGTTGGTTTCATGCGGGTCGGGTTTGCTGCAGATTTGTCTCCTCCGGGTTGGCTTGCGGTGTGCGGGGAGCCTTAAAAGGAGAATGTATGTACATGGTATAGATAGACAATATTTTAATGTGTAAAGAAAACGTGGCCGACCGAAAATGACGTGGATCGAACACATCGATTCTGTCCGCAAGGAAGGCCAGGTAAGAAGTAAGAGAAAAACGAGAGGGTGTATGAGAAATGTTGTGTCGGTGGAAGAAGCGAAAGAAGTATACTTGGATAGAAAAGAGTAGAGGTCCGTTCTCTCTGCTACTCCTTGCGGGAAACGGCGTGATGGTAAAAAAATAATTAAATATACGAGTATGTTGCTACTAATTTATATGATAAATTTTTCATACCACCCTTACCACTTGGTATTAAAACTAATCTCTACGCCGATGGAGCCTACAGAAAGTCTTCAAGCATATTTGGTCACAACTCGCACTGCTGTTGACCCTAGAATAATTGTTTCTTTATGTACATTATTTTAAATATCACAATTGATTTTAAGAACCACTTTGTTTCAAATAATACGACATACAGTAGTGTTAATATTTTTACGACTACATACGGACTGATGTAAGCACTCGAGTTCGTTTTAACATTACTTTACTTACTTAATCCACGTTCGCTCCCAGTGTGGAGCATGTGGACGCCACGAAGTTCCTCCAAGCCTCTCTATCTTGCGCCAGTTGCACAGCTTCATCACAGATTAGTACAGCATCTTCTAGAACCGCAGTGAATGCCCGCTTGATTGTTAATTCGTGATGAATATTCGTTTTAAAGTATTGTAAAAATGCAACTTCATTGTTATAATGTATATTGTATTTGAATGAATATTTTGTAAAGGACAAATAATTTCCTCCCTATTCATTATGTTGGTACTCTTGGTTTATCAGATTTTAGTAGGCAACCCTTTCTGCCATCAGTAGTGTCATTCCCAAAGGACCCAGTGATTTCACAACATTCCTATCGAACTTACTCACATGGAAAGTGTTCATTATGCCTACCTCTACCCAAAGTTAATAAACATTTCCCTACTCCAGCCCTCATGAATTATTTTTTTCATTTTGAAAATTAGTTTTTTTTATTCACTCTATTTTATCAAATAACTTTTGAATCTACAGAGTTCTGAAAGAAGGCAAAAGAACATACATGCATTTTTTCAATAGTAATATTTAACCTTAACTTAATCTAACGAGATATGGTTTACGTTCCTTATTTTATCCATCACTTCGTGTCCCTTAAAGACAACCGCAGATAAGAAGACCATTAACCTTGTTTTTCCTATTAGTTCTTCCAAAGACATGCAATTTCTCATACAGCTTGAGTATATATTTGAGTTTGATTCCCGGTCGGGTCTCTATGGAAGTTTCTACTCGGGGCTGAAATTCACTCTCAGATTCAACATTTAAACGAATATGAGGAGCTTACCTATCTACCAGACCAGACCCATATATTTGGCAACGACGACGATCTCAGCTCATAGGCTAGCTACTATTATTATACATCTGTGTTATGTCGTCTTTCTACACATCCTATATGAGGTCGTGGGTTCGAGCCCAGGTGCCGACCATCTTCCTATTTCACGACACAAGCTTTAAGTAGCTTACTGTGAAAGAGTCACATAGTGTATATTTGTTCACTTTGAGTGAGCACAGAAATGTCAAATTGTGTTCATGTATTTTTTTTTCTTCTGAATTATTAACATATCTGATACAGTCCCTTAGTTGGGACCAGCTTTATTTAAAAAATGAGACAAGTAAGTGTATATAATATTTTTATCAAAGTGAAAAAAAAACTATATTTTTATTTGGAAGATTACAGCGGATTACTTAAGCTTCTAAATTTAAAAAAAAATATTTTTATTTTGCGGCATTTTTTCGCATCAAGTACCTATATAAACCTTTGGGCACAGGTGCTGGGATCCATTATTGACATTTTATAACATTTCGCTTACCCTGTGATAAACTTCGACAAAACTTTACTTTATCTTGAGACAAAAGATACAGAGGGCTCTACAAGCACAACCTACGTCAACCTGTACTGTGCTACTAATCGGTTACAAAACGCCCATGGCAGGTGCTTTACTTCAAGAAAGGCACAATGAATACAAAACAATTTTGAAACAATAATTATAATATACACATTTTTTATGAAGTTTGTAACCAGCTGACCCGACAGACGTTGTCCTGTCTAAACTATGAATAATGTATACGAATAATTGTTAATTATGTATGGTATAATGATAAATTTATGAAATTTTCATCAACGTAATTCTTCCGGATGCACATGTTTTTAACGATATTTACGATTATCTCATGTATGAAACAAGTAGAAATTTAATAATTAATGAAACATAGAGAAAAAAGTTGGAAATTATTGAGAACAACAGAGCAACCAAATTTAAAGACTGCGACTGCTGTCATATATTTGGCGCCAGGATATGACTATATCCATTTTTGTTAATGTCTCATATTTATTGCCTATTGGCTTTGTTGGTGCACAACGTTCTAATTATATCTAGATTCTTGTGACCTTTTTTCACATCTTACAGAAAAAATAACAACTAATGACTCTAATAATTCATGACTAATGTTCGATTTTTAAATGGAACAAACCACTACGGGCTTACGACCGTCTTGAGAATTGTCACATTAGAAAAGTCAATATGTGCGTATTTTGCGTGCACTCATGATGCTGTGACCAATAGAAATAGGGCTCCATTTATACATATAAAAATCTGGATGATAAACCATTTTCTTTGAGAATTCATTATTTATTTATAACTTTTGATTTTACTATTTTTTTACTCATGCTTTTGTAAACTGAGTTTACGCTGCTAGGGATGTTTATATAAAGCTTCCTACCTCCTCTTATGTAGTATCCCCTTTGTCGGCGTTAACCTTGGAAAGCTCAACAATGAATTAATTGATGATAGAACATCGTTCTTCCTCCTATGCAGGACATGATATTACATTCATAAGGAGTTTTGGTACTACGTTTAGGTGTTAAAATTCATAGTCTTGGTTACGATTCTCGGTTGATCAGATAACTGTTTAAAATTCGCCTTTTAGAGCATATTGCCGACTATGTTGTCTTACAATAATAATTGAAAAACTTGAATTTTAATGGAGTCTATACTTGCAACAACATCTACAATAAAGTAAGATGTTTCTGTTTTTTACCTGATGACCTTTCGAGCTTCATTTCGCATCCGAATCAACATTAATTTTTACATAATGCAATAACTAAATTATTAGCTAAATTTAATTAAGTTTTTATAAAGCACCATCTAAAAACAAAAGTTTTTTCATATTATTTTGTCCTAGCTTAGTTCATGTCATTAATCATAGTATATGTAGTGTTGTATGTGCATTTATTATTTTTGTATTGTCCTTACTTTTTGCCCAAAGAAATTTCTCGAGGCCCAACCTAATATTCATCGATATTAGAAGTCAGAAATGTGTTTAATTCTTGTAATAACTCAATCGAAGGGTCGAAGAAGTCGAGGTCGAAGTTCGACGGGTGGGTCAGCTAGTAAATCAATAAATATGTTATACATCCTTTATAATGCATATTATTTTAACAGTACTTTCGATAACTCTTCTATGATACCGTCTTTCTCAGTTGATTTTTTCAAAAAGGATATAGAAGGAGCTTTGAATATTTTCAATACAATTTTGTAAAAAAAGGCTAATTCATCGTTTTCAGTAAAATTCGCAGTATGGTAATAATGTTCAGTGAGACATAATAAAACGGTGGTTTTGAATAATTATTAACAACTGAATAATTTTGTTTAAAACAAATCGATTTATGAAAAAAAAACATGTTTTTTTTTAACAAGTTCACATCGAAATTATATAGCTAATTATTTGAATACCGTTGAAGTGAACACAGGGGAAATAAAACAACACTATATAGGTATGTACATTGTACCTACTTAGCTTTTGAGTTGATATGGAGTACAACATTCATGAATGACATAAGGCGAGGGCAAATGAAATTTCTGAATAGAAGCCAAATCAATGAACCCCAATAGGTATTCTACATAGGTACCTACCTGTGTGTGTTTGAAGAGGAGAGGAAATGAGAGAGACAGTATGACAGTACCTACCTTCATTATAAAAGGTGTCATATATATAAAGTACGTACCCTAATAGATGTATTCAATAACATAAGAAATTTGATATCACGATAATTTTATTCCATTACAAAATACATTAAATACATTGCAGCGCCGGCCGCCGGTAGTGTGCAAGTCTATCAATGCGGGAACCAAGTCGTTGCACCACTGTTGTGTTTTGTATACAAACCATTATTATGTAGTCTCTTGAGATATTTTTGTGCAGAGCATGTGTTCATAATACAGGCCGGAAAATTCTTCGATAAACAAATACTGTAGGTAGGTATTATGAAACTGCATTAAAACTATTTCCCTATTTCAATCGTGATCACCATGAATAAAATTGGACTTCTTACACTGGCTGAGCAAGATTGTTATGAATTTTTAAGAGAATTTATGTTATTATAAGAAATGGCTGACCACGCTACATTTAATGTTTTCGGAAACGTTTAGGTCCCTTCGTCTGCTCCATTCGCCATTGTTTTGATCTTCAGTGCATTATACTTTAACGATTTCATCATTTTTTTTTTGCTTTTACTATGTAGGTACCAGGGGGTCCCCTTTCACTTTTTAACCCAATTTGTATTTTCGATTCGATGCGCATATGATAGCCGTAGGTAATTCCGTAGAATCGCTTTTCGTGTATGGGGTACATGTGTGTTTCCGTCCGTATCAAACACAGAACTCACGCACAACTATAGTTCATTTTTTTTAAAGATACAGTACTAGAAAATTCGGCATACTTCCATTTCATTCTTTACATACATAAGAAAGAGACAAAATACTTCTATAAGATTTATGACTTCGCCGAGAGGCGGTACAGAACCTATTGTTACGCAGGTAGTTGTTTTTATGGGTTGCTATACACAGTGCACGAGTTTTATGAAATGCAGCCAGTTTATCGTATTTTACTTCTCATTTTTATCGAAACTGGGTGGCTATTCTCGTAATCAATCAGTATCAGTTTAAGTTTAAAAACTGCAGTCACGGACCTAAATGCATTCGAATTTCAAAAAAATTGTATGAATACAAACTAATTTAAGAACGCGGTCTAGTCCAATCCGTCATTTTAAGGGGCCTTTCCCCGAAAACACCCGTTTTTGGCAGTTTTACCAAATAGATTACTCTGCAAGTCCGTAATATACAAAGCTGAAAGTTACGATTTATTGTAGAATGAACTTTAATTTAAAAAGTTAGGCTGGCAGATTTTTTAATAAACGCATGCTTTTCGAGTAATTTTCATTTTACTGGAACATCTCGCAAATTTTTCTCGATAGATAACTCAAAAAATACAATACTTATAGATACGCAAGTTTCTGGATATTTTAACGATTAAGCCAACTCAATAAATTAGCGTGTAACTTTTTTTAAATTTCGTCTTTGTTTTCCTGGAAAATCCAAAAAACCTAAATTCTCATTAAAATCTAATCAAAATCTTGTTAAATTATTTTCTAGTTAGATTTTATTAGAGGGCTAGTTGTACAATGGAATTTTTCTGGCCCAACCCACAAAATAATGCTATTGTGTGTTCCTTGATTTGATTGGCTTGATTCTCTCTGAATGACTTTTATGATCTTTTGAAAAGTATTGTATATATCTACAGATTTCACACAAACATGATTTTCTTGTTTCCGGGTTTGCGTGTCAGTTTTACAGCCAAATAATAATAATAAATGTCGCGTACAAAATTCAATACTTTTTAGGTGCAGTTTAGGGCACTTTCATAGTAATTGTGACGAATTACTTTATGCTGCATTTCTCAACACCTAAATAATGTGGTAGCTTTTATCCTTCTTTTTTTTATGGTCGACTGCCGGCCGATCGGATTAATTATAAGGGATTGCAATATTGTCAAACATCTCCACAATAATTTTATTGTTCCCTATCGGTAGCCTAGTGGTAAAGGTACTTTTTAATTTCTGATTAAGAGGTTCCGGGTTCAAATCCCGGTCGGGTCCGAAATTTGTACATTTTTTTATATATGTATGCAAATTTATTTATTATTTTTCACATAATGTGTCTTTCAAATTTGTCATTGAAGATGTAAAAATAATAATAAACAGGACAATAAAACGCGCTGTTTTGTGCATATTACAACCACCTCATTAGGCTACTATAAAAACTTGTGCCGTGAAAGCGGAGGGTGGTCGACAACTGGAACCCAACCCACGACCTTCAGTTACAAAGTCGGCGACGGAACCTCGTACGTAGAGCGTATTGGAGGCAAGCGCGGATCCAGGGGGGGGTTAGGGGGGTCATGACCCCCCCCCCCTAGGCTATGTAATCTCAAGTAGGGCAATGATATTTATTAATAAAATCTTTATTTTGCTAGCATAATTATAATTTATAATTTCATGTGGGCCATGACCCCCCCTGGAGCAAAAGTAAAAAGTTTTAGGAAAAGTGTAGTTTCCAGATACCAAATTTTGAAAATGACCTTTTTTTTTTTTTAGTTAAAGTGTAGTTTCCAGATACCAAATTTTGAAAATGACCTTTTTTTTTTAGGAAAAGTGTAATTTCCAGATACCAAATTTTTAAGATGACCTTTTTTTTACTTTGTGACCCCCTCCCCTGGTGCCAAGGCTGGATCCGCCCTTGATTGGAGGTCGTGGGTTCGAATCCCGGTGCCGACCATTTCCACTTTAAAAACACAAGCTTTGTTTTTTGTGAAAGATGTCAAAAGTATATTTGTGTTCACTTTGAGTGAGCCCAGATTCATTAAAAAAAATATCGAACGATATTGTACCTTATATATAGGTATATTGTAACAATAATAAATTGAATAGGAACCTACGTATAATATGACTATACTATAAAAAAATATGTTTTATGCGGATCTATGTAGGCTGTAAATGAAAAATTTTATCGAATCCAACCAGCAGCAAAACCTGTCTGACGACAGACATAGGAAAGTTTGATAAATTGATTGTTCCATTTGACGGTTTCTCATTCTCCATTTGAAGAGTTGCATGTAGGAACAATATTTCCCGCCGCGGACATCTTTTATTGTTGTCATAGAAACTATAGGCTTTCAGACAAATAATATACCTACCTACCTAAGTATGAAAAATATTTCCGTAGTTGGATTGTATAGGTATGAAATAATGTATGATAAATAGTTCGCGTGGAAGGAACTGTTTCAAAGAAAATACCGAGTTACGAACGAACTTAACGAATTATTATATTAGATTTTTTACCTACAGAAGAGACAATATTGTAAAATACCATATCTGTCTAAAAACTAATAAAAACCGACATTGCAAATAATATCAGAGACTCTGTTTGCGTTACAATAGGAAGGGTTTGCTTTTGTTCAAAAATCACCGCCACTTCTATAACCTACCTGCTATTATTTTTTTAGCTCAAGTACCTACCCAACCATTGGTTTACTGCGAATGTTCTCGAAGTCATTGAACTCGCGTAAGATTGATCGGGGCGTAAAGAATTGTAGGTAGGAACACTGTGAAGATGTGAGTTCCTATGTTTCAACATATTATATTTCCTGCCAAAGACATCAGCTGTTTATTTTTGTCAAAGAAACTACTTTCAAAGGAATAATACCTATAAATATTTTTTTTTAATTTAAAATGTTTTAAAGTACACATTCCCGTAGTTAGATTGTTTTTGTCATATTATCTACGAAAAATATTTTGCGTGAATGTCGGTGGAAGAAGCGAAAGAAGTATGCTTGGATAGAAAAGAGTGGAGGTCCGTTCTCTCTGCCTACCCCTTACGGGACACGGCGTGATGGGTAAAAAAAAAATTGCGTGAAAGTGATTCAACGAAAATACCGGGTTACGAACGAACCTAACCAATTGTTATATTTGATTCATTAGAAAACCGATGATATCTAAATCACACTAAACTTTTATTTTTACCAAAAATTGGAAGAAACCGTTACCTGCCCTACTAACAAAGGACGTAGGTACCCATGAAACGGACTTACACCTCTGTAGAAGTTCGAAGGAGACAGTTATACAGGCCTTTCGTCATTGTTTTGCTAATATACGTCAACTTTCTTATCTAACAGGTTCTTTTGTAAAACTTCATATTATTTATGACATGGGTGGACCTACAAAAATTAGGCGTTATTGGAATTTCGCTCAAATACCTAAATATGAAATTCTGCGAGCGTTACATGGGGCCTTAAGAAGTTCGAATTAAGAACGCTACGAGAATACCCCAGCTGATTTATGTTGCATTTTTTATCCTGGTGTAGGTATATTTTATATCATTTTTGTTTCTTCGACAGGTTATATTTTTAAAAATACATATGTTTATATATTATTTCATAAAGTATAAATTGTTATATAATATTGTACACAGATTAAAAAATGCGTTTTGAAGACATAAAAAAGTGCAATAGGCTCAAAATAAAAAAAACATACAGATACAAAGCATTAGGTAAAATAATTATACACTTTAATTAATAATTTAATATGCAAATATGAAAAAATGCAATAGCAGAATTTAATAAACTTTTCTCTGATTTATCGAGATGTTAGCGAAGACAACCGCACTTCTCGACTTCAAAATATTTATGAGTGTGCTACCTGGTTAAGGGTGGCTACTGTTACCGCCTCTCAATAAAACAATAAATCTTATAGAAGTGTTGTGTCTCTTTCTAATGTATGAAAAGAATGAAATGGGAATATGCCGAAATTTTTCTGGCACTGTATATTTAAAAAAAATGAACTATAGATTGATGTTCGTATATGTAACCCGCGGGGAACGCTTCTGGTAGGCAGCGTTAGTCTATTAGTCAACGTTCCGAGCAACTCGTATATAGAAAAAATAATTTATATTTTTGTAGCATACTTTAGTTTACATACTTTTAATTCTTCAAGCGTTCTTAAGTGAATAGAATAATTCTTAAACAAGTCATAAAGAAAGTCTGTTAAAAGTTAAGTGTCTTTCCTACGTTTCCCGCAAAAATGTGAAGTAAAAAAAAAAGCACCTACATAATATATGTAATGCAATTACATATATATTATGTATGTATCAATTTTTGTATCGAGAGGAACAGGGGATAAAGGCTGACATCCTGTTAAACTTTTAATAATAAAGTTTCATAAAACTTGCTACATTGCCATAACTTGGAAACTTTCATAAACGAAAAAAAGGCAAGCGCGGATTGAAAACTTTTTTTATTGTTCGCGCATTGATAACGATATCTTATATCGTCATAGATGGAGCGTTTAATATTTTTTGAAAAACCTCCCCTCTATATGAGTATAGAGAATAAGGTCCTATTACTCAACAACTGTTTTAATTCATTACGTTTATTCTAATTTAAGTAACTAACTGAAAGTTTACAACGTTTTATCTCGACACTTAATCAAACGAAATGTAATTTTTTTCTTTTAAGGGACGCTTTAATTTTTATTAAATTAAATTATTTTATACATTTCTCCAGTAAGCGACAAGTTTTCTTCAAATTAATCTCGTTTTAGAATCAATAAGTCGACTTGTCTAAGAAAATAAATAAAATCAACAATATCAAACGAAAAAATTATTAAATAAAAAAAGTATTTGATTAGAAATTTGTGAAGCATTTTTTTTGTTATGGGTCTGTAACTTTTTGATAAGACGTTGAATTAAATTTTCGGGTGTTTTATTAAAAAAAAAAAAAATTGAATTTAAATAAATCTGTGATCATTCAAAGTGAACAGACATACCTACTCTCTTTGTCTCTTTCACAGTGAGCTTCTTAAAGCTTGTGTTGTGAAAGAGGAAGATGGTCGGCACCTGGGATCGAACCCACGACCTCCGCACAAAACAACAAAAGCCGGCGTAGTAACCGCCAGATCACCAACCACTCCTTTTTATTCTACAATAATGGGGCAATTCCTTTTTGTAATTGTGATATTCACGACAAAAACGATAGCTTCTTATTCGCACATGTTAAGTGTCGAGAAAACACAAATATTAAAAGTTAAACCTGAACTCATATAACGCGTCATTCCGCTTGATGTGTTAGGTAAGCAACGAGAGTTGGAAGCCCTTTTTTCTGCAATGCACAATCAAAGTTAATCGCGCTCGGGAAGTAATATTTCAAGTCAGTAAACAATGGGAGTATTTATGGTGTTGATATATATTTGTGATTGTTTGTCCAGTCATCGGCATGTTCCTACAGCGTGACTCATATTCCTTGTTTAAGAAATACACGCGGAAACAATATCCCATTTAGTTTATATAACTCCGATGGCGTGTCCTCTATTTTCAGTCTCTTGCATTTGATTTTCACCACCGTTGTTACTTTATTTTTTCTTCTTTTATGCGATTTAGGCTTTTTGCAATGTCGTCAACCATTCGTCATTTATTTCAATTTAATTTGATGTTCTCGTAGTTGGTCCTATGTTTCCCATTGGATCGGAAATTGCATTTTTTTTACTCCGTTGTTTATCATGATGACAAAACATATATATATTCTCAATGTGTTTTTCGGTTTTCAGTAGGTGCGCGATCCATCGCTTCATTTCTTGAATGTAATAATGTAAAATATTACAAAGTTTTATTGAATAAGTAAATTATCTTTCACTTTTATTATTTCGCTTAGGTATTTGACATGATCGACGCGATAACCACACAAAATGTTAAATTTTTCTGATGAGAGTGACATCAGTATTTTCGTGTTGACATTCTCTATGTTCCGCCAATGACGTCAAAATTAATGAAACGTGATGATCAAATTGCATTAATTGTGTGTGTGTGCTTTTTTTAATTAAATGCGAATAGGTGACGCCACTCTGTGATCAGGTTGGGAACTATCGATATCCATTTTTTTATAGTTTAAGCGGTTAAAACATATGTTCACAGTATTACCTTTCCAATGAAACCAGTGTAGTGCCTATCGGTTTTCAGTTTTAAACGGACATAGGTATAAAAACTATTGTGCGTTTTCTCTAGTATTAATTATTTAATTTCGCCTTTTCTTCTATGTAATTATATAATAATTACATGGTAGTCTAAAAGCAATACACACACTGAGAGAAAAGTAAGGGGGAATAGCTCGTATTTCTAGAGTTTTTTCTCGTAAGAACTGTTTTTTTTGACTCAGAGTGAAGCATTGGTTTTTTCAATGCTCCGTCATTGAATTTTCATACGAGGTATTATCCCGTACGGTTTACTGGAAATTAGCAGGTATTGGAGAATAATTAATCTATGCCATGTCATTGAATTTTTAAATGATAGTTCATTAGGAAAAGCAATGCCGTACTTTGTATAACCCATTACTTCATTGATATATCTAAGTAAGAGTCTTTATATTTTCTATTCATGTACGAGAAAAAATCTATGCCGTACGTGGTATAAACCGTTACATCATTGATATATCTAAGGAAGGGCCTGTATATTTTCTAGTAGCGTACGAGGAAAAACCAATGACATACTTGGTACAACCCGTTACTTCATTGATATATCTCAGTAAAGTCCTTTATATTTTCTAGTAGCGTACGAGGAAATAGCAATGCCGTGCTTGGCACAACCCATTACTTCATTGATATACCTAAGGAAGAGCCTTTTTATTTTCTAGTACTTTACGAGGAAAAACCAATGCTGTAATTGATTCAACCAGGTAGCAGCCCCTTTCTTACCTATTACGTCATTGCTATCTAAGCTCTAAATACCTACCTAGATCTAAAATATTCCAAACATCCAGGTGATTGACTTTGTCTTCTTCGTACTTGAAAAGTTTTCTCCCAGTTGATCAAAACAAGACACTATGGAGTTATTGATGACTTGATGAAATTTTTGCGTCTTCCTAGATTACATTCGGCTCGTTTTGTAAAGTTTCATCTAAATTATAAACTGATGAGTTGGTGACGCATAGTCTCCCTGAGGAAGCTCGCCAAACAGCTGGGAGAATACACAGTCTTCTCAGGCTATCCTTCAGTTGTCTCCCGTATGGATCACACATGTTTACCTAATATCTACAATGTGTTATCTCGAAACTTATCAAACGAATTGTACGAATAAAAAATTATCGATGAAATTGCGGAAGTTTTTTTGGAATATTCTCATGTCTTTAAAATAAAATAGAAAAAGAATAATTATTTCCCAAAAAATAATTTCCAAATTCATTAAAAAAAAATTCTGTTAAGTATACCTACTTATTTATAAGAAAATAGGTTGTTAACTTTAAGAGAAAATAAATAAGAACACGAAGTTTTAATTAGGGTATCTATTTCAATTTCAACGTAAAATGTTTGTCTTTTGTTCGTACAATTCGTTTGATCAATTATCCAGATAACACATTGTATAGAGAAATATAATAAGGTACATAATTTGTAAAATGATTTTAGTATAAACTTAAACTTTTCTAAAGTAATGAGTAAACAAGTCTTGCATCTACGAGCTCAAGCAAACTAATGGTAGATCTAAGAGGTAGGTCGATTGCGTCTGGTAAAAAAATATCCCTACTCCGTCTGGAAATTACGGACGTACTTCCGAAAACCCCGTACGAACTTGGTTGTAACAGGGGCCGTACGGGAGAAAGTCAAGGGCCTGGATTTTTTCACGTTGTCCTTGCAAAATTCTCGTATTTACTTGTTTCTGTTGAAATTAATTAATGTCATTGGATTTTTCAAGTTTACTAGCTATTTTCCATTACCTACCAGCTCTTACATATTATCCTATTATTTGTACTGGCTTTACTCAAAACCAAAGAAATAATGGATTTTACAACAGAAATATGTTTTGACTTGCATAGGTTTTCGAGATTGTACGGATGTCCATGAAAAACTCCATGCTCCGTCATTGAAAGTACCAATGATGTTGCGTTTTCATATAAACCATCTACGTAATAGAAAAAAACAATTCCCGTACCGGATATTTTAAATTATTATAAATTGAATCATTGTTTTATTCCAGTTGCACTGGTTTAATCTATGGCATACAGCATTTAAATTATTTCTATTCTTACTGGAAAAAACGTAAAACAAGTAAACTTGTTTTTTTCTTTGAATTACTTGAATAATTCCCTGATCCGAGAATTTCGGAAATTCCATTCTTGGGAATGGAAAAAAGCAGATAAGGTGAATTGATTATTTCAAGGATAATGGTTTTTTTCATAAAAGTTTATGATTTTTTCTTGTATTCTGCGATTTTTATAAAACCATTTACTGTACGTGCCTTCACCATGGCGAAATTTCTCTCAGTGCATTATCTTTGTAATGAAACCAATACAGAGCGCATCAGTTGGTGGGTTTCCGAGTTTATAACGGACATAAAGACATTATAAAAATACCTATAGATAATTCATTATTTTTCCTCTCACAATTACTTCACACGATCCGGCAAGAATATTTATAGCTACGATACAACCAATTAACAAATTGGATTCTTTTTTTTTTTTTTTTTGAGAATGCAGCTTTATATTTTTCCTTCGATATTATATTATGAAGTTAGCTTTTCTGCTAATAAAAGTTCTCATAACGTATCGAAGCATTTGATATATTTAAGGTTTGTGTAGGCAAGAATAACCTATTGATCTGAATAAGAACGCGTATCACAAGCCGGATACCACAAATTCAATTTAGCGTGAGATTGCGGTCTTTGGATGTAGATTAAATTATGCGCGAGTTTGTGTAGAAATACATTGGGAATTCTTTTGAAGCTTGATTTAAAATAATACCAAGCATAATATTACTTATGTACTTTCTCTACAAAGGATAAAATCTGTTCCATGTTAAAAATACAACAATATTGTTTTCTAAAGCACAGTCTGTTCTGTTTCAACTGGAAGTATTTAGCACCTCGCAATTCTTATTTTATTGAATTTAACTGGTTTTTTTTTTAATTTTACAATATTTTTTTAGTAATTTAATCATATAACTTTTCAAGATTTGTCCAGGCTCAGCAGATGCCTTTTTACACATTATATTTGAGGATCAGGGATTAAATAAATAAATAAATAATAAATGAGTTTATTTTTCGACAATTATATACAATATTATAAACATTACCTTAGCAAATGAGTTAATCGAAAAATCCCACAAGACAAAGCCTAATTAATTGAATAGTTTCACTGTAGATGTTGAGAAACTACCAACTATTTTTAAAACCATAAAAACTCCATACTTTCTTTTAATAAAATCTCTACTGAAATTCAGAAGCTAGTTCTTGTTAATCACGTTATGTTTACAGCTTTGACTATCGGTTCAACTTTAAAATACCCAATAAAATACCCAAATATTGAAGTTCTTCAACATATCAATAAATCTGATTCTTTGAGAAGTATTTGAAGTAAGTCTCAACATAGTTAAATTATAATAAGACTTTTCCTGTTCTTGACGTAAACATTAAAACAATTTAAAAAATCTAATATTAACGTGCTTTACAGAATAATGCAGATAGAATGTCTTTATTAGGGATTCAATGATATAAATTTCATATTTATTCTTCTATGTAAATAAACAAACCAAATACCTAGGTACGTAGAAGGTATCAAGGCTTGTACCTTCACAGTTCTGCTTTTAATGTAAATAATTCTAATAAATTGAGGTATTAATTCCGCCTCCAAAATACCTTTGCCGAGCATGTTGTTGTTGTGTGATATTCCCCATACCGCGGTATTGGCTACGCAGGACACGCTATGAGCCCGATACTCGTCCTTTGGGAGAGGCAACGCGTGAACATTTTTCGTATTTTCATTACAAAAATATTTATGAATTCTATTCGAAATGAATACCAGAGTTAATATAATTGTTGTCGAAATGATACTGTGTTTTTAAATCACATGTTTTTATACATATTATGTACCTACACTTTTTTATTTAAAAGTTTTTTTTTTTTCATTATATCTGTTATGATTTTGGTTAGCGATTGAAAGTAATTCTGAATATGTTACATGTAACAAATAAATACTATAAATAAACTAAAAAATTGAACTTATTGATTCCGATTTATTGATATTGAAATTCTTTGATTCCATTACGGAGAGGTTGATGAAGTAAAAACTTTGGAAGACGTAATCAGCATTACAACTTTTTCGTTGGCAAGGTGTATAGCCTAATAAATTAAAACTATAGAAAAATAATGTAGGGACATCCGGATGTGACAAAAACAGGAGAAAGGTCAACATTTACTATCAAGCAGGCATAAACTGCTGCATTACAAGATGCTGGAATGAAGCTGTGCAATTGACGCAAGATAGAGAAGCTTGGAAGAATTTCTTGGCATCCACATGCTCCATATTGGGAGCAACCGTGGATTAAATATATGAGATAACCTACGAGTATGTTGCGAAACTTTATTTCAAAAATAATATTCTCGTGTTATCAAAATACTGAAATATCATATTTAATGTGCTTCACAACAATTTCATTGGGAAATTTTGAATATGGAAATGATATAAAGGCAATGAATGCTTCAGTTTATCATAATTATTAGTTTCGATTATACGTTACCTGAAAAAATATCAGTATGAAATGATCAGTGTGTTACTATGATAAACACATTTTCCGTTTCGTAATAACTTATCGGGCGTATTATTAGTTTCCTTTCCATTTTATTTAATATTATCGAAAATGTTCAAATTATTACGCGCCATGCAACAAAACAATTGGGCAAAGGTATGGTAGTACCTCCCATCACCATCACCACGTCTTCACCGCCCTGTATACAATCATTATAAACGCACTCGTTCCCTCCTTTACTGTACAAACGAATGATTAATGAGAAATTTCCGTAGGCTTTAAAACATTATTCGTGAATACTTTCATGTTTAAAAAAATGTCATGTGATGATGAGACGAATTTACTCCCTGATATTGCCTTTGATATTCCTTTTAAAGTAGACTCCTCCCTATCAAAGGATGTACATTTTTTTACACTTCAATTGATACACTTTTGCACGGCTTTTTAGTGAAACAAAATTTTTTGTTCTCTGATACAAATACTTGCGTAAAACGTGTCTGAAAAGTTTCCACTTTAATAATGCTTATAGTGTTATAGTTTTATAATTTTAAAAGAATAATAACAGAATTTAAGTTTGTAATTTTAGTTTGAGTAGGTATACAAGAACATAACATCTTTTCTCCGTAGAACAGACGTCGATTTTATTTGTACACTTTACCAATTTCAGATTCTCGAACCCTTCCTAGCTATAAACGAGGGTTCTGACCCTGTTTTAGATTCACCTGATGGTAATTGACAAGCCCCTAGGAGCATTTTCCAACTGTCTGACAGCTGAAACCGAGAAAGAGGAGTTTACCTCGTGGGATAACCAATATACCTTTAAAACTATTTTATTCTCTTTCTAAATTTAAAACAAACCTTTTTTCTTCCTATTGTAAATTGTTGAGAATGTCTCGTACAGACGTTTATTATTAAGTTTTGACTATTTCGTATATTGAACATTCTAATCTAGTTTTTATGAATAATTTACTTTTAATTTTAAAAATGGTATGAATATTCCAATCGAGTGTAGTTATGCATAAAAAAATAATCCTAGAGGTCAAACATTTGGATCAAAGAATCTCATTTATCGATTTGAATCAAGATTTAAACTGTCCAAGATGGAAATGCCCCAGATGATCCCTAAATGATGATGCGTGTTACACAGAGAATCATATCCTATACACTGAGATACTTTTTTACGCTGCTGTATTGTTTACTCGACTGACCCACCCAATGGTCTGTTCTTACTTAGCTATTTCGTGGAATACCTGTGAAGGATCAGATTTCAATTAACACAGATAGATTAAAATTTGTTTTAATTGACTATCGGTAAAGTATTCGAATTTCATTTTATTTCCATTTATAAACGCCCGAATCAAAAATGGTAATATATGAAAATTGATATTGGAAATAAAATAATAACTGGTTCACTACAATATTATTAAGTTTGATCGATTTTCAGAACTGGTACGACAAAAATATTTTAGTGCAAATTATTATTCCTTCCGTCACGGTATGTAATGAAGTACAGACAATTATGTTAGGCCGTCTAGACTTGATTCTTTCTTAATTCAACAATAGTACAAGTTTATTGGTTTGCGATACTATTCAAATAATTGGAATGTTTTTTCATGAGACATTATTAAATTCAACAAAATAACAGTTAGATTATAGCTTGTTGTAAATACAATAATAATAAAATGTAGTTTTACGACTTGAAGGTTATTTTATTACCTATAATGTTATTACAATAACTTCACGTCAAATGTGTATAGGAAGTAGCAAAATAATCTTATCTTTCATCAGTATGTAGATTTAGAAGGTTTCTTTCTTTATAGCAAGAAGATCTCTCATGATCGATATGACCGATATAATATTTGAGTGAATGAATGAAATGCGTTAATTTGTTTGTGTATACCTGAAAGATATAACTTGTTTCTTAGTGTGTGGTATCGATGTAGACTGGACTGGATCATTTTATATCTTGTCATGTTTTATATGTGTACAGGGGCCCTTATATCTTCTTCTTCTCCCCCTCGGATAGGTAGTCAGACAAGTACCTAAAGCATTTTTTATTTTTATATTACATAGATCACTCTCAATAGTGGATAACCACATTCAAAAAAGAAGAAGAAGATTTACAATTAATTATGAATTTAGACAAACACAGTTGCATTTTCGCGATTTTTTTATTGAAGCACGAGCGCTTTCGTCTTACTTAAGTAGACATCATCGAAAACTATTTGATTTAGAGGAAAGCGCTCGAGATTCAATTGAAAAGTCGTGAAAGTGGAACTTTGTTCGTCTAACTAAATTCATAATAATTAAAGAAAAAGTAACAACTAATGACTCTAATAATTCATTACTAATGTTCGATTTTTAAATGGAACAAACCACTATGGGCTTACGACCGTCTTCTAATGTTATTTCGAAGGCTGGCTTAGTGCGATCACTTTACGTTAACAACGTTCGTTAGGTGGTAATGTTTATCTCCGAAACTACTAATCAGGAGAATTCTCAACATGTTTAACATGTCGAAAAATCTCGTGTATGCAACAAGTAGAAATTTAATAATAAATTAAATATAGAAATAAAAGTTGGGAATTATTGAGAACAAGAGAGCAACCAAATTTAAAGACTGCGACTGCTGTCATGTATTTGGCGTCAGGATATGACTATGGATATAGTCATAATAATTAACTTTCAATACGTAAAAAGGGACATAAACGTTACAAAAACTAATTATACCCACCTATTTAAATTATGAACTATTATTTCGTTCTTAACATTTCAAATAATATTGGTGCGAATTTAAGAAACTTATTTTTTCAAATTATATTGGCCGGTTGACTGGTAGAGAATGTTTCAAGCATTAAGTTCCGCCGGCTATACTGACACCTATGTATAGAAGAGTGATATGGATTTATTTAACGCGGTGTTTAGAGAATCGGCTAAACTAAAATACTCAGAGATGATAGTACTACAATCTATTGAGTCACTCAGAAAACAGGTTCTTTATTCTACACATTATTTTAGTTATATTAAAAAGTATCGCAAATTTATGAGGTAAAAACCATGAAGATAACATAATTTCCAGTTATAATCTGAAAGGAACCGAAATCTTTTCACGCAGCATGAATGGTGTCATTAGCGCTCAAGTGAATGGTCTTGATAATTAGGATGTGCTTAATTACGATCCGACTTCAATAGACGCTCCTAATCCCCTGGTTGTTGTTCAAATATCGATTACCATGAATTTAATGTAGTGAAGCACTTACCAAGATGTTTTTTTTTCCAACGTAAAGGCGTTATTTTATTGCTGAGGACATTTCCATGAATCTGAGTTTTCTCTAGAGATCGAACGACATGTTATGAGTTTTATTTTTATACGCATTACCAGAAATTTTCTCTCATATTGTGATTGTTTCTAACAGCTGCTTTGCGCAATATGAAACAAAATGCCTGTTACAATAATACTTGAAATTTGTATCATGCTACAAGCTGGTATATTTTAGCCGTTTTTAATAGTAGACTATGTCTCCAGGTTATATGTCATATCTTTAATATGTCATATCTTTCCTACTATTATCTTCCAGATCATCAATTCAAATCAGATGGATATCTATGATCAATTTTGAAATGCGTGATTTTGACTAGAGACACTTAAAGATTTGTGAACATTATTACTAGTCACATTTTGTCGCGGATTCGTCTTTGGTTTATGTTTATACTGCTCCACAAATATGTCATTGATCTACTTTTGGTTGCCAGTGTGTTTTTGATATAAACAAACGAACTAATAAATTGATACAATTTAGTTCTTTAACATATTTTCTTCTTTTTGTTATGCTATTCCTATACCCAACGACCATCTGAAAATGAAGTTCACTTTCTGGACCAGTCTATGTAATTCTGCAACCTTCTGGACACTAAACCACTGTCTTGGATTTATTGGCCACGAGGCACTTTCACGTCCCATACCTCACCTGCCCTCAATTTTTCTTGCCACAATTAATTGTAGGACGGAAAATTTCCAATTTGCTAAGTTGTCAGCAGCTTTTTATTCTTATTTTTCCACCGCAAATCTTTATCATTGGGCAAAAGATGGGAATACGTTCGGTTGAGCCAGAGTTCTGCTCATGGTTTGAGAATTCTTCTCTTAATTTCATACAGCAGCACTAACAGAATATCACATGCAACTTTTTTCCATCTTAAGTCATTCTAAGCTTGCCATTACACAAGCGTAGATGTTAGACCTCGCCATCTCAGTCCTTGTTTTGATTTCAGTATAGGTATCTCTCCAACGCAACGGATTGTGGCTTCGTTTTATTGCTTTGATAAATAATAATTATTAGCACAAACAAGCCTCAGTGCTACAAATTGCCCATGTTGATTTTCCGTGTATTGTTTCCAATAACACAATTGCTCTACCCGCAACGTTTGCAAAACAAAATTTTCTATTTCTCTATTGGGAGTTACCATCCTTGTGTCTGTTATATTTTTTCTTTTTATTTCTAACAAGTACCCAGGAGCCAAACGTTAACCGCAAGTAATAAAGACCAGAGTATCTACGGACAAGTAATTGTGTTCCGAGCCTATGTAGCGTTTTGTATACACAGCCATCTCGAATCCTTTATACTTTATACGTATGAACATTATTTACAACAAGTTTCCCGACAGACGTTGTGCTGTGGTCTAACTATGAATATTCAATAAGAATTTAAAAGAATTATAAAAATAAGTTTCAACCAATGTCATTACGACTGATGCATCTGTTTAAAACCACATATTTTCCATCCGTATTCTGCCAAACGCACCAACTATTAAACAACTGACGGTCAATTTGAATTCAAAATTAGATTTATTCACTTATCGCGTTTTGATTATAAAAAAATGCGTTTCTATATTATAATAATATTTTTAATGTCAATGGTTGTCAGATAAATAAAAATTCTATAGGATATTTCACAGATGGCATTGATGTATCGAAATTTCCGTACTAATTTTAATAAATATTACCTACCTATATTTTATATCGATGTTGTATTAGTTAATCTGTTATCAGGAGCGGAGAAGAATCCCACAAACCAAAATGATACAGAAAAAATAACAACTAATGACTCTAATAATTCATGACTAATGTTCGATTTTTAAATGGAACAAACCACTACGGACTTACGACCGTCTTCTACTGTTATTTCGAAGGCTGGCTTAGTGTGATCACTTTACGTTAACAACGTTCGTTAGGTGGTAATGTTTATCTCCGAAATTCCAAATTTAAAGACTGAGACTGCTGTCATATAAAAATGATAAAAAACTGTACATCCGATCTCGGGTTATACCGAAGTGTTCGCACAAACCCTACTTTCTTTTATAGTATAGATTATGTTGTGTTTTTCTTCTTCAGAACATGTTGAATCAGGGTGGCTCATATCATGATATAACAGAGGCTACGTTATCCGAATGTTTTTTTTTTTTTCATTAAAATATACTCTTTATTCATTAAAATAATAAAAACAATACAAGTCCTGTTAAGGCTTTTACAAGCCTTGTCAACGGGTTCTTTGCATAATTATTTCATAATACAAAAATAATTCAATTGTTTGTTTCTATATCATAGTCACACTAGATATATCTAGTGTGACTATATATATATATATAGACAATATTGCTGACTCTACTATGATTGATAAATTTATATGAAACAAAAGATTGATAAAAACAAAACTAGTCACACATGTTACATGTTATTATATCATTAGGCAGATTAAAGATCATAACTACGGCTAATGGTTAACACAACACATTTTCATTTATTTTAAGATACTTTTTTAAATAAATATAAATAAATAAAGCTTTATTGTGAAATAAAAAACAAATTTTATGCAAACATTCAAAGTCAAAAGGCGGACTTATCCCGAAGGATCTCTTCCAGCCAACCCAAATTACAAACAATCAATATTAAAACAAGATACGCGAAAAGAAAAAAAAAGATAAAAAAATAGCTCAATTCAACCGTATTTTTTTTCTATTAAATCCGCAGAATCATGGTGATAAAAAATCAATTAGAAAGCCATTAAGTTTAAGGTACATGGTATTAAAAAAGATTGTTTAACTTAATATATATCCACAGAATTACCTATCTTTTGAATAATCTTTACACGAATGGTTTTAACCTTTTTCTTTGAATTCTCGTTAATAAAATTAATTATCATTGAAGCTATCATTATAATATTTCTTTTTTTTTATTATTGTTTTTGGCATTTCATCCACAAATTCATGGATTATGTAAAAAAAAAAATTTTATTCTGGATTAGGCCGAGGTTCGACGGGCGGGTCAGCTAGTAGTTGAAAATTTACAAAATAAATACGTTTTAAATTTTATTTCAGCTATAGGGAAGCCATTTTATGCTTCTATTTTTAAAGTCAATAAATTAGGTGGGCAGTTTGTATAAGCAGGTGCTAAAAATGTATCCCTTTTTATAATTTTTCTCGTCCATGATTTGCTGTGGAATAATGCCCCTCACGTAAAGGAGATTAGTCGTCCGGAGTCACAATGAGACACTTAATCGTTATAATTATAGAACGTAAATTAATCTAGGTAAAATTTATTTTAATTAATATATCTACGTGATATCATTATTCCAAATAAGCTTTGCATGTTAACCTTTAAAAGTTGTTTATTCAATATGCTTCTTTCAGACGAATAGTTATGTATTCTTAATGTCATTCTTGTATCATTAACGAATACTTCATTATTATTGTTGAGAAAATTTGAATAGCTTCGGAAATGGTTTTTTGCCTTTTCTTATTCCGAAATAATAATTAAAACCGAGAAATTTGATAAAAAGAGGTTCAAACTTAATATTTTTTATGATAATTTATCAATGTAAAGGTCTATTATTTTTAGCATTGATTTGTATTTTTACTTAAGAAATTCTCTGGAAGAGGACTTTGCCTCCTTAGACCCCTTGCCTTCTTGGACTTTCTGAGGCGTAAGGGATTCGTGGGGAAGCTCTAATTGGAAGACACCATGAGCAAGCAGGGGAAGCACAAAAGACGACTCTAGGTCAGAGTGCAAAACACCACCAGAGGTAACAAAACCTCGGGAATTACAGGGCTTACAAAGGAAGAAGAGGATTTGAAAATGGCTTGGGAAGAGATTTCTCAAATAAGAGAGATCTTTATTTACTGCCCAGATTACATACAGAACCAAAAACCTCTTCTTGAGAAATAAGCTGGAAGAGCAAAGGTGTGCTGGAAGATATCCTTCATCTTGTCCTTTATCATTAAAATTTCATTTATTTATTTAATCTGGATAAGAAACATGTTTTCTATGGCTTATCATGAAAGGAGCCGAAGAATTTCTTCGACTCATACGAAATTATGGAACCATCATACCCTTTATGCCTGGATGAATTATCGGGATGTGAAATTTGCGTGGTAGGATGCGCCGCGACAATGTTATAAACTAATAACTTAACATAATTATCCAAGTAAGTTCTAGATTTCACTATTCCGAAATATCCCATGTAATATTTACACAATATACATACGCATCAAATAAATGATCCCGTTCGTGTTAACACTTTGTAAATTCCGCGAGATGTTAATAATAATGGCGTGACTGTGCTCCCGACTCTTGGAGAGAAAAGACCCATTAACTGTGATATCACAAGCATTACTCCCTAATGACTATAGCGTCATTAAACGCCAACTCACCTCCGCGCATTTTTGGAAGTCCAATAATAATCCTTTTATTGTTATAATTTTACGATCTTGATACACCCTCACGGTACATGTTAATTTCCTCTTAACATCGTTATAAAATTTGATATGATTTGTTTGCGTATGTGACGAGGGTCTCCCCATGTGCTTTGTGCGCCACAGCCTCCACCCTGGCTGTTCATTTGTGTGCGGCATAATCCATGACGTACATTTCAGCACAACCTGCACAGCGCCATACATACTTCACACATTAATTATCATTCAACACCATTTGTCCGCCGGAATGCTAAATTACGTATTAATACCCATACTTTAATATAAACTGATATCACAATATTTGTTTAATGTGCTCATTTAAATGAGAAATTATATGCGAAACAATATGAGGTGATAAAAGATAGAGTATTTGAACTAAGCGCCTAAGAAGGATTGTGGGAAATAATTTACCTAGTTTATTTGTGTCAAAAATTATTTTGTATTATTTGCCAGTACCCCGGAGCTGATCCATCACCAAGAACATAAAACGCATTTGAAAACGTCCTAAAAAGTTACGAACTTTCACCAATCAAGGTTTCGAAGTTCTGTAACCATCCTTGATGGTCCTTGGACTTCTAATCAAGAGTTCCCTAGCTCCAGTGTGGAGCATATAAATCATTCTTGTTCAACTTCTTAACTCACGCAAAATTTCATAAAAATCAGTCCAGACGTACAATATAGGTACATTCATAATATATGCTTAATACTGTTAATTTTTACTCATCATATTTTTTTTTATAAGAAATAAAATTAATCCAACTTTAAATACGATTAAAAACCTCATATTTAAATTCTCTTGAAAAAAATGATTTAAGATAATAATATTTTTAAATTATATTCGAGCGAAGGATTTTTTCTTTCAACCTTTCTTAAATAAACAACCCGATTTCTAACAGTTGAATGGTAAAATTAAGTACGAAAACAATTGAAAATTCTTATCAGTTTGGGCAGAGTTAAATAATAAGCCAAGCGTCTCTATAAAAACAGTTTTCAACTTGAATTATTCTTTTGTTTTAAAATTACACTCCGACTTCTTTTCATTAAAGTCAATCCCACAATAGTAATTATTTATTTTAATTAATAAAAAAAATGGGGGTAAGAATCTCTTAAGGATCACTTCTTCAGCACTGCAACCTTCTCAATAATTGGCTTGTTTCATGACGAGATCAAGCCTTTCACTCCGAAGAATTCCATTGCCGTCCGGCCAATCTCTTCATGATATGCCACATTTGTAGGGGACCTCTTTTCAATCATTTCCATTTGTTTTTGTTATATATAGTCGATGTTAGGATTCGACTTGTTCCCTATACCAACTCAACGTCTTTTTTTTCATATTTGTTGTCGTCATTGAATATGTTATTTCTGTGATTCCTAAATTCTCATCAATATTAATGTTGTCACACAACCGAAATTTATTGTTTTTTTTTTTTTATTTCAGGTATGTACTAAAAAAACTCATCACTCTTTGATTTTCTAAGGCACACTTAAAACATCTATGTAAGTACAAGCTTCTTATTTCTTTATCCGTGTCCTCTTCCTAGTTGGAGCTCTTCAATTCTTCGCAATTTTAGCAGCAACACATATAAACACGAACGCCCTGAAGGTCATCTTAGTTGTCTTCGAATTGTTAAGAAGTCCCTACCGCGTCTCTGATTACCTTGAAGATGGTAATTGAGGTTTAGATGGACTATTTCTTCATAGACTCAGGTAGGTCAGTCAGCGTTCAGCAGCCTTATAGGAGATTTAACCTGCGGCTGGAGTGTTAAGTCTCTAATACCTGTCTTCGGCACAGCATCATTCCGATGGATGCCCAACGTTCTTCTGTTTCACAGCATAGAAAACGACAGGCATTGTATAGTCGAACATTAGTCTTACAACGAAGGCGTTTGACTTTCAGACCCTAGGTATAAATAAAGTAACTACGTCATTCTCAACAAAATATTGGCATTTTATCATCAACTGCTCACTATTTAGTATGCTGTTTAGTTTCACCAAGAAAATTTTGAATATTACATGTGTGGAATTAATTATGTAAGAAAATTTAGCCCAATGCTTTGTGATGCTACATAGTATATCAGTGCGCTTCTGTGAAACATCAGCTTATATTAGTCTGCTTTAGTGTCTCGTGGCTGCGGTGAAGCCGCTCCATTCCTTTTGTTCCGATTCTCACGAGGATAAGTTCTGTGTATTGCTTCCATGCATCTCGGCATCGTGCGAAACCTTTAGTTGTTCAACATAATGGCCTGTTATTTAGAATTGCAACACCACTGCTACTCTGGAAATGTTAATGTATATTGTCGACGCAAATTGTATTCCTATGTACCTTCTGATTTGTTCATTCTCAATATTATTTATTTTATTTTAAATGAATCTGTGCTCACTCAAAGTGAACACAAATACACTCTTTGACTCTTTCACAGTAAGCTACTTAAAGCTTGTGTCGTGAAAGAGGAAGATGGTCGGCACTTGGGATCGAACCCACGACCTCCGCATTCAAATTATGATTCATGATTCAAGCATGTATTTTTTTTATCCTTCAAGCCGTTTCCCGCAAGGGGTAGGCAAAAAGTACGGCCTTCCATTCATTCCTTACCAGACAGACACGAAAGCCAACAACTTCATTCATCGGTTACTATGTCTTCACTGCTGAAAAAAAAACGTTCGCTTTAAAAACAATAATAATTGTAGAATCATGTTTTTTTTGTGAACAAAATAAGTTCCGCCAAAAACTGTTGCCGATACTTGGAAAAGGTCTACTTTTGAATTTAAATACATTTATACCTAAACAAAAATATTTTAAAATAAATGAAAATAAAAACTTATTCGGATGGTAAGTACAATGAAATAATAAACCATACTGCGAAAATAAATGAACTCAAATAAAAATGTAGGCACCAGGAAGAGATGAGTGTTTTGTATCCACTCTAGACCTTGCCGCTTGTTTGTCAGAAACTGATTGAAAGCAAAATAAATAACAGGGGCGAAATCTCAAACTCAACAACCCTAGCCTACAAAACAACCTACACCAAAAATATATTATGTATATCACTTCAAAATCGAAATTCGTTGCACAAATGGTTCAATTTTACATTTCGATTTATATTTTACTTTATGATATCTTCTTCTTGTCGAGTCATACTGTGTGCTTTTGAACATTACATCATTATTACCACCATCACATCATAAATTTATCTAACAAAATAAGTAAATATAAAGTCAGATTATAAAATGTTAAAAGAATAAAAAGAAATGGTAAAATTAATAAAAACAAACAGTTAAAAGAGTAAAAAAAAATAAAAACAAAAATTCAAGTTATGTAGGGTAGCCTAGGCAAGCCTTCAGATGCAAATTTTCTTTAGCCCACTGGACGGCCCGGTCATTTGCCATGACCAGGTCCTGTTGTTTCACGTGGTGCTCCAAGCGTGGGCATGAAAACCAATGTTCCAATTCCTGTGTCTCTCCGCATGCGCATCTCGAGTCATCCTCGTAGCCCCACCGGTGGAGGTTTGATATAAAAATATATTTTACTATATCATATGAACTTTAATATAAACTTTGTTTTATTCTATCTAGAAAAGATGCCACTATTTTTGACGTCTTGTCATGAACTTACTACAAATAACGTCGCAACTCGTAAGGACGTTGAATGTTGCTATGGCCCTTTCAACCGTCACGTTCGGTATTTTCTATTATTTTCATACTCTCTACACAAACAAACTGAAAGATCAAAATTTTATTTTATTATGAAACGTTAGTGCACCATTTACGAGTTATATGGAATTCATTTTGTAATTTGTCACCTAATTTTTGGAAGCCATTCTATCTACTGGCTGACAGTTAAAAGCTTTTAAACAATCCTGGTTACTTTCATTTCAATTGCTTTCGTACTTCTTGCAGTTGATATTGTCTTTCATTATTTTCATAAATAATTGTAATGAAACAATTTGAATTTTAAGGAGATAATGTTCTTCATAACAGCATTTTTTACGAAGAGATACTTTTTCCAAAGATAAATTAATATTCAATTATGTATTTTTTTTAAATATAATCAAATCATTAATTAAATGAAATAATTTTTAATCTTATTAAATTATAAGATATTTGTGAAATTTCTTCCGTGTACCTAATCAAAAGAAAATTATCCTTGAAAAAATATTATTTTATACAATTCTGCGGATTTATGTTATCATGATGGAATTTTTTTTAAATCATTCTTCACAAAGACAATATAAGGCCTTTTGAATAGCAATTTTTTTTTTTTTTGTAAAAATGAATCTGTGCTCACTCAAGGTGAACACAAATATACTCTTTGACTCTTTCAGAGTAAGCTACTTAAAGCTTGTGTCGTGAAAGAGGAAGATGGTCGGCACCTGGGATCGAACCCACTACCTCCGAACGAAACAGTACGAAAGCCGGCATCGTATCCGCCAGTCTACCAACCACACAATATGAATCCTCCTTAAATTTGCAGCTAATAGAGCTTGCCTTAGAGATATTGGTATTGCACCATTCGTGTATATGCTGTGATGGTTGTAGGTATTCGACATGTCTGTCAATTAAAAGTTTTTTATTCTTATAAAAAAAAGAGTTCTTACAGTGTCTTTCATTTTATACAGTAAACGATTCATCCGCGTAGTATGAAACGATGTTTTAATGTGTACGTGTTTGCGTGTAGGATTTTCTCCAACACTTTTGTTATCAAACCTTCGAAGTGTCGCTTTACAACTTGCCGGTGTGGAAATAATTCATTGTTTCGTTCAAATTTCACAAACCTGGGATCCGATTGATGTTTTGTACCAAACACAGGCATTTATCTTAATTCACCACGCAGGTATGCTGCCAAGCGTTTCTCTCTCTTTGATCTTCTTTTTTTAATTTAAATTAATCCACGCGCATTTATATGAAACTTTTTATGTTGAAACAAAGTCAATATGGGGAGGGATTGTAGGTACGCTGTAATTCATTTGTTTCGTTGAACACCTACAATAGAATAATTGTGTTTGAACAATTGTACGTTGAATCAACTAAAAGTCCCAGTCCGAAGTGTGGGTTCAAAACCTAAAAAAATAGTATTTGTTGGTATAAGTAATTTTTGCCGTATTGTTTGACAATTGTCGAATAAGGTTTGATATTAAGTTTTTATTCACTGATATTCAAAGAAAATTTGTATTAAAAAAAATTAAAGGTTGATAGAGAGTTGCTGACAAATATCAAGGTCCGGAAGGTGTCCTACTTTGGTCATGCACTTAAGTAGAGGGGAAAAATACTACACTTAATTATTAAGGGAAAAATAGAGGGTCGACGAGGGGTGGGCCGACGGCAGATATCCTGACTCCGAAATAGTCTAGAATAGACTGGGATCACGAGTCTCGAGGGACTTTTTCGTGCCACACTGGACCGGGATGCATTCTCCAGAGTGAAAGACATCGTTGGGGCGACCTGACACGACGCAGGAAGAAGAAGAATCAGAAATTTAACGACTGGAGGTATTGTTAAATTTTAATAAATCTCCAGATATTTGTGAATAGCTTATGACTTTTGAAAAAAAAAATGTAAAAAAAACTCCCTTACACATGTTTTCTGAGCAAAATAATTCTAATCTGGCTAGGTAACTACTTGAGATTAAATCGATCTCCGGATCTGCGGCAGTTCTTACAATAATTTTACATGATCTAGTGAAGAGATTATAAGTTGAAACTCTTTTATAAAGTTTTAGAGGAAGCACGATAAAGGCGTTTTCACGTTGAGAATATCATTGTAATTATCAAACAATAATTACAAGTAGGTATTTAGTTTTCAATATACTAACTGTTAAAGGCACTGGCTCTTCTCAGACACGTAGATCCTGTGCCGCCGTGTGGTGGACGCTGGTTGTGCACGTGATTCACGTAGTTGCGCGGCCTAAATCGGATATTATCCGGTTTGCTGCGCCTTTTCACTTCACACCCTCCTGTCCTCTTCATGCCTAACGACGCTCCCCTACACTCACTCTCGGTGTGGAAATGTTTCTAAAATATATATATATATATATATATATATATATGCTTAGATTAAAAACGATGGTTGATATTATTATATAATTATTTATTATTCTTCGGAAATGATTCAACAAAAGTTATAAGTATTCAATATTATTCAATTTAACAGTACAATTATTCAAAATCAATAGCGAACAACGACTATCTCAATGGTTATTCTGTCTCATGCATAGTTCGTTACCGCTTTCTACATTAAATATTTGAAGTTAATATTTTAAGTATGTACCTACATATAATATTTTAATAAACTAGCTACCACCCCTTCCAGGAACACGCGCAACAAATAGAACTTGGGTACGCAAAAAAAATAAAGTCGCTAAGTCCTTTCAACACGCCCATGCAAAGATTACTCAGGGGGAGTTGTGATCTTGACGAAATTGATATTTGCTACACATGTATACACATACACAAGGAAAGGTAGCACTGGATTTTTTTAATTGTTTTTGATTTTAAGTTTTTTTTTTGTGATATCTGGCACTGTTCCGATTTTGTTATTATTCTCCTTTTGTTCTCTTGTGTCATCTAAGTACAATTACTTATTTATTTTTTCTGATTAAAAAAAATGTATATAGGTAAAAGCAATCAAACCAAATCATTTTAAAATAAATGCATGAATATTATTGAATATCAGTGGCGAGCGGCTGGTACAAGACAATAATCCTGGCTTACCCTAGAATTTTCGAGAGGAATATAAAAATAGAAACATTTCAAAGATTGCTATAACTCTGACGAAAAATTTAAAAAACTTATATGCACGTCAAAAAAATATTCTTACATGACCCCTGGTTGCCATGGTATAACAGTATTTTTATATTCTATGGACCAATAATAACGAGAAAGTACTGCTTTCATCTCCTCTGACGTTCCTGAAGCACTCCTTAGTCAAGGCTCAGTGCGTCCCTTTCGCACTAGCATTTTGCAGGCCGATCCCTTCCCTTTAATTTTGTCGACACCGTCGTCAATATCAATTGGCCCACCACGGGTCATTTTTTCCAAAGGAAATTTAATCCGGGATTATTTAGAGTTGCCAACTCTCAAACAAAATCACGTAATGAAATTATTGGAATTACTTTATATAATTCAGAAATTAATGAGGATTCCATACAAAATATCCTGTTATTTGCTTTTTTAATAATAAACAATGAATGTATCACGGAGCAGATTAACCCATACATATTTTATCGGTTACTATAACAACAGTAAATTCTCGTCATTATTTTGATATATTTTATTTTTGTAGTATGGCAATTTAATCGGTAATATAAATTGTCAAAATGTATTTTAACACGGTGTTTTTGAAAGCTGTACTCATTGTTTATTATATCGGTTTTAAATATATAATATAGTTTTTTGTCATTTAATGTGAACTATACTTAGGTAATTTAGTGTTTCGACGATTCAAAACCTGTTGGCCTTTTAAGGCAGCCTTTAGCTTGGGTGTTTATTTAAAATGACATTCGATATGAATATGATTTAAGCGGCAAGGTGAAAGTTTATCAATGAAAGGTTAAAAAAACATCAAAAGTTTGTTTTTATTAAAATAATACAGTTGTTGCTGTCTAATCATGATTGTATTCATGTTTTCTGTGTCCAGTCATTATCAAGAATATTACTGACGTCAAGGAATGTTTGATTTCGCAATATGTTTTTAAATGAATAATCTCAAAATGTTTAACAGTAAACCTTTAATTAATCTCAGAATACTAGTTTTTTAAGTGCGCCCATGGCCTTTTCTTGCAAATTTTGCTTTCTTATGGCCGAATTCATATGTGAGACTTTAAAGCACTTGATAATAGAACTCTTTATAAAAATTCAAAAAAATCTTTAACTTTTTATAACAAAGTGTGCATTCAAATGGCTTTTATCATGAGAGTGATTAATTATTTGATTGATTAAAATTTTTATTGCAATTATAGCATTCGTATGGCTTTTCTCAGCTATGAGTTCGCATGTGACTCTTTAAATTACTTGAGTCCGCAAACTTTTTATTCCACACATTGCATTAGTAAGGCTTTTCTTCGCTTTGAAGTCCGGCTGTGCGTAATAGTTTCCTGATTTCGTAAACTTTGCTTTCTTATGGACGAATTCATATGTGAGACTTTAAAGCACTTGATAATAGAACTCTTTATGAAAATTCAAAAAAATCTTTAACTTTTTATAACAAAGTGTGCATTCAAATAGCTTTTATCGTGAGAGTGATTAATTATTTGATTGATTAAACTTTTTATCGCAATTATTGCATTCGTATGGCTTTTCTCAGCTATGAGTTCACATGTGACTCTTTAAATTACTTGAGTCCGCAAACTTTTTATTCCACACATTGCATTAGTAAGGCTTTTCTTCGCTAGAAGTCGCGCTGTGCGTAAAAGTTTCCTGAGTTGGCAAACTATGCTTTCTTATGGCTGACTTCGCATGTGAGTCTTAAAATGACCCGAAAAATTATTTTTCTCCACATCAAGACCTTTAAAATATGTTACGGTCAGCCATATTACTAGAACAAAATTTGTCTTTAGTTGCGAGTGACGCCAACTTCTGGGAAACGCAGGAACTACAGCGTTAATGAGATCAGTCAGTCAGTGAGGCAGTGTTCAAGACAAATATTAGACAAATAGATTTAACAGTAATAAAAAAGAAGAAGAAGAATTTTTCCAAAAAAAATCGACACTTGTTCCGCATTTTTATCCATGAATCATCAATGTTTGTAGGTAGTTATCTACTGTTAAATTTTATTTATTTTCTAAAAATTTTTTTTTTTTTTTTTAATAAATAAAATTGAACAGTAGATAGTTTAACCTACATACATTGATGATTCATGGATAAAAATGCGGAACAAGCGACGAATTTTTTTTGGTGAAATTCTTCTTCTTCTTTTTTGTGTCGGCTTGCCCAATTTTTTGAAAAAATAAAACCACCGCACGCCACTGTTGAATATGTATGTAAATATTTCATTTAAAAAGCTTCAGATTAAGACCTATCGCTCAGTGAAGTATGTGTATAGGTTATTAAAACCGATTCATTGAAACACCATTATCAGAATAGATAATGTTGAAATATTTCTAGAGAATTTAATACCGGAATAGCTGTTACTTATAAATATGCATGTGTAGGCATCAGGGCGGTTCACATTCTAAAGATCGTATCTCCTTCCGATGGGGTTTCTTTCCTAATGGATAATTGATTACACCCGACTCAATAATCAAACGAATTTAAATGGGGACCAGCAGCCAGTCTCTCCCGCTCGGTTATTCCATTACCACACTTTTTTACATTCCTCTTCTCCTGGGGACCCCCGACGTGATGAGCTTCCCAGCCAAACTCTCTGCAAATGTTACTTAAATTCAATGTTTAAAACATCTTCACTTATGTATTCAACCGCTATTTAAAGGGTTGCGAAGCCGACCTTCTGGATGTCTTAGGAACATGAATTATTAGTTCTATCTCTCTATCAGAAAAAATAACCAAAAAAAGAGATATTTAAAACTTATTATACGAGTAAAGAACTGACTATTGTGATGATATCAATCGATTATAATCGATATTTTCTCACTTTCAATTTTTCACATAAAACATCCTAAAAAGAAACTACATATCTACATAGAAGAGAAAAACGTATGAAGCATGTATACTACCAGTGACTACATATGCACTGAAGACAATGTTCCTCACAAGAAGAAATGCCGAAAAATTAAAATGCATGCAGCGATCCATGTAAATATACGTGCTTGGTTTATACCTTATGCCTAAGAAATAGAATAAGAAATGAAGAAATTAGGAATAGAACCAGAGTGGTAGACATCATGGATCGCATAGCACGACTGGAAGTGGCAATGGGCAGAACATGTTGCAAGACAAGATCCCACAAGATGGACTCCAAAGATTTTGAGATGGAGACCCTGGGAGAATAAGAGAGGCGTCGGAAGACCTCAAAAAAGATGGTCCGACGACATAGCCGCTGTGGGGGAGGGGGGGAACTGGCTGCAAATAGCAGCAAATAGTAAGAAATGGAAGAATATGGAAGAGGCCTATGTCCAGCAGTGGATAAATGAAGGCTTAAGAAGAAGATATCTACATAGGACTGCGACGCTTTAATCCTTGTTGTCATAACACTCAATAGTTGACATACCAATTCCATGTTAGCCCAGCGATTGGTAAGAACTTTCTTCTGCCTAAACCTATAAATATTTGTTTCTTTCCTCCTAAATGTATTAGTTTGCAGAGCACAGCAATGGCGAACAAATGTGTTGCTTGAAATCAAATCAATCACCTTGTGGATCAACCGTCAACCTCTCCGCCGATTTTATCACATTAAACTTTCAGCTACTTTTAATAATACTTGAATCTTCAAATATAATCATTGAAACAGACAATGGTAGACTGAAAAAGAAATTCATGTTGACAACTGTTTAATATTGGACAATTTGTGACGGATAAGGTTATAACTTTAACTATTCTCATGAAGTCGATATTGGAATAACGAAGTAACGATTTCATCAGTTAATTGAATTTATTTTATTAACGTTCTACCCTTATTTTCTCTGATCCTTCGTTCTTTAAAGCTAGTACAAATTCAAAAGCTTGTTTTTCTCTTATTCTATTTTAGTTTCTATAAATACTTTTGTCTATTAAAGACATGAATAGGAAATCGAAATAACATGTCATCATTTCGAACATGATCACATGTTATGCCCCCAGAAACGGACACTGCCAAAGGCGTTTGGAACAAACATTGAAAATTTTGTTTTGAAGGTTTTATCCTTGTTTTGAAAATTGTAATTTATTCTGAAATGAAACAAAACTTTTAGATATTAGATACCTATACTAACATCTACTCTAAAATAAACTATTATCAAATTGATTTTTTTTTACTACATCATTTTTATGATCTAATAGATTAAACAACATATTATTTTTCTAGAACTAACAGGAATTACTTATGTAAACAATTTATCATGTTAAAAAATATGCTATTCGTATAATGGTTTATCATAAATTATGATAAAAAATTGTACGAAATTCGCCTATTCATTAAACCTGCTCTTATATATTTGAATATGTTTTTTTCCCGTAAACAATTCAATCATCGACAAACGTCAAAAAGATTTTGTGATGCCCGTGTCATTTCCTTGATAGATGGCTCATGTTACATTTTAATAAGGTCGGTCCGCCCAATTTGATCTTTTTCCGACTTGGAAATATTTTTTATAAAAATGCGAAACATTATTCAACAAGACATGGACAAAATACTTCTTACAATATGTCTTATTATATATCATGTATCTTTGACATAATAAGGATAAAGAATCCATTTACATTAGTTTACGTTTTTAATGTTTATGTTAACGTTTTTTGGAAAATATCGGGTGGATAGCCCTTAGAAAATACAGATTTTATAATTTGTTGAAAGTATTATCTCTGCTTTGTTATTTTATCAACGACTAGCTTTCCAATTTAACCAATATAATTGCGACCGATTTATCTGTTTAAAAGAATGTGTACAGGGCTAACAATCCCATCAACTGACAGTTTGTCAAACGCAAAGTAAAATTAAAAAAATAGAAAAGATTATGTGTATTATGTATCTACTGTCAAAACTACTCAGTTCAATTTTCTTTAATTTTATAATGTGTCGCGCAATTTTCTTTTTTTTTTTTCTTTTATAAGAACCTTTTTCTGATAATAGTGAATAAATGAATTAACGAAATTGGTCCATCCGCTCACGTGTGATGCAATGACGCTAAGCAATTTGTTAATTACGAGTATGTGCAACAACACTGACCATAATTTGAAAAAAATTTCATTATGGTTGAACTATTAATATATGTATATGTAATATAATATAAATATACAATACAACAATACAATTCTCCCTTTTACACCCCACTCAGGGGCATAGGGAGGCAACAAGAGCTCTCCATTGCGCTCGATTTTGCGCAATGTTTATGACCTCCTCCCACACTATGTCCAAATCCCTCAGCTCTGCTTTGAAGGAGCGGAACACAGTGTGAGAGGATCTTCCTCGTCTTCGGGACCCTGATGGGAGGAGGAACAGCGCTCTTCTCCGCCAATTGTCATTCGGCATCCTTAACACATATCCCAGCCAAGTCCATCTCCTTCCCACAATGGTAGAGGTGATGGGCTCACGTTGGGTGCGCCGGCGTATAGCGTCGTTCGTGATGCGGTGGAACCATATTACGCCCAGAAAGCTCCTGAGGCACTTCATTTCAAAAGCTGAGACTTTTTGTGCCTGGGCTTTGGTCAGGGGCCAGGACTCACACCCATATTATAGGAGAATGGGCAACACACACGCATCAAATAGTTTACATTTTGTCTCGACACTAAACGCCGACGCATTCCAATCTTGGTCACGTTGTTATAAAGGCGTCACTTGCCATACCGATACGTATCGGGAGCTCAGCCTCGAGGTCACCAGAGGTGGTAATGGTTGCTTCCAGGTATTTAAATTTATCCACTCGGGAGACCTTGTGACCGTCGATGGTTATTGGTGAGCCCAGATTTCAACCACAATACAATACATTTGAAAAAAAGGTTTAAAATGAGATACATTACGTCAAAATTATGTTATTACGTTGTCTGTGCGATTGGAGTTGATTGCAATCGGTTACAATCGTATAAGAGATTTATTTTCCTTTTAGCATACTGTTGGCGCTGGTTCGTTAGTTTCGTGGACTGTAGATTGCTTTGAGGAATCTCTGTTAGATTGAGACAGATTGATGAGTATTCTGGTGGGTATTTGCTCCCTCTCAACCTGATCAGCAAGACACTACTGTGACTTTAGGTGCGAGGAAATATAATATGGAAGAAAATTGAAAGGACTTACCCTTGTTTCTTCACACACTAGTTTTAATTTCACTTGTAGTTTAATTAATTTAATTTTATGATTAATCCGGCACGAGCTCGTGTTTATTTTTATGATTATTATTTAAGATTATTTGTTTGATGCGGTTGATAATATGATTCAATGATGATGCGTATGCGGCGAGTTATTCAGAGGAACTGAATATTGCTCCAATATTGTCACAAGGGTAATTAAGGATTGGAACAATAATCAGGTAGGAAGTTATGACTTGATGGAACTTAAGGAAGGTTCACACCAAGCCACATAAAGGCGCATCCACATACAAATATTTCATTAGTAGGTTGTTTCAGAGCTTCGGCATGTATGTGGAGAAGTTCCCCAATGAATGTCTTCCTTTCTCTCAACCGTAGCCCGAGGGATGAAGTTCCCTTATACGTGTAATGCTGCCTAAATGGACTGTTGTTATTGCGATACAGATAATTGCGACAAATAATATTGTTGACTTTTGTGAATAAAATATTGGAGTCTCCATCGTGCACGTGTGAGTTATGGAGCTTCCAGCAATTTGCATATTTCCATTGGTTCGGATTATATCGTTTAACAATCCGTTTCACAGCACAAAGCCCGTTTTATAAATGGTTGATTATATCAGCGGACACGCCGCTACAAGGCTACAATACAAATATTACACTCCAAATCACAACACTTTTATATCTCACTTTTGTTTGTACGAGTATATTCATTATGCCTACCAACGTACCCTCAGAGCGTAACTCATCACCTACGCGGATTTAAATATTTTCGCATTAGGTAGGTATTTTTCTTTGTGGCATTTTTAGATATGAAATCAAAATATTAACAAAATGCTACAAATAACTTTTTTTTTGTTTTAGCATTTATAAATTTCATTCAGTACAAACAAACATGGTTATATATTTTTCTTTAAGCCCCTTGAGCCTTGAAAAAAAATCTATCAACGCATATCATTCTGACGCATTAAGGAAGGTCTAAAAAATTCGTCATTTCGAATGATGACCCTGAATATGGTTTATATATTTTTGCTAATTATGTAAACTTTCAGGTTGAGCTAGCAAAGTCCCCATGAGGCTGACCACAAAGCAGAGATTTGAGCAAATTTGTCAAATCATTAGAAAATAAATACATATAAGACGAAGTTTTCGTAATAATCTATTTCTAGAGAATTTTAATAATAAACTTAACATGTCTACCAACATTACACGTTTCACTTTTGGATAAATATATATAGGGAAAAAAACATGTTTTATCAAAAATAAAACCTTTGTTTAAACTTACTGAAATGTTCACAGCTTTTCAAATTTAAACACAGGCACTGTAATCTCTATGAATAATCTAAATTAGACATTTTTTGCAATCTTCAGGAGTTATCTGAAAATTTCTAATTATTGTAATGAAATCCTGCGACCCATTTTTATTCGCTCTCAGAACTTTCTATGCCTATGAAGATTTTATGAGAAGATACCTACGCGATTTTTTTTAGGAAATCTGCGTGAACAATGTCAATTATTGTTTTGTTCAGTCATCATTTCATTTCTTCGTGACAAACAAAAAGAATACTTGGATACAAAATCTACAAAAACTGCAGTTCTCTTACAACACGTCTTCAACAGAGTAGGGGAGACCAGGGTTGGATGTCACAGGGGCCGTTAGGGAAAACTTAGGTAATAACCGCATTAGTTTATTGATCAACGCTCTAGTACTTAACTCAACAGCAATGTTTCTGCATACTTCACCTCAGTTCGCTCTAGAATGTTTTGAAGGAAGTACGTGCGTTTGGTTTTTTCATGCGGTAGAAGTATTTTTTTTTTGTTTATTTTTTTTTTTTTTTTTTTAATTTATTGACAAAAAAATTTGTACAAAAATTTTTAAATAGGAAGATGCCTAATCCCTTACGGGATTTTTGGCTGTTATCGTGTCATGTCATATAAGTATCTTCTTCTTCTTTTTAGCCTTGAACCGTCCACTCCTGAACGTAGGCCTTCTTCATCTCCTTCCACTCCTGTCATTATAAGTATAGGTACTTAAATATAAAAAAAGAAATATGTTGAAGTATTTTGATAATCCTTAATAAGTATTTTATGTCATACGAGTATGTGTGTGTATTTTCAAGTAAATTTATTCAAATTTATTTCGAGAGTTTTTATAATAAAACGTCTTTTATTTTTTTTATTTTTATTTTATTTAACAAATATACAAACAGTGATTTTATAACAAACAATTACACAAATAGTATGGACAATAAGAACACCAGTAAAGTATATACGTAGACATTAACAGCGAGCGGGTTAAAAGTAAGACAAACAACAGAAAATAGGAAAAAGAAAAACTAATGTAACAATATGTGCAGGCTCAGCTGGGAGTAATGGGAAGAAGGAAAAGAGTGTGGGATAGGAATAAGGGACATGGAATAAAGCAGGAAGATAAAGAAGTCATTGCTCTGACGTCAAGTGTCTTCTCACGTTTTGCCTGAAAACCGTAAGAGAAGAGCTATTCAGGTCTATATTGTTGAAAAATGAATTGTAGGTGCCCGTAGAACGGTTTAAGAATGAGTTCTGTGCATAATTAGTTCCGCATCTTGGCATCTCAAATGTGGCTTGAGATCGTAAGGATCTCACAGGACATCGAAAACATATATCCCCGAGAAGATCGCTGGAGTCAACCAACCCGTTAACAAGTTTAAATAAGTAGCACATGTCAGTAACAGTCCGTCTGTTCTCCAAAGTCATAATTTTGTGGTAGTGTGCAGACTGCAAGATATTATCGAAACTGACCCTACATCTGTAATTAAGATGTTTCAGCAATTTGTTCTGGACCCGTTCTAACCTATCAATGTAGCAAATGTATTGGGGACACCATATAACAGAGGCAAACTCCAGGATGCTGCGAACATAAGTTTGGTATAGAGTTTTAATAGCCTTAGTGGATTTAAATGGTTTCGACGTCCTTAAGATGAAATTCAGACATCTGAAGGCTCTATCAACGATACCATCAATGTGGAGTTTGAATGTCATTTTTGTATCGAGGATTACCCCAAGGTCCCTGACCTCAGTGCATCTTTCAATGCTCTCACCATTGATTAGGTATTTGTTCAGTATCGGACTTCTGCCTCTAGTGAAGGATATTGCGTTGCATTTTTTGGCATTCAGAAAGAGCTGATTTTTTTTTGCAATAATATTGTAATCGTGTCTTTAGGAGCAGGTTGTCTCATATTGTCAGGGGGTTGGTTGTCACATACTCACTCTATATAATATAATCTGTGATAAAGTAACATTGTTTATTTATGTAGTCTCGTTTTCTTGCTATTAAAAGCTTTTTCTTTCGTACGAACGTCGATTATTTCTGAACTACCCATAAAAATACCATGCCATCATATAAGTGAGTTTTCTCTTGGGCTTGTTTCACCTCTCTCAATCTCAGAACTGATGTTGCTAGGATGCAAAAAAGATGAAAGTCTCAATCATCTAATGTTAAATCAAAATGGTCTATTTTTGCAATTGTTAGAGAAATTGTTGTCACTTCATTTGTAGTGGAATGAATTCACTATTCATTAATGTATCAATCGTCTTGCAAAGCCTCGAATATGTGGTTGAATCTTGCCAAAGAAAAAAAAATCTAACAACCAACCCCGGTCTCCCCAATGCAAAGTTTTTATTTTCCATGAATATTCGTACATGCAATACTGTTAATGCCTATTTTTAACTTCCACCTTCCTAAAGATCAAATCTCTACCCATTTTCCACGATTAAATGATGTTCAAACTTCACTCGCTTAGTATGAGTGAAGTTTTGGACGAATTACAAACGGTCGTCTTACGCTTCACAAATTTAACCCACGTCTACAACATAGCGTCCATGTAACAATTTTTATGTCTTCATTCAGAATGTGGTCCCAATGCTCCACTCACCCCGTCATTTGAACCCTATCTTCACCCTGTGAATCTCTTGCAAACGTATGTTAGTTCCAACTAACTTGGTCTATACTCTCCGCTATTATTGCATATTCTGAGCTCACAGAATCAAAGTGAAATAATATACCTACATCAACATGTAATATTTAACACAAGGTATGTTTTTGAGACATAAACTATTTAACTACATTAAATTAAGTTCAGTTGTTAAATGTTGAATTTTCAAACTGTTGCTTAAGGTGGTTATTAGATCATTGCTTTACATTTGCAAATTCATTTACCTTTCATAACATTCAATTCAGCAACATAATATCCTTTTCGACAATTGAAGTGTCTGTGTATTTCTTTACATAGCGAAAGTTCAAGGTTGAAACAACCTAGTTGCACTTTCACAATAAATTATAATATGAGCTCAAGTGCTTTCGTCAATCTCGCGTTGACATTTTTAAGAGACTTATGTTATTAAAATAAATTTATATCATGAATAATAATGGGACCTCGATTTTCAGATATTTAATAACTTTTGTCATTATTATTATTTTATACACATTTTTTTCCGTGGTGTTATGGACTTAGTAAAGCTGATGCGATCTGGACGTCAACCACTTTCGCGATATTCTTTTGTAGCAGTGTTTCGCGTCCAAGTCTTCGGTTACTGTGAGAAAATAAAATTCTCGTGACAACTCCATGCCCACAATCATGCTTGTTTAGCCGCAATCGTATGTCATTACTCGTCGATGATTTCAAGCATACTCAGGATCTCTTTTGTCAGTTTTTCCTGGCGATTTCGATTCGCTCACGTTCTTCAAGCGGGTTCCTCTGAAGACTTTCCATTAGGGCTTAATGCCAATGGAGTAACCAAGCTTGAAAAGCTATTCATGTGTTTGTGGCTGACAGGTGGCGGTCCTTATAAATGTTTACTTCTTTCCACGGCACTTCTATTTTCGCTCCAATATTGAAAAAATAGCAATACTAAAAAAATGTTCTATAAACATACAAATATTACAATTCATCGATTCTTTTAAAACAGTAGAAGATAATAATATTGTATTGTTGTTGTTGTTATTATTATTATAAGTTCGTGAGAAGTCTACTTTGCGCTTCGGCGATTTTCCTCACAACGCTGGCAGGTACTTGCCGTATTAAAGGAATATTCTCAGAAACTTTACCCACGAAAATTTTAAAATAAAGAAACTTACCTCTGCTAAAGTTCTCAACTGAACAATTTCGTCTTGAAATGACAATTTGCTTTGGCCACAAAGTTCCGTCTTCTTTGACCTCAAGCGTTATTAATTATTTAAATAACGCAGATACTTGTTATTCCTGATGGTAAATGGTTGCTTGGGAACGAATCAAGTATTCGTTTTGAGTAACGATTTCAGTAAATAAAATAAAGGCTATGTTGCTGCTTTTGTGTCGACCATAAAAATTTAATAGGTACATACTTTTGATGGAATTTTTCACCTGATTCTAAACCTGAAATTCATCAACAACATTAATTTTTATATATTTACTAGCTTTCCCGACAGACGTTGTCCTGTATTCCTTACTATGAATATTGATTTCGAATTTGTAATTTACTATAAGTACAAAAATATGTTTGAATATTAAAAAAATATTTCTGAAAGCTTGAGGGAAATTCTATGAAAAAAATCTGCGTACCAATGTTTTGATACTCAATGGTTGTCAAGTAAATAAAAATCTTGTTATGGAATTTTTCACAGATGACGTTGTTGTCAGTATATCCGTTCCCCACTTTCTTTAATATTATATTATTTGCTATACATTTTTCGAACTTTTACTTATTTACGGAGCGGAGAAGAATCCAATAAATCAAGCAACATAAAAATCTGTTCAGCCGATCTCGAGTTATAAGTGTTCGAACTAGGCCAACTTTTATATTATAGATTTTCACAATCTGTTGTTTATTTTACAAAATTAAAAACTAAAAAAAAACAAAAAATAATAGATCCCACCAGGCAGAGCCCTAACGTGGAAATTCCAATTAAAAATACTACTTATTGCCATTACATAATTCGTGATAACTCACTTATAGTTACACTAAATATTTTATCCAATGAAACGTATACAATTTTTACTTTAAAAATAATATTACAAAATCGTAAAAATCTAACAATGAACCGCCACAAAAAGGGCTTTCACGAAATTCACTCAAATAATAGTCATATTGATAATTGCATCATATTACCTATATTATATTGTGTTCAACCCAGATTTTTTTATTAGGTATGTGTAAGACGCCAGCTTACTTACTAGAAAATTCCAGATATACAATATTAATCGGCCGAATCTGTTTTTATTGTATTTTCCTTTTTGTATTTTTCCATTCTCGGTCAGATTTTCTGTAACAGATTATTACTCATCGACACGAGTATGGTATAATCTGGCGTGTATACTTACTTCAATCAACAAATACAAAAGAAAAGTTTTTGTAGTATTTTTGTACTCGAATCTCAAGATCAAGCCACCGTTGATTAAAATAATTCCAAACTGCTTTATATATTCAAAAGTTATTTGTATTCTTGATGCTAAAAATCTCAACATTCCTGCCTTCAAGAAAAACTTTGAATTCACTTTACGTGACAAGATGTTTTTGTTTTTATATCAAAACCTGGAAATTCACGTTTATTAGGTATATTTATTTCTCATAATGTTCTATGTAGGTACTTTAGAGTTTTCCTTGTACATTTGGATCTAGGGCTGATCACATTAATAATTAGGTTACATGACTGGCATTTCCTGCCATTCGATTGTATCTCACGGTATCGTATATATTTCCCCTTTTCCTTTTGCTTTTATAGTTACATTTTCGCCATAAAATATATTTATATCATATAATAAATACAAAACACGTGTATAATATAACAACTAGATACTATTTTTTGTTTCAACTTACTCACATATTTTTGTTTTATTTTATTTATTTCCAAAAAGTACCTATCGTAAGTACCTATCTATAATACATTCATGTATACATATTGTATTTGCAGATAGATTTCAATAATCGTAATCACACTTTTAGAGCAAATTCCGTGCTAAGTACATATATAAAATCTCCCTTCAAATGCCCCGCCCACTGCAAGCCAGCCCGGAGGAGACCAATCTGCAGCAAACCCGACCCGCACGAAACCGACCCCCTAGCTCGATCGAAGCAATCAAACCAAAAAGCCGGTCCCACACAAATCGCCGCGGATCCCCTCCAAACCATCCCGCAATGCGGGGGGCCTATGCCCCACTCAGGAGCATAGGGAGGCATCAAGAGCTCTCCATTGCGCTCGAAGGCTTCCGAGGCTTATTGTGCTTTACTCTTACAGGATGTTCGAAAAACCAGCATTAAGAGCAGAGGTGCTATTCTTAGCCGGCAACCTCACGACAAAGTAAAAGGTATAAATTATGTCAAATCACGTGCTAAAGTAAAGGGTATATTTATCATATCAAATCATTTATTAAATATTTTTTAGTGATTCTGATTCTTTGTGTGACAAATAAGTAAAAGGTCCTAATCTTCAGAACGCCAAGACGCTTTTCTGATCGCCGCTCACGATTGGAAACGGCGAACTAAACATGAAATAATACAACCAATTTTTTTCTTTTCTTTTTTTCATAACAATAACGATATTTTCAGCAAAGATATCTCTGGAATGAATATCAATTTTCCAACTCAGAGAACTTTAGCGCTGTCTTCAAAAAGGCAATTGTTTCCCTCTATAGTATTGTTACCTACATTCGTAAGAAGTCCAACATAGCAGAAATCGTATTTCGTTTCAAACTGTAGGTGAGTTATACCTACGCATTTGTTATATTATTATTGTTATCGTTGTGTGATTGTGAGAAATAGGATTTAAATTATGATATTCGTTCATCGAAGCGGAATGCTAATCCTATTACGAGTCCTTTTCTTTATCCTCTGATATTGCCAACAACTAAGAGTCGTAGCTCCGTGCAATAATTATCCAAGATTTAAATCAGAAAGATTTAAGAACATTTACAGGGATTTTATCCTCCACGTTTTTCTTATAAAAAACTTACCACAAATCCTGTTAAGAAGTTCAGAGTTAAAGCTAAAGGCACATTGAATTGTTCTGATGTCTTTTGTGATGGTAATTTTCTTTACCCGACAATTCATTTTTTCTAGATGTTGATAGTGTGCACTATAAATTTTGAGAAAGATGCGTAATGGGTTGGCAAAAATACGTCATTTTTCATATGCCACATATCCATTGGGACAAATGAATCTCTGGTCTTTTCCAGGCAGAAACATTTTCTCCCTCTGATGTCATACCATTATTTCAGATTATCCGGTTTCATTTTACTTTTGGCCTGGCCTTCCTTGATAATCTTGAGTTTTTATTTCGTTAGGTGTCTACCCCATTCGAAAAAATGGTTTAGTCCGATGAAAAAAAAACATTATAAAATTATGCAAATAATGGATCAGTCATTCCATTATTCGTATGTGTTATAGTTTCCAATGTAATTATTTTTCCATTTCCGTTTGATGAAATGCAATTTCATATCGTTTTTATTGATGCTGTCAGATTTCCCAATGGTTCCTCATATACATTCCCGATTGGTATTTAATAAAATATAATGCAATATTTTCAGTTCATCGTAATATATTATATTTGACAACAATATTTCGGCCAATTCAACTTTATTTCAGATACGTATCTACTCACACTGTAATAGGTATGTTATTTATTATTGAACATTTCCGATGTTTTATTCACGGAATGTAGAAAACATATCTATTATAATAAAGGAAATAATATGTATCATTACATTTTTATTAAATGTAAATGCAGCATATAAACAAGCTATTTGCTTATTTGAAAACCAAATTGAAATAGATTATGCGCAATAGAAGGTAGGAGTTAGCGTTTAATTCAGGCTGGTGGCAGATCAATCTAATAATAATTGTAATAATAACTTCTGGTAAAATAATGATGTGTATAATAAACTACCTAAATATGTACAATTTCTTTACTTTGCCTATGTGTTTTGCAGTGTTCTGATTATTAAATAAATAATGTCAATGTCAGCTGTGGGGTTCCGAAAACAGTATATATCATATGAAATATCTTAAAATAGAATCGTCCTCCTAGAATCTTGAAATTGTAATACCGAGGGAAAGTTTGTTGGTATCTTAGTGTGTTATTTTAAAAATAATATCAGTCAATACTCAAGCAAAATTTATCAAATAATAAATAATTATTCAAACGAATAACTCAAACGCTCACTTTACGTATACGATATATCAATTTGTTCTTCTAGTTTATAAAATAATTTAAACATTGTCAATCATTTCATTTAACGTTTTGGATCAATAAAGCCCTTTTTGTAAATAACTCCAGACAAGAGGTACACATGATTAGGTTTCGTTTGAGCAACGAAATGTTCGTATTACTTCCACCTGTGGACCCTTGTGATGTTAGGCTTCTACGACTATTATGATATTTTGTGTATTCCGCTAGCAGCCTTCTAAATCTTGCGGGCTTTACCCGTATTAATTGTTAGGCTTTTTAATTACGTGTTACAAATTGCAAAGTTCAACCCTTCCCTAATCGCCCCCATTTAATTTGTACTCTAAAATCCATTAACATTCTTACAAGGGCGCTGTCTTCTTGACGTTGGCGTCGTGTTGTTTAATATTAATGCAACAGGCAGGCGAGGCGGGGCTGCAGAAAGTACCTGCACAGCATCATTTAATAAGCATTAGTACAATAATTGTTGCAAAGCAACCCTTTCCATTTTGTTCTTCCGGTTGTATTTTAGACTCTATTTAATTAATACGATGAAACTTGTTTTAGATGTCAAATTATACATATTTCCTCTCATTTTATGTTACCCGTTCTATAATAATTATGTTTATACCTAGGACACAGTACATTAAAAGACTAGGTATTGGAAGCCACATAAGCTTTAGGGTTACCCGTATCGAAGGGAAGAGTTGTAGAAACCATGTGCTACAAATTTACAAACAAAAAAAAATATGTTTCAACAAAAAGTAAAAGTCCCATTCATCGTAAGAGCATAAAATATTCGTTGAAAGGGATGAAAAAAACGAATGTAGCCATATATTTTTGATATACCTACAAGAAACCATGGTTATTTTGATAACGTTGACGGGAATAAAGCGCTTCATGGGACAAAGAGTAGGTAAGGGGGCGACCATTAATCACGTGAACCCAAAAGGGGGAGGGGGGGGTCTGGAAAAAAATCACGAAAGATCACGTCGGGGGAGGGGGGAGGTCTAGTGAGAAAATCACGTGCATTTATTTTTTCTGATGAATTTAAAAAAAACACAGTTGTACTTTGAGAAATTTGAAAAATTGACGAAAATTTAAATCATAAGTTTCGTAATTCTATGTACTAAAAAAGTAACGTGATTTTCGTGGGGGGGGGGGTATTCTGAAACATCACCAGGGGGGGGGGTCTAAAAAGTTGGCAAAAAACATCACGTGATTAATGGACGTCCCCTAAGCTATAAATTGTGTCAGAACACAAACAATAAGTCTGTTTTAAATACTTTATTCACAATATTGGCAAGTTGTGTAGTCACAAGATCGACTTTTGAGCAAGAGGTCCTGGGTTGGATTCCCAATCAACGGAATTGGATTGTCTTGGATGGGACCGGTTCACTGATAGAAACTGCTCAAGATGTTGCACATTTTCTGTCTGGTATACAGTCGCGGAATTTTATAAATAAACGTCATTTTATATTAGGGTTAAAAAAAAATGTAAATATTGACTACTAAATCTCAAATAAAAAATATTAGAATTTAAATTTCGGTAAAATGAATTATATATATACTTGGACCTCGCCTGAGAGGAGAACAAAAAACCAGATTGACCATCTTCTGGTAAGGGCCAGCAACCGAACTAACCTGCGTGATGTCCGCACCTACCGAGGGGCAGACATGGATACTGATCACGAACTCCTTGTGGGTTCGTTGAGATTCAGATTTACCCATTTCCAGCAGGGGCCGTCTGCCTCTCGCCCGCTGGACATGCTCAGTGTCGTCATACGTACGAGGCTGAGTTACGCACCAGGTTTGCCCCCTTGCAGGATTCACACGGAGCTGTTCCGATTGAGACAGCTTGGAATAGCTTCCGTGACGCCGTTATGGAATCCGCACGTTCTTCTGTCGGCTATAAGAGCAAAAAGAGGCCAATATGGATGTCCGATGGGTCCTGGAGCCTCATCGAAGATCGCCAGAAGGCTAAGACCCTCAGAGACAGCGAAAAAGACCCTCAAAAACTGGCTGCTTTGGTGTCTGAGTACAGAGAGCTGAGCCGCAAGGTGAAGCACTCTGTACGAACAGATAAGAGAAGACACCTGGACTCTCAGATACGGCGAGCGCAGTCTGCTGCACTCGGAAATGACTCAAGGACACTTTTCGAAATCACCCGGAAGGTCGGGAGCAGGGGTCAAAAAAGACCCGTGACGGCAATACGAGACTCTCGTGGAGCCACTGTCACTGCCCCCGAACTGATTAAAGGGAGATGGAGGGAGTACTTTGAGTCAATATTAAACCGTCCCGAGCCCTCCTCACCTTACAACTTTGAGGAGGAGTTGACTGGTCTGAATATACCTCAGGCAACTGGGATATGTGAGGACCCGCCGACATACAGTGAGATGGTGCTGGCCGTGATGAGACTTAAGAACAACAAAGCGCCAGGAGACGATGGAATTCACGCAGAGCTCCTCAAACAAGGCATAGACACCCTTGGCCAACCACTATTAGATATATTTAAAATGGCGTGGGAAGAGGAGAGGTGCCCAAAAGATTTGCGGAATGGATCCATCGTCGCAATATTTAAAAAGGGGGACCCCCTTGAATGCGGAAACTACCGTGGAATTACTCTGCTGAGTGTTCCCGGTAAGGTATTATCTCAGATATTACTACACCGCATTCGGGGGCCTGTCATGGCTGTCCTGAGAGAGCAACAATGCGGCTTTGTACCTGGAAGGTCCTGCACGGACCCAATTTTCTGTGCCAGGTGCATCTTTCAGCAGTGCAAGGATTTTAACTCTCCAGTCGCTTGTTGCTTTATAGATTTTGAAAAGGCCTTCGACAGCCCACATAGACCATCGATATGGAAAATTTTAGCTCTGTACGGTATACCTCCGAAGATAGTTAAAATGGTGCAGTCCCTGTACGAAGACTCCGAGTGTAGTGTGAAAACGCCAGGTGGTCCTACTGAAGCTTTTAGGATCACCACGGGAGTCAGACAGGGCTGCGTACTGGCTCCTTTTATATTCATAATTGTCATGGACTTCCTGTTGAGAAAGTCCATGCAAGGAGCAAGAGGTATACCGATAACACAGAGAGATAGTCTAATGGGCGAACTGTGCGATCTGGAGTACGCGGACGACCTAGCGTTGTTCAGTACGACAGTGGAGGAAATACAGCGCAGTGTTTCAAGACTCTGCGACGAAACAGCACGCCTCGAGTCAATGCCAGTAAAACGGAGCTCATGGCAAATAATGCCTGCCCCGATAAACAGCTACCGATAACCATCGATGGTCACCAGGTCTCCCGGGTGGATAAATTTAAGTACCTGGGAGCAACCATTACCACCACTGGTGACCTCGGGGCTGAGCTCCCGATACGTATCGGTATGGCAAGTGGCGCCTTCAACAACATGACCAAGATATGGAAGGCGTCGGCGTTTAGTGTCGAGACGAAATGTAAACTGTTTGATGCGTGTGTGTTGCCCATTCTCCTGTATGGGTGTGAGTCCTGGCACCTGACTCTGGCCCAGGCACAAAAAGTATCTGCATTCGAAACGAAGTGCCTCAGGAGAATTTTGGGTATAAGATGGTACCACCGCATCACGAACGACGCTATACGCCGGCGCACCCAGCGTGAGCCCATCACCTCTACTATTATGTGGAGGAGATGGACTTGGCTGGGACATGTGTTAAGGATGCCGAATGACAGTTGGCCGAGGAGAGCGCTGTTTTTCCTCCCATCAGGGTCCCGGAGACGAGGAAGACCCTCTCATACTGTGTTCCGCTCCTTCGAGGCAGAGCTGAGGAATCTGGACATGGTGTGGGAGGAGGTCATTAACGTTGCGCAGGATCGAGCGCAATGGAGAGCTCTTGTTGCCTCCCTATGCCCCTAAGTGGGGTCTAAAGGGAGTTTGGATTGGATTGGAAAATGAATTAATATTTAGTAATAAGCCTGTAATCCTGGAAATTAATGTCAAATTTATAGACAGACAACTTATCTATAAATGTACAAAATAATGAGAAGTATTTCTCACAAAATTGTTTTCTATCGTCTCGCAAATCCGTGTTTTTAACGATGAACAAATCTTAACAAAAATCTCAATTGAAGATATAATAATTATTGTTTCCGTATAATACATAAGCTGTTGATGAACATGTTCAAACAAAATGATATAATGATAAACTATTCTTTGATTGGACAAAACAGTATAGTTTATAATATAATATGCAGACTGATATTTAATTTCATCACGAGATTTGTATGGCTAGGTCTAGATTTTAAAAGGTTTTTCAAACTTTGACGACAAAAAACATCAACTAGAGGCTTCGCAGCATATATGGATTTACTCAGAACTCGGAGAACATTTACGGCCGGTTTCAATAACCTATCCGTAGTAATCAGTTAAACGCTATCCGTCAACTAACCGCAGTTAATATTCTATCCTTATCCGCGTTTCAATAAACAAACAACAGATAGATAGTATTTATGTCAGTTACCATGGAAACTATCCGCGTTTGATCATAGAAATTTTCAATACTTCGTCCATGTCAATTTTCGAAAATACGTCAGAGTTTCAATATCAACAATATTATTATATTGTCTATGGACAACATAATAATAATTGAACAATTGTGGTATTCGGGGACAAGCGTTGCAGTGGTTGAAAAGCCATATGTTTCAAAGAGAGCAGAGGGTGAAAATAAATGGTCACTTAAGTAATCCTTTAACGTCGGAATTCGGGATACCGCAAGGAACAGTCATAGGCCCTATTCTGTGTACATTATACGTAAATGACATGTTTAGTATACCCATTCACGGTCAAATTATTTCATATGCAGACGATACCGTTGTTATTGTAGGAAAAAAAAACCCTCAAGATTTAGTGAGAACGGCAAATGAAGACATTAATACGATTAAGAAATGGTATGACCTCAATCTGCTTTCGGTAAATACGGAAAAAACAGTTCTAGTGCATTTCTCCTTGCAAACTGGTAGCGACAAGCAATTTAATAATATCATTATTCACGATAACAAATGTTCAATACCTAGCAATGACTATAGCTGTAGCTGCAGCCCACTAAATACCAAAACTGTGATTAAATACCTAGGAGTCTTAATTGATAGTAATCTTAAATGGAAACAACAAATAGACGCAACTGTTCATAAAATTAGAAAATTGATTTATATATTTCTAAAATTAAGAAACATTGTAAATATACAAACACTTAAAATAACATATTATGCGCTATTTCAATCCATTGCACAATATGGTATTGTTGGCTGGGGGGCAGCATATCGTACAAGCCTAATGCCAGTTGCAATATTGCAAAAATTAATCATAAAGATAATTCTAAAGAAACCACGAATTTTCCCTACAGATGAATTGTTTAGATTGTTTCCGGTGCGAGACATTTTTGAAATATTTAATAGGGCGGCTCTCACCCAAATTCATAAAGATATAATTCAAAACCCAGTAGTTTACGAAATGATGAGGGCTGATAGGCCGAGATCTGTTGGCTGTCTAAAGATACCAAAACTAAACACGACAACTGCCCAAAACCAATATCATTACAGAGGTATTACAATCTTTAATGGACTGCCGGCGATTCTTCGCACCGAAAAAGAATATAAAATATTTTTAGAGAATATTAAAAAAATTAAATTAAAATAATTAGTATTAAAAAAAAAAATATATATATATATATATAATAATGAAAACCCGAACCACCTGCACAACCGAGTCATGTGAATAGACTCGTTACATCGCGGATCGTTTGTACTCGAGTTGTAAATGTAAATTTTTGTGACAATATAAATTCTGTGTGCCGGACACGCTTTGTTTTTTCTTGTTAGACTTGACAAAATTAAGGATTTTTGATGTACCATTATATTGTTGTAATGTTTAAGGTGTTAATTAGCTGGATATGTATCCATAGTATGTACTTCTTTATAGTTTACTCCCCTCCTTAACACAAGTTTTACTTTCTAGGGAGGGTAAAAAGAATTAAATATAAGTGAATTAAGTATATTGATAATTATGTAATTAATAAGTCAAATGTTAAAAAAAAAAAAATCTATGCGTCAGAGAGACACAACATTCGCCCACCATTATCTTCTCGTCTCGTCGTCGTATATTGTTTATAAGAAAATAATTTATAAAAAAATAAATCATTTACGACGGTTTTGGTTAACCGAAACCTGACAAGAAAATCTTTGATCGACAATATCGACATGAAATTTATCCGTGAATATACCGTACCCTGTCCGAAGTTCTTCGTCCTCGTAGAGTCGAAGACTCCGTCTTCAAATAACTCCAAATCGCTCTCGTCACTTGAAAAAGCCATTATTTTCAAAAAAACTTGTTGCTATACCAAACACTTGCCGTCGAAATCGGGGGATAGGAAAAACAAACCGCTGAAATCGGGGGGTTAGGAAAACCATAGAAAAAACAGTAATCACAAATGTCACAAGCTACTAGAGATAGGTTATTGAAACGCTTTATCGCCGACTTCTATACAAATCATATAATGAAAGATAGATAGAAAGTTTAGATAGAAATTTTTGTCTATCTTTTGTTTATTGAAACACCAAAGTGTAAAGATAGATAGATTTTTAACCATAGATAGGAGATAGATAGGTTATTGAAACCGGCCGTTAGTGTGTCTGTGTGTGAGAGTGTGTGTGTCCGTCCGTCCGTCCCTTAAGACTTTTGATTCGCTTGATGCACAGATCCTAAAATTTCAGAAAATATTGAATACTTTAAGCCATATATGTTTATTTGTTTAGGTACCTACTCAGAATTTTGAAAATTTCTTTCACTCAGGGGTAAACAACCTTTGAATTTTTACATTATTTTTTCATATATCTCGAAAACTATAAAAACTAGAACCCTAAAAATGTGTACGTATATAGAAAAATACAATATCTCAAAAATTTAATGAAAAAGTTCCAGGATTTGTCAAACTGTTTTTATAAAGAAAAATATTTTTTAAGACTAATTTTCGAGATTCAATGCCTATATTTCAGAATTTTATAAAAATATCGAAAAACGCCGAAACACACCAACTAGATAATTTAATTTTCTATAAAAAATATATACAGCAGTATATCTCAAACTTTTCTTAACAATTTTTGTAAAAGTTTAATTTATTAACGACATCGTTTCATACAATAAGCATATCGACTCAGGCCATCGACAGTTGGATCTCATGTTTACATGCAACTAGTGTATTTTTAAAATGAGGCTTATCTACACCATCATCAATCAAGATTTACGTAAGTAATATAACTAGAGAATATGTTTCCGCATCACCTAATTGGACGGGGTATAAAGGCGTAATTAATAATCTAGTCCACGAAGCATATTAATGTGCAGCCTGCTTATTTACCAGCCCTCCTTCCGCTAAAAAGAGATCTTTATTATAAAGTCTGCTTTGGAAAGCCACCTTTAAATGTTCTCAAAAATATTACATTCCTCTTATTTTTTTTCTATTGGATCTATGCGATCTGATCTTGAATTACCTATACCTTAATCTGCAGCCAACTTCGTCATGCGACCATCCCTCATGCTGTCTACATGATCCATCTAACGTCCACTAGTTGCCCATCTCACGACGTCGTCTACAATGAATGTTTCTATTTAGGTGGCATTTCCGATTCATATAATAATCATACTAGGATCTCACTACTTAATGATAGACGAGAAAATTTTCTGGAAACACCAATAAATAAGTTAAAGTTAAACAAAATCCCTCCGAATTTATTCCACAATTTGCCCTGCGTGAAATCCCTGAAGTAGAAGGGTCACTAAAAGAGTCCAAGAGATAACAGTGCACTTTATTAGGATTTTCGGCGTATTTTTTCTTAAACAGAACTCAAGAGGGTTTTGCAGTTTCATTTGTTAATGTCAAAAGCTCTAGTAAGAATATATGATTGTAAAAAAAATCATGATTAAAGATTTCGAAAAACTTTTAAAATCATATCTGTCATATGGGATACGCATTTGTATTTTTCAATGCTCAAAGGATGCAAGATGAACAATTCATGCCGATTTAAAATTTACATCTTCTAATAAAAATATGCTTTTCCGGATATATATTTTTAACAACTAGAGTTTTTAGCGGCTTTCGATGACCGGTATCGATTTTGTTAATAATTTACTGACATTTTTGGTGGAACGAAACTCGACGGGCTTAGAATAAAAGTCACGCAATATCGGCATAATGGGATATGTTCGACAAATAAAGTTAATAGAACCCCAACAGAGGTATTGTAGTGATTGCGAACCGTAACGGGGTGATTAAGTTTGTTTGCGGGATTAGGGCTGCTTTTTTTCAAACCATCCCCACCCCCGTAATTAATCACCAAAACATTATTAATTGAAAATCCAGCCTATTAGCGTGGTAACAACTCCCGAACTAATTCGTTACGATGAAGCAATAGCTGTAATTAATGTGGATCATGGATCCGTCGAATCCGTCCATATATATATGTCCAACCTTTCTCTTGCTTCACGCACGTAGCAGTGTGTATTTAAAGATTTAAGATTAACAATAGACATTACAAAATGATGCAAAAATCAAAAGCAAGCTTTTATGCTTAGACGTAATACTGTGTGGTGAAAGCTATATCTTTAAGGAGCAATTTAAAAGGCAAAATTTAAGAACGCCCAGCATCTGAAGGAAGATTGGCTGTACAAATAAGTGAGCAATGTGCTCAAGTGATCGCTGAAGTTGAGGAGAGCTCACTGAGCACATTTGTAACAAAAAATCCAACCCAAGAATATTCGGATCATGATAGAGATCACATATTGATTACAACCCCATTAATAAACATTTCAGGAAAAAGACTTGAAATTGATAAAAAATTTGCAGATTTTTTTATCTATGTTTTCCTATTCACATCTATGAAAATTGAATTTTCTGCCAAAACCACCTCCTATCGTAAATATATCAAATGTGAATATATAACAGTTTATAATTGCTCGCTGTTAAATTTCAAATTATCTGAGAAAGTTGGGTTGATGTGGCACCCAGAGAGGTTTGTGTTAATTTCTTATTCAACTTATTGGGAACGCCTCTTTATAAAATATCCACAACAAACAAAATCAAGATTGGTGAGATTTTTATCAAAATTCCTTATTAATCGCTTCGCAAATTCCATTGTTGAAAACAAACCCCTCTTTGCTTAGATGTTACGTATTTTCCACTTAACTAAGAAAATACTTAATTATTGTTCTGTTTTATTACTGTTGTGTTTTTATATATAAATTCGTCGAAATAATTAAAACGGAATACCGTTCATAATATCTAAATACACGTTTGTTTTGAATAAATACAAAATTTTCTAGCAATATCCATTTCGTCGAAAATGGTACAACAATTAATTCGAACCAATGCTCTCCAATAAACAAATCGACTGTTGAACTAACATCAACATTTTATTCGATTTCAATAATAACAACTGATTTATGTCATGTTATTGTAGACGATTTTTATCAGCATTCTTCCTGGCTGTGTTCCACTCGATTGGGTTTGTTTTTGCTCGAACAACTTCCGATAGTACCTACATACATTTTATATTAATATGCTTTGTCGCAACTCGAAAAAATTTTCCATGACGAACCTTGAAAACTATTGTAATTTTGTCATGAGTATAAGGTTTTTCTCCGCTATAAACTTTCAATATATTTTCCTCTTTAACCCATACCCTCAAGTAAGTATATTCAAACTTCTTCAATCTCAAGATATTGTTTTAAAGTTACAATAATATTTTGATTCAAACATTATGTTTTTATTAGAATTCTCAATTACCGTCTGTTATTTCACCGCTTTACAGAATATAGGGATGCCACGAAATTTCTCAACCACCATCGATCCTGCGTCAATGACCTACTTCCTCACCACGTTCAAAACGCTCATCGAAGAACTCGAGTCCGATATGTATGAGATCTCTCTGAGGACAACGCTCTCCCTGATCGGCTGTACTTCAGCATTCTTGAGCCATTTTTATCATCTGTGTACTTCTGTAGAAATTATGGCTCTGTACCGAGTACACTGGATTGAAATTGAATCGGATTGAGCTGGAGTAGGTACGTGTCTGTTATTTTCGAAAAGAGAGTAATTTTTGGATTCTGGATGAATATCACTGCAAAGGATTGGATAAAACGAAAAAAAAATTTACATCTTTATTAATCTAACGTTGGTATTGTACTGTGTATAAAAGTAAAGAAGGTGTCTTGCTAGATGCTCAAATGAACCGCGGCGTGGGACTATCATTAATAGTACAAAACGATTCCCCCCGCACCGCACGTTTGGTCGTGTTTTATATCGCCAGTGCTTCCTGATTATCTTCAAAGCACGTAAACATTTGTTATTGTCACAAAGTTTACATTATACATATTAAACAAAACAAAGCGAAAGTTTGTGTTGATGCGACTACCACGCCGTGATTCTGCTAATTTAAAAGCTGAAATAAGCTGAAAATATTTTCCCAGTTACTCTCTGAATACAAATTGTCGCTGGAACAAAAAACTTTTGTTTGTTACAATTTAAAAAAAAAAAGTATTTCGGCATTAATTTCAACAAAAGCTTACATTCTTCTACCTGGGTTTTATTGAATTCCGACATCTGCGTCATTTCTCTAGGGAATATTGTTAACCATATGTTTATAAGATAACCATTACTATTTTGGAGACTGAACTTCAGTGACGTACAGTATGGCAAGTAACACCTTCAGCAATCAGTTGATGTAAGAAGACAAAAGTTCTAACATTTGATATACCCACTAAGCTTGTCAAATTGATAAAAGCAACAATGAGTAATAGTAAATGTCGGATAAGGATTGGAGGACAACTCACGGACGAATTCATGGTGTCTCAGGGCCTCAAGCAGGGTGATGCATTGGCCCCTACACTGTTCAACTTGAGCCTTGAACACGTCATTCGACAAACGTACCAAAATAACACCAATTCCAACATATACTTCCAAAGCAGCCAGATTATTGGATATGCAGATGACCTCAATATAGTAGGAAGATCCTTGACAGCCTTACAAGAAGTCTTCGAGCCACTAGAAACAGCGGCCAAAGTAATAGGATTATCAGTTAATGAAAACAAGACGAAATTTATGAAGCAATCCAGAAGCCAAAGAAATGACCCTCGACAGAACATTAGTTTAAAGATAGTTCATATAACTTTGAGGTAGTGAATGAATTTGCCTACCTTGGATCCACCATTACAAAAGATAACGAAGACCATGTGGAAATAAAACGGAGGATCGCAACTGGAAACAGAACATTCTTTTCCCTCCTACCAATGCTCAAATCCAGAAACGTCCACAGGAAGACCAAAATAACCCTGTACAAAACGATCATAAGAACAGTGGTAACATATGGATGTGAAGCATGGACGATGACGGCAAAATCTGCCGAGATGCTGGATACATTTGAGAGGAGGGTGATGCGTAAAATCTTGGGGCCCGTGAATGATGGAGAAACCTGGAGAATTAGATTCAACGAAGAGCTATATAACATCTACAAGGCTCCCAGGCTCTCTGTACATGCCAGGCTGAGTAGGCTGAGATGAGCCGGGCATCTGCAGAGAATGCCATCCTCACGGGTCACTAGAAGGATCCTCGAGGGTCACCCAGGCGGAAGACGACGTGTCGGAAGACCTAGGCTCAGATGGGAAGACGAAGTTAGGAAGGATGCGGCACAACTCCTGCAGGTGACGGATTGGCGGACCGCAGCGGAGGACAGGAGGAGTTGGAGGCGTTGTCTAAAGGAGGCCAAGGCTCGATTTGAGCTGTAGCGCTATCGAAGAAGAAGAAGACAAAAGTAAATGGTAATTATGTGTTTTTTTCTATATTTTTTGGGCTTACGAGAAAACAGTTTCCTAACATTTTTATGTTTTGAAAAAATTAACTATTTTTTAACTGTTTTTTATTTATATATTTATTTCTTTGGTTACCGGTTTCGGCTAGCAGCCATCATCAGACCAAACTTAAAACTAATGTGCACAGATGACAAAATATTTTGACTTACAAATTTTAGGTATTGTGATGGAGGGGGGTGTTAGGGGTGGGTACTCTACTCTTCCCTACCCTATCTCCTTCCACGCCCACCCCTAACACCCCCCTCCATCACAATACCTAAAATTTGTAAGTCACAATATTTTGTCATCTGTGCACATTAGTTTTAAGTTTGGTCTGATGATGGCTGCTAGCCGAAACCGGTAACCAAAGAAATAAATATATAAATAAAAAACAGCCAAAAAATTGTTAATTTTTCCAAAACATAAAAAAATGGTAAATATGTGTTTTATCGCATATTTACCTACATTTTTGTACGAATATTGGATATTCTTTCAGAAGATGGTTTTTAAAGGATACGAAATTTAAGTTTGCAGAGAAGAACGCAAATCTTCTGGCTGGCAATCGGCGTTTTATTAAAGTATGAATGTTGAATAAGATTAGTATATAAGAGGGATGTTGTGATTGCCCACTGTCTCTCTTCCCTTTTACATTGAAATGAAATGAGAGGGAAATTTCCTAATATGGAATGAAATTGCGTTACAATTTACAAATAAAGCACTGCTATAAGTTTTGAAAATGTTTGAACATAATGTGTTTTGCAACAGAAAATTTTGCAAAACACATTATGTATTAAAACATGTTAGTTTCAAAAATATAATAATATGTTAATAGTAGTAAAACAGTGTTATAAATTTGAATAAATATACTGCATCTTTAAAAAGTTTGAAACTTTAACATTTTATTTTAAAAAAATGTGTCCGTCAATTCATCTAAGTTTTCCCCTTTTGGAGTGGCATTCCATAAATAACAAGTTCCCGTGATATATCTACTATGATGGCAGCCGCCACTATCCACGTGATACCACGAGATGGTTTCCATATTTCCAGGATTGTTAGTGCGTTCTTCCCCTTTTGTTCTGTAACGTCGTATTATTATGGAAGGGCCATTTTTCATGCAGACCTCTGAAATATTTTAGCTTTTTACAATTTCTCTCGCAATGTCACGAGATTTCTTCTCTCGTATCCTCGCTTTATTCTATGTCACTGTTCATGTTCAGTGCTTCCCAACATACATCGTATGCATATTATAATATTAATGAAAAATTGATCAACTATTCCATTTTTTCATGATTACTGTTTAGGTTCATAGTGATGAAGCTTGACTCTGTCGTAGATCATTATTTTTCAGGTTTATCTCTCCGCAGCCAAATATACCTACTTACGGCGTGCCGCGCGATGGAGTGTTAGAGCAAGGATCTGCTTTATTTGGTCGGACCAAAGCATCCGCGATCTGCCTCTGGATCTTATACTCCCGTACGAGCTACCTGACCAAAAAAAATGAGTATGCCTTCGCTCTAGACATCAGACAAGGGATTATCTGACCACGATATATACATGTATATAGAGATGTCTTTCATTTTCTTTGTTGGTGAGACAGAAAGAAGTTTTGATAGAAACAATATGTTGTGGAACAGATTCCTATAAAATAAGATGGAAATAAAATATTGAAGAACCTCTCAAAATGACAAATATATATTATCTTATGTCCAAAACTTTTACGTGTTATGACATCGCTGTCTGTGAATTGTTTTAGTTCTTTGTCTCCTGCGTAACAAAACAATTTGAATTTCGGGTAAGCGATTAATTTCGCCCCCTCACGTATGTTTGCTTCTTACGCTGAGAAGTTAAAATATGATGATTTATTTTAACGCCGAGCGGTCCATATATAGGTGTGTGTTACGCGCGTGATCCCGTTCCTTGTAATTTTCTTTCTCGTAATTAAATTCGTATTTGTTGAGAATAAAATACATTCGCACGTGTGGATGTATTCCTTCTCTATTTCGGTAATTATTTTTTCTCATTTTATAATTACACCACGGACCGTCCATACATTATTCAGCCCTTCCCAGCCTTCGGCCACGTGCGGGTCCACCATTGTCATTCCAGCCCGCTCGCTCGCTGTACTATCCGTCACCTCGTTTCTCTCTTAACCTTTTGTGTACCGCCCCAAGTTTCCGTTCCAAAAAACCGGACATGAAAAATGCGTTGCCCGCAACTGTTAACGTTTCCGCCGACATGGTACCTACCGCCGCATTATTATTTAAATGAAACAACACAAACATTTCTTGTGGATCAGAATACTTTAGCGGCTTCGTACTTAATAATTTTATTTTAATTATTTTATTCATTACTCGTTATGTTTGAAATAACTTCATAGCACTTATGTTCATTAATGCTAGTGTATCTGGTTAGGTGTAGGTATGTCAGTTTTTTACTATTTACGATTTATAGTTATTTCTTTAAACCGAGTGTTTCTTAAAGATTCCAATTTTTTTTTTTTTTTTTTTATTAAATATAATATCATGTAATATACAATGATTGCACAATTGTGTCACGCCAAGTCTCGACAGAAGACTTGTCGGCGTGTTCACTTTTATATACACACTTATAATTTTGAAATAACAATAATGAATCACTATACAACCACTTAACATATTATGACTATTTACACATTATATACAGGAATTATATACATATATCAGTTATAAATAAATCCACACTTCTGCAACCATTCCTTGATAAGTTTCTTTAGTCCATCTTTGCTCGAGCACCTCTTAATAGATGCGGGAATCATATTAAGCAGCTTCGGCACACTATACTCTAACCTTCTTTTACCGTATTTATTATTAAATTGAGGAACACTGTATCCGTCATTCAGTTTAAATCTCGTACTATGAAAATGTCGCGGTTTATTTTTAAAATCATCCTTTAGAAACTGATCAAGGACCAACCTCTGCCAGTACAGACCCTTAGCTGTTAATACCTTCACTTTTTTAAAATATACCGAGTAATCCTTTCTTCGCATTCTATTCACGTACAATATAGTGTCCCATATAGTGTACAATATAGGTATCAACCGCAAATGCACATATCAGCTAAATTTTGTCAAAAATCTTCGTATATCGTACATATATCTCGCTAAAACTCGAGAACACTTAGACTGATTTGTCTATCTCTAATTTCGTAATATTCGGATAAGTTCAAGGTATTTTTAAACGGTAAGAAAATATGGAATACTTAAAAAGAAAAAATAACTTACAATTTCTATTTCCCATATAATGGGTCATCTATCTGATGTGTCACAAAAAAGATCGCTGTTTTGTGATTGACTAAAAATAATAAATAGAGACTTATGATGTAGGCGATACGAAATTTACAGTGTTATTTAGTTTCATATAAAATTAAATTAAAGTCGAGATAGTATATCAATTATGTTTGCATTCTTCATCCACTCGGTTATTTATTTCGAACAGTTCTTAAGCCGTTATATTCAAATGCTTGAGTCGTTATATTCAATGTCATGAAAAATATTATCTTCGTTCGTTAGAAAGTTTTTAATATTTGCCCACAGCCTCTCGCTACAACTTCTGTATTATGTATTTTATTATTGTCTTGCACTATTTTAGATGAAAAGATTATTTTTTTGAAGATGAAAATAAAAAGGAACTACAAATATGGGCCGATGTTGAATATAATAATAATAATGATACCGTTTTCTGCTACATACTAAAAAATTATTCTTGAAAAGGTCACTCTAGCAACCCTTTCGTCTCAATGACATCCAATTTCCCCCTAACTTGTTAGCGTTCTGATAAAAAAAAGTCGTATAAATACAATACAATAGCGATGATATTTCACCAGCACATTTAGAAAAAGATTGTTTTGCCTAAAAAAAAACACCCAACACTATGCTTTTCTTTATTGGATTATTATATGCGCTTAATAGAGTGTCTCAGAGCTTTAGATTGTATCAACATATGAAAGGATATAACATTCGTACTTTTTATTACTACAAATAAAGAACATACCATAATGCAAGATGTCGACGTCTTTAGGTTAAAAATGAGTTTCGTCAACATTAAGTTTACATGTGTGTCCAATTTGACATTCAACCCAGCATATAACCAGCATAGTGTTGATTAAAAAAGTAACTTTAACAACTTAGTGTGCGTTTACATTAAACGGACATAGAGCCGGAGCTAAGAATAGAGCATACTTTCTTTCACCGTTGATATTGGACACCATGGAAACAACAACGAGTAAGAACTAATTAATGGTCGATTACAGATTATCAACGATCAAGAAAATATACTTTATTTCTAGATCTGTTTCTATGTTCGTTTGATGCAAACGCACCCTTAGAATATATTGTGAAAGAATACCAGTAATAATAAAACTGACGCTCTTAAAACCTACAGAATAATGTTGTGATGCCTCTATAGTCTATAGTTATTGTTTTAATGACTGAAGTACAAGTTGTATAAATTATAAGTTAATTTCATCGGATAATTTCCACCCATACTCGCTGTTATTGAATTAATATAATCTAAAGCAGACCCACCTTGAGCAAATAGTAGGGCGGTTAAACAGGATGGAACACTCAATTTCTTTGTTCATGAAAGACCGATTTTAAATTACTTTTTTCTACCGCGCCGATAAATCATTTTTCCTCAATTTTCTCTCAGACGCTTTTCGGTTTTCCCTTTTTTAATGTATTTTTTTTCTTAATAAAGTAATCATTCTCTTGTTGTGAATTATGATTTTACATCGATAAAAGTTTTCACGCTTCGGATGTTATTTATTCCTCTTATTAAGAAACCTTCTAATTAAATGAATGCCATTAATACATATTTCAACTCTCTTTAGGACCTTTGAGGTAATTGAATTTGCAGCCCACGTGTTTTTCAACGCCTCTGAATCGGTCGTGGGGTAGGAAGGTTATGATTTAGACCCTGGCTTACGTTCTATTGAAATTTCCCATATTTTGATCGTTTCGTGTCGCTTAAACTTGATAGAGTTAATTCATTTAGCATTCCTAAGGAATCCTTTTTGATAAAATATCTAAATCGCTCCTACGTTTATTTCATTGGTTAGATCTAAAACACGTTAATGTCAAAACTTATTTTAACTATTGAATTAAATATTATATAAATGTAATAGGGTCAAGTATTATACTTGGATATTTTCAAGAATATCACGCTACTCGTGTTCAAGTGCTATCTTAGACTTGTGTGTTAAATTTTCTTTAGATAAACATATCTAAATTTTTACTCCCACAGTCATAAATAACAAGCTTACATAATAAATAGAGATACTCCAAAATCATACACCGATAGTCTTCAGTAAAAAATACACTGCACAATTAGGAAGCTCTCATATTTAGTTTATTATTTTAATAAAACAAATCCCTATTGCAGTCTGGTTTAACAAAATAATGAGCTCCACGCAATATATTTTTTGAACATTGTAACTTTTGCTTTGAAACTCGATGTTGAAATTCCTTTAAATAAATTGGATGAACTATTTTCTTAATGCGAAATTCCTTCCCCGTTTCTTTTTATAATGACGTTATTCCGGGTAACTTTTATATTCCCTTTTAGTTGTTGGAGCTTTAAATGCTTTTTTTTCTCAAACATTCTCATTAGAAGCGAAACGTATTACCTATTTCTATTAAAATTATCGTTCTTTACAAAATTAATTCTTTAATGGAACGAGTGAAGTAAACCTGAGTTACCCGATTTTTACCTTTATCTTAAAACTTATTATTAAAAATGTGTTGTTATTTTTCTTTTCTTTTGCCAACAAAGTTCTTATTTTTTTTCGTTCAGCGAAATTTGCATCTTAATTACATTTATTGTTAAAAGTCAAACTATAAAAACAATACTTGGATCCATTTGACCGACTGGAATGTTTTTTATACATTCATGTTTAGAAAAACAAAACATAAAATGATAAACTTTTAATATAATTTCCATTAATTCATATTATTTATTCACCAAACATATACCTGCCTTAGGAAATTATTATAGATAATATGAAAATCTCAGTTTTCTCTCTTAGGATGCGTTTATACCAAACGAATATAGAGCCAAAGCTGGAAGATAGCCATAGATCACACTAAGCCAGCCTTCGAAATAACAGTAGAAGACGGTCGTAAGCCCGTAGTGGTTTGTTCCATTTAAAAATCGAACATTAGTCATGAATTATTAGAGTCATTAGTTGTTATTTTTTCTGGAAGATAGAGTATATTTTCATGATCGTAGATAATGGACACCATAGAAACAACCACAAGCAAGAACTAATTAATGGGCAATGACAGTTCTTTTTCGTTAGTATATTGATTTTCGTATCGAGCGCGTAGATCGTTGGTTCAAACTCCAACGCCAATCACATGTCTCTTTATGGTTACATGGTGTTGATGTTAAGTATGGCCAAAATTTGGAAAGTAACTTGTTTTTTAAATGTTGCTTTGATTTACATCAAAAGACCATCGTCCTAAGCTTTCATGTGAGGCCTTGCAGAGTATTAATGTCATCAAACTATTACTTGACTGGTCTCATCATCATTTTTTTGTATAATATTTTAAAACCACAAAGATTGAAATCTTGTTTAGGCATATAACATGATAGAAGCTATCTCTAAACATAAAAGTTTACACCGTGATATCCGCTTTGAGTTAGCACTTTATCGCCAGCATGGTTTATTTCCTTGAAACTACACGCTGTGTCGTGAAAGTTGGTTATGGCATTTTGTTCTGATGCAGCGGCAAATAATTACTCTAAGAATAATGGTACCTATACACACATGATGAACTGTTGTATATGTTCTTTCCTTTTAAAACTTTATTATGTAGAAATCATTAGGACCCTCAATATACTTGCTGAGATTAGATATGTTGGTGTAGGAATACTCCAAAAGTATCTAGTTAACGCCGATGTGACAGATCAAGAACTCTCTATATAATATGCCCATATGCAAGAAAAAATAATTCTTCTAAGTACCTATTTACGACACAGTTTGTATTTCAGGGTTTGACAAAGCCACACAAAGAGCGAAAACTCAATTTTAACATAAGCTCAGCAAATTTTTGAAATTGAAGTCTAGTAGATACTAGAATTTGCTGAGTTTAAGAAGCTAAGTGGTATAAGCGCTTACTTCTGATCAAGTGATTCGGATTTTTACGGTCGCGTGAGAATTTTCCATTTGAAATTTTTACCTGAGGTTGGCCTGTCTTAAATTGAACACAGGTTCAAATTGAACGAAAGTTTGACAGGAAACATTGCCTCGGGCAGTAAATAAATTATTATTTAGTTAAATTTCTATGACGGCACAAAAATGTACCTACCTATTACTTTTTATTTGGTTGCTGAATGCCTAGAGTACAGTTGATTAATTTAGCTTTTGCCAGTCACGTTAATTAAAATTTTACAGGAAAGGATTAATAAAAATAAAATGGAGAGTAACACGGGGTACTTGTCAGATGTTTATGTCTAAGTTATCAATAAATTCTATCGCTCCGTCGGTTAAGGGGAGGAAATCTGAAAAACTGCCTTGGCATGCTATTAATGTTACATTTATTCTTCGTCAGAAGGCTTATGTAGAACGAATGGGGTATTTGAACTACCAAGAATGCCTAGCACTATGCTCTACCTATGAAGAAAGATTCAAATCATTCTCCGTCCAAATAAGAGTACTACAAAAATACGGGTAAAATTTGACGCGATTAATGTTTTTGGATTATTATGTCTAAACTCTATCGTCGTCTGCTTAAAAAGAATTTGGTTTTGAACCATTCAAGTGTCATAAAAAAAATCATACGAACGAATAATTTTTTTCCTTCAGAAATTCCTTATCGAGTATCTGGGACTAAAATGTTTCGGATAAAGAGAGTTTCGTTTACTTTATTCAAGAATTTTTCGGAAACGTTTTCCCGACTATATGGGAGTAGATGCTTACATTCATTCCTAGTGTGCCGGAAGTCAACTAAGCAAACAAAGAGTCCGGAATAGGAGTGAGGCCTGAAATTCGAGAAGGTTTTAAAGGATCTAATGTATTTATAGTTTTAGGAGGGTATATGCTAACATGAATGTGTACCCTAACATAAAATATGTTACAGTTAATATGCGTAATCGGTTAATCTTATAAAGAAGAAAATTTCTTACAATGAAGAAAAATTTCTTACAAAGATGTACCTAAGACTGAAATTAGTAAAAATATTTTTCCGAACGTAAATATATCACACTACACGCTCTTGAATTATTTTTTCTAACAAAAGGAACCAAAAATACGTAGCATTATTGAGCTGAAAAAAAATATACGAAGTATTCAAGAGGTTATGGTACCACCGCATCACTAACAACGCTATACGCCGGCGCACCCAGCTTAGGCATATCACTTCTACCATTATAAAGACAATATGAGACATATCTTACGGATGCAGAATGACATTTGGCCTAGATGAGCGCTGTTCTTCCTCTTATCAGGGTCTCAAAGACGAGCCGAATACAGAATTCCTAAACCATTTATTACTTAGAAGACTCAGAGATAGAATAAGAAGTACGAAGGAACGAGAAATTTTCGTCGTTTGAAGATAATGTGAGATGGAGGAAACAAAGAAAAAGATTTTGCTATGTTCATGCAAGATCAATGGATACAATACTCTCTCTTTCGTACATAGCACAGACGACTCCAAGGAAGACGACTTTCAGACCGATCATCCATGAGAGCTCGACCTCGCAAGAGGCTTACCCCACTAACTAGACTTAAAAAATATCAATGGTATAAACCTTTAAAAAACCCCAAAAACTCAACTCTTTTTTTTACCTAACATGAAAGGACCTCATATCCATATATCTGAAAGATTCCTGTGATTTAGATAGCTATGTAGGTGAACTTATCGGTATTATATAAAATTACTCGTAGGTATCGTTTTACGTAATTTGACCCGATGCGTTCCCTACACCTGCAGGTAATTGCACGGGCACGCATGTTAGATTGAACGGCACGTGGCCAGGAACCACATTTTAATAAAAACAGACGCGGTCTATTTTAGAAACGTAATCTGTTTCCCATTGTGTTGTATAGGTGGCCCGATGGTACATCCATCATACCTCCCTAATGGCGTCTGCTTTTTATCTTGTGAGCTTTATTGCTACAACACCGGGCGCACAAGTATTCCAGATGATTTTCGATATTCGTAAATAAAAATATAAGCGTCGGACCGACTCTGGATTGACGGCGAGCGCCCGCCTGATAGTATCCAGATGGGACCGTTTGTTTATTACGGATGTACGTTTACTTGTTGTTGGTAACTAATATTGTGTTTTCCGTATTTATGTCGTTAAAACACAGGTATACATTTACAATCCTACTCTTACTACTACCAGCTACAATCTTAGATCAGAATTATTATTTTGATATTATATTTCTAAGCACTCAAACTACTGTGAGACTCTATAATGTAGACAAAGCGCGATGCTCATTTGTTGTTACGCAAATGTAAGTCCTTATTTAGAAATCACAGCAAGCCCTAATTTGCATTACTCTTTTGCAAAATTCAAAGATGTACTTAATAGAACTTTACTGCTGACGATTTTTTATTTACAATTACAATACATATTTAAACAGTTACAACGTAGTTGGAAATTTTACTCCCTTACTAGACATGGTCTGTTCTGAGGCAGTACTAGATGTTTACAAATACTAGTATAAAATATTACCACGCATAACATGGCTTAACCTGTTAAATGGAAAAACAAATAAAACAAGCAAGAAATAAACATTTTACAATATAAGATATTTGCGATCCAATGGATGAAAGGTCCGTGCCAGGTGACGAAAGACGCACCACACCCCAAGTGCAATCAAAACAAAAACAACAAGTACATACAAACAGCACAATAACATCCTTCAACACCCAGAGAGTTCTGCGGTTTACCTATGGAAATTAAAGGGCAAATCATTTGAGCCTTCTCGCCCTTTTCTTTGAGCCATTGTGTTACTAGATCTCTAAAATTTTTCCCGTCCCGTGCAATTCTACTCTATATACGTACTTTTCAAACATTTTGTAGCGAGTAACGTTATATGTAGAACATTTGAATAAGCAAGCAAACTAAAACAAACAAACTTGGTCAATTGTACTTATTCTGAGTAGGTCATATCAGTTTCTTTTTTTTGTAAAACCGTCCATCTTCAGTAACCTTAACAATAGTGATGTTAGCAGAATAATAATTGATGAATATAAAATAAAATGTTATGAAATGAATCTACGCTCACTCCAAGTGAACACAAGTACACTCTTTCACGGTAAACAAACACCTTAGCCTGAGTCGTGAAAAAGAAAGATGGTCGGCACCTGGGATCGAAACCAAGACTCCAACACAAAACGGTACGAATGCCAACGTCGTTAGCGCTAGGCTATCAACCGCTTCGTGTGTCAACATTTGTTTAGTTACATTTTGTGTACACAACGTAATACCTTCCATAATAATTGTAGCCTACCTACATACAATTTTGGCAGTCAATGTTTATTACAGAATATAATTTTGTTCATTAGCAATACTGATTGCTTTATTTCATGGATAAAATGTGTTGATCACTATATTTACCTACTTCTTTAACAAAGCTCAGACACAAACACAAAAAACTGAACCGTTGGCAATGATCATTGAAGTTTTCGCGATGCTGTGCCCCAAATACCTAATATAAAATAAATTATCCGCAGCTCAGGGGAAGTTTCTAAAAGTTAAATTAGGTAGGTAATGAGAAATATCTCCCGCCATCATTTAAAATTCTCACTTTTATGCGTTTCCCACTCTATCCACGGACAGTTTAAGACGTAATAACTCTTGTTCCATTATTTGCACAGAGTGGCGGATGGAAACAAAAAGAAACGAGTCCCGCTTTACTCATTTCTTTTCCGAACTAATGTTTTTTCTTTGCTACAAGATCCCCACAGAGTCGTACATTTCCTTACTGGCGCTCTCTAATCGAATTTACCGCAGTGAAAATTTTTGTAAAGTTATTACACCTGCATGGACTTTTTATGGCCTCAACACTAATTGTGATTTAGGATTTTGGGGCCGAGGAGGCGGGCTGATTCGGACGCCAAGATATTTGGTCTCTTTCCCGTTGGGGCACAACCTAAATACTCATTATTAGTTTCTTTTGATACTCCGGGATTTTTCTGTCATTAATCCCTTTGTGCATACATTTTATTTTAGTCCTTAATAAACAACATTTTGAGTTTACTTTGGAATTTCTTTTATTTATTGTAAACTTTCTTATACTTTCGTAACTTATGTAAGAAGTTATGTTTACATGGTGAAATTAAGAGAAATTTTCGTTCTGTTACAAAGGTTAGGTACAGATCAGAGGCCTATGTTCAGCAGTGAACCAAAACTTTGAATGAAGCCATGCACAACACTAAGTACCATTTAACCTTAAAATTCGTAATTTGCAATCCGATCCTTCGGTTTCAGTGTCCTACATCAACAAATTTTAATCGAGTCTTCATTATTTATTTTGAACTCCTATTTTCATAACCCGCTTTGGATATAAATATAAGTAAATAGGTATTAAAATATGATTTATTTTCTCAAAAAGAGTAACCCGACTATGTCCATAATATTATCTAAAGGCTCAACAGCTCCTGTTTTAGGTGGGTACATGCTCATTTCTCTCAATTCTCGTGAATTTGACCGTTGCCTGAGGGTGGGTATCGGATTAATCACTGATAATGTGGGTCTCCTCCAAATATACATTACCTTCAAGTACCATCAATCAAACTCAAGAACCTTCTGAGTAAAAGTTTTTTTTATAAACAAAAGATCGTCATGTTGAATAAATTGGAATATTATGAAGTCTCTTGAATAATATTGACAAGCATTTTCAACAGATGTCGATAACAGCTGATTCGCCATCTACCTGCTTATCAATTTAACATTTCTGCTTTATTTATTTATTTTTCAATGGACATTTTTGCTTGATTGGAACAACGAATCATAAATATAACACAACCGTACTATATGAATGGAAATTATTTGCATTAAATATTTATTAAAAACGAATATAATATATTATCTCGCACAGCATTATATGTGGGAATTTAATTGCCAAACTCGTTAATAGTTCATTTGGTGTAAACTAATTATCTTTCGAAATGCTGATACACGTTTGCCAATTATGACGTAATTTATTTCCTAATTTCTATGTATTTTCATGAAAACAAATACGATTTGTACTCAAATATTTCAATTCCGTTAACGTGGTTTTTTGTGTTATTTCAAAACACATAGGACAGTTTTAAATAATAATAATAATAGAACACTTTTCTATACAAAGGTGTCAGTATAGCCGGAGGAACTTATTGCCTGCGGCAATTTTTTCCAGTCAACCGGTCACGTCCAATCTGAGACAGGCCAACCCCGGGTAGAAATTTCAAGTGAAAAAACACTTAGAAAAACTCTGACCCGGCCGGGAATGAACCCGGGACCTCATGATCTGAAGTCCACGTTATCTACCGAGGATACCGAGGCCGGCGCTAAATGTAAAATAAATGCGAACAAAAATATCTTACTATTAACAGCGTCATTTCATGTAATTTCTTGGAATTGTTTGTATTATATTAAATTTATTTTAAATAGTAATCTATAATAATATTTGCCTTGAACACTGACTGACTGACTGACTGATGTCATTAACGCCGATAGATGGCGCGCCACTCGCAACTAAAAAACAAATTTTGTTCTAATATAATATGGCTGACAGCAGTGACAGCTGACAGTAACATAATAATATTATTATGCCTGGTGGCTGAGCACTTTTTTTAAAGGTCTTGATGTGGAGAAAAACAATTTTTCGGGTTATTTAAAAACTCACATGCGAAGTCAGCCATAAGAAAGCAAAGTTGACCAAATCAGGAAACTTTTACGCACAGCGGGCCTTCATAGCGAAGAAAAACCTTATTAATGCAATGTGTGCAATAAAAAGTTTGCAGACTCAAGAATCACACACGAACTCATAGCGGAGAAAAGCCATACGAATGCAATGTTTGAAATTTAATCAATCATACTAAAACACTCACATCCTTAAGCCATTTGAATGCAGAGTTTGTTGTAAAAAGATAACGTTGTTTGAGTTTTCATGAAGAGTTCAATTAATCAAGTGCTTTAAAGTCTCACATATGAGTTCGGCCATAAGAAAGCAAAGTTTGCATGAAAAAGTTAACCAAATCACGAATCTTTCATCCACACACGCAACATCATAGTAGAGAAAAGCCATACAAATGCAATTTTTGCAATAAAAAGTTTACCCTTTATTTTTAAAAAAAAGTTTGCTCCTTTAAAAAATTTGTAATATTATAACTAATCAAAAAAATTTTTGATCAGATCGAAAATTTTCACAATGAATTGAAAATTATATTTTTTCCACCTGATGACAAACCTTGTTAACGTATTGCAATACCAGTTAAAATTGTTAACAAAAAAGCTAGCATCATGTAGTTGAATAAGAGAAAGTACAACACTATACTATGCTAAAATGATGTTCTGATGATAAACTGAATTAAATATGTGAAAAAAATAGAACGTAGCCTACTACATTTTAGATTTGTATATCTATGTATGGATACATGATAAAAGTTTTAAAAACATTAAGCAGAAATCCAAAGAATTATAAAAAGAATTTGGTAATCAAGATATCTTCTTAAACTTATCAACTCTTCTTTATTTTTTACTAGCTTTTTTACCCGTCAGTAAATAATGAAAGTTTATACAGAATCGTTTCACTATATTAGTGCAGGCGTTAAGTTGCAATTGGTTGTTCTCTTTTTCGTCACAAAGGACATAACATGATGCGAATGCGAGGAAGGTGCACAGGGTGGGACTTCTTCCAATAGAACCAGATTTTTTATTCCAGTTCTTACAGCTTATCTTTATTTATCAAAGAAAACATTAAAAAATTGTGCTTCTTTGGGAATCAGAAGTTAGCACCTAGACATGAAACTAAGTATTACTAAAAAAAAACAAAGAAAACATTGTTACTAATAGTATGTATTTATATCATATGACTATTTGAATTGGTAAGTAAAAAAAAGAGTTTATGTTTGAGAATGACATCTCTAGGTGAAAACAATGGTGCTGACTCTTTTCTTCTTAAAATAATTGCTTAGATTTTTTCATTTGAACAGGAATACAATTAAAAATGATAATTTTCATTGGAAGAATACCTTTATTTTAAATATTTACTACACACAAACAGGTAAGTACATATCAAATAATATTAAAAAAAATTAAATAAAGATTAATAGGATGGGAAATGAATAAAAATTAAAAATGTAGAGTGAGTTCACCCTATTAAAGTTGATGCCTGAAACAAAAACAGAAAAAGAAACAGGCATCTTCTTGATCAAAAGTTAGCGCTTGACAGCACAACGGTTTAATTAATTCTTTCTGGTTGCAATCCTAAGATTGGTCTGCACCAAGCAAGTAAGCCCCACTCTTCCACTCTTCTCTGCCCCTTTGGTGTCTGGTCGGTGCTGCAGCGCATGTCCTCTATCACCTGAGTCTATATAGTTTAATAATTTCACAAAATTTTATGATTATGAATATTTATTTATATAAGATTAGCAATGTTTAAATTAATAGTTGATGTTGAACCACTACGGGCTTACGACCGTCTTCTACTATATTTCAAAGGCTGGTTTAGCGTGATCACTTTGACGTTAACAACGTTCACCATTATGTGGTCGGTCTAAAAAATCTAGCAATAAACTTTTTAATAAGTATTAGAATTTAATTTATGATGTAAGTCAATATTATTATTCAACGATACTGTTAAAATTACATTTATAAAGTTCAAGTTTTCAATAGTTAAGATGAACCACTACGGGCTAACGACCGTCTTCTACTGTTGTTTCGAAGGCTGGCTTAGTGTGATCACTTTTATGTTAACAACATCGCCATTATGTGGTTCTTCTAACTAATTAATCTATAATGCTTCGAATCAGTTATAAGAATCTTTAAGATGTAAAAAATTGTGAAAAAGCTGTATGACATCTCTTAAGAGTGTTAAACTATTCATTATTCAAAGTGAGATTAAAAATACATACATTCATAAAAAATTGAATTGAAATGAAGTAAAAATCACTAAAAAAGATATATTTTTACCAAAATAAAGATTTAACTATTATTTAATAAAATTCTCACACTAAACTAAAAGCAAAACATTGATAGTACACAAATAGTATTAAAGCAATCATAATAAAATAGAATTTGTAACTTGGCTCAAGAAGTTTTTCAAGTCAACGATCCTGTTCAATCTGAGGCAAGATACCAACTCTAGGTAGAAAAAAATGAGAAAAATACAGAAAAAGATACAATATTTTACAAAATGTTAAGATTATGATTATATATTTATATGAGATTAGCAATGTTTAAATTAACAGTTGATATTGAACCATTACGGGCTTAAAACCGTCTTCTACTATTATTTCAAAGGCTGGTTTAGTGTGATGACTTTTACGTTAACAACGTTCACCATTAAGTGGTCCGTCTAAAAAATCTAGTAATAAACTTTTTGATAAGTATTAGAATTTAATTTATGATGTTATCAATATTTTTATTCAACGATACTGTTAAAATTACATTTACAATGTTCAAGTTTTCAATAGTTAAGATGAACCACTATGGGCTAACGACCGTCTTCTACTGTTGTTTCGAAGGCTGGCTCAGTGTGATCACTTTTACGTTAACAACGTTTGCCATTATGTGGTTTTTTTAAATAATTAATCTATAATGCTTCGAATCAGTTATAAGAATCTTTAAGATGTAAAAAATGGTGAAAAAGCTGTATGACATCTCTTGAGAGTATTAAGCTATTCATAATTCAAAGTGAGATTAAAAATATATAGGTACATAAAATTTTTTAATTGAAATGAAGTAAAAATCAGTAAAAAAGATTTATTTTTACCAAAGTAAAGATTTAACTATTTTTTAATAAACTCCTCACACTTAACTGAAATCATAACATTGATAGTACACAAATATGAAATAAAAGTTTGATTAATATGTAATGAGTGACATATTTCCCCTGAAGGGGTGTTTCTCTTCACAATATATTTTCTGGAGAACATACAGAATATAAATAGTTTGATATATGAGAAGATAATAAGAATATGAACTCTTGGGAAAAATAAATTAATATTTTGATGCTACAAAAAGTGAACTATGAATGAATTAACTATATGTACCGAGTGTAAGGATAATAATAAGAATATAAATTAATTGAAATTTATTAAAAATCCCTGATAAATACATATTATTTAGAAATGTATGTATGATAGTGTTTGTTTTTGAAGTGTTTACATGGTGTGGTGTTTTGTTTGTGACAAAATGTATTTGGGATTGTTTAAATACAATGATAAATTACTACCCCCATTAAAATAATTACTTTTGTGGAAAATGTAAATATGTGTATATAAATATTTGTAATAAAACTGAACTGAACAAAAATAATAAATATTTGCAAAAATGTACATAACAAAAAATGTTCAAAACTTGAGTTATGTTGAAACAATATAATAACAAACATCAATAGATGTACATTCAACTAAAATCTTGTTATTTTACAAACAATAATTATTATTAAAAAAAATTATAGAACTAACAAATTTCAATATTAAACTAATGATTATAAAAAATTATAGAACTAACAAATTTCAATATTAAACTAATGATTATACAGTTGAATTAGCCTGTTTAAAGATTGTCAAAAGACTAAATATTTACATTGTATAAATAATAATTGTAAGAAAATTTAATAAAGTTAAAAATGTAAAAAGTTACAATATATTATGTAAGTAATTCACAACGGAGATACAATGTTTTAATGAAAATAAATATTGTTACATGGCAAAAATCTTATTATTAATTTAGGTCAGTTATAATATTAGGTATTTAAGCGCATAAATATATGAACCAGTTGCTAAGGGTTTCAGATTTGATATACCGGAAACGGAAAGTAAGTATGAAATTTTTCAAATAATTCATTTTACGTAGTAATATTTCATGTAGCAAAATTACATTCAATTAATAATAAAATAATATCTTAAATAGTATCTTATTAGAATATAAATGTTATTTTTCTAATGAACGTTATAACAATAGAAGATAGAAATAAATGTATTTAATATATTTTTAATCACGATATACTCCTTAGTGCCTCTTGGTAAACGATATTGTATGTCGATCTGTTTTCGGAGAGAAAATATAAATTTTTCTTGTCGCTGACTCTAGAGCAGGCTACGTAAAATTGGCCATGTGAAAAGCATGGAGTTCGCAAGTCGATACCAACCACAGATAACGTTTGCCCTTGAGACTTGTTAATTGTAATTGCAAAACTTAATTTAAGGGGAAATTGAAGACGTTTAAATTGATAGATACAGTCCGACGGAATCAAAGGGATTCTGGGAATGAACACACTTTCACCAGCCGAACATCCAGTCATAATAATGGCTTCGATAATATTCGGTTTCAACTGAGAAATTTTTAATCTAGTACCGTTGCATAAACGCGGCGGGTCAATATTCCTAAGGAGCATAACAATCGAACCGATTTTAAGTTTTAAAATATGAGGAGGCAACTCTGGAATATCTAGAGAGTTCAAAAATTCTACAGGAAATTCTACCGCTTGATCGTCATTAATATTTGTGTCTATTGATGTGTAAACATGTTCGTCAGAATTGAAAAAATTTAATACGAATTCGTTTATATCTTTAACCGCGTCATTTCTTGGGGCAAGAATGGCCCTTTCTTTCCACCACGACATTGGTTTATTAATACAATTATTGAGGAGGTCAGGATAAACGCACTTAACTAAGTTATCGATCGTATGGACTATGGTACCAAAGGATTCCGGAATGGTTATACGATTATTGTTGTTTGGTAGCTCGCCATTACCGATGTCGAGCAATATTTTGGCAAAACTTTCCGAGTCTTCATTTCCGTACAACTGAACCCGCATATTAGTCGTTAATTTTAAAACCGATACGTAATCCCAAATGTGCGATGATTTTAAGCACGAATTTATTTCGTCCGCCCTTGTACCTTTAGGAACCACCGGAAGGGTTTGTCGGAAATCCCCAGAGAATAAAACGGTTACAGGTCCGAATACTTTGGAAAGATCATTATATAAATCTTGCAACGTTCGACTGACTGCTTCAACAGCAGTTCTATGTGACATTGTGCATTCATCCCATACTATTAAATTGCATTTTAATAATAGTTTTGCCGTAAAACTATTCCTGGATATGTTGCAAGTAGGAGAATCTGACGCAGTTAAGTTAATGGGCAATTTAAAGGTACTATGAGCTGTACGACCACCTTGCAATAAGGTGGCAGCTATTCCAGACGACGCGACCGCGATTGCTGTTTTACCCTGACTTCTAATTTTGGCTAAAATTAAATTAATTAAAAATGTTTTTCCTGTACCTCCAGGCGCATCTATAAAGAATAACTTACCCAAATTATTAATAGAGCTTTCCATAACTGAATCAAAAACTATTTTTTGCTCTCCCGTTAATCTATTTTCATTCGCTACGACGTATTCCGCTAAATTTTCAATATCATTATGAGATTCCGGTTCTCGGTATGATTCTAAATCGAGATCAATTTCACGTTGTGGCTCTGGCATGTGATATTCCTTTAATGAGCGCCCACCCATACTTTTAACAATATCCTCCAAACAACATAACGTTTTGTTGAACATTTCTGCAGAAAAGTCTAAAGAATAATTACCTGAAGAGATTCTTGCACTGTGCAATAAATCTTCAGATAAGTGTTCCTTAAACTCCACCCACAACTTCTCTGGATCACTCAAACTACACTCACGCAACATAATAGCGAATAAATATCTTAACGATTTAGAAGACTTAAAAAGTGAGGCTTCTTCTAAAGTTTCATGCCAAATTTGGTCATTCTCTAAATATCCTAGCGCCAAGCACGCTGCTTGGTATGTGGGACAAATCACTCCATTCACCGTACGTAAATATGCAAAAGACGTTGGTCCCTTTATTTTATGCAAAAGCATCCGCAAATAATAGCACTCGCTATTGCTAGGATGGATTGTGTACACTCGCCCCAAAGTGTCACTCTTTTTCACGCCAAACTCCGGTATCAAAGATCCTTGTTTACGCCGAACAAATCTCTTTTGCTGGTTAAAGGTGTAGTATTGAGGAACTTCGTGGTAAAATAGTGTCTTCGCAAAGCAATCCGTATTGCATAAATCAAAAAATGCTGTCAAGGTAGTTTTCGGGGGTGAATCTAAATCGGGTACATTACCGTCTCTAAAATAAACGCGTTCACCATTTTCGAGATGAACTTGTAAATGGAAAACTGGGGGGTATCTTTCATGAATGGCAAAGTCCAAGAGTCTCCAGACGGCTTCTGAAGAACTAACATACCTCGCATTTTGATAGAGTTGGACTTCGTCAATATCGGTTATAGAAAAGGTAGCAAGGTCAGAGCCCTTGTTTATATATTTACATACGTATTTAATGGATTTAACGGAGTGACACGATTCTATGTTAATATGTGCTTGGAACATTCTAGAAAGAACCGGACAATAAGGAACAACCCATTTATTATCTACCTGAATGTCTCCCGATCGAGTAGTTATAGAAGCTGTAAATCCGCCGTCTTCTACACTGCGTCTTTTATAAAGGGGATAGCCGTCTCTATCTAACTGGGTGTCTTTAACAAATTTTCGCGGATAACGTTTCGAACATTCGCCGTTGACCATACATGGAGACTGATTGTTAAAAGATCCGCACGGGCCATGAATCATATTACTTTTAACAATCTCATGTAATAATGGGTCATCGTCACGATTGGGGATTTCGGCACATATAATTTTATCGATTTCCGGTAAACGAATCCTATTTTGTAGCCAAAGGAGTATGTGAACGTGCGGAAGGCCGCGTTTTTGCCATTCTACGGTGTACATATAACACCTGTGGGGACCAAAAATGTGAGTCTTAGTTAGCATTTGCATCAATGCTTTTACTTTAAGCTTGAAGACTCTCGCAACTATGTCCGGTCGATCATGAGGATTTTGTGTGGAATGGATGGCTTCGCGTATTTCTTCCCATTTGGGATTTGTCGTAAAAGTAATAAATAAATCCGGTCTGCCGAAATTACGAACATATGTCATTGCGTCCTGCGTTTTCTCATGCATGTATCGCGGTCCGTTTGTAAAGGAAGCGGGTAATATAACTAATTTACCAACGTTTTCGGTATTGCCGTCCCTACGTATCGCGTCCTGTAAATGAATATAATTTTCTACACGTAATTTAGTTTGGTTAAGTTTAATAAACAATAATCGTTCCGTTTCTACTTTAATATACATGTCGACCAAAAACTGTTGGAACAAAGCGCGACTATGATGAATGTGATTTTCTGGACTCCTAACTTGTATAAGATAAGCATAAAATTGCATACAGGTGACTTTCTTGGTCGTATATTCACCATTAACGGGGTTGATTTGTCTCCAAGCAAAATGATATCCGTCCTCACCGCGACAAAATATTATTGGATATTGTAAACAGTCATAAGCTCTGTGAGTTTCTGCAATTCGTTGCAGAGAACTATCTTTAACTCTCAAAATAATGTCTCTTTTATTTTGAGTTTCACCCACTACCAGGCCAGCAATTTCCGGATGAGATAGCGCATTGTATCTACCAGGATGGTCATTAACTGGCTTTTTATCTGCATGAATTACAATATGAAACTCGGGATTATCTACATTAGATTCAAGGGAATTTTTAAATTTATTAACATAAAAGTTATGTGTGTGCAACGTCGACTGAATTTTTGAAACAATATTTTTATTTAAATCATTAAAATTACTACATCTAATATCTATTTCATTTTTATCATTTCCAACAAAATAGATTTGAAGAAATTTGGGATCCATACCGGAAACGGGTAAAAGAGAACCAATTTTATGATATACTTGTCCTTTAATTTTAAATGTGGGAGAGAAACCAGATTCGCGCACTTCATTTGCTCCAAACGATGTCATTTGAAAAGCTGAGTTATATTTCCTGATGTTCTTTAAAAATTGACGGGACTCTACTGAATCAGAGAAGAAAAGGGAGTTAAGCGGTTCGGGGGGTGCTTCTAATAAAGGTAATTTTACTTTGCCAGTTGAACAACACATACCTGGAGTTTCGCCAGCCCATTTTAAGGCATTACAATATTTACAGTGTAAACTATGTTTACCTATATTATTTTTATAATGAATATTACTATCATACCTGAATGCGCACAACATCAAATCATTCATACCTAAGGTTCTAAGCTCAGTCATTCTCAAATCCTCTTCATCACTGGATTCCAAGCTTTCATTTGGAACAGACGTACTGGCCCTGGCTCTCGTTACTTCCCTCCTCTGTTCCCTGGACTCTACACATTCATTCAATCTTGAAAAAGCTGCTCTTTCACGTACGGCCTTCAATCTTCGTTCTTTGGCTTCCTGACTTTCATTCGCTATCGACATAGACACTCTAGCATGCATACCCCTTAATCTTCGTTCTTTAGCTTCCTCACTCTCATTCGCTCTGGACGTGGACGCTCTAGCACGCTCGGCCGCCAATCTTCGTTTTTTGGCTTCCTCGCTCTCATTCGCTCTGGACGTAGACGCTCTAGCACTCACAGCCTCCAATATTCGTTCTTTGGGTTCCTGACTTTCCTCGGATAGGACAACATTCATTCTCTCACGGGTTTCTTGCAATCTATTTTGCTCATCCAATTCACTTTCATTCATTCTGGACGTAGACGCTCTAGCACTCACAGCCTGCAATATTTGTTCTTTGGGTTCCTGACTTTCCTTGGATAGGACAACATTCATTCTCTCATGGGTTTCTTGCAATCTATTTTGCTCATCCAATTCACTTTCATTCATTCTGGACGTAGACGCTCTAGCACTCACAGCCTCCAATATTCGTTCTTTGGCTTCCTGACTTTCCTTGGATAGGACAACATTCATTCTCTCACAGGTCTCTTGCAATCTATTTTGCTCATCCAATTCACTTTCATTCATTCTGGATGTAGACGCTCTAGCACTCACAGACTCCAATATTCGTTCTTTGGGTTCTTGACTTTCCTCGGATAGGACAATATTCATTCTCTCACGGGTTTCTTGCAATCTATTTTGCTCATCCAATTCACTTTCATTCATTCTGGACGTAGACGCTCTAGCACTCACAGCCTGCAATATTCGTTCTTTGGGTTCCTGACTTTCCTTGGATAGGACAACATTCATTCTCTCATGGGTTTCTTGCAATCTATTTTGCTCATCCAATTCACTTTCATTCATTCTGGACGTAGACGCTCTAGCACTCACAGCCTCCAATATTCGTTCTTTGGCTTCCTGACTTTCCTTGGATAGGACAACATTCATTCTCTCACAGGTCTCTTGCAATCTATTTTGCTCATCCAATTCACTTTCATTCATTCTGGATGTAGACGCTCTAGCACTCACAGACTCCAATATTCGTTCTTTGGGTTCTTGACTTTCCTCGGATAGGACAACATTCATTCTCTCACGGGTTTCTTGCAATCTATTTTGCTCATCCAATTCACTTTCATTCATTCTGGACGTAGACGCTCTAGCACTCACAGCCTCCAATATTCGTTCTTTGGCTTCCTGACTTTCCTTGGATAGGACAACATTAATTCTCTCACGGGTTTCTTGCAATCTATTTTGCTCATCCAATTCACTTTCACTCATTTTGTACAATGCCGCTGAATTGCGCATATTTTGGAGCCTCTTTCGATACTCTTCTTCATTCTCACTATCTCTCCTTCGCTTCTGAGTTGCAGCATCTTTGGATTTCCTCCCAATATTTGAAGTTTTTCTAGCAGGCATTCTGAAAACACACTTATGAAAATAAATTAGTTAAATATATAAATTATCAATAAAGCGTCACTTATCAACAGCAATGGAAAGAAATGTAGTAAAACATAAAAAAATGTTCAATTGCAATATCGGAAGAAGCGTCGCTTTTTGACAGCAATGGTAAATAATAGAGGGAAAATTGTGATCATAGATAAACAGTTCTGAATGTAAAGTAAAAAATCTGAGAGGTACATACTTTTATTTATAAATAAATAATTAAATTTTGTAAAACTGATAAAAATATTATTCTGAAAATAATAAGTGCTTAATTTGTAATACCAAGTACTGAATATACATTTTAATGATTATTTATGTTAAGTATATGTAGCGTATCGCAAAGAAGTTACTTACTCGTATACATATATAATATATGACAATATTTATTATGACGTAGCAAAGTTACTAATTAATTATAGACAACATTTTATTCCGCTATACATATTTTCTTTTGATAGTGTCTGTAAAAAATATAATAAATTGGTTAAGCAATATTATACGCCGCTTTATTTTAATTAGACTATTATAGTGCGCCACACCAACCATAGATTTACTAATGCATAGATTAGTAGAATTCGTTGTCAATGTCACTCAATATTGATAAATATTGATCTGTCAAAAAAAAATAAGAGAGTTTGTTATGGAATGCTTCCAGTTTTAAAATAAAAATTATTTGCTGCTCAATAGATATTTTCGGTAGGTACCTAATGTTGTCTATTAAGATTTATTATATTATTATTATGATAACCTCTTTGTAATTTTTAAGTATTGGCTCAGAAACATAAAAAAATATTGTCATTTTCTGTAACATTCTTTCCATCGCTAGGATTTTATTATTTTTTAGTTTAAGAATGCATGAATCACTTTGAAATGGTAACGTAATTGAAAACAAATGAGCCAAGACAATCATACTCTTTTTGAAAATATATAAGCAATATGATTTATGCTAAACTATAAGATTTGATTTTAAATTCAACCATTAGTGCAAAGGGGTTAGTAAAGAAAAATAAACGCAAATATTTACTGACTGATGATTAATTTATTCATTTTCAGTGTCACAAACCTTGGTTGCTTTTATCTGTCATCAAATTGGGCTGTGACAGAGTCAACTTTAGGTTTTTTTTGCGTCAAAACTTGGTCGAAACCTGTCAATCTGCACATACCACATCCAACGATTGCAGTTTTGGTCTTTGAAGGATTCTTTATTCTACAGGATCATGTTTGAGATGTATAAAGAGAATATGTTGTTGACGGAATAAACTACTACACCAATTATCCCATACCATACTTTTTTAATATAATGCTTCTTGTCGTATTATGAAACATACGTGAAGATTGTTATATTAACGCAATAAAATATTAATATATATTTAACATTGTTTTTAATTTATCTTCATACCTATTAATTAAGAATTTAGATTTTGATAAACAGGAACGACGTTAGTTCCTGTCAGGTTCGCTTTCTTTCAGAGTTCTGTTTTATCAACCAAATCTACTAAAGAATTTTTATACGCATTTCAATTTTCAAAAATCATTTTTACGATTAATATATTTAAATGTATTATGAATTTAATTTAATGTATCTTTATTATTTACCAACATTTAATATGATTTTATCAGGTACTTACTCATCTAATGGCCACGACAGATTTACACAAACTGCGGCCATAAATTTTTTTAAATGTGTCAAATTACAAAATGGAGGAATTATATTTCCAAAATTTTGCATTAAATCTTTATTTATTGAGAATAATAAGATTTGAATAACATTTATATGTATAACGAATCAATCTCCAATTATTTTATTACATTTTCATACCGTAATACCAAGATTCCATTCAACGTTTACATGAGTAATTTTGTTTCCAAAAGATGGCTTTCTGTCTTTTTTGAAAATTTGTATGAAGATCCTAAAAAAATAAAGTTTTTTAAATAGCTCTTAATATATTAAAGTTAACGTTGCCAATTGTATCTTAGAACGTTCTCGAGCAAATTTCACCGCTCTGCGCAGATTCATATCTGACGCAGCATTTGTATTTTGAGCGTGATGCTCCGACATAACGGAAAGTATTGTCAAAGGCAAATAAAAAAACATTTCTGAATTATTATGTAGATACGCGAATCTGAAAAGTTTTGGATCGATTAAATATTTTTTTACTTACAGTCTTAAAGAGCATGAGAAATATACACGTTCCTTCGTTATCCAATCCAAACTCCCTTTACGCCCCAATTAGGGTCATAGGGAGGCAACAAGAGCTCAATCTAGCGCAATGTTTATGACCTCCTACCGAGTCCTCCCACACCATGTCCAGATATTTCAGCTCTGCTTCTAAGGAGCGAAACATAGTATGAGAGGGTCATCTTCGTCTTCGGGACCCTTCGTTATTCGCATACATTTATAATTATAATTATTTGAGCTATCTCGAGATTCAATATGAAAAGCAAACAACAATACCTCTTAACGCAAATTCATAGAAGATATACTGACAGATATGTTATGTAAGATACGAAAATCCCAAGTGGTAGATACTAGTATACTTCGAGGTTTTTCAAACGATAAAAAATGTTTTCTCAACAATCGCACGGACGATTATACAACACGTTTTTGTGTAGTTTCATTTACATAATTTTCTTGAAAGGTTTTTTTACAATGCTAACACTCCCGTATGCAATGTCGTGCTACCTATCGTGGTAGAAAAATAGGTGATCTCGTTTCTAACTTTTCTTATTCACTTCCTCGCAGAATTATTAATGGACTACACAATTCCTCACCGTGAGATACCGTCTATAGATCTCTTCGATTTGTCCAAGTAGATCCCGGCGCTCTAACTGAAACTTGACCCAACCCGATAAATGGTAATTTTGTGGTATTGTGTCATGCTGCTGGACTTTTGAGATTGAATTTCCAATGAACAAACCTTCAATGCTTGCAACATTCAAGTATTTATTTATTGGATTTGGATGGTCTTATAATATCTAGATACCTATGTCACATTTCATGTAAGTTATTTTTCAAATAAGTAAGTATACATAAAAACAGCAATTAAAATATTTAATATATATCCTATTGGATTGTCAAATCAGTAAAATGAAAATATATAATTTAAAAAGGTAAAATAAATTATAAATTACGGTTAATTCAAAAAGTTAAAAACAATCAATGGTATATTGGAATTGTGTCTCCTTGTCAAAAATTAAAGTTGCTGTAAGTATTCATTCGCTCTTTCGTTGAGATGAATGAAGTAGAGAAAGTCGCCATCATAGGCTCTGGCCCTGCATTCGGACACTTTGTGGCGCACTGTCTGCCTTTCCGCTCCACAGTCGCACTCAGCGGAATAAAGCCATCTACATTTGAAGAAGAAGTCGGCACATCTGCCGCGACCAGTGCGGATTCTGTTCAGTGCTGTCCAGTATCTTCTAGGCAGGTTGAAACCGGGTGATACGGCAAACACATAGTCTCCTGTTCCGAGGTCTCTTCCCATCTGACCCTCCAGCTCCCCACGCTATTAAAATTATTATCATAGAGACTCTTTCCTGTTACAACATTCGAGTTATTCGAAGGTATAAACGAGTATAAAAAGGGAACGCCAATTGAGAAACTACGCGGAACGGGCTCAGAAATAGTTCCAGGATTGTAATGGAAGTTCTTCCAGAGAGAAATAGACCACCAAAGAGATGGTTGGAGATTGGTTATCTTATACGCATTCCAAGAATCGGAATTATTCCTGAAAAAAATCCTTGATCGAATTATCGAGAAAGAAAAATCAGGTACCTTAACATCGAGATAGCACAAAATAAAATAGTTTACTTTTTTTTTTAAGTTTAATACGTTAATACTAAACATAAGAATAAAAATACATTATTTCGTTTAAAGTTTTTCAATTATTTCAACCCGAGATAGAATAATTCTAAATATTTTTATGTTCACCAAAAAGTAGATTTTTCTCAGAAATTCCGTTATTTTAAAATAATAAATCTCAATCCTTTTTTGAGAAAATAAACATAGGTATTTTAAATAAATTGAAACAGAAAAAGAAAGCGTTACAGTATGTTATACGACTGTGTTCTAACCCCGCACACTAGACGGCAAATGTTGGCAGGTCGCTATTACACTCACAAAAACCACACAGCGAATAACCTCTGTAGAAACCAGACTCTGTGACCCATTATTATATTTCATTCACATATTTTCTGGACATCTGCTCTCTGCTTAGTAATTATTAATATCAAATTCACAGTCTTATTTTTGGTTTTATTTAAAAAAAATAGGATTATCTGAAAATTGTAACCTACTTACTGTGTTTGAAAGTAAAATAACGGCCAGATTGTGCAAAATAAATATGTATGATTGTATTTGTTCATATAAGACTTATCACTTAACAACAATATGTTGAAAAAGCTAGGGAAATGGAGAAATTCAGAGATTTAGCAGGCAAAATCTTGCCTATCATCCTTCATGCAGAAATTATGTAATGCGGTGTTCACACGAGGCGAATATCGCCAGGACACCAAAATATCGCCAGCCAATTGAACCGTGTGAACAGATTGTCGATAATTCTGAAGCGATAAAAATGATTGAAAGCGATATCGCCTCAAGTTGACCACCTTTCAACTTTTGTTTCTGGTGGAACGATGCACCGCATGCGCAGGTATGCGCGGCGTCCGTATCTATGGTTAACTTCTGTTTATGTTCTGTTTCTTGACAGATGACAGCAGTGATCCAAAAAAATTTCTCCTTAGAATTCAATTTCGCGCCCAATATCTGCGTTTTTTTTCTTGATTTTTCCTTAATTAGGAGTAAAACAAAATTTTCAACTAACCCCAAACACTCAGCGACTTCTACCGTGACGTCCGACATTTTTAAAACTACCTGACACATTGAATGTATGTCGGTGGACTCGGGTGGACTCGTGTGATCACATCACACGATCAACAGGCGACCGAGCGATATTGTTTTTATGCAAGCGAAATCGTCTGACCTTATATCGCCTCGTGTGAACACCGCATAAGGAAAATAGATTAACAAGAAATGTTTATTGCAGAAAATAATGTGTTTTGGTGTAGAACGTATTGAAAGGAATGGTACAGACGTATACAAAGAATGGACATTATCTAACTTATCTTTATCGCGATACAAACTCACGGAGTTAGTCAACCCCAAGAAAGACAAGAGAAGAAAAAAAGAATGGACGTGAAGAAGAGAAGACTTTGGATAACATGGAGAGACAGTACAGAATTACTACCTCATGTAAAGTTTCTCTGAGAAATAGTTCAACAAGGTCTACAAAAAATAAACTTTTATCAAAATAAAACCAAATTCATTTGATATTCATAGCTTATTTCAACAGTTTACAAAAATATACACGATTATCAAATTCTCTTATTTTACTACTTAATTTAGACCTTGTGGCCAAGAGTTTCAAGAGTTGGATTAATCCTCTTGATTTCGACTCCCAGCTGTCCCTTTACCTCTTTAATGGTCTGCCTGGGAGCCGTCTTCCGTGTAGTTACCGTGCGGCGTGCAATTCAATGTACAATGAAGTTATCGAAAAAAAAAACTCTTTTTTGTTATGTTAATAAATCCTTTGTACGACCATGAATGTGAAGAAAACCATATTGAGAAAATTATGTATTCTTTTTTTTTTTGATGAATCTGTGCTCACCCAAAGTGAACACAAATACACTTTCGACATCTTTCAAAGCAAAGCAAAGCTTGTGTTGTGAAAGTGGAAATGGTCGGCACCGGGATTCGAACCCACGACCTTCAATACGCTGTGCGTACGAAAGTCGTCGACTGATACCACTGCTCTACCAACCACTGCATATACGATTTTATTTACACCATAATTATAAAGTTTCAAATGTAAATGTGACAAAATTAATGGTAATGTTTGCAATAAAAAGTGTAGTTATTGACGAAGAGTTGATGTTATCAAAATATTAATATGTCGTTGGCGTGTCTTGTTGCGAATTTGCAAGAAACAAACATTAAAAAGCAAATTTTATCGCTTTGTATGTAACTTAATTTCACAGCGTGGTCTAAACGTGGTAGGATAATGGTTTGCATTATGCCGTGTTTTAGCTCCATCGTTGGACACACTTCTATTCAAGTTGCTTTTTCGGGAATAGTTATTTTATAAAAAAATCTTTTCAAACATCAGCTGCACCCCTATTAATTCTAAGTGTCCGTGACGTTTACGCTCGCGTGTAACAAAATTTTGTAAGGAAACGTGTATAGCGCCCCTGCAGAGTACTTCGAAAAGTTCCGCAGCCTATACAAAATTTCCGTGAGTTTCTCACTTACGTTAACGAGTAAAATTCGGAATAGGGGTAAGGTGTCATTGTTTTAACGATACAAGCAATTGTTATATCTCATTATTTCTTTTTTATTAATTCCGTGACTGTGAATTATATTATAACACTACATGGCATCATTTCAGAGCCGCATATCTCGATTCTCTATGGCCATCAAACGTCACAAACATAAAGTTTTATTTTAATGCTTTCTTTGATATAAGCATATGCTTTTTATAAGGAACTGAGTTACCAAGGAAATAACAAGAGTGAATTTTGTGAGGACGGGAAGGTGAATAGGTAGGCACTCCCAGAACTCGAATCACTGCGATCCAATCACCACAAAATGATTTTATTATTTCTCTTGTGTCTCGTGAAGCACTCCTTGCGATATGAGTATTTTTGTTGTGAATTTCGCTGTCACGTAATACTGTATTACTCTTACTGCTTGGGCTCGAGACAGGAATGCCCTTGACATTTTTACTTCACTAAATATTCGGGAATTTTATGTCAGAGATTGAAAACCTTTGACATGTTACTTTTTTTTTAACCGAGTGACGTAAATACAACGATGACTATTTTATAAACAACCCAGTTAAATTACATAATTTCTTACAATTATTTTAAATACTTAAAAATCGTATATGTATTCCAGTATATTGCAAATGAACAAATTGATTAATATGTTTTCCCTTTTCCTAGTAAGCCAGACTTGAGACTTTCAGAGCTATAAGTTATGTTTGAGCGCTACTATAAGACGATTGGATGAAAAACGTGATCCGATACAAGACCGTTAAAAAACAGTTTGGAAAAGTGGTTTGTTTCAATTTAAATACCAACAAAGCAATCAAAATAACAATTGGATCTTAAAACGTGCATGCTTTTTTAAATTATGTTTCTTACTCTTTTTATGATTCAACAATATGATGATGTTGACAACTTCTGTCTACAATGTAATGAAACCCATTGATGCAAATTCGGGTCACGCACCTGAAGAAGGATTTATGAGTGAGCACTCTTCGTAAAAAGAAATATCATGTCAAATTCTTCAGAGATGGAGCCCAAAAGGAAGGAACTATTCGGGTATTTATATTTACAATCATGTTGGACAAGCCATAAACAAAGTGGTTCTTATTGCTTTTACAAAACTACCTTAATCCTTTCCCCACATCGAGGCATTTTCAATATTCGGTTCGTGAAAATATCCAGCGAAAAATTCTCCGAATCCAATAGTCGTGGATAAAATATTATTGACCCAAAAATTCAAACAGAATGGCTTAAAAGTACGAATTCTATTAATTTGCTCATATTTTTATAGGAAGCCTTCAAAACATTCACTATGCATCTATGGCTGTTGCCCTCTCCGCAAGCCACACGAAAAGTAAAGGAAGTAAAGAATTATCTTGGACTATCCATTAGGACGTGGTTGGAAATATTAAAAGAAAAAAACAATGGAAATAATACTCAAGAATTTTCATTCACAATCAAAGAAAACGTTTAATTGTTTGTATTAAAGTTTTCAATCTACAAGTCATAATAATTATAGGTGTATGTTTTTATTTTTATTTATTTATTTTGACAAAACACATTACAGAGGAACTATACCTACATTAAAAGTAGAAACCATAGAAATCAATGGCCTTAAACTTAGTTGACCTCCATCGGGATGTCATTGTGTCACATGTTAAAAAGTATATTATTGATTTAAACAGGTACAACATGTTCAAGAGAGAGAAAAAAACAACCAAAAAGAAAACTCTTTACGTAAGTGAAACATGAAAACAGCCAAAGATAAACTCAAACACAAATGGAGAGTGCAAGAAGAAGGGAAGGAAAAGAAGGGAGGAAGGGGTGTGGGGAAAAATAATCAACAAGCTGTCGCGAATTAGTAGAATTGCTCAAAAGAACTCTGTAAATCTGTTTCTTCAAGACATGATGTGGACTGCCAAGTACATCAAGAGAACACTGCAGGGAATGTAGCTATAAACGTGGTTATGACTAGGTACTATCATAACTTACATCATATATTTTTCATTCAACTTTCATTATAATGCTTCTTGATATTATTATATTTACATAGGTGAACTCTTGATTGATTATTCTTTTCAAATATTTGACATTTCATTTTTCAAATTTCGATTTCGGATTACTGTAAGTAGAGCCCGCCTTCAATTATTGGATAAACCTCACCATATTAAATTAGATATGTTGTAAGCGCACAAAGAATATTGTTTCTATATTATAATAGATACTCAATAAAATCTACAAATTGGTAGGCACCCACACTACTTAACACATGTGCGCAAATAGATTTCTTGTTTACCCTATTCACATTGGAGAATTTAATCTTCTCCGAGGCTCCTCGAATATTCGAGTCTCAGCTCTTCCACCGCATCTCTTTGCTGTTAAAACGCTCGTGTTTCGATTATCACCTCCGTAGAAACATTTCAGCTTTTAATACACCGTAACCTTTAACACTGCCAGCTGATAATGGCGAACTCTTACTACTTTGTATCCGAATCCATTCTTCCCGTGTTGTGTTCTGCTAGATTAGTTTTCGCTTGGTCCCATATGGGCTTAATAGAATTCCTCTTGTAATTTGATGGCTTTTCGATACAGGGAATGTAAAAGCACCTTTTGGATGAATGGATATTATCAATCAGTTGTATTATTTTTCTTATTTCTCTTTCTTTTGCTCGATCGATCGCATGTTATTACTCCCTCACCTCATTCGCTAAGATGAAAACATTTATTGGAGTGCCTACCAGCCCGTCTCTATACAAAACCTGCAGTATTATTTCCCTGACTTTTGATACATTTCTATTTCGGATGATATTTTATTAAAGAAGCGGACTCACGTTATTTGAAAATAAATAACACAAGTATTCAATTTCTTATAAATAAACAAACTTGCAAAGGGAAAATCATCTGAATTTGAATGAAATCACTCACAAAAACTAATTAAATGGTTGCATATAAATAAGTGTGAGTTCCGGCAACTGAACATGGTCCAGTCACAAAAAGTATCTGCATTTGAAACGAAGTACCTCAGGAGAATCTTAAGTATAAGATGGTACCACCGCATTACGGACAACACTAAAGGCCGGCGCACCCAACGCTGGCCCATCATTTTCACCATTGTGGAGAGGAGTTGAACATGGTTGGGACATCTTAAGAATGCCGAATGACATTTGGCCAAGGAGAGCGCTATTCTTCCTCCCGTCAGGGTTTCGAAGATGAGAAAGATCCTCTTATACCGTCTTCTGTTCCTTCGAGGCAGGGGTGTAGGTGGAGGTCATAAACATTGCGCAAGATCGAGCGCAATGGATAGCTCTTGTTCCTTCCATACACCCCTGAGTATGGTGTAAAAGGGAGATATTGTATTCTTGTATATAAATAACCTAAACTTAACGGAGTAAGAAACTGGCGTCGGCGTCGTAGTGTGGCGGAATGGCGACGACTACTTGAGGAGGTCAAAACCCACAATGGGTTGTAGCGCCATGGATGGATGGAATCTTAAGATAGCCCAAGAACGACATTAGGGTAAAAAAATAAAAAGCGGTACAAATATTGAAGGCTCGAGCCTTTATTTTTACATATAAGATGACTGTTTGAAGAGTTTTATTTTAAAAAAAAAATTTTTATATTGTTGTATTATATTGAGTGAGCACAGATTCATTTTTATAAAAAAAAACTACATATATCATAAACCTCCATAGACTACATTGAATAAAAACCTCACATAGGAATTCCGTCTTTGAAAGATCACGAGCCCCAACGGAAGCGCTCCAGCCCATTAAAAATAATAAAATCGTTAAAGTGCAACTGTCTAAATACGTAGTGAATTCCGTAATAAGAATTCCTTTCAAGATTTTATTTGGATTTCTTTCGTTGATAGCGAACTTGCTGGATGCTGAACCATGAAAATTGTTTGATCTCTTCTGCACATCGCGAAACATATTATGTATTTAGTGCAGTTATTTTAGTTGCTAGAAGAGCTGATCATCCCTTTACTTTATCTCATAAAATAGATTTCATCATCTTTTTTCAGATTATATTATAAGTGAAATTCGACAAAGGATGATCATCTGATCAATGTACATCTGTACCTAAGGTTTGGACAGAACGTCAATACTGGAGCGGTCACGCCACTTACGTATACATACTTCAGCAATCTGAATGTAGATCTATTGATGATAGATGGGTAGCACACGTCGTAAGAATGGATGACCATAGACTGCCAAAGAAAAGTCAGAGGTAAAAGAAAGCGGTATAAAGACAATCGAATCAGTTTAGCTCTGTGGAGCCCCCGAAGATTGGAAGCCGTTGTATTTTGTGAGTGGACTCAAAATTATAATTAATAACTAATTTTAACAAATTTGATAATGATATGGGAATTTTATTATGTTTGATTTTGTGAAATATATCATCATCAATTCGGTTAAAATTAATGCTTACTAGATGTAAAATTTTGCTTGCATTCCAATTTCATCAAAAGTGAAATTTTGTGTGCGCCAACGATTTAAAGCACATCAACAAAAAAAACATTCCCCACAGTCCTAAGTAAACATCGCGTTTTGTCTGTTTCACTTATTGTCCTTGTTTGAAAATAACAATCGTGGATATGGAGGCGAATACACCTGTAATCCGCTGTTAAATAAATGCTTATTGAATAATATTCAATGATTTCTGTAGAACTGAACAAACAAGAAAAAATAAGCACTTGATTTTTATATGATTTAGTTATGGTAAAGATTGATTTCATAAGATTTTTTTGCCTTATGCACAGAAATATTTAAAGAATAGTGATATCTTCCTCTAAACAACATGGTTTGTCTAAGATCAAACTATTTTTGTATATCCTAATTGTTATATCACCAACGCTTGAAGTTCCTTCATTGTTATAAAAAAATCGAATTTTGTTTTTTACCTGTATGATTACTATTGATTACCTTCACCTCTGCCATAAAGTTTCGTCAACGGATCTGGCTGGGGCACGTACTAAGGAAGCCTACAGAAGACTTAATGCGCCTAATCCCCGATTACGATCACCAACCAAAAGGCAAAAGAAGGCACGCGCTAGGCCGCTCTAAACAGCTAAAAGATTGTAATAGCCTGATCTTTGGGATGAGGCGATGTGGACTGCGGGGAACAGGGTTGCAAATGGATTTGCTCCAACTAGGGAACGAACATGGTCAAGAAAATTTCCAAAAATAAATTTTACCAAACTGTGGTGATTTTCTTCAGCTGAAGTCTCCTCAAACATTGTATTTTTTACAGGAGATTGGAGAAAGAGAAATTTCAACATAAATGATTTTTCATCAACCATTTGTGATTAATATGTAGATTGATTATGTATTATTCATTATTCAGAGTCCTCGTGCCATAAACCAATAACCAAAATCTATACCTATCTATAAAGACAAAAATAATTATATGTCCGCTATGGCACTAAAGTCATCCAACCGATTTGCCCCAAACCAGTTTTATTAGAAAGGTACCTGGTTACGCGAAGTAATCCGAAGGGTTTGTGAAGGACCAGGCGCTTTATTAGGAAAAAGGAGCGATAGGGAGGGTTTGCCTCTGACACTCACCTTGTATTCCTGGAGACCCCAACTCTGGATGATGCGGCAGTTCTTGTGCACAAATTAGTCAAACAAAACAACTCGATGTCACAATTATTAATCAACACGAAAAACAATACGAACGATGTTTCAATATATTACGTTTCGACACTATGTTACCACAGCGAGGTACAGCTTGCTACTGACTAGTGTCAGAGACATTAAGAAGCAGGGATGTAGGTATAAGGGACAATTAATGTTTTTTTTTTTTGGATTTCAAGGAAAGCGTCCGGCGCAAACAGATTAATGCGAAGATGGTTTCTGGCTAGAAAAACAAATATGTATTTATTTTATTTAGTATAGTAATACACGCTTGGTAGTAGAACACATCCTCATCAAAAAGTGAAATCTTCTTATTCTTCCCCTTTGGTTAGGCCTGCTGGCCTGTTTGGGAATTTGTCTGCCTGCTATATCTCCAGCTTTTATTTATAAATGATGTTATTAATAGACAAAGTAAAAAAAATGAAAGATAAACACGACGAGCTTGAATTTTCCAACACACGTTTTGTCAATAAACGAGGTTATTCTGGTTTATCGCGTCTAGTGTGTAATATTAACCTCATATTAGTTTGTCATTAGATCGTTCTTGTTTATCTCCACAACCATTAGCCCATCTTTAAACGTTCCCAATATCCTTCGCAAATTCTTAAAGTTATTAACTTGCTATAATGAACGGATGTCAGATAATACCTACCTAATTTCCTTAAAATCTTGCATAACTTAGCCTTATGTTGATTACACTTCACAATAAAGGAACTCTTTGTCATACTTACGCCTAGTTTAAATCAATTTGGCCTTCTTTGCTCGGGTTCTTTCTAAAACAACACAATTTTGCCTTCTGAGTTATGTGTTTAAATAATTTAATTAAAAGGGCTGTTTGAACGTCTGGAATGATTTCCACGTCACGGTGCGTTGGTAAATTCAGCAGGTAGTCAGTAAATTTGTAAATATATTCTTCACGCAAATAAACTCCCTCTCTGTGAACTCGCAATTATGCAAATCAAGTTGCGTTAATTTAAACGACAAACGTAAAATAAGTTTCCCCAACCTTTAATTACATTTATTTTAATCTCACCATCATTTTGTTCCTCATCTTTTTTGCCTTTTATCTGCATTTCACATTGTAGATTAATTGATTTAAACCGTCGATAAGTAGTTACACGTCAAAACTCCTCGACATATTATTCAAAATGTTTTTAAAGAGCAGACCACTGGCAACAAACAATTTTGTTCATTCATTTCACTTATAAATCCATACCAGAAACATTACATTAAAATATATACTATGTACGTGTACGTATTACAAGAGGCATCTCCTAAAAATGCGTCTATAGAAAGGACGTCGTTAAAAGCTCGATGCTTTTTCAAATATTAAATATTTTCTTTTCTGGAATATGTTTATTTATACACCTTTTTTTTTTTTTTTTTTTCTTCGTCTCCACTGCAGCGGTACTATCCGTAGATATTGCTTCGCATGCAGTGGTGGTCATTTTAAACGTTCGTTATTTTTCGGGCCCTTTCATCCCTCTCTTTCTGGGTCATTATAGTATGTATAAGCTGGCTACCGACTTCCCATGCCTGTCTTCCTTCCAACATGACTTTAATAAGCTCGTCTGGTTGGACTTGCCTATTTATTAATCGCCACGCTGCGTTTCTTTCGAGTTCCCACCGACCACACTCGAAGATGGTGTGCTTGGCGGTATCCCTCTGTCCGCAGTATACGCAATTGTCATTTTGGATCTTCCCTATTCTGTGGAGATATGCTTGAAAGCATCCATGCTCTGTGAGTATCTGCGTCAAGTGGTATCTAGCCTCGCCAAACTCTCGCATCACCCATGGTTCAATGTCTGGGATAAGTTTGTGAATCCATTTGTCTCTATCGTCTAGTTCTATCTTGTCTTTCCTTTGCGATTGCCATTTTCTTCTTGTGTCTGTTGCTATCACTTTTTTAACCCCTGGTTCTTTTCCCATCATTTCTATTCTTTCTTCGATGAGGAGTTTTACCGGTGTTAGACGTGCCAGTAGAACGCTGTCCTCATACGAAACAGTTCGATATGCTCTACATATTCTAATCGCAAGTTTTCTGTATGCTGATTGCAGTATGTTTGCATATTTATTAAATGCAAGTCCTCTAGACCAAACTGGGGCCGCATACAGTATTATGCTCGTCGCCACTGATGCAAGAACTCTTCGTTTACTCTCGCTGGCTCCCCCTACTCGGGGCATTATTCTTGCTAATGCAGACGTCGTTCGTGCCACTTTGTCGGCAATGTGCTTTATGTGCTCTCCAAATGTCAGATTTTTATCAATAATGACTCCTAAGTACTTTATGCTTTTCTTCGGGAGAACTTCAACACCCTCAATTTCAAATCTTATCTCTTTTCTTCTTAATCTTATCTCTTTATACACCTACGTTTTCAAATGTCTCCAAAAATAGGCAAATGACAAAAGTTTTTTTATTTGCTATCTCGCTGCTCACAATAATAAAAAAAGATGAAGAGACAGTAAACAAGTTTGAACAAACATAGAAAATTAATATGACATAAATTTATGATTTTTTTTCCGTATGCCGCTTTTAGTAGGTACTTAGTACAAAATGATTCAATGAATCCAGAATTTTAGGTTTAAATCTGAGTAATTCTCGGTAAACTATGCTGAATGTGGACATCTATTAAAAATCTTATACCTTTACATACCATTTATACTATTTAAAATGTAGAAAACATACATACCTACGCTTATGGCACAGACATACTGTATTAGGTAAAATTATGTTAATAACCTATGATTATTGAATAAATAAATACGTACATAGATTAATTTCAGAACATAAAATTCAAGAATTGTGATGGTCAAAATAGATTTTTTCACAGTTCCATCTTCACGTCTTTCGATTAATATTATCTTTCTAAATTTGCGTCCCAAGTATTCGAATGTTTTCGTAAATCTTGAACCTTCATAAATTCGAAAATAAGTAGTTGTCGGCCTGCGTCTACCTTCATTTCTCTTTCGATAAAACTAGGCATTAAAATGTAAATCAATCAGTCCAGTAAATTACATTTTCGGCCCAGTTTATAAATACATTCTTATCAAAAAAAAGGTTCTCAATCCACTGTCGCTCCCACGAGAATGAGAAAATTTTTAACCAGTTACGCAGGAATAAATTGATGGTAATAAATGGAAATACTTTGTGAAATTCTCCTTTCGTTTCAATATCACTTATTATTGAGTGAATTTAATTTCATATTGAAAATTGAAATTTAGCGTGACGATTTTTTTCCGACATAAAATTTTCAAGTCGCGCTGTGTTCGTGAGTCTTGTGGAATAAACTGCTTTTAAGATTCTTGTTGTCATTATTCTTACAGCCCTCCATTCTTATTTCCATATTCTAAAATAATATTTCCGTTCATTCACTTGGACTAATTCTGTAATCATTTTTTCTCGCGTTGTCCTAATTTTTTGACAAAAATCTCATCAAATCTGTGTCTAATTCTTGATGTTTTGTTTTTTTTTATCATTTCATGGGAACATTGTATTGGTTGTTATTTGTGAGAAATATTTTTTTTCTATTCTATCGAATCGGACAACTAAAATACAACAATCAATACACTCAACTTTCGAACCAAAATGTATGTATTCATTCAAATCATTTATTTCGTGAAATATCAAAGTTGCTTCTTGACAATACGATATATAGACAATGCTGTTGACAAGGGATGTAGGTACCTATTAAAAATATATAGAAGTTTTAGTAGTGAATGCGTCTAGAGTTAGATAACATAAAATAATAAATTCAGTTTGGGTACTTCTCTCAGCGACGTGGAACTGAACGAATCCTGAGCGTTATAAAATTTACATACCTAATAATCATATTTCTACCGAACAAGGCCATTTGTGTGATTTTTTTCTCACGTAGCAAAACGGTGAAGCCTGATAAGGCGATACTTATTATTATTTTTATCTTAATGGGAAACATTTCGAACGAAGAAAGTTCTCTCGCCTACTGCGTCCCTTAAAATGAGTCTTAAATCGTCGCCTGATCACAAGTATCATTCGTGGCGTATTCTATCTTCCCGCTGGCTGTACACTTGCTTCAAATTTAATCATTTTTTGGCATTATGTTTGAAAAATATTGCAAATCACGCAATCGTGTACGTAGTACCTAATTCAAATTTATCAGTGTTGATGATTTTATCCATTAGCTGGGCACACACGTAAAGATAAATCTTTACGATAATCGTTCCAAATTATCGGCCGATAATTTCGTACGATTTATCGTTAAGATATATCGGTCGTTTGACACTAACGTGCAAATTTTCTGAGCGATTTCTCGTATCAAAATTATGAACGATATATCTTTCAAATTCAAACGATTATCGCACGATCGCTATTCTTTCGGAGTTTTATAAAATTTGAACGATAATGATGACGTATGTATCACTTCGATATGACAGTTCGATGTAAACATCATCATAGTTCTCACCATTTTTACTACTCCTGAACTTTTGACGTTAATTTTATTATGAACGACATGCAGCTTTTGAAAGTGATACAAGAAGATGATCCTGATGATTTTAAGAACTATTTGCGCATGGATGAAAATACTTTTAACTTTTTATTGTCTTTAGTAAAGGGTGCCTTGACCAAAAAGGACACTGTGATGAGAAAAGCTATTCCACCAGAAGAGCGTCAAGTAATACGGTGTTATTGAAAATGGTGACTTGTGCTGTGTAAAATAGTCGTTCCTCAACAGAACTCAAAGGAAAATCCTTTTATCAAAAAGGATGTATTTAATATATTATTATAAGTGCATATTTATGTGATATAAAATGTTCAAAATATCAAAAAAAAAATTGACAATTGATTTTGTTTTATTACTTAGGGCCACATCACACTACGGGTGCAGACCTAGCGCGGTTAAAAAAACCGCGTCTGTTTGAAACGCGTAGGTACATTTTTATTTGAAGAGGAAACCCAGCGGTTCAGTCGGCGGCTTTCTTACTACAACATACGTCGTGGGTTCGAATCCCTGTGCATTTCCACTTTCACAACACAACTCTTTCTTAGTGTGTGTGTTTTGTTTTTGCGCCTTCGCGGAGGACTGGAGAGAGCAATGGGATAACCTGATGCAGCCCGTCAGCGAGGCACCACTCACGTAGTCTCGTTGAGATGCGTGTTTCAAAATTCATTACCACTGTAACTTTTATTGTGGGTGCATTTTTTTTTTGCGGTATGGGCTTAATCTAGTAAAAAACGGTGATGGGTTTATTTTTGGTTTGAGTATATGTTGTAGCTGGTTTCTTTTTATTATTTGGTGGGATTTGGTTATGGTGTAGTTGTTGGGAGGAATCATTAACGGTTGTTAAAATTCAAATTAAACTTAAAATTTCCGCAATTTAATTGAATTATAATTGTCAACTCAATCTGAAGTTTTTCTTTAATTTACACTTAAATGAATTATTTTTTGCAAGGATCTTTTTCTTTGTTTTCTTCTTTGCGCGTCAGATGAAGTCCTTCCGACTTCATTCTGAAACCTTGCACTTTTTGTCTACTTTTTTTTTGGCTTACAAAGTCTGGATGAAATGAAAACTTAGGTTCCTGAAACATCCAGGGGTAAGGGAGGGCGCAACCCTTAATGATGATGATGATGATAGTATGTGTGAATGTTTCCAAATGTATTTGCGTTCACTTTTAATTAGCCCAAATTCATTAAAAAACATACACCCGTACGTGGCGTATGCAATAGTGCGTATATTTCCTAGAGAAATTTTTATTTTATCAAAGTTTTTTTTTATCAATTTATTAAGAAAAAAGAAAACAACTTATATTTAAACAGAGTGCTCCCTTATCAAAATTATATATGAAATTTTAGGAATTACTGCAAACTGAGGTTTTCCACTTTCCATGAAAATTTTGACGAAATCCATGATACCACTGAGAAATCGCCAGCGGTTTTTCCCACAGTGCCGAATTTCAGACGGTTCTTGTTTAAGCCGTGTGTATGAGCCCTTATCTAGCCCGACGAAACTAATTCATATATTTTCTAGAATGACAGATAAGAATTAAACAGAAGTCATAACATTATTATAGAATATTTTTTTAAATAGACAAAAATAAACTATACGTTAATAGGTACCTACTTAAAGTGGGCAAGATCTTCATATCGGTAAAATAAAATACCTACTCTGACTTCATTTTCATGTTCCTGTAAGGGAGTGGATCGGCATCCGAACTATAAAGGAGCTGTTCCGGGTAGCGCTGGACAGGGGAAAATTCTCCAAAGTGACATCCAACGTTAGTGGGACCCGACAAGGCTCATAAGAGAAGTACTTTTATAAATCTTGATTTATCAATTAATCAATCAAACTCCCTTTGAACTCCACTCAGGAGCATAGGGAGGCAACAAGAGCTCTCCATTGCGCTCGATCTTGCGCAATGCTTATGACCTCCTCCCACACCATGTCCAACCCTTTCAGCTCTGCTTCGAAGGAGCGAAACACAGTATGAGAGGATCTTCCTCGTCTTCGGGACCCTGATGGGAGGAAGATCAGCACTCTCCTCGGCCAACTGTCATTCGGCATCCTTAACACATGTCCCAGCCAAGTCCATCTCCTCTCCGTAATGGTGGAAGTGATGGGCCTGCGCTGAGTGCGCTGGCGTATAGCGTCGTTTGTGATGCGGTAGTACCTACCATCTTATACCCAAGATTCTCCTGAGGCACTTCGTTGATATTGACAATGTTCTAAACTGACACATTTATCGCTGTACCGTATTCCGAGGAAAACACACCATAACATGAGAGCCAGCAAAATGTCAACTGACATCTTTAATGGTCTATTGAATATGCCTGGCGATCTAAAAATGCATATAGGCCCCAGGTCAAGTGGTTTCCGATGTATGTATATTGTATATACACGGCTCAACTGTGTGGTGTAAAAGATTTAGCTGGAATAAATAACGATAAACCCCAGCTTTTGAAATGAAGTGCCTCAGGAGACTTCTAGGCGTAGGATGGTAACACCGCATCACGAACGACGCTATACGCTGGCGCGCCCAGGGTGAGCCCATTGTGGGGAGGAGATGGACTTGTCTGGGACATGTGTTAAGGATGCCGAATGACAGTTGGCCGAGGAGACCGCAGTTATTCCTCCCATCAGGGTCCCAAAGAAGAGGGAGACAAGTATACCGTTACATAGGTACGTTAATTTAACGTAAGTTCAGGTGGAGTAAATATAATGAGAACTATGATGATGTTTATATCCAACTGAAAAAATATACGTCATCATTATCGCTCAAATTTTATGAATTTCCGAAAGATCAGCGATCGAACGATAATCTTTTGAATTGGAAAGATAAATCGTTCGTCCAGCACACACGTACCAAATTAACTGAACGATTATTTTGTTATGAGAAATCGCTCAGAAAATATCTTAACGATAATCGTTCCAAATTATCGGCCGATAATTTGGAACGATTATCGTTAATATTTGTATTAACTTTTGAATCAATCTTCTCGTGTGTGTTGCACAGCAGATAAATTGTACCAATTTATCGGTGAACGATTTAACCAATTTATCGTTGATCTTTCAGACACCACTAACGTGCCGATTTATCGCTAAGATTTGAGCGATTGAACGATTATCGTTCAAATCTTAAAGAGAAATCGCTACGTGTGTACCCAGCTATTGGCGTTAGTTCCTTATAGCTTATTCTTCTCTGGTCACAATCCTAGGATTGGTTGGCAACAATTTTCCCCACTCTTTCTCTCCACTCCACCCTATCTGAAGCGGTTATTTTGATTTCCTCATAGAAGGAACAGCACATGTCTGAGTAAACGTCTTGTTGATACACTTGAAGTGGTCTTTCCCGGGAGTTTGTCCCTTCGGTCACCCCCTCAATGATGCAGAAGACCTTCATTCGGTATTACATGAACTTTCCATCTTGCCCGCCTTTCGGATATGGTTTAGCAGCTGCCTTCCTCCTTCGATTCTTTGAAGAATCTCCTTATTTGTTTTGTGGTCCCTCCTATAGTCTCCTATAGGACCACATCTCAGAAGCTTCTCTCCTTTTGTCTCTTTCGGATAGGTGACCAGAGAAAAAAACTCATAGCACTTATATGTACATAAGATCCTTTTATGACTATAGACTGATATTGCCAATAAAAGCGAAATGTAAATATAGCAGTTTTTATTAAAATAAAAAAAAAATAACCGACGATTAGATGGGAGAGATTATAGCAATAGAACCAATCCTTGGTGTTAAAAATTGCGACAGACAAAATACCATCAACCAGCAGAGGCTCTCCAAAAAAATGGAGAGATAGTTGCACATCCGAAAAAAACGAACCTGCGTCAACATTATGAAAAGGACGGGCGCGTTTCATGTACGAGTACACACTTAACATTTTCATAATATCGATGCAACGGTTCGTGCTCGCGGCTCAAGTGAGTATAAACAGCCTGTGTGATCAGAGGCAAAACATTTCATATCTTATACTTGAGCTCTTTTGTTTGGAATAATTATGCCCATTTTTAATTTCAAATTTGAAACTCTCATATTCTCTTAATGCAGAAAATTAAACGTTGCTTTTTCCTCTTTTCAGATAACGGAAAGATCCAACCTACCTTGGTCGCCATCATCCGCTGCCATTGTCACAACATTTAAAACGAAAAGAGTAAGTCGTTAGGAAATACTTGTTTTCTTATAATAGTTCTACCAATTTCTCACCTCTTATCTAGGGACTGCCGATGCCGTCCTCTCGGTGGCCGTAGGACAAAAACTTTTTACATAATTATCTCGCCTTAGAAATTGAAATAAGTCGCCCTTTCGCCCCTAGCAGTGAGCAGGAGTGAGTCGTTGTAAGGCAAGCCTGTAGTCAAGTTCACATTCGAGTAGAGTATTTTAGTCGATTACCGAGTTATTTAGTAACAAACGGTTTTGAACACCTTAAGTTTAGTCGAGTAGATTAGCCGGCATTTAAGTCGAGTCGATCCATTTTGTTCTTTTTTTTGGGGCGAATCGCGCCCCCCACTACGCGTCCTAAACCTTAATTTTAGTCGACTTTGAGAAACTTATATATTACTATTTATTTTAGTTACATTTTATTTACTCTAGGTACATTACATCGACACAAAACTGTTCTTTATCCCTTACCGCTCCATTATGTTTTCAGGTAGCCGGTAAATTCATAACGAACAATTCATCTCAGGTACAATTCATCGCAGATACAATTCATCGCGGGTACAATTCATCGCGAGTACAATTCATCGCGGGTGCATAAACTACTTTTCGGTTAAAATATGTCTCGTTGATCGAATAATAAATACTTGTTATGTTCTCATTGGTAACCGACGAGTTCATCGAAAAAACTTCAGTTTAGTCACTCCTTATGATTTTGAGGTTATTTTATATACGATTTGAATAGGTTAGGTTAAGGTTGGAACGTAGTTAAAAAGGGGGGATACCTCCCCGAATGATAACACGGTAATACTCCAGCATATGTCAAAATCGCCACCATCTTTAATTTATAGGACTGATAAACAAAAACTTTACCTACCTTATTTTTAGGTCATAAACAATATGATAGTCAATATAGATTGGTGAATTGTTCGCCATGAATTTTCCTAGACCCATTTTTTCATATTGGTTTTCAATTTTAAACCAACTCCTACATTGTTTTGAGTACTGTTCGTTTTAAAAACCTCCTCACTAATGAACTGTACTCGAATATAGTGTGAAGGTTTTTGCTCGCGTTGCGTGTAATTTAGCTACTTTACTTAGTGTGAACTAAGCTTATAATTCGTCCGCAGTTCCGCACATTGTTCTATAGCACGAAGGTAGGCTGACATAGACTATCAAATGTTATCATTAGGTAATAAGTTTTCTCCTAAGTTAAATTGGTCATTCCTATCCAACTTCCCTCTGCTATCTTCCCGTTATAATTCAAAACTTAAGACTCCAAATTTCCGATTTGATTTTAGATACTCCAGATTTATTACACGATTCACCCTATCGATTTTATTTGATTTTGTTATTATATGACGCTTATTATATATTTAGTTATTTCATAATTTGAAGCTTTTACAGACGCGTCAAAATTTACAAACTCTTGAGATATCCAGCGCAGGAAAGTCTTTTAAATCTACACCTCAATGTGATAAGATACCAATACTCATTTTTTGTCCATTAAGGGCGTATCTTTGTAATTGGCCAAAAGGCCGTGTGTGCTCTTAATAAATTAATAAATAAAAATAAATAAATATCTGTCAAAGGGTCTGAAATAAAAGCATCGTCAGTTTGATAAACAAAACATAGCACACAGCCATTAAAAAATGAAAATTAATAATAAATAACAAAAGTAAAAACAACGCCAGGAAATAATTTTGGAGGGGGTTTGCCTTAGTCGGGTAGTGGAATGGTAGAAAATTTAAGAAAAAAAACATCGAAGAAAGCCAAAAAACATTTCAAAATCTTTAAAGGTTGAACATTTTTTCGTCATTTCGTCGCCTTTTCGTTATGTTGTTCGTCAGTAGGTATAAACAAACGCACGTTGTACTGTACGTATTTGTACCTAATGGCTACAATGAAAGTTAAATCGAAGAAGCTACAAGTTAATAGGGATAACCTACAAATATGTATTGTACAAGTAGACTGTCCATAAATTTTGTGTATTTATTTATTAATTTTTACATAGGTATACAGCAAGGCCATTTACATGTTAAAAATAGGTATATAGTATAAAATATGACAGGCACAATCAATAATTATATACAAAAAAATCAAATTCAATGGGTATCAAAAGAAACATAAGAGAAACTTATAGAAATTAAAATACAAAAAAAAATAACACTAATAATACAAACTTGGAAGTGGTTGGTGACCCAGCGGTTACAACGCCGGCTTTCGTACTGCGGACGTCGTGGTTCGATCCCATCAGGTGCCGACCATCTTCCTCTTTCACGACACAAGCTTTCAGTAGCTTACTGTGAAAGAGTCAAGGAGTGTATTTGTGTTCACTTTGAGTGAGCACAGATTCATTTATATTAAAAAAAAAAAGATGAACGAGAATCAGAATTCAGCTCCAGGCGCAATACAATTTTAGTCAAATACAAAAAAAATCTCACAATGACACAGGATAGAAATCGAAACATTAAGAAATAAAAATAATATTTTTATTTCAAAGAAACCTTTTATTGTTTTTTTCTCCCTGTATATTAAAATGAGTTAATGGTTAAAACGTCGAATGGTTAAACACCAATGTTATTTTGAGCGATATTATGTCCTCATAAAAATGACTCGTATATAGGAAATTCACTCCGTACATTTTCAATGTAACACGAAAATCCCTTTTACAAAATTTGACATCGCGTCGTATTAAAAACTCGCTACAAGAATCTAAGCCTTCTCAAACAATATAAATTGCTCTGTCACATAAAATATACAGCGGAGGAATTTGTTTAAATCATAAAGGTAAAAAAGTGTGCGTCGAGGAATTCGGGTAGTGGGACTTGGAGGGAACTCTTAAAGGTTTATCTTTTAGACTTGAAATATTAATCATCTCATTTTGTAGTGACGGAGGTCCGCAAGAATATGTTCCATCTATTCCCGTTTTAATGATTGTTTAATTTTTATTCCACTTTAAAAGTTTCCAACTTGGAGAAGTAATTAGTGAATATTTAAAAAAAGTTGAAATTTACCTTTTTTTATTTAGCAAAACGCCACATTTTACAAGGAGAATTTTGATTTTCCTCACAAAAATCGCCTTTCAAGTAACAATGTTAGTAATAATTGTTCTGGGAAGCCTTGCAACAAAATACATGGTCACGTTATTCAGACATAGACCATTTTGCCATCTTTCAGTGATCTTGAGTGATTTTAATTTTTTTTAATAATATAGGTGAACTCTGAATTTGCTATTTAAAAACAGTACCTAAGTACCTACCTACTCTCACAAACCATCTCTATTGATCTTCTTATACTTCATAATGTGACAGTGTGTCAATACTGACATTTACTTAAACAATACTGAGAGATAGATATTTAGCTTCTATTGAAACTTTTTCAAAGACTAAACTCTTATCGATTTTTTTTCCGAAACTTTATTCTCGTTGGGATTTTAATCCGTACACTTGACACGGGTTTTTTTGGGAATGTCCGTCTACTGTTTTTTATATTCCAACGGAGTATCTAGAAAAAGAATATTCAGCTGAAATTTGAATGGTTTTACTAAGAAGAGACGCCCCCTCCCCCCCCCCCCTCTGAACTCATGATGAAGACATAGTGTGAGGGACGCGTGAGGGCTTAACTAATAAAAAAGTTCCATCAAATATTAACAAAATAGATAGCAATAATAATATATAGGTTGATAGATAGAGCGCCCACGCACTGTGGGGTTGGTGAACCAAATAAACGGACTCGACATAATACCCTGGTGGAGTTCTCAGTGATTAAGCATCGCTAACAACCTTCTAGCACGCTAAACGTACACAAAATATTACCCCGCACCGTACTACCATTCCATGCACATCTCGCGGCTCGATACTCCACACGGACTATCGACAGCACGCATTATATTATATTATCACGTTTCGCCGAAAACAAAGGTGAGAAATAAATCAGGATTATATTTACCACCTGCCCGTTCTTAAGATTTTCATTTTTCCCTGCGGTTTCAACTAAACAACACGTATCGTCCTCAGCACCAACTTTTACAGGAAAAGAAAACCAATTACTCATACGATACAAAAACGGAAATTCATATTAACGGTTGCAAAAAAAAATTAAATGAACAATAATACCTACTCTTTCACTATATGAAAATGATCGACTCCAAGGCTAGAAGCCTCGATTGCAATACGATAATAAGAGTATCACCACATCTCTATTATAAATTAAAGTCGGGTTAGTGCGAACACTTATAACTCGAGATCGGCTGAACATATTCTTCCGATGTTTGATTTTTTGGGTTCTTCTCCACTCCGGATAACAGAATAACTAATAAAAAGTTGAATAAATGGATAAGAAATCATATGAAATATAATATTAAAGTTTGTATGGAAAGAAATCCGGCACCGGTACCGTTACCGCCATCTGTTGGGGAAATAAGGAGATGGTCTGGTAGACTGATATTTTGGTACAAAGATTCTATAGATGTTTCCCTATCTTTCCCCAGATGGCGGTAATGGTTTAAAAATATTGATATGGACGAAAATTTGTGATGGTACTTTTTTCAAGTTTTTTTATAATTTCTTAACATCTATACCTAATAATTATAAAAGAAAGTCGGGTTAGTGCAAACACTTATAACTCGAGATCGGCTGAACAGATTTTTATCATGTTTAGTTTATTAGATTCTTCTCCGCTCCGGACAACAGAAACTATTAAACTATTAAAAAATCGAAAAATGGATGGAAAATAGTATGAAATTATATAGCATTATATAACATAAATTATATAAAATAAAAAACGACACCAGCATTTGCTTAGTGTGAAATATGTCAAAAGTGTATTTGTGTTCACTTTGAGTGAGCACAAAAAAAAATAAGTATGGAACTGGTGAGTTTTGGTGCTTTTGAAATAACTGATTCATAATAACCACATAAATTTAGATTTTTTTTTTACAAAGAGTAGTCATGTATGTTGGCTATGTTATGTTACCCAGCAATATTTTATTGACTTTAAAGCGAGACGAAGTTCGATTGGTCAGCTAATTTTCATATATATAAACTTTGCTTTTAAAACCTAAATACATACATTACGTATTGACTAAATCTCAAAAAAAACTGAATTGAAGTTGAATCGACTGTAAAAAAAATGTAGTTACTCAAAAATAAATGAAAATGTTAAATGATATTCCACACTGTTTCATATTTTATACTTACACTAGCTTTCCCGACAGACGTTGTCCTGTGGTTCTAACCCGAAGTGGCCCGTTAATATTTACATGATGTGCACTGCGCCCCCGTCAAACAATACAAAATTAATTCGATTAGATAAGCTAATAAAATAATAACGTTAAACTATTTCTGAAACATCCCTATTTCATTCGTATTCAAAGCTCTGGCGGGAACAACGTGAGAATATAATATGCGCGCGCGCACTTATGCTACCTCACCTATGAAGTAGGTACCGAAACGAATGTGCCCGATAATTTTGTTCTAAGAGCGGCAATAGCGTATGCGAGAATGAGAGAGAACTACCCGCGATGGCGTTGGCGCGTCGCAGGTGATCCTTCCATACTTACTTAAATATTGTATTTTATATAATTTCTCACCCATTTTTTTTCAGCTTTTTATTAGTTATTCTGTTATCCGGAGCGGAGAAGAATCCAATAAATCAATCATTGAATGTAATAGTAATTGCCACTCTTACAGTAGCCAATTTCACACTCTGCACCGTTTCGGGCGTTTTAGAAATTTTTCATACAAAGTCAACCAAATTGCGCGCATATAATTATATTCTCGCGTTGATCCCGTCTAAGCTTTGAATACGAATGAAAAATTGACGTTTTGGAATTAAAATTTTAATGTTATTATTTAATTACTTTATTTTTGTATCTGCAAGCGCAGTGCACAATGAACGGGACGCCTGTATTTAGAACCAAAGGGTCCACAGGACAACGTCTGTCGGGAAAGCTAGTATAAAATGTATAAAAAAATACTTATTATAGGTTACTAAGAATACCTTCCACAATGAATACTAACAGCGAATATTATGGTAAGATAATCTTTTTAAAGGACGATATGATATTGGAGTGTAACCACACCCACTTTTGAACCACACCACTGACAATCAATACACAGACTTACAAAAAATGATCCTTTTACAATAAAAAAATGATCCTTATACAATACAAAAATGATCCTTATACAATACAAAAATGATCCTTATACAATACAAAAATGATCCTTATACAATACAAAAATGTTTTCATCTCCTTGATATTTTTATTGAACCCATCTAACAATTGTACTAAAATTTTATATATTTTGTGAAAGAAAAGTAGCGTGCATTTTATGAATGAAATCAATGAGGTGTAGACCCAAGCAGTTGTATGTTTTACGAGACGCGCCAGCATTATAATTTTGAGCGCTGACTTGTCCCCTTCGTTACTACTTGCTTTTTATGATATCTCTTTCAGTTTGTACGTTTAGGCGCAATGCGGAATATGTACTTTATCGCTTCTTTCCGCTTCTAGTGGGGGCTCTGCAAAAGCCTCTATCGCTCCGAGATGTTCCTTCACACATTACTTCTGATTTGTTTCCACGATTTGGTAACATACACCTATTCAGTTTTATGTGAGACTTTTATTACATCATAACAATCTTACTATTATCTAACAACTCCAACCTTCAGACCACAACTATGTTCTTCATGTTGCGTTCCTTAGCGCGTTTGAATCTGGATATATGCGTTACCCAGGCTTCGAACTCGATTTTGTTGAAATAACCTTAGCCGCACATTCATATAAAAATAAATAACTGAAAATAAATCATATAGGTATTTCGTAGATTTTTCAACATAAATTATAACGAATATATCAACAACCTGATGACGACTAATACTGTTCGATTTTTAAATGGTTTGAACAAACCACTACGGGCTCGTGACCGTCTTCTGCTGTTAATTCGAAGGCTGGCTTAGTATGATCTCTTTACGTTAACAACGTTCGCCATTAGGTGATATTGTTCAAATCCCCGATAATTTTGAGAATTCGCAACTTGCTCAACATGTGAAAAAAATGCGTTGTTCCCAGGCAGGAATCGAACCTGCGTCCTTCGTCGTCCCATGCAGAGACGGTAATCACTGGATCAACTGCCCCGACACAATATATTCCTTCATAATACGTGTATATCACAAGTAGATTTTAATGAGGTATAGAGCGATTTGTTGATAAATAATGTTTGAGAACAATTAGAGTAACCAACTCTATAACTGCTGTCATACAGTTGGCACCAGGATATGACTAAATCCATTTTTATAAGTATAGAATTATAATTAGTTTCTTATCTTCGTCCTCTTTTGTTAACACGACGTTCTAAGTATTTATGAATTCATGCACCGTTTTCCAAGACTAGATCTTACGTATTAAAACCAAATATTTGATGCCAATCGTTTGATATAAAATTTACTTCTTAAAATCGAACACTGACTGATTTAATGCCTGGCCTCAAATACTATTTGATTAGGCCCACTGACTTGCTGTTCCTGTCGTAATATCCTTGTGGGCTATTAGCTGCCATCTATATCTCCTGACGCTTCGATGGTCATCCGATGGTATCTTGCGCACTTGCACAACGCGAATTGTGTATACTGCGAACCCAGTAAAATGATATCTTGCCATCACCTTACGCCCTCACGGCATTTTTAGTTTTTAAATTCCAAATAGAACAACTTTACAACTTGTCATTCATTTGTCATCGCTTGTCTGGCTTTTTTAAATACTCTCGTTTCCACCATGTCGGTCAAGGCATCCGCAGCATTCTGCGATGCAACCAGATTTTGTTCGTTCTATTGTAATGACAAAGAGGTAGGGGTTGAATCCACATCCTTAATGTATTTATTGACCCGCTATATTGGCGTGTGTTATTACGTAGGAAGCCCCAACATTACTACACGATTGGGTACACAAACAGCAGTGGCTTTCCTCTCTCTGCCCGCTCGTACGGAGTGTACACATTAAATTAACTGTTTGCTTTTCAAACAAGTCACGCTGTATCCTATGTCTTTCTGCGGTTAAACCCTCTTAGATTCCCACCACTGGCATTATTTGCATGCCTATATTTACATGTTACTTTCTACCTGTTGAAACTTTAGCGAACATAAACGTGAAGACAAACAAAACAGCCCGTTTTTAACCCCAAAAGCACACCTTGTTTAAAGAATCACTAACGACATTATTCTATAGGTGCTGAGAATATTCTGTACCCACATTTTGTTTTGTAATATGTACCTATTTCATTTCATAATTCAAAATAACAATTGTTGAGTTATGTTGTACTTACAGCTTTCAACAATATATTAAACTTTGCAACTCTCTTTTGATTTCAATCGAGTCAGACCACTCAGCCCAACATGAACCATATTATGTAACGATTCCGTGTGAGAGACCCTAAGTGTGGTCAGCTATAAAATACAAAAATATGTCAGTTGAAAACTCGAAAACCATCCAACCGATGTGCTCCAAAGTTTTTTAGAAAATTAATAAAACGAAGATGGTTTGAGACCTCTTTTCAAAAAATTATTCTACTTATTTCCAACTTTGTCACCATCCAGCCGATGAAATCTAAACCGGTCTTATTTGAAAGATAAACATGCGAACATGGTTTTAAACCACTCAAAAGTTGTGTTGACCTCTTCAGCACAAAAATTTATAATTTATGGTTATTGCGTCGATCATATTAAACAATCGTTATGGAACAGCCGGGTATCTGGTTTAATTTCCAATAGAGTTATGAAACTTGTTCCCAAACCAATTTGAGATTTTACTACTTCAAGTGGAACTATATAGGTAGGTACACATTTTCGTTACCATGCGGTATGCATTACTATCAACAGTCTATATTAGTTAATTGATAATGATAAGTAGGTATATGTTTTTTTATGGTTTTTACATTTAGAAAATTTCAAAGTTTGTAATTATTAAGAAGAAAATATATCGCAAAACAACGAAGCCGATGTTGAATCAAAATTGAATTCCTTCAAACTCGCCTTTTCCTTTAATTCCCCGTTTTGTTTTCTGAATTTGTTGAATTCGTGTTTACTGCTGGTACCGTGACAAAAAGTCGAGAGAAATATTCGAAATTATTTTTTCCGTCTATTCCCTAATTCAATTTAAAGTTTTTCATAGAATAAAATCTAAGTCTACTCTACCCCGTAAATGGATATCATTTTCTACCCAACCCTTTTTTTTGCCTATTTTTATGAATACATTCCACACAGGTTGTTTTGTATTTACATATTTTCTCTCTTCTAGTTCCGCTTGAAAAATTCAATTTTCCTAATATTTTTACACTTTTTAATACACTATCTTGTTCCCCTCTGTTTTTTTTTTCGTCTTTCTAAATTCAGACAAAAATGTCTTTGTCACAAGAGTCAAAAAGGTGCAAAAACAGTCGTAAACGAAGTTATATTTTTATTTTATTAAATCAACATAGACCCCGTTTCTAAAGCGAAAAAGAACGAAAATTGTGAATATTTACTTCAGGGTGGTTGGTTGGTACGTTAGGCGTTGGTTCGATTCCCGGCCGTGCCGACCATTTTTGCTTTCACGACACAAGCCTTTGCTTATTGTGAAAGATTTGAAAAGTGTATCTATTTGTGTTCCACTTCTAATGAGCACAGATTAATTTAAAAAAATCAAACTTTCAAGTTCTGCATATCTTGGTGCTATCTTAAAACTTGGAAAGTGACTGATCATTAATTTGGGCACCATTTCCAACAAATTTCTCACTTAAAAATAAGGATACCTTCCAACGTTCGTTTGCCAGAAGAAAAACGTATTGGCTTGTCACAAGTAGGAACCTAGTTTCGAGTCCTGTTGGCAATCATTTGAAAGAGCCGCAGAAAATTATCCATAAAAAAAGAAAAAGATCCTGTTGATTAAATTTAAGTAAAACGATTAAAATCTAATGGTGTACAATTGTTAAGTGCTTTTATCAAAATTCTTATAAACTTAATGAAATTTAAGAGTGATGGAATGGCAGCCTAGACAAGTAAGAAGAAATATCGGCAGGCCAGGTGGACGGACGACATCGCCAAGATTGCGGACCTCGCATGGATGAAGGAGGCTCATGACAGGGATGATTGGAAAGAGATAGTGGAGGCCTATGTTCAGCAATGGACGGAAACAAGTTGATGAAGAAGAAGACCAAAAAACCACAGTCACACTAAACTCTCATGTAAACGAGATATCTTTTACACGAGAATTTGTTAAAAACTTAAATTGGTAAACTTGTACTGAATCTTCGAAATATATTTACATTAATTAGTGTAGTGGCTAGCGTTTAGCTTTGGGATGGCAAGGGGTGCGAGTTCGATTCCCGCAGGGCGCATGGCATTTTTCAACATGTTGAATATGTCGGAAGATTCACATGATTTCGGAATTTCTGGGATTTTGACGAATTTGAATACCTGAATGGCGAACTTTGTTAAAGTAAAGTGATCACACTATGCCGGCTTTCGAAACATCAGTAGAAGATGAACGTAATCTCATTTGTATAAAATTTAGCTCTTAAAATCGAACACTTGTAATTGATGTTTAGCCTCAAACAGTTGGTTGTATATTTATTATTGTGAAATGTATTTCGATATTTTCACGCACTTCATACAGAAAGTTTGATGTTCGCACAGTTCGTCTAATGCACAAAACCACACGCCTATGTATTGATGAAGTCATGGCGCTGTCATATATCGGCAGCGATAAAAGTAGGATGGGAATAATGAAATTGTCAAGTGTTGAGTAAAACTACGGAATTTTCAACGCGTATCTACCCGTCTCTAGAATTCTATTAAGCGAACTGAGTTCTGCACCTCACGCTAGTATTTCCAATATAATATACGGCCTTATCTTTTTATGTTCTCGGTTCAGCTTCTACGTTATCATGCAGGATATGAGAGCACTATATTATTTTCTCCGAAGACGAACTTGCGCTCTTTATTACAGAGGCAAAGTGGCGCCGTTTTAAATATGTCATTCATTGTGAGAGAGTTAATGACTGGAGATGGTTTGGGGTGAGATCTTCTCATAGAATTAGAATCATTCAAAGGAATAAATCTCCCTCAGTAGTTGAATCGTTTATTCGGTTTTTTATTAACATTAACGGCTTTGTCTCTTAACTTATTATGTGTTTTGCGAGAATAATTAAGTCCCTTTACCGTTGAGAATGAAACGATTTATAACGTACATATATCTCCATACCATATAAAGTAACGAATTTGCATTCACTTTGTGTCATAAAGACCATGATATTGCATTATAACATACCATTTTACACAGCCTTTGGTTACGTTATATAACCGTTAAAATATAGCATTAATTTTGTCATACCCTGACACATGACCATTTCATAAGTTATGTTTTCTCATGTAATGTGATGTACCATTAAACAACATTATATTATATAACCATGTCATATGTCATATTATTAAATACAGTAACTTATGTCATGCCATGTTATGTAACTCATAAGTTATGTTGTATATTCATTACAGTAACTTATGTCATACAGTGATACGTAACTCTTACGTTATGTCATATTGTTAACATTTCAGTAACTATATGTCATAGCGTGTTACGTAACTCTTATGTTATGTCGTATTATTTACATAATTGTTACTTATGTTATGCCATACCATGTTACGTAACTCTTAAGCTGTGTCATATTAGTGACATTACAGTAACTTTTTATGTCATAGCATGTTACGTAACTCTTACGTTATGTCATATTAATAGCATTACAGAAACTAATGTTATGTCATACCATGCTAATGAACTCTTAAGAATTATCACTAAAACAAATATTCGGTAGAAGTATTAAAGAATAGTTCAGAAATATTAAAGTTAAATCTCATGATGATAATATTTTCAGCATATTGAAAACAAGTTATAATCTTAATTACTGCCTGAACTATCCGGAAAGTTTCCCCATAGTACATAAATCAAAAAAGTTATCTGGAAGAATAATTTTTCAATGTTTTCTTGTCATTTATCTCCCAAATTATTCAATAAATCACCGACTGAATGATGATATTGATTCAAATAATTTGTTATTTAACGCGCGACATAATATGAATCCGAAAAGAAGCCGACTACTTCAAACAATGAAATTACCAACTCACTTTCTGCTTTGCTGATAATTTGTAGTTTTTGCGAAATAAATAATAATAATATAACACTCTTCTATACAAAGGTGTCAGTATAGCCGGCGGAACTTATGGCCTGAGGCAATTTTTTCCAATCAACCGGTCCCGTCCAATATGAGACAGGCCAACCCCGGGTAGAAATTTCAAGTGAAAAAACACTTAGAAAAACTCTGACCCGACCGGGAATCGAACCCGGGACCTCGGATCTGAAGTCCACGCTAGTACAACTAGGTTACCGAGGCCGGTAAACAAGAAAATAAACATAATTTGCTGAAAAGAAAATTGTCCTTCTTTTAACAATCTGAGGAATGATAAGATTTCAAATTCAAAAATATTAACTGTAAGTATTGTTTTAATCGTACAAAAAACAAGTCGACTTGTTTACTTCTACCAATATGGTGTAAGTATTATGATAATTCCTAATGAGGAAATAGGCACACAGTTGAAGTTGAAATAATACCTATCTCTATCATTTTTAATGGACTGAAAGATTTGAAAACCAGAAGAAACACCTATAATTACTATAATTGTTTGTGAACATGTGGGTAAGTATTGAGCGCAAATTTCATTGTTTGATAAATAATAAATCTGATGTATAAAAATGGAGAGCTATTGATCCCGCCTAAACGGCTGGATCGATTTCGGTAATTCTTTTTTTTTATCGTGTTGGTTTTTATCAGGAGAAGGTTCTTATGAAAGAAAAAATTAAGAAAGTTGCGTAGATAATTAGAAAATCAAAGAAATCTCTCAATAGGTAACCTTATTAGTACTTTTAACAATATAATTTTTATTCCAAATTTGAAAGATTGTATTATATTAAAGTTTGACAGGAACTGTCAGTTGTTTGATAGATAGAATGTCGATGGAAAATATATAGTTTGAAACAGATGCATCGATATAAATAACATTGTTTAAAAACTTATCAGTATACAAATTCGAATTCAATATTCATAGTTAGAAACACAGGACAACTTCTGTCGGGAAAGTTAGTATTTAATATGAATTAGTAAAGGAATTTGTAAATATGTCATTACGTCTGTTATGTTGTATTTGCTATTTATGAGTGTAACTCTTCTTCACTATTATAGAGGCAATTGGACATGGCCACATCATGTTAAATGGAGCTACTAGGTGACAAAAAAATACTTGTTGTTTTTTGATCCGATCAAAAAAATTTACGTAAACGACGACGTAACAATTTCTATCATACCTATCATAAAAACGATTAACTTTTTCATTTGAGTCATATCTTAGATCTTTATCTTGATCGATGTACAACATATTAATAACTAGCTTTCCCGACAGACGTTGTCCTGTGTTCCTAACTATGAAAATCTATTGAATTCGAATTTGTATTGTGATGAATTAATTATATTTTGACCAATGTAATTCCGACTGATGCGTCTGTTTTAAACCATGTATATTCCAACCGCATTCTGTCAATCGCACCAATTGACAATTTCTCTCGAAATTTCAAAATTGGAATAAAAATTATAAGGTAAAAAGTACTAATAAGGTTGTCTACGTAGAGTATTCTTTAATTTTCTAATTTTCCATGCATTTTTCTCAATTTTTTTCTTCTAAAAGGACATTCTCCCGATAAAAGCCTACACGACAAAAAAAGAATTAGTGAAATCGACCCAGCCGTTTAGGCGTGATGCGATGACATCGGGAAATAGCTCTGCATTTTTATATATAAGATATCAGATTTAATATTAAGAACGAATTTTTTCGAGTATACTATCTTATTTTAAAGAACTTATACTTCTGTTCAAACTGTTATCTATCTATACTTCTGTATGAAATATTTGGCGAATAATTCTTTGGAGTTTTCCTATCATGATTACTCATCTGTCAAAGTTGATTGACCTATTTACTCCCAGATAAGCTGCAGGATTATGGACAGTTAATCAATATTGAAGTTCTCCCAAATATTTACAATTGATTACCTATTCCAAGAAACGGTGACACTTCTTTTTCAGTGGCGTTATTCTTAATTTTAAAATGTATTCTTAGTAGCCCTATGTATGTTTTTATTTTTATATTAATTTGTTATTACTACGATTATTGGTTTAAGCTATAAACACGTTACTTGTATTGTGGCGTGTCCGAAGTCCGAAGCATTATCGGTTAGAGACATACTATTATGATGTGATGTTCAGTGGCTCTGTATGAAAACAGTATTTTTCTCATGCAACACTATGAAATGTATGTTTCTTTTCTACCATTACGTCAGAGATCACAGAACACCGATTATGTTTATACTTTGCACAAATTATTAATGCATTTTGATACATTTCCATATAATTAATGGATGCCTAAGCTGAACTGAGAACGGTTGGTACTAGAAAAAAATTTCGTTCTGAACTTATTTTATCGAAACTATATTAATAAATATATTATCTCCTTGTTTACTTTAATACACTGATCCGAGCTATGTATGTAGTATATTCATTTCACCTTCATAAAAAATTCATTAATATTTCGTCCACAAACTCACAAAAAGAATTAATGTAAAGGTCTTTGCCTACTTTAACATAACATTAGATACCTAAAAATCGTTTAAATACCTGTAACCAAAATATGGAATTGTTTTATGCGATATGAGTCAAGAACTGCACATGGAGCCACCCTGTGCCGAATGTTGGGAAAACTTCTTAACCCACCGCCTTCTCCCAATAGAATATTCTGACCTAATCGCGTGGAAAGTGGTGTACGTACTTCTTATGTAGGTACAAACATTGAATCAATTTTCAATATCTTAAATTATTGTTATTCTTTCATTTCAAAAAAGGTCGTCTTTTTCAAAACTGAATAGCTGCCGTTTTTTATTCAATTCTTTTCAGAGTTAACCACCTTGTAATGCTGGGACCCTGGGTTGGTGCTGGCACCTTATTCTCCCCCCACCGCCATATTCAACCTTTTCATCGTTCGTTTATTTAGTTTTTATAGATTTTTTGTTCATAAAGAAATAAAATCATATTTTGTTACGAGTAAATAATATTTATAAATACTCGTCACATAACTGAAAAAAAAACTTCCAGAACACAGCTTCGAACACTTTACAATGTGATAAACATATTTTTTGATAAGTCTGTACTCTGTCAAATTAAACACCATTGACACGTTTCGCAAAGCGCAAAGCTTGTGTCGCGAAAGCATCTATTGTGTTCGTACTTAGTATGAATTGTAGAATACGAAAGAACCACTAGACTAACAAGCTTTTCTATAGTTCTCACTTTTAAGTATTCGTTATTGTTTTTAATTTTGTACAAATTCAAATTCAAATATTTTTACTAAGAAATAAAAGAACATTAAAAACACATATACGCAATAATAAATTTGTACATATTTTTTTATATATATTTTACCCCCAAAATTGAGCAGAGCTCGTGCTTTGGGGGATTACAATAATCGTATTCTGATTACATCCGAAAATGTTTGATCCAATCCTCTTGAAACCGATTGTTCACATAATTTTTTACTAATAATAATCCTTTAAATTGAATTTTATTCGTTAAATTTTATTGGGAAGCTAGCTTTCACGACAGACGTTGTCCTGTGATCTAACTATGAAAATTGATTTTATTTTCGATTTTAAAAGAATTGTAAAAATGACTTAACCAATGTCATTCCGACCGATAAATCTGTTTTAAATCACATATTTTCCATCCGGATTCTGTCAATCGCACCAACTATCAAGCAACTGACAGTTGGTGTCAAACGATGTCACACGAATTTGGTTTCAAAATTAGATTCATTCTTTTTTCGCGTTTTAATTTATAAAATAAATGCACTTCAATGTCAACGGCTTAGAAAAAAACTTCAAAAAATTCCATCAAAAGTCTGCGTGCGAATAGAAATTGTGTCTCTATAGAATTTTTTCACACGTGGCGTTGTTGTATCGAAATTCGTTCCATACTAACTTTGAAATTGTGTCTATGTTGTATTATGCTATCCATTTTTCGATGTTTTATTACTTTATTAGTAATTCTGTTATCCGGAGCCGAGAATAAACCTGTAATGATAAAATCCGTTCAGCCGATCTCGAGTTATAAGTGTTGGAACTAACCCGACTTTCTTTTATATCTTTAGAGTAAAAGTTTCTGCAATATCCCTTACGATACAATATTTATTCTGTACTTACTGTTAACTAACAATTCTAAGGAGTACCTATACCTACTGGATTTTTCATTAAAAAAACAAACAACACATTTCAAAACCGCTTTTCTGTTTCTCATTCGTTTTCATAAAGAACTGTTGCCAACATAATTTCTCGATTAATATGCTTTGGGCTTTTTGTATAAATCCTGATTATTAAAGTTAGGATAAGTTTAAAAAGTTTAATATTTACCTGCACAGGAGGCGCTCATTTCTTATTCTGACCTCGTCTCAAAATTATGACCCAAGTATGAAGGAAATTCACCCTTTGTTTCAACAATTTTTCGCATCATTTACATACACCCAGCGCAGTCTCAAATAAACGATTAATCGATTCTTATTATTACGCATATTTTTTTCTGCGCGGACATAATTATGAAGATATTCTTAAGATACTTCTTCCTGACAATACTTTTTTTTTCTTATGAGGAGAGGAAAATCCTCATGGACGTTGAATCGGACTCCTGCCCATGGGCAGACCTACCGACTAAAAACCCCTCCTCTGGATCTACACACTACGACGGAACCGCATTGAAGCATTGCTTCGTCGCAGTGTTGTCTGGTCTACGGCTGTGGTTGCAGTCTCTTTCATCTGCCACTTTAGTCCCCATGATTATTGAAATCATGCTGCACAGGGTATTCCACCTTTCTTTGCTCTCCAGCATGGAATCAACAAGGTGATCTGGCTGCACTTCCCTTCCAATATGTGACCATGTAGCGTCTCTTATATGGCCCCATTTCTGGCACTCGAATATGGTGTGCCTTGCGGTATCTCTCTCTTCGCAGTAGGGACATTGATCGCTGGGAATCTTTCCTATTCTGCAGTGGTATGCCTGAAAGCACCCATGGTCGGTGAGTACTTGTGTGAGATGGTATCCGACTTCTCCGAATTCCTTAGACATCTAGGGTGTTAAATCTGGGATAAGACGATGCAACCACTTTTCTCTGTCACTTTTCTCAATTGTCTCTCTTCTCTGTCTCTGCCACTTACTTATCGTTTCTGCCGCTATAATTTTTTTATCATCTGGACTTTTTCCCATCATTCTGATTCTTTCCTCGACGTGGAGCTCCACCGGGGTTGTGCGTGCCAGTAAGACGCTGTCTTCATAAGAAATAGTTCTATACGCTCTGCAGATTCGAATCGATAACTTCCTTTGCACTGACTGAAGCATATTGAGGTATTTTTTCAGCGCCAGGCCTTTCGACCACACTGATGCTGCATATAGTATGACGCTGTTCGCCACAGATGCTATGATCCTTCTTTTGTTTTCGCCGGCTCCTCCTACCCTCGGCATAAGTCTCGCCAGTGAAGTGTAGTCCTTGACACTTTATCTTTTATGTGTTCTCCGAAGCTCAGACTCTTGTCGATTACCACACCTAGGTATTTTAGGCTTTTCCCCGAGATCACGTCCACTCCTTCAATCTGAAATTTTTCCTGACAATACTAGTACAACCTAACTGAGTGTGGGAGATACCTGTTATTGGTGCATTGAGAATTCAATGTTTTTGTGTATTTTTTTGTTTTATGTTTTTCGGTGTTTTATGTTTTTTGGTGACTCTCATTAAATCGTAAATAGAGAAATAAATAAACCAAAAGTTATATTCTTATTGTTGTAGCCTTTCAGATTTGTTATGCGCAAATTTCAGTAGATACTTTTTCAGGATCAAGGCGTGCTCCACCTTTTAGCTAAGAAGTAAAAGAAGAAGCAATGTTAAGAAATTTTATTGTTTTTGATGATTTTTCTGTAGGTATATTTAGGTTTTTTGTGTGTTTTGCGTTAAAAATTATTTATCAATAATTGTGTTGGGAGTTTATAATATCTATGAAAACGAATCTAAGAATATAGTTTAACATTTAAATTGGTTTACTTACGAAAGCAGTAAACACATATGCATTTTCATAGTATTTACTTGAGCACATATGTGTCAGAGGAAGCTGAAAGAGGGCATAAGATAGGAAGATTACGTTTATATGTAAATAATATAATATTTAAAAGTCCTTTGTTTGAAATAGAGTTAGTTAGCCTTAATCTTGATTATAAATTCAGACAGTTTTATGAATAACAAATAGGTAGGTGCCCTTTTTGACTTAGAAAACCTTGGTGTCACAGTTAAACTAGGTAACATAGTTTAGCCGTCAGCAGAACCCCGATCACAAACTGGATGGGATTGTGTAATCGCTTAGCATACACGAGTGGCTGCTGCACCCTTCACCCATAGTGGCTCTGCATTGTGCATTATCTGTGTGAGAACGTGCCAACGGATGAATAAGCCGAGTTTATCTTTTTGTATGTGCTCACTACTTGTTGCTTTGTGTGAGAAAGACCCGTATCGAAAAAATATTTCCATACTAATTATTATTTTCAGGTTTTACTGGTAAACAAAACAATGTACATTGTTGTGTTTGTTTCAGGTCAGAAATTTCCCCGGAATGTGCTGCATTCGGATTAGCTCTACCATAAAGATACTCATAGCGGAATAACAATCGAGCAAGATATCCCCGCAACGGTGAGTAGTCAATTACATTGAGATTATTTGTATTTCTTTTAGTGAATAGGTACGAGTATATCACTTTTTTCTATCCATATTCGAATTTTAATACAAGAACTAGTCACCTTGTAAAGTAGGGACAAAGACTTCAGATATCTATTGGATATCCCTAGAGATTCTAAAAGATTTCTTGATTCCTTAACGTACGAAACTGAAATTTACCTTTCATCGTAGAATGAACTTTAATTGAGTAGTTTAGCTCATTTATCGTGCTTTTTGAGTAACTTTTTTTGGAACGTCTCTCAAATTTTTCTCGATCATACGTCAAAAAATACTAATCGACAGTTGAGGGATGTTATCTCTTCTAAGATTTTATCCATTACGAGGTTAAAGAGGATAGGACTGAGACTGTCGCCCTGTCTTATGCCCGTTGCTGTGGGTATTTATTACCTTAGTTCTGCGGATCAAAGAAAATAAAACTACCAAGTAAAAGAAAGAAACAGTCTTTGACTTTCTCTTATTAGAAAAAAATTGGTAGTTACATAAGGAATGAACAACTCGATATATCTAATTGTTAATATTGACGTTTTTTTTTCTCGTAGGAGCAAAAATTGTTCAATGGCAATTCCGACCGAAGTGTAGTATGTTTTATTGTAGTTATATTATCTTGATAATCCCCGTCTGTTTGTAAATCCGGCCAAATAGGAACACATTAGTTTCTCGTTAATGAAACATAAAGTACATAACATTTGTCTGTCAGTACCAGTAAGAAAATCACTCCTATTATGAATGATAATTATTTTCGCAACATTTACAAAACAAACTAATTTTCAGCATAATGCCTTTTGTACGAAGATTTATTAAAGTTGTATCAACTAACTATAACTAAACGGAAAGAACATTTTGTATTGTTCGCAACACGCTCTCCTACTCGTAAAATACACATTATATTTCCATTATTCGAACTTTTATTAGGTGACGTTTTTTTAAATGTGACGATAATGTCTTCAAACAAACGCTGTTGCATTTTTAAAGAGGGAATATTTTTATTTGCTTATGATATGTATTAAAATATTAAAAAAATATCCACCACGCCGTTAAGCAAGACGATGCGGACTTATATTATGATACCTCCTATCCATAAAAACCTATTTTGCTTCATTCAACAGCATAATGATGGGATGGCTGGTAGAGATCTTTAAGATAAGTCCGCCCTTTGAATTGTACAAGCTTTTTTCCTAATATTGTAACACAGACAGCAATAAAGTTTTATTTATTTATTATTTATTTATAATGTCCCGCATACATTTTCTTCTGTTGCTTGTTCTCCACTTTTAAGACGGCACCGATCTGGGCGGTTACTCGAAATTTTAATTACAATACCGATCCAATTTTAATGTTAATACTGATTTCATTTTCGTTTTAGATTTTGGTTTCTATGCATAAATATAGATTCACTTGAGTCTTTTTTAAATTTGGCATTGCTTTGCGAAAAAAAATGATATAAATAAGGATTTATACAAGTATTTTTAGTATTTAAAGTATTGACGGTCGACATTGACGAGATCATTGATAAGGTGAGGAATGTTAGTATTCCACAATGCAGAAGACTGCCAGGCAGACCACCAGTGGAAGGACAGCTGGCAGCCCGTATCCGCGGAGGGGTTACCTGACCAAAACATATCGTAGGATCTAGGCCTTTCTATTGGTTTCCCCAAGTTTGGCGTACTGTCTGACCACTGTTGTGTCCTAAGCTAAACCCCTTTTCTGAAGATTCTTCCTACTGCTCTCAACCTATGCTCTGATCGTGTTAAAAGTTTTTTTCCGCAATGGTCATTGACAAACATAATTTTTCGTATAAAAGATCGAACTATTTTATTGTAAGGAATTATGCCAACTTATTTATCGTTTTTCCCAATAACATTAAAAAAAAAAGAAAACTTTATCCATCACCTCAACTGAAATTCACTATTTGTGATAATCGACTAACACAATACCTACATGTAATAGAGAAACAAGATAAACGTCTTTATCCCTAGTGCACGTACATCCAAGTTGTCCCTCCCGTCTTATAAGGATTGTACTCCCACACCTATATGAAGATACAAACGTACTACGTCCAACGTACCCTAATGACCTGTCGTAGGTAATCCTGCTGTCATGTAACTACCGACTGCTAGTGTTACTCAGACGTTACTGTAATAGGCTGGTACTTATTCTTGTGTACATCTCCAATGGGTACCTACTTAAGGTCATGTAAGTATCTTCTGATAGTCTACACTTTGACACGACAATCTATTAAATAATACAATCCGTATTTGTATAGATACCTACCTACGTCTGTTTGTGTATGATTTTTCATTTACGATTTTTCGTGTTATTCTTGACTTTTTAAGGTATTTTAACATTTCAACTCTCTCAAGTCATATTAGTCAATTCTCACCTGTGTTAATATCTCGGATTCGTTTCATCAGAAACCTTTCTTGATTAATATTGATGTATGACAAAATGTGATATTAGACCCTTTACATCTGGTATCACACGGCTGTTATTATGCTAATAGTTTCACCGTTTGTAACGTTTCATATTATTGTATTGTGAGTACTGCTCTTACTGTATTTGTTTTTGACTGGTTAAGTGCCCAAATTTGGGCCCAGAAATGAATATGAAGAATAAAGAATAATGCAATTTCATTTTTATACGAGTATTGATTGGTTAAAATAACAATTAATTATGTCACACTTATGGTCTGTTTTCCTAAGAATGTCAAAGCACGGTTCCTAGGGAGCGAGCGGTCCGTTGTCTGACAAGACGGTAGTCTTTCAAATATATGACAATGTTCTAAACTGACACATTCAGCGCGGCTTAAAGCAGAGCATTTGAATTTGAATACAGAAATGAGGAACGGTCCTGATAAATTTTACTGTTTAAAAGAAGAACACATAAAAAAAATCCGCATCACAATGTTAGTTGTTCATATTACATATTAATTTATATATTTACCCGCTCCATGAAAATCATCATTTTATATACTGTATGATCCAACTTTAGGGCATAGAGAGGCGAAAAAGCACTCCGCTGACATTTTGTTGATTTGTCATTCTTTTATTTTTTTAGTTTGTATTATCTTAGGTGATGAAAATATTATCTGAAAAGATTCATTAATTGTTTCTTTGTTAAAGATTTTCAAATATTGAATTTCGTTTAGAAATCTCTAATATAAATTAAAGTCGGGTTAGTGCGAACACTTATAACTCGAGATCGGCTCAACAGAATCTTCTGATGTTTGATTTATTGGATTCTTCTCCGCTCCGGATAACAGAATGTTTATAATAAATGAATGATAATAAAATGTTTAAAAACTGGATAAGAAATGATGTAAAATACAATATTTAAGTTTGTATGGAACGGTTACCTACGCGCCCACGCCATCGCGGGTAGTTCCCTCTCATTCTCGCATACGCTCCTACAGTAACCCATCCCACTTACTCCACCGCACCGATTCGAGCGTTAGAAAATTTTCATACAAAGTCAACAATATTATCGGGCACATTCGTGTTGGTAATATGCGAGGTAGGATGTGTGCGCGAGCGCATTATTCTCAAGTTCTTCCCGCCAGAGCTTTGAATACGAATGAAATATGGATGTTTCAGAAATAGTTTAATGTTATTATTTTTTTAGCTTAACTCAATCGAATTAATTTTGAATTGTTTTACGGGGGCGCAGTGCACATTATGTACATAATAACGGGCTACTTCGGGCTAGAACCACAAGACAACGTCGGTCGGGAAAGCTAGTAATATATTAATTTACCTAAATGTTAAGACAAACTCTAATTATGGGTATGGGTCTGACGACAAAATATGAATTGGTAAATACGACATTTCTCTTTAAGTGCTTCCCCGGAAAATTCTAATAAGTTATTGGACCAGCGTGAGTAACGTGAAACTTTAATCATATGAAAGCGTTGGATTGGCTCGTTAAAAATAATTGGAAATTCGACCGTCCTCACTATCTTCATATTTGGAGATAAAATCATTTCTATAGAAAATCACAAATTTGACGAAATTGAAACGCGCTTTATCTGACGGAATAAGTATAATTAACGCTGACTTCCAGCCCTTAAATTTTTTACGTTACCTAATTCTCTTTTTATTTTTATTTTTTTAAATGTTCTCCATTAAGGGCTTTGTGATTTCATTTCTTTTGTATAATTGCCGCACACACAGTGGGTATGTTAACTAACGGGGTTGTTTTCTTTGATTTGTAAATTTTAATTAAACAATCTGTATTAAATATAAACTTTTACTCATAGTATATTATGGAATATACACGAGTCTTGTGATCGGATTTCAAAAAAAATATATATTTCGCTGAAATTAATTTTCTCGACGTTTTCGAGGGTGTAGATTCCAATAATGCAAAAAAAAAATTTCCGCGTATCCGTACGCGTACGCTAAAAATGTGTGCGCACCCATAACTCATAGTATTTCTTATCCGATTTGATTGAAATTTGGTAGAACGGTTAGCCCCTCGATGTAGATGAGTCAGTAAAATGTTGAGATCTGTACCTTCAGGGGAACCCTCTTAAAGTATCCAAAGAAAATTTCACTTGTTCTAGAAAAAGGGCTAAAAAAGAAAAAAAAATTCTTCGATTTTTATAAAATTTGGTATACGGGTTGGCCTTATGCTCCTACATAAGCACGTAAAATTTGAGGTCTGTATTGAATATGTAGTTCTAAAGCAGATAATAAAAAGCTCCAATAGTCGATATCATTTTAAAGTTTCTATAATAATTCCAAGGATAAATTCATTTTAATCGTAAAATTATGAATTTTTATGCAAAGATATGTTTTACACGAAAAGGCTGTTATAATATACTATGAGTTCTGGGCTACCCTAGGTTAGCAGCTTTTTTTTACTTGCCACTAATATACTTTGTATAACATTTAGGTCATTCTTCTGAAGGCATTATTTCGACTAAATTTTAAACAAATCTTTCTAATTTCACCTAATCTCTATATAATATGTCTAGTAAATTATAACAAAGGTTTCTACAGGAAATTTCATTGAGCTGTCAAGGTAGGTGCATATTGACATTTATTTAAAAATGACGTTTATTTTTATATTTTTCTATTTGGAATTTTTCCTTAGATACTTTTTGTGGTCTTTATTTTTATAATATAATGGGGTTTATTCTGGAATGAAAAACAGACGATTAAGTTGCGTAGTATCCAATTTTTATTCAGACTTTTGACATTTCTGTATTCTGAAAATGTTTTATCCAATACATTAGTTGCGTAACCACTGGCAACCAATTAAGTTCTAAGCATGAGCTTCTTGCGTTGAGTTAACGTGAATTTGAGAATACCAGTCAATGACGGCTATTCTGAAATTCACGTTCCATCTCAATGCAAGGCTCAGTTGAGTTATAATAATCGGTTTCCAGTAGTTACGCATAAAATGTATATTGAATAATACAATTTCAGAATAGCTTAATGTCAAATCTCTCAATAAAAATTGGATACGACGCAACTCAATCGTTTGTTATTCATTTCAGAATAGCCGTCAATATATCAGTTTAGTGTATCTAATAATGATTATGTCGTTTTAAATACGCTACATGTGAACAATCTACGTTAAGGTCCTGAATTTTAACTACCTAAATATTGTATTAAATTGTTCAAATTCCATATACATAAGTCGTACCTTAAAAGTTCGTCGATTTCCTATTTTCTGAATAATTTATTTAAAACACGTGTTGTCTCTTCTAAGATGAGGGTCGTTTGTTTAGAAAGCGTCATAAAATCTGCAAATATGGCTGTTTAGTGCGACAGGTATTTATTTATTATAATTAATGGTAGGTGGTATTCAAAGTTAGTTGCAGAAGTAGACAAGATGACAAAGAAGTGTCACCTCTGCAACCCTTACCAACGGAGCTATAAATATTTTTGTAACAATGAGGATGACTCGTCGTTACATTGTTCCATGAATAAATGATTTAAATAATAATAAAGGGTGTGTACATTCATGATAACTATAGGAGCTCCCCATAGTGGAAAACTTTAGACATTAAGAGCACAGAGAATAATAATTTATTTCACACGTTTAAAATTAAAGTTGGCGGTATTACAATGCCACGATCGAGTTGCTGCTAGCTCCACACTCGCCGCCCTCCATTTAGCGCTACCAGCACATAATATTATTTTGAAAACGATCAGGTATTGCATTTGATCACTTAATATCTTTCGTCTCCCCTAAGTCCTCCAAACTTTTGTTATGTATTAATTATTTAGTGTGGATTACACTTTTTCAATACGTCGAAAAATTATGTGCCCAGATATGCACTTTGAGCAAACCTTGAACAATTTGTAAAAGTTGGAATGTAGGGTAAGTTATTATTTAGGTATATCAATCAGAAAGAAGTTTTCAGTTGTTAACTATCAACTAACTTAACTAAAAATGTCATTGAAATCTACATAGTCACTTCACTTACTGCAGTCTTAACAAAACTTTCGCAAAAAATACCTATAAGATACGTCTGACTTGAGTTGAATTATAGATATGCTTATAATTTCAGTAACTAATAATAATGTGTTACTGTTTTGTAAAATGCTTTGTCAACAATGTTATACCGACTACAAATATGCAATGTGTATGCTACAAAATGCTCTTGTATTAACGACTAGGTGAAAAGTTAATACGTAGCTTTCGCAACATTTCACTCCCCCAGCTACATCTTTTTCATATCCCATTGTCTTCGTAATTAACCTCGTCTTTTAACCGAGTCTCCGTTCTCTATCCCCTTTGTAAGGCAAAGTTGATTCGTAAAATATTTACACTGTTTGCGGTGAAACGGTATTCCTCGGTAGCTACAAACAAAATTATACATTTAAAGATAATGGGGTTATGTCCAAGGAAGTAATTTGTCTCTAAGAATTCAGTTATTTATTACCGACCTAAAGTCTCCAAACCTCTGTAGACTTTAAACAAACTCTTTCGGTTAACTGATAAAATAAATAGCATCTGGTTTTTTGTTCACCTAATAATATTACTATGTTCTTCTTCTCTCTCTATGTGAATATCTCCTCCAAGTTATTTCATTTGAATTATTGACTGATAACTTTTTCTTCTTTATAATTTTCTTGTAGGTCTAGTTAACAGTTGTTTGTTGTATTTTTTCCTCCTGGGATATGAAATGACAACTTTCTCACTATTTTTTTTTTGCGATGGTCCTTGAGATTGGATAACATCTGGCGCTTATTATTTTTTTGGGGCTTTTAATTTTGAGTTTGTACGTTTTTTAGAGGAATTGGGTAATTAATTCAGTACATTTTAAAGTTGGGAATGTATTAGATTTTTTGCGCTTGCATATTGATTTATCGTTTGCCCGCAGTCTTCCACTGCTGACCAAGGCATCTTCATCTCTCCATCAAGATATTTGTCTCGCTCCTTCCTCTCCCAACTCCATCTGACCTCACTTATTGTTTCATTCTTCAACTGATTGGTTGTGCTTTGTGTTGGCTGGCAAAGCCTTGCAACTCCAGGAGCAGTCTCTCTACAGCACACGCGATACAGGAACCTTCATTTTAGCTTTACTTCTCGTTTAGCAATGTCACCTACTCTTGTTGATCTTTGAATTTCGACGTTAGGAATATATGTAAAGTAGCAATTTCCATGTTTTCATAAAACGCAATTGAGTCAAATATCAATAATACCATAAATCATTGATGTCTCCCACGTTCTATACTTTCTACTCCAACTCCACTATCGTGTATAACACAGCAGAATGAAATACCAAAATAGAAAATTCAATAAATTTTAGCTATGACGTAACATTCTTTTTTTAAATTATATCGAAAATGAAATTCGTTTGATATTGTAGGTTACTATAGTATACATAATATTATTTTTTCATATTCTCCTTTAGGATATTGTGCTATGCTGTACTTACTTGACTAAGAGAGAAAATCTTATTTAAGGGAAAGAAATTGTTATTATTAAACCTCTCTCGGTATAAATCGAAGAATTCAAATTGAGTTTTCGTCTTTTCTCCCAATTTTCACGGACGACAAACTTTTTAAAGTGGGTCTGCAATTTATTTATAAACATAACTGATAAATAAAATTTCGGTTATTTTCCCGAGAACAAAAGCGACGTTGGAGCGATTTGAGGAATTTTAATTGTTTTCACTTTGACGTTTATTTATATACCTACTTGCAACTTAAAATTATGCCAGTGTTCGTTCTAAGATTACTAAATGATTAGAGAATTTATCTCCCAAATTCATTTCACCTCAATTTTGATTTTATTTTTAAATAACACATTTCAAAAATATACAATATTTTTCTCTCTTTCAATTCAACTTACGTTATTCTTTTTGTTCATTGAAATCGTAGTGCAACATTCTTATGACTTTTCTTTTCACGACCATCAGCTAGTCCATTGCAAGACCAGGGCCTCTTCACCTTTTGTCTATACCTCGCCCTCCTCATCCAACTCCTTACGGCCGCTATCACTATATCACTCCTCCATCTGGCTGGGGATCTGCAGTGCCTACTCTTCTTCTTCATTTTCTAGGCTGTCAGTCCAATATTTTGCGGCGCCAACTATCATCCAATCTACGACATACGTGTCGCACCTACTTTCATTATATAGAATCTTCTGTTTTGAGAATATCAAACACCCTATTTTTTTTCATATTACTATTAACTTACCTCTTCTGAGCCGTAATCTTCATGTATGGTTTTATACAATCCATACTGCTTCTCGTCATACTGATTTTAATTTCTCAGCATTTTTTGGAAAGAATTCAACACTCAAATCCCGCTATACCTATTTACGTTATTTGTAATACACATGTTGGGTGCTGAATTTGCAACAACACTATTTATGTAAGAGTGCATGTGTATTTTTCGTGAATGCATGCAGAATGGTTTTTTAAGGCGAGTTTGTTTTTTTGTATTGCACGAGTTTGTCCATTTAGTGTAGGTATACTTCTCATCTAGACTATTCACGCCTGCCCTCATACATACAGATGACATCATAAAAATGTTCCTGGTGTTCAGAGCCTTTGTTATCGGAACGTTATTACTAAAATAACAAATCAACATTTCTCCCGCCCAGTCCAGGATACGTTCGTTATCTGAATTGTTTATGGGAATCCCTTTCCTGCGCCGTTTAAAATCTGTTCCCTGAAACATATTCAAAGTTATCTGAATCTTTGCCTGAAAATATTCAGTTTTTTTCTGGAATTTCTTATTGAACACGTTTTTATCCTGGCGTTATTGGTTCGTTTAAAATAGTTTGGATTTTCCCTTAAAAAATCTTCATTCCGTGAAGATATTTTATTTTCTGAAAATCCAACATTTTAACCTTAAAAATTTCTCATTTCTTGTCAGTAACTTGGTACAATATTAAAATGAATTTTATTATTTTACTACAGAAACTTATTAAATTCTTTTTATAGGTAGGTATTTTGTAAAATAAACGTTTTTGTACAAGCTTAACTCAAACTATAAAATATACCGAAAACGTTATAAACATTTTACTTTATTCAATTAATAAGTAGAATTCACAAAGTAGTTTGTTAATTATTTTAACTTTCAATATGAGAATATGCAAAAAACTTCTTTTTTTCAAAACTGATCACTGTTCTCTATAAACTATATGATTCAATGTTATTTGCGCCCTTTAAGTATTAAGATGAAGAATAAATTCGGAATAAATTAAAAATATTATAGTACTCGTATGAGTTACTTAAATTCATACATTCTAAAATCTGTTCTAAACCTTCCACCATTTAATCCGTGAAATTAAAATTTGTATAAAGTGTTTTCATTGTCTATCGATTGACACTATTCTACATGTACATAATATTATTATGTAGTAAGATCCAAACAAACAAAAACATTTTTAAGGGCTTGTAGCTAAAATGAAGGTGAAAACTTAAATTTACTTTGTTGTTTAATTTAAATTCTAATTTGATCGCCGTAGGTAAGTGCGGGTTGAAATTAAATTTAATTGAATTCGTTTTTTTTTTAATGGTTTTTTTAAACTGTTCTGGTTGGAGGCAACATACAGGCGCCGCGCCGGTGCCGAACCGATCAAACAGAGATAGAGCACGCGCTCCTGAAAAATGCATATAGGCAACTTTAATAGCACAAGTGTGTATAAAAGTTGCCTATGGGTACCTACAAGCTGTGAAGATAGACAACGAACGATTTGCGACGAACAGCTCTTGAGCGGAGAGAGTATCTTGTTGGCTAATTGGGAATACTCTTTGCTTCATTTCGGAATGCTTTTTTTCTACGCATTTTACTTTTCAAACAATTCTTTACACATATTCAATAAATCAATCAATATTTCAACAAGAGCTCTCCAATGAGCTCAATCCTGCGCAGTTTCAATGAACTGCTTCAACATTATGTCCAAATACATCAAGTCTTCTTCAAAGGAGTTGGAGAGAGTCTTCCTCGTATTCAATAGGTACTGTATTTTTTTAATATGTCTTATATTTGACATCGTTTTTATTGCAACCTAACCAACTAGGCAATATTTTTCATTTGTTATTTTTTTACGACGACCAAAAGCACTGTTTCTTCAACAAAATCAAGTAGTTTTTTTTATTTAAATTTATAAGTATAACTCTGTGTTAGACTATTTTTATATTCTACTAGCTTTCCCGACAGACGTTGTCCTGTGGTCTAACTATGAATATTAAATAAGAATTTAAAAGAATGATAAAAATGACTTTTAATCAATGTCCGATCGATGCATCTGTTTGAGACCACATATTTTCCATCCGAATTATGTCAAACCCCCAAACTATTAAACTGCTGACAGTTTGTGTCAAACGACAATTTTATTTCAAAATTAGATTTATTCACTTTTCGCGTTTTAATTTATAAAAATTGCGCTTCAATGTTAACAAATTAGAGAAAAAATTTAAAAAAAAATCCGTCAAATATTTGCGTGCCAATATTTTTAATGTCAACAAAATGGTTGTCAGATCAATAAAAATTGTGTTTCTATATATTTTTTCACAGGTGGCGTTGTTGTAAGAAAATTCGTTCCATAAAAACTTTAATATTATATTTTATAATATTTGATATCCATTTTTCGATTTTTATTAGTTATAAGTGTTCGCACTAACCCGATTTTCTTTTATATTATAGATTTTATGACTGACCATTCGTAAATCTAAATCTCATATCGTTTCATTATAGTTTCACAGTAATTTCTAACTTGAATTTGTTCTTTTCTAGTTGGAAAGCAATCCTTTCTAGGAAAGAATGCCGTAAGATTATAACTCCCGCTGAATATTTTATTTTTCCTCCCATTTAAGTTATCTTGAGACTTTTTTTTATTCGTATCTTCCTGCACAGAACATCCAGTCTATATGGCACAAAGTGAATGTCAGCCTTTGATAGTATTCGCTTTGGAGATAAGATGGCAATATTTTTCTAATATCCTTATAACTAAGAAATGTTACTGTTTCATAGTAGTAACAGAACAACTTTCTAAATGAAACTTGAATATGGATACTTATGAGTTTTTGTGTGGAATCGGATTCTTCCGGAAGGCGTCTCAATTTTTTGTTTGTCGTGTAAGTATTATTCTTTGTCGGTCATCCGTCATAAATTTTCAAAGCAAATTGCCTTGAATCCGTGCCAACTCTCACATTTACTGGAGCCACGCTTCATCCATTTCCAGATCATTCAATTTCCCACTTGTTATCCTTGTTCAATCGTTGTAGCTGAGATAATTTTACAAATATTACGAGTGTACAGAAATATTAATATTTCATATGTCGCCATCTGAGTTTAATAGATTTGAGCACATTTTTGTTTCTTTTGCAAAAACGTTGAAATCATGGTTAGAACCGAAAGTATTTGTTTTAGACTTGTTCAAAGATTTCATACTTTTTTTAATTGAAATTTTCTTTTAACGTACGTATATCACTTATTTGAATTGTATTGTATAAGTACATGCATGATGACATTTGGTTTTTATACTTTGTTATTGTGTCGTGTTTATGAATATTGTACATATTGTTCTTTTAATGGTTTTGAAATTGAAATAAATTGAAATTCGACCACTACTGACCGTTTTCTACTGTTGCGGTCACGTATGGTCTGTTTTCCAACGAATACGGCGCTGTGAATGTGTCAGTTGAGAACATTGTCAATATTGTTACCATAGTAACAAAAACATTGTCATATATTTTGAAAGACTGCTGTCTTGTCAGATGACGGACCACTCCCTAGGAACCCAGTGCATAACACCCTTCGCAATTTAATTATTTACCATATTCAAATTCTCAAAATGTTCCAACGTCCTCAGCAGGACTTGAATCCACATCCCTAGCTGAACGCTAACCACCAGGTCAACGGCCGGATTCTTGTATAATTCGTCTACTGAATGAATATTTTTTAACTGTTATGTTTTATTTAAATAAAAATATGTGGTAAAATTAATTTTCAATTCTCTTCCCATGTATATTTCTCTACTTCTCAGTGTGACCTATTTGCCTTAATATTTTAATTTCACGCTATGACTGTCCATTTTAATACGCGTCATAATACCGAATCAGTTGATGTATAAATGTGGGGGAATCCCTTTATCCTGCAAACCAAAATCTCTATTGTTGAAAGTGATGTTTCGTAAACAATGATGCTTTTGTTTCAGTCGAATCCCACAAACTAAAAAGATAGGTTCGCTTCTAAGAACGTATAAATAGCAATCTCTTTTGTTGGTATTGAAACGGTTGGCTTTTGTGTACACACCACAAAAATTATCTTTAAAGCGTTTTAATAAGAAATTTAAAGGAATTTCGAATAACTTGGCAGAAGCTTACTTCTCTTATTAGTGCACTAAGATATCCGCGAATTAATCTTAAAGGTTAGTATTTTAAAATACCGACGCCTGAAATGGGTTTACAAATAAATTTAAATTTAGCAAAATAAATGTATAAATAACTACGTTGTTTCTGTCACTAATAATCATTATTAGTGACAGAAACAACGTAGTTATTTATACATTTATTTTTCTAAAAATGGATAACTGTCACAAAGTTAACCCAAAGACAATTGAAAAAATAAATTTAGCAGTGTAAACTCTTCGAAAGCTGTAATATATAAACAAATTAACTTGACACACTATTCTATACAACGGTGTAATATATAAACAAATTAACTTGACACACTATTCTATACAACGGTGTCAGAAAATTATCTATAAATTTTATAGATAGAAAACTAGTAGTCAAGTCCTAGCACTCTGTAGGCGATTTCTTGGCGCTAGGAATACTATTGAATAACATTTTTTAGAGACGCAATTTATCTCTATGATACACCTTCAATGAATAGATAGATACTAATTATTATTAGGCAGTAAGTACTATTTAATAAAATACCATTACTGGTTATTTTATTTGTTTTATTGCCGGCTAAGAATAGCACCTATTCTCTTTTTGCTGTTTTTTTAGCATCCTGTAAAAGGTGGGAAATCGAAAAATCAGATCGATACCGTGAAGTTGACCACCTCACGTCCTTTAAACTCAGAAAAGGCGGAATAAATATGCCTTGGACGCCTGGACCCCATCGAGGGAGGAGGGGGTTCAGGCAGCTGGTGTCCCTCCTGTTATGGCGCAAGATCAGGTGCAATGGAGCGCTTGTTGCCTCCCTATGCCTCTTAAGTGAGCACAGATTTTATGAATCTGTGCTCACTTAAGGGGCACCTGGGACATGGTCGGTACCTGGGATCGAAGCCACTACCTCCGATACGAAACAGTACTAAAGCCGGCGTTGTAACCATCGACTACCAACCACACCAGCCGTACTGGGTAAACATTGCCCTGCAGAAAAGAAACTGCAGGAATTGCACGCACGGACGGATGATGCAATCCAATAGCTTTAGTTTCTTAAGGGCAAATTGTGAGCGACCATAAAATGAAGAAGAAGGTTATTTTATTCCATTGCATGTGATGGTATGGATTGTTAAAATTTGACAACAATTATGGCAATCCAAAGTTGCAGTTTATAAAAAGTTATCACATTAAACCAGTCTTTAAAAACAGCAGTAGAAATGATTAAGGCAACTCAAATATAAATAAAATTCTAACATAGTACCTAATCGAAATGTTTGCATAAAAAATATATAGAGTGAAAAATACTTTTACTTCGAATATTAACCTTTAAGTAAACCTTATTTCACTGTCATAACATGTCCTCTTCTTCCAAAAAAACTATAGAGGCGTCGTCCGTACGAAATGTCCCCACAAAAATGATTCGCGGCTTGTCCTGATTCTGACAAGAGGATTAATGCTGTGGGTCAGTCCCCTCATCTTTGCGGTTCTTTTTCTGCCTTGACTCAAATATTATTTACACTTTTTTCTCTTTGAGTGAATTCTTTCTGCTTATTTATTTAGCCAACTGCGTAGAGGTGGCAAAATTATAAATACTACTTACAGTATTGACTTTATATACGTAGCTAGATATTGTGAACAAATAATTTGAATACAAATTCAATTTTAACATGTAGTATTTTTTTATGTAATATTTTTTTTAATGAATCTACGCTCACTCAAGGTAAACACAAATACACTCATTGAAACCTTTCACAGTGAGCAAATAAGCCTGTTGTCGTGAAAGAAGAAGATGTTTGGTACCTAGGATCGAAACCGCAACCTAAGTACGAAAGCCGGCTTCTCATCCGCCAGGCTAAAACCACTTCAAATGCGCTTCGCTTGATGCAATTAGGAAAAAACTGTATGATGATTTATTTACAGCTTTTGCAAAGTAATATACTAATCTGTCTGATATTAAACATCAAATAATCTTGATTGGTGGTTAAATTAGAAGAAATTATACCAAAAATGGGAACTCAGTCGATGACGTGTCAAGGTTTGGTGATGTGTTTAGGTTATATTTGGAATATGTGGTTATTACAACAATTGTACACCGGGAGATGTCCTGATACATACATATAATATCACGAACATTAATCAAATTAATGGGACATATCGGGTATTTATTTGTCTGCTATCTAGATTTATTATCTCCCATTTGTACAATTTTAATTTTTTTTCGCAATAACCCTTTCTTAGCAGAGGTATGTTCTGTGTACCTAACTATGAACACACACGCGCATACGTACGTATCGAAAGCAGGGGTCGTAAACATACTGTTTAATTATTGTATGAGTAATGTGGACACGCCCAATTCGCGATACGCGAAACAAAAGCAAAGTACTCCTGCCACTGTATACAGGTTCATTTAATTTGACGTGGTGTATTTTCAACTTTGGTCTCCCTTGGAAACCATATACCAAAGACGGAATAGCCAACCTTGAACGCGGCTCTCGTCTACTTACTTGGCTAATGTTTTGTTTTGAAAGGTAAGTATACATAGGTAATTGTATCGAAAAATATTACATGGCAACAAGACAAAAATACATGGACTTAAAACAATTAAAGACATACAGCATAGAAAATCTGCACCCGAAAGCATAGGAATCAGCTAGCGATAATCTTGTGTCGTAAGATACGATACGCTAGAAGGAATGTCAGCAAGAGACAAGTACGAATTTCACGTTACAGGGTAGTTTCGCGGTTCATCCTAAAACCATGCAGGTATGACACTTTATTAATGCAGTTTTCTCCTACATTATCCATTTGATACAAAATGTTTTATAAAATTACAAAATAAATTACGTGCATAATTTAAATGAAAGTCTTATAAGTGTACGCCCAGAGATAATCTCAAAGTAGGTACACAAACCTACAAATCAATCAATTGTCTCCTTTGACCTCACCTAAGGGCATAGAGAGGCAACAAAAGCCCCCCACTGTGCTCGATCTCGCGCAGTTTCTATGGATGGGGTTGAGATTCAAATTCAGTAATTTCTAGCAGATCGTCCTATCCTCACCCGCTGGACATACGCAGGTTAGAGAGTGCTCAGTGTCGTCACATACACCGTTATTAGTGGGCGATAATCCTGCGCGAAAATGGATGATAATATCAACAGCTGATTAAAAACAACTCGTATGGTTCTGAAAATCTGACAGTAAAGGTATCTTCCGGAAATTTAAATAGACTTTGCATAACGACTTATTCTAGGGATACGAATTCAGTCTCACTGTTGTTAACCCATCGTATGTTGATTATACTAAAGTGTATGTGGCGTAGTGGTGGTTTATAGTATGCTGTATACGGACAGCCCGACCCCGCGGTCTCTATTTGCATAGCACACTGGCTGATAGAAGAGGGTGCGAGTGTTCAAGAGATCGCCTATAAATATCCCAATATGGTGGGAGGAGCTCGCCCAGAGTTTTATGTTCCATAAAGAGTAACAAACACCGTAAATCAGCTGCGACAGCCTCCCGCGCACCTACCTATTCTCCTAATATTTTCTTGATAAATTAATATGGTTTTAATGTATTCCTTTAATGTCCTCGATACATTCCTCGTTTTCAATTACTTCATATGAAATTTATTCCTCTTATTTTCCTTTCGACAATCCTCCCAAATAACGTGTTTATTATTCCATACTTTATATACTAGGGGTCACCCACCACCATGTCATTGTGACGCAATTACAATTTCAATTCGAAGCGTAAATGACGACTGAAGCTGCTTTATGTTCTTAGCTTCACAAAAAATATGGCGAGATTAATTGTAAGAACTCTTACTTCAAATCTCATGTATTAGTTAACTTTTCTTCCACAGCATCGGGGTGCTCGTTTTATATAGCATGCTTTGTTACAACTTAACATTTTCTAAATTGACAACTGACGCTATACCTGTATTATGTGTGAAAGGTGTGAAGGTGAGAGGGTGTGTGTGCTATGTCAAACAACGAAATGAAGAACAGAACAGTTCGCAATCTAGTAACATAGATGTGTGGCCTGCGAAAAAAAGCCTGGTAGGCGCTGTTAATCGATCAGTGCTATTCCAATAATGCAAGTATATATTTACTTCAATTTTTTTGTTGTCCTATCCTGAAGATCTGTCTGTCCTAAGCTCAAAAATTTTTATGTTAGCATTTCAATATCATACCTACCAAATAGTTTGACCAAGACTTTAATTTGGTCCATTAATTCAATGTACAATATAATAGGAGTTTAATGGAATCATTAAATTACTTTGTTAATACTCGACTAGTCTGGATCAACAATGGTTCATTAGTTGACAATTTTAGGTAGATAATCAAATTTAAATAAAAAAAAAATTTTAACTCTTCCACAATTTTTCGAATTTTTGTTTCGAAGGGGCACGTCCTTCATGTTCACAGCTTATTTGAAACTTTGACCTTGAAGGGCGTGCCCCTTCGACATGTCAGGTGTAATAAAATTGTGGAAGAGTTAAAGAGTTTTTATTTAAATTTGATTATTTAAATTACTTCCACCACAACAATGTATAAATTTTATTAATTTTAGGTAGATTAAAATATACCAGATGGTTACCAAATAATGAGATCAGCGTTTACGAGGCTTGGGTAGAAAAACATAAGGACAAAAATATCTCCTTTAATAGTGTTGCTCATTGCAAAAAATAATCAATGATTAATTTCCTATGATCTGAATTTCCTGTTAAACTAAACCTTAAAATTCAGGGTAAAATAAAAGTATACTTGCATAGTAATAATAAACAAGCATCGGTAATAACAATTAAGTATAGAAACTAACCTAGTATTAAACACTGTTTACACGATGTTTTTCATTAAAGCCATATTATTGGTACTACGCTACGTAAATTAACGGTACAATTCGCATGTTTACGCTTTTTAATTACTATTTGACATCCATCCCCAACTTATTAAATTTAGTCGTTTGAAAATAGCTTCGTATTTACCGAACCGTTCGCAATTAACTTTACATGAGCCCTAATTTGTAGGTTATCGTATTAAGCCACTTTTTATTTAAACCAACAATGTTGCTCAAACGTAGAAACTTCATAATTATACTGATGGCAGCTTTTTGTTAATTTTATTACACATGTATGGGATGATTTTGTTTGTACACACGATGTAAAAAAATGAAACAAACAAATAATAACTAAAACATCATTCATCCGGCGAGATAATCAACGTGGGGTGCAATGTCCATTGTACAATCTCTTCTTTCCAACTACCTCATGTTATTATTTTTTTTTTATTTACTTTCTCCAGAAAGTGAGAGCAATAAAATAAAAAAAAAATTACGATCAGGAAGCGGCGTATTTACCTGATTTTTTTGAAAGCAGAAAAGATAATATTATAATAAGTCGACGGCTTTCGTGCGTACAGTGTACTGAAGGTCGTGGGATCAAATCCCGGTACCTGCCATTTCCATATTCACAACACATGCTTTGCTTTCTTTGAAAGATGTCGAAAGTGTGGTTTTGTCCACTTTGGGTGAGCGGAGATCGATATTACAATATAATCTACCTATATAATTGATGATGTGTGCTCCGTCTGTTGTTTTTTTGTGATAATGAATCGAAGTGGTTGGCAATTTAGCAATTCAGTCGGCGATTTTCGTTCTGAAAGTCTAGGGTTTGATCCACAGTGCCGACCATCTTCCTCTTTCACAACGCAAACCTTGCTTTCTGTGACAGATGACAAAAGTTCATTTGTGTTCACAAAGTGAGTCCAGATTCATTTTAATAGAAACGAAAAAAAGATCTTTTATTTCATCCGATGCCTTAATTACAGCACTTGTAGAATTATTGTAGTTGGATGTTAGAGATTGCTTCGGCTATAATCCCGCCATTGCCCACTATTTTTATACACTGTTATTTTATACACTATTTTGTAATATGTGCATAAAGAATAAATAAATAAAAAAGACACTTGTAGAGGCACCTATCCCGAAAGTGAACTATGGAAGCTTATAAAAAATGCAATACTAGCTTATAACAAAGTACTATATTCTTTTAACTATCGGTAGTTTCCAAAATAAATATATGTTTTTTTCTTACGAAATCAAGCTTTTTGTCATTTTGCTAATCAAATTGTTATTCTTAATCATAACCATTCAGTTCGTTTACCTACTGAAACAAATAGTAAGTTGGTCTGAGTTAACTGAAATTTGTCAATAGTAATTACCAGATGACTGAACGTTTCTCACGGATTTGCCTGTTGACTGTTGTACACTTACCTCCTAGTGTACTAGAAATAATTTGCAAATCTTTTGTATAAAATCCCATTGTCTATTCCAACAATGGAGCCCAAGTTTTCAAGAACAGAGAAGGATATCCGTAGTCGGGCTACGGAGAAATCTAATTATTGCCTTTACACTGTACAAATTGCACCCGGGAAAGTTTGTTTTCCTTAAACAAAAGTTCTACCAAATAATGGAACAATTTTACACTGGAATTTTAGGCTTCCCTTTAATGGCGCTTTTTTGTAACATTCTCTTGCGCCAATCATGTTATAGGATAACCTACGATAGCTGCAGACTGAAGAATAATGGATGTTAAAAAATGTAACATTATCGAACTGAAGAGACTACTCTTTACATAATCATTATGGAAAATGTAAGATCTGATCTCTGTCAAAGAACAGAAAGCTGCGAAATATGATCATTAAAGCCAGGCAAATAAATTTGCCTCACTTCAACCTTTGAGCAAGGAAAAAAGGAGGAAAAAGATTATTGATATAAGAGATCTTTTTTTAAATAAAATTAAATTTGGCTTACCCAAAATAACCGGAAATACACTTTGAATCTTTTTCATACTATCTACCTATGAATTCCAAAATACTATTTAACATAACATACATGAAACATGTCATGTAATGTTTTTTTAAAAGCAATTTTTGTTGATTATCCTTTCTACCTCGACTTTGTCAATAGATTTAGTTTTGCCCAGGTGTGTCCTGGGACTCTGAGTTTCCTATCTCCCGTGTCATCCATTTGCCTCACCATTGCCAATTTCCAACTAATGCGAACACAAAATGGAATTAGGGGTCTCATCTTCCTATACTTACTTCCTCGCCCAACCCTCCCAGCACTAAGCAGGCAGTTCCATTTAGATAAATAAACCCGCTTAGGTGTACAGTTTTGCTCCAAAAAATTTGTTTGAGTCCATAATCTTATGTTCTATATTCTAGAACACTGACCGACTAACGCTATATCCGCCAGCTACACACATGCATATACGTAGATGTGCGTTATTTCTGTAGTTTGATGCTGGCAGATATACACAAAATATCTACCCCGGTGGGAGAAAAGTGAACTAATTCAGGAATTCAACCTCGAGTTGAATATCAAAAGACGCACAGCATGTAGGTGCTTATCCATAGTTACTGATTGTTACTATCATTGTGCAACCGCTTCAACGAGTGACGAAGTCACACGGTGACGGGCTACCCCTGGTATATCTATATATTTTCATAAAAATTCATATACCCCGAAAAGGGTTCTAAAAAGCCTATAAAGTCGTTCAAATGGAGTGTCATCATATTATAGGTACAAGGCTATTATTATTTCTGGATAATCGATTCCACATTTTTATGATTTTCCACGTTATATTATGAACTCGCCCACTTCATCCCTGTACCTGTTTTGATAGCCGAAGTAACTCATTTCTTGTGATTTTATTAGGTAATATACGACCAACAAATTGCTTTCGAATTTATTTTCGTAAACGTCGTTATGTGCCATAGGTACTTGCATACAAAACATTGTTATTTTCTTCTCGAATCAACACTGAATTCTTATCCGCGGAAAGTCTTTCGTATTAATTGAAAAGGTCCCAAGTGAAAACAACATAAAACATCCGATATTCCTCTGTTTAAAGTTCAGATTTAGCCATTTACAAAAGCTTTTCTGTTGGTTGCCAAATTGTCATTGTTTCAAAAGCTTGGATAAGCTGTTGCCAGCAAAGATAAGTTAAATCCCGCGACACAATTGATTATCAGCAGTTTCTTTCTTAAATTTGGCTGCTTTCTCTTGGTCACATCTTATTTCGTTCCATTGTGAAATTTTCTTTTTAATTCTTGTTTTTGCTTGAAGATCTCTGTAATGGTACAAGTCAAGGGACACCATTCACAAGATATTTCTTAAACAAATCTAATGAACGAACACGTGTATTTTACATTTTTTTTGGAGAATAATATTTCGTCTAAAATATTATTTTGTTGAAATAATATTTTACACGTTTCTTCTCTTTGTCCTAGATAATAATTCCCTTCACGTAACCATACGATATCGCACTGGAATATTCTGTATGAACACTTCATTTATTATATCTACGTGGTTGATGATTTTTACACCGTTTTACTTTTTTCGGTGTCACCAATTTTTTACCCTTTTCAATTCAGTTTTTTTTTTTGTTTCACTTTCAGTTGTTATATATTTTTATTATGACTTTTATGTTTTATAATTTGTCACGACGTATATTTTCATCTTCTTCTTCGTCAGCCTGTCTCCGTCCATTGCTGAACATAGGCCTCCCCCCTCTCCCTCCAATCATTCCTGTCCTGAGCCTCTCTCATCCATGTGTGGCCTGCAATCTTTGCGATATCGTCCGCCCATCTAATATATTTTACAATATTATCCAAATCAATGCATTATGTATTTGCTGAGTATAATCAATGAAGGATTAAATTAATAATAATTAATGAAGATAATTTTATGGTACATGTCACATTTAAAAATATATAATCATTGAATATGTCCCCAGTTACATTATGCCATATTCATTATGACTAAATAATAGATATTCGAACAATTTCCCAATCCATCTTACAGATTCGCTTAATAAAAATACTAGTAACAACTCTAATAATTTTCCTTATTTCCGAATTCGCGGTATATTCATACGCCGACTTTAAATATCTTATATATATAATTATATAAATTTATGAAATCCTTAATAGTTCAAATAAAATAATTGGTATATAACTACTTCAACTCGTAGCATAGTACGTTTATATTTATTCCACCGATAAAGTGCATTTTGTTTGGTTTTTTCATAAAAAAAAAAAACACTTTAGTTAAACGAAATAGTGTCCATTATACTCGATTGAACAAGCATCGTATAAATCTGTACACATATTTCTCAGAAGGAAGGTGCTCTTGGCTACATTCACTAGTCCGTCGTTAGTAGAACCGTGAAAACAAAACGACATCATTAACAAGCTCTGCTCAACTACTGTTGAATGTTTCAAGTGTTTGTTTCGCCCTTCTGGCTTGCTTCGTAAAGGCCGATTCACTTTTTATTTCTTTCAGGGTTTGTTTTTACAGTCGCCGTCTCAGTATTCTCGTACAATCGGAGCTCGCATTCGATAACGAAAGCGCGATGAATTTTTAATTAGTATGTAACTTCGGAGTACGTCTATCTCGTCACTAGCTAAACGGGGTTTTTTACTACAAGAACCTCCCTTAAAGTTACAATTCAAGTTTAAATACACAAACGAACCTACTAAGGTTTTATAGAGGCAATATAATTTTACATTCTTCAGTGATGAAAATGTATTTAACATCACGTTCCAGACGATTGGTCCGTAGACTCTTACGCTGTACGTATCCATTCAATACTAATGAATTAGTGAACGAGTAAATGTGTAATGAAAAGGTTTTATTTTAACTGTATTAATAGTTAGTAGACGCCATTGTGTTGGCAATATATTGTGTTTACAAATAAGACAAAACATGAAACAATTCCTCCTCGACACCCACTTATCTACGGTGCGACTACAAACCCAGAGATGAGAGCAAATTGTTCACACCACACTATATGTGCATTTCCAAGGTAACAACTTTAAAACGTACATTGACTGTACATTGTATTCTGCTTTTATAAATCGTATATTATTGTTTTACTTAACGAAATGTAAACTGTTTGATGCGTGTGTGTTGCCCATTCTTCTGTATGGGTGTGAGTCCTGGCACCTGACTAAAGCCCAGGCACAAAAGGTATCTGCATTCGATACGAAGTGCCTCAGGAGAATTTTGGGTATAAGATGGTACCACCGCATCACGAACGACGCAATAAATCGGCGCACCCGGCGCAGGCCCATCACTTCCACCATTACGGAGAGGAAATGGGCATGGCTGGGACATGTGTTGAGGATGCCGAATGACAGTTGGCCGAGGAGAGCGCTGTTTTTCCTCCCATCAGGGTCTCGAAGACGTGGAAGACCCTCTCATACCATGTTCCGTTCAATATCAATATAAATCAATATACCTACCCTATTTCAAAACAAATGTTTTTTGAAAATTATTTATTCTTTCATGGTTTTACCTAATGCTTCACTGTTTTTTTGTTTTTTTTTTTTTGTTCAATTAAATTTTTTGGAGATATATATTTGTATGTATAGATGATCACCGGTGATCGAACGAAACCACGAATTTCAGAATGAATGTCGGTGACTAAACCGCCGGGACACTAACCATTTCTTAATACATTATAGTAATTTGAATAATTTGTTGACACAGTGATTGGTTTGAGTAAAGTTGTATGACTATCTAAATCTCAACGCAATCCAACTAACTTAGGAGTGTAATTGGCAAACAAAATCTGTGACTTTTGGCCCCAGTACAATATCATCTTTGTCAGCCCTCCATTAATGTTCATTGTCCACAAGGGCTAAGCAGCTCATCAGCAAACTCTTCCATTTCATTATCATAACTATTTAACGCCTGTATTCACCAAGAGAAACTGAGCGTACTATCAGCTCAAATTACGATCAATGTCAAAATTGGTATTCACCAAAATATTATACACCCCCTCAGCGTGATTTGAGTGAACCTTTCCCTCAAATTTTGATCGGCTATAGAGCTGGCTTACGTTACGCTAAGCGTCCATCTGTCAAAATTATTCTATAGCGTCCGCCATACTTGTTGCCGCCTCCTTCCAATTGTTTGCGTTTTTTCGTAATTTATTCAATATTTGTAAGCAGGCATGTAATAATTTTATATGTAAATTAATCAGCTCGACAAATCGACACTTATCAATATCCGAAAAGTTCTGCTACCTTTTTTTCTACATGTTACAATGCTTATGTACATACAAGTATTTTAACAATATAAATGTAAGAAAGTGTATAAAACAATATAAATGTAAGAAAGTGTATAAAACAACACAAGTGTAAGAACTAGGGGACTAGAGCCGTTTGACACTCGTCAATTCCAAGTACCATAGCTATTTGAATAATGATGGTCATTTAATAATGTTCTACAATCACTACACTAATACGCAAATAATATTATTACAATCTAACAAACACTCAAAAAACATTTTGTTCAAATACTGGTGATAATAATAATAGGACGTTCTATCTATTGGCCGAATCCGCCACTTCATTTTTTTGTAACGTGATATAATATTTTCAGATAAGATAAATGGCATTTTCAGTCGTTAGTTTTCTTATAAGAATATTTTTTTATAGATAAATAGAATTATGTTTGAATTAACGATAGTGGAAAATAATATTGTTTATTTATGAGCACTATCAAAAATACATAAATGTGTGCCGATCCCATAGTACAAGGGAGTCGGGCCGGCAATGATAATATTATTATCCTATAGCTGGATGATTACTATAGAGAATGTGCCTACACACGATTCGCAGCTATTTCTGTGGAATGCTTTCTATAAATCATCTTTATACCTTCGTCTCTGCGTAATTTATATGAGACGACATCGTCTCCCCAGAGGGTAATGACGCCAAAAATTTAACCCATTTATCCAGTGGCGTGCGTTAGGAATATATGTGGCTGGGTGTAGATAAAAATTAATGTCTTTATTAAATAATTTTCTGAACATCCAATATTCGTTTCTCGATACTCTGTAATGTCCACGTGGAACTTTTGTGCCTTATTTTTTCATATAATTTTTCAAATTTCTTTCATGAGGAGACTAGCTTACTCAGAAATCGCCTCAAAAATTATCACCATTAAGATCAGCCGTTGTCGAGAATCTCTAAAAATTATAATAACTATTTTATAGTGTAATGTTTTTACGTTCAATATTATTTTTCATAATAATTAGTTTAAAGATATTAACGTTATTCTATTAAAAATATTATATTTTACATACCATTTGTTTATCCCAAAATTATCCTTATGTACCTATGTTTAACAATACTATGCATTTGTACAGTGTACACGCATATGTACGCAAATAGTTATGTGTACATAATAATATTATGTAGTTATTGATAAAGTAATGTTCTTATGCCTACATATAATTTAAGCCCCATATACAAGTTTATGGACATGGTGTGGGAGGAGGTCATAAACGTTGCGCAAGATCGAGCGCTTGTTGTCCCCTATACCCCTAAGTGGGGCGTAAAGGGAGTTTCGATTTGGATTGGATACAAGTTTATTATTTAATTTTAACTTGATATTTCAACTTTTTCAACATAATACACTGAAAAGATTCAGAAAACTAACATTTCATGAACTAAAATAAGTTATTTAGACATTATTTGTGCTTTTTACTAAAACTTTACAGTAAGTTTTAAAACTAAACTTGTGAAACGATAATGGAGAATACAAATCATTCAAGTCAAAAATTTAGGAATGTTCAGTTGTTTTATATAAAGTTTTTCGTAATTATTTTAATTGAGTGAGACCGTTGTTCGTATTATGTTATGATTATCCAGATATAGACAAACTCATTCTGAAAGAAAAGAGAAAAAAATTGTTTTCAGTATTCAAACATTAACATACGCTACATTATGTTACATTTAATTTGAAATGTTCCACATCATCTTTCAACTCTATACAGTTCATCAATTTGTGCTACGTTGAATAAAAATATTTGCATAATTTCGTACAAGCTGGTGGGCGTATAGCATCTCGTCATGAAATCCACGTGGATCCTTGACGTATACCTAGTTATCTTAATGTCGATGCATACATCCGGAGATATGAAATATCTTTATTAGATATTGGAAATGTTAAGAAGGTTGATGTATGCGCCATGTAGAAAGTTGTTAGACGTTATCAGCGCCGGGAGGAGGATCATTTATCTATTTACATCATCAACTTACCGCTATATGTCACCTCTCTCCCCTTATCTAGACACCAACACCATCACTCTTGCCTCATCTTGTTTGAACGCTAATGTTGTTCATTTCATATTTTCACTCCTACCTACCAATATTTTACAGTCACTCGTCTCCGTTTCGTCACAACCTATACCACGCGTGCCGATGTAATTATCGATATCAATCGCAGAGTTTATTTCTTTGCTTCTCGTTTCTTGATTTTCAGTTTTTCGCTCTTGATTTACGAGTGATGAAAAATTGTTAATAATTTCTCCCTGCAAGAAAAACTATGACCTTCTTACTTACATAATCGTCGAATAAAAATGAAAAGTCTTATTGTTCTACCACCGAATTTGTTTTCAAAAAGTTCATGTTTGGAAATAAATTTTATCATAGAACAACAAGACTTTTTACTTGAAATGGTATTACCGCCAAGCACCTACTGCCAAAAACATCGAAGATACATTTTTATCGCATCGAGCTGATGGAGACTAGAGGCTCGACTTGAGACGGCTAAGGACGCGGGATCAATTCTTGCTGGGGGCTTTGTATTCTTTGACACGCTGATGACTTTCATGATGATTCCTATATTTTAAATTTGACCACTTGGTGATGAGCTCTGTTGAAATAAAAGTGATCACAGCAATCCAGCTGTTAGTTGTTATAATTCAAATTTAATCTTGTGAAAAATAACATTGTAATGTAGCCGATTACTTTTTATAATCTTCTTCTTCCTCTTTATATTATAGATCTTAAATCTGTTCATTTAAGAACTTCGATCTAATTCTTGGGATGTAAACATCCAGCTATCCCGCAATCTTTTCGAAATTCTTCCCGCTGGTCTACTGGTATCTCGCATCAGTTTTTCAAAACTCATTCTGCTAATTATGAAATATAGGAATACGTGATCTTAGCTGCAAAACGTAATATTTTTTGTCCACTCTGAGTTGTGAAGGGACTTTTCTGGGCAGTAAAAGCCAAAGACATCTATGCAAGAATCCAGTCAATCCTTTTTGTTTGGATAGTTAAATGTAGGTATCAGAGGGAAGATATATTCAAATGTTTATGTTCACGTTAAACCTGAGAGGTATGTTCGAATTAATCAATATTAATGATTTGTACAATACATGATGGGGTACAGAAGTCCAACTGTCAAAGCTTGATATGAATAGGTATTAGTAGTTAGATTAGAATCTATCTTATTATTAGTGACACCAAGGAATACATGTAATATGAAAGTTTATCGATTAATCAAACTGACATCGTAAATGAGCTTTTAGGTACTATTTCTGGAAATATGAGCAGTTTTTCATACATCCAAACATTACACAAATTAATACAAAAAAGTAGCTCGATTTTAATATACACACATCACACATATGTAATTCAACTCATCAGTTATTCGAGTTTACGTAAAAATGAGAATACTTTGAATTGAATTTGATTTTATACAATGTCATAGTTTGTTGGGCAATACATTTCACTTTATTTAAATGATAAAAATAGATTTTTTGCCTGTTACTTGGTGTAATTAATCAATAAAACAACAGAATAAAATAATGTTAGTATCCGCCGTCACATATGGCGTGTCACTAATGCTAGAATAGAGCTAGGAAAGCTCTTTTTAGACCCATCATAGAAAAATCGATGAATAAAACTGACACTGTGTTCTAATATTGAAGACGTATAGATAGAACTGGAGAAAGAAATGGACATTGTAATATGTACATTATCAAATAAATGTTTTCTCCGAACCCGCTTTAATGGGAACACAAAGGAAGGTTTGCTTGTTGTTATTAGTAATTATTATTCAACTAAAAATCTGACACAAAATATTAGTACATGCCATATTACTTAAGAGGGTAAGAATATGTTAGTAATGATATTATCAAGAATTCGATTTCGTTGTTACCTACGGTGGGAAGAAGGTGACGAGCTGTTTTCAGTTTGTTTCATACGGAAATCCGTCTCCGTTGTTTGAAAAACGCCTTTTCATTTTTACTAGCGCCTGTACCTATTTCCATAAAATTCGTACAAATTCGGAAAACAACCTCATTTCGGCACAAGCATACAGGGAGTTTATTTATTTTTTCGACAGACTACTTAGAAAAATACCTTTATTTTTCATTGAATTTTAGAAGCGAGATCTCTTCTATGTCTGTGAAAAGAAAGCTTGCGTTTAGTATGCAACAATCTGTGTTCGATTAAAGGTCATTTTTATTATCAAGTACACTTTTTTCTGGGATATTTTTACTAAGAAACCTTTTTCAAAAGTCTCTAGAAAATGAAAATAATTTAATTTTGTTATTTGCTATCTCGCTTGTATATCATTCAAATTCTTATATAATTCAAACAATAAGATGGAAAGGGACAGTAATCGTTCGAACAAACGTAGATCCGTCTTATTATTTTTTTAGATCAAATTTTACCTTTAGGTATCTATATCTATACTTCTATACTAATACATAAAAAGGAAAGATTTGATTGTTTGTTTGTTTGCATTGAATAGGCTCCGAAACTACTGAACCGATTTCAAAAATTCTTTCACTTTTGGGAAGCTACACTATCCCTGGTGAACATAGGCTATATTGAATCTTCAAAAAAAATTGGGATTTTTATTAAAACTCCAATAAGCGTTCTTTTATTTTAAAAAAATGTAATTGAAAGCGGCAGAGATATAGGCGTCACTGGGGTAGGTACGAGCCGGACGAGAGGGGACCATTAGAATGCTACATAGCCTATATAATATTTTGATAAAGTTAGGGATCTATATAAAGATCATAAGAAAACTGAATATTTTTTTAATTACCTATCTACCCGTGCGAAGCTGGGACAGACCTTTAGTATAGAATAAAAATGAAATATTCACACACTCGTCTTTGAAAATCTTAAAAAAAAACTAAGTAAATATATTTTTTCGTCTTGAAATATGAGTGTATACCTACAGGGAGCGTTTCTACCATCTCAGATTTTTACGATAATTATTTATAAAATCCATAGTTTGACCAATGAATAAATCGGAATCGAAATGATCGGAAGGGCTGATGCTGATACAGTATAGGCTGAGTGTGTTGGGGTCGCCCGTCCTCCCTGTGTAATGAGGCGCCCCAGTACCAGTGCAAAACTCGGAGCATATTATAATATTTCACGCCTAGTTTGATCCGAGTGGAGGATATATTAATTTTGAGCAATTGCCTGTGAAGTCAGCGACAAGTGAGAGGATGGCACAAAGATTTAAGTGTTCAGGATTCAGTGAATATTATACGCCTCCTACCAGAGTAGGTACCTCGTTAATCATCATGTGTGTATTTAAATAATAATAATAATGATTGTTATGTATACTGCGTCTGATACCGGAAAAAATAACCCTACTAATTACTTTTTTATGTGTGCAGTGGTTCAACAACTCGAAAACTTATTGAGAATCAACTTGACATTACAACTCTTCCCTTTACGATGGAATTTTTTCAATGTTTGAAGCCAATATTGAATATTAACTAGTTGGATTTGGATCCATTGGTGCTTATGACCCTCGCATTAGCGACTGGTTTAGAAGTTTTATAAGATCATAATATTCTAAACCAGTCGCTAATGCGAGGGTCATAAGGTCATAATGGTTCCAAAACCAACTAGTTAATCTTCAATATTGGCTAAAAATTCCATCGAAAATAAGAATCATCTATAGTAATGTAGATAAAGTTATCAAAATATAACGAACCCTTCCCTTGTTTGGTTAGAATTTCGGTCATGGTTCGATTCTGAATAACAGCTGAAACTCGGCAACTTTTCAACTAGAATGATCAGTCTGTATTCAACTAAACTTAAATTTTTAAATAAGGTTGCTCTTTACTATCTCAAAAACACTCAATCGATTTGATTAAAAAAAATCAACCCACTATTTTTTAGCGGACAATCTTAAGACGTGTACACGTCTGAACCTTGTTACCATTACATGACTAGGTACGTTAAAAGGATCATGTGTATGCTTGTTTGCAAGAACTATGGCTTCAATTTCACTGAGTACTCAGTAGTGGACGTTTAACCAAACATTTACAGTAACAATGCAGCATTGTTATAAATTCACTATAATTATTATAAATTCACTTTTTTAATATTTCTATACTTCTTTCATCTGAGGCCCATGATCCTCTAATCATGAGTGATTGGTCTAAAGTCTAAAGAAATAACGTTTTTTTTTTTTTGGTAGAGGGGAAATCCTCATCGAACTCCTGCCGATCTCTCCATACTACGACGGAACTGTAAAGAAGTACCTAAATGAAAGCACCCAAAGTCGTCGGCCTGTTACAAGCTTGCGAACCACGTACGAGTATAGTGTTTGTTTTTACAGTAACGTACAACAATTATTACAGAATGAGTTATGAGTAGGTACCTACCTTGTTATTTTTGCGACTCGCTGCAAAACACGCGTACTTTACGCAGCAAGTTTGCAAACCACGTACACACTATGATTTCTGATTACAGTAGTTACATGAAACGGTTACGGTTCGCTAGTGGGTACGCATCTTCAAAACCAAATACACGCACACAAAGACAAGCATTCTTATAACATTTTTTAATAACATTGTGCCAATGGTCATTAGTTTTCAAGATGAGGATCCTTTCAGTTGTGAGTGTTCGTAAAGAGGTGATCAAATAGTATGCGGGGTGCGCTATTAATGTATTCACACAGTGAGGACTTAACGGGGAACTATCGAAAATTATCCTCTTCTCGGTAGATAATAAATGTATTTACACGCCGTGTGCTCGGAAATAATTAACCGCTTCGAAGGCGGTCGGTAGCTGGAAGCGTAAACATTGATGTCGGCCATAGTTTGATAAAAGGTGACCCGGTGTTCCTTATCTTCGAAATTGCTTTTCAATACATGGACCATTAAGGGGTCGCGCTCTTAGGAAGGGTGCCTTATCTCGACAAAAGCCGGGAGTAGGTGCGGTGTGAAAGGAGCTACTCTTGGCCAGCAACCCTGCTAATATTTCAAAACGTGATACAAACGCTTACAAGGAGATGTTGTATCTGCCCGAATACCTGTTTGTACTATCACCAGCCATTATGTAGCTCAACTGTTCACTGCTCACTTTACATTGTCCTGTAAACGATGCTTTATATTTTTATTTCTACGAGGCATTCAAATTTACATGCGAAAATTCCTGTACAGTATTCACCAATACACCCATCCTATATGTAGGTATGTGCTTGAACAACAGGTACAAGTTAGATAAGAAGAAATGTTTCAACGTTTTTAATCCTTTCATTATCTTGTAATAATGAGTTAAATATTGTATCAGTTGTATTACTGGAGCTTATGACATTCCCAATACTGAAGTTCCATATTATGTGTGATCATTTTACATAAAAGATAGCGCTCAACATACAATACAGTTACATAAAGATAGTTATCCTGTCATGAACAGGAGGTTTTTTCTCTATACGTAATTGTGTATCTTGTCGGGGGCTTTAAACATCGTAAGTATGTACTCACATAGTTATAGTCTCAAATTTTGATAGCGATTTGTTATACATCCTACATCCGGATATATGTTAAGACTTCATTATAATATACTATTGCCAGTGGCACGGGATGGCTGTCGACAGGGAGTAATGGAAGTCGGGAAGGGAGGCCTATGTCCAATACTGGACTGAGGAGGGCTGATGATGATTACTGAGAAATCACATGAATAGGAAAAATCTGATTATATTATACTATCCGGTTGCGCGATAGTTTTAGTATTATATTACACAAACGGACAGTTTGTAATAAAACAACTAATTTGATACACTTAAAACGATAAACATATGACTCGATAAACGTAACACCCACAACCTCAAAGTATCCACTATATTTTCAGCTACTCAAAATAACAAAAAATAATAACAATCTTTTGTTATGACAAATAAGTCAGGAAGACTATGGGTACACCAAACTGTTTTTTTTTTCTATTTTCCTCGCATTTTTTCATATTTTGTCACCTTTTAATAATATCCTGAGCTTTCACGAAAGCGAAATCAGCCAATCGGTTCAGCCGCTCTCGAGTTAAACGCATGGCTAATCATTTTTTATATAAGGAGATTTCTGCTGTCATTTTATTATATCAAACCAGTTCTGGATTAGTATAGATTAGCATGAAAGGCTCCTGTAGGGCACCCGTTAATGAAAGCCTTAACACAGTCCTAATTGTTATAAACGAAGACGCGCCAGTAGTCACCAGGAGCCCGAATAAGCTTTTATTACGCACTTCTTTAAGATAGTAATAATGGAACCTACATATTTCTTTTAAGTTGGGCGACATTCATAATGGAATAATCGTGTTACCCCTAACGCAAACATATTCTCTTCACCGGATAGGTAGGTAGGTACCTATAGCCACTACCTACCTATGTACATTAAGTGCTTATCTTATATCTGCGTAGGTTTGATATATTTTTTACCCCTTTCTTATCATTGTACTTTTTGGATAAGCTGCTACATTTAGCAATGAATTTTTCTACAACTTTCTTCCTTAGTCTTTATATATAAAAATGAACTCCTATTTATCTTGGTCACGGAATCACGCGTGAACGGCTGGACTAGTTGTTTTTTTATATTATTCAGCACCTATCACTAGCGGAAATCAATCCGAATTAAAATTCCAAGCTTATGTAGAAATTTTGTATAAAAATACCATGAAAACATCCGACCGCGTCGGGATCTCTTATTCAGAAATATGTATGCTAGACTAACTAGACCACCGTTTTCGTGTGATTGTTGAAATTACAACGGCAAATTTGCCAGTGTGTTTGTAATCCTTCCACGTTGGCCCATGGTAACGCGATGTTTCGTCGATTTTCAAGGTCGTGATAGTATGGATAGATTCAAAATCAATCCAATTTCCGAGTATAGTCTGGACAATCATGGTGTCCTGGTGCACGAAGAGTCTAATATATGTTCCCCTTTTCTTAAGTACATACCACATACTTACTTATAAAGGGTACGAGACACCAGTAGAGCAGGGTTAAAATACGTTGAGAATGTCTCAGGTAGGCAGGTAGCTGTAAAAAAGATACATTATTTTTCGTTAAAAGAATTAATTCCACACATACTTCAACCCTCCACTTACACTTTAACGTTTTCCACATCTTTATTTCTCCCTCTCGCCCAGATTGGAACGCACTACCCCCTCCGACCCTTATTAAGTTTTGGGACTTTCCTTTACGTGTTAATCTTTTCAAATTGTCGACAGTTGAGAGTCTTTTTTTCCTGTCATCCACATCTTGAAATCTCTGCACTATGTGTGATACCTGGAATCCTGACCAACTAAATTATTTACATTCCTAACAATCTCAACACGTACGTACGGGTAACAGCAAAAGGACACTTTTTGCCTGATGCAATTTCATTGATTTCTCATTCCCATTTTGTTTCAAAATAGAGACAATATATGAAAGGTACCTCGACCAAGTTGTAAACTTGACCGATAATAGAGCAGTACCTGCTCTAGTCGGCGAGCTGTCCTTCGGTACCCTTCTCCCACGTCCTAGCATCTCCTTTCTTAGGAAGTAAAGGTTTATCTCTGTATGTTCCTGTATCTTTAAGCTGACGTTTTCGATATAATCTCCACTTTTGGCGCTCACGTGTCAATAAACTCAGTATTTTTATTCTGTTGGGAAGACGGTTTGCTAGCTGTCCGGACCAGCAAACAAAACTGTGACTTTCTGGGTGCGTATGAGTTGCTTGTTGCCCTTGATTCAATCGCATATTAGGTATTATGTATGTTAATATTGACCGTTTTATAGATTCTCACTTTGCCTTTAGTGTTCGGTCGTTTGTTATTCCAGGTATTCTTCATTAGGCAAGCGGAGATTGCTGCAACCTTGTGCGCGTCTGTGTCACTTCAACATGTGAATTATAAGTAACACCGAATTATCTATGTATATAATTTTCATTTCGTCTCCCAATGCTGATAATTTCGGGAATCTTCGGGAAGTTCTCACTGACAGGATATTTCTAATAGAAGTATTGGTTCATATACAAAAAAAAATATAGCAATCTGTAAAGGATTGCAATTTGATACACTTAATGTAGGTACTCGTATATACAGTAAACCGCATACACGAAGTAACCATTGTAGGATTTGATGTATTAAGTGTGTAGCGTATTCAAGCCTCCCTAGAGATATAAAGTTTAATTAGATTTTTACATTATTTCATTTTCATATCTGTGGCATTTTGAACAACTACAAAAAACAAAAGAAATATATTACTGGGAAAAGAAACGACTTTACTTTTTCCCTCTAAACAAATTGTTTGAGCCAGTCAGTCGCATTGAGAGCTGTACAACGTTTGATATTAGATTTTGTTTGTTTGCTCATTGTCACAACTCCGTTTGGCGTTTCTTCTCAGCCCAACTGCTCGCCATTCAGGGCTTTTCGTTTTAATTATGTTTCAGCAACTTTGTGTATGATTTATTATTATTTATTCTACTTTTTGAAATGTTAATCTCCCGAGATAATATTTTTATGCTTTTCCTTTTCTTTCTCTCTACCCCCTCTTCCACTCTTCACATTATTTCTTATTTCAAATTCGCTGACTATTGTTTAAATTAATGAATATTATTATTATTTTTATTAACGTTTCGGTTGGCATTCTTGGGGGATTATTGTTTATAATCTGCAGACAAATTTATTTCAAGAAATAATAATTGTTTTATTTCAAATGTCAACGGACGCTTTTTTGTACCTAAATGGTTTTATTCTTAAAGAATATGAGTTCCAAGTATGTGAGTACCAGTTAACCTCTGACGCGCGGTCAATCCCTATTTCACAGGCCGACTAGGTAGGTACATAAGTTCTCATTTCTATCAAATAGCCTGTACGATATTAAATAACATATTATATTGGTAGAAAACGTGCTGCTTTCCTCCATTTCCTAAGTAATATGAACAAAAGAAGTCCCTTGAAAAGGACTTTTTACTTCCAGGGGTTTTCTTGATACCTGAACGACCTCTACTCCTGAGAAAAATGTTCAGCTTTGACTTCTTAAGAAATTTTCTTATATAAATATAATATTATGTATTTGAGTATAGGTAGATACAAAAAGACTAAGTTTGAGTTTTTTTCTTCATAACTCTCTTTTCTACACACTTCGATTCCATGCATAAAATCGTTGACACTTTCCTTTCAAATAAAACATTTTATCGAAGTTTTCTTAAATATCTTAAAGTGAACGTCAAAATATATTAATGGTTCTGTTAAGCCTAGATAACACTTGTTCGAGTAGCGAAGTACCTAAATTAAACGCTAAGTACTCGACCAAAAGTCGTACACACTAGATATTCTAGTAGAGTTCGTTACAACGAAACGTCATTTTTGTCGAAACTATTACATTATTGAATATTTTATTACATATTATTGGACTGACTCCCCCATGGACAAGGCCGTCCGCTTATTGAACTGTGTTTCAGCACATATTAATATTTTTCACTGTTCCTACGGAGAGTTTGTGGATTGCATAGGTGCCTTGTTGCATTTGTGTTTAAATTGAAATTAATATTATTATTTTGTTTTGTAGATCAGTGTTAAAATATTACATATATTAAATGTTGTGTGCCATCTATCGATGGTGGATCGATGTGATGAGATGTAGGTACATCACTAAACATAATATCTAGATGGCGTCAACGTCGAATGACGGCTGATGAGGCGCCATCGTTATGTTTCGAATGTCACATTTTTTTTTCTCTTTTTTTCGTATTTGTGTAAGATTTATTCATACTTCATTGAATGTTTGTGATCTTTATATGAGACCTCGGGTAGTGTTTGAGTGAATTGTTTTTAATCAGTATCTGATTGTGTTATATTTTGTTTACATCTGCCGGTGCATAGGTGAATACGTGTAACTATAATGCCGGCTGATGAAAGAAAAATCGAAAATAAATATTATAGAAAAATCTATGGTAGGTATTATCTAAAAGCTCCGGCTAACTACGCGACCAAGTTTTAGGTGTTAGGCACGTTGTGTTACTAAATTACTCGCCCTCGAGTTACCTATTTATCGAGTTATCTATTAACTAGGCTTTAGTTAGACGAAACAATTTTTTATCAAAGATTAGAAAGTTCGTATAGAATTATCAAAATATAGACAAAACATTCAAGTACATAATTATAACGAAATATGAATATATTTTATACAAAAACACATTTATCGATACATTTACGTTTTATTATTTCGTTGAGAATCCACAAAGATAACAAACAGTAATTCATTTATTAAATTAAGTATAAAATGGATTTTTGTGTAGTGAATATCCATTCCGTTTTTTATCTTGGATTTACAAATTCACGATGGTTTTTGTTCCACCTCTTCTATTCTGCTGACATAAGAGTTGACACAGCTGATATTATCATGTCCGTTTCTAAAGTGTAAAGTGTTGACAAACATTTTGTATTCCATTACTTAGTTATACCTACTCGACCCAAGAATATTGTTCTACAGTTCTACACCAACACGAAAAATATCACGGCATTATCCTGTCAAACTGTACCTTTTGTTTTTCGACCATGTTTTATCAATCGATTTTTCCCCTACTTACTGGACATTTGAAATTCTTAAAATATTACAAAACACGGCTACAATGTATTCATTAAGCCTTTTAACCAAAATCAAACTAATATTTAGGTATATACCTATTTAAAAAAAATGTTTTTTTTTCTAGAAAGTTACATCGAATAGAATGCTTACATATTTTAAGTAACGCGGTTTGACGTCAAATTTATTAAATTAAAATGCATTGCACCGACACCTGATCGAGAGCTGTTGGGTTCGATTCCCTGCCGTCCTCAGTGTCTCGAATATTTGTTTCTTTTTTTTAAATATTATATTTTGGAGACATTTTTTTCAATAATTAAAAAAATATATAAGTATAAGGGATAAATTTGGGACGCTATCATGGAGGATTGCCCAAGCGTATTTTTCTAATGTATAATGACAAAACCAATCCAGCTACGGAAAACATTTTTCATAGGTACTTAAAACTTTCGTCAGTAAGTCGGTGGTATCTTTGACAATTGTACATTATGTGATACTTGATCAGAGGTTCATATCATACATCTGTTGTTACGGGAAGAAATTTCAAACTGTCCGCAGTTCTCAACGTGGTGAAAAAAATAGCTGGCTGAATCTAAATTAAAGTAAAATTGGGACTCTTTCAGGGACAATAGCTATACCAAAGAATCTATGACTTTTCTATGCTCTATCGTCCGACAGGTTTTGCGGTTTGTGACATTATAATGTGATTAATCTCTAAAAACGTAATTTATGAAAAGTTCTTATTATCTTATACTTAATTTATTTTAAACTCCTTTTATTTTAACAGCTCAACATTCATTCACTTTATTTAGAAATATAATAAGTTAGAAATATCACTTTACTGCTTTATACTAACTTTAGAACAGCAAAATATCGGTATTCCAATGGTCACCTAACTCTCTACCCTTGGCTTAAAGTTATTCAATTCCGCATTCACTGCACACGTTTTGTTAACAATTCCTTTATTGAAAACCAAATATTGGAACTTTTCACATACCAAAAATACGTCACTGATGGTTTTCCAAAGTCATTCTTTTAAATTGTTTGCATGTATAATGTATGCTATGTTAAGTACTTCTTTCCGTTTTCAGCTTAGCCACTACGTGAGGTGGGTCTTTATTTTAACATCGATATGTCTCGTCGTCCACTTTATTGTTTGCCCATGAAACTGCTTACAAACCTTTTCAATTATCGGGATCATAATAATTGGGGACATTCCCAAGGAGAGTTGTTGATCGTTATTCAACAGACATACTTCAAAGAAATAATATTCTATAATAGAATATTATTTCTTTGATACAAGTCACTCGACCATTATGGTACCCAATTAATCTTTCATCGTTCATAAGAATAATATGTATGTTTATGTTTCTTTTCTTTTGATTTGCATCGGGTATTGAGTCTGTAGGTGTCTCAGAAAATTTTTAAAATAGGCACAAGTTCGTCATTTCTATTTGATTACAGACGTCAGATGAGAGGGATTGCTCAATCTGTTGAGAATGCCGAAATTTTCTTAATAAATATTCAGATATTGTAGTTTATCATGTTTATTATTTCTATCTTAAATGCGGTTAATGTATATTGCTAGCGTATAATGTTCGTCTTATCGTAGTTTCAAGCATCGATTGTTGGCAATCTGTTTTGAGACAAAGCATATTCGGCCAAAACCACGAAGCCTTCCCACGTTTCAGTTACGACTTGTTGAATTCTTGATGGTGGTAAGTCGAATCCGAACAATCCTCCTCCGGGCAATTCGAGAGTGTAGGATAACTTTATTTTACCCACAGCGTAGGTCCAATCGTCGCTAGCCCCAGAGGCCAAATAGTTGAGCATCGATCCAGAATTTCCTACTAAGTATGTCTTCGACCCTGGTGCAGCTGCATTGTCTATGGCTCTAGCGGACATCACTCCCACTTTGTGTAATTCCTCGTTATCAGGAGTTGGCTGTCCGTTGTATCCGAAAGGATACAGAATGTAACTTCCGTAGCTGTGAATGGCCATGTACACTTTCTGTCTGGCGTCGAATTCGTACACTAAATCTCTAAGAATTCTGGTTTCTGGTTCAGAGAACGGGGATGGTCCAGCAAAAATGTCAGAGCAAGGGTTTGAACTGGAGCCGGATTCCATCCAACGGAAATCAAAGTTCCTATTACCGTCGACCCCTGGACAAGCCGTGCTAGAAGCAGTTGAACGTGTTTTTCTCCACAATCGACTCTGCAAATGAATTAATTTACATACTTGCATGAATTAGGTATAAGTTTACAATATTAACTGGTGGTTAGAGTAATAAAAATATGCGCCAGAAGATATTCATATAAAAGTGGTCACTTACATTAGTGTGAGAATGTTCGTACCCATCAGGATTCAAGAGCGGTATGATAGCCCAATCCATATTTTCAACCAGATGGTTTTCTGTTATGTCTTCCACTAGTTTCCTTATCAAGTATAAAGCTTGAGCGGGAGCGATCCACTCCCTGGCGTGGAGTCCAGCGTCCGCTATGAAAACGGGCTTGGATGAGTCAGTGCCTTTTGTAGTTGAAATGATGATGGCTTTAATCACTCTTCCTTGAGAAGATGTTCCTACGTTGCGGACAGTTACTGTGTTTGGATAGCGAACTGCTAAATCATCCAAGTATGCGTTAATCTGAAACAAATACAATTTTCAAGTCTATTACACCAGCCTACTGTTTATACACATATTTTGAATGATATATAAAAAAATTATGGGTTCGTAGGTACATTGATACCAGTCCATGTTTAGGGATCGAATATCGACGAATATTTAGAAGATATAAAATACACGAATATTATTATACAACATGTATATTCTTACCTCAGCATGCCTGTGGTATGCTGTAAATCCAATTTTAGAGTCTGTCCTGGCCTTTGAAACGAGCCTTGCAATTTCGTTCACCTTCATCTCGTTTTCTGCCACACTGAATTCATAAAATTAGAGTTATATATAAAGTTTACTGCGATCTATTTATGAACAATTCTTAATTTTATTTGTCAACTTGTTACTTACGTTTGAACATCCTCCATGTAGACTTCAAACGGTACTCCTGATAGTTTCAGAAGGGCCTCGAAGACACGCTGAGTCTCTTTATAAACGACAATTCTAGCTTCTCTTCCGTTAACACTTCCATATTGTATGAAATCCACTCCTTGTAACGAATGCTCCAAACTGTGTACGAGACCAAGTTGTCTTGTATTCACGGGAGATACGGCGTAGGCTTTTGCTCTAAAAAATATTAAAAACACATTAGTATCTTCAGACAATTTTTGAAACATAAATACTTTGAATTCATCCTTACTCTTTCAACTCTATCTGAGTTCTGTAGCAGCTAGCGGCCACCACCGCCAAAGACACCAAAAATACTTTCAACCACATCTTGGTACAAGAACGCTCTTGTAATGAGAAACCCACTTCGTTTCATCGCCATATATAATCAGTCGCTACCGATTATCTATTAAAGTAGCGTAATGTATCCAGATAAAATATTCCACCATAATCTGCTTTATCTACTGTACGATAGCCCTCGTGTAATTAAGGTACGTGAGTACTTATATCATTGTCATTTGCTCTGTTTTGGAAATCCGATAAATTGATCAACGTTCACATTTATTTTACAAAAATTTAAAATAAAATACATCAATTTAAATTAATAAAATGAAAACATCAGACTTACAAACACTGTTTTATAAGATCCATATAATATATACTGGCAACACACAATTTCCAATCCATACTTCTGTACTATTAATAATTAATAGTTCTTCTGTACTGTTAAGTTATTATTGATATTTTTTTTTTTTTTTTTTTTTTTACCCATCACGCCGTGTCCCGTAAGGGGTAGGCAGAGAGAACGGACCTCCACTCTTTTCTATCCAAGCATACTTCTTTCGCTTCTTCCACCGACATACCATTTCTCATACAGCTTCTCCTATTTCTCTTACTTCTTACCTGGCCTTCCTTGAGGACGGAATCGATGTGTTCGATCCACGTCATTCTCGGTCGCCCACGCTTTCTTACACCATTCCTTTCAGCCTTATGAATTTTCTTTGTCATTCTGTTTGCATCCATTCTTTCCACATGCCCAAACCACCTCAACTTATTAACTTTCATCTTTGTCACAACACTTACTTCCATACCACATTCTTTCCTAATATTTTCATTCCTTTCCATATCCCATAAAGTTTTTCCACATATTCTTCGTAGAGATTTCATCTCTACTGCATTTATACTACATTCTTCTTTTTTCGTCCATGTCCACGTTTCACAACCATACATCATCGATGGTAGCAGGATTGCGTTATGCACTAGTTTCTTTGCTTGTAGTGAGACGTTGTTGTTTCTCATTATAGGTCTTAATGCACCGCCCACCCTGCGACCAGCAACTTTCCTACGTTCGATTTCTTTTTCACACTTTCCATCCCGACTAAACATGCTTCCTAAATACACATACTCATTCACTTGCTCAAGACATTCATTTTCTACGGTTACTTTGCAATTCGTTCTTGCTTCATCCCTTTCAAATACCAACACCTTTGTTTTGCTTACATTCATTTTTAGACCATTTTTTGCACAATTTTCAAACACACTTGACACAAGTTCTTGCAAATCATTTTCACACTCAGCCATAAGTACTAAATCATCTGCATACATAAGCGCACATACCTTTATACCATTCAATTCAACCCCTATATTTATATCTTTTAACCCACTGACGCAAAAATCAAAGAACAAATTGAACAACCAGGGTGACATGACGCACCCTTGCTTCACACCTTTCGTAAGATAGAACTCCGGTGAAAGGTGACTGTTCACCTTCACACACGCAGTACTTTCCGAATATAGCGAAGCAATGGCACGAATCAACCGGTTATTCACTCCATACATTGATAGAACTTCCCATAATTTACCCCTGTCTACCCTATCATATGCCTTTTCCAAATCTACGAATGCTATTAGTTATGTGCTATTAGTTATTGATATTAGTTATGTGGTTAAATCGGCCCATAACAACTTATTTTTTCACTGTATGATATTATAATAATCAATAGAGTTATGTATGTGTAAGCCGGGCTAAAAAATATCAAACAAATGTACCTGGTACTATTTTTAGAACTTTTTACTCCAGCAATTAGGCTATCGATCGTTAAATTCATTTTTGCAACAAAATGTTGAGTTGACCGTGTATTTTTTTTAAAGGCAGTATTGATAAATGTATTATTTAAAAGGATATAGTTCTATACGTAGGTATCGTTCAGTGCTTTAAAATGCCCTCAAACCCCCTGCTTACCCTAAATGGGATATTCCTTGATGATGAGTTAACCTGACGTCGCGCGGTCCGGTCGTGTTATAGATTGCCGAAGTCTGTTGCTAAATTAAAAGATTTATTTCGTACTTAATTATCGCTACTTAAATGGAACTTACATGTTACATTAAGCTCGAAATATAATCCAGTTATATTTGAAATGTTTTGTTAAAAAAAAAGTTATTTTTAAATTAATATAAATGATTGTAAAATATTTGTAATAAGTGCAATAATAATCAAAATAATATCGAATTGTTGTTGTGACAATAGACAGTGGTTGGCGGTGCGTCGGGGTCCGGGCCTCGCCTGCCCGTATACCTATAGGTACCTACAAACTGTGCCCGCTGCAATTGTGTGTTGTGTATACAAGCCCTGCGATTATAACATCTACACAGGCGTACTGCACCTACAGTGTACAGTACACGGTAACTGGAGCTATCCCGGTGACTTCTTTTCAGTTTATTATTCTTATCATTTATAGATTATTTTTATAATTATATTCTCTATTAAAACTCTATACTTAGTAGTAAGTTATCGTATATTTTTGTTTTTTTTTTTTCTTGAAACCTTTTTATTGGTTTATTGTTTATTTTCTTTTTTGTTTCCTTTAACCTTATAGTAGGTTTATTGTTTATCTTTTTATAGTTACTTCTATTTTTGTTTCTTTTGGGGTAATAGTATTTTATAAAATATTATGTCCGACGACCCACCTAATAAGGAGCCTCCCGACATTGATAGGGACAAAAAAACAGTCAAAAGGAAGAAGATAGATGCGGTCCCCGAGATCCCTTCTTCCCCCGAAACAATGATTCATCAGTCAACCAACTATCCCCCGACTGCTCTCCCACCATATCTGGTTGTGGTGGAGAGTTCGGATTCGGGGAAGCCTTTGCATCCCATGACCTTCGGAGGAATCCTTGCCAAATCTGGCGTTGATGGGATAGCCCCAGGAGGGATACGTGCAGACGGCAGAAATCGTATAAATATAACATTTATGTCATATTCCCAAGCTAACTTCTTTATTAACTCAAATACTGAGATTAAATTCAACAACTTAAAGGCGTATGTTCCAAATTACAAGTTATATAAAAATGGTTTGATAAAAGGTGTTCCTGTGGATATCTCCGAGACTGAGATCATGGAGAATATACAGGTGCCCCCAAATTACGGTAGCGTACATAAACTACGTCGCCTAAGCCGAAAGGATCGCACGTCTGGTGAGTGGGTTCCTTCCTCTACCATACTTGTGACGTTTAAAGGTCAAAAGCTACCCGATCGTGTCTTTTTATTTTATAATTGCATTAAGGTAGAATTATATGCCCAACCTACATACTTGTGCCACAACTGTTTGAAATTCGGCCATACTCGAGCTCGGTGTACATCTGCTACTAGATGCATCAAATGCGGAGAAAAACATACTGATAATGAATGTCCTAATAAAGACAACCCTCCAACTTGTGTAAACTGCAAAGGGGATCATCTTGCAAGTAGCAACTTATGTCCTGAACTCCTTAGGCAACGAGATATAAAACGCACAATGGCATTGGAGAATGTCTCCTTTATTCAGGCAGCTAAAATGGTCCCACAAGCTAAAAAATCTTACAGTGAGGTAACTTCTACCCCCAATATTAATTTAAAAAAACCATCCACCCAACCAAAACAAAAGTTGATGAACCATTCTCGACCAAATGAAAAAGATAAACAGACAATAAACTCTCTATTATCCTATAGTAATGGCCAAGCGACAAACCTAGAGGACGGTTGTGCACTATCTATGGGACTCCCTACACAGTCTCAGGATAAACCCACATCCGATCCGTTACCAATTAGAGATCTCATCTCGGAACTTTTCAAGAGCCCGACGCTCATTCAACTGCTGTCCCAAATCATTTTGTCATTTTTGATGAAAACCAACAATGACAACATTAATCCTTCTATTCTTTCACTTTTGACACCTTTAATTGAATCTGTTACCAATATAAACCAAGATAAATGAATCCCTTTTTTGTGTTTGTTCCCGTTTATTATTTTCACGATGTCTTCTCGATTCCTTAGAAAAATGAAATCTCCTTATAATTCTACACGTAAATTACCTTACATATTAAGTAAATAGATGGACAATAAGCATAAATCTAAGAATTTGAAGATTCTCCAATGGAATTGCAGAAGCGCAGTACGCAACAGATACGAAATAATACAATTGTTAAGTTCAAATGACACGGACTTGGCATCTATATGTGAAACTTGGCTGCCTCCAAGTTTTCATTTTAAAATCCCGGGATACTGTATCGTAAGAGCTGACCGCCAGGAGGGTAGGGGGGGCGGTGCGGCTTTGCTTATAAGGACATCCATTCCATTCAAAGTAATTACCCTTCCTCAAAACCCATTCCTGGAAGTGGTGGCAGTTGAGATAGGAAGTGTAGGCTTCGTGTCTGTGTACATCCCACCGAAAAGTGGTTTCGATTCATCTTATTTTAACAGTATTATTCCCCTGTTACCCTCTTCTTTCCTATTACTTGGAGACTTTAATGCTCATTCCACTTCGTGGGGCTGTACTATAAGCGATAGGGCTGGAAATGCGATATTGGACTTCATTGACAGAAACAATCTCGGTATCCTAAACGACGGATCTCCTACCAGACTGACCCCTCCCAATCAAAACAAAAGTGCCATAGATCTTAGCATCTGCACAAATGATATTATATCCAATATAAACTGGAGTGTCATGGGCGATCCCTGGTCAAGTGACCACTATCCAATATTGTTGACCATAATTTTTGAACCCGTAAAATATAGTAAATTTTCTAGGAAGTTGTTTAATACAAAGAAGGCTAATTGGAAATTATACCAGCAATTACTTGAGGAAAAAATACCAGAAATACAATCTATTGTGAATTCCGACTCTACTATAGAGCGTAGATACGAATCGTATATCAACATTTTGTGTTCGGTTGCAGAAAGGTGTATGCCAGTCGGGTCTGGTAAAGGTAAATGCAATAGAAACGCTCCTTGGTGGGACCAAGAATGTTCAGACTTGATTGAGGAGCGAAAAACAGCTATGCGTTTATATAGACTAGATATCAATCCCCAAACCTACCTACATGCAAAATCAGTACAGGCTAAAGTAAAGAAAAAATTGCGTTGTAAGAAACGTCACGCGTGGCAATCATTCTGTTCTTCCTTGGGCCCTCAGTCACCCCCGTCGTATATCTGGAATATGATACGGAGATACAAAGGCTCGTTTGTGGCTCCCAAACCACCTGGGTTACGATCATCTTGGCTACCCGAGTTTTGCAATAATGTAGCACCCACAACTGTTCCTGACATCAATCAGTTATATCCAAGTACCTCCAATACAGCTATCCCCTCTTGTAATAACACACTTCTGGACGAACCTTTTGAAGTCAATGAGCTTAAAGTCTGTCTACAAACCACCGGAAATACATCTCCCGGAGAGGACAGAGTCCCATATCTCTTCCTAAAAAAGGCTCCCGAGGAGGTACTTCAGTGTCTGCTGATCCTCTATAACCACATATTTTCTTCATCCACCGTTCCACATTCTTGGAAACGCCAGATAATCATCCCAATATTAAAACCCGGCAAGGACCCTAACTTAGGTCTATCCTATAGACCTATAGCTTTGTCGTCATGTGTCCTCAAAATTTTGGAACACCTTATTAAAAACAGATTAGTTTGGTTTGTTGAACATAACTCTCTCCTCCCACTGTATCAGTTTGGATTTAGAAAATCCCTCTCATGCTGCGACAACTTGAGTCTGTTGGTGACAGACATCAGTGTCGCATTCTTGAAGAAACAATTGGTGATTGCAGTGTTTTTGGATATAAGCTCAGCATATGACAATGTCGCTATTAACATCCTGTTCAACAAACTTTTGAAATTAGGTGTTACTGAAAAAATGTCCCACCTACTGTTCAATTTGAATAAAGATAGAACGATTGTTATACAAGATGAAAGGGAAAATATTGAGAGGAGTGTTTGGAAGGGATTACCGCAAGGATCCGTGCTGAGCCCTATCCTATTCAACATCTATTGCTCCGATATGGCATCTAATATACCTCGAGATTGTACGATAATTCAATATGCCGATGATATAATCATCTATAGTTCAGGTAAAAATCTATCCAATGTTAGAAATAGTATACAAAATGCAGTAAATATCGTGCACTCATGGATGGAAAATAATTGCCTACAACTATCTCCACACAAATCAAAGCTTATAGTTTTTTCTCGAAAGCATGTCGACCCTCCCGTATGTGTTAAAATTGATGACTCAACAATCCCCCAGTCTAGCGAGGTGAAATTTCTGGGACTACACATTGACAGAAAATTGTCTTGGAGTACTCACGTAAATTATACTGTTGCAAAATGTGAAAAAAATTTGAACATGCTTAGAGCTGTTACCGGAGTGTCTTGGGGTTCACACCCTTCTACACTAAAGATTATGTATAACGCGCTGATCCGAAGCCACTTGGACTATTCCAGTTTCCTTTTTGACCCCTTACCAAGTTATCTGGAGACGAAGTTGGAGAAAGTACAGTCAAAGTCATTGAGACTAATAACAGGCGCCATGCAATCGACTCCCATCAATGCGCTTCAGGTGGAGTGCGTTGACATGCCTCTACGGCTCAGGAGGGGATACATGGCCGACACATTCCTCCTTACTAGACTTCAGATTTCTGGACATCCTCTGTCCCCCAGAATCTCGGAACTTCTTAACATTTATTCAACCCGTCGTTCTTTGGCTCATAAACCTATCCCCAACCTATGTTCAAGTTTACAAAAAATTAAAAACCTAAATATTAAATCGTATAGCTACATTTCTCCAACCTATAACTATCCCCTCAAATCTATACATCATATTCCAAACACAATAGAAAATATTGGTATCGATAAGGGAACTGGGATGTCCCAGAAACAAACAAATAATTTGTTTAATGAAAAGGTCCGGAAAAGATGGCCAACGCATGTTTACATTTTTACCGATGGTTCAAAGATGCCAGAATTGGACAATTTGGGGGCAGCTGTATTGGTCCCTAAACTTAACATTTGCTCAAGATTGAAACTTCCTGGCGAGTGCTCCATTTTCACAGCTGAATGTGTAGCAGTCAAAGAAGCCTTGATAATTTCGAATAAACATGGTTTTAGAAAAATTGTAATATTCACAGACTCCCTATCTTTGGTGCAGCTCCTTGCTTCGCCTCTCTCTGCGTTTCATCCCAATCCCATAGTTTTGGAAGTGAAACACTTGCTTCATGTTCGGAGTTGCGACGGCGGTGAGGCAGACATCGTCTGGATTCCTTCTCACTCTGGAATACAGGGTAATGAGGACGTTGATGAGTTGGCGAGGTCAGCAATCACTGCTGGCGTAGCCCCGGAAGAATTTACTGTTCCTATAAGTGATCTTAAGAATCAACTGTCCCTAGAAACCCGAATCAAATGGAAGGAATGGTGGGATCACGAGAGTCGGGCGAAGGGATCGGCGTATCGCAGGGTTCAATCTGTGATACTTTCCAGGCCATGGTTTCATGGGACCGGTCTCTCGAGGTCTGACATTTCACGACTTTGCAGGATGCGTTTCAATCATCATCGACTGAACTCACACCTGTTCAGATTCAATATGGTGGAGTCACCGTATTGTGAGTGTGGTCTAGACCTGGAGACACTGGACCATGTCTTCCTTGGTTGTCCTCTGCGAGATGCCTATGACGTTTGCTCGGCTCTTCCCGATGTTCCACTTCCAACGAATGTGGAGCATCTTTTATCAATAAATGATACAACGGTGCGATCAGTGCTCCTTAGGTTTATAAATAAGAACATTATTATACTATAAACTTCATAGATAATTTATTGATCTGAAAATATTCTTTGCTTTAGATTGTTTTTGGCTGTTTTTTCGTTCTGAGACTGTTTTGAATGGATTTTAATGTATCTATGTATGTATGAGATTGATCATGGCACAAATCGTCCCTGGTTGGACGCAATGCCAATAATTAATAAAAAAAAAAAAAAAAAAAAAAATTCCTTGATGATATTATGTAGGTATGTATTGTACATTGTACAAGTAATAATTTGTAGATGATTTCGTTATCGTTGATAATCTTTAAAATATTTTCGCATTGGGTAATGCCATTGATATTGAGGATTAGTAGGTATAAAATGTAGATATTAAATTGACGTATCAAAACAATATACAGCGATTGAATAATCCGATTGCGCCTGAAAGATTTGGGATTATGTAGGTATTGTAAAAAATCTAGCTTTATCAGTTTAAAACCAGTGTCTTATTTAAATAATATAATCGGTTATTTCATGAACAGAAAACGTTGCATTTTAATGAATCTGAAATCTTTTCTACGCTTCAAAGTAATATTTTCTTTCTCAGTCCTAATTTACTATTAATTTTTTAAAAAATCCGTGTATTCTGATTCAACTCAGTCTGAAACCACCAACTCCTGAAAGTTGGCCTGATGGTTTTCATTCCAGACTACTCTGTGCCTTCGGATCCACTACACTATGTGTCTCAACTATCATCAGTGGAGTGAAGTTGGGTTCGTCCGTGTATTCTGATTCAACTCAGTCTGAAACCATCAACTCCTGAAAGTTGGCCTGATGGTTTTCATTCCAGACTACTCTGTGCCTTCGGATCCACTACACTATGTGTCTCAACTATCATCAGTGGAGTGAAGTTGGGTTCGTCCGGGGCTTCTTTACAGTACAGCCTTCAAAGTATGCGTTTCGTTGTATACATTCTGCCTCGTTTATGGCGCCTTACATCGACCATCAATCCCTCGTGTATAACGTTGATGAAATCTGTGGATTGATTGAATTTGTATAATTTAACTACCTATTTTATATGATATTCAGATCCAATAACACTACGAGGCTTATTCGAATTTGTCAATAAGAACCCCGTAAATCCAACAAATAATACCGAGGGGCTTTGGCGTACTTTAAAGAGATGCGAAAAACCCAGATAGACATTACCTACTCCATTAATAATATCAAATAATACTTTGATTAAACAAGTCCCCATTATATTAGGTATGTAACCCACGAGTAAGTATCATATAGTTTAGTTTTCTCATTTCTCGTTATGTTGAAAAGATTCTCAGATACGTTGCCAACTCGCAAGCTAGATGTCCTTATCGGGTTTCAGAAACCAGAAATAATATTTCATATGACGCTACCTACGTGTGGAGGACGGAGGTATTATAATATACGCCACAGCACGCACTCAGATGATATCCAATTTAAAAGAAATAATACCGCTCTTACGAGGCATACGATACTATCATTCAATAACAAATTGATAAATCACTCTTACGTTTCAGTTGCCACGAATATTTGCCTCATACTATACGCCTCTATGCCTACATACATTCATCTACATCATAATATAATATAGTTAGTTACTTAGTATCCATAAGGTTGCAATAGATATAACAACTAGCTTCCTCTTTTCTTTGCCAACGATTACGTTCATTTTATTTCTGTTCTTAAGTTAGCAAATAATAGAATCTCTAGAAAAATTAAGTCATGCTCCAATTTTTAAAGACTTCATTATCATCTTTAAAATTTGCCTTTAATGCACCACATACATACAGATAAAACGATTTCAAAACAATCTCAGCTATATCGCCAGTTGAACTAATCTCATGTTTTTCAATACCCCGCTTGCACCGGAATGCGATAACGCTTTAATAAAATTATTATAATTATCAATCAATCAAGAGATTCTCTCTTTAATGCCCCAACTTGGTACTTTACGAAGGAATCTTGCGCTTGAAGATATAATTCTAATTATTATTTTTTTCATTTCAGGATAAAGGAACACCGCCTTATTGTGGATCAAACGTTACCAAAACTACAAGCATGGAGCCACGGGCCAGATCCTTGTTGGTGCTTACACTCCTTGCGATCCACTCGTGGCCATCAGCCGTATCAGCAGACTTTGCTACCAGTTGCTCGACGTGCTCGTGCAAATGGACTTCCGGTGACAAGGCGGCGGACTGCTCTTCCAAAGGATTCTCGCAAGTCCCAGACGAACTCAGTGAAGAAATACAAAACTTGAATCTATCTGGAAATTCTCTTTACGAACTGCCTCACTCTGTGTTTCAAAATGTGGGCCTCAGCAATCTAAAGAAACTCTTTCTCAAAATGTGTAATATTATCTCAGTACACAAGCATGCGTTCAAAAACTTGAAAATCATTATCGAAATAGATCTCTCGAACAATGACATCAAAACTCTATATCCCGAAACATTCGAAGAAACTGAGAAAATACGTATCATACTCTTAAACAATAATCGGATCGAAAAGATCGAGGATGGATTGTTCAAGAATTTACTTCACTTACAAAGGATAGATTTGAACAATAACCGTATATTTAAACTCGGATTAAAACCCTTTGTTAGAGTACCATTTCTAAAAACCCTGGGGTTGGCATATAATAATCTCACCCACGTTCGTCTCGAGACATTTAGCTCGCTTAATTTGACAAGTTTAGACCTACACGACAATCCTTGGAAGTGTGACTGCAACATGCAGACATTCAGAGACTGGGTGATTGATCGCAACCTGTGCACCATCCAGAGCACATGCATGGAGCCTCCTCAGCTGCACCATAGGACATGGTCTAGTACTAAATCCACCGACTTTGCGTGCAAGCCCGCTGTTCTCGAACCTTTCATTACAACTCTTGATCAGTCAGTAGGAGACAACATCACCCTGGCTTGTAAGTACGACGGAAATCCAACTCCTGAGGCTAATTGGTTTCAAAACTCGAGAATTATTGAGGGCGAATCTAAAAAACACGGAGATCATAGATTTTCTATTAAAAGAAGCTACAATGAGTTGTCTTTATGGATTAATCTAACAATTACTCAATTGAGATATTTTGACAGAGGGGAATATAAATGTATCGTCAAAAATCCAGGCGGCGTAGATGAAAAATCACTAATGTTGGGCGTTAACAGAAATCCAGGAGGGGCAGGGTCAGGTATAGCCGCTAGTGATATTATGGCTCTAGTCATAGGGATCACAGTTGGTGCCATTCTGCTGATGTTTCTAATTGCTGTACTCTGCTTTTGCTTCTGTAAGAAACGAGGAAATAAACGCCATTTAAAATCAGATATGCATTCTTCAAACGGAGAAGCATTAATTGAGGGATCAATAATTCCTGAAATGGAGAAAAGTTTGATTACAACTGTAAACCCTGTGACGAAACCTCCCAGAATATACGACGCTCCCGGCTCAGTTATGAGCGGAGCGACAGAAATGTCTGAACTGAATAAAACTCTTTTGGACAGCGACTCAGTGTTTGGTACGTATGCCTAATTTCATTACCTACTGTTATTTTTTCAATTTTCAAAAAATTTCAAAAGCTTTATTTTGAAAAGAACCCATGATCTCATCCTTACATATCTCAATAATTATTAATTTGGCCAAACTGTAGATAGCAAACTGTTCAAATTTTGATCTAAAATCTTCGAAATGAAAATCGTAACCTGAATACTGTTTGAGTATTTATTTGTCTACTTTAAATTCTGAGAGTAATATTTTTTTTTTAATTTTGTTGCAGCTGCAAATGAAGATGAAAGTCGGTGTTTGGATTACACGGAACAGGTTAAAAGATCCAGAGAAAATCTTTTGGGAGATCGCTCTAACTCGGGACCATACTCCAGTAACCCCCCTCGTCCAAGTCCCCGCGCCTACCCTCCAGATCTCCTATCTTTTCCTCCACGAGCTATACAAACATCTCCAATTTCATCAACATCGAATGAAGCTGATCCTAAACATCTGAACCAAACTCACAGTCCTATACATTCACCAATCTATGGCACCAACCCCAATTTGTTCAGAACACTGCCATACTCACGCTCACAGTCTCCGTTTACGTCTCCTGTCTGCCCTCCGGCCATTACACCTAGGCAGGGCTATGTTACCATTCCCAGAAGACCGCGAGTTCCCAGCTGGTCAAGCACCACCAGCACTGTTACACCAGGGCCTCAAGTGGAGTTTTCTGACCCTGTGTATGATAATCTTGGTTTGAGGACATCAGCTAACGGTAGCTCCGTCTTGTCTTTAAATAAAGCTGGATTGGAACATCCATTTTCCCCCATGAGAAATCGTCCGTTACCAGCTACTCCTATAAGCCATCAAGAACCAGTCATGTACACTCCAATTGCAGAACACGAAAGGGCTCCATCACCTGCTCCTAGTACTCCACATAATAATTCCACACTACCCAGAGTAAACTCTAGTCCTTTTCGACTTCAGCTTTCTCCAACAATACCAGAACCACAAGAAACTTTACGTAGAAGACAGAGAGTGTCACCAGAAACTGGAATCTTGAAAAAGTTTACTCCCATAGAGTCTGCTGAAAGGCAGTCCCCATCACCCTTTTTAACTAATAGTAAAATATATGACACAATATCTAATAACGATACATTAGGAAGAAGTGGCAAAATACCCCCTAGACCTCCACCAAAGCCTAAGAAGAAAAGTCCCACGGAATCTTCAGGGCCTTTGTTTGAAGACGAAGGAGAAGACGGAACAGAAGTCTGAGAATTACTTAAATTAGTCATACAGAGTGTTCTCATATATTCATAACAACTTAAATGTTCAGGAACCGCAATATATGAAGCTCTTATGATGGAATATGTGCGCAAACATATTTGTTAGTATAAACTCTTTCCAAGTGTGCTAAATAAAACAAAATGACTATGGATATTTGTTACTCCTGTGCTGAGTGCTGTGTCGTTTGGACATTCAATTGTGATTTTGATGTGTGAATATTGTACAGTGCTGGGCATTTATAATAATAGGCATTAAGTAGCTATGAACTTGGTCGAGATTAAATTTAATAATGTCACTATATGCCCGTGATGGTACGAGTGTATAATAATATTGCATTAGGTTTATCAAACACATATTTTTATACATAGGTAAAATTTAAAAGATTCATCTTTATTTAAATCTTAAGGTATCCATTATTTAATTTGTTATTTTTTATGTAAAAATTGTGAAAGTGCATGCATGCGTCATTGTTGATATTCTTTGAATAATGTGTTATTGAAATCACCTTAGTTTAATTTAATCTGTTAAAGCTACAATTTAGTTTCTTTTTACATACTCAAATAATAATGTGGGGCAGATGTGTAGAGACTTTGGAAAGTAAAATTAAAACTATTATATACTTACCACCAATTGTTTTGAAAATTATTTTTTTATTAAAGGTACCTAGGTATATAGTTTTATAGAAACAATTTTAGTCACCCAACCCTTTAATCAAAATAAATATATATGATATACACAGACTATATTATAATCCTTCATTTATTTTGATTTATTTCTTTTAACAATGTCTATGGTAATTCGAGAGGTGAGATTTTGTGTGTCCTTTGACAGTTTTTCCTCTCACTTTTCCATGGAAATATATATATATCTAATATAATTGATATAGATTGATCAGATAATTATTGGACAGAAAGCCGGTAATCAAGGAAAAAATATGTATAATATAATTTTATCAGAGTACATTTAGGTAAAAATACATACCTACAACCTACTACTTCATTTTTAAAAAAATAAAATTATTGAAAAGCTTAAACTCTCTCAGCTATTCATAACTCTTACAATAATCCAATTTGATCAAGTTCCCTCTGAAATGAAGATATTTTTTCTTTAGTTAGAACCAATACAACTTGTTTATGTAGTTTTACTTTTCCACTTCGCGACTAAGATAAACCCCCTCCAAAATTTCTGGCTATGGCCTAAGTGTTGCCACCCGTCTTGGTTTCGCGACATGTGTCCGGTAAACCAAAAATGTCCGGGTCATAGCTTTATTTAATGAACTTTTTGTGAATTTTCATCTTTCCGGGTACCAAATTTTCAGAATGACCTTTTTTTAATTTTGTGTCCGGGTCAAAAATTTTACAAAGGTTGCAACACTGTATGGTCTTGAATTTAATGTTGCTTTGTCTCTAGTTGGTTGCTAAGTAGGTACATAAAACTGCACAAAATTCTCACCTCAGTTTTAGACACAGACATTTAGCTCATTACTTTTCATTAACAATTTAATCCATTTCTTATTAAATAATATCTTTTTCTCAGATTAATTATTTTTGTTGGACTGTTAAGTAAGAAACTTGTTAATTGTTTTCTTACAAAACACACTAATAATTTAGAACTTATCAATAATGAAAAATAAAAGTTTATTTTTATCCAAAGTTCAAGTAATTTTGCTTGCTATTTTTGGAAATATACTTCCTTATTAAATAATGGGATGTTTTTTTTTCCTTTTTGTGCCGCTAGAGGCGCCCTTGCTAATCCGGTCTATTGTCAAATTCAGTGTTGCCAACGGGGGCGATTTACTTCTTCTTCTTCTTCTTATGGTCGCTCACAATCTAACCTCCAAAATATCATTCTAGTTTATTTCAAATTAAACAACTTATATATTATTATACATGATAACTTACAATAGGTTTAGAGTAATCATTGTACATTTTTTACATACTATTACAAATAAAATTGTTCATCTTTTTTTTATATACCTACCTAAATACAAATTAAAAAATACAGCAGCCCGATTCACGGAAAAGTTTAAGTCTAAGTTCGAACGAAGTTCGATTCAAACTTTTGTGAATAGGGCTGCTGGTAATAATAATTATTGTAGGCGGCGACTATCTACAGTCTATGTACCTATTCACGGAGGGTTTGAATCGAACTTCGTTCGAACTTCGAACTAAACTTACACTTAAACTTTTCCGTGAATCGGGCTGCAGAACAGCACCCCTGAGATTTATTCTCAAATTTATGCGCAACAAAATCAACAACTTCTTAGCAACTCAATCAACAACTTCTTAGCAACTCAATCAACAACTTCTTAGCAACACAATGGAAAACAAACTTCCCAACGTTGGCATCACTGAAAAAAAAACATCTCTACGTTGGCAGCACTGAATTTGACAATAGACCTGATTAGAAGTTCTGCCACCTAGTGTGTATTGTCGGAAGCTCCCCAGAAAACTTCCCATTGTCTATTTTTTATATCTATGTAAGTGCATTCCACCTACCTTCTAATGATGCAGAAACTTATTTGATTGAATTCAAAAAAAGTATCATAATTTGTGCCAAACAAAAATGGATGATTATCCAACTATAAGTACTTAGTAGGTATGTTCATTATGATAGTACATAATGAATAAAAATCTGTGCAAAAATTTAGGGGCTATTCAGACTATAGAAATACTGCTTCTTAACCATAGATATTTCGTACCTACTATAGATAGAGGATATGAAAAAAAAAAATTATATTTAGTAATGAAACACTGCAATAGTTGGCGCTACTAGTGACTGTGCTAGGCTTTGAGAAGAATTAATAATACTAGAGAAATTATGTGCTTCTGCGCATGGTCCCAACAAGTACCATGTGACTGCTGTTAAACTCATACAAACTGTGACGTTTGTCGGGAGGGGTGTGTGACACACGATTTTTTTTGTCAATATTTTAGCATTAACATAGATGAATTTTATGTTTTAATCATACAATTAGTTGGATTTTGTTGTGTTGTCTGGTGCTTGTGGATGAAAGCAAAATGAATTATTATGGATAATTTATCTTCAGTGACGTGACTGTTGAATAAAGGAACCAATTTTCTGTGTTGCGCATCCAAAAAAGTTATCTAATTATATTTGTACTCAGTGGTGCTTAGTAATCCAAAAAGTTATTGCCAGAATTTCTAGTTTATCAGCAGATGGTGCTAGCTGTATGGAACAAAATGGCGCCTGTCTGAAATCAGTTAATTATTAATTTTGATAAAACAATTATTTACCTATAACCCACTTAGCTGAATGGCCCCGCATAGTAATATTTTTTTTTTCATATCAAATTTATTCATTGATAGGTATAAAATGAATGTGTTTGAAATGAGAAAACTTACATAGATATTTTTTATTTTCAATCCCTGCTTTTTATTTATTGATTCTTGTGCCTTATAAGATGACAGCCTAAACAAAAACTATGATAACTAAATGAAAATTATACTTTTTGGTAAATTAACATTTTGTCGTTTTATTCAAATAAGTAAGATTTAAATTTCAAACAACAAAATTCTTCATTAATAAAGGTTCAACTTATACAAAATTTATCTAAGTATATTTCATTATTAGAAATCATTTTTTTATAGGTATTTCAATTTGAAATTTTTGTCGATCTAGACACTTCTTTAATATGCATTTAAACTGTAGATACCTATATACATTTTAAACAAAAAAACTTTGGCCATACCTACCAAAAACTAACATATTGTCATTGTATGATTTAAATGTAATTTGAGTTAGTTCACTTTTATGCAACACCACCTATATAAGAAGGCCTTAGTGCTAGCGGCCATTTTTTGCCTCTCGCGTCACGGCCGCCGGCGTATAGCCAGATATCATAGGGGGCGTTCAAGTATTACGTAACGCAATTTTTGAAGATTTTTGACCCCCCCTCCCCCCCATGTAACGCGCCGTAACGTTTTTCTGTACCCCCTCCCCCCCCCCCCCTAAATGTTACGTAACACCCAAGAGACTATTTTTTTACTGAACTCTCGTAAAAAAATAAAAGGGTTTCAAAGGGTTCCTTTGCTAACTTCGGAGAAAAAAAATACTATTTATATGTTCCATAAATTTATCTTTATTTTTTCTTTTGCTGTTTTCCAAATTTTGGCATAGCTGCGTTGGCAAGTCCAGTTGATGATGTAAATCCCCCCTTTTGACCACTAACGAATGCTGACAACGAAAATAAAATAAAAATGACGTAAGTATAATACAGTCGAGGGATTCCCCGTAAAAAATAAAAGATTTGCTAACTTGGGAGGGCGAAATAAAAATTACATACAATGCAGTCGAGGGACTCCCCGTAAGACTTAAACGAAAAAGGTTCCTTTTTTCGCAGAGCGAAAAATTCTTACGCTTAGGGTGAAAACACGTAGAACGCCGATTCCGACCGGCGCAAAGAATGTTGTCTATGGTTTCAATGCATTTAAATGGGCATGCCGGAAAGCAGGTTTCTGCTTTTGCTGTGCGTATCCCCATTCAACTGCATAGAAACATTCTTTGCGCCGGTCGGCGCGGGTCGGATTCGGCATTCTACGTGTTTCCACCAAAAGCTTTAACATCGGAGAACAAAATAAAAATGACGTACGGTACAATCGAGGGACTTCCCGTAAAACATTGTCGAAAAGGGTTCCTTTGCTAACTTCGGAGAAAAAAAAATGATGTACAGTACAATCGAGGGACTTCCCGTAAAACATAAACGAAAAGGGTGCCCAACTTAGGAGAAAAAAAAACAAAAATGACGTACGGTACAATCGAGGGATTACCCGTAAAACATAAACGAAAAGGATTGCCCAACTTGGAAGATTTATTTCCCAATTTTTTATATTTAAGAAAAAAAATACCGTTACGTAACGAGTTGTTCGAACCCCCCCCCCCTCCCGCCCTCGTAACGCACAGTAACGTTTTGCAAGACCCCCCCTCCCCCCAAATTGCGTTACGTAATACTTGAACGCCCCCATAGCGTACAGGTAAGTACATACAGATATAGAAGAGTGAATGCTGGGCCTCACGCTGTGACGTAGCGCTAAGGCCTTCTTATATAGGTGGTGTTGCTTTTATGTTCCTATTCAAAGATATATTTATTTATATTTTATATTTATTTTTCAAGAGGTTGTCATTTTATATCATGACTTACTAATTGTTAGACGAATGGTATTTTACTCCAGAATGTGTTTATACAGTTTTTAAACACAATTTATAGCTTAACTGAGGAATGTGTGCGGAAGATAAGCCAAAAATAGGGATCGTTTGGTTGGTTCATTTATATATTTTGCGTAGCAATTTGTGTATAAACTTTGTTTAGTATATGTCATAGTACGATAAGAATTATCTGTAAGAATTCTCCCAATCGGAGAACGTGAATAATGTGTAGATAGAAAATATTTAAGATTATTCTGTACATAATAATATTATGAAAACCCACTAATAAGTTTCTATGTAAATAATTTTTTTATGAAAATTTTATTCCTTAGCTAAAGTAATTTTAAATTTGTATTAAGGTGCAGCAATGAGTTTAAGAAAGGTCTTGTTACGATTTCTATTAAGTTTGTGAAATAAATATTATACAAATATTAATAAAATCTAAATATTTATATAAAATAGAGAGAATTAAAGGGAAACAATCAAAATAAAGCTACATAAGAACAATAAATGAAATTTGATATACAAATAAACATGTTTTAAATTTTTTATACTTAACTCCTTTTCCTGTGTGAAATCCATATGTTTTATCTCCGAAGTCTTATTAATAGGCTTTAAAACTGTACAGCAGGAGATCCAACCTGTAATATATTTACCACTTGGCATGGACGTATATAAGGGGGGGGTTCTGGGGGTCCGGACCCCCCCCCTTAGCATACGACTATGATTTGTGCGGTTAGATTTTACCCTTGGAACTCCTCCATATGAAAGCTATTACTACGTCCATGCCATGAACGTATATAAGGGGGGGGGGGGGGGTTCTGGGAGACCGTACCCCCCCCCCCTTAGCATACGGCTATGATTTGTGCGGTTAGATTTTACCCTTGGACCCCCTCCATGTGAAAGCTATTGCTACGTCCTGCCACTTGGTGGTACTCTGAGGATTGAAAATGTTTAGTGGAATGAAAAAACTCTGGTATTTAATCTCTGTACTTTACAATAAATAAACACGTTTCTATATACTGGTATAGTTGGCGCAACTTTTTACCAGTCAACTGGTCCCATAATTGTATAGTTGAAATAAAATACGCACTAAGCGCCAAAAAATTCATTTTGAGATAATCTAATAAAATTGACTTTTTCCCCCATATAGACATAGTACTATGATGATTTTTGGATCTGTATTTTTACGCCTTTAGATCATCGATATGGACTTGGTGCAATATTTAGGCTATCAGCAATGATTTATAGAACATTTCCTCATACTCAACTCATTTTTTTTTCATTTTTGGCGCTTAGTGCGTATTTTATTTCCACTATACAATTGAAGATGTTGGTTCAGCCATTGAAAAAAGAATAACATTACATAACACAAAACAGTCACAATAGTTCCATTATGAGACGCAGTGAAACCTATCAATAAATAAAAATATTCACTATATTATCATTATTAATAATTGTTATATTCGAAGGTCCATGCCACAATTTAATAAAGAGATCAACAAGAATGAGAATTGAAAGAATCCACAGTACCTAAGTATAACAAATTAATTAAGTATATACTTCTCTTCTTATTCCTTGGTTTAGGCCATGCTGGCATGTTCTTCAGAGTCATTACTCCTGTGATGTTGATCTCCAACTGTCTTTCCATCTTTTCAGAGGTCTTCCCCGAGGTCGAGTTCCGTGTGGCTGATTGTATAGGGCCATGTAAGGTAGTCTGGTTTCGTCCATTCTTTGTAAATGGTTATACTATTCGCTTTCTGCATCATCCGACAATATCTTCAGCTTCACACATCTCTCGTATTCCTAACACGTTTGCCGGCTTTACATCTCAGCGTTTTCTTCTCGGATGTTCTGAGTGTGTTACCTTTATGTTAAGTATAAACCTTTGGGATAATTATTCTAAATGAGCCATTTATGTGAATATTTTCCAAAATCACTCGATATCGGGTGGAAGGCCTCAACAAAAAAAAAAAAAATGTAAATATTTTATTAACTTGATTGTCAGCTGTTATTTAAAAAAAAACAAGGGAAAGAGAATTATTGGAAAGGAAAAAAAATATCATCAAAAAACTTTTTTTAAAAAAGACTATATTTATACATTTTTTACGTTTGTAAATCACATAGATACATAAAATAGCCAAAATGGTGGCTAGAATTTTTTTATCTTAAGAGTGTAAGAAATCATATTTACTTTTAAGACACCAATCAAATAAAATTATTATATTTTTGTATACTATGGAAATTATCCAAACATAATACATTTATTTTAACATAAAAAAACTATTAGTTTAAATGTTTTCATACAAAAATAAATTTTGTACATATAATATCTCATCGTTTAAAAATTATTTCTACAAAAAAAAACAAAATAAATGCAATGTTACGTCAAAACATTAACATTGAATAAGAGAAACGAGTAGGGCTCGTATAATAGGCCTCTATCAAACATAAATGCAGTGGTCAATGATTATTAACATTGAACAATTAACACTTAAATATAATCAGACAATAACCATTATAACCAGAAATAAAACAAATCCCGCTCGTTCTATCTTCTTAATTGACATGAATAGAATGTAGCACAATGTAAAATATGATTTTATACAGCAATAAGAAATGCTATATAAGTTCAAGAAGTCAGTAGACGAATTTAAAAAAATGTGGGTAAAATTACATAATATTTTGCTTCCGATGAAAAACACAGAAATATTTACAATATTCTACTATTGAATATATGTAACTGCGATATATTTTTGTTGAATGAACATAAAATATTATATTGTCTTACTTTTGAACAGGTTGTAAAAATAGATTCACCTAATAAAGTGATATAATTATGGAGCTACCATGATCACATATTGTAGATTTTTTGGATGGTGAAGTTTTTTTTTTTTTATTTATTTCATTAAAATGTTTTATTTACTCCAAGCTTGCTCTCTTTATATTTTAGCACTACATAAACTATAAACATCAAATTATGGTTTTTATCAAAATTATTGCAAAGGAGACAACAGTAAGTTATCTTTTACTGAGTTCCAGAATACACTCAAAAATATTTGAAATCAAAACGAAAATAAAGGAAATAACTTTTTTAATAATATTAATTTAGATATAGACATTTTGAACATGATTCAGTCTTTTGTGGTGCATAATAATATACCCTGACTATGTATTATCAATTATTTATATTATTTTTATAAATAGGCTTTGTGTCATAGCCTAAAGCAGTTTCCAGCATTGATTACAGTCACTAGCTTACAGGAAGATTTATAATCATATTATATACAGACATAATTCTTAAATTGTTTAGAATTTGAGCCTCAGCCTTAGGCATATTTACATTCCGTTGTAGTTAGGGCCTCCCCCGCTTTCAGGCACTACCCAGTTAATATTTTGGGAGGGATCTTTGATGTCGCATGTTTTGCAATGTATGCAATTCTGAGCATTAATCTGCAACCTGAAACCATCCCCTTCTTCCAATGGCACAAACTCGTATACACCTAAAACATACAAAAGGTTTAAAACTCAATTTCTTATTTCATATTAGTATGTATATAACTGAAATGTTTATTAAATGAAGTCATTTTGAATTAAAATTGTTGATTATCACTCACAGGCATTCAAAGGAAAAAAAAGTATTATATAGAGCATTCAACATATCTTGAAGATGTACCCCTGAAAGTGTTCTTTGACACATTATGAAATATATTATGCGGCTCCTAATGCCTTCGATGTTGCTCTCTAATACTTCTTCTTCTTTCGTATGCGCACGACCTTTGTTGGAGTTTAGATCTGCGTCAATATTTTTATTATACTCTACTGCCCTAGGCGTCACCCTGCTGATTTCTTCTAGTGATCCCTCGAATTTTTTAATGGGACAGCTCAGCACAATGTGTCCAACAGTCTCGATCTGGCCACATTCCCAAAAGGGATGATCCCTTTTACCCCACTTGTAATAATACTTTAAATAATTTCTCTAATACTGAAGCATAATTTAATAAATATTGAGCTTTGCATAATTACCTGCTGGACAAAATCTCCCCTCAGGTCCATCATACACAGCCAAATTTTTGCTGACAGGTATAGAGTCGTCCTTAAGAGTTAAATGAGCAGGCTGATCAGCTTCATGGTTGGTGCCTACAAATATTTAGATATATAACGGATTTTCGGGGCTTTTACATCACGAAAATTTTAAACTAACTGAGCTTTTAAAGATATACGGTATGAAACAAGTACCTGTCAATGCAACAGAACTGAGAAGATCAAAGGTAATTTTGTTGTCTGGTTTAGGATATTCTATAGGAGTGCACTCAGACACTGGCTTTAATCTGCTATGGTCACTTCCTGCAAAGATAAATAGGTAATGTTATATTTTATGGCTTTAACACTTCAGAGCCCGCACCCCGGAGATTCCCCGATCAGGCCAGTTTTTTTGTAATTCCTAAAATTCCTTTAAATGTAGAACACTGGGCTCTTACCATATCCTTCATATTTGTTGATTATACCATTGTTATTTGAAATAGTTGGTATTGTCAAATTAAATGAGTTTTTAGTGTTATTTCGTTAATCATCGGGGATTTTCCAAGGCAGCGGGTACTAAGGGTATGTAAAGTTTCAACAGTCCTAAACAGTTGTAAAAAAGATTTGCCGCGGATGGTTCCAGGTTTCATTGTTATGTTCCACATTTTCGAAGGGAATTATTTCTAGACGGCAATAACAAAAAATAAGTTTGTGACAGGGGTCCGCGATCCTAATAATAAAATAAATGCACCCTCGAAGCAATAAAGAAGATGTCACTACCTGGACACCGGCACTTGCAGGGCTATAAAAGTCGGCTATTTGCTAAATACGCGGGCTATGACGGTGTTTGAAGGTTTGTCAAAAAGATGGATCATTATATAATTGTATTATAATCAATTATTTTTAGATTCTGAGAAAATAATTTATATTCGGAAAAGAAGATTTCAAGCTTCATACTGGCATTTTTTTGTAACTCCAAACATCTCATTTGTATGAAAAATTAGCCATTAAAAAAGTCCGAAGGTTTCCCCGTTGGAGCGGGCCATCGTACAATTTTTCGAGCGCGGGCTATGAAGTGTTAACTGACATCCACTGCATTCTTAATGGAATCAGTTTATCCAATAAGCAATAGATATTATTTTTTCCAATAATTGATGAAAACAACAGTGGACACAGGTTCAAATCCTTGAGTGAATATAATGTTTATTAACCTGTTTGTGCAAGATGACAATTATAATATTAGACATTATTAGAACGTTCTGTACCAACAGAGCCAATAGGCAATAAAAATGAGACATTAACAAAAATGGATATAGTCATATCCTGGCGCCAAATACATGACAGCAGTCGCAGTCTTTAAATTTGGTTTTAACTCTTGTTCTCAATAATTTCCAACTATTATCTCTATATTTCATTAATTTTTATTAAATATCTATTTGTTGCATACATGACATTTTTCGACATGTTGAACATGTCGAGAATTCTCATGATTAGGAGTTTCGGAGACTCAAGCATTACCACCTAATGGCGAACGTTGTTAACGTAAAGTGATCACACTAAGCCAGCCTTCGAAACAACAGTAGAAGACGGTCGTAAGCCCGTGGTGGTTTGTTCCATTCAAAAATCGAACATCAGTAATGAATTTTTAGAGTTATTAGTTTTTAGATAATTCTTTATAATATTGAGTTTGGAGATGAATTTTTTTTTCCAAATTAAGTGTAATCCAGGGCAATCCCTCAAGTACAAAAGTTTAAACCGTGAAAACAATCACCTCCATGACTTAAAGTCCAGGGCTCTTTGCCTCCAAGAAGAGTTGAAAAAGCCGAGTACATGATCCCACCAAACAGTCCCAATGAGGAATGAAAAGAAGGTCGGCAATTACGAACTGCTTTCAATTCTTTCCAAACCCACGAGTTTTTCAGATTCTCCTCATATGATTGTGGTTCATTACTCTCTGGGTTATTGAATATCAAATCACAAGCTGCCTCCCCAGCAAGAGATCCTGTAACACATTATGTTGGAAATGAAAAAAACAATACATAATTTAAAAAAATATCATCCGTTGAATACATACTTACCACTTTTGATAGCATTATGAGTGCCCTTTATTTTTGGCACATTCAGAAAACCCGCAGCGTCACCGATCAAACAACCTCCTGGGAATGTCAATTTGGGAATAGATTGTAAACCTCCTTCACACAAAGCACGGGCACCATAAGATATTCTACTTCCACCTACAACATATGATCAAAAAGTTTCAACCTGGAGTGTCTGGAGATACTTGGACCACTTGCTATAACATTCAGATTTTATTCTATTTTCCATTCTTCAATATAAACTAATAAAACTAGTAGGTATGTATTATATCCTATTGATTAAGTTCGTCCGTAACTCAGTAGGTATTCTCCTAGAATCATTTTAACCCCATGCAAAATAATTTTCATACACATAATTAACTATGGGAAATTTTTTCATACTTAAATTATTCATTTGTAAGTCAAAATTTGTTGCTATGACAATAAAGAATCAAAGATGTCCCATAAATGAAACAAACCTTCAAATACTTTCTTCACACTGGGATGTGTCTTGAACTTTTGAAATTCTTTGAAAGGACTCAAATATGGATTTGCATAATCCAATCCAATAACAAATCCTACAGCAACAAGTGGAACATCATTTTCATCTCGATTTAAATGGTAGAGAAAGGATCCGCCATACACATCTTTAGGGAGAGGCCAACCTATTGTGTGCTCTACCAAACCAGGCTGGTGTAGCTCAGGTTTCACTTCCCACAGTTCCTTAAGACCAAGACCATATGTTTGAGGTTCAGAATTAGCACGGAGATTCAGTTTGTTGATTATCTGTTTTGTAAGATGGCCGTGACATCCTGCAATAAAATAATTACTTCACTGAAAATAAAGAAAAATATACACAATCAACAATAAGAAATGAATAAACCATTTACCTTCAGCTAAAATAGTACATTTAGCATGTAACTCCATGCCTCTCTCGAAGTTATCCTTTGGAGATCCATCTTTAGCAATGCCTACATCAGTGGTAGCTATCCCTTTAAGTGCTCCATCTTCATGCCATAAAAGTTCAGCAGCAGCCGTACCAGAATAAACTTCTACTCCTGCAGCTTCGGCCTGTTCTCCAAGCCAGGAAACAAGGCGTCCCAATCTTACAATATAATTACCATGGTTCCACATAGGCAAACCTGTACCATATAAAAATTTTATGTCACAGAAAATTGCACTTAAATCTACATGCATACAAACATTCTCCTTTCAAGGGCCTCCGGGCCCCCGGACACCGCAAGCCAGCCTGAGGAGACCAATCCGCAGCAAACCTGACCCACACGAAACCGATCCCCTAGGTCGATAGAAGCAATCAAACAAAAAGCCAGCCCCACACAAATCAAGCCCGCCGCGGATCCCTCACCCAAAACCAACTCGCAATGCAGGGGGTCTAAGCCCCACTCAGGAGCATAGGGAGGCATTAAGAGCTCTCCATTGCGCTCGAAGGCGTCTGAGGCTTATTGTGCCTTTTCTGACCGGTTGAGGTTTAAGGACGGTTTAAGGTCAACCTCAAGGTCCCAATCTGATTTTTTTATTTCCTGCCTCTTACACGATGCTCGAGGTGCCAGCAAACAGAGAAGAGGTGCTATTCTTAGACGGCGACCCCACGGCCTCTTAAATGTACATCATAAAAATAACAATGCATAATTACATACCTGGGAAAATAGGAATAGCTACGCGACCAGTTGCAGTTAAATAACTAAATGTATCCTTTTTCACAGGAGTGTTCAATGGTGCCCCTTTATCTTTCCAATCAGGAATTAGTTCGGATAGACCTTTTGGATCTATGACCGCTCCAGAGAGGGTGTGCCCACCTAAGACGGCGGCTTTTTCCACAACTACAACTCGCAACTCCTGTTTTGGAACAAAATATATACCTACTTATTCAGATACAAAAATTTAAGTTGTTAAGGAAAATGGATAGTGCGTTCTGCTAGATAGAATAGAACTCTGCCTCAAATTTTACAAGCATTTTGACGACAGAATAAAGTTTCATTGTACTGATAGTTTTGTTACTTCTGTGTTCGTTTAGTAATTACCTACTAATTTTTATAATTAAGATAAAATTTGATTTATTCAGCCAAATCATAATAAAAATGTAGTAAATAATAACTATTGATACTGTTATCACTTATTATACCAGTTTGTCATCCACATACATATTTTTTGTTGATGACAAATTACACTTGAAATGAATTAGTAAAAGTTGACATATAATGTAATATAATGTGGTTTTCAAACCTTTTCATTCTCCTCTGCTAATTGTTTAGCTCTAATTGCAGCAGATAAACCAGCAGGACCTCCCCCAATGATCAGGATATCAGTCTCATCAACAAATCTTTCCATGTTTATATCTATTACAAAGAAAAAAGAGCAGGTTTTTTAATATTTTATATTAAAAAATAAATGAAAACCATTCTTGATTTAGTATTATATTCTTTTAAAGCCTATCTAGTGGTTTTCAACATCTGAAAAATGTAAAAAAAATAACTTTTAAAGAAGTATAAGCACCAACTATTTATTTTGATAGATTTTAAATAGTAATTTGGTACATTTAACAACACAAACACTAGCCCACTGCTGGTGTTATTAAAACTTTTCATTCAATAAAAATGATTCAGTTGCGTATGTACTCAAGACAATCTATAATAATAAAGGAAAGTGCCTGACTGACTGACATACTCACTCATCAACGCACAGCCCAAACGGCTAATCCTAGAGAAGTGAAATTTGGAAATCAGGTAGGTTTTAATACAAAACCTTCCACTAAGAAAGGATTTTTGGAAATTCCATCCCTAAGGGGGTGAAAAATAGGGTTGAAAGTTTTTTCAATATATACGAATATCTTGGAAACTAGACATGGTACGAACTTGAGATTTGGCATTAGAATTCTCCTATAGAAATGAGTAGTAGGTTTCTTAGACATTTTTTCCAAATTTTCACTAAAAGGGATGAAAAAGGGCACGTATAAAAAAGGATGATTTTTAAATGGCTCCTAAAAAGTTATAAAATATAATCTTCAGAAAGAGTCAAATTTTATTATTCCGACTTTAAAAGTAAAAAATATTTAGGGTGCGTGGTAGTTCTTTTTGAAAAACCATATCTCTTAGATAAATGAAGTTAGAAAGCTGTAAATGAATATATAGATTCTTACATTAAAATAAAAATCGACCGGTTTCATTGTTTTGTAAAAGATTTATTTTAAGAGATGTTACACACATTGTGATAAATGTTTCACAAATCCCACCGCTGCGCTAGCCGGCACATAGGTAGGTACCTACCTAAGCTACTTTCTCTACTTCACTAACTTGGCGAAACTATAACATAGTAATAATAATAATTAGATCGTAGGAACGGGATAACGTATCTCGTGGATATCACTATACCGTTTGATGAAAATTTGAAAAAAGCCGAGCAAGACAAGATAATTTAATATCTTGATTTTGTTCACGAAATCAAGGATATGTGGCATACACCAACCACACACATAATACCTAGGGTCAGCGTACCAGTGACTGTCATATATAAGAAATTTGTCGAATCTTTAGTCCATATTTCCGTCATTTTCAACAAAAATTTGCTCGTGTGAACATAAATACACTTTTAACATTTTTCACAGCAAACAAAGCGTCTGTTGTGAAAGAGGAAGATGTTGGACACTGGGGATCAATCCTACAACCTCCACTATAAAAGTCAGCGACTGAACTGTTAGGCTTCCAACCACATACAAAGTATTTAATAGAATTCTTGATCTTTTAAATATTGAAAAATAAAAAAAAGTAGTATGAAAATAAAACTATAGCAGAACTGTAATCGAATTGAAGATTATAAAATCAGTGTGATAATATAGACCTCTGCTCTAGCAGGGTAAAAGAAGCAATAACACCAAATCAAAGATATAGTATTAAGTATAAAATAAATAAAACAAAAAATAAATGTGTTTATGTAAACAATGTACAGTAAAGTATAAATAAAATAAATATATACCTTTCCATCTTGGATCAGAATCTCTTGGATGTATTGTATAATGTGTTGTTATTTTAGGCAAATTTGATCCATAATACCTGCATCCAACACCTTGTCTTACTGAAAATGTTAATCACTCAAATATAATAACTATGTCAAAATGAGAATTACAGTAATTCCTAGTAGACAAAGTGCAAAAAATGAAGCACAGTTTTCTAATTATATTCATCTTAGGCAGTTACACACACATTCTTTGACATTGTAAAGAATTTAGACATTGAAGATGAACTTTGATCCCTTCGAATGTCAAAAAATCTTGTTTATTACTTTTATCAGAAAAAACAGCCTTAAATCTAAGTATTTTTAGATAGTGAATAAAAGGGATATTTATTTTATGCAGCTTTAGCAAAAAAATTTAAAAAAAAAGATTTCATAAAATCAAGATTTAGGAAGCATTTCATTAAACAAGTAATTCAAAAAATAGATACATACATAGTTTAGAGGCAACCTGTAAAATCATGATTTAACAATTCGTTAGTTTATTGTATTAAAAGCTTTCATTAACGAAATTAGAAGAGTATTTTGCAATATCGTAAAACTCCACAACGAACAATATGAAGGAAATGTCATTATCAGCTGTCAACAGTGTTGCCAATCCGGAAAATCTGAATGTCGCTAAGCGGAGGTTCAAAAGTCGCCAGATGTTGGCAAAATTGGTCCGGGGAGGGGGGGGGGGGGGCAAACAAAATATTTAGGCGTTATTTTTATATTGATAGTAAGAAAAAGTGCTCCTATTAAAAACAAAAAATTAAAAAGATAGCATATAAAAGACATAACTACCTAGTACTTAAAAATTAGAAAGTCATTAATATGACATTATAAATCCATTGTTCTAGAAGTCTGGGGTCCATTGGAAGCAGAAGAAGAAGGTTGTGGCATTGGATCACTTTTAAAAGCATATTACGTTCATTTTTAGTTTATGTTTTTTCGTTTTCGCGTGTTTTTTTATATCGCTTACTTTGGCTTCTATCAAAATACTACAACCGAAATCGAAAAGCACTATGGACCTAAAAGGCGCTAGAAAAGTCGCTAGAATATTTTGTCGCTAAATGAAAATGAAAAGTCGTTTTCCATGTCCAAAAGTCGCTAGATCTGGCGACAAAGTCGCTAAGTTGGCAGCACTGGCTGTCAAAGCCCTCTTCCTCTTCTTATCAAAATTATTAACAACCATCTAGGTACGAGGCCTCCGAGATAGACCATTAACGGCCACGTGGATTTTGACATTAGCCGGGAGGCATAAACATAAAGTTTAAGAGTTGGTATGAGTGGTGTGTGTGTGTGTCACCATGGCCGCCATTTTGCATCCAGCCTAATGTCAGATGACGTCAACCTTTAATGGTCTATAGTACGGAAATGTCTAACAAAATGTATTTGAGGTTTCCTGCCGATAAGTGAGCATTAACCGCTTATACTCACTTAATAATTATTATTAATACTCTTATTATTTATTTTTTGCGTTATATTCGGGCTTTTATTATACCTAAAACTTGTTGACATCAAAATAAATTTATTTTAGAACTTTCATAAACAATATTAATTTCAAAAACCTAAAAATATTGTCTATGAAAAAACCCAAGTTGTCAAATTAATAACCTTTCAAATCCGCCTTCCTTTTGGTTTACGGCCGCAAACATGGCTACGTCAATATCGAAGAAGCGCAAGGTATTTCTTAGTTTTCACAATGTTTTAAATAGTTTTCATCTAAAAGAATAGCGCATTTCAGTGACGGTGCTTGTTATCAAGCTAAATTTGTTTAATAAAATCGAATAAGAGTGCAACAGAGAGTTAGATTGGTTGGATTTCCGTTGTGTATTTTGCATTGTGTGTGCAGTTAACCTCCGAAAAGTTACTTGTGTTCTTATAAGTGTCGGCTCTACCCTGTCATTTAGTAACAAATTCGGATTTATAGTGTTACTTTATACATTATTATGTCAATGTTTCGACCCGAAAATGATAATGTCACGACGAATTTATATTGATATTGTCAGCGCTTAGGTTAATAGAGAATAATTTTTGTTCTACGCTTGTTTATACCCGGTGATAATATTATAATGTGAAAATACCTTTCGTTATTAGTCGATAATAATGCATCTCGGCTTAATAAAAGTAGTATAATTGACTTAATTAAATCCATCTTCATTGTAGTTCAGTTTTATAGCATGTTTATTGTTATGGACTTCAACATGGCATGGCCTTCAGGTCCATTAAATCTAATCCATTAGTTGTATATGATCATTTAAAAGTTTAAATTTTATTTGTAGTTCGTTGGCGATGGAGTCTTTACTGCAGAATTAAATGAATTGCTAACAAGAGAGTTGGCTGAAGATGGCTACTCAGGTGTCGAAGTCCGCGTTACACCCAACAGGACTGAAATCATCATTATGGCCACACGAACACAGAATGTCCTCGGAGAGAAAGGACGCAGAATTCGTGAATTGACATCGGTTGTACAGAAAAGGTTTGTTCATTTTAATACTATCCCAATAACAATTGAGAACTATTTAAGATTGAATTTTACTTTAAAACACGTTTATATGAAATATTTTGCCAAGGAATAGGATTCATTATTAAGTTCATCATATAACATAACCTCAAACTTTACTATAACGAGGGCCAATAAACGGTGTATTTTTCTCGTAATTAATACGATTTTATCTGTAGGCCACAAAATGCAGGAATCTATTTGATAAACATTCAATTAGGTTCAAGATATTGTGGCAGAGTATCCTCCATATGATTTGGAAAACTTATTTTTATTCTGTGATAAGTTTACCAGTGTAGTATGGAAACAGCATTATTTTTTTACATTTTTCTGTTCAATGTTTGAATTCATTGCAAGTATGCAAGAAATATAAATGAATATCTTTTTGAATTGCAGGTTCTCTTTCCCAGAAGGTTCGGTTGAGCTATACGCTGAGAAGGTTCCTACAAGAGGATTGTGCGCTATTGCTCAAGCGGAATCTCTCAGATACAAGTTGGTAGGAGGTTAGTATTCAATGGGAAGTTTTCTGAGGAGCTTCCGACAATACACACTAGGTGGCAGAACTTCTAATCAGGTCTATTGTCAAATTCAGTGCTGCCAACGTAGAGATGTTTTTTTCAGTGATGCCAACGTTGGGAAGTTTGTTTTCCATTGTGTTGCTAAGAAGTTGTTGATTTTGTTGCGCATAAATTTGAGAATAAATCTCAGGGGCGCTGTTCTGTATTTTTTTAATTTGTATTTAGGTAGGTAAATAAAAAAAGATGAACAATTTTATTTGTAATAGTATGTAAAAAATGTACAATGATTACTCTAAACCTATTGTAAGCTATCATGTATAATAATATATTAGTTGTTTAATTTGAAATAAACTAGAATGATATTTTGGAGGTTAGATTGTGAGCGACCATAAGAAGAAGAAGAAGTAAATCGCCCCCGTTGGCAACACTGAATTTGACAATAGACCGGATTAGCAAGGGCGCCTCTAGCGGCACAAAAAGGAAAAAAAACCCCATTACCTTTCAACTTTGTTGGTGATGGTTCTTGACGTTAGATGTCCATTCTTAGGTTTATCCTCTTTCAAACATGTGAGTTTTTTTTTACCCAACACACCGTGTCACTTAAGGAGCAAGCGGAGAGAACGAACCTACACTCTTTTCTATTCACATTACATTCTTACTCCTATTTCTTTAGCTTCCGACCTAGTCTTCTTTGAGGACAGAATCAATGTGTTCAATCCACGATATCATTCTTGTTCGACCATGTCTTCATATTAACTTTCATCTTTGTATAACAACACTTACTTCCACCACCATATTGCTTCCCAATATTCTCCTTTCCATGTGCCATAAATTCTTAGTAGAGATCTCATCAAATTGATGGTTACAGTATTGTGCTATGTATGAGTTGATTTTTTAATGTATTAAAACTAGAAGTGCAAACAATGCATCTCAACTTTATCTATTTTTTGTATTGGTACTAAACTGTAGCCTTCATGTGTGTACCTAGTACCCGGGTCTCACTGCTTCGAAATAGCTGCATTTGCAAGGAATTCTTCAATATAAAATGTGTCGTCTCACAGCACCTTATTATCAATCTGTATTAACAAATGAGTTAGTACTCACTATGTTAGGCAATGCTACTTATTTTGGTAGCCTTTATAATACTTTAATTTTTGTAGGGCTGGCCGTCAGACGAGCTTGTTATGGAGTGCTCAGATTCATCATGGAGTCTGGTGCTTTGGGATGTGAAGTTGTTGTGTCAGGAAAACTGAGAGGACAAAGAGCAAAGAGTATGAAATTTGTTGACGGAGTAATGATCCATTCCGGAGACCCCTGCCTTGAGTATGTGGACACAGCTACCAGACACGTATTGCTCAGACAAGGAGTGCTAGGAATCAAGGTATTGTTTATTTTAGTATTATGATTTGTTGAAAACTATTTTACTTTTGCAGTTACTCTCAAGGAAAAAACTGTTAGAGCTTCATATTTGTTTATTTCACATAAAAAATGAAATCACAACTTCTTAAATTGTGCTAGACCTTTAGTCTGATGAACAACCACTCACACAGAGATCTATATTTAAATTAATATTTCTAGATCTAATGAAATGTGGAAGAAAAAAATCTTTAACAATTCTATTGTAATCATATCAAAGTGATTACACGGGATTTTTATTTGAGACAGTTGATTTATTCCGTTCTTGCTTTATTTATGATATGAAATTTAAAAAACTTAATTTTAACTAACTTTTGTTTTATAGGTAAAAATCATGTTGCAACACGACCCAATGGGTAAGAATGGACCCAAGAGACCACTACCCAAGAATGTGACTGTTCCTGAGCCTAAGGAAGAAGTATTGCCTCTGTTCCCCACATCTGAAAACAAGGCCATCAAGGCTGAGATGCCTTCTGCTGTGCAGGTGCCTGTACCAGTAGCTTGAACATAATTTAAGTTTAAAAATAAAATTTTATCCGTAAATCATGTTTTCTTATTTTAAATATTTTTTTGCCTTGATTCTCTTGATTATTTTAATCTCCATTCAATTTATGGGTCGTTTACTCATTGTTAAGTAACAAGTTTAGTGCGGGTGCGATGTAACAAGTAGTCATTACATGGGGACAGAACTGCGAGTGAACTTAACAGTGATAGAGGCAGGTTCTAATTTTGAGAGTAGCCCCGCCTTCCTTCCCACGAGCGCTGCATACCGCGAATGAAGGAGAACACACCCTGTTTGACAGTGCTGCCCACGGTGGCAAAAATGAAAACACATTGGAATGGACGGAGCATCTTTGGGTTCGAAAGTGGACACTCGTTAGGTTAGACTTTTAACCGACACATACTACTTCAACCCTTTACTGTGGAAGATTTGGCTGATATAATGTTATGGGGCTTTCCTGCGGTCAGTAGTTCTTTCTTATTTTTTTAAATCCCCGCCATTGTGAGATTGATTTACTTTGTATGGTATATCTCAAGAGAAGAAAAGGTGATTTAACGTGAAATGGAAAGAATGCAATGATTGCTAATATTGTACATGCCGGGCAAACCTTGGAAGGCAACTGTGCGGACCATTACACCACCAAAGCTGGTGTCTACTTGACCATGTATTCTACAGCAGTCATTCTCATCACTGGTACAACAGCAATATAGATGGCGATCATTTTCTTTTCAATTTACGAGGGTGGTCCGATAAGTAGTTAGCCTACAAAAGAAAAACGAAAATTTTGGAAAATTGATGATTTATTTTTCTACATAGTCTCCTTTTAGCTCGATACACTTGACCCAGCGATGCTCCAACTTCCGTAACCCGCCTGAAAAATGAGTTTTCTTGAGGTCTGCAAAGTATGCCTCCGTGGCGGCGATGACCTCCTCATTTGACTGAAATTTCTGCCCGGCGATAGACTTTTTCAAGTTTGGAAACAAAAAGAAGTCGCACGGGGCCAAATCTGAAGAATGCGGTGGATTGGGCAGCAGTTAGCCGTAGCCCAATTCGACCAATTTAGCCGTGGCGACAACGGAAGTGTGAGCCGGTCCGTTGTCATGGTGGAAGAGCACTTTTTTCTTCGGCAAATGGGGCCGTTTTTTCCGCAATTCGGCGTCGAATCGACCGAATAATTCAACATAGTACAGCCCTGTAACCGTTTTGCCCTTCTCCAGGTAGTCAATTTGGATCACACCTTGTGAATCCCAGAAAACGGTAGACATCACATTTCCGGCCGATAGCACAGTCTTCGCCTTTTTCGGAGCACGTTCTCCGGGTAAAGTCCACTGTTTCGACTGTTCCTTGGTCTCTGGTGTGTACCAGTGGACCCATGTATCGTCGACGGTAACAAAACGGCGCAGAATCTCTTTGGGATTGCGCTTAAACAGCGTCAAACATTTCTCTGAAGTGATCTCACGGGCAAATGCGGCACCCATCGCGCCGACAAGACGTAAGATATGACCCACGTGGTATTTGGAGATGCGTACTATCTCAGCTATCTCGCGCACCTTCAATCGGCGGTCTGCCAACACCAGATCATGGATTTTTGTCAAGTTTTCTTTCGTGGTAGCCATTTTCGGGGCACCTGGGCGTGGCTCATCAAAAACTGACGTGCGACCACGTTGAAACTCGTTAATCCAATTTTTAACAGTCGCCATCGAAGGAGAAGACTCACTGTATGCAGCATCCAAAAGCTCTTTGATTTCACTGCGTGATTTCCCTTCCAAAAACAAGAACCGAATCACCGAACGATATTGTTATTTTTTCATTTTTCTAAATCTACGGACACACCGGCTTCCACAAGCGGTTAAAACAAAACTCCATTTCCAAATCGGCTGAAATTTTGACAGTAGTCGTCTACGAGAACGTACTACACGATAGGAAATTTTTGTTAAGATTGTGGCGATTTCAGTCGGTGAGGCTAACTACTTATCGGACCACCCTCGTACTTACGAATTTGTTGGATGAGGTGAGGAAAAAAATCTGTAGAAGAAAATGTAAATATTGTCGACTGTAATAAAAAGAAAAACCTACCAACTTTAAAACAGTGACAAATGTCATCACTGTTGTTTTGTGAACTTATTGCACACTGTAAAAATGGACTATTGAAGAGTTGCCAAATGTCCAGTCCAAATATCCCAATCAAATCTCACTTTGAACCCCACTCGAGGGCATACGGAGGCAATAAGAGCTCTCCATTGTGCAATGCTTATGGCCTCCTCTCACACCATGTCCAACTCCCTTAGCTCCGCCTCGAAGGAGCGAACACTGTATGAGAGGATCTTCGAGACCCTGGTGGAAGGAAAACCGCACTCTCATCGGTCAACTGGCATCCTTAACACTCCCTTTAATCGGTTCGGAGACGATGGCTCCACGAGAATCTCGTATTGCCGTCATGGGTCTTTTTTTACCCTTACCGGCGACCTCCCGGGTGATTTTGAAAAGGTTCTTGAGTCATTTCCAAGTGCAGCGGACTGTGCCTGCCGCATCTGAGTCAAAAGATATCTTCATTTTATCTGTTCGCTCAGAGTACTTTACCTTAGCAGCCAGTTTTTGGGGGTCTCTGAGGGCCTTAGCCTTCTGGCAATCTTCGACGAGGTTCCAAGACCCGCGGACATCCATATTGGCCTTTTTTTGTTCTCATCTAGCAAGCCTTTATCAAAAGAAGAGGGAAAAAGCCTTTTTATTTTATTGAAAAGGCATTGCAGTCCGAAAAAAGGCAGTGGAATGTAAATAGTGTAATACTTGGCACTCTTGGACCTAGTTAACAGGATGACAAAGTTGTAACATATCGTCGTCGTACAGGAGAAAGTGACCAACTGTCGATGTATTAATTTTACAGGAGAGCGATTTTAAACATTTTTCATTTTTATGTATTACTTAAAAAAGGTATTAACGTATTCACATTGGTGATTTTTTTTATATGTATAGAATTATTTAATACTTTTTGAATGGTATAATAAACTTTTCAAAAAAATTAACACCTATTTTTTAAAAAATATATAAAGCAGATAGTCACTTTTACCTGTAAGAAAATTGCTGTTCTTTTTATACATTAGTTTACTTTTGGTTATTGAAGAAGGTGAAAAAAAAAGATAGTTTAGAACACAATTTTCTTTTAAAAATACTTTTGTTATCATTTTAAAAATAAAAAGAAAAAATAATGAGAAAAAGTTTAAGACATAAAAATATTATTCTGTTTCTGATTCAGAATCAAGACTTGGTTCTGGCAGTCTGTCTTTTTTATTAATTGTGTTTATAGCGATTTGTACCATCCCTAAAACTCACGAGGAATAGTTCCTCTATCGCACAGCTTGATCAAACCGTTTTATTTCTTGCTTATACTCATTGGATACCTATACCTATTGCATATAGTCATTTTTGCTTGTTATGAATATTGTCATCGACGCAGGTGGTCAATTTTACCATGTCTAGATTTCATTTATAACAGTGAAAATCAACTTAGTCATTTTTTCCAGGGCATTGTTATGTTAGTTGTACATCAGATAGTCATTTATTACAATTTTGCAAAAATTGCACTTGGTCACTTTTTCTTGTACGACGACGATATATGAGAATGACCACGCATTAGGGCTCTCTGTCACATGGGGCTTGGCTCGGAATCATCTGAATTGTTGATGTATATTATCTTTTTTGTATATTATTCTTTTTAAAAAAAACCTAAACTGGGAATCAAAGGGGATATGTATTGATGGTAAATACCTGAACCACCTACGCTTCGCGGACGATATAATTATCTTGAGCAAGAACCCTGAAGAACTGACCGAAATGCTACGGGAAATAAATGAGGCATCAAAGAAAGTAGGACTTATCATGAATTTGAAAAAGACCAAGGTCATGGGCACAGAAGGCTCTCTCAAATTGCGATGGGCAGGTCACTTGTCAAGAGACAAGGCAGAGAAATGGTCGAAGAGGGTTGAAACTTGGAGACCCAGAACGACCGCCAGGAGCGTCGGGAGACCACCACTACGTTGGAGAGACGACCTCGTCAAATACGCTGGGCCCAAAAAGCCCAAAACAGAGCGGTGTGGAAGGAGATGGAGGAGGCCTTTGTCCAGCAGTGGATGGGAATAGGCTGAGAAGAAGATTATCTTTTTTCCCTTTACTTTAGTGCTTCCTTCGCGTCAACTATTTAAGTTCATTGTGAATTGCATATTATATCTACCAATAGTGCAAATTTAGAAGACTTCACAATATTATTATATTCCAATATAATAATGTGATGAACGAAGTTGGCCGTGTTAATTCCTGTTACAGGAATACCCAGCATAATCTGTTATGCAACATCTCCAGAATATAAATTACATGGAAATAAAATTCAAATGTTTTCAATGAAATTATTTTAATAACAAGAAATAATAACATTAAATTAGTGACTAAGTAATTATTGTGAGTTAATTTGCTTTAACAGATTCACTGCCAACTTCACAGATCTATGTAGCAGGCATCTAGCCTACTATGTGGATCGGTGCTCTTGCTTTATCAATAAAATTGATCATTTAGATGGCAGTAAAAGTGTCGATACAAATGGTAAGGCACTTTAAAATTTTGTATCGAAAGTCATTGTGTCTTTCGATTCACATTCAGGATATTTTTGCAAAGTATCACATGCCTTAAAAGAACTAGAGGGCTGCAAGCTATATTGGGATTCCAAAGTGGAGACATGTACTCCACCAGGCTGTTTGGTTGGAAGTGAAGGCTCTTGGGCATTGCAAAAGTTTATAAAAACCTGAAAAAATCAAAAACATTTTTAAAAATTAGAAAATTTCTCATAGTTTTGAGAGAGCACCCATATGAGATGAAACAACGACATGTCAAAAGCCTCAATTGATTTATGATTTACTCACCTGCTCTAAAGAACTTTGATTGATTGAATAATCTCTAAGTTCTGTTTGGGTACAAAGACTCGCTATTCCTCTGAAAATTGAGCTCAACTCTTGTTTACGAATGAGGATTTGTACTGATGAGGGATGAAGGGACAGTAGTTGAATGGTTTTCCACTCTGCCTGTGAGTGCTTCCATAACTTTGGTCCGTTGCCGACAAGACTGACAACATGTCCACCAGCAAATCTAAAAATTATGCGAGTAAATTATTTATTTCTCAACATAACAGAAAACATATGCTAAGAAGCTTTAAATTTAAACCTTTGTTTTAGATATGATGGTGCTCCTAATGCTAAAAATTTCCCATTCCACATTAGCCCAGTGGGCGAACACAGTGCCTCACATTCAAAAAGGCTATGGGAACTAAGTAACAGTGCTCTCCCTCTTTGAGTGGCCTTAATCAAAACAGAGCCAGCATGCAACCTAGCTTTTGGATCCATCCCACTAAAAATAAAAATGAGTAAGACTAACACAATATTGATTTTGAAACATAATCACGGATTTTTATATTGGTGATATGGCTGACAGATTTGGCTTACCTGGTAGGTTCATCCAGGAGCAGGACTTTTGCGTCACCCAAGAGCGCTATGGCTAGGCATAATTTTCTTTTGTTGCCACCACTTAATGTTCCTGCTCTCCTCTCTTGGTACCTCAGTAACTCAAGATCCTCAATTATGCTTGTTATTTTCTAAACAAATATTTTTAAAAATTTAATTTACCAAAATAAATTACCTACATTGAATTCTACTATAAAAAAAGTTTAGTTATGATGAATTATTTATTTCTAATCAATATTCTTTTATAGATACAATTATCTTTCTAATCAAAATTCTTTTATAGATTATATTTTGTGAATTAAATAACACACATCTTGGAGTAACCAGTTAGACCACAAGTACCATAGGTTAGGCCTTGAAACCCTCGAAATACATAAAAATTGTGACACTATTGTTAACATTCAAGTCCCTACACCATCTCCTCTATTATCTTAGAAATAATATGTTTATAGTTAATCTATCAATTTATGTTAACCCTATAATTAATCAACTTCAAAATTCATAAGATTTAGGTCACATATTTCTAATGAATTATTTTACTTTCTAATGATCCCACCCAACAATATGTATATCTATTTGTCAGCTGTAAGTAGTATCCTCTCCCACAACCGTGGTACCATAATTTTCTTCTCTTTGATTTTTGTTATTTTATTTTAGTCTCTTGACAATGTCTGCGTGAGTTGATTCAATAAGCAATTCGCTCAAGATTCAATATAAATTTTGTGAAAGTGCAACTGTGTGTTATTTAATTCATAATAATGAACTTTCACTACGTTAATACACAAACCCTCCAAAGATTATATTTTGTTTAAAAATGAATATATGCTAATTGATGAAGTGGTTAGGCCCGTGGTATCAGTTGATGACTTTCGTATGTACAGCAGACTGAAGGTCGTAGGTGCAGACCATTTCCACTTTCACAACACAGGCTTTGCTTTATGTGAAAGATCTCAAAGTAAATTTGGGTTCATTTAAAAAAATATATATTTATTACCTGCTTAGAATTCTGTATGTCTCGAATTCTGCAGTAAAATTCCAGGTGTTCCTTCAATGTTAACAATGGATCAAGTGCGTCGTTTTGAGGACAATATGCTAAAATATATGAGATTTTCGCTAACATTAACAGCTTGTTACAAATAACGTAATTGAATATATTTGTATTGTCTATTTTATTGGAATTTGTTTCTATTTCTTACAAAAAGCATAAGCAGCTTACCAACACTTCCGTTGCAGAGGTCTCTTTGTGAGGCCCTTTTACCATTCAAATATATGTGGCCACTAGTTGGCTTCAGTTCACCAGTCAGCATACTGAAAGTTGTGGACTTCCCCGCTCCGTTTATACCCAACAATCCAAAGCACTAAAACAATTGTATACATAATAATATAACATCCAACATATTATATTCAAGATTGATCAAAGTTCTATGAGATCAAAGCTTCATACCTGTCCTTTTTTGACCCCAAATGATATATTTTGAACAGCAACTCTGCTTCCAGTTATACCTGGATATTCTTTATGTAAACCCAATACTTGCAATACATCACATTCTTTTTTCCATTTTGGTTCTATTTTGGTGACTCCGTACGCTTTCTCCGAATGATCCACACTTGTTTCATTATCATCTCTATACGCCATGTTACAGTGGCTATTATTAGTTGCTAATTCCACTCTGTAACGTTCCGTAGCGACATCACAGTCTTCTTCTTTGCAGTCTTTTGTTGATGTTGACTTTTTATAAAAAATATTCAAAATCCCATCAAATGCTCTCAGCTCTATCAGAACATTGATTGTAAAAAATACTAAAGCAGTTAAAGATAAAACGAGGCAGTGAGGACCTACAACTTCCCAAGATAATGGAGGCAGATATGTATCAAGACCAAACCTCACCAAGACATCGGCTTGAATAGAATTACGAGAAATTGATACAAGTCCATCTCCTAATGAAAATCCTGGCCATAACAAAAATATATCGTGAAGTACATGACGTATGTGCTGGGCCATCTAAAAATAACCAAGGTTATAAGAATTTTATATAATATTTGTGTGAATTATTTATGCGACAGAATACTTACATCTGATGTGGTGACAACGTCAATGATCAATAGTATAGTTAGACCAATCACAGAAACAAAGACATTGCAACAGAATATGACCATATTGGCAAGACTTGGCTCTCTAAATATTTTTTCTAGTAAATGAACTAGAGTCGAGCTTGAAACCCTGTAATGGAATATTTGATTTAAAATAATATAGAATCTACATTTGCTCCCAACTGCTCTATTACTTCTATAACTATTCCATTGTATCTAACGAATCTTAAATAAAGTACAGAACCAATATTGTTATGTTTTATTGGAGATAACAGGTATCTGTTTATATCATTACTTAAATTTGAATGTAATATTCATATTATTTACAAGTAAGAAAGTGATATTGCATAAGTTTGCGCTTACCCATAGATAAACAACAGGAAACAGATAGCAGATAAATTACTCCTTGATACATAAACAGGAAGAGCAAAAATCTTAAAAACTATCACAGATAAAAGTATGGCAGCACACATCATCTAAAACAATAGACAATATTAAATATCAACAGGACTATGTGGACGCTTAATAAAGAAATACTCAAAAGTTGGTGATCTGTATCCCAAGAAGTCAACATTAGGAAGAATGGATTTAAGGAATAATTCAGATGAAGACTAGCATTAGAAAGTATGTTTGACATACCATGACATCCCACAGCAAAGAAGCCAACCAGTATGTTACAGGGTGTACAGCACTCAGTAGTTGAAGTCTCTTTTGCTGGGAGCACCTCTCTTCAACAAGAAACACCGCACTAACAGCTGGGACTAAACTAAATCCTATTAGAAGAACCACTGATATTCCAACATCAGCTACGTGTTGAAGTCTACAGTAAAATAATTTGTAGGAATGATGTTAGTAAAATTTTATGTTTTCAAAAATATATTTTTCATAAAATGAAACCTATATCAATGTATGGATGGGGAGAAAACACAAATATAAAATGTATAGAAAACAATCTATAAACGTTCATTATGTGAGTGCAATTATTATATAATAATTCAGCTATGCACTTGCTTTCTTATGTCATCGCCTTACGCACTAACTGCAAACTTTAATTTTATTTTAATAATCTTGCAATTATAATGAATGATACAAATTGGCGGCCAGCATAAGCAACCAACATTTCGGGGAATGATAGAGGTTTCTCCGTAGTGACATTTACTTACAATGTAGCTTTACTAAGTTGTTCTGGAGATAATTTCAGAGGATGGCTAAAGGTTGAAATGTGACTCTGGTTATTCCCTGTTTTGTATTTTAGTATGGCATTGTTCAATGTATTCAAGTAAGATGGCATGGCGTGCTGTCCTTTGTTATTGTACCATATGACAAAATTATTTGGCTTCAGTGAAGTATTTGCGATATTATCCAAATAAATTGATGACCATCCACCATATCTGTAAATAACAAAATTTATTTTATTAAATCTATGTAAAAAAAGATAGGTAATGCATTCCATGTTAAAAAATCACTATTTTCTCTATCTATAGTATATTTTATATCAATAGGTAAACTTACTAGCAACCTCCCTTCCTTCTCGTCCTATGCAAAATTTTATTTGTTAGGGAGTAATCTTTCACCTTTTTCTTTACTCAGTATGTGACTACTTAATTTACGAGCTTACATCAAAATAAATCAATTACCTCTTTTCAATGAACTCATCATGTGTATCAACAATCCACTGCACAACATTTTTCGTTGTTGGTAATAATATAGTTTTTTTGTTTGATAAATTGTCACTATCGATTTCGGTATTTTTTGAACAACTTTGCCATCCGTTTACACATTTGCATTCTTTGTTTGTCTAAAAGTAACATGGTGAAAATTTTCAAGCAATGATTGATTTTAAAAAAATAATATTGGATATAGCTTGTAGCTTACCTCAACCCAACTCTGTATGGATCGATTACTAGAGGAAGTATTGATAATTCCACGAACAACACTATTTAATTGGGAGGAATGAACATCAGCCATATTTTTATTTAAGCTGTAAAAATAATACATAATTAACGTAAATAATTAAAATGAATATTATAAAACGAAATTGAATGGGTCATACCTAGCAAACTCCAAAGAGTAATCGCCATACAAACTAGACTGAAGTTCCAAGGGATGTAAGCTATCTGGAGGAGGTCTTATCAAACTAAAGCCCATAGCCACAGCAACAAACACAGTCGGCAACACTAAAGCAGCTATCAACAGACGAGGATTTCTCATGTAGTGCAAAAACCTCTTGTACAAGAGGGCCATCAGTTGGAGGTGCCATAGATTTCTAGAGACTGGAAAACAATTGGTATGTTAAAAAAATAAAAACAGCCAAAAACTTCACACAGTCGATGTCCCATTTTTGTATATATTTTCAATAAAATAATTTACCCTTGGTTTCAGAATTCCAATTTACATTATTATCACCTTCAGTTAAATTAATAACATTATTTTTAACGGGCTCGTTAGTTTTTTCGTTTGTATTCTCTTCACACAACGAAAGGAATACTTCTTCCAGCCCACTGCAATCCACAGCCATTGAAGAATAATTCAGCTCTGGTTGTTTTTCTTCTAAAGCCTGCGTCACAGACACCATGCTACAATAGAACAAACAGGTATTTTATTTAACGATAATACGATTAATCTATTTCAATATTATAATGAAATTAGCCAACACTCACTCATTTCTGACACCTTCATTATTCAAGTAAGGAATATTAATTTCAATGCTATAACTTGTAATGTCTTTGACTTTCACATTACTTGTTACAGTGTTAACGACATCTAGTAGCTGCTGAACTCTCTGATCGGCTTCTACAACTGAATTTGCTGTCTGGTTTGAAATAATATCAACTCCGCCATTATTTTTTTTCTCCCATAAATTTGAAAGCGTGATAAATGGCTGTTGGGATAGAGGATAAGACAGAGATAACTTATAACCCTCGCCATACTTTTCTTTCAATTCAAAGGGCGAGCCCGAGGCTTGAATTTTACCCTGAAAATATTTGATATAATTAGCATAATAAAAAAATTAAGTTAGATTCTCGATGTCTGATCTAGACTAGCTAGGATTATGAAAGTATGTTAGTATACCTTATGCATAATGAATACATTATCACTCAACACTTCGGCCTCATCTAAGTGGTGTGTTGTTAGAAGAATTGTTCGGTCATCTTTCAGTCCTAGAATCAATGTCCATATATCTCTTCGTGCTACTGGGTCTACACCGCTGGAAGGCTCATCTAAAACCTGGAATGAATGACAGATGTGACAAACTCATATATTCCAATCCAAAAAACTTTTACAGATTTCGTATGTCACAGATCTGATAGACTCGTTGTTTTGCAATTCTTTATTTTGATTACCTAAGTCTTTAATCAGATTATAAAAATAAAACTAACAACTAAATATGGGTGAGCTATGAAAGCCAATCCAACACAGAGACGTCTCCGTAGTCCTCCAGATAAACACTTCACTGGTTCTTCTGACAGTGAACCCAATCCCAAAGCACTCAACATTCTACAAAATAATACCAACAATTATTATTTAAAATATTATGAGAAATTGAAATATAGCAAAATTTATGGTGTTACTAACTCGTTGACTTCTTCTAAAACTTCCAAAGCCGTACGTCCAGTTTTGAGCTGAGCATAATAGGTTAAATGTTCTCTTGCAGATAAACTTTCCAGGAGAACGTCAAATTGAGGGCACAATCCAACTGTATTACGGAATTTGTTTTCAACTTCTTTATTTTCTAGATTTGTATTTATAATTATCTCGCCAGAGGTTGGTTTGATGATACCGGTAAGAATATTTCTAAAAATATACAAATCATTTTTTAAACTGCTTCATATGAAGAAAATTGATTTATGATGATAAAAAATATACTTACATTAATGTAGTTTTTCCTGCTCCATTGTGTCCAAGTAAAGTTGTAATATGTCCTTTACATAAATCAATGGACACATCAGTTAATGCTTTGACATTTCCTCTGTGGTAGGTTTTATTTAATTTATCAATACGAACTCCTACTTTGTGTTTACTTTGTTTTCTGTCTATCACGTTACCAATAAAACCAACATCTACGTTATCTCCTATAGAAATAATTAAAAATCATAAATATGCATGTATATTGAAATGACATTTATTTCACAGATTGACGATGAGGATATCACTTACTATATTTAACTAAGTTTATAAGAAATCCAATTAATGCGTATAAGCAAGAATCAAGAAGAATTATAAAGCATGATAGACCAACACTCATATCATCATCAGCCTTTGGCGACTGCCAAAAATTGTACCACTGCAAGCCTGTTCCTTGCACTTCAAACCGAGCTATTTGTAACAGACTGTATGAAAAACCACTGGACATGAAGAGACTCTGTAACAATCGGTTATAACAATAGAGTTCAATATATGAATTTCTTTGTGCGAGGAAGTTTACAATGTCCCTTAAAGAGTGAAAAATAAAAAATATTCTTACCGCCAATGATTTTTGAGACAACTTTAATTCAGCTTCCATTGCAATAATAATAATAAAGGGCATAAACGTTAGAAGATACAAAATGGCCGCACTCACAGCACCCAAACTTGCAGATTTAAATGTTGACGATATCATATAACTGAAAGAAAATTTCCATTAAGTAAATGAAATAGTTAAAATATTATATTAGCCATTTAAATGTTTAAAAAAAGTGGTAACATACCAAAACATGACGATTGAAATTCCGAAATTGATGAGAATCATCATTAGTAAAACAATATTTGTGTTTGGAAGAATACTACCCCATTTAAGTATGATGCAAATGGCAAACATTGTAAGAGTCACTTCAACAAATGAAACTGACAACCACGAAAACGTGTGCCAATTTCTTTTCATTCCCATCACGCACATCAGCTGAAACAGAATTGATAAATATTAGGTAATGTTTGGAAACACAATATACCATATGTATGACTAAAAATAATACATAGAAACTAAAAGAAGAATTAATAATGAAGTCTTACTGCTGTATTTCCGGATTCTCTCTCCCATACAATAAACCTCACAACTGAAGAGACTGTCAGAATTAAACAAAAGAAAAATGCTACGATCAAAGCCTGAGATTCATACATTGTTGTTTGAAAACTGTAAAGAAAATAGTTCAATGTAAAAATGGAATAAATCTTTTTAAAATGGAGAATATAGATAGCTAAACCCACTAACTCATCTTTGACCCAACAAGGATAGGGCATTTGCTGGGTGTGGATGGACCAATCTTTCAAGGGTGTATCATTATATCTCATAGTGAGACTGGCACTGCTCTTCAGATCCCTTTTCACCACACTGTGGTTACTCCAAGTTTGTATTATGGCTTTGTCTATTATGTCTTGCAGCTGCACAAATCCCCGAAAATATCTCAAGTTATCAATAAAGTCGGCATCCGGTCCTGGTGACCAAAATCTGAAATTTTTATCATAAAGTAATGTTGGTTGCAAATAATAGAAGCACAGCATTTTCAATCGAATATCTTACTGATTTCTAGTTCTACTAGTTGAAGGAACGTTATCGATGTCCATTCTTATCTTATACTCTATACTTTGGTTCTTCTTAGTGGGATTGAGAAAAACAAGACCTGAAATATTAAAAAAAATACTTGCATTAAGTCCTTATTAGTTTGGCTTACTTATTGTGTAGTTACGGTATTTTTTCCTTATTACATACCAGCCAAAAACCGATTTGTTTTCATTAATTCTGCAGCTCTGATTTCCAAGTCTTCTTCATTTTCTACTGGAGTAAATCTATTGAGACTTATACAGTCTGTCAGCTGAGTTAATTTTTTAAGCATATTTCTCATTTTCTAAAAGAAAATAAATAATAATGTAAAAAAACACCTCTTCAGATTCAAAAATGTAATTTCATTTAATTTTTAAATTTGAATTAATTAATGTATTGTTAATAAGAATAATCTTTGAGTTAAATAATAATCATAAATACTTACACTCACATCACCAAATTGGCTTAAGATGTCAATCAAATTAACATCGGAAAGATTTAGAGAAGTCTGATCATCATCCAAATTTTTACCACCAAGTTTTGTAAGACCCTCTCTTATATAGGGTGATTTAATAATCAAATAGATGTCCTCTAAACTAGATTTGTGTTCTACAATTTCCTCTAGAGACACAAACGCATCTGATAACTTATGTAATAGTGATGTCAGTTCTCCAACTTGCGAAAAACTAATGTTGGCCTAAAAATACATTAAATAGAAATATTGCTCAGACATTTTTGTATGACTCGTGTAAATGGGCCTCTAGAAAGATTATTATAGCGTATTACTTTCCAACACTTACTTGCAGAATTATTTTCTTGATTTGAGGTGATTCAGGCGTGTACAATATTTTACCCATTATGAGTGGTTTTGCATAGCTCCAAAGTACTTTACCAGCAGTATTTTGCGTTATTTCTTTTTGCAAATTACGACAAAAATCAGCTGGAATGACAAAAAATATAAATTAACCAAAATTTTCACCAATGTTTTGAATAAAAGCAGCTGTACATAAACGCACGGCAGTGAAGGTGGCACCCACCATGCTACGTCAAAAAATAAATCCGCAAAAGATAATATGACGAACAGATGTAAATTTGGTATGAGGAATTTGAAGGGAGGTCGTTTCTACCTATCAGAAACATGTCATAGAGGGTAAAAAAAATATTTTTCTTTTTGACAATTTAAAAATATCTTTTTTGCACACAAATTAAAGATTCATGTGTAAATTTTGGTGAATGCAAAATTCAGTTTTAGCAAAATTGGTGCGCTAATGAGGAAATGTATTGCCAGTATGGAAATTTTTTTGTTTCTAATGAGGGTTGTTTTTACCTATGGTTCTCTTACGATCATTGCCAAGTCTACTATCCAGAGCGGATTGAATAGCAGACTTGGTAACAGTCGATGATTTTCCAACGAGGAGTAGCTCAAGGTGGCTAGATAAACAAAATCGCAGGGCGAAAATTATGTTTTAGAGGGTACCAAAAAAAAAATATTCGTGTTGGAAAATTGTAAAGAGATTTCAGGGGACTAAATCGAATAAATTTCACATTTTTCAAACTTCTCACGGACATATTTTTTGATCTCCTGTTGTAAATTTTATTTACAACAACGATATATTCCTATATGAAGTCAGAAATTACTTACATGGCATTGAATCAAAATGATCTTCTACCTGATGTTGATTAAAATCGGTAATTTCTCCAATAGCCTTGTAGAATCTATTAACATTGGTGCGAAATGGTTTCCCACATAATAAATTTCCAGCATTTGATAAGAAGTTTGGATCTAAAATAGTATTCAGAAATTAATACATATTGAAAATGTTTAAATCATTGACTTGTAGACTATATTGTCAAACTCGTAATGCCCCCCATTCACTATCACTCCAAAAAAAAAGACACTGAGTGGGGACGGAATGAATGATGTGAAACAATAGGTTGAGTCAGATATCCATCAGTCTAAAATTCAATTGGGTCAAGCCATTATTCCATCACTCCAAATGGCTCGTCAATGGGAAAACTCGAGTGGACATGATCCAAGTCGTTATGTCACTTGATTGTCAGTGTTAAAAACTTTGTCTAAATTTGTCTCATTCTGTCATTCCACCAGGGTACATGCGTTGCTGTTTTTAATTTAATAAAAGCAAAATGTGTGTATTAACTGTGGCAGCAGCGATCATATGAAGGGGGCAGGGGGGAAGAGGAGCTGAAGGTTGCACGCGAGATGGTTGGGCAGTTGCATTCGGGACATAAAAAGAAAAAAATAAATCAAGTTTCATATCTGTCAAAATGGATTAACATCGCTCCATCACTCGTCGTGAGTGATAGTGATTCGGGGGCTTAAGGTTTGGGGCTAAAACGGTATCTTTTGATGGTAAAAAATTAGAATGAATGCATTCTCACTTGCTAGAGCATCCATTAGATTATTTGAGGTTTGAAAAGATTTCAATAACGGTTCATCTTTAATGGTGGTAGTCAAACTAGAAAACTTGGACTGAAACGTCGGAATCAAAGTTGCGGTTTCTCTGATGACACTAAGAACAGTCATACCCTCTTCTTCTGTTAAATCTGAAGACTTCATAACTTCTTTGATTATAACCTTCATTACCTAAAAAACATTTGAATAAAACAAATAAAAAAAGCTCTTTGGCCCAAACAAGGTAAACAAAGTTTGGTAAACTTACTTTGTCTGAAATATATGTCATATTGAGTTTATGAAAAAGTTCTGATGCCAAATTTCTGATTTGTGAATTTGTTAGACGACACAAATGTTTGGAAACATCCTCTAAAGTGATTTCTGTCGACTCAAACTGTAATAGTTTGGAAAGTGTTGGCCCGCATATATAATCCTCCACATGCGATACATCGTAGTCTGGATTAATGAGCTGAAATGAAAGAATCCCAATAAGAATGAGATTTAAAAAAAAAACATTGCATGTTGAAGTGTATATTTGATTTCAGTATTTACTTACAGGACCTAAATTGAATGATCCATTTTGAATTTCTTTCACAAGTAACGGAGGCAATGATGTTTTATTGATAATTTTTTCTTGTAGCTCATCCCAATCTTGGAACATTTCTGAAATATTAACTGAAAAAGAAATTGGAAGTGAAGAAACATTTTGCTTAAGTTTTTTATTTACTAAATTTAACTTAAATAAATCCATATGAGTTCACTATGTATTTAACTAAAGGATAAAGTTATAAATCAAACATTTTTACAGTTAGCATAACCAATATTATAAAAGTAGAATACTTACATTTCAAAGGAACAGTGGTGATAATTTCTTTTCTAAATACTGTTATTGTTTTCAACCCTGAAGAAATTTTGCGAAGATCTTCCTCAATTTCAAAGTTGTCAAAAAGTGGGTGAAGTTCGTCAATGATACTGTCCACCCTTAAATTGAGAAAGGAATGAAAAGTCATAAAAACAGCTTTAAAATATCTAAACTTCATTTAAAGTTTGAAGGTATTTAAAGCAGATTTTTCCAAAATCATAAGTAGGTATTTACCTGTAAGCTAAATTCTCCACAAACTGCTCCTTCATGAGGTAGATGACCACATCCAAAATAGCATTTAGAACCCCTTTACTCACTTCTTCCCATTCAAAATTACCCAGAGCTTTGAGCATTTGTCCTGAATGCCACAAGACACCTTCCACTCCTTTGCTTATATCTTGAATCCATTTAAAAGACCAAAACTCGGACAAATAAAGACTTTCCATCTACAATCATCATATTAATGAACACCTCTGACCATGATAGATTAACATGAAAAACTTTATTTTAAATATGATTGCTTAGTTATGCCACAAGACACCTTCCACTCCTTTGCTTATATCTTTGAATCCATTTAAAAGACCAAAACTCAGACAAATAAAGACTTTCCATCTGCAATCATCCATATTAATGAACACCTCTGACCGTGATAGATTAACATGAAAAACTTTATTTTAAATATGATTGCTTAGTTATAGCCAAAATGTAACTAAATTTCCACACTTACATTATCGGAAACATATTTGTGATTTACATTTTCTAGCACAATTTGTTGCAAGGCTTTTTCCTGTTTCATATTTATTGAACCTTTTCTGTCCTGTTTAATAATGGAAATCAGCGTAGAGATCAAGGTATTCTCAAGTTTAGAAACATCCTACAAAAAATAATTGTGTCAAAATCAATAACGTCTGATGAAATAATTTATTCTAAACTCAAAACTGTCAAAAAATATGTCTAGTTTTTTTTTAAATTATATTGAAACATTTGTGAATTAGGCCGGCCATACACGCAGAGGTATACCCCAGAGTCGATAAGCTCAGGAGCTGGAGTCATCGTTTAATCGGTGTTCCGGTTCCCATGGTTAAAACTCTGCAGCACACCTCTACATAAGCTATTTTTTTTATTAATTCAATGTATCATACCATATTAATATTAACATTTGTTTTGAACAACATATTAACAGAAGATTTGTTAATAGTGGGAAAATATTCCCAAATTTTTTGTTTGAATTGTGTTTCATTTTTGATTAATCTCATTAGTGGAACTGGAACGGGTAAAGTTGTTTTGAGAGAAGATCTTAGTTGGGCTATGACCAGATTTTCAGAAAAGCCTTTGATATTCTTCAACTGGGGCAGCATGACTCGTATTAAGCGCACAACTCGTGACCCTAGAGTGATGTACCTAGAAATATGTTATTGAATATAGAAATGAACACTATAAGTTTTATTTAAAGAGGAAGCAGTATGAATGAAAAGACTTACATAGAAGCTTTACTAATGGGGTGGTCGTCAGTCGAGTTGATTAGACATCCCATAACTTTATCCATGGAACCCATGATAGAGCTGTGAGCATAGTGCTTTGCAATATCTGATAATTCAAATAAAGCTTTGTTCAGTTCGATCCATGTATAATTTCTACCGGATATTACCTGTTATAAAAGAAATTAATTCCTTTATTTTATTTTACCTTTATAATAAATAATGCTTCTATAGGTACATAAGTATCATGCAATCTGAGACAAAACTCCATAAGTAGAAATTTCACATAAAAAAAAAATAGAAAATTTCTACCCAAACAGAAATTTCTACCCATGACATCATCAGAAGTTGGTATCTTTACCACTATGCAACTAAGGTCAGTTTTTTACTATTACATAAAATGTATTGAATGACCAAGGTCTATATACACCAAATATTTTCAAATATGGGAATAAGATGGTACTTTAACATCAAGAGGGACAGCTACTGCTTCATCAACTAGCAGTATCAGTAAAGTTGAAATTTCCTACGTGTCACCCAACTGATACAGTGCTCGTCCAAGGCAAATGAGCCACTGTTTACATAAAAAAAATGAAGCTAGATAGATCAACTCTAGCAATAAGGAAAAAGCAAGCATATTGGAGGATTCTTTTACATCACTGTGCTCTCCATAATGACAATTAATTTATATGATGATGATTTAAAAAAAATTAAAAACCTCTTGAAGTGCTAGGTCCCAATGGAAGTTATCAATCAAATCGTTGTAGATTTCATTTTCTGTCAGGTTGGGTATATCACAAACGAAAGCAGAATATTCTGAACTTTTTATTAATTGTAAATTAATTTGTTTAATCCAAGGGGTCATTGAAGATGAGACAGATGAATACCTGTAAATAAAAAAATATCCTGTGATCATGTATGTTTTGTATCTACAAAAAAAATTACAAATAAAACCGGAGAAACGGAAACCATGATTCAAAAAATTTAATAAATATACTAACGAAGCATTATAAAATATGGTAGAAGCGTCCATTATGTTATTTAGCACCAGAAATGCAATTTCCACTTTATTTGGAACTTGATTCAATTTTGCCTCTAATGATGAATAGTACATCAAGTCATCTTCCGACAGCCACTCTGGTAGCTTTGATACCTGTGGACCATTTTTCATCAACAGGATCAAATTATTTTCCATGGTTTTCATGTCTTCAAATAGAACAGTTTCGTTGATTTTTTCATCAGTGATATAATCATCATCATAAATCTGAAATGATGGAGATTTCAATTATTTTCAAACAGGGGGAAACAGTGCTAGATAAGATTTCTTTCATTTTAAATCAATAATTAATATTGCTCTTTCTTGAAAATCATGCTGTGTGTAAGTCATCAAGTATATTATCATTGGATAATGTTGATCATACATGTGGGAACATCCTTTCCAACCCACTTGCAAGTGTGGGGTCCAGCAGTGGATGAATAAGGCTTACAAAGAAAACAAATACCACTTACCTGTGAAGCTAATCTTAAGGGAGGTATTCTATAGTACAATTCAGTTTGGTTTATTCCACACAGATAATTTTTTAATCTATTTATAAGTTGGGTTTTATCTGGTACATAGTCCGTTATATTTGCTTTACACAACAACTCTATTTTATCCACGTCAATATCCTTAATGAGGCGAATAATCTGAAATAGATAATATTTGCAGCATTTATTTTTTTGTAATGAACAAAACTAAATTTCAAAATCATTAACATTCTCATAAACAAAAACAACAAAATGAAAAAGCTATCCAATATATGGAAGGGACAGAAGCGTCACCATAACGACAAAAACCCACTAGTCAGAGCCCTTATCTTTCCAAAATTTCTATAGTGTTGAAACCCGGACGATGAAATCGAGAAACTACAAAGAATCAGTGCGAATAACAGACTTTGTGTTTAATGTATTCTCCAATTTTTTGGCCATATCGCAAGGCGTGAATACGAGGAAGGGCACCGGCATGATCAGGTCAAGGCGGAGGTAGAGGTGACTTTTGTTGAGGCAATCCGAAAGGCACAGTCAGGGAAGGTTGGAGGGAGATATTACGGTCAGACATGAAGAACAAAATGAAGTAGGCACTGTTTAAAAGTTGGGGTGTGAAAAAGGAAAATGCTTCTGTCCAAAGTTGAGCTTTTTATCATCTAGGCTCCAAAGTGATTTTAGAAAATACTGACTTACTTGAACGAATGATAATAAAATATTACCTTAATTTTGGACATATTAGATATTAAATCATCAACAATGTCAGCACTGTTCTCTATAATATCTATTAGAATAGTCTCGTTTGTGACTCTCTTCAACACAGACCACCAATCCTGCCCATTGAGCAGAGTCAAAGTTAAATTCCAATAGTTAAGTTTACTGTGTTCAAAAGTGATCATACTTTGTAAGCCCAACTCTCTAAAGTATGACACACTATTTTTAATTTGTTCACCAGCTGATTCACTAGAACAATATTCAATAGATATAATGGCACATAAATGCCTAAAATTATGCAATATGTAATTAGATTCAATGCAAAGGTACCCCTTCAGTAAAAACCTAGCGTGTTGTGAGGATATTATTTTCAAGCTCAATTAGGAAGAAAAAAAATTATTTGGAATGAATGCTATTTGATACTTTTGTTTTAAATTTCTTTTGAAGTGGGTTTACCTTTAATTTCGTACTTTTTAATTGAAATCTTTTAAAGAACAAAATAGCACATACGTGTTGAGTTTCAGAAATAGTGCAAAGGTGTCTTTCCAACCAAGTTTATTGTGGCCATCTCTATTGTAAACCTCGTTCAAATTTTGGACAATCCCAATAAAATCTTTGATCAGCTTATTGGGAAGAAAATCATCTTGAGTAGTATTTGTATGAAGTAATGAAATATATTTGTTGTAATCACATTTACAAAATTGCTTCATGATTCTAAAGTTTCCTTTCATCCACATATTTTCTGGAGTCAAAATAGATTCGTTAGCTTGACAGAATTTATCCAAACTTTGTGCTATATCAAACTTCTGGTAATCATCAATGGCTTTAAGATTTTCGCTGATTGCGTACACAAACAGACGAGCCGTATCTTCTGGTTTTCTATTCAAAATTTTCAAAAATGTTTCGTAATCTTTAGTTTCCGATTTGTTCAAATGTAGTTGTGTATCATTATTAAATACACCTAATTTAGTGTACATAAATTCAATGATGTAAGATATTCTTATCAAATACAAGCTGTTTAATCCATCTATCATGTAATTACTGTGCAATATATCTTTTCTGGTCACTGTTTTATTGCTATGAATGATTAATGTTTCACCAATGTTTTTAAATTTGGCAACCCTATTATCGATACCAGGGAATATTTCATAATTGGTGTTGTTTTTAGGAAAATTCTTCATAACAGATTTTAAATTCAATACATCATCAAAGAAGTCTTCGAATTTAGCATCAAAATCACTTGCAGGTTTGTTGAAGTAAAGATTTTGCTAAAAAATAAATACTAAGTACATAACTAATTATTATATTTTAAAAATTTCAGTGAATAAGTAACAGTTATGTAACTTACAGATTTAGCAAACAAATCAAAAAGAACATTCTCATCTGTTGGGATCGACACCCAATGGACTAACGAAGGACAGAGATACGGCTTGATTAATTTTATATGATTTTCATTTATGTGCTTATTGGAGGGAAGTACCAGAGCATCAACAATTCTTTCACAATCCCAAAATCGTCTGCCAGCCGCCCGAGATATCTAAAAGAAACAAAAAGAGCTAACTTCAACAACCATGTGAATTCAATAATAAACATTTATAGGTATTTGGTTTAAGTTAACTTATTACCTGTTTCATAAAATTCAAGTCCAGGAAGGAGTTGAATAAGATATCAATAAAGTCTGGCATTTTCTCAAATAATATATGAAGTCCTGTTTTCTTTGTGAAACCCATAATTTGAAGAAAATCTGCATTTGTATCTAAAATAAGCATATAAAAGCAATAAATTTATTTTTATTTTGAACAATATGAACCATTAAATCTCTCAACGCTTACCTAACACCTCCGAAAAGTATTCCGTAAGGTCTTTGACTATCTGTGTGCCAGCTTCAGCCATGTATTTAGCAGTAAACCTAACAGCTCTCCAAGCTATTGGTCTGCAATCTAAACCATTTACTTTTTTCGCGTCATGAGAACATACAAAGAATGATTCCCACAACTGGTTTGCAGATTGCGGTCCATTTTCAGTACTGCCTTCGTTTGTTATATTTAAAATCAAATCTAAATTTTTGAAGAATCTCCTAAATAGACATAAAATATGTGTTAAGAGTATGTATATTATTTTTACTTTATAGATCTATTTTATATTTCTTTCTATAGTAAAATACCTTGCTATTACTGTATTGTCTTCTGCAGAAAAAATTTTAACAGCATCTTCAAAAGCACCCAACAAATTAAACTGGTCCATGTTTATATTGCTGATGGCATCACCCAATAAATTAAGGTTGATAATCAAATTGTTGAAATAAATAACTGTGTCATAAAACATGTTTTCATACGGAACGTTTTCTAAAGTACTGTTGCTTTTCTAAAATGAGAAATATCTCTTAAAAAATATAACAAAAATACACACTTCATAATTAGTTTAAGGAAACAAAAAAAAACTATACCCATCCATCCAACCAAATGAAAAAATCAACACTGTTCCATTCATCTGTTATTTCTTTTCCTGAGCACATTAATATTTCGGCACTGTTTAAAGCTGTGATGGAGGGTTCGCTGAATTTCAAAGCTAAGCCCAGCCCAGAATCTCCACATGGCCATTTTGGTGACTTAACAAGGGCATCCAATATCGGGTCTATCTGAAATTTAAAAAGTAAAAGGTGAGATGAAGATGGTCATTTCACAAGTAAAATATCAGACATGTGATGTTCAACTTACATCAATCTGTTTGGTAGCAATAAATGAAGCCACATCTCTCACCAAAGGTGCAAAATTTAGGGCTAGTGTTCTCAAATGACCAGATATAATTGGTAACTCCTTCATCGTATAATTGGAATCCCGATTCAGAAATGCTGAAATTGGAAAAATCGGATTACTTTTTTCCAAAAATGCCTACAACTGTAGTGTTTATGTGTGCCAATGAATTGATTAAATTGTTACCTGTTAAAGTTTCTGTGTATATGTTCAATTCTTTTATGAACATGGATAAGTAATAATATTTTGTTTTAATTTCTTTCCAAACAGGTACTTTATCCATATCAAAGATCCTACTGCTTAAAATATCCATAGATCGAGTGAAAATACTGAAACTAAATAAAGAAGGTTATTTCAAGAGTTTTACATTTATGAAGTGCAATCATTATGAGGAATCAAATTTCGAGAGATGCATACAAACACATCATTAATTATACTTTTCATTTACAACTATGCCTTCCAAATATCTAAAAATCATATTAATCCCATATGAATAAATAAATAATTAACACACCTGATTTGTAACATGGTGGATGGAGTTCTAAATAAAGGAGAGTTATCTAGGTCAGTTTCTAGTTGATTTATCAAATCAGATAACTTATTTTCATGATTTTCAAATAAAAATCCAAAGTTTTTATCAACTTTTTTATAAAGATGTTGCATGTCTTTTATCAGTTCAACCCAATTCATTTTGTTGCCTTCTGAACTTTTGTTAAAAACTAACCATTTCATCTGTAAAAAAATATTAAATGAATCAATGAAAATTGTGAGGTATTAAAAAGGATTTTCAAAATGCGTAATATAGGGTTTAAAGTCAATTCAAATATATACAAAATATAACTAGCCACTCGAGTCTCTCCTTTAAAATTATTTCAAAGAATGACTTAATGTGATCACTTTGTGATAACAACGTTCCCCATTTGGTAGTCAAATTTCTACCCCCAGATCTATCATGAAATTGAAATGTGTTTGACATTCTTTGAACATCAATTTTAAGAACTTGGTTGGTTTTTATAAAAAATTATGAAGTTAGAAATCAAAAACCCTTATTAAGTATTTTGTTTGGCAGCTATCGCCATTAACAGTGAACATTCTCAGTTTTGTAAAAATGACAATATAATAAAGATAAAAATGGGTATCGAAGCTATAAAGCATTGCTGGGATAATTTTGTGGCTGTAAAGGAGACTTTGTTGAAAAAAATACAAGTCTGTTTTCTGTGTTGGTTTGGATACTTAAGGGACTATATTAAATTTGTAAGGCCTAACCTAACAAATAGTTCTAGATATTTTTCAGTCATGACAGAACTGTGTGAATTAATTTAAAATTGTGAAAAGTAATAGTACTTACGGCTTGAATCAATTTATCATCTTCCGGATTAGAATTCAATTTATCCTGTATTGCTCTATTAATTTTACAAATCAATACGAGAGAGTCCTTTTCATCGTCTGAGTAGTTGCCAACATTTAAACTATTTGTTGTGTTGCAAAAATACAAGTTTTTGTCAATGATCAAACTCAACCCCTACAATAATTAAATATCTGTAGAAATTTATTCAAAATACAAAATAAAAATAAGATAGTTCAATAAGTTCATAGAAAAAGAATAATAACCTTATCTTTATCCTTGAGTATTTCGAGGATTATTTTATACAATTTGGACCAGTTAGTTGACAGTTCTTTCATCAAATCCTCTGGTACTTTATCAAGTTGAGTGTTGAAAGCTTTTAAAACCTTACTGAATTTAACTATCAATGGAGTCATATAGGTTTCCAGGAGTCCATTTCCGCTTATTACTTCATGTGCTAAAGCAGTATGGACAGTTACTCTGAAAATATGAAAAAATCTCTAAAAATAAGAATCGTTTTTTTACTATATTAATTACAATTTTTTATCACAACTGCTAGGGGCGAAAAACTATAAGACGGTGGCTGGGAATCTGAACTGTTGGAGGCAAATGATAGCGGAGGCCAAGGCACCATCGGAGTGGGTGAATTACAATTTTTTTACATAAATGTTCAATTCAATTTTTGACTGTATAATTAGAATTTGAACCACTCTGGGCTTACGACCCGTTTCACTGTTGTTTCAAATACTAGCTAAGAGTGATCATTTTTACTAGAAGCTTTGTCATTAGTGTTTGAATTTCAAACGCCCGAACCATCATGAGAATTAATATTCGTTGACAACATTTAAGCGGTAAAAATATTAAATATTCCTATCCTCAACCCTCTTTTAAAAACAAAAACCAAATTACTTCAGAACTTACAGTACTAAATTTGATGAATAGTTTGGTCTTAGAAAAACATTTTTAATATCTTTGTAATTGGTGAAATTCACAAATAACGCATCCCAATCGAGAGTGGATTCTTTTGAATGTAATATTTCTTTTTTAATGTAGGAAGCCAAATTCAAAAAATTCGTTATAAAGTTTTTCACTTTGATTGTTTCTATTTCACCATTAGGCCTTAATGTGTCCGAAACAATAATGGATGCAATGTTATTAATCTGTAAAAAAAATAGTTTCAATTTAAAAATGGTATAGGTTCCTAATTTGAATTATGGAAATAATTCTAAATATGAATCATAATACCATAGATAAATTTTTAAGTTCTTATTTGTAGAGAAAATACATATTAAAAATATATCCATATTTTGAATCATGAGGGTTGGAGTATATAAATTACGAAGTCCACTTCCCTCGACGACAAGTGCAAAGGGATTATAAACAAAAGAGGGCAATTTTTTTCCATGTGAGTAAGAAAAACATCTTCAGTTACATGACGGAAAATCTTAGTCTATTTAAGAATAACATCACGTTTTTTATTCCTTTTGTTGAAAGTTTTAGGGAAAATTAAAATGAAATGTAGATACGATAAAATTAAATATCTTACAGTGTTACTGGCATTATTCACTCCAAAGTTCTTTACTACTTCACTTGCAAAGGTTTTCCACTGTGTATTACAAATGATTCCTTTTACGTTTGAAGCGTCTTTTTTGTTCATGTTTAATAAAATTTGCAATCTGTTTACATCACAAAAAAGTTGTCCAGGATGGAATATTTTGCCCTTGATTGCCTAGAAATTAAAAAAATAAACATACATATCAAGTTTTATTTTAAATTCAATGGGTATCTGTAATTGCACTGGAGACTTTCTCGCAATTAACCATGTTGAAAATCTTTATAATAGTACCTATATAAGCTTGGAAACAAGCATTTTATTCATATGGAAACAATAAAAAGTAACTTTCCACACAGGGGGATCTCATTGTGATGATATTTTATGAGGGCCCCATCCAAAAAATCGTCGTCAAAGTCTATTGCACTTCATTTCATAGTGAGCCCAAATTTAACTATTAAAATAAAAATGGATGTACCCCTAGTGTGAGTTACTTGTCTTTATGAAAGCAAATAGCCTATTTATTTACCTGAATTCTGTTTGCATCTGAGAGGCCATCCATTAATTTTGAAATGGTATTTGGTCCCAGTTTGCTGATAACTTCCAAAGTTTTCGGATTTGCTTTTAGTGTTTCATACATGATAGTTTGCATGTGTAAATGGACTTTTGCAGAATTTAAGCTACCCAATACAAATTTATTGGATATTGTCAACACAAAGGTCACTTGGTGGCGTAATTCACTAGGCAAATTATCCACAATAACTTGCAGGATTTGACTTATACTGTAATAAAAAATAAATCACTTTTTTAAAAAAAGTATTGAATCAGTGAACAATATTAAAGAAAAATTATAATTTTAAATTAAAAAAAAATCTAATTGAACATGAATTCTTAAGAGAGATTAGAAATTTTCTTTTTGTTGAATGCATTGGCAACTGAATACATTTTAAACCTTGACTTGAACATTGACAATGAGCTTGCTCGTGCTAATTTTATCAAAATATGTTATATCGATAGTGATTGTAATTTTCAATTCTAAGATGGTCAAAAACTATGTTTTAATTTAACTTCTTTTTCTTCTTATGATTAAAAACTATGTTTTTATTTAATTTATAAATACTTTATTAATCTTGTTAAACTGGGACTCAAATCGTCCTAAATCGGACGGAAAGCCGGTAATCAGGAAAAAAAATGTGATGACCATATGATAAATAAATAAAAAGAAATTATTATTAAGCATAAATTAGAAAAAGATAACAAAAATTTCTCAGTTTCCTGTCACCTGTGCCAAAGAAATAAAAAAACGAATCAATTTTTCATCAAAATTTCAATATTAGGTTAATTTTAAAGGAATAAGAAATCAATTTACTAGTGTAACCCTTTCATTTGGGCTAGAATTTTATTAAAATAATAAATTAAACAAGATTTAAGGTAAATATAGTTTATGAAATTGTAAAAAAATGTATGAACCTACCCATTAGCAGAACCTTCAATAGAGCCTTGTTTGAAAACTGACTTAACAGTAGAAACGAAAAGATCCAGTCCTTGGATAAACTTCTGAGATGTCTTTTGTGAATTCAGAGTTTTATAAGATGTCGCATTATGACTGAAAAACTTCTGAATACTTTCTCCAACATTACTGTCATCACTCCACTGTTGATTTTCTAACAGCGTCTTGAACTTTTGGAACGTAGCCGACATAACATCCATCATGGTATGAATATTTTGAAATGATGCTGAATCTCTAAATATAGGTTCAAACAAGTTTAATATTCGGTATAACCTGCAAACAGAAAGGGTAACTTCTATTAATGTATGTATATTAAAAATGAACCCCTATTTCCCCTCGTTGTAGTATCATGCGTGAACCATTAGCTATCAATTGACAGAATGCGCGATGCAAATATTCACGATGCATCAGTCAGATTTAAATTGAAAAAAAAAATTGATTATATTTATCATTACATCAATTCAAATACTATATTATTTATAGTTTAAACAAGACATCTGTCGGATCAGCTGGTGTGAAAATAAAATAAAGATGTTTTATTATACAAAGCTATTCTTTCATTGAAACAATGTTGATATCCATCTAAATTGAAATATCATTTTATTTTAATATGAAAGTATTGGCTCAAACTCATTATTTAACTCAAGAGGTGTAGAACGAACAATGAAATAATGCTTACATGTTTACATTGACGTAAGAAAATCCTCCGAATTCTACGTCGGTGCTACCATTTTTGATCACTGAAGCCCACTTGTTAAGTTGCAGTTCTTCTGGGATATAATTTTCAAGAGAGAGCAGTTTTAGAAAGGCCTCCATCATATTAGACAAATTTATAATACTCTCACTTCCAGACATATTTTTTATAATATTTCCAACCTGAAAATAAATTAATTAAATTTCCATACAAAGATGTACCATTTGCAGTAAAAAGTTCACAGTATTAAGTGGTTTAAAAAGACATTTGTAACAACAAAAAATCACTGTATCGGGTGGTCATATGTGCCATTTCCATTTTCCGAAGTAGGGAGTGTATGTGTGAGTACACGTGTAAAGTAACACGTAAAAAGCATGAGTGGATAGAACTGCGAGTTGCAAGTGAAGTGAAGTGTCAACTAAACAGTGATCGGGTTCTATTTTTTGCGAGTATTCCCCACAAGTGCAGAATATTGAAAATAAAAGTGTGTGCAATACTTTTCAGTGCTGCCAACTGAATGGAGCACCAACTTAACAGAAGTCTACACTCACTTTTGACCAATTTTTACATGCTACTTAACAATGTGGAAATGGCCGTTCATAGGCGTTTGCTAAATTATAGTACGGAATAATTGTCAAGTTGATTTATCAGAAAATTAAAAATAGTGGTACCTTCTTTTAAGAAAATAAGTACTCACCATGTTAATGTATCTTCCTATATCTATTTCAGGCACTAGTTTACGAATGAGATTATCAGACTCTTTGGCATTCAATCTACAAATTTCTTGAAACAATAACCTAATGTGGTGATTATTTTTGGAGTTAAAAAACTGTGAAAAAATGTCCACATTACAGGTAAAACGAACATTTGATGTCAAAACTTTCAATATCTAAAATAGAAAATATGTAAAATTATTGGTCGGTCTCTGTCCATCTTAAATATTAAAATAATCAACAAGTTTCAGGCTACTCACATTTTCTATATTTAAGGAACTTTCTAAAAATGTTTCTGAAATATTATTACTGATTTTCAGGTGTTTGCTCAAAATCTTTATAGCTTCATTTTTATTCTTAAATAAATCGTAAACCCTCAATCCACGATCTGGAATAAAAAAACATATCACTTATTCTCTATGCATTCCTCTAATTTATGGTCCTCTTTAATTTTAAATTTTATAGAGATATTATTATTCTTTTTTATTCGTACAAGAAATAGGAAAGAACTTTTGACTCTAAGCTAATTGAAAAACAAACTAATAGGTATTTAATTTAAAGTACTAACTGACTATTTGGTGCAATTCAGGAACATCTATGGAGCGTGTGATGGTTGCAAGCAATCTACCAGCCCCCGGTAAAGTGTGCAGCATTTTCATAACTTGTTTGTCTTCAAATATGGGAACAAACTGTTGTAGATATTGCTGTAATCTAAAAACAAAGAAAAATACCTTAGTATTATAATGCCTATGGAGAGAAAAATTTTGAAAAATAAATCACTAGGGTAGGATTTCCTGAAAACAAAAGCATTGTAAAGCATCACCTCTTTGGGGCAATATCCGATGGCCAAATGAAGCTTATCACATGCTCATTTGGTTAGTTAAAAGAATTGGACCAGACCAGTAGATGACATCATATGAGTTTCAAGATCGATCCGATTCTATCCAAACTTGCATGATGTTGTAGTTTTAACTATCCATGAAATTTGACGGGGAAAGACAGTTATCCACTGTATCAGCATCAATCACTTGAGAATTACAGTAGAACTTACACACCATGTTAACGAATAAGAAAAAAGAGACCCTGGCTGAAAACACCTGGATTGTTAATTAATGTCAATAGAAATAAATTAAGTATAAACCCAAATAATTTATCAAAGGAGACTGAAAAGGAAATCCTAGGACTTTTGATCTAGCTGAGAATCCAAATCTCTTGCTCAGAAATCTGTTATCAGGAGAAAAAGACCAACGAGACTAGTGAATAAACATAAGCAAGAAACATTTCAACCGGAAGATGAGTCCTGCTAGGAAGCATCAAATGGGCAATTGAGAAGTCTTTGCAAAGGACAGGAACCGGGAAGAAGCACTGCTATTCTGCAAGAGATCCTAATTTGATTGACGTGACACAAAATGACTCCTTGACCTTCATTGGAAAAAAAATTACAAAAATCCAATATCCATGTATCTAAGTATACTATAATCATATTATTTCTAAAATAATTTCTTATATACCTAACCGACATTTACTTACTTGAAATACTTCAATGATAACTAGTTTTATTGTAGGTTGAACAATTTATCAGAGCAATGTACTAAATACATTCTAATACTTACAAGTAAATTGCAATACATTATTATTATTAGGCTATCAAGCAGGCAGCAAAGCTGGTACGCTTGAATGAGTTAGAGGTGTCACTGTCTGTCAAGTCCATTTTTAAAAGAGTTTACACTCCCAGCAACAACCAAATCTGGAGGCAGCCTATTCCAAGCATCCACAACTCTGTTACTTAAGAAGTGTTTATGTGGATTCTGGGTGAACACACTTCTATAATTCACACACATAATTCACTCAATCTTGCATATTAATAAATTATTGAGTCAAGATATTGACTAATTTGTTTGATGTTATGTAAAAATTAAAAGAATACGCAAGACAAATAATATTTTTGCTCAAATTAATAATTATTAACTAATCAATATTAATGTTAATTAAGTTTTTTTTTTTTTGATAATAAATTGCCACATATTCCTCAACTGGCTTTTGTAGCCTAATTTGCTATACCAGTCGGACTTGACTTTTTTTTTATTTTCTACCTGAGGTTAACATATCTTAGATTGGACGAGGACTGATTAACTGGCAGAAAATGCTTAAGGCATCCCCTTTTTATGTATATGGAAAAATGATTTTTTTTTGATAAGTTACGATAAGGAGCATTTAAAAATGTGGTATTAACAAAAATGTGGCATGGTAACAAAAATGAAAATTGGCCGATTGAGATGGTTTGAACATTTTCAAAGAATGATTGCTAAAAGAATATCAAAAGGAATATGTAAGGAGTGTGGTCATCTCGGAATGATAACATATTGATAAAATTCTCTATTTCTGGAGAGAATTACCAAAATATTATACAAAGTTGACACCTTTTTGAACTATAAATGGTAGGTCCTTTTTTTTATCAATCCTCTAGTGATTTCTTCACGTCATTTTTAGTTCATTGTGAATAGATTGAATCTACATAGATGGATGTCCGCCAATTTCATTGTACTTAGATGTTTATTCAATCTGCAATGTCCAGTTAGTGTTCTGATTAGAACTCTGATGTTTTCCTCTGTTTAGACCAGTGGGGTTCTGATCCAAATGTTTTGGTGTCAGCCCCCATGTTTGCAAGTTTGTCTGCTTCTTCATTACCTTCATGGTTTGAATGTCCTTGCACCCATCTTAGAACAACTTTGTTGTTCTTCTCTATTGTTAGTTTGTTTAGTGCTATAGTACAGTCTTGTACTGTAGATGAATTTATTTTACACGAGTCGAGGGCTTTGAGCGCTGCTTGCCTGTCAGAGTAGATATAAATTGTTTTATGTCTGTAGTTTCTATGGCAGGTCCTTGCACTTTCGTCCATTAAAATGCTTGGCAGTCAGATTTTAATGATAGGTGTGAAATGGTGTGAGGAGTAAGAAAATAAAAGTTGTGTGTAATATAGAGGTGATGATGATGATGAAATGAATATCAACTAGTGGCATGCAAATACATGGTGGTGTGTAAGGCCGTTAGTAGGTATCTTATGACATAACACCATTATTAATTGATGTATGAAACATTACCTAGTTGATTTATAGTCTGGTAACTCCTGGTATTTATCCAAGGTCTCACAGTCATTACCCAGAGTGCAGAGAAAAGATTGAAGAAATGGCACAACTCCTGCACTTGGTAAAGCTCTCGCAGTAAAAACACCTAAAAGATTAACGAATTTTTTTTTTCTGAAACTGTCCACATTGGTTACGATCCTCAGTAACTAGGGTTGCCAGATGTACGGTTTTCGACCGAACAGTCCGGTTTTCGTTATGATTGTCCAGTCAAGAAAATCTCGATAAACCGGACAGAAGATTGTCCGGTTTCCGTGAAAATTACGAACACTTTCATAACTGACTGAAAATCGTGCAGAATGTGTGTAGTATTCCGTATCTAATGCTTTTGTAGAAAGAATCTTTAGCGTCATGGGAAAGGACAGAAGAAAGAAATCGTCTCGCCGTAAATACTGTTAAAAGTGAATTGTGCGTTTTCTTTAATATTACTGCTAGTTGTACTGTATTTAAACATGCCATCTCAGGCAATAAAACCTTAACAAAAGCAGTAACATCAAGTACTAAATACGACGCACGACATGTCCGGTTTTTTTTTCAACACATCTGCCAACCCTATCAGTAACTGATGAATCTTTGTTGAGTCAGAAGTTTACATTTTAGTAAATAATTGTTAACAATGTTTCCCAATTTGTTTGGAAACTTTGATATAAAATATACAATAATATTGTGATTAAAATATTTTAAAAAGTTTGCAAAAAAGTGACAGTTGAATCGACTTACAGGTGGGTTTCGGTTCTGGTTCCACATTCTTCCTTACTATAACTAAACTCAACAATGCCACAGACGCCCATATTATGCCTCCTACAGTAATCTGCAAAATGTCATAAACCAAAAAAGACAATAGGTTTTTGATTTTAAATTTAAAAAGTACTTAATAATAATATTATTAATCAGCCGGTTTCGGCAATCAGACCGATTGACCAATCATATTCATATTTCGTGACCTCGGGATTGAGCTTCCGATATTTATCGGTATGTCAAGTGGCGCTTTTTATTTTTTAATGGAATTTTTTATAGACTTGTGACTCAGGAAAAACAATCACATTTTGAAAATGTGAATAGTTTTTCAGAGGGAAAATTGATGTGACCATATGGTTGCTCTCGGCTTTCAGGGTACATATGTTTTTCTATATGCGATATTTTTTTTTGCTTAAAAATACTTACATGAAAAAAAGAAATTATTGATTTTAAAAGAAGGAAAACATAAAGAATGATGTAAAAGATGAATACTATTTTTTCAAAAAAGTATAATAAATACGTAGGGTAAAGTGAGGTTAACTGGGTACAGGTATTAACTGTCCACGCGTTGTTTTATAGTCCTGCAGTTTGAATAGCCCGCATTTATTAATATTTTCCTTCCTATCCAATAAATGGCGTTACTGACTTGTTGCTAATTTTCGGTGCGACTGCTAGCCACATAAAATTTTTATTACGCATTTTTGTCGTTCAAGGTAGTCAGGCGTTTTTTTTTCTCTGCTTCGTTACAAAGTTGATAGAATCTGTGTTTATAAAGATATTTAAATTTAATCATTGATTTTTAAACTATAATATATTGTCTATTCGAATAACTATCTCAAATATAGTTAAATTTTTTTTACCTATGCTTTTTTTTTAAATCGAATATTTTAAATACTTGTAAGTTTTTGTTATAATATTAATTTTGATGTCATGGGGTTAAGTGGGCCGACTTTGCGTGTAATTCCAGTATATTATTATATTCATATATTATCTAGGGTAGTTCCCCTATGGGACAGCCCACTTGATCCCACCAATGCAAAATACATTTAAAATAATAATTTAATTAATATTTATAACACATAATATAGGTAATATTTTATTTATTTATTTTTAGTTTTCAAATAAATAACATGAAAGTCCCCCGTCAACGTAACGCGACACATAGATCATATTCCGTCGAGGCTTTGAAAATAGCATCGGCAAATATTATAAAAGAAAAGCAGCGGCTATTCATCAAATTCCAAAAAAATAAACTAATATTATTGTAGTTTAAAATATTACAAATTAGGCGTTTACAAAAGTAATTAAAGTGTTACCGAATATTTTAGTTTCATACAAAATAACACGTACCCTGTAAGGACAAGGGCGACCATATAATAATATGGTCACACAAAATTTTGTGCATTCAATACTCCAATATGGAAAACATGAATATATTATAAACTAATATAAGCTTTTAATCATCATTAAATTTATAATAAAATATATTAAAATTTTTAAAAAAAATATACAAAACTTTATTCAAAAAATTTTACGAACGATTTTGAGCTGGCAAATTTTCGAGAAAAAATATCGTTTTTTTTTTTTAATTGAAAAAATATGTTTACACCAGTATAGTTGCTTGTTAACTAAAGATCAAAGCTTTCTCAACTAGTTTGTGGCATTTTTCATGTGGCTATAAAAAAGGATCAATAACGCGCCTCATAACAATGTCGATAAGTGTTACCACACGGTCGCGCTCGTCCTTGGAGGGTTAACTGCTTGTTTGATACCTCTTCTGGCTTAGCCATTCTTCTAATCAAAATCGAAGTAAGTAGGTACAAAAATCCGAAATTGAAACAAATTTTCTCAGAGGAGTTATAGGACTGCTGGTATAACCGTCGTTTGTGATGTGGTGATAGGTACTATCCTTTATCCAAAATTCTCCTGAGGCACTTCATTTCACTTTTTGTGCCTGGGTTTTGGTCAAGCTCCAGGATTCACACAAATACAGGAGAATAGGAACAAGAGAACACACACGCTATATATGACGGCGAACCATTATGGAGAGAAGATGGACTTGGCTGAGGCATGTGTTAAGTATGCCGAATGATGGTTGGACGAGGAGGGAGCTGTAGTTCCTCCCATCGGGGTCCCGAAGATGAGGAAGACTCTCTCATACCGTGTTCCACTACTCCTTCGAAGCAGAGCTGAGGGATTTGGACATGGTGTGGGAGGAAGTCATAAACATTGCGCAAGATCGAGCGCAATGGAGCTAATGCTAGCTAAGTGGGGTCTAAGGGGAGATTTGATTTGATTGATTGATTGGTACCACCACATCACGAACGGTGCTATAGGCAGCCTAGAAGGTGAATATAGTTTGTACATGTCTCAAATAAATATTATTTAAAAAAATATTCTATTCGTAAGAAAGATAATAAGACAGGTAGGTACATACAGGTTTTCGTCGCCTGAGAAGGACATCTTTCCATAGAAGAAGCTTCAACTGCTGAGTGCCAGTGGCCATAGTTCTCTTCTCTACAGTTTGCAACCCATCTGTAGGCAAAACAATTTTCACGTCAATAATCAAAGGTCAAAAGGATTCATTATTGTGTTGTTGTTCAATGATTCATTGACAACGCAATACATTGCACAAAAATATAACGTAGGTAAAATATTGTATAAAATAATATTATGATGTGAGTACCAACTTATTACCTAATGTGTGAAAATGTCAATCAAAAAGGATACATGTGGCATGTGGCCGTAAACAATTTGAATTTTGCGAACGAATTTTTCGTCAATGTATAGAGAAGGAAGAAAATTAACTGTCCACTGGGACATAATATAAACAACTTATTATGTGTGAAAATGTCAATCAAAAAGGAGACATGTGGCCGTAAACAATTTGAATTTTGCGGACGAATGTTTCGTCAATGTATAGAGAAGGAAGAAAATTAACTGTCCACTGGGACATAATATATAAACAACTTATTATATGTGAAAATGTCAATAAAAAAGAAGACAATTTGAATTTTGACGAAGTGACGCTTTTTACATTGACGAAAAATCCGTTGATTGATACCATCCCCGTAGACAATTGAAATAATTGTCTACGGGGATGGTATCTTGCTTCTTTTCTACAAAATTGAGACTTCCTCAGATATAGGAAGATCCTTTTTTATTTTATATTGAAGAGGTCTTATTCTTTTATATTCCATCAAAGAATATATCAAATTAAGAGTTATTTTTAGAAGGCGGTTAAGATAAGAATTCAGTTTACTCAAAATTGTTTTTTTTTTTTTTTTGTAACATAGAATGATTCCCCTGTGGTCTTCAAACCTCATACTACTGCAGGCCCCCCACATTATTTCCTGGGCCCCGTTGCTAAAATTCATAATGCCCCCCCCCCCCCCCCTCATTACCAAAAAAAGAATTTTCGAGCCTTTTTTACAATATACATTTTTTAACTTTTATTAAGAATATTTTAGGTATTTTTTTTGCACCTTGAGTTACATTATTGGAGTTTTAGTAAGGATCCTTCATTTTTTGAAAATATAATTATAGCCTATGTTCAGCGCGGATAGTGTAGCTTCCCAACAGTGAAGGAATTTTTCAAATCGGTTCAGTAGTTTCGGAGCAAACAATCAAACCCTTCCTCTTTAAATATTATTATAAAAAGTGGACGGCTCATTTTTTCTTACTCTTCGTGAATAACCTTGGTGCTCTCACGAATGAGAAATATTCGATTTGTATGGAGCCTATACAGTTTTTATTTCTAAAGGAAAAGGTCCTAAGCGCCTAATCACTTTTTACCGATTAATTAATAAACTATGTTAAATAGAAATAAAAAAAGACAATGGATTTAAAGAAAATTAAAAGATACACATTTTGGTATATTTTAAAGCGTTGTTTATTGAGTAGATTGCCTATACCATTATGATTTATAAAAATATAGAGCAAACTTTGAAATTTTTTTCTACCGAGCTAAATTTGTAAAATATAAATTTTAAACTAAGACTTGATAACCAAAGCTCTAACTTAAAGCACACTTACTTTTTTGTTGTGCTACGATACCTATTAAGGGAACAACGTTTATATAAAAACAGCCATTTTCGAGTGTCCGGCTCTTAATTGTTACTCACAGCTGTTGTAGATTCAGACACGTTTTGTACGCAACGCACTGCAAATCCAATGGACCAATTTATATTACTCTGATGTAATATTTCATTGAATCATTGATACACATAAATCTAGGCCTAGTGATTTTATTTTGGTTTCATTTCTATGATTTATTAAAAATGTTCTACTTTTTAAATTATGCCCCCGTCCTTGCGGGCCCCCTTGCCCCACGGGCCCCGTTGCCGTAGCATCGGTAGCACCGGGCATGTGGGGGCCCTGTACTACTGTATGTGTATTCACGATAAAGTTTAGGTAGTTCGAACGAAATTAACTTTTTTAATTAATTTATAACTCTGAAAAGAATATTTTTTAAGTAAATGAGACAAATTCCAATTATTATTGAGATTGATCAGTAATCTTCACATTTTTCCGCATCTTACGTTTCTATAAACATTAATTTATTTTTAGTTATGGATCGAGAAAAAAATTCAGAGACGTTCTAGAAAAAAAATACCTAACGAAAAATCATCCTTAGCCAGCTAAACTTATTAAAATTCATTCTACATTAATTTCGGTGCAAAGTAGGTACCTACCCTTCAGTTTCAAATAATTGACAAGTTCTAAACTTAAAATTTTTCGTGAACCACCCTGCTTGCTTGGTGTGCAAAGATTTTATAAATGTTTTATATAGGTACAAATACAACTGCTGCGAACCCAGCAGAAATTCTTAAGAGCTTTAATATTTTGAAACTCTTAAGTTGATGTTATTCTTTTTTCAAATTCTAAAATTAATGGAACGTCACAAAGTATACATACCTACTTACTACCTAAAAAACATTCTGTAAAATATTAAGTACTACCTATAAATAGGTACCTCTACTGTTCGAAATTCAAAAACAATTTAGTGAGGAATGGCTACTGACTAGTAAATCATTTGGTACGTAACATCTTGATAATGTGTAGGTATTGTTTTGTCATGAAATGTTACAAATAAGTAAAATGAAAATGTAAACCTACGTGCTGCAACAATTTGGCATTTCGTTGCAAGAAGATTCAAAGACAAGTTTTATATTTGTAGATATTAAATTAAAAATAAAAACTTCCAACCACATAATATTGACATGTTTGAAGAAGTGGTATACCTATAGGTACATTGTTATATTTTTGGTTTCAAGGTTGTACAGTAGGTACCTACCCCGTGTATAACAAACCTTTGGCTCTAGTAATTATATTATAGATGCTATTATCTTGTATGGTAAGTATATTTATTTAAATAGATACATTATATCATCGCATCACATACAGGGTGCATGATGTAGGTTGTAGAGCACCAAAAAATTCTGGGTGATAGCAGGGGTCGTGAACAGACTTTTGAGTTTCTGACCCCTTTAAATATATACCCACACATAGAGTATAATAATACTACTTAAAATAGAGTGGCAACTCGAGCGTTTTTTGTAGACTGGGAATACAACGCCATATTTTGTTCATCGTACTAAAATTACGCGCATGCGCGCTTTCAAATCTTATATCCCTCAATATATTCAATTTTATCCTTAATTTATGAATATAAATAGTTTCAAAAATGACCTACTCTATTTCATCAGCAAATATATTTTTATTTTAACGTAACTTTTTAAACTTTTTTTACACATTCATGATTAAAATGTTAAATTAAAACAAATATACATCCGTTTTAGAAATAGGATAAGTCACTTTAAGAAACTATAAATATTCATAAGTTATGGACAAAATTGAATATTATGTCAGTGTGTTGATGAATATTTTACACTATATATTTTATGAAAAGTAATTAAAATTTGAGATGTTATAATGCATTAATAAAACAATCCAATAAAATAAATTATATTTATTTGTTTTTTATACTGAATGCTTTGACATAATATTTTTTTTAAAAATGAAATTTATATCACGAGAGAAGACTTAAAGAAAATTATCACAAAACTTCCTATTTCTTGAAATTTGTTCATCACTCAGACATTCCAATATTTAACCACATATTTTGCATTAAATTACGAGACAGATCGTTCAAACATCGCTGCACTGATGAAAACAAAACAATGCGACCTATATCGCAACACATGAATGAAAACAGGGAATAAAGCGTCCAAATATCATACAACGATACAAATAATATATTTACGTAAAATAAAATAACAAAACTTATCATATCATGCTTCGAAATATAAAGAAACTGACACATGGTGAAAAAAATATTTAAAATCGCGCAACACAATCAACAACTTCTTAGTAACTCAATCAACAGTTTCTTAGCAACTCAATAACAGCTGTCATGCGGCTGCGCGGCTGTAGTTCCAATAATTTCCGAAAAAAAAGTTCTGGCTCAAGGACCATGAGGTGTCAAACTTATCTGTCAAATATATTGTCTATGGTTTGTATGGAAGTTTCACTACCGTGTACCCACATAAGACACTAAAACTGCTAATATAAAGAAATATTTTTAAATAGTTAAGTATCCCGTAATTTGTAATCATCTTACCATAATAATAATACAGTAAAATTTTGATTTAATGTAGTCTGATCTTGCAATAAGATATGTACAATAACGTACCATGTTGCACATGCGACTAATTTCCTACTACGCCGCCATCTCTTGAATTTTTTTAAAGTTATGCAAATATAGAGGAATTATTGTTTTTATTACAAACTTATAGTCATGAACTGTCAAATTTCATCCCGCATCCCAATCAACAATAATTATTACATAACTAGTTCTTTAAAGGCGCCCGTGGCGCCCCTGGCCGGAGAGGTGAAAGTTCACCAAAAAAAGGGCATTTTGCCGTCGCCAATTCTCGTTCCGAGTAGCCCAAATGGCGATAAATCGCCCACGTTGGCAACACTTAATAATATTAGTTAGTATACCTGTATGTTCAACGCGCGTGCGCATAACGGCAAAACGCTATTGGTTGCTCAGAAGCATCCCCGATCCGCTGGATCAAAACTTGTTTGAGGGTGCGAGTGGCGCGCCATCTAGCGGCGTTAATGACATCAGTCAGTCAGGCAGTCAGTCAGTCAGTCAGTCAGTGAGTCAGTGTTCAAGACAAATATATATAGTAATACATTACATGTTTAGCTAATTTAATTCAGTTTTAATGTCGTAAACTGTAAATAATTCATGTAATATGTCAAAAAAAAATTATTCTGGGTTACATCGAAGTTCGATGAACGGGTCAGCTAGTGAAGAATATTTCACTACAAAAAAAAACAATATATTAACCCATTAGTTCATAAAAATAACACTCAAAGTGAACACAAAAATACACTCTTTGGTCTTTGACTCTTTCACAGTAAGCTACTTAAAGCTTGTGTCGTGAAAGAGGAAGATGGGCGGCACTTGAGATCGAACCCACGACCTCCGAACGAAACATATTTATGGAATAGTCAAACAAAATAATCAAAAATTGACAAAACAAGTCGCGAAACACTCTGTGTATTCGAAAAGGTAATAATAATTATATAGCGTTATGTAATTAGGATACCACAAAATAAAAGTAACGTGCAATTTATATTAACGACGCGACAAATAGTTGGTTTCTGCCTATAATCTCGTCGAGTTACCTGCTTGTCCGTGCGTAGAAAAACATCCGCAAAAAATCACTGGGTCTCATTTTATATCCTGCTCCGAGCCTAGCGGATATTTTCTTATGGTCCTCGGACTCGTGTTAGCGATTAGGAACAACCTGTTACTTATACGAGGATTTTTTAAAATAAATTAATTACCTAGGGGAGAAGTGGCATGTAAGGGCCAGGTTATGAAGGGGCCAATCGCTGTCAGAGTACCTCCCGTAATGGTTACAACGCATTCTTATTTTTATTTTGGTGGCCACACTGGATGTGCCTTTCCCGCTTTTAGTTGACAGTTCGGCGACAAACCGTAAACGGTGTGTGTGCGTTTGTTGTTTTCTCACCAGAAAAGTAAGTTTTTTACGTTTATTTATCATTTTTTTCACTCTGATGTTAATAATTTATATAAGATATCTTATGATTCAGTGCAACATTTACATCGTTGGCTTCCATTATTTGATAAAAACCTGTGTAACATCATACTTAAAATAGGTGGAAATTGAGGTTATTTTATTTTGACAAGCAATGGCATGAAGGGGCCGGCGTATGCGGTGATGAAAGGGCCGGTCCTTTCAATCCATGGCCCCTTCATCACGACGTTCTTATTTAAAAGTGATCGTTTTTTTAATCTTGTTTCATTTGTTTTTTGTGTTTATTTTTGCAGATTTGCACTTAGGTACTAAGTGGGCCCATGAGTCATGTGGAAAAAAGGTCTTTACAACTTTTTTTGCTCAAAATGTTTTTGAATTGGCTGGTATGAGTCCAAGTTCCTTTCTTATTCCTTTTCTATATTTTTATTATATCAATTTCATATAGGTATATTATGTTTGTTAAGTTGGTGTTTATGTTTGTTAATTTTTTTTATTTTTATAACTAAGAATATTTACAAAATTTTTCATACTCTCAGTTTGTTGGAGTTTATACTTATGTACATATATTTGTATGTTTTGATACATTAAGTAAACAGAAGTTTTAGATGTGTTTTATTAAGTACTGTCAATATGTTTATTTTAATCCATTTTTGTTAAATAAATTCGTTTAGTATGATATTATCTTTCGATTATAACACCGGCCCTTTCAAAACCACTTATGGCCCTTTCAATACTACCTAGCTATGAAAGGGCCAATTTTTGAATATTTTTGGAATTCAAAAAAGTTCTGCTTTCTGTTAGAAAAATTAAAAATACTGAATGCAATATTAACGCCAAAGGACCACACTTTAAAATAGTGCGCTTAAGTGCATTATATTCTTACTGTAAATAAAAATATGATGAAAACAAAAAAAATGGCCCCTCCATGCCCCCTCTCCCCTACGTACTTAGGTATTCAGTGAACATTTTTCTATACAAAGGTGATAGAATATTTTTAAATTATTTCTCAGATCGAACGATCCCTAACAATCTGTGACAAAAAAATATATCAACCTATACCTACCAATATCTTTTAATAGAATCGGAACAGGCCACGGAAGATGTGCAGAACTTATGCATCGTTAGGGCTTTTCTCCAATAATAGACTGTGAGTGTGGTCAGTGGTCATTGCCAGACGATGGAGCACATATACGAGTATCCAATGCTAGATTTCCAGGGCTTTCTTCTTCTTCTTTTTTTGTCAGCCGTCCCTCCACTGCTGGATGTAGGCCTCTTCCAAAGTTTTCCACCTTTTTCTGTTTTGTGCAGTTTTTGACCAGTTTTTCCCCGCGACAGGAACCACATCATCCACCCATCTCTTTTGAGGTCTCCCAATTGGTCTCTTATTTTCATAGGGGCGCCATTTTGAAATTCTGGGTGCCCATCTTTCATTTCCCTGTCTCGCCACATGTCCTACCCATTGCCATTTCTGTTTTGCTACACGGTCAACTATGTCTGCGACAGAAAAAAATAACAACTAATGACTCTAACAATCCATTACTCATGTTCGATTTTTAAATGGAACAAACCACTACGAGCTTACGACCGTCTTCTACTGTTATTTCGAAGGCTGGCTTAGTGTGATCACTTAACGTTAACAACGTTCCCCATTAGGTGGTAATGTTTAAATCTCCGATGCCTGCGACTTTTGTTCGTCGTCTTATCTCTTCGTTTCTTATTTTGTCTATGAGACTTACTCCTAACATTTGTCGCTCCATAGCTCTTTGTGCGCCTTTTCAGGTTTATTGGGATGTCTTTGTCTTTAAAGATATGTTTTGTAGCTTATTTTCAAGTTGCTGTTGTGTGGACTTAATATTTTAGTTTTGGAGATATTCATTTCTAGACCCACTTTTAGGGAAGCGTCATGCAGTTCTTTTATCACATTATCATTCAATTCTTCCAGGTCTTCGCTAATGAGAATAGCAATATCATCTGCGAAACGAAGGTGACTCAGGAACATACCATCAATCTTAATTCCCTTTTGATCCCAATCCAACGATTTAACGTCTTTTGAGTTTCGAATTTCCAGGGCGGTCTAACTGAAACATACGGGGCACTGAAGCTGACAATTGGCTATGAAATTTGCCTTTGAATGTTTAACCGCCAAGTCTAACGGCCTGTACCAGGATTGCCAGATGTTCGGTATTTTACCGAACTGTTCGGTATTTTTGCCCCATGTTCGGTGTTCGGTATGATAAAAATACCGAACTATGGAGAGTTCGGTAAGGATTTTTATTTTTCATAGGGAATTCATAACTTCCCGGACAGCAAATTTCGAGAAAGACCTTTTATTTTTGAAAAAAAATAAAAGGTCGATCCCAGGTGCCGACCATCTTCCTCTTTCACGACACAAACTTTAAGTAGCTTACTGTGAAAGAGTCAAGGAGTGTATTTGTGTTCACTTTGAGTGAGCACAGATTCATTTAAAAAAAAAAAAAAAAACAAAAAAAAAAACCTGGCAACCCTGGCCTGTACCTACACAACTGAACACGCGAGGTAACGTAACCAATGTCACGTTGCATGCAACGTATCAAAATTTCATAGTACGCGGTGCGGTGGTTCGACACAAACTATGGAAATTTGATACGTCGCATGCAACGTGACAATGTGAAAAAATGTGTAATTTAGTGATTATGATAAGGTAGCCATGTAAATAATTTTGATTAGAAAAAAATCTGTAGGAAAGGCCCTGTTCTAATTGAAAAGCGTTCTCGCTTCCGAGCGTCGAGCGATGATCGGGTGGACGCGTTTACAAATTTTTGTCTTTCGAATTTACGTTTGTCCGTCTTACAATGTTCTCAGTTTGAACGTTCCGTCCGCGTTTGAGCGTCCGATGCTCGATGCGTAAAAGTAGTATTATTATACTCTATGATTAGGCCATAAATAGACTAAAAGATCGTTGCAATAATAATATGGAAAATACAAACTGTATCATGGAAGAAGTAGGTAGGTAATTAAAACTAATTACCGATGGATGGCGCCAAAAAATGATTGTGATTCTAGACAGGTTGGTTTGAACAGGCCGTTTTAATTATATATAATTTCGTTAATTCATGTAAGTACTTTCAATTTTATATCAAGATAAATTCATGTGAGTAACTTATGGTCGAACACACAGTGCGTGTCCTTTAAAACAACAATTTCCTCGAGCGAATCCCAAATCGCCTTTACAATTAAAGATGCATCTACCCCTAGATAATACAATAATATACTGTTACATCTACCAACAGTAAAGATGTACCAGAACAGGTCCTTCTAAGGACGCCACGCAACTAGGGTAAGTCTACGTCTGTGTATCCTTACCCAAATAAGACTTGAATCCAGGTCTAGGAGAGAGAAGGTTAAAAAAAACAGACCAGAAAATCGGTCGAAAATTTATCTGATTCCTAGATAGATATTGCATATTTTTTAGATCACTTTTATTAATCGAATACTTTTATCAGCTTTCGCTGTATCACTTCTAGTTTAGAACATGTAAATTAAATAAAGAAGGATTTAAACAATCTTTGTGTGTAAAAACGTGGTCTATCGATCTATCATGCAAAAAAAGTATGATAATGAAATTATTGTTAAAAGTTGATAATTTTGAAAAAATATAATAAAATTTTGTGATCCTACTGCCAAATAAGGAAATGACCTAATGCAAAGAAAGAAGGCAACAGCTTTTAATGTTTAATTAAACAGTTGAAAGGTTAAACATTGCGGATTAAAAAATAATATAGGTACCACGTGTATGGAAATTTTAAACCTTTATGTAAACAATCGTATGTTATTTAATATATAGGTAAGTAGGTATTATTATATTCACAGCACGAATGTGAAATCCAATGACTTTAGTTATGCCTCGCATTTTAATATCATGTTAAGGTGCCAAATATTCTCTTGTTGGAGTTAATTTGTAAATTCTCTCAGCCAAGTAGGTACATGATTATATTATTACTAGCTTATACCCGTCTTGCTTTACGTTTTTTATTCCGATTGTCAGGCTTGATCGGTAGGTAATTAAACAGGTTCTAGTCTAGCTTCCCATTGCTTAACAGACCTCTATAAATAACTGACATAAGCACAGAAAAAGAAGAATGACACTTTTACAATTTTTGTTTTACCGACCTCATAATATTATACGAACCTACCGACATAATTTGCAAGTTTTCATAGAGAGCTCTGTGGTTTGAATCTTAGCTACATTCCCTACTTTGATAATTAATTAGGCATTCCACCCATAGAGGGTGATTTGTGCCTGTCAAACTTCAAAATCAAACTGCAATTTTTTTCATTAAATCTTTATTTATTGAGAATAATAAGATTTGAATAACATTTATACCTATGTATAACAAATCAATCTACAATTATTTTATTACATTTTCATACCGTAATACCAAGATTCCATTCAATGTTTACATGAGTAATTTTGTTTCCAAAAGATGACTTACTGTCTTTTTGAGAAATTTGTATGAAGATCCTAAAAAAATAGAGTTTTTTAAATAGCTCTAAATATATTAAAGTTAATGCATCAAATTGTATTTAAGAACCTTCTCCAGCATTTTGTACGGCTCTGGGCATATTAATATCTGACGTAGCATTTGTATTTTGAGCGTGATGTTCACATATACGGTAAAAGTATTGTCAAAGGCAAATAAAAAAACAAACATTTCTGAATTATTATGTAGATTAGCATGTGAGTAGTTAAAAAATAATTTGACGAGGTTTCGTTAAAATGTAGGTACACCTAATGGATATTTATTGTGTAACCGTATACCTATCCTATACTCTTGTGAGTTCAGAGACGTCTCTTGATTCATGGTGAACGGAAAATTCAGAGAAACTGACCATAATATAACGAAATGTACGTCTTCCTCTTTCTCTTCCTGTCCCTCACCCTTAGCCTACATATACTGCCTACGATTTTCTGTTGTTTATATTACTTTTACTTCTCACCTTCTTCTTCATATTATTTAGGCCTGCAATCCTTGAGGTAGGGTTTGCCTCTTGCGAGGTCCATTTCAAGCTTCCAGCTATCCTTCCACATATTTGGTGGTCTCCTTGAGAGGCATCTTCCATGTAATTATAGGCCATGCTATAAGGCGAGAGAGTCTGGATGAGTCCACTCTTCTCAGATGTGCGTACCAAAACCTTCTTCGCTGTCTAAGGTACTAAAACCTCGCCCTCGCATATTTCCCTTACTATCGAGTTTCTAATTACATCTCTGAGGGTTTTCCCGGCTATTTTCTTGAGAGTTTTTATTTCTGAATCTATCAGCACATTTTTGGACAGCTCTGGACTCGATACCGTACTTCATGATGATGGGTCGAACACACGATTTATAAATTTTAACCTCGGTGTGTCTATTCGCACGATTCTTCCATATACAGTTTTAAGACATTCTGATATTGAAGCAGCCTTGTTTAATTAATCAGTATCTTTGTCTGGAGATCGGTCTGCCCGCACAAAAGTCCACTCCCAGGTATTTTAATGTTCCACGGAGACACCTTCCACAGATACGTTGCAACCCACCTTCCACAGATACGTTGCAACCAGGGTTGCCAGGTGTTCGGTATTTTACCGAACTGTTCGGTATTTTTGCTCCATGTTCGGTATGAAAAAAATACCGAACTATGGAGTGTTCGGTATTTTTACTTTCGGCAATAATTTTCATTTTTCCTAGTGAATTTGTAACTTCCCGGACAGCAAATTTCGAGAATGACCTTTTTTTTCAGGGGAAATTTCTACTTTCTGGATAGCAAATTTTCAAAATGACCTTTTTTTTCAGGGGACATTTCTACTTTCTGGATAGCAAATTTTCAAAATGACCTTTTTTTGTTTTGGTTCGGTATATTTTTGAAAAAAACCTGGCAACCCTGGTTGCAACCCACTGGAGACCGAGAAAATACCACGCTGTTAGTCTTCTTAATTGAAATAGTCACGTTAAAAATCAGACATGCTTGATGAAAAGCTTACAGAAGTGACTGCAGGACCTCCTCAGTCTCAGGGAATATCACCGCGTCGTCCGCATAACAAATAATAGATATCGATGGCCTCTGCTTTCCCACCCTATATCCTTTTCCAATCGCTTTTACCTCTTTGATGTTGGTTATCACCTGGATATAGGTATCTCTCTCTCTAACGTTACAAAACCAAAACATGTTTAAGAGAAGCTGAACGAAATATTTTGCCTTCATCATTTTGCGTCCGTCCATGCCTTATAATAATATTGTGTTTTAGCCAACGTATCATTTACATAATTTATTGAATCATTACGAGGTAAGTGAGATGCTCATTGCTCAAGTAGATGATAAAGTGCGAAGATTAAAATGTAGGTACTCGCGGCTAACCAACGCTATTTTGATCTCATAGGTCTAAGCTATGTCACAGAATCTCTTTACAAACACAAAAATGTACTTACATAATTTAGCCATGCTCGGAGAGTTTGAGTTTTTCATATACCTATTTTTTGATAGGAGATAGAAAGGAAGAGCATAATGACTCTTTGTATTAAACGATTGACACAATAATTATTTGGTTAAGCTGTTAGATAATTTTGATAAAGTATTTGAGGCAGGCTGAATATGGGTAAAATACTCCACCTAAAATAGCTAAACAAACTTTAGATCTGCAGGGTAATTCACGAAAAAGTTTAAGTTTAGAACTACTGAAATATTTGAGACTTAAGGGGGCTTAGTTCAGGACTCCGCGAGTTCTTAACATACGAAACAAAAATTTACGTTTTATTGTAGAATGAACTTTAATTAAATACCTAGTTTAGATAAGTTGGTATGAGTTTTAAGTATTTTTTTTGTGGAACGTTTCTCAAATATTTCTCGATCCATAACTACAAAAATACAATTCTTTAGACACCCGAGTTGCGTAAAATGTGAAAAATGAATGAAAATCTTAAGAAAAATTGGAATTTTTCTCATTTACCTAAACATTTCTTTTAAGCGCTATAATGATCCCTTAAGAAACTAGTTTAATTCGAACTAAACTTCTTCGTAAAAATCAATGCAGAAAGAATACTTACAACAATGAGCAACACCCAAAAATTATAAATATTCAATAAGTTTTAAGCAACTTTCTAAGAAGTTATCTCAGAAAAAGAATCGGAGGTGTTTGACTCTCTTCTCACTACGGACTTCTTGACAATAACATTCGGACATTTGTTTAAAACAAAGACCACGCCATTACAAACAATAAGTAGGTAGGTACCTAAGAAATTATTATTTATGTTTTGAATATTTTTCCCACAACACAGTAGATAGTTCCTTACCTATATGATTTTTTGATTATAATATATTATTTGATAGTAGGTACTTATATATGCGAATGATTTTTTTATACAATATCAATGGGAAGTTTTCTGGGGAGCTTCCGACAATACACACTAGGTGGCAGAACTTCTAATCAGGTCTATTGTCAAATTCAGTGCTGCCAACGTAGAGATGTTTTTTTTCAATGATTTCAACGTTGGGAAGTTTGTTTTCCATTGCGTTGCTAAGAAGTTGTTGATTGAGTTGCTAAGAAGTTGTTGATTTTGTTGCGCATAAATTTGAGAATAAATCTCAGGGGTGCTGTTCTGTATTTTTTAATTTGTATTTAGGTAGGTATATAAAAAAAGATGAACAATTTTATTTGTATTAGTATGTAAAAAATGTACAATGATTACTCTAAACCTATTGTAAGTTATCAGGTATAATAATATATAAGTTGTTTAATTTGAAATAAACTAGAATGATATTTTGGAGGTTAGATTGTGAGCGACCATAAGAAGAAGAAGAAGTAAATCGCCCCCGTTGGCAACACTGAATTTGACAATAGACCGGATTAGCAAGGGCGCCTCTAGCGGAACAAAAAGGAAAAAAAACATCCCATTACAAAAGTTTAATAAAAACAGTAGGTAGGTATTTAGGTATGTAGGTATATACATGATTGGCCTCTTGAAATGCGGTAGGCATGCGATCTACGAAATATAACATAAATGAATTTTGGACTTTTCCGAGTGTTCGCAGGGCTAGGTACATGAAATTTTTTTTTTAATTTTATTATAGACCTCCACCCGGACTCGAGTGATTTTGGTCCATGAAATTTATTCGAAAGCACAATAATTGTTCGATATTCAATTTTCGAATGACAATATTCTTCGACATGTAAAAGAAAGTAAGTGAAAGGGTAAAATATTTGGTGTGATAAAGATAGCCATATTATTTCATAGTTAGTGTGAAATTCTTCTTTATAGATAGGTAAGTCTTTCTTCTCATTTTGGTAGGTAAGTATCATGAGAACATCAGGAGGATGCCAGACACGAGCCTGATCAAGCCCGGCTATCCGAATCAATAACTTTTTAAACTATACGACAGGTATCTAGTAGTTTAATTGAATCTTCATGTTTTGTAATTCTATCTACCTACATCATAATAATATAACACTTTTCTATACAGCGGTGTCAGTACCTATAGCCAGCGGAATTTATTGCCTGAAGCAATTTTTTCCAGTCAACCGGTCCCGTGTAATCTGAGACAGGCCAACCTCGGGTAGAAATTTCAAGTGAAAAAACACTTATAAAAACTCTGACCCTACCGGGAATCGAACCCGGGACCTCGGATATCAAGTCCACGCAAGTACAACCAGGCTACTGAGGTCTGTATATATGATATATTGAAAAAAATAATAATTTTGGCTATTGCTTATTGCAATCGATAATTTAAATTTTATTACACTTGCACACTAAGTAAAGTACAAAACCTATTCAATATAATTTCTCCTAAAATCCGTATATTTACGAAACGCATAAAAATAAATCGAATACACAGAGATTCTTAATAATTACAATATGAACAAGACAAGAATCCCAACAAAATGCAACCAACATGCAACACGGGCATTCGGTGAATGCATTTGCATATTGTAACGTATAGATATGAACGTGTGCATATTGTGCATCTTATCATAAAACCGGTTGCGGCTATTAATAATTAACAAACTATTCATTACTGGTGGCTGAAAAACAATTTGATTGTGTCACCTATACATTATTTGGTGTCTTTCATAAAGCCTTTATATTCAAATATACAGAAGCTTTTGGGGAATAACGAGCCTGGAGGTGATGAAAATGACTCGTTTGACGATAAAGAGTTAGAAAATGTATTCTATAGAAGACGACATCAAAATAGGATTACATGGTGCGTGTTAAACTAAAACAAAGACTTTGATTAGACAATCCACGATACGACTATGGTCCTCTTGAAAAAAACCTTTCGAAAAGAAACGCAGAACCAACCATGAACCATCTAGTATTCATTTATTTTTTCATTTTGCCATTTCATGCCATTAAAAAAATAAAGATGTTTACAAAAAGTGAGAAAAAAACAACAAACTTCAAAATTAACAATAAAAAAACGTGACATAATATTATGTAGATAAAAAAAATTTCATACAATCAACAGAAAAAAACTTAAGTAAAGCAATGCATCATACTATTACGTAACATAGGCAATAAAACTATAGGTATCAATGTTATGAACATTGAACATTCAGAATCAGGATAGTACCAAAATGAGCAATACAAAGGAGCCGTATTTCTAAAAATGATATGTTTCAATGTCCATGTTTTACATCCATACAATAGGAAAGATTTATAATCTTCTACATAACAAAGATTTAGGTATATATTATTATTTTGTACGTTGTCTCGCTTTTGAATCAAAACACGTGTGTTTATTTACCTGTGAATTGTGTTACGTTCGGTGTATTTAATATTGTTTTATATTTCCGCATCAGCTATATATGTATTATGAGGAATTGCCATGTTTACAATTTATTATTATTCTGTTCCTCGCATATTTTTGGAGTTCGTGCATCAAACTCCTACGTTATGTATCATTTATTATAAATCCCACATTATAATAATTGGTAAGTTCATCTGTAACTAGGAAATTTCGTTGAAACATTCATAACCCCACACACATTCACAGGATACAACCATGAATTTATGTTGCTATGAGAGTAAAGGCGTCCGAGGTTCATTGTGCCTTTTCTGACCGGTTGAGGTTTAAGGACGTGAGGTGGTCAACCTCACGGTCCCGATCTGATTTTTCGATTTCCTGCCTCTTACAGGATGCTCGAAAAAGCAGCAAAAAGAGCAGAGGTGCTATTCTTAGCCGGCAACCCCACGGCACCTTAATCCTCAACCGGTCAGAAAAGGCACAAAGAGCCTCGGACGCCTTCGAGCGCAATGGAGAGCTCTTGATGCCTCCCTATGCTCCTGAGTGGGGCCTAGGCCTCCCGCATTTTGGATTGGTTTGGGGGGATCCGCCGCAGGCTTGATTTGTGTGTAACTGGCTTTTCGGCAATCTGGTTAGGGTCGGCTTTGTGCGGATCGGATTTGCTACGGATTGGTCTCCTCCGGGCTGGCTTGTGGTGTGCGGGGGGGGGGGGGGGGGGCTTAAAAGGGAGAATGTTATGTGTTATGTTATGACAATAAAAGTATTCGCGGAATTTTTTGTTTGTGATACTGTATCTAAGGTTCCTACATACAAGTTTTGCTACGGGAAGAAATGTCAAATTGTCCACAGTACCCAACGTGGGAAAGTAATATTGGGACCCTGATTTCAAGGACGATCAAATAAAAATAATTAGGTACCCTATTCTATTGTAAAATAATAATAAGGTAAAATAAATCATTTCAATGAACCTACTCTTTTAAAATTGTTTTTTTTTATATATTACCTAAAAGTAGGTACCTAAAAAATTTTTGTGTTGGTTATTTTTTATAAAAGTCGTTTGATACGCTTAGCTGCTAGTATCTACATACATTTATTAAGTGTCGAATATTGAAAAAACATCAACAGGTCTCACGTAAAAAAAACCAACACTGGATATCTACAATAATTATAAAATTCCAACGCAGTAGATAAAATTATTTTTCTAAAATTAATAGTTCATAATAATTATTTCAATAATTCTAAAATACCACGAAAGAGGTTAGACGCACATAAGATTATAGCGGCGTTGCATAAAAAAATATGAGTCACGTGTAAATTTAAGTGCGAGCAAAATTAAATTAACTCCCTACCTATTGGTAAAAAATGCACTGAGTAATACCGATGCAAAACAACACTGATGCAAAAATACACCAAATGGTTCAGAATTTCAATTTGAAACGACATTTTATAAACGACAACTCAAATATCCGTTAATTAAAAATATTAATAACTTGAGACTGACCATCAAGAACGCCAATAAGGCGAAGGTCAAAAAAATATTAACAATATTATTTTACTGTTGGTTACGGTTCAAAATTTGGACACAATGGAGTAAAAGCGCTGAAAAATCGGTGAAAATTATTTTATATAAATGTTTTCGCTATTTTCGCATCTTTTCATCGGTGTTTTTAGGTCAAATATTCCATAGTGCACCGTCGACATTTTGTCAACGACTGGATTTGTTATATTTTAATTGCTGCATTGACGACTCTGAGTATACCTGAATGAAGGTCAATGGACTATTAACAAAATGTATGTACATACATACATAATATGTATGTTATAAAATACTCCATATCACTAACATGGTCAAAGTGAACTGGCAAACGTGCTAATAAACCATTTCTATGACTATATCATTTACAAAATATAATCGAGTGGTATTATTATTTACATCCATTGAAAATGGATTAGGATTCCTATATTTTTATGGCCCCGTTGCGTTCGCCTGATGGGACCCTATTCTCGAGTTTCGATCGATGGGTTTTGTAATAGAATATTTACTACTTTCGTGTGTTTTCTTTAACACGGCATGAGAGGGTCCTCCGCGTCTTCGAGACCCTGATGGGAGGAAAAACAGTGCTCTCCTCCGCCAACTGTCATTCGGCATCCTCAACACATGTCCCAGCCATGCATATCTCCTCTCCGTAATGCTGTTTTCCCTCCCATCCGGGTCTCGAAGAGGTGGAAGACCCTGTCATACCGTGTTCCGTTCCTTCGAGGCAGAGTTGAGGTAAATGGACTTGGTGTGGGAGGAGGTCATATATAAGCATTGCGCAAGATCGAGCGCAATGGGGAGCTCTTGTTGCCTCCCTATGCTCCTAAGTGGAGTTCAAAGTGAGTTTTGATTTGATTGATTGATGTTTTCTTAAAGGACTCATACGAAAGTCATACAATTTTTATTAGAAAACCCATCGATCGAGATTCGAGAATAGGGTCCGCGGTCGTTTTGACCGTAGAAACCCAGAAGAAGAAATTCTTCAATAAGTTAGTAGAAAACCGAGAACTGTCACACTATCAGTTAACGAATGACTAACTGACATTCGTGTGGTCGGTAAGTTCCGCCAGTAAAATGTAACCGAAATTTGACTAATTAGACTAAGGACCGATATATTATAACTCAATTTTTTATTTAAATTTAACACCTAATAGAATTGTAAGCGCACTCTAATTTGCACATAATTCATATTATGTGTGCAATGCTTGGTGTACCAGCAGTAATTAAACCGTGTGATTATATAGGCAAGTGGAATTAGGTGTGCAACTGAATTATCTGGACAAGTTTTGTGATGTAAGTTGCAGTCTGCAGTAGAATGGCGTATGGCGACCATAAACAGCTAATTAGACCTAAGGCCACCATGGATACAAACTTGTCTTGTAGGGCCCTTCAACTAGATGTTATAATTCACTTTTGAATGTCAAAAGATTTTTCTTCACTCTTTACATATGATATTGAAAATAAACATGGGGTATGGCGTATTTTCATCTTTAAAATCTTCTCTGGTATTAAGGAATGTAACCTATCGAGTATACCAAACGCCTTCTTAATTATTTCCTTTATTTGTGGATTAATTTCAATCTCAATTAGGTTTCCCTCAACGTCGGTCTTCCCTGGAAACTATGGCATATATTTAAGACAGAAAAACTAAATGCGAGTGGACAATTTTTCCTAACATGGCAGGACGTCCAGGCTACTAGCTTGGGGAAAATTAAATAATCGCCAAAAAAAACATCCAATTTTTGATGTTTTTTTGGCGATTATATGCAAGGAAGATAATATAATATAACAGAAAAGACTGTCGATGAATTAGACAGAAGTATAGATAGGTATATACCTATCCTGAAGATTGTTTCCTATACGATTTTTTGGTAATGCTTTTATGTTGTAATTCAGGTATATACCTATACTTAATTATGTTGTGAATAAGTAGGTACCTACGAATGAGATTTACGTTACGCATATTTTCAAAATTTACAAAGATTGAGTAGAGGACATAAATAATATTATATTTATATCCTAGAAAATTCCAAGGTTTGGGTTTTCCGACCATCTTCTTCTTTCACGACCTAAGCTTTTGCTATGTCAGAGATGGAAGGGCACACAAAATCTGATGGAAAAATTATGAGAAGGTCGCCAGACAATCTGGAGAGATTACTGTTGCCGCACATACACTTATTGATGGACCTCGTAAAATTTACATACGAAACTACTGTAACTGATGACCAAGATCCAAGATTGACAAATATGAAGGAAAAGTCCTGAAATCTTAAAAACTACAACAGGCAACAGCCACCTTTTTGTCATAAAGCACAGGACAGGAAACGCGAAGCCCATAGTTTAAAAACAGATAAGTACCTAGTTGAAAATTTAGTCCATACGAGGTGGTTGATAGACCAGCGGTTACGACGCCGGCTTTCGCACTGTTTCGTGCGGAGGTCGTGGGTTCGAATCCCGGCCGTGTCGACCATTTTCCGCTTTCACGACACAAGCATTTGCTTACTGTGAAAGATGATTCATTTAAAAAAAAAAAAAAAAATGAGAAGCGATGTTCCAATCAATTCTCCCTTTTTCTTGGCTCCTCTCACAAGAGATCTCTGCGCTCAATCTCACGCAGTTTCGATGACCTCCTCTCACAAAAATTTAAGATGTTTGCTACCATAAAATTAAATCTGTTCAGATTTTATATAGATAACTTATAATGCATTAGGTACTTATCGTTCGCCTATAGCGAAGCCAATTGGTTGACCAGATTAACGATAATTAATAATTTGATCATAAGGAAATGATCGGAAATCTGATCTAAAAAATAAATAAAAAAATTGTGTCACGTTGCTACCGTCATGCTCCGAAATGGCTCGACCGTTTTATATATATTTTATATTATATTTGGTGGATATACCTATAAGAATAGGTCGTTAATTACACTGTCTGCCGCTAAGTAATTTTACGGTGTCCCTATCCAGATTCTTTTTTCAATTTATTTTTGTCAATTTTGTATTTATAATTTTCATTTATTTGTCTTCAAAAATTATACTAACCCAAAATTGTCCCCTCTACCCCTCCCTCCTTTCTTCCTATATGAATACGTAAGTGTGTGCTGTTTCATATAATCCTAATAGATGGCGTTACACTAAGTTGACTTAATTTAATGGACTTTAATTCAGCTGATAAGTTAACACAATGAATAATGATTATTCATTCTGAGGCTGGACGAAGCTCGAGGGTTCAGCTGGTTAATAATATATTCACAATATTTACTAGTTAATAATAGTTAAAATGATAAAAACATTAATTACGATGTCGTTACAACAGAAACAAAATACATAACTATATAGACTCAAAATACTTGACCGCTATAAGGAAAAGACTGTAATAAAATCTCCAAGGATTTCAATACTAAAAATACTCGTATTGTACCAAAGATTTATTTTTAAAGCATTATTATTTGAATAACGAGTTTGGTTTTTTTTTTCAAGATTATCACAAGACAATCAATTACTTACATTAATTCCTATACATATTATAATGTCATAAAAGCGTCATGGCATTTTCCATACCGAGGTAACAAGCGGTAGAGCAAAGCTGGGTTTCGCCAGACTCGAAAGCAGCGCGATACCTGAGCATATTACGGATGGATTCACTCACATCTATATATTTTTTTCGTCCCAACATTATTTTCAACCATTCCTATATCCCAAAGAACCCATCCATAGCTAATACGCCTTATACAATAAGACTTGTCATTCGTTCAGAATTTTCTTCGAGAAATTCAAAGCCATCCAGAATTCGCACAATTAAGAAATGCATAACCAAAAATATAGCTTTACATCTTTTTTCAGGTTGTATTCCAAACCGTATTTACATTTTCAGAATTATTCTTTATTTTTATTTTTAGAACCATCAACAGGGTCTCCACTTAATTTGAACTAAATATCAAAAGATGAATTGAAAATACCAGCAATGCATTCAGTTCATAGTAGCTATCCGAATAATGCAGTTTCATTTAATATTTTGGATTTGTATTTGAGTCAATATTTTGTTCTTCCTTCAAAGCAGAGTTGAGGCATTTGCATGGACATGGTGTGGGAGGAGGTCATAATCATTGCGCAAGATCGAGCGCAATGGAGAGCTCTTATTGCCTCCCTGTGCCCCTAAGAGGGGTGAAAAGGAAAATCGGATGGATTGATCTATATTTCTCGTTAACAATAAAAGCACTTCTACGTTTACACCTACTTATATTAATTTTATAAAGACCAAAAAAGATTTTTTTTTTATTTAAAAACCCCTTATAATTGAAAAAATCAAAGTAAATGTTCATGCAGGGGGCGTCAATCGCGATTCCAGGGCAAAAAGAGGTTGCCCACCACTGACATAGATCTTAAGGTTTAAACATAGAAAATCTTAATGAGAAGTCATGAAATGAGAATATTCATACAAAAAGTTGACTGATTATGGACATGTTGGTATCTTGACTTAATTTTCTAGCCTACAAGTTGTTATTGCTGGACTGACAGTTCGAGATTCCACCAAGAACATTGGGCAATCAAATGTACAAGTTGAAGATAATATTTACCAATTTTAACACCAATCTTCTCTTCTTCTTCCAATGAATTGTCACTAAATATTAAACAACAAATAACATAAAAGATATTATTAATTAACTTGGACTATTATTTATTTATTATTTCACTTTAAATTGTATTTATTCCAAAACTTAAAAATCCACCATCAAAATAAAACGAATTCATTTAATTAATAAAATAGGTAACACAATAATATTTTTAAAACGTTAAAGAAATCTTCAAGAATAATGCACGCGCAGACTACGAACTGAATTCAGAGCGCAGCACATTGCGCAAGAAACGATCAACAGAGAAGTCGTCAAACAACTAACGAGAAGGAGTGAGAGGGGAGTGCTGCTTTGTTTTGGCTGTGTTGTGATAGAGTGGAAGGCTTGAGAAGGCAGAAAAGGTAGAGTATGTAGCGCCATGTCGGACACACACTGGCATAGCTGAATATGCAGATAAATCTGCACAGATAAATCGTTGCTATACCTACAGCAATTATGGTACTTAACCTTTTTTTTCAAATTACGCGGGCTGCACAACACCCCCTCCCTCCCCCTTAATCGCATATTTGAGTTAATTAGAGATAAAAAGATAAAAATATTAACAAGGTTAAATACTTTTTGTGGGCATACAATGATACAACGTTCATAACCTAGTTTTTTTAACTCTTCTTTAAAAAATCCACTTAAGGTAGGTATTGTTAGCAGCAAATAGTTGATTGTAGTATGTATTTAGTTAAGTAGGTAAGTGATGTATGCCCGAGATCGACTTTTTGCGTATCCACAAGGGTTTTTCAATAGAATCGTCCGTACTTTGGCTATCAACAGCGGCCATTTTATTGAAGTGAAATACATCCACCATATCAAAAAATGCACTTAGGGTCTCAGAATGAAGAATCTAAGAAGCATTGCTGGGAAAACCCTCAGAGATAGAATAAGGAATACGAGGGTACGGGAAATATGCGAGGTTGAAGATATAGTGAGATGGGGAAGGCAAAGAAGAAGATACTGGTATTGCACATGTGAGGAGAATGTACTCATCCAGACTCCTTCATATTGAATTGCACGGCCAACCCCACGGAAGACGACTCCCAGACATACCACCAAAGAGGTGGACAGACAGCTGGGAGTCGACCTCGCAAGAGGCAAACCCCACCTCTTAATAACAGGTCTTCAGGCAGAATATAAGAAGAAGAAATACATCAAATTAGCTGTAATTCATTTAAATTTATTTTGCCAAATTTGAAAAATAAAAAAAAAAAACAATACGTGCATATTTTATCCAAAACGGTATTACGTTCGACTAACATTGGCTTATTTTACCGTCATGATCCATCCATATGCTCACTGCTGCTGAAGGTGGTTCGTAAAGACAGTCCTCTTCAGGTTTCATGAAATGGAATTGCAACTTTTTTAAAATCATATTTCGGATAAAAAGTGTGCTGGGCCGCACAGAAAAACTTGGAACGACGAAGTATACGATACTAGGAAGGTGCTTGGTGGTAGTCCATTTTAAATTAAAATGAAAAGCAGTCTTAATTTAATATTATTATTTGAAATATTTTAATATTTATTTATCGCATTAAATACAAAACTGTGAAAATAGGTTGGTTGGAAGAAATTGCCCCAGGAAATAAGCCCGCCAATTTTGGTTTATTATTTTACCAATAAAGTGTTTATTATTATTATTATAAAATCCCTGGAGATTATTAGTAGCCCTCTATTAAAAAACCATTGAGTGATTTACATACCTGCCTACATATTTATTTTCAAATCTACCCAAGATTCCTTTTGAACCATTTTTTTTAAAGACAGTGATTGTCTGATTGTGTCTGTGACTGATTGATATTCCATAGGTATATAACGCAAATTTGTTACAAAAAAAAATTGTAGAAATAATACCTTTTTGGAATACTCCTCAACGGGTTTATCGGTCCTCACTCACCTACAGATATAACTGTGCGGGAACTATGTTTTTAAACAACAACAAATTTATGACTGTATAAACTATTAATACTGATACTTATGTATTCTGTATTCTGAACTCGATGCACTGGTAAACAACCTGCACTAACACCGCTACTGCCATTTCTGATAATATTATGTAGAAATATTGATTCGTCAAATAATGTTGGAGGTGAATTTATTTTGCTAACGATTTAATATCGCACAGGAGATTAAAACGTTCTAGTAATTGCGGTTAAAGTTAAACGCCGCCGTCTTGATGACAGTAATTTCTTAACGAATGTGGAAATCGCATTCTTGGGCTGACTGTAGGAAATCGAAGAGATTAATAAAAGCAATTGCGAAATGTTTATAACGTTACAAAATTAAAAAGGTTTTTACTCCTAAGTAATTAAGGCTTTAATATATACTAACCACTATGCCGCTTGTAAAATAAGCAATATAAATTGATAATTCAGATTATTAAAAAAATAAAAGTAAATTTAACTACCTATCTATAATATTGATAGTGAGAGAGGTCTTCCACATCTTCGAGATCCTGATGGAAGAAAAAACAGCGCTCTCCTCGGCCAACTGTCATTCGGCATCCTCAATACATTTCCCAGCCATGCCCATCTCCGTAATGGTGGGAATGATGTGCCTACGCTGGGTGCGCCGGCGTATAGAGTCGTTCGTGATGCGGTGGTACCATCTTATACCCAAGATTCTCCTGAGGCATTATGACGTTATTAAGTACCCTCCCAGCACTCTAATGATACCGTAAAATATAGTCATTCGGAATGGACAGTAAGCTTCGTTTATGCTCAACTTGCTTTCCCACCCGACAGACGTTGTCCTATAGTCCTTACCGTGAATATTGATTTAAAATTTGTAATTTGTAAAAAAAATACGTTTAAAATATATACCTATGAATGTTAAAAAAATATTTCTGAAAGCTCGAAAAAAATTCAATCCTAAATCTGCGTACCATTAATGTCAATGGTTAACAATAATTTTGTTGTTATAGATTTGCATAGATGGCGTTGGCGTCGCAGGAAATCCGTTCCATACTATCTTTAATATTATATCTTATATTATTATTTTTTTCAACTTTTTAATAGCTATTCTGTTATCCGGAGCGGAGAAGAATCCAATAAACCTAGCATCGTAAAAATCTGTTTAGCCGATGTCGAGTTATAAACGTTCGCACTAACCCGACTTTCTTATAGATTATGTTTGAAATTTGAATGTTATTCTATTACTTCTGAAAGCTCGAAAGAAATTTTTTGAAAAAAATGTTTTGAAACTCAATGGTTGTCAAGTGGGTAAATAAAAATTGTGTCGTTATGGAATTTTTCATAGATGGCGTTGTTGTCAGTAAATCCGTTCCATACTAACTTTAATATTATATTTTATATTATTTTCTATTCCTTTTTCAAGGTTTTATTAGTTATTCTGTTATCCGGAGCGGAGAAGACTCCAATAAACCAAGCATCATAAAAATCTGTTCAGCCGATCTCGAGTTACATTTTTCTATGCTTACTAATTTTTATTTAGGTATTTAGAAGACTGATGGAGACCAGCGTTGCCATATCTACCAACTTTTCGGTGATCTAGCTATTTTGGACCTTGCTGATGCTCATCTACCGATTTCAGTCAGAAAAAAACTACCTATTTTGGAAGTTTCCGTTATGAGAATAGGTTTTTTCATAAAATGACGTTTTTTTAGCGAAATTCGACCTTTTGGGCCTTTCCGGGTACCAAAAACCAATGTACCAATTTCTACCACTTTTTGGCTGTTTATCTACTTATTTCTTAAACTTTGGGTTGGCAACACTGCTGATTGAGACCTTATTTCATTACCATCATAGCTCGCGGTGAATTTTATGAAACTCCCAAAATATACCTGTGCCGTAGGAAATGCATGAAATCTTGCAGGTGTAAAAGCAGTATGGTGCGTGCTGTAATTCAATTATTTTATTGGTTTCGGTGGAGGTGGACTGTTTAGGCCAATTACCTGTAGGTAAAACAGGTGAATGTACGCAGTTTTTATTTTATTTTTTTTATTTAAAGGTAAATTACACAGTATACCTATTACATAGATTAAAGTAAACATACAATGACATATATAATAGAATAAAAATTCAGGTTATTCAGATGTAGGCGCCTTAATACTTGATTATTATTTGATTAATTCCCACACTTACAAGCATAGATTTAATGAGAGAATAATATTGGGAATTTGATTTAATAATATTAATTATGTTATTAAAATATTGTTTATAAATTGTGTTGCGCGAGTATCGATATAACTTATAGAAAGGATAATTAATTCGAAGTGCAAGTATAGAAAGATTTTGTCACTAACCAGCTGTACTTTATACGATTAATTTTCTGACAGGGGATTGAAAGGGCCCTTTACACCTTTTCAGACCCGCCTATTAATTTTTCCTGATTTTGTCTATTTGATATGTGTTTTATTTTATACACTTAATTAATAAGTACTTTGTAATAATGTACATACTTTGACGACTCCGCTCAAAGTGCTCAAAAGAACCCTAGGGATAAGATCGTAAATAAAAAAGGAAGCGACAATCCCACTAACCTTGCGCAATCATCACCTTTACCAGGAACAAAGCTATCTGCCTCGAGGGAACGGAAAATTGTATGAACGGTCTCCTGCTTTTTTGGGACGCCGATGTAAGGAAATGGTTCAGCGCTTTTCCTTATCCACTTTGCTGTTATTCAGCATGTAGCTTGAGCTTGCCTCCCTAATATTTAACATAAAGTATGTGCATAATCTGAAAACGGGTGTACCCTCTACTAGTATATATAGGTAATATAATATAATAGCAATATATGTAATTAAAGATATTGAACTCGCATTTTGTAGGTAAGTACATGGCAATGACGATATTGTAAATGCAAGGTGCTGCATTATGATAATGTGACAGTCATTATTTTACAAACGGCTGTTTTTGGAGGACCATCAGCTTGAGACCAAAATCCATCTGCTTCGCTTTTTGAACCGCTGCGTTCATTCCCTATAATCTATAATCATAATCACAACAAAATAATCAGCTTGCAATGGCGACAGATGAATTTTAAACATTGCTATTATATTGACTTAACCTTCATGTCTTTTAACAGCTATCATCCTCAGGAGGCGATTGGTAGACCAGTACCACTAGGTAGTATAAGTTTTCGATGATCGAATATCGAAACGATCATCGTAAGACTTTCGCAAAATTTCCATACAAAAATGATCGAACGATTCGATCGTTTGATTTTAGAACACTAATTGCACGCTAATAAGCGCTTATTAGCGTGCAATTAGCTTTCGATGAAACTCGTACTAGCCCCACAGCGTTATCAGTTATGGGCTTTTGTACGCACAGCGTACTTTTTAAAGGTCGTGGGCTCGAATCCCATTTCCACTTTCATAACACAAGCTTTGGTTTATGTTAAAGATGTCGAAAGTGTACACGACTTGCGTGAGCCCGGATTTATTAAAAAAAAATAACTTTCCTTCTGCGTTCCTTCTCCTACCTACTATTAGGTACCTAATTATGCGAATGTCGCCTATATGTAGGTATATATTATTTTGATCTCAAAGAAGATTTATAAGTATCTAGTCAAAATCCAAGAGAGGATTCATAATTATTTCGAAAGTCGCTTCGTTTTCGAACTCACGAAGAACTGTTCTTTGTTGATGTTGTTTCTTGTATAGTACCTACTTCTGCAATGTTTAGTAAAGACCCTGTAAATTGTTGAATTTTTGAACATTTCTCCATAGGTTTGTTATTTCTTCACGGCTTAATGAACGAAAAGCATATAATACTCCCTGTTATCCGCAGTTCGTATTTTTAAATATAACCAACTACCCACATTTTCTATAAAATCTAGAGGACGTATGTACGTATTTACTTATTACCTAGCTACGAAGCTACGTATTACATAGTGTATACATTCAACTGGAATTGCAAATAGGTACGTACGCAGATCGGTAGGCATGCACATAGATATTGGACTGGGTATTTCAAAATGTAGGTATATTCTCTTCAGATAATGAATGCCTATTCAGCCTTGGTAAGATCTATCATATTATTATGTACTAGCTTATACCCGTCTTGCTTTACGTTTTTGATTCCGATTGTCAGGCTTGATCGGTTAAAGGCAATTAAACAGGTTCTAGTCTAGCTTCCCATTGCTTTGTAGACCTCTATAACTGACATAAGCACAGAAAAAGAAGAATGACACTTTTAATGTTTATTAAAATTTTGTATGAAGATCCTAAAAAATAGGGTTTTTAAATAGCTCTAAATATATTAAAGTTTATGCAGCAAATTGTATTAAAGAACTTTCTCCGGCATTTTGCACGGCTCTGTGCAGATTCATATCTGACGTAGCATTTGTATTTTGAGCGAGATGCTATGACATACGGTAAAAAGCAAAATAAATAAAAAAACATTTCTGAATTATTATGTAGATAGAGAAGGAGGGACTAATGCGAGTTTTATTTAATTTCCCAATTTACCACGCAACTTTCTTAATTTTTTCTTTCATAAGCCAACACGACAAAAAAAAGAATTAGTGAAATCGGTTCAGCCGTTTAGGCGTGATGCTCACATATACGGTAAAGCAACGACAAAAGGCAAATAAAAAAACATTTCTGAATTATTATATAGATAATCTACGTAACGTTTGTCATGAATCACGATTTTAATTGGTGAGTTACTCATAAAACCGGCTTGTATCTATGAAAAATAGAATAACTGTGAAAGACATGTGAGTCAAATTCGTAGTGTGGTGATATTCTCTACACCTACCCCACAATTGACATTTAATAGAATGCTTGAAATACTTGTAGTGAACTATAAGCTCATAATACAATGCTGCGTCTGGCACAAATCGTCCCTCTAGGGATGGGATGCCATAAACATAATAATAATAATAACAATGCTGCCCTTATGCTTTGCAACGACAAAAGTAAAAACTGTAACGCAACGTCTTTTCTCTGGTCATAATCCTAGGAATAGTTGGCAGCAATGTTTACCACTCTTTCTCTCCAGCTATATCTATAGATTCCTTATATTTAAAAAAAACTATTCAAGTAGGTGCATAATTGAAATAATAAAATATCCTGTATATGAAATATTGACTACAGGTACTTATTTCATTTCCATATCTGGATATATCAAACTCAAAATAATCGCCGCAAATTGTTGAAGAGTTCTGCATCTAACTTGACATCAATGGTTGGTGTGTTATAACGTCAGGTTGCAAGTAACAACATCTAGTAGATTATTACAGAGCGGATAAAAATCAACTTGATTATGCAAATAAACTCACCTTCATAGTTTAACAATACTCTCTATTTTGGTGGTTCAACTTAGCCCATAGTAGGATTCGAAACCTACTGAGATACTCACTTGACGTTGAAAGGCATTGGAATCAAAACAAAACTACACCACTACAATATAATTTTAAAAAATATATGAAGTTACCTATAAGGAAATTTTCAATGGATCAATGCAGGTATATCAATATCAAATCTAGGTATTTCTTCTTATCCTTATTGATAAATGCCATTCTCTATTAAAATTTAAAAAAAATTGAACCAAAATGTACATAGGAAAGAAATTCAAATGTAAGTTATTGCCTTCTGAAAAATGTCAAGTTGTTCAACGTAGAACCATTTAAATAGTAATATTATTTATGGGTATGAATAAATGAATGAAAGAATTTTTGTTTATTTTTTGTCCAATCATTATTTAATTCATAAAACATAAAATCAACAATTGAAACATAATATGTATAATCTCAAAGTTTTTTGTTAGATCTAGCAGAGTAAAAAAATATTCTCTTAAACAAATGGAAACCAGAAAAGATATTCCGACCCACCGTTATAAAAAAAACTATTAGTTATTCACTTCTTAACCCAAAAGTATTAGGTATATCATTTTTATTCCATAACCGAAATAAAAAATTTAAAGTTTAATTAAATCTGATGCTAGAACACAGAAATCCATACAATAACCTAGAATCCCGACTCGCGTTCAAAAGTGTAGCCTAAATATTGCAGCTTTTGACAGTTTGGTTCCCAAAAGAATGTGGTACAGCGTATATTTATTCAGTAGTTTTCTCGTGTTTTTTACAATAAAACATATTTTTACATTGAAATAAGTGAAATTAGATCATTTTTAAGTTTCTTTATAAATGTACTGTCAAAATTGCCGGCCAAATCGGCTTCACTTTTTTACTACGAAGAATATATGAAAATCTATGTGCTAGAAACACACTATTGTGTCAGCTTGTGTTGTGTCGAGCCAGAAGCATTATCGTTTTTATATTTATTTTCTGTCAAAATTAAGCATTGCTCACCATTACAGAGTAATCCTTTGCGGTAATAGTGGTTAATAATATGGTTTAAGATACATTTAGGCTCTATATGAAGCTGATATGCTTCTAACGGGTTGAGAACTTATTTATAGTGATATGTGGTAAAATTGATAAAATGGCTGGCATCCGCAAGACACTGTTATTGATTATGGTCAATCTTCTTTACATCCCATAAGCAGCCATTGAATATTTTTTCAATATAATTGTTTCCCAAATGGGAAATTTAAATGAGCTCTCTAACATGGATCTGCAATATAAAGTTTCTGATTTTAAAATACACATAAAGAAATCCAAGAAACATAATTAATGAAATTCTTACATAGGTAGCTTACCATTTTGGTATATTTACAATATTATTATATTGTCTTGCAAAAATTAAACCTTTGAATTTCTTTGTTAGAAATGCACTTTTATCAATCAATTTGATCCTTAGAAGTATGTACTTAATTGCTATGTCAAAAAGGTGGGATGAAAGCAATTAGTCTCGTTGAAAACACGTTTGCCTCAGGAACCTGAAAAAAATATCAACAAAATAAATTAATTTTGTGATTTCGGTAACACACTAATTCCCGCCTTATAACATTTGCAATTGTTTTAGCAACGCATAAATGTTTTAAGTTACGGCATAGGCTTACAGATATTTTAATCAATTTGACTTACCAGTTTTATTTTCATTAAACTCAATTGAAAATAAGGTAATTATATTTTTCATAATCGACGATACCAATCCGAACCTTTTGTTTGACAACAAAATATGACGTATAGTGAAGTATTAACCATCCATGGATAACCAAAGATAATACTATAATTCAACACAGTTAGGTACTATTAAATTATTTTATGATGTATATTTTTGATTTACTTATATAATGGTCTCTTAAAATATTTAGACTTATTAAAAAAAAAATTTTTCACACAAAAAACCACTTTAAATGTGAAGAAGAATTATTAAAAAAATCATTCTTATTTTGTTTTCATATTATGAAGCTAAGACAAAAAATTACATATTAAAAAGTTCGTCTATGGTAACCTACTGTCAATTATTGTTATTCTGACAGCCAAACAAAAACAACAGGAATTCTATTTTCAAAAATTTTGTAAGTTTTTTAATATATTGAAATATTTTTGTAAGTAGGTACCTAAGCTATATTTAATTATTAAGATTTTTACCTATCATGAAGTTTTTAGTTGTGAATTGTAAAAATATGGGTATATAAAATATCTAGCAGTTGATTGTTTTATTCTAATTTGAAGTTCATAAGTAGTTTGATATACTTTCTAAATCCTTAATATTGATTCTAATCAAATTCTCATAACATGTATTTTTAAAACAAATCCCTGAAAAAGCAAAATTTTCTAATGTCGTCTTATATATTTGCAACCATGGCCATGTAATCACTGTATTTTGCTTTCATATATTAATAGAATTGTTTTTTTTTTAGGTCAGAACACTCAGAACCTTGCAGGGATTTTGGATATATCAAGAAATGCTGCCAAACTTTTACCGAATGCTTCAACATACAACAACATGCTGTGTTTTTTAAAATATTACCCACCTTGTTTTGTGATGAATATAACATTAAATAAAATAAATTAAAGGTAAGAGAACATAAGTTTGCATTTATCTACATAAGAAATTTGAGTTCGATACAGTTTTGTGAATACATATTGTGGATAAATCAAGTGAATTTTACTTTACCAAAATACCTACATATCTGATTCTTTTCCAAAATAAACAGGAAGTTTACTTAATTATTATGATGTGTGTAAAACCAAATATATTTTTTGACTATAAACATACACACATACCTGACAAATCCATTATAATCTTGTAAAATAGGAACGTCATCACTTCCTGTCAGATTGGCTTTCTTTCAGCGTTCTGTTTTACCGACCAAATCTACTAAAGAATATTCATACTCATTTCAATTTTCAAATATCATTTTTTCTCTAAAATCTTTATGAAACAACAATTTTTAGATTGAAATGTATTATGAATTTAATTTAATGTATCTTTATTATTTTTTACCAACATTTAATATGATTTTATCAGGTATGTAGCTACATAATTACTCATCTATCTGGCTACGACAGTTTGACACAAAATGTGGCCATAAATTTTTTAAAATGTGTCAAATAACAAAATGGAGGAAATATTTTTCCAAAATCTTTCTTTAAATCTTTATTTATTGAGAATAATAAGATTTGAATAACATTTATATGTATAACAAATCAATCTCCAATTATTTTATTACATTTTCATACAGTAATACCAAGATTCCATTCTACGTTTACATGAGTAATTTTGTTTCCAAAAGATGGCTTACTGTCTTTTGTGAAAAATTTGTATGAAGATCTTAAAAAAATAAAGTTTTTTAAATAGCTCTAAATATATTAAAGTTAATATATCAAAGAGTATTTAAGAACGCTCTTCGGATATTTGCGCGGCTTTTCGCATATTAATATCTGACCTTAACGTCTGTTTTCTACGATTGATGCGCATTCAAAAATATAAACGGACTAAAATATTATGTTAATAAATAAATAAATATATTAAAGTTAATATATCAAAGAGTATTTAAGAACGCTCTTCGGATATTTGCGCGGCTTTTCGCATATTAATATCTGACCTTAACGTCTGTTTTCTACGATTGATGCGCATTCAAAAATATAAACGGACTAAAATATTATGTAGATTAATTTAATGTATCTTTATTATTTTTTACCAACATTTAATATGATTTTATCAGGTATGTAGCTACATAATTACTCATCTATCTGGCTACGACAGTTTGACACAAAATGTGGCCATAAATTTTTTAAAATGTGTCAAATAACAAAATGGAGGAAATATTTTTCCAAAATCTTTCTTTAAATCTTTATTTATTGAGAATAATAAGATTTGAATAACATTTATATGTATAACAAATCAATCTCCAATTATTTTATTACATTTTCATACAGTAATACCAAGATTCCATTCTACGTTTACATGAGTAATTTTGTTTCCAAAAGATGGCTTACTGTCTTTTGTGAAAAATTTGTATGAAGATCTTAAAAAAATAAAGTTTTTTAAATAGCTCTAAATATATTAAAGTTAATATATCAAAGAGTATTTAAGAACGCTCTTCGGATATTTGCGCGGCTTTTCGCATATTAATATCTGACCTTAACGTCTGTTTTCTACGATTGATGCGCATTCAAAAATATAAACGGACTAAAATATTATGTTAATAAATAAATAAATATATTAAAGTTAATATATCAAAGAGTATTTAAGAACGCTCTTCGGATATTTGCGCGGCTTTTCGCATATTAATATCTGACCTTAACGTCTGTTTTCTACGATTGATGCGCATTCAAAAATATAAACGGACTAAAATATTATGTAGAAGATGTCTCTGATCACAGTTTGTATAGGTACGTATTAAACGTGTTTCATACATAAATTGTTAAGTATTAAATTTGTCGATAATTAGGGTAAAAATAATTAGCGGATTACACACAAAATGGAAACTATTTATACCTAACCTATTGGTTACAAATAATAAGGATTTACTATATACTAGTTGCATGTAAACATGAGATCCAACTGTCGATGGCCTGAGTCGGTATGTTTATTGTATGAAACGATGTCGTCAATAAATTAAATTTTTACAAAAATTGTTAAGATAAGTTTGAGATGTACTGTTATAATGTATATATTTTTTATAGAAAACTAAATTATCTAGTTGATGTGTTTTGGCGTTTTTCGATATTTTTATTAAATTCTGAAATATAGGCACTGAAACTCTTAAATTTGTCATAAAAATAAATATTTTTCTTTATAAAAAAAGTTTGAGAAACCCTGGAACTTTTTCATTTAATTCAGTTTGAGATATTGTATTTTTCTATACACATACACATTTTTAGTGTTCTAGCTTTTATAGTTTTCGAGATATACGAAAAAATTAAGTAAAAATTCAAAGGTTGATTACCCCTGACTGAAAGAAAATTTCAAAATTCTGAGTATACAAGTTTTGTAGGCTTAAAGTATTCAATATTTTCTGAAATTTTAGGATCTCTGCATCAAGCAAATCAAAAGTTATAAGGGGGGACGGACAGACACACACACACACACACCCTCACACACACTAAATGTTCTCCTCCGAATTCTGAGTAAATCCATGTATGGAAATGGAACATATATGCTGCGAAGCCTCTAAGTTGGTGTTTTTTGTCGTCAAAGTTTGAAAAACCGTTTAAAATGTAGACCTGGCCATACAAATCTCACGTATCTTGGCTTGATACTGCCGATCTGACTCGAGAAATAATTTCTCTTCAACAAATCGACAGTTGGATTACAAGCTTTCCCAACAGACGTTGTCCTGTAGTCCTTACTATGAATATTTAGGTATTTCAAATTTGCAATTTATACAAAAATACGTTTAAAATAATATGTTTGAATGTTAAAAAAATATTACTGAAAGCTCGAAAGAAATTCTATCTAAATCTGCATACAAATGTTTTGAAACTCAATGGTTGCCAAGTAGGTAAATAAAAATTGTGTTGTTGTGGAATTTTTCACAGATGGCGTTGTTGTCAGAAAATCCGTTTCATACTAACATTATATTTTATATTATTTGCTATCCATTTTTCGAACATTTAATATTTATTCTGTTTCCCGGAGCGGAGAAGAATCTAATAAATCAAACATCGAAAGAATCTGTTCAGCCGATCTCGAGTTATAAGTGTTCGCACTAACCCGACTTTCTTTTATATTATAGATTATGAAGTTCAAATATCTGGTTTGCTCAATGCAGAACTTTTCTGCGTTCCTTTGTGCGAAGTGAATTAAAAACATGCACATGCGTAAGATATACTAACCTATATTTAGATCCAATAATTATCAGTAGGTAATTAACAAATGAAGACAGGGTAACCTGAAAGAATTTTTCTTTTTTATCCACACCTCCACAGCAACCTCGGTGGCAACATGGATGGACGACATCATGTTCTTAATTTCACGTGATTTCACTTTACACTAATGATTCAGAACATGTATACCCCATACAGGGCCGTCACGTGGTTTTTAGGCGCCCAAGGCAAGTCTTTAATCAGCGCCCTCCCCCCCCCCCCTTCCATAAAACTTGTAATTTTGATCATTCCAGTTTTGGTTTAAAACTGTAGATATGCTATTTATAAAATAACTAGCTGACCCGTCGAACTTCGTATCGAAATAAATAATATGGGTACTCTAGGTTTTATGCAACAGAGCTCGAATTCGTTTTTTTAGTTATTTAACACGAATGGCTATTTACTGACATTACCAAAACCTGCATACCACGCTGCATTCATTGGGTCTGAGTTTGTTTTTACATCAAAAACTTATAACCTATGTTAATATGATGTTGGAAGAGGTCATCATTGCGTAAGATCGAGTGCAATAGTGAGCCCTTATTGCCTCACTTTGCTCCTGAGTGGAGTTCAAAGAGAGTTTTAATTTTGATTTATTTGATGTTAATGTTAAAAAAAAGAATTTAGGTATGTCATAAAATTCGATATTTTAATAGTTATTTTGCTCAGTTAAAATAATATTGATTGATTAATCAAAGTACGATAAGGAACATCTCCGTACCGATTCAAAATACGCATTGAGGTGTCAATACTTTTTTTGCCCATCACACTGATTCCCGAAGGGGGTAGGATGAGAGTATGGACTTCCATTCTTTCCAATCCAAACTCATTCGCTTCCTCCAAACGCATAACATTCCGCATACATGCTCTTATATTCCTTTTGCTCCTGACTTGGCCCTCCCGTAAGACGGCACCGATATAGTCCGTCTATGTCATTCCAGGTCGGCCTCGTCTGCGTGCACCTATTCTTTCAGATTTATATATCCTTTTAGTCATTCTCTCTTCGTTCATTTTCTTTACATGCCCAAACCTTCTTTCTTTATTCACTTTCATTCTAGTTACTACACTAACATCCACTCCACATTCCTTTCTTATATTATCATTCCTCACCTTATCAATAAGTCTCTTTTCGCATATCCTACGCAGTGATCTCATTTCCACAGCATTTATTCCAACTCCCAAATTTTTCGTACATGTCCAAGTTTCACTCCCATAAATCATCAGGATTGCATTGTGCATCAACTGTCGATTTCAGAGATATCTTCTTAGAGGTCTAAGTGCACAGCCAGCCCTTCTCCCAGCCAATTTCCTTCTTTCAATCTCTTTTTCACACCCTGCATCTCTTCTAAATAAATTACCTAAATAGACATACTTCCAAGTTCTCGACATTCACTTTCACACAACATGGCGTTCTTAAATCTTCTATTTCAAAATAGTGGAAATAGTTAAAAAGCTCATTTAATGCAGTATCTGTGATTTTTTTCTAACTTCTATTACAACATGGTGGAAGTGTAGCAATTAATATTTTCAATAAAGAAACAAATGCTAGGTCATTAGCAAATAATATCCAGCTTTTTTTTACATATTAACGATGCGGATTATATTTACGTTATATGTACATATAACGTAAATATAATCCGTGAGTACATACTCATCGTCTAAAAATCAGCCCATAAACGAAGAATTGATTTTCAAACAAACAAAAAAAATATTCTACTTGTTCTTCAATATAATCATGTATTCCTTGTATTAAAACTTACCAAAACTCCTTATAAAAATTAACTGCAATGAATATTACATGACTTATCCAATCAATCTATTTCATACGATATATTTTTTACATTCGCATTCTACCAATTGCAACAACAATCAATCCACTGACAGTTCTTTCAAATCTCAATTATTAAAAAATCAAAAGTAGAACAAAATTAAATTGTAAAAAGTACTAAAAAGATTACCTACTTTCTGTTTTTTCTTAAATTTCCTAATTTTCCATGAAATTTTCTTAATTTTTTTCTTCTAATACAACCTTCTTCTGATAAGAGCCTACACGCCAAAAAAAGAATTAGCGAAATCGGTCCAGCCATTTAGGCGCGATGCGATAACACCGGGAAATAGCTCTCCATTTTTATAGTGTTCTTAAATTTTCTAATTTTCCATGCATTTTTCTTAATTTTTTTCTTCTAAATAAACCTTCTCCGGATAAAAGCCTACACGACAAAAAAGAATTAGCGAAATCGGTCCAGCCGTTTTGGCGTAATGCGATGATATCGGGAAATAAATCTCCATTTTTATAGTTTTCTTAAATTTTCTAATTTCACATGCATTTTTGTTAACTTTTTTGTTCTAAAAGTACACTCTCCTGATAAAAGCCTACACGACAAAAAAAGAATTAGCGAAATCAGTCCAGCCGTTTAGGCGTGATGCGATGATATCGGGAAATAAATCTCCATTTTTATAGTTTTCTTAAATTTTCTAATTTCCTATGCATTTTTCTTTATTTTTTTGTTCTAAAAGGACACTCTCCTGATAAAAGCCTACACGACAAAAAAAGAATTAGCGAAATCGGTCCAGCCGTTTAGGCGCCATCCGATGACAACGCGAAATAGCTCTCCATTTTTATATATAAGACTAGTTTTTGAGGCGCCCGCGCGCTCATTAACTCAAAACCGCTTTTAAATTTATTGCAATCTTAAAAAAAAAACAATTAAAACTTTTTATTACAAACTTGACATTCGAATGGCTTTTCTGCGCGATAATTTAGCATATTAAACTTTTTATTGAAAATATTGCATTCGTATGGCTTTGGCTATGGAAAATTTTCTGTTGCTCACTCGCTTGCAATGAAAATCAAGGATGAAATAAAGATAAAACTTTAAATTTAAAAACTGATTAAACTTTATATTGCAAATATTGCATTCGTTTGGCTTTTCTCAGCTATGAGTTTGCATGTCGTGAATTCCTGTACCCCTATTCTGTAGCAAGTGTAGGGTAGTCACTTGAAAAAAGTGACTACTATGGCGATACATTTTGTATGAAAAACGTCTATACGATACGACACATATCGAATGCGAGAATCGCATATAGACGTTTTTCATACAAAATGTATCGCCTAATAGTCACTTTTTTCAAGTGACTACCCTACACTTGCTACAGAATAGGGGTCCTGGACTATACCACAAAAAAATAGAATTTGTTTCACCCACGGCGGCGCCCCTCGTATCGCGGCGCCCTAGGCGACCGCCTCGGTCGCCCCACCCACGCGACGGCCCTGATCCCATACCTATAATCGAAATTGGGACCTCTTTATAGAGGATCTGGCGCCTTTGATAAATATAGACTTTCATAGGTATAGTTAATATCTTTTGAAGATCTCAGATATACATATTATTATACATACATATTTGTAAGAAAATGTCATTTTTTTCAAATACAGTTATCTGTAGTCTGTAGGTGACCAAAGTAAATCATGGTAGTCGCGTAATTAAAAAAAATGATAATTATCTTCGACATGGAAAGGTACCCAAGTAAGAAGGTATAAAGTAACTGACATCTGGTGCCACCTGCAGACGTCAATACGCTGCACAGTGCACAGTAGATACGGAGACAATAATGTACGACACAAGCAGACAATTGCTTTGATAATAGGAATCATTACGTTACGAAATCCCCTATAGACTTGATACAAACCCGAGAAGGTTACATGCAACACCTTTCGAGGAAGATGGTTATATTACCTATGTAGGTACACAGTCCTCATTAGCTGTACCTACTAGAGGCAGAGGTTACGAATAATTTTCTTTCTTTGATCGGATATCTCTTATGAGATGCATAATCGAGGTATTGACAGAAGTCCCCGGTGCAATAAATATACTGAACAAAAAAACTGCCATTTAAGTTCCATAGAAATTTTATGAACGTGTCTATTTCCTTGGAAATTCAGCATTTATTTGCTTTTTTCTTCCACAACTAATGTTCTCTATGAACTATCATTTCTGAAAATATTGGTGTTTCTCCGGTTGTTTTTCGCAATCCGGTTAGTTCGCATTTCTGACCTCTCTTGAGAGTCTACTTTTAGTTGTTTAGAAAAAGTTGAGGGGCCTATAAGAAAACTGAATTTCGTTCGCTGGTCAGACCATAATATTACAACCATCTTGCGATAAATATGACATACAAATTGTAATTAATCATTATTGTACCTACATCAGTGCAGACAAGATCTTCATATGAAGTGGTTGGTAGACTAGCGGTTACGACGCCGGCTTTCGCACTGTTTCGTGCGGAGGTCGTGGGTTCGAGCCCAGGTGCCGACCATCTTATTCTTCTTTCACGACACAAGCTTTAAGTAGCTTACTGTGAAAGAGTGTATTTGTGTTCACTTTGAGTGAAGACAAATTCAGTTTTATAAAAAAAAATTAAGAAAACATTTTTTCTCTTAATAACATGAAATAAACGAAACTCTATTGTGGAAATTTCAAGAAAACATTAATGATGTATAATTCTGATCTCTATCGGCAGATCATTAGTACACGGTGTTTTATAGTACAATAATACATGGCTACGGCAATAGATCTAGTGACAATAGAATATGTCTGCTAGACTCCAGGAAGCTGGTTGCCTGGGTGTCCGGCAGAAGGTTTGATGATCATGGCCATACTTTGTAATCATACATCTCAATAAATCTATTATTATGATAACACATACCTACATATGTAGCATACGTGGGTTTTAAATGTGTAGTTTCCGAGGGTAATTATGTTGGATGATGAAATATATGATACCTAGGTTATGTAAGTTCGAATGCATAAAACTAATGAATCACAGAGGAATTTGTTTTATGTTACCCTACTGTGACTCGGCTCTTGAACTTTCATCCGTCAACTTACCCTTATTCCCATCGAGAGAGAGAGAGACCACATCCGTCTGTACAATATTTTGAAAAAAAAAAACGGAGAATCTGCGGTGCATGCATGCATGAGAGAGGCAAAAATAGCAACAGACGAAATACCATAAAAAAGATGAAGAGGCAGAAAGATAGGCCATCCAAGCAATATTAAATCCGGGAATGAACAGGACAGTCTTAAATCAAGAATTAGTAGGTATACCTACATGAGTAAGCAATCAGCTGACGCCAGTGTAATTATATATTATGAGCACTGCAGGAAGGTAAGTATCACAATGCAGGTAGGTATAGCAAGCAAGTCATCATAAACACACGACACCTTGCAAATTAGTTGGATATAATTAATTATCGAACAACTGACCGAAGTGTCCACGTAATGAAGTTTTTTTCCAGATCTGCACTTTAATTTGTGTAGGTACATACAGTAAAACTTTTTTTTTTATTTATTTATTTATTTATTTATTTAAACATAAACGGCGTAAACGCCTTTTGGACTCTAAACACATTATAATTTTCCATCACGTATTACCCCTGCGCCTCTTTGCTTCTAGCACTGCCTTCTAGAATATCATGAGAATATGTAATCGATCTATTAGATTTTTTTTAATATCACGTTCTTGGTCTCAGCCTTTATATTATTTCTAAAAGTTCAAAACCACCTCAAATCATCTTTGCTAGATACTATACCTATAGGTACCTATTCACATGGATATACATGTAGGTACATTGTATACATATCAAATTCTTTGAGGATACCTATCTAAAAAATCTCTCCATGTCTCACACAGTTATTACACACTTCAGAAATAACACAAATTTAATACATAATACACAGTTAATTTAAGTTTTTTATTCCAAAATTGGTTGGTTGGCATTTTCCATATTTTTCGCCACTCATAAGTGCATAATAATATGGTTGTGTGATTGTAAGTATTAAAATTTTGTTATGATAGTCATTATGATATATTAGATACTTCACTAATGTTTTAGAGAATTAGATAATTCCTTGTTAAAAATCAGTGTTGGGATTCATAATCTTATATATAAAAATGGAGAGCTATTTCGCGTTGTCATCGGATGGCGCCTAAACGGCTGGACAGATTTCGCTAATTCTTTTTTTGTCGTGTAGGCTTTTATCAGGAGAGTGTCCTTTTAGAACAAAAAAATTAAGAAAAATGCATGGGAAATTAGAAAATTTAAGAAAACTATAAAATTGGAGATTTATTTCCCGATATCATCGCATCACGCCTAAACGGCTGGACCGATTTGGCTAATTCTTTTTTTGTCGTGTAGGCTTTTATCGGGAAAAGGTTGATTTGGAAGAAAAAAATTAAGAAAAATGCATGGAAAATTAGAAAATTTAAGAAAGCTATAAAAATGGAGAACTATTTCCCGGTGTTATCGCATCGCGCCTAAATGGCTGGACCGATTTCGCTATTTCTTTTTTTGGCGTGTAGGCTCTTATCAGAAGAAGGTTGTATTAGAAGAAAAAAATTAAGAAAAATTCATGGAAAATTAGGAAATTTAAGAAAACACAGAGAGTAGGTAATCTTTTTAGTACTTTTTACAATAAAATTTGGTTCTACTTTTGAATTTTTATTAATTGACATTTGAAATAACTGTCAGTGGATTGATTGTTTTGCAATTGATAGAATGCGAATGTAAAATAATATATCGTATGAAATAGACTGATTGGATAAGTCATAAAATTTTCATTGCAGTTAATTTTTATAAGGAGTTTTGGTAAGTTTTAATACAAGGAATACATTATTGTAATGAAGTGTAAGGAATTTTGAAAACTTTATTTATTTACAGAGATTTTTAAAACCGCCAGCAAACAGAATCGTATATATAACGTTGCTATTAAGGAGTTATACTTAATTGAAGTTCATTTTATAAGGAGTTTTGATAAGTTTTAACACAAGGAATACATGATTATATTGAAGAACAAGTAGAATATTTTTTTTGTTTGTTTGAAAATCAATTCTTCGTTTATGGGCTGATTTTTAGAGAGGATGAGTACATACATATAACGTAAATATAATCTGCATCGTTAATATTTAAAAAAAGCTGGATATTATTTGCTAATGACCTAGCATTTGTTTCTTTTTTGAAAATAAAAATTGCTACACTTTCACCATGATGTAATAGAAGTTAGAAAAAAAATCACAGAGACTGCATTAAATGAGCTTTTAAATATTATTTCCACTGTTTTGAAAGAGAAGATGTTGTGTGAAAGTGAATGTTGTGTGAAAGTGAATGTCGAGAACTTGGAAGTATGTCTATTTAGGTAATTTATTTAGAAGAGATGCAAGGTGTGAAAAGAGATTGAAAGAAGGAAATTGGAAATTGGGAGAAGGGTTGGCGGTGCAATTAGACCTCTAAGAAGATATCTCTGAAATCGATAATTGATGCACAATGCAATCCTGATACCATCCATGATTTATGGGAGTGAAACTTGGACATGGACGAAAAATTTGGAAGTTGGAATAAATGCTGTGGAAATGAGATCACTGCGTAGGATATGCGGAAAGAGACTTATTGATAAGGTGAGGAATGATAATATAAGAAAGGCATGTGGAGTGGATGTTAGTGTAGTGACTAGAATGAAAGTGATAAAAGAAATAAGGTTTGGGCATGTAGAGAGAATGAATGAGGAGAGAATGACAAAAAAGGATATATAAATCTGATAGAATGGGTGCACGCAGACGAGGCCGACCTCGAATGACATAGTCCGATCATATCGGTTCAGTCTTAGAGGAGGGCCAAGTCAGGAGCAGAAGGAATAGAAGAGCATGTATGCGGAATGTTATGCGTTTGGAGGAAGCGAATGAGTTTGGATTGGAAAGTATGGAAGTCCATACTCTCTGCCTAGCGATGATGGGCAAAAAAAGTATTGACACCTCAATGTGTATTTTGAATCGGTACGGAGATGTTCCTTATCGTACTTTGATTAATCAATATTATTTTAACTGAGCAAAATAACTATTAAAATATCGAATATAATGACATACCTGAAATCTTTTTTTTTACATAGGTATTAACATCAAATCAATCAAAATTAAAACTCCCCCAACAAGCACAAAAGTCGTGTTAGCTAAAATTATATGATTTTTTTATTGTGTAAAGGTCTTATGATAGGATGCAAATTGACTAACAGTCACAAAAGTGTCGCAACCATGACCTCTTAGCTTATACGACCAATATGTCAGTAAAGTTGATCATATTAACATGTTTACTACTACTTTATAAGACTCGTCCTATAGTTAAGTCTTTTACCGTTTTTTACTATTATATCACGATGGTAATACGATATACACAATAAATGTCATATTAATAGTCTGAAAATCGCTTATACGACATATTTTAAAGACAGTCTTATAAAAGTCGTGTATTTGGTCGACAAAAAGTTTATACGACTTCTTTACAACATAGCCTTAAAATCATCGTATAATTATTCATATTGATGGTTACACAACTAGAACAAGAATGTGTTATAAACTTCGTATACAGAGTCGGCCAACAACTTATACGTACTTTTTATTACATAGACTTCAAAACGACGTATAATTTACCGTAATGATGCTATCACGACAATAAATGGACAGTTTTATAAACTTCATAAAGTATATCGCAAAACCTCTTATGTGACTACTTTTTAAGACAGATCCCTCGAACCAATACAAAAAGGCGAGTTGACTCAGGGTCGCAGTCAGGTCAGGAATAATTATACTGTTTTATACATATAAGTTTTTGCAAGTATTACACACATATGGATTTTCGTCATAATGAATAATTTTACGACGCGTTTGAATAATGAATACGTAATGAATAATGAGTACCAAATCAATAATAGGCGTGACATTAATTTACATTTTGTGTGAACTTTTTATGCACTTTCTTTTTTAGAAAAATGAACCTGTGCTCACTCAAAGTGAACACAAATACACTCTTTGACTCTTTTACAGTAAGCTACTTAAAGCTTGTGTCGTGAAAGAGGAAGATGGTCGACACCTGGGATCGAACCACGACGTCGTCCGCATGAAACACACATATTATATTCATGTATTATTACACACATATGGCTTTTGATATGAATGCATAATAATTACGTAATCAATAGACGAGACATTCATTCCATTTTGTTGAAACTTTTTTTTGCATATATTACACACACATGGCTTTTCATAATAATGGATAATAATTTGGTACCTATAATCAATAGACGATACATTCATTCCATTTTGTTGAAACTTTTTTTTGCATATATTACACACACAGGGCTTTACATAATAATGGATAATAATTAGGTACCTAATCAATAGACTTGACATTCATTCAATTTTGTTGATTTTTTTTTTGCATATATTACACACACATGGCTTTTCATAATAATGTATAATAATGAATTTAAAGATGTATGAGTATAAACTCATTATCGGGGTGTATCTTGTATAAGTACCTACCTATATACCTATAATAATAATAACACTTTTCTACACAAAGGTGTCAGTATAGCCGGCGGAACTTATTGCCTGAGGCAATTTTTTCCAGTCAACCGGTCTCGTCCAATCTGAGACAGGCCAACCCCGAGTAGAAATTTTCAAGTGAAAAAACACTTAGAAAAACTCTGACCCGACCGGGAATCGAACCCGGGACCTCGGATCTAATGTCAACGCTAGTACAACTAGACTACCGAGGTCGGTATATAGTTAGTATCTTATAATTATTTGTAAGCATGATTAGGTACCTAATCAATAGACGTGCCATTCATTCAAATTGGGTTAGAACTTTTTTATGCATATACTACACACATATGGCTTTTCTTCATAATGAAAAATAAACACCTAATCAACGGACATGCCATTCATTCCAGATTCATTCACATTTTGTATGAACTTTTTTTTGCACATATTACACACACATGGCTTTCCATCGAAATGGATAATAAAACTAAACTAGGTACTTATCAACAGTCCAACGGACGTGAAATTCGTGCACATTTCGTTTGAACTTTTTTTTGCATATATTACAAACGTATGGCTTTTCGTCATAATGAAAAATAAACACCTAATCAACGGACATGCCATTCATTCCAGATTCATTCACATTTTGTATGAACTTTTTTTTGCACATATTACACACACATGGCTTTCCATCGAAATGGATAATAAAACTAAACTAGGTACTTATCAACAGTCCAACGGACGTGAAATTCGTGCACATTTTGTTTGAACTTTTTTTTGCATATATTACAAACGTATGGCTTTTCGTCATAATGAAAAATAAACACCTAATCAACGGACATGCCATTCATTCCAGATTCATTCACATTTTGTATGAACTTTTTTTTGCACATATTACACACACATGGCTTTCCATCGAAATGGATAATAAAACTAAACTAGGTACTTATCAACAGTCCAACGGACGTGAAATTCGTGCACATTTTGTTTGAACTTTTTTTTGCATATATTACAAACGTATGGCTTTTCGTCATAATGAAAAATAAATACCTAATCAACAGACATGCCATTCATTCCAGATTCATTCACATTTTGTTTGAACTTTTTTTTGCATATATTACACACGTATGGCTCGCCTCTGTTGTGGACTAGATGTTTATTTTTATTTGACAAAAGCCATGCGAGTGTGTTGTGTGCGTTAAAAAATTCAATGTATCATAATATTATTAATATACTTAATATTCTATATTCATTTGATATTCCTCCGTAATGTCATTAAGGTTTGTATCTCAAATGAATGGTTTTATTGGGCAACTTTGGACTTTTCTTGTTATCTCTTCCATGGTATCTGTTTTACAGCACAACAAAAATTAGAGTTGATGATTTTGAATGGGATATTTTATTAAAAACAGTTGAGATAATCATCTTTGCATAATTAAGATAAATTAACAGCATCTGAAAACGACCCTGAGCTCTCAAGAAAAACAAAAATGGTAACTGTGGTATTAGAGTCGTTAATCCGACCAAGATATTGCATAAACCTCACAAATAGTAATTTGTACGACCAAACATCGTACAGCCATCAGAACATCATCGATTTTCCGACTTATGTTCATACAGGCGTCAAAAACCGTCATATTAACGTTACTAACATAAAATGGCGTTCTATATAGTTCACTTTAACTAAATTTGTAACAATTATTTTTCAAAACATCTTTTTAAATACAATCATTCCGAGAAGCGCATTAAAAATTATAAATAATGGATGTATAATTGAACAATAAATTTAAATTTGCAATTAAATTTTACACGCGTAGATAAAGCAAAACTTCAATTCGATAATTTAGCAAAACTTGAAATATTATTGCCTTTTATAATATTTTGTTGTTAATAATATTAAACAATCTCAACCGCAGCGCAATGATGACGCATACATACGAGATTGCCTGTGAATTTGACAGCTGTCGCGAAAATATCGCATAGTTATGGAATAGCCTATTATTCGACGAACTTGCCTGTCTATTTTGACAGCTGTTGCGTAGATGTCGCATACTCGTAGAATAGATTATTATTCGACAAAATATTACAATCTATCGTACTAATGTGCCATAGACGTCACGTCACTTGTGATATAGACAATAATTCGACAAAATATGATAAAATATCGTACTGACGGGACATAGGCGTCGCATACGTGTGTATTATACCACGACAACTTGCAAAATATCGTTTAAATGTTATTTATTAAACTTTTTTTATCATATAAATGTTAAAACAATGTCCTTTTCCGATTTTTGGTCAATTTATGTCTTCCTTACCACTGTTAAAACTACTCATTTGTCGTATAAAATGGGCCCATTCCGGGTATGTAACGTTCGTGTAGACCATATATCCGATTCTTCAATGGCAGGATCGTAATGTCTTTACGACTATTTTGTGCTAGTTGGGGCCCTTTGAACTCCACAGGAGTGAGGCAATAAGAGCTCTCCATTGCACTCGATCTTGCGCAATGATGACCTCTTCCCACGTCATATTAACATAGGTTATAAGTTTTTGATGTAAAAATAAACTCAGACCCAATGAATGCAGCGTGGTATGCAGGTTTTGCTAATGCCAGTATATAGTCATTCGTGTTAAATAACTAAAAAAAAACGAATTTGAGCTCTGTTGCATAAAACCTAGAGTACCCATATTATTTATTTCGATACGAAGTTCGACGGGTCAGCTAGTAATATTATAAATTCAATTACAAACAGTTTTTTTTTATTCAAAATACCTATTATGCCTTCCTTGTTTTGGAATTTTACAATATTTTGTAGTAGGTAATCTAAAATACAGATAGGTACCTACCTACTTTTTTAATTTATTAGGTGGGTGGGTGGGAACTGATCAAGTACGCTGGGGAATCCTTAATTGGTTTTTAAAATAAAATAATATTAAACATGAAACACACTTTTCAATATTTTATAGTACCTACTATTTCAAAAGTGGTACAAAATGTGTACCAGTGAACACTGCGTGTTTGCAGTTTACGTTATAGGACAGTGGTACAATAATGTACCACCCAAAAAGATGAAGAAGAAGAGGGAAAAAAATGAAAAATAAGTTACCATAATATTTACTACCCTTGATTGTACGAAAAAAAATAAAAAAATACCCTTTTATTAAATCCTTTATATTTTGCCCTATAAAGGGTTAATGCACGAATTGCTCAATTTATATAACAAAATTCTGTTAGGATCAAATATACCTACTGAATGGAAAACCAGCATTACAGTCCCTATATCCCTGTGATATTCAATATGAATTGTGGACATTGTAATGGGGCTATAAGTCCCAAAAAAATCTATAAGGTGTTCTCGTTGCCAGGAGGGCTTCCATCATGTGTGTGCCGGAACTTCGGTGGAGAATTTTGGAAAGATGACTGAGATGAAGCGTGCAAACTGGAGGTGTGGTACATGTAGGAGGGAGGACCCTAGATCAATGACAACGAGATCGAAAGCATCGGAAAGAGAACTCGAGGAGGATGAGGGGGAGTTGGGTGTTCGCGAGGTCTTTTCGGGTCACGCTTCCAGTGGCGCTATGACTGGTTCTGTTGGTGAGGATGCCCTTTTCGACAGAATTGCGGATGGAGTCACTAAAAGACTAAAAGTGTTCATAGCTAAAGAACTTGAAATAATTGGAAGGGGGATGACGACTGCTATGGATGAGATAAAGACATCAATGAGTTTCCTTTCTAAGGAGTATGATGAATTAAAGGGCAAGGTAACGGATATGGCAACGGCTGTGAGAAGGCAAGAAGCACTTGAAATGGAAGTCAATTCTCTTAGGAAGAGAATGGATGAAATGGAGAGGAGGGAGGGCCGTTATAGGCAGGATTGTCTAAAAAACAATATTGAGGTGTTCGGTTTGCCCGAAAAGAAGGATGAGAATCTTTATGTTTTTATCCGGAAAATGGCAGAAGAGGTGAGGTTTGACCTGGCGAATGAGGACATCGAGAGCATTTACCGCCTACAACAGCGAAGGGATGATAGACCACCAAATATTATTCTCCAGCTGAAATCTTCGTCACGAAGAGATAAGTTTTTGACTTTACTCAAAAACAGAAAGAGCGTTGAGGGAGTGGATCTAGACCAGCGGCCATGCAAGTTATACTTTAATGAGCACTTAACAGCGCAAACTAAAATGCTCTTCAGGGAGACGAGACTGCGAGCCCGAGAATTAAAATTTCGTTTTGTCTGGGTGAAGAATGGAGTGATATTTGCCAGAGAGAGGATGGGATCAGTGATATACAGGATTCGGAGCCAGCAGGACATACAATTATTGAAAAATACAGATTTATTATCTCACTAGACGGATGCCTGTTGAGGGAAATATTTCGTGTGTACCTGTATCCAGTATTCCATAAAATGTTGGTTTGTTCATTTTCCCATTTTTTTCGTTTCTTTTTTAGTAAAATTTTGGTTTGTTCATGTTCTTTTTCATTTTTTCTTCGTTATTCATTTATTGATTTTTCTTCTTGTCCATTGGAAAAATGTTTAGATATTTTTGTGAGAGAGCATGTGGGGTGTGCAGGTGTGGGTGAGTGTATAATTCATTGTTTTTGCCTTTTTCCGATCAGACGAGTATCAAATGAGTATAATATTTTTGTTGTCCGCAAGATCTTGTATATCCATGTTAAAATTGAACATCGTGCGCGGATGAGGAGTGTAGTATGGGTGTGTCACTCTAAATGTAATTATTGTGAGCCTGCTGAACTGTTATACTTGCTTTTTGATGACACATTCTATTTTATATTTATAATATTTTACTGGGAGTCTACTGCATTCCATATGTGTGCATGCTATTTTTGTTTAGAATGTTTACTGGGATGTTTTTATTTAACAAAAAATGGATAATTTAAGCGATCCCTCTTATGAGGAACTTGAGGTATTGTTTGCAGGAGCAACTGTCTTAAACCCATCAGATTGCGGTAAGATTTTTGGACAAAAAAACACACTGAGGATCGCCAATGTTAATATAAGGAGTTTGCATAGAAATTTTGATGAACTTTTGATCTTTATGACTGAAACAAAATTGAACCTCGACGTCATTGTATTGACTGAGTGTTGGTTGGGAGAGGGCAGAGATATTAAGCAGCTCCCTAATTATCAGGAATTTCATACACAGTATCACGCAAACCGATCTGAGGGAGTTGTTGTATTTGTTAAATCCTGCTTGAAGCCGGTTACAAATGCGGTCACTCTACGCCATGCGAACGCGCTTAGTATAGTGTGCGACAATAAAGTTTCTATTCTCGCGGTGTACCGATCACCATCCCAGCATGACATCTCAGAATTTCTGACTTCCCTTGACCAGGAGCTCACACGTATCCCCAAACATGGAATAAACGTTTTTGCGGGCGACCTCAATATAGACATTCTAGATCCCAACGAAAGTGTCCATAGGTATACCTGTCTCTTAACTGAGCACGGTTATATATCTGCCATTGATGTGCCAACAAGGGTGACCCACACGTCTGCTACTTGTATAGACCACGCATTTGTAAAGACAAAGGAACATTTCAAAGCATTTGTAGTTAGAACGACATTTACTGACCATTACTTAACACTGCTTGAATTCCAAAAAATAGCAAAGGACACTCCGAAGCGTACTATTAGACGAATCAAAAATATAGAATTGGAGAACAGTTTAAAATTAGAAAAATGGTCGGCAGTACTGGCAGAGCAAAATCCTGATACGGCTATGGATAAATTTATCACGCTTCTCAGGGATCAAATAGATAAGCACACTGAGACAGTGTCTGTATCCCACTCAAGGAAGAGAATAAAACCATGGATTTCGGATGCGCTGGTGCATTGTATTCATAAAAGGAACAAATTACACATGCAGTGTCTTCGATTTCCGCTAAATCAGAACTTACTTACTTATTATAAAAAATATCGCAACATTTGTAAATCGTTAATTGAAAAAGCAAAGAAATCTTACTATACAAAAATACTCGAAGACAACAATTACAGCGCAAAGTCTGTTTGGGGAGTAGTCAGGGAAAATTTAAACAGAAGACGAAAAGAGACGTGTATCCCACAGCTGGAAATTGAAGGACGGACTGTAGAGAGTCAAAGGGATATTGCAAACCATTTAAATGAATATTTTGTGAACGTCGGAAGGAGATCTATAGAACAGATATTAAATAGCATGCATACAACGGAGGCAAAACTGGTAGATTGCGGGGAACAGACTTCCTCTAACTTCGAAGCGAGGTTTGTATTAAATCCTGTAACTGAGAATGATATACTGACGGTAATAAATTCACTTAAGACAGATTGTGCAAAGGGTCCTGATGGTATTTCAGTGAAAACAATACAATATGTTAAAAACTGCCTACTATCTCCTTTAAGGCATATTATAAATTTGAGTATTCAAATTGGTATATTCCCAAACCATCTCAAGAAAGCACATATAGTCCCTATATTTAAAGACGGTGATCGTAAGGAATCCAAAAATTATAGACCCATCTCACTTTTGAACTCTATTTCAAAGATATTCGAAAGAATCGTAAATGCGCAATTTCTGAAATATCTGGAACAAAACAGGGTTTTATCTGATCAGCAGTATGGTTTCAGATCAGGTAGAGGTACGAATGACGCTGTTTTGAGGGTAACGGATATTATCACCAAAGAACTGGATAATAAAAATAGGTGTACTGGCGTGTTTCTGGACCTAGCCAAAGCATTTGATTCGGTTTCTCATGGGCTTCTTATCCAGAGACTCGAAAAAGTTGGTTGTACTGGATTGACAACTAAATGGTTCAAATCCTATTTATACGATAGATACCAGGCGGTCAGACTTGGCGAAGAAACCAGCGACTACCAAAGAAACAAGTGCGGGGTCCCTCAGGGCAGCGTGTTAGGGCCGACGCTCTTCTTGGTATTTATTAATGATATGGGTAGGTTAGACACTGGTGGTCAAATTATTTCATTTGCGGACGACACTCTTCTGCTTTTTCACTCAGCAAACTGGGCACAGGTTCAAAGATTGACGGAACACGGTGTTAACACAGTAAAGAGATGGCTGGACCAGAGCTTATTAACACTTAACATAGACAAGACTAAGTACATGACGTTTGCCATTGACAACAGAACTCAACCTGCTGCCAATGAATTCTCTGTGACCGTACATAATTGTCGTGATCAACATTCGTGCTCTTGTAAACATTTAGATAGGGTAACAACATATAAATACTTGGGAATAAAAATTGACCAAAGTCTGAGGTGGGTAAGCCATGTGGATCATGTTGTGGGAAGAATTAAGCAGATGACGTACATATTCCGAAACTTGCGTGAAATTCTTGACCAAGATAGACTTAAAATACTGTATTATGCTCTTGTTCAATCGCTTCTCATGTACGGTGTAATTGGATGGGGAGGTATGGCTAAAACAAATCTGTTACCTCTGCAACTGGCACAAAAATCTGTAGTTAGAGTCATTTGCCGCAAGCCCTATAGGTTTTCATCTGAATTACTTTTCAGAGAATTTAAGATTCTGGACGTAAGGCAACTGTACATGAGAGCGGTTATATTAAGGATTCATCGTCTGCCGCCCGCACCAGACCCGCAGTGCGTATTCAGCTCTAATGTGAGAAATCGACAGATGATGCAAACGCTTCGCACACGCACGTCCTTTGCTCAAAGACACTATGCCTTCCTGGGTCCCAAAATATACAACATCATAATGCCAGATATAATTGAATCAATTTCACCCAGTGGGATCAATCTGAACAAACTTGTAACAGGGTGGATGTTGGAGAGGGGACGAGGTGAATGTGAGAGAGCGCTTACTCACATCCTGCGCTGATTGTTTGTGATTGCTTGTAACGTGGAGTGCAGTGGACCCTTATTACTGGAATCTTGTTTTATTAGTCTTGTTATTTAGTAAAGACATTATTATTTGTACTTTTGTTTATTACTATTGTTTTTTTTTTTTTTCTTCACTGTAGGTATTATGCTTTTTTGTAAGATGATTGGTTGGTTACATGATTTGATTTGAAGTAGTATTGCCCCAGAACAGACTTTGTCTAGTGGGGCAGTAAATTCCAACAATTATATATGTAAACTGTTTGTTGTGTAATTGCTAATGGAAATAAAATAAAATAAATAAAATAAATAAATAAAAAAAATATTCAAAAAAGGACTAAAAACTAATCCGGACAATTATAGAGGAATCTCCTTGCTATGTTCAACACTGAAGCTTTTCACACAGATCCTGACATCTATATTGGAGATAATTATTTTTTTTTTTTTTTTATTTTACAAAATTACAATATAACACCATCAGCATGACAGCTTTCGCCTTTGCGCTGATGGTGTTCAAATATTATTACAAATCCAACAAATTAATTCACCATTAAAAAGACAAACACATAACTGAAACATTACAAAACAGAATAGGTTCAACAGAAAATAACACAAACAATGCATACATGACAAGTACGCCTTTTCAAGTGTTGACATTACATAGTACATAATATTATATATAGTACTTATTCTATGATTACACTGAGTCATAGACAAAAATATTGTCGGCCATCATGATACCCATACCAGGCATTCGCCTAGTGATGGGCAGTGCGATAATCAATACCACAAACAACAAATATTTACGAGATTTTCAATAGAAATCAGTACCAAAAACTCAAATATGGCACAAACAAGATACAGTAAGATCAATATATCAAAGGTTGTTATCAAGAAACTTAACAAATTTCTCATATGTGGCATTGAAGATGTCAATATTAGGCGCCATTTCGTTAAAACAGCGGACCACCCTACTGGTCGGGGAATATCGAATAATATTCGTTCTTCCGCTTGGAGTATGAAACAGCAGATGTGAACGCGTTCGGCCGTAGGAGTCGGGGACGTACAGTTTTATTTCAGAAAGCATTGTTGGGTTATTGATAATTCCATGCAATAATTTGAAAAAATGACGACATAGATAATTTTTTCTTCTTTCTTCAAGCGTTTTATAGTAATAAGGTAGAGCAACAAGGCTCCCGTAAAAACCGTTCCACAACAGACGCAGTATTTATAGTGAGGCAAATAAAAGAAAAGGCAATCAAATTTAATCTACCAGCTTACGCGTGTTTCATAGATCTTACTAAAGCGTTCGATCGAGCTAGGCTCACTGATATCATACACATACTGACTGAAAGAGGAGGCCCCCCAGAAATAGTCAACATCATCGGACAACTAAACTCTGACACTAATACCAGAATCAGGGTCGATGGACACCTCTCAAACCCTATCAGAGTCGGTACCGCGGCATCAGACAGGGAGACAGCTTGAACCCATTCCTCTTCAATCTTATTATGGATGAGATTGTGGAAGAGGTAAAAGTGATTGGAAAAGGAGAGCAGACTATCGATATTGTCTGTTATGCGGACGACGCGGTAATATTCGCTGAAACTGAAGAGGACCTACAGTCACTTCTACAAGCTTTTCATCAAGCAAGTCAACATTTCAACAAGACTATCTCAGTGACGAAGACTAAGAGCATGGTTTTCTCTCGGTCTCCAGTGGGTTGCAGCGTATCTGTGGAAGGTGTCTCCGTGCATGGAACAGGTCACTACATTCAAATACCTCGGAGTGGACTTGTGTGGGCAGACCGATCCACCGACAGAAATATTGGGTCAAATCAACAAGGCTGCTTCAATATCAGGATGCCTTAGAAATTCCGTAATGAAGAACCCTGATATGCGAATCAACAGCAAGATAAAGATCTATAAAACTTGTGTCAGACCCATCATGACATACGGGATCGAGTCCAGGGCCGATACCACTGTGACTAAAATGCGCTGAGAGTTTCAGAAATGAAAACTCTCAGGAGCATAGCCGGGAAGACCCTCAGAGATAGAGTCAGAAATACGAGGGTACGGGAAATATGCGAGGTCGAGGACATAGTAAGATGGGGAAGGCAACGAAGAAGATTCTGGTATGCACATGTGAGGAGAATGGACTCAACCAGACTCCCTCACATGGCATTGCACGGCCAACCCCATGGAAGACACCTCCCGGGCAGACCACCAAAAAGGTGGAAGGATAGCTGGGAATCGACCTCGCAGGAGGCCAACCCCACCTCTTGAATTACAGGCCACAAGGCCTAAATTAAGAAGAAGAAGAGGTGGGTATACTGCACAACTTTCATACAGATTTCATTACAGCTTCTTTTACAAGAATTTTTAAAAGAAGCTGTACCTAATGAAATCTTCTAGATTTGGACATAGAGTGGGAGGATTTCATTGTAACCGTACCTACAGGCTAGGGGTTTCCGTAAGTAACACATTGCAAATATCACAGTAAAAAGAAGAAGAAAGACTAGCAAAGCGATAACAAAGAAAAAGAAAAGAAAGAAAGGAAAAATGTGTGAAACGAACCAGGACAGTCCGGTTGACCGAACACTTCAAAGCCTTTCGGTCAAAAAGGCAAAATAGGTTCCTTTTCAGGACCAATGACGACCCAAACCAGTACTTATAGGAAAAATAAATTTAAGGGTAATTATTATAGGCATAGATTTGTTTTTAAAAATACACAAAAATCTGATTTTGAAAAGAAATAAAACAAAAAAAAAATAGAAGAAAAAAATACCATGCGAAAGGAAAAAATTTAAGAAATTAGAAGCCGCGCGGCGCGCATGATCGAGCGAGATAGAGGGCTCTACAAACCGAGTATGTCATTGTAATCTTCTAGATCTAAATTATCATGAGAACGAAATAACTCAGGAATAAAGAGGTTCCATTGTCTTTGTAGTCCAATAGGTAGATGCTAAATTGTCAAGTAAGAATACGCTAATTACTGCAGGTTGCAGGTATTGTTTTCCTGAGACACGTGGGATTATAATTATGTAGGTGTATACGTTTGGCACCTCGCGCCCCTTTGACAGCATCGGGTTTCAGCAGATATCCCAAGATACTAAGGTAAATATTTATTGTTCTTACTTTCTTACCAAACAATTAGGTATATCGTCAGAGAATTCTACATATTATTCATTATTTCAGACCATATTTCGTTCTCAAAGGCCTTGAAAGTCTGAAAAAATAATGGAGTTTAATGAACAGTGGATTTTTTATTAGTGTTATCAGTAGAGTATTCGGCCTATCTGGCGCATAAATACTACCCGTCCGAATAGCGGATAGTAAATAATATTTTTTAGGTAATTAGTTAGTATTTTGTTAGTATCACTCAGAAATGCATTCATTAATCGCAAGATAACTAACTAGCTCTCCCTTTTTCACCCCTCGGGGGCATAGGGAGGCTACAAGAGCTCTCCATTGCACTTGCGCAATGTTTATGACCTCCTCTCACACTATATCCAGGTCTCTCAGCTCTGCCTCGAAGGAACGGAACACGGTATGAAAGGGTCTTCTTCGTCTTCGGGACACTGATGGGAGGAAGAACAGCGCCCTCCTCGGCCAACTGTCATTCGGCATCCTTTACGCAAGTCCCGGCCATGGCCATCTACACAATCATGTTCACAAGATACAGCTTATAAAATTAATATGTAATAAATAGCTGTGAAATACGGTAGTATGCTTGCAGTACCTTTATCAAATCATTAAAGTTCGAATTTTATTGTGAAAAGCTGGTTAAGAGAACAATTAGTAATTAATTATTATTATCTTCTGGAATACGATAAATTGTTGAAAACCCCTGAAATGCCGAGCGGACCAGACCTTGAATTCCTCTTAACCAGCCATAGACTAAGATCAAGAAACCCTCCATTGAAAACAGCCAAAAACCTTTGTGACTCTAACTTCAATACCACAGACACATGGAAAGCCAGGTGGGAGGAGGCTTCGGACCCGGTAAATCACTGCCTGCCCTGCATAACAACGAAACCGCCTGGATTCGACCAGCCACGTAAACTCTGGTCCGCATTGAACAGGATCCGAACAGGGCATGGCAGATGTGCCGATTTTCTCCACAAGTGTGGATGGCTGGATTCCCCAGGCTGCGACTGCGGAGCGGAAAAGCAAACCATGCACAACCGAATGCGACCTCAGATCATACGCGGGGAATTTCAGGGATTTCCTCTTGCTGACTGACACAGCAACTGAATACATTTTAAATATTGACCTTAACCTTTGACAATCAGATATCTGTGCTATTATTACTGTTTTATGTCTAGATTTTAAGATGTGTTGTAAAAAAAAGCCATACGATAAATAAATAAATTATCTTCTGTGTAAAAAATATGGTAGAAATCAGAGGTCAAATTCATACATTATTTACCATGTAAAACAGCTGTATTTAAATTCTGTAAGTATAGTTAAGTATATCGTATATCATAAAATCAATTTGTCAATATTTTTTTCTGTCTTGCCCGTTTGATTTTTGCACAGTATTTTATTTTACCTAAGTTGCTGGTAGCCAAGCTGGTAATCATCGAATTTTAGTGAACCCAAATTATTTTTTTTTATCAATAATACGATATTAATTTTCTCTCCTCTCCTCTCCTAAGAGAGATTGTATGAGAAACATATTAATTTCAATGGACGAAGCTTGCTTGAATGAAAAAGGTTCGTCCTCTCTGCCTACCGCTTCAGGGGCACGGCGTGATGGAAAAAAGCAATAAGTACGATACATTTTAATTCAGATGTCATTAATGTATGTAGGAGGTATAATAGCGCAGTATATAAAATCGCGCAACTCGCGCTAATGCTAGTATGATCGATACAGGTGTTTTATTGACTAAAAATCCAGGTAGGTACTTGGTTATTAAAGACCTCCACCCGAACTCTAGTTGTTTTGAAAACTTGGTTATTACTCATAGTATATGGAATATACATGAGTCTTGTGATCGGATTTCAAAAAAAAATAGATTTCGCTGAAATTAATTTTCTATACGTTTTCGAGGGTGTAGCTGATTCCAAAAATGCAAAAAAAAAATTTTTAATTTCCGCGTACCCGTACCCGTACGCCAAAAATGTGTGCGCACCTTTAACTCATAGTAATTCTTATCCGATTTGATTAAAATTTGGTAGAACGGTTAGCCCCTCGATGTAGATGAGTCAGTAAAATGTTGAGATCTGTACCTTCAGGGGAACCCTCTTAAAGTATCCAAAGAAAATTTCACTTGGTCTAGAAAAAGAGCTAAAAAAGAAAAAAAAAATTCTTCGATTCATAAAATTTGGTATACGGGTTGGTCTTATGCTCCTACATAAGCACGTAAAATTTGAGGTCCGTAACTTCAGTGGGTCCCCCTTAAAGTACCGATTAATATTGAATATGTAGTTCTAAAGCAGATAATAAAAAGCTACAATAGTCGATATCATTTTAAAGTTTCTATAATAATTTCAAGGATAAATTCATTTTAATCGTAAAATTATGAATTTTATGCAAAGATATGTTTTACACGAAAAGGCTGTTATGATATATACCTACTATGAGTTCTGGGCTACCCTAGGTTAGCAGCTTTTTAATTACATGGTGTGGGAGGTGGGAGGAGGTCATTAACGTTGCGCAAGATCGAGCGCAATGGAGAGCTCTTGTTGCCTCCCTATGCCCCTAAGTGAGGTCTTAAGAGAGTTTGGATTGGATTGGTTATTATTTACTATTTTTATTGTGCCTAATCAACTATAGAAAATTTCACAAAATCCGATACTTGATCAATACGACGATTGGCGACCATAAACAATTAGGTACATAATAAGGTATTATTGTAGATATATATAGGTAAAGTGGCGTGCGGTGACTTTCAGAATAAGATGAATAACTCCAAAATAATAGGCAAAGTAAAGTTATTGTGATAAATTGTACAAATAGGAAGGTAGGTATGTTTTGCAAACGTTTATCTGACATTAAGGTACCTAGATAGATTAGTACCAAATCAGACTGCCTGATTTATAGATACCTGACTAGCAGTGTAGGTAAATATGTGCGCTATCTCTGTTTACTCCAAACGGGACGTGATGTCACGGCTAAAAATTACAAAAAGTTATGGCTGACTGTTCTCAAACAATACAAGATAAACCTTAATCAGACTTTATCGTAGAAATGGATAAAATATGCCTAATGTAATTCTATCTTAGACCAGAGGTAGCAGAGTTATGTAGGTATCTTGGTGCGCGGGAAATTTTTGTTTATAAACACTTTACGCGTAAAATACCTATAAGTTTGAGTGGACCTTGCCACCATAGTTGGTTTTGCGTAAGGTGAAAACACGTAGGATGCCGATTCCGACCCGCCCCGACCGGCGCAAAGAATGTTACTATGCATTTGAATGCATTGAAAGTTGAAATCATAGACATTATTTGCGCCGGTCGGAATCTGCGTTCTATGTGTTTTCACCCTAACTCAGGTTTTGTTAATAGGCTTTTATGAAAAAAATGGAGGGTGTGTTGCGAACCACCGGTTGGAGATCACTGCCAAATAATAGGAAAAAGTAAAAAACACTGATTGTGTGAGTATACCTAACCGCCAGGGCCAGGACTAAGGTAAAATACCTACATAGGAAAAGTTTTCATTTACCTATTTCTATTGTTCTTACCAATTTACTGGCTGCCGTCCCGCCCGTGAAAATCAATACAACAAGTTGTCTCTATAGAAGATCAAACAGTGATTCTAAAGCTAAAGCATCCTAGAATAACCCTTAACCCACCCACTTTTTTTATTCAAATTCGTCCAGCAATAATATTGTATACTTACCTAGAGTCAAGAGTAAGATACCTATCCAATTTTTATGTGTAGGTATTTCACTGCTTTCTTCCCTAAATAAACACAACACTTATTCAAATTTAGAAAGTTCCTAAGAACAAGGTTTGTGAAAGTTCCAAAAGTGTATTAAAAAAACATCACTACAACTATAAAACTATAGGAATGAACATGTCGAAGATACTCATGATTTGGAATTTCGGAGATTTCAACTAATTTGACCACCTAAAGTGCGAACCTTGTTAACGTTAAGTGATCACACTAAGCCAGTCTTTCAAACAGCAGTAGAAGACGGTCGTAAGCCCGTAGTGGTTCAAATTTGTAACAAAAAATACCTCCTAAAATCGAACACTTATTGTTGGTTCTATAATACTTATGGTAACTTTCACCAAAAATTCCTAATTTTTAGGTTGCTCTTTTCATAGTGTGTTTAACGCTAAATCTACCTAAAAGTTAGGAACCGTGTTGGTGAAAGTCACCATTAGAGAATTAAAAAAGTTATAAATTGTTGAACATGCATTTTTTCCGTGGTGGAAGTAATTTAAATTTTATTACTTTATTTCCCCATTTCCTCTCTGAGACAGTGATATAGTTCCAAAGTAAATAGGAGTTCAGTTTTCCAGCACATAGCACACATACATCGGACACTGATACCAACGATTAATGATAACACCAGCATGATAAGCCCAATCAAGGTGTGTAACCTGCAAATTTGTTTCGTTCTCTACAACCATTCATTGATTTTTACGTTTTCTTACAATTTGTTTTTTTTTTTAATGAATACATGACTCAAATAACACGTTCAAGATGATGAAAATGCCTGCAGATTGTTATTTTTGTAATGAACAGTTTCCAAACAGGGAATATCTTTATGTAAGTACAAGCTTAAATCATGTTTTTTTTTTTAATATGATAATTCATTTAGAATCAAGACAGGTCATCGGGTTTTCATGTCATACCAGGAAAAGTCACCATACATATAAATAGAGATATCTTGTAATCAATTATTTAATAATTAGCTATAATTGATTCGACTATCTAATTAAAGTACTATTTAAAAAAAATATGCAAATATTTTTTTTATTACATAAAAAGTACAGGGAAATATTCATGTACTTAGTCATTGATGACTAGTTTTATGATTAACTATTAATGTTTTAGTTTAAAATCTTCATACAGTTGTTCTGAATGCACCATATTTACTAGCTGGTTATAAATAACTATGAATTAGGACACATATCTAAGTCTCTTCAACAAAAATATTGACTAGGTTTTAAAAAATAGATCTATGGAAGAGTATCTAACATTCACATTTATCGATATCAAAGTATCATTACATTAACTTGTCGTCAGTTCCTTTAAAGCGGAGCTGAGGGATATGGATGTGGTATAATGAGAGATCAATGACATTGAATAATATTGAATAGTATCGTTGCCTCACTCTGCGTTTGCTATAGAGGGAAAAATAAATTGTATCGCATTCATATAAACTCAATAGTATCTACAGTTTAGAGCCTAGGCTTATTTGGTAACTATTGTACCTACACCATACATATCAACCTCGACAACCTAGAGATACACGCGTTAACTCCTGATTAAGAGTCTCCGGATTCCGTACCCGACTTTGTGAAAAATTTTCAATTGAAATTACTTATTTATCGGACTGCTTGGATGAAAAAAAATGCCTCAGGTAAAAAGTTCCTCCGGCAAAACTGACACCTTTGTATACAAAAGTGTTTAAAAAAATGGGTTTAAAATATAATGGTGAGTGGTGACCATCTTGCTCATTTACAACACAAGCTTTCGGAAGAGTTTGTGAAATGTGAAAATTTATATATGTTTGAAAATGTGCAGGAAAGAATTTGGCAAATTGGTGTAAGTTAGAAGAATTCTCGAATTAGGGATAATGGAACATGTCACATCTAGATCTTAAAATCCACTTATTATCCTGTTAATTCATAGTGAATAATTGCAGCAGGTATTATGAAATAGTATTTTAAGATTTTTTGCTAAACTGATGTAGGTAAGTATCTATATCATAATATATTCTAGTGCCTTTAGATAATTTAAAATACTGACATCTCCACTATAACAAATACTTATAGGAGGATTGAACGATTTATGTTTTTACTTAAAGATAATTTTTGACGAGTGTCACATCCTATCAGCTTATTATTTCCAAATTTTTATCTCTTTCTGTTGATTTAATTTCAATATAAGTTTTAAGTGTCAAAGTTGTAGACTAAAAATGTCATTCTAATTGATAATAAATTAGATTTATTAATCTTTCAACATTTAATAATTTGACACAAGATAAGATATTTGATGGAGTGAAATGTTTCCACACAAAAGTGTTTATTTTTTTCTATTAGTGTTCCATAATCAAGCACATAATATTATACTTTTAATAATAATAGTAAAAAATTCAAAATGGTCGATGACGAGCAAGTAAGTTTGTTTAAACTGTATGTGTGTTTTAAAATTCAACTTTTTGACACATTTGTAAATAAAATATCTTTCAAATTTTTAGAACAAGGGAAAAACCAAGTACAAAGTGTCAAGGGTTAGTAGCGAGATAAACTTTCTTGAGAGGTTAAAATCAATGGTATGATGAGATTTAACAATCACTAATAAAAATAACTAGTCTTAAAGACTGTATTGTTAAGCATAGGTGTTCTGAGCCGAGTTTAATATTTAACGCTTTGAAGGAATGTTATAATGTCCTACGATTATTTTCTATTCTTACAGGCTCATATGAAACAGTGCGGAAATATATTGAAACAGTGTACACGATGTAAGGCTTATGTAGAGAGACGATACTATGACTCACACAACAAATTATGCTCCAAAAGCTTAAGCATTCTTGACCCAAATAGAGATCAAATCGTATTAAATCGCTTAAAAGGAGCAACTTCATCCTCAGTATTGAGCCATGATAAAAATTTAGACTTTGAGAGAAGCAGCATAAATTCTCATCAGTTGAGTGCAGCAAAAGCTAGTTTGGTAAATTCCTATCCAATTCTCCAAACAGCTACAAATGAACCGAGCAGCGGTGCAATGCTAAGACCATCTACTGTAGAAAGTACAAAAATATAATTATGCAGTACCGAAAAGATTCAGTGACAACACGATGATTCAAGACCACACTTTGGCAGCTAATATAAAATATAATTCTTTAAATAATCAATCTTCGGTAAAAAATCTAAATTTTGATCCTAATGCTCAGTTCGTTCCACCTTCCGATTTGAATATAGTGCAACATATATACAATGATATATCTCTCTTAAGGTAAGGTATATTATGTTTACTAATTAAGTTCGTACACCCAGATCCGATCTAACATTTAAGTACCGGTCCAAGTTTTATAAATATTTTTATGAGACAAACAAGTGAAGACTTAAAAAATCATTTGAACTTTCTAATTTATCATCACATCTAAACTCCCTAATGGAGAACACTTTTTCATGTTAAGTGATCACGCTAAGCCACCATTCAATATGGCAGCTGTAAACTAGACGTGACAATGAAATTTTTTCAATATATTATGCCCTATACACAATTTTTTAACTACAAATGGGGCATATAAAATTTACATTTTTATTTGTTATAATTTTTTATGAACCTATGTTTGTATTTGTATATTATTTTTTTCATTGATAAATAAAATATATATATATATATATGTTCCAAATAACATCGGGAACAACTCACAAGGCGACAGTACCCGAAATAACAATTTACATATTCCGCGTCGCGAAAAGCTTTATATTAACATATATACATATATATGAGATTGAAAAAGATGCTTCTATTCGCATAACTACTTATGCATACAATAGATGAAAATAATATCGAAGTTGTACAACAATTAATTATATTTTGATATTTGCAGAAACCAATTAAATGAAGAATTAAACCAAAGAGAAAAACTAGTCAATGAAATTTACAAAATGAAAAAACAATATTTATTATCCGAAGAGAGAAACAATATCCTACTGGCAACAATAGCAACGCTTAGAAGTAACATTGAAGACGAATCCGAGAAGTGTAAATCAACATATTCCTTTCTGAGTTCAGAAATCAACAATTTGAACAAAAAATGTGAGGTAATATGGAAAACACACAACATTTTGTACAGTTTCAATTATTTTTTATCATAATGTGGAGGAGGACCCAAAAGAGTGTGGGTTGTCCCGATTATCAGTTACTCTAATCACAAAAAATCTTGCCGTTCCCTCCCAGACATCTTAAAAATCACAAACAAAAGTGATGGCTAAAAGGAAAACAATCAACCAGAATGCATATTATTTCACCAAAAATGACAAAGATCATCATTTTAACATTTGACCCCAGTTTTATTTTTTTTGTCTTAGAGAAAACAACAAAGGGCTCAGCTTAGGTCCCACCCCGTGTGGGTATACACTCACACAATGACATTGGCCCTAGAACCCATTAATACAATAGCGAGTCTCCTTGTTATCGCGATACCTTTCTACTTAATATGCATTATAAAAAATTAATATTCAACACTACAATTTTAAGGAATTAATTACAAAAGTTTCCGAAATGAAGACAATTAATGATAACTTACAAAAAGATGTAGAGAAAGAACAAATAGATATTAGCCATCTTGATTTAGTTGTTAACGCCCAGGATAACAAGTTGAGAAATCTGAGCAAAATAGGTGAGCAAATATACAAAATTTTATTAGATTAAAAAATTTATTTTTAAATCCACAACTTTGATGAATCAAATATTGGCCCTTTTTTATTGATATATGTGTGTAAAAAATAAAAATATGTTTGCAGAAGCAAATATTGAGAAAATGCAGGATGAACTACAAGATGAAAGACAAATTAGAAAAGATGTAATCGGCCACATCCAAAAGGATATTTTGCAACTGAAAGAGTTACTAACTTTAGAGGTATCCAAAAATAAGCACAACACACATAATATTGAAAAAAGTCAGACGGACCTTGAACAAAAACTAAAAACACAATCTGAAGATATTTTAAAAATAGAAGTTCTTAGTAAAGAATCTAAGGCTTTGATGGGAATCGTAGAAGAAGACACGAAAAAGATTCATACTTTAGAAGAAACTGTAGCCAATTTATCCACATCTATAGCTACATTACAAAAACAAACACCCACTAGTGCCTCAGAAAGTAAAAATATTAAAGTTAATCCACCAGATGTTATTGACAGAACGGGTACGTTCAAATTTACTCTTCATTCTTCTCATACACTTACTGTAAATAAATTTGCCTCTAAAATATCCAAGGTGTATCAGTATTTATTGAATAATAAGTATCAAAATATTCTTTTTGATACATATTATTATTATTGTTTAAAATATGAAAATTAAAATTTCAGGTCATTTGATATGGAAAATAGATAATTTTGAAGAAAAGTTAAAAAATTCTATTGAAAATGATTATGTGTTACAAAGTCCTATATTCTATTCAAATAAATATGGATATGCGCTGCAAGTAAGTAATACGCATTTTGATCAGAGAATCCTTCTATATGACTTCTATATTTTGTAAACTGGAACCATCTTTCACACCAAGTGGTGGCTTGCATTGTGAAAAAGGATGGTCAGCATCAGAGATTGAACCCACTACCTTAAGTACGAAAGTCGAAAACTGAACCACTAATGACTAGACTACTATCCATTTCATTACTCTATTTACATTTTTCCTGAATTTTGAATCCCTATCGTGAATCGCTGTACCGTAAGAGCTCATAATGTAGGTAACCAATGTTTTGTACAAAAATGTGTAGTGCTACCACGTAATATTTAAGCTCTGCAGCCCATATAAAACTCACTATTACTTCTAACCAACATATTGAATTTACATTCCTAATACTGGTAATTTTAACAAACAATCTCCTCAAAATGCTCCCGAATAGTCATTTTTATCACTTACAACGTTTTTTTTTATTTTGGTGAAGTCTTCCCTGAATTTCATACATTTGATCATAGAAGAAAGTCATATAGGTATTTTTAATAATCCATAGGCTGAAATATATCTGAATGGATTGGGAAAGTGGAGAGGAAGGCATATAGCGGCTGCAGTGTATGTTGTACCAGGAACTTGGGATCCATTGTTGACATGGCCTATTAAAATGACAGCCAAAGTAATACTTCGAGATCAAGCTTCAAAAGCAAATCAGGTGACTTATAATAATTTCATATTATAATGTAGTTTTGATATTGTTTTTTATACACAACCATTTGAATCGTACTTTTTTTATAGGCAGTTCCAATTATCAAAACGATTCAAATTAGAAAGAAAGATCCTAAAGCTACAGCAATAATTTTATCATCAAGGAAATCCCTACAACATAGTGATAGTAAAAGTGGAAGCTCGGAAAATATATCAGCAGCTGAAAGAGAGGCCAGAACTATAGAAGCTGCCATTAAAAGGCAACATGTATTTATACAACATTCCAGTTTAGATAAATTTGATTACATCAAAAATAATACAATGTACATAGAAATTATTGCAGAAAATACGTAAACAGAATTTTAATAAAAACCGACACTTTTGTGGTAGCGGCAGCTTGTAGCTGCAAAAATCTATTCCATATAATTTTAAATTATTGTTCAAAATGAAAATAGGTATGAAAAAGTAAATAAATTATGTAAAAGTAAGAAAATTTATAGAATCTTAAAAGAACAAAATAAATTAAATGTTTCATACTAAACACAATATGCAGTATTCTTTTATCCTCTTGAGTGAATGAATTATTTGATAATTCAAATGGAAATGGACCGCCACTGTTACTACAAAATTTACGAATTTGACATTAAAACCCTGTTAGACACCATTACAAAAATACTCGGGAGTCAGGCTGTGATGAGAGGAGAAAACAGGTTATAGAGGCAACAGGAAAACACTGTGAGAAGCCCTACACTTGATGTTGGCCCGTGAACATTGGGCACAACTGGTTGAAATGATGGGCAGAGCTGGGCGGTACTCGAGTAACAAGTACTCGTAGATTGTACTCTGAGTACTTTTGGTGTACTCGGTACTCAGTCCACGAGCAATTTCTCAAATCTGTACTTGTATTCGACGCGTTTTTTGTGCTTAACAAGTACACGAGTATATTTTATGTCCTCCAGTACATCATTGGATTTAGTCGAGTATGTTAAACCTACTACGCTGCGTAGGTCATATGTATTTTTTAGGTGTCGTGGTAATATGTAATGGTAAGGTGTGGATGTATGGTTCTCGTTTTTAATTCTAGAGTATTGGTGATGTAATTTTTTTAAAACCCATATATTATAATTGAATTGGTTATTTCAAAAACTAAATAAGTCATTATTTTTTCAAAAGGAGGTTTTTGATGGAATTGTAATTTTTATGGGGTGTAGTCTGAAATCCAACTCTGCTATTGTTTTTAACGTAAAAACTGAAGTATCTTATGTACTTGAAAAAAACCCTTTTTTATAAAGATTTCAAAGTCAATTAAATTGATACTCCCAAAATATTTGTTTTGTTAGTTCTAGTTCTATATATTTTTTAAGGAATACCAAACTACTTATGGAGGTCACCTTTGATGTGTCTTATGAAACAAAAATGCGTCTAGTAATCAGGTAGATTGATTGAAAAAAGTCAAATAACGTTACTTTTATTTTAAAACATGCACCTAGTGTTGGCACAAATGAGGTGAAAAAAGTGTGAAAAATATTTAGCCCCTCCTTAGAAGTTTTTCTACGGGTGCCCATGATACAATATGTACCTTGTACGATGCTTTTAATAATATGTTTTGGCCCCATGACTGAATCACCTGCATAGAGGATGCGCGTGATATTTTCATGTGGGGACCCCATGGTTGAAACATGCGGAGGGCAAATAAAGGTTTATATATAGAACTCTTTGGGCTTATACAAGATTTTGCGTTTCATTAATCACTAATGTACTCGGTACACTTGTACCTACGCAATACTCGAGTACATTTGTGCGTAGTACTTGTACTTAGTACTCGAGTATTTTTTGCCTGTACTCGGAACAGCTCTGATGATGGGGAGTGGTGATGGTCAAGATTCTCTGCAATGGGAGAGCGATGAGGATGATGATATTTAATAACACCATAACATAGCGTCGCTTTTAAATTTTATCATATGACGACTGCTTAAAAGATGTTATGAAAAGTTGTGAAATGTCAAAAGACCAATGCTTATACAATGTTTATAATCAATCCTTTTCAAAAAATATACAATTCGTATGCACACAACAGTATGATAAATATTTTTAAGAAAAATAACTTTTTTACATACTAACTAAACTTTTTGCACAATAAACTCTTTAACAAAATAATTCGCTCCATCAATCACATTTATGAGAGTAGTTTCTTATACAGATTTAAAAATTCTTCTTCTTGTTGCAATGTTAAATCCAAATAATCATCTTCTTTGATATCCAAATCATCCACCAGACGTTTATAAGTTTCTTTAGCTTTTTTATGGCTGAAAAGTAAAAAAGTCATTGAAAAAAAAATTATATAAACTCTGAAACTAATCCAAATAGAATAACTGACATAGTTTGCGCATGAAGAGAGAGTTTCAAAGAAAATTTTGACAAACTAATAAAATTATTTAGGTAACTTTAGTATCATTGATATAAAAGACTGAAGAAATACATGCTGGCCATAAGAGATGGTAAGTTTTGATAAGTTCAGAGATGCTCATTTACTATGTGAGTGTACAAACAAGTAATCCTTACTTTTTAATTTGATCTTTCAATTTGCTAGCACTCATAGAAGATGATGTCCCAGCCCCATCTGTAAACGCACTGTTACCTGGAATTTAAATACAACAATTATAACACAGATGTAAATTTTGACGTCATTTAACAAAATCGTGGTCCAATCTTACATACAATTTGTATGGAATAAATTTCATTTTTTTTTTCATTTATGCTTATAAGTGTAAAGGGAAACAACCAGGAGCAAAGCACATCTTAGAAAATTTGTTTATGGTTAAAAAAAATAAAACAAATAAGCCAATTTCAAACAGTTAATTAGTATGGATATTCAAATATAAGATAGTTATGTGGATTATGGACCACAGTGCTAGAAGAGGTCTCTAAACATTATCTTTACACACATATAACTTTGACTGTCCATAGACAATAATTATTGTTGAAATTAGTGAAATCATAAATTATTGGAAATCTTCTATGCATAATAATATGTTTATTAAAACACATTTTGTTCTATTAATTTTTAATACATTTAAATAAAAAAAAAAACACAATAATAAAAACAGAATCTCATAAAAAATTTAGCCATGGTGTAAAAATGACATATTTATGTGCGTGTTGTATAGGTACCTACCTTGAAAGGAATTGAAAAGAAAATCAGCAGCTTTCTCCAATATATTATCATTTTCAAGTAAGGCCTTTTCAACTATGCCCAAATCAAAACCAAGACCAGTTAACTGCAACATAACACGATTAACTATATTTATAATGCTGTCAAACACATATTTTTATGTCAACACAGGCAGATTTTATAAAACGTTTCTTAATTCATCATCTTTTAGAACAATATTATTGTGAAACCAAGGCCCCGTTCCACCATCACACTTTGCACATTGCATGATGCGAAAGTCGCCTAGCGCGAAACAATCCTGTTCCATGAAAACAAAATATTCGCTTGGCGGCATCTAGATCATTTGAAAACTCTTTTCAACTGTACAGTAGTATCTAGGGTGTCGCGTGTTGAAACAACAACTTGGATAACGCAAATTTGAAAAGTCAAAATGGTTTTTTCAATTGATTCGCAAAGTTGTATTGTTTGATTAATGAAAAGTGTCTATGGTGAAACAAAAGTGTTTGTCCTCTAGAACAAAGACGATGCTTTAATTTGAAAAACCGCAAGGTATGTTGGTGGAACGGGGCCCAGGTAATGGCACATAGCAATGAATTTGGCAACTTAAAATTATCACATAATTGAGCAAACATTTTTGAGGTAAAGTGGTCCCATGAAGCTGGCCTTCGAAAAAGAACCATGGTTATAAATTTGTGATAGATGTTTAGAACATATTTTAAAATTATAACTTAGTATAGAATTAAGATGTCAATCCACAAAGATAAATGAAAAATCTAAAAATTTTGATAAAATAACCGTAACAAAAATATTGTATTAATGATTTCAAAACCATACATACTGTTTTCATTGCTTCTTCATTCATATCAAAATCTTCAACATTTAAGTTTTCTGCCGAACTAGCCTCATTCAACTGTGGGCAGAATAAAAAAAAGAGGTTAAAAAAATGACCGATAAATTATGTCAATTTTTGTGTAATTTCTTTTTGACAATACATTACCAAATGGGGTTGTTCCTGTATTATTTGGACTGCATTGGACACATGGTTATTACTCTGTTTCAGGGCTAGTACAGCCTTCTTTTTGGAGAAGCCCATATCTTGCAACATCTTGACAAATGCGTTGGACACATATTGTTTACCGTCGCTGCATAATCCCAATTTTCGTGATTCTCTGCAAAAAATGAACATAAGTAGTTTAAAGATCTCCTCCTTATATTACTAGGCTATTAATTTGATTGAACTTACTGTTCCTCCTTGGCCCTTTTCCTATTCATCTTTCTTTCCTCCCGAATATTCTGTATAAAGCTGTAAGCCGCTTCCACACAATTATTTTGAGCTCTCAGACCCATGCGCGACTCTGAAGCTGTGCATCCTAATTCCATCAGAGAACACATAGCAGATTCGTCAACCTAAATAAGTTGGAAGATAACACAGTGTTGAAGATACTATGCATATAGCAATAATGTTATTTTTATATATAAACATGAACCTGTGCTCACTCAAAATGAAGACAAACACACTCTGACTCTTTTCACAGTTAGCTGCTTAAAGCTTGTATTGTAAAAGAGGAAGATGGTCAGCCCTGGGATTTAACCCATGACCTTCAATATGAAGCAGCACAAAAGCCGGCGTCGTTACCTCTAGACTACCAACCACTTCAAATTCAAATTACAGTGACTACAACATATGCACCATACGGCGAAGAAGAATAATAATATTAATGCAATAATACTTCTAACCTTCAAAGAATTCAATTCCGTTTGGGTTTGCTCTATAAGTTTTTTAGCTTCAACTCTTTTATTTTGATGATAGTAAACTATGGATTGTAACAAATGCAGTCTAACAAACAGTGCTTGCTCATTGCCTGAAATTAAGAACATATTAACTACTGTTGAGTTGAATCTTTTTAACTGGCAGCTCAAAACTTTTAACAGAAAAATACCTAACCTAAAAATATAATGAAATATTTTCAAAGTAAAATGATGCTTTACTTCAAATCTGACATCACTGGCACTTCTAAAATGATGACATTCACACATGTAGCCCGGTGGTAGGATTATGAAGAAATGAGACAAATTTGGACCACGTTTTTAACACTAACAATCAAGTGACGTAATGACTTGGACCACGGCCACTTGAGCTTCCCCATAGACGAATGGCTAGACGCAAATGAATTTTCGACTGATGGATATCCAACTCAACCTATCATTCCTTATCATCCATTTGGTTTTCACCACTCACCGTCATTTTTTGGAGTGAATTGCTCCATTGGAGGGATGGAGTGATAGTAAATGGGAGGCTTTAGAACAACTCTACTTTAAAAATATAGTGAAGGTAAGGTCCTCAACTTCAGTAAGAGTTGACTCTGCAAATAAAAACTTGTGGATAACATCAAATTCAGAGTGTACTTACCACTGCTTCCTTTAAGTGCTAAAAGTCTCTCCATATTTTTCCCATAACTTTGAATAAAGGTAGCTTCAGACTTTTTTAACCTGGTCTCCGCATCTGGTATGTGTGTAATACTTTGAAGGCACAAATAACACCACACTATATCTAAGTTAAGTAATGCATAATTGTCAACTGTTTCCAAAATCTTTGCATTACAATCACTATAAAAAAAAAATTATCATTATCAAACCTAATCACACCCATTTATTGCAATCAAATTCTCAACTTCTTGTTCTCTATAACAGGAAACACAGCCAAATCAAAACTATGCAAAAAGATGGCTGGTTGTTTTTATTTCAAAGTCAAAGTATTAAAAAATGACTTTACCAAAACTGTTTATCAGCTTCTAAGAGAAGAATCAATGCTAATGGATAGTTTCCATTTCTAAGTTCTTTTCGTCCTCTTTCGTGTAAGGCCATTCCAACTGTGAGAGCTTTTTTCTCTTTGGCTGGAAAGTCTATTCTATTCCCGTATTGATCTTCCACCTACAGAATTAAGAAAATTTTAACATTTTGAAAAGTATCTAATCGTAATAATTGTATGAATTTTAACAACTACTCACAGTCATGTATTGAGCGTCTTGTTGATCCACAAGAAACTCCACATCACTTCGTGTAGTCTGCATCAAGGAGTACAGTTCTGAATCTTGCATGAGTTTTTCGGGAGTCTCTGTGAAATGAACATGGTTTTATTCCACACTAATTTTAAATAATTGCACCACAAGATTTTAGCTATGCTATAGGTAATGAATTATTCCGCAGAATATCTGGTGTATCTGGGTTTAACACATCAACAAATGCTTAGTTGTTTTTAAGCAGCAATAAGTAATAAAATAATACCTAAATGTGTTTTTATTATTTTTCTCACCTGATAACAAGACCACCAAGATTTGGGCTCCATTCTTTATGCCCTGTTCATTCAAGCTTCCTTCTTTATTTATAACACACCCACGATGAATTAATTTCAACCTTAAAGAAAACCATAACTTAATAATTGATATACTACAGCAATAGATTCAATGAAGCGTGAATGAAAGAGATTGATTGGAAAACAAAGGCAGAGCCTATACTCACGAAATACAAGTGGACGTGTTGCAGCCACAGAAGAAATGCATAGATATGTTGTAATTGAATGATAAAAAAAGAAAAAAGTACAAATATAGGTACATATATATTTTACTAGTCACGGCATCACAACTGAATGGCTAGACCAATTTTACTAATTCTTTTTTGTTGTGTTATCTATTGTCAAAAGGTTCTTATGAAAGAAATAATAAAAAAGTTTATGCTTAACATTTAAGAAAACTTAACGTAGTTAACCTGGTTTTGACAATACGAGTATAAAAGAATGTTCTTTTAAACAGATACATTAGTCAGAATTATACAGGTTAAATAAGTAATTAATTTATCATAATACAAATTCATAATTAGGACTGGAAAACCTTTGTCGTGAAAGCTAGTGTAGGATAAAATCAGTGGCGTGCGGTGGTTTTTATTTTTGAAAAAAATGGGCAAGCCAACACAAAGAAGAAGAAGATTTTTATCCAAAAACAAATCGTCACATTTTCGCATTTTTATCGATAAATTATGGTTTATTGTTTGCACATTTCGTTATATAAAGCTTTGGGAAACAGATTGACCTTTGTAGATATGTACCTTTCTAGGTATGTACCTAATATTGTGAGACTCATCATTAAAAAAAAATATTGCACCCTACACGCCGTTTCCCGAAGGGGGTAGGCAGAGAGTACGGAATTCCATTCTTTCCTATTTAAACCAACCTCTTTCGCTTCTTCCAAACGCATAACATTCCGCATACATGCTCTTCTATTCCTTTTGCTCCTGACTTTTGCCCTCCACTAAGACGGCACCGACATAATCGGACCGGTCATTCGAGGTCGGCCTGATTTAAAAACATATTGTGAAATCAAAGATACCCTGAAGTCAGTAATATACATCCTTTTAATCTGGAATAACGGAATACGGCTCGTACCCCAGTGACCAGTGACGCCCTATATCGCTGCCTAGCTAGATGAGCAGAGTGAACCACGGAGGGGCGACCACTCTTTTTTTCTAATAGGTTCTTACATTTTTAATCTCGTGGTATCTTTCGAATGGAATGTCCGAATTGAATAATTCAAAAAGTTTTATAAACGTATTGAAGCAGTCTTGAATATGAACTAATTTATTTTGATAAGCAGTAATACCAAGATACAAATGAATAGCCCTTTCTAGAGGCGACATTTCAATTAAATTTTTAAAATAAATGAACATTTATTGTGGCATAACTATAAAAGTTAGACATATGCTGTCGCGACATTTTTTGTAAATATTGATGTCTTCTACAAAGTGGTGGTACATTATTTTATTCTATCATCAATAGTTTTCACAGCGTACACGATGTAAAGTATATTTTAGGTATTTTTTTAGACCTTGGGTTACATTATTAAAGTTTTAATAAGGATCCAAATTTTTTATGAAAATTTAATATAGCCTATGATACCCGGGGATAGTGTAGCTTCCCAAAAATGAAAGAATTGTTTAAATCGGTTCAGTAGTTTTGGAGCAAATGAACAATCAAATCGTTGCTCTCTATATATTAGTAAAGATTACGTGATTTGTTAGACAGTTTGCAACTCTATGGAATGAATTATTATGCCTGGATTTTTTTCCCTATAGAAGGAATTGACAGTGCTTATTAACCAAATTTTAGAAGGTCTGAGAAAATTGGGGCAATTAAACTGCCTGCGAGTGCGAAAGGGATGCACTCTAGGAGTGCTTCGGGAACGCCAGAGGAGATGAAAGCACTATTTTCTCTCTTCCAACGCAGAACAGTGTGGCGACACAGCTCTGTTTCCTCCTTCCCATTGGTTCTTTCTTCACATACGCAATAGGTACTAAAATATATTTCAAATGTCAAAGCTGTGGACTCTTGTTAGGTGTAACCCAGTACGAATATTTCTATGGCGCGCACCATTAGCTTTTTTCATATGGAGTTTTAGCAATCTCTGAAATGTTTTTATTTTTATATTTCTCCTAAAAATTGTAGGGTAAGCCAGGATTATTGGCTTGTACCAGCCGCTCGCCACTGGATAAAATGTAGCATTTGAAGTCTACTTTTACTTTGCCAATTTTCCACAGTATAACTCCACCTACCATAAGTATGTTACTATAACCACAACTATTATGCAAGTACAAGCAATAAATAAAAGAGGTTTCTCAAAATGTAAAAGAAATTTTCTAAACCCCATTGGTAGTTCCGGGGATTAAGTTTATACAAACTCTTCAAAAGCATAACGAAACTGATCAAGCGTAATTATGAGAAAACTCCAAACTAGGTTCACTAAAGAGCTCTTCAACTCATTCATCGATACGTTTGAAAAGATAGAGTTAAAGCCACAAACCTTATTGATTCGACAGAGAGTTTAGCAGCTATAGTATCCATCAACTCATTCCCAGTAACATCCAACTTGATGTAAATATTAATTAATTTATTTCCATTTGGTTGAGGAGGCACTTTTATTCTTAAAAACGCCACTCCGGTTTCTTTGTACTTATCGTTTGCTGTAGCTCTTTCCATAGAATGTTCTTGTAATTCTTTTAAAGCAGACAACACTTCATTTTCGTTTAAGAAAAGTTCCTTCGAATATAATTTTGCCAAAACCTACAAAAAAGTAAATCAGAATCTATAGAAAGGAATGGTTTAAAATAATGTGAGCATAATAATTCCGCAATGAGAAACATGCATTAAGCCTAGTCCGTGAATTAAAATTTTTAGGGATTTTAAAGATTAAGTCAAATCTGAACAAATGACATCGGGATTCATTATCACATTGTGATATATCGTATGTAACTAACCTCAATCTGATTATTATCTGGACTTCCATCTTTTCCAACATAAGGTTCCAACCACAACTTAATATTCTCACTATTTAATCTGGAACGAATTCTCATACGAACATCCTCGTTTTTCAGTGACGACTCCATTAGAAGTTATAAAATATGTACCTGCTTTGGTAAAAAAATAAAATAAAAAAGGTATCAATAGTAAATCAAGATTATTAACGTGACGAAATAAACAAATTATCATTGAACAAAAACTTTTCAATAATATAAATTGCAAACATTTCTTTTGAAAAAATATGATGTGTATGCAATAAAACTATGATAATATTATAAGTGAAAAAATAATATAACAAAGCAATACCAAATCCACTCACAATGACAGTGGACGGTGTTTTTCATCTGTTTTGATAATAATAATAATAATCCGTGACCAATAACTGCCAATAACAAAGTCATGAATGAATGACAGCGACAGGGGGTGTTAACTCTGGTTATAGTACTTGCCAACAAGAATATGGTGATGTTGGTACATCGTGGTGGTAATGTTGGTAGACAGTTGGGCATGAAATTTGTATAACAGACGCAAAAAATAGAATTACCGGTTATGAAAAAGTTTCGAAATATGATCTTAGAGTGAATATAAAAAAACATCAATTTATTATTATATTATCATGCGGTGTTTTTATTCGTGAATTAATATTTATTTCTTTATAAGACACCAGATTTCGAGAAATAATGTTACAAAACTTTTTTACTTTTTGAAAGCTGGCTACACTGATCTTGTTACCAAACAACATCCAAACCCAAACAACAGCCATTTTTATTTGGCCGAGCGCTGGCTGTTTTTGTTATTTCGATTTTTTTCCTGTTTCCAACTCGGGAGATTGTGTTATTAATTTTGTGTGAAGTCGAATCGGTGTTTCGTATCGCTGTGAAAAATAGTCTCGTTGATGATTGTGAGAAATAGACTCTGTTTTGTTTTGACAAAATATGGACTCTTGTTTCGACAAATGGACTCGTGTTTTGTTTTGAGATTTAACCACTACGCTATTGTCTGCACATAAAAAGTTGTTAAAACAAAGACTCATAGTGTAATTAATATTTACAAATGGTTGTGTGTCGGTTCTAGACATTGACTCTTTCGTTTACCTTATTATTTTGTTATTATGAGTTTCAAGTATCGGAAATGTTCCTTCTGTGGCGTCATAATAATCACATACAATTAAAGACACATTTGTATTTCTTTTTAAAATATTTTGTAATAAGTACGTACGTAGAATCATGATGTATTGTGTCGTTTAAACATAGTTTTTTTCGTGTACCTAATTGTTATTGATAATATATTTTTGGCTTAGTATTATTTTATGCAATAGATACCAATACATACTATTTATATTGTTACATGTTTTATTATTTGCATAGAAAATAAATGCCATATTTAACTACTGCTGCATTTTAATTCTTTATCATAACCATTTTCAGGATAAATGATTCAACAGTTGTATTCTAGTATAAAGATGGGATATTTTTATATCCCATTTTTGTACTAGAATGCAACTGTTTTGTTCGCTAGTGCGCATTGTACCGACCCATATTTGAATTTCCCGCTTTGGTGTTCGGGTTAGAAAAGCGTGAGCGAGAAAGATAGATGCAATCTGTCAATTTCCGTGTTTGCATATTTTTACTATGAAGTTGGTATTCTTCTCTCGTTAGAGAGTATATTGTGTTCTGTGGACAGCGAGATTTTAAAATGTAAAAAAATAAAAATACTCACAGTTCAAAAAGTGGCTACTCGCGGCGCTAGTAGTTCTTTCATATCACTAGCGGATCGGGAATGTATAGGTAGCTGATATTATCAATTTTTGGCGTGACGTCTTAAGACCACAGCGGACGAGTGGTTATAACCGCCGCCTCTCATACTGATGGTTGTAAGTTCGATTCCCGGTGTAGACCTTATTTTTTTTTACATTTTTGAAGTACATATTATTATTTTATCAACCAATTTTAAGTAAAAATCAATTTTAAAAGTTGCCTATTTTCTCATACAAAGTTTTGTTTCATGGAGTATGGAGTGACATTTTATTTTTTGATTCACAAATTGGTGTTTTTTTTTTTTTTTTGAAAAATGAAGATATTGCTGGTCATTGTCGTTTAGTTAAGTCAATTTGAATAGATTAGGGATTTGACAACATCCTCGAATGATAACATTACGATTTGAATAGGTTAGGTTAAGTTTGGAACTTAGTTTTTAAGGGGGGTTTGGGGGGTGGAACCCCCCATACCTCTTCGGAAACCTCCCCGAATGATAACACTACACTCTGTTAGGTTGAAACATACTCATTTAGAAGGGTGTCAAAAATCTTTTCCTTTCAAGGAGTGACATTTTATTTTTGAACACTAGCGCCGCGAGTAGCCACTTTTTGAACTGTGAGTATTTTTTACATTTTAAAATCTCGCTGAATGACACGAAATTTCATGGAAATAAGAAAAACGACCTAAAACCATACATTGCCAGAAATAATAATTGATGTACCTACTTGGAGATTACATTATTACTATGTAACCAAGTAACTGAATACCCCCTTGCAAAAATATTACAATACTGTCTTAAAAGTCTTTTAGCTTCAAAATATAATTAAATCCTCACTATACTTTCTTCCTCAGACCAAATTTATTAGGCCGTTAAGCTTAGTATATTTTTTGATAAAGGTGATAAATTTTTGGGGATGTAACATTTATTTAATCAAGATTCATTTACTCGTGAATAACTAAGTTAAAGAAGTCTTACTTAAGTATCACAATCAGCTGATTTCATCCAATGAGGATAAGTAAAAAATAGAAATCCACATTATTATTAACCTTACCTTCATGGTAGGTATATTTTGTTGCAAGAAAATAATTAGTTACGTTCTTCTATGCACATAATATTTTTTAGATGTCAACTTTGTGTCAATTTGTACTGGATCCAATAAAGCGGCATCTGTTAAATATAAAACATAGCTTTGAACAATCTATAGAGAAAAATAATTTAAGCACAAATGACGTTGCGCACCGGGGGGGTTAACTCTGGTATTGGTACTTGCCAACAAGAATATGCTGATGTTGGTACATCGTGATGCTAATGTTGGTATTGTATGGTATCGAAATTTGTATAACAGACGCAAAAAATAGAATTACCGATTATGAAATAATTCCGAAATATGAACTTTAGAGTGAATATTAAAAACATACATTTATTATTATGTTATCACGTGGTGTTTTGATTCGTGAATTAATATGTATTTTTTTATAAGACACCAGATTTCGAAAAATAATGTTGCAAAACTTTTTTATTTTTTGAAAGCTGGCTACACTGATCTTGTTGCCAAACAACATCCAAACAACTTCGGCCATTTTTATTTAGACGAGCGCTGACTGATTATTCCGTTTTTTTTCCTGTTTCCAACTCGGGAGATTGTGTTATTAATTTTGTGTGAAGTCGAATCGGTGTTTCGTATCGCTGTGAAAAATGGTCTCGTTGATATCAAGAAAGATACTGTTGTTTGTGAGAAATAGACTCTGTTTTGTTTTGACAAAAAATGGACTCTTGTGTTGATTCGACAAATGGACTCCTGTTTTGTTTTGAGATTTTACCACTACGCTATTGTATGCACGTAAAAGATGTTAAAACAAAGACTCATAATAGTGTAATTAATATTTACAAGTGGTTGTGTGTCGGTTCTAGACATTGAATCTTTCGTTTACTTTATTATTTTGTTATTATGAGTTTCAAGTATCGGAAATGTTCCTTATTCTGTGGTGTCATAATAATAATCAATCACATACCATCAAAGACACATTGTATTCCTTTTTAAAAGATTTTGTAATAAGTCCTACGTACTCGTCATTTTTAACGGTAAAAAAAGGTTCCGCTGTGGTTACTTCTGTGATTTTAATAATAAGTAGAATCAGGATGTATTGTGTCGTTTGAACATATTTTTTCGAGTAACTAATTGTTATTGATAATATATTTTTGGCTTAGTATTATTTTATGTAGGTAATAGATACCAATAATACATACTATTTATATTGTTACATGTTTTATTATTTGCATAAAAATAAATGCCATATTTAACTACTGCTGCATTTTAATTCTTTACCATAACCAATTTCAGGATAAATGATTCAACAGTTGTATTCTAGTATAAAGATGGGATATTTTCATATCCCATTTTTGTACTAGAATGCAACTGTTTTGGTCGCTAGTGCGCATTGTACCGACCCATATTTGAATTTCCCGGTTTTGTGTATGGGCATGAACGATGTGAGCGAGAGAGATAGATGCCATCTGTCAATTTCCGTGTTTGCATATTTTTTCTATGAAGTTGGCGTTCTTCTCTCGTTAGAGAGTATATGTGTTCTGTGTTGCGCACGCAACCCAAACAATGTTTTCCAATATGGTTGACAGTGTGCTGAATAATTCGAAAATGTGGGCTGTGTTGTTGTGTGTCAAAATCGCATTCGCCGGTAAAATAAGTGAATAATGTCTGAAAACAAGCGTGCTAATTTTGTTACTGTGGATTCTGTTAAAAAACCAAAACCTAAGGCATCTAAAACTATCAGAATTTCACTAGACCTATTCGAACCTAACAAGAAGAAATTTCCTGAATTTAATTACAAGGATTTAGTGAAAGATGAAGAGGCAAGTTATAATTAAAAATGATTATTACTTCGAATAACAATTATTCTGTCTAATAGAGGTTGTATTTACTTCATAAGCTTTATTAATACGTCAATCTAAATACCGCATGTACTACTACAAATCTGACATTGTACGAGGGTACTCCTTGTTTTCTATTGCGTTAAGCACATTAATTATATAAACAAATTTTATAAAAGTTGCGAGCGACTGACGCGATAAGTTTACGACAGTTTACGGTTTATCGTAATCTTCGTACAACAATATAAATGATTAGTGATTTTTTTATAAAAGACTGACCAAGTATGGGTAATAATATTTTCGTGCATTGCATTGAAATTAATGTATAACTTATAATTCTATCGAATTAAAAGACAAAATCACATTTCTTTAATAATGATATCTACTTATATTAAAGTTTGTAACTTATTTTTCATTCTAATTTGTTTTTTTTTTAACATCTTTTGTTTTATATGCATTGTAAGGGGTTATTCTAAAAAATATGTAGTTGTAAATTATTTAATGTGCAAACAGCGTTTATCTTTAAATACTTAAGTTTCAAAAACCTTTATTAATCTTCCTTAATATGTTAAAACTGCATCTGTATATACGTATCATTGAACCAGCAAAACAAGTGTGACCCATTGAGTTATAACACCCTAAAAGAGAATTTATAAGTGGTATATTTGATTTAGGATAGTTTTACCTCTTAATGACAACTGTTATACAATGCATTGTAACATTATTTTTCAATGTGCAATTATATCAATGTTTTGGGGTGAAAGTTCATATTTAAGAATTTTTACCATACTCACTTTTGCACTTTCAAGGTATTTTATAAATTCATTGATATCATAACCTCATTTGGTTTGTTACACCCCCATGATTAAGAAATAGAGTAGGCAGGAAATATGTAACATTAAAATTTCATAATGTTTATTATTATATGCCAGTTTAAGATTTGTATTATAATTTGACTTTCTGTTTTCAGACACATCGAAAAGAAGAATGGGAAAAAAAAGATTCTGGTCAGAATGGTATAAGAGACCCATTCTCAGATAATGATGAAGATGTGGAGAGAATAGCCAAACAGTTTGAACAAAAATATGTAAGCACCATAACTTTGAATTTGTGGCAGTTCAATTTAGTTTTACTAATTTCACATATAGGTATTTCAAAAGAATTCACCCTGCATTTGTTTTATTATTCTTTGTTCTAAGTTCAAACTTGAATTGTAGGGAAGTTCCAGTACGTATGGAAGAAGGAAAGGCAGTTGCAAGCAGGAAGATTACGCTGACATAGGTGCAGGATACGATGAGAATGATTCTTTCATAGATAATACAGATGGGGTATGAATTTTACACATTAATGCACAACATTTCTTTTTTACATTATGTACGAATTGAAAAAATAACACAATCCACCTTTACGACTTGTCACTAATATTTGCATATATTTTTCATATACGTACAGGTTTTTTCATTTCAAATTAATCATTTCTTTAATTAGAAGGAACTTTTTAAAAATCAAACTGGATTTTTTATTAACAAGTTAGACCTTTCACATTTGAATTTTGAAAAATATATTTCTGTTAGTACTACATCAACCGTCATGTTTAGTAAATAAATCAAGTCTTTTCTCTTTTCTATACAATGGTGTCAGAATAGCCGGTGGAACTTTTTGCCTGAGGCAAATTTTAGCAAAAAATTGTGCAAATCAGCCAACGTGATGACTATTTAGAGTACATCAAGTGTTTAATACAAATTTATTTTTCAACATTATTATTATTATTGGTGATAGGCAGACAGTATAAATACTGATACGCCTATTAAGTGTGGTCAGTGTCAAGGTGTCCATCCAGTCTGTTCTTGAACATATTTATTGACGTTGACTATAACCTCCTGCGGCAGTGAATTCCATTGCTCCACCACTCTGTTTGTCAAAAAATGCTTCCAAAAAATGCTTCAGGAAGTTTGTTGAGAAGGATGTTTTGGACAGTTTCATTGTGTGTCCACGCAGGTTGGTGTTTTCATTGAAGGTGAAAAGAGACGGAATGTTTGGACAGGAGTAATGTCCATTCAAGACTGAATGTTTCAATTAAGTCACCACGTCTACGTCTTTCTTCCAGTGTGGGCAGCTTCAACAATCTCAGTCTCTCCTCATACTCGAGTCTTGAAAACCCAATTTGCATCTTTGTTGCTCTTCTCTGTACCTTTTCCAGCAGCTCAATATCCTTTCTGAAATATGGACTTCATATTTGGAAACCATATTCCAGCAGAGGGCGTATGTGACTCTTGTACACCTTGAGGAATAGGCCAGGCGTGATATATGTAAATGCTTTTCGTATTAGATACATAAGTGAGTTGGCTTTTTGTGATTTCGATAATGTGCTCTTCCCATTTTAATGTGTTGGACACCACAATTCCAAGATCCTTTTAGCTTGCTACTGTTTTTACCACAGTACTGTCCAAAGTGTACTGATATCCTGGATTGTTTTTACCAACATGAAGAACTACACATTTCTCCTTGTTCAGGCTTAGAAGCCATTCCTGTGACCAGCAATGGAGAGAGTTCAGATCCCTTTGTAGTGTGTCATAGTTGATTATAGGGTTACCAAAAAACTTAGTGTCATCGGCATAAAAACTTAATATAGACTCTATTGATTCCTCTAGATTCTAACATTTAAACCTTATTTTTTAAAAGATTCCAATTTGATTTAAAAACTTTCTGGTTAGATTTGTAAATTATTTATTTGCTTTGTAAAAGTTATTTTTGATGTGATGTAAGTAAATCTGTACCTTAAAATCACAAAATTTTCAGTTAACATGTTTTGACTCTTGTGTTGACAGTACGATGAGATGGTTCCTCCAGAATGTGACACAGTCTACGGAGGCTTCTACATCAACAGTGGCTCCCTGGAATTCAAGAATGTTGTTGGCATAGGAGTGGACCTGGATGATGCCTCACCTACACACAGGCAGACTAGAAAAGTACATTTAACACATATACTTTGTACTTAAATATTTCTTCCTAATTATTGTTTCCCATAACACAGAAATAATAAATTATATTTTTTCAGCGAATACTCTCAACAAGTGAGAGTGAAGAGGAATCTTCATCGGAGGGTGAGTCGGAGACATCGACAGGGGAAAAGAGACACTCGGAAGAAGAATGTAATGTGGAAAAATTGACAGATAACGAAAAGTCGGGCGAAGATGTTAAAAAGGTAATTAAATCTGAAATATTCACATTTTGAGTGTTAACATAAAAATGTTATTTAATATAATAAATTTTTTTAAATTAAAAATAAACAAACTTTGTAGTTCTACGAATATTTTATTATAAATAATAAAATACAATAAGATAGCGCTAAAACTAAAAGTAACTTCTAAGACGCTACTGAGGATGGACGAGAGTCCGAAAACGTTTTAGCGCTATCTTATTGTATTTTATTATTTATAATAAAATATTCGTAGAACTACAAAGTTTGTTTATTTTTAATTTAAAATAGTTAAAAATGTTCTACAATGTGAATCACAATATCAAAAATGAATTTGAAGTGTTAATAAATTTTGTTTTGATTTCACAGAAGGTTAAGTTCAAGGAGTCCAACGAAGAGGTGAATGTACGTAAAAAGAGAAGAAAAAGCTCCCAGGACAGTGTCTATCACGTCCAACCAGATGAACAGCCCCCCAGTATTACTTCCAATGTTAAAAAGTCCGACGCGTCTGTTGAGTGTAAACCCCCAGGTTAAGATTTATCAATTGATCATTTATATTAAATTTATTTATTTTATTATTTCTATTAAGGATACAAGATACAAGGAATAGAAAATTACGTAGTGGATAAACCCACCTATAAAACCTAAAAATAAAATCCTTCCTTTGAATGGAAAAATTTTGTGACAGTCAAAGATGCTTTGATAATAATATGATGTCTTGTTTTTGTTTTAACGATATAAAAAATTGTGCATATTGCCACCGATATATTATCATGGATTCCAATAGAAGTAGTTTTCATGTGTGTGTTTTTTACAGCTCACGTTCCAGAAAATCAAGCGGATGTCAGTACAGATTCTCAACTTTCAGACTCACCAGTACCAGTTCCCAGTTCTGATAATGCTGTCAGCTCAGACAGTTCAAGGTTAATTTTGGCATTTAATTTTTTATTAATTAATGGTATGTTAACACAATGCTCATGTACCTATTCCAAATTAGTTTTTTAACTGCCGCCATTGATAGTCCATTGCACTTCTTGAAACTTTATTCCATTGTGAACTTTACAACTTTGGATATAGGATTTCGTTTCCAGTTTAAAATAAAAAATAAATAAATAAGACTTTATTATTCCAAAGTAAAATGTGGAGACAGTAAATAAGACAGTCGAAAGGGCGGACTTATCCCGAAGGATCTCTGCCAGCCAACCCAGTTTATAATATTTTCTTACAAATTTAAATTTATTAACATTGACTTTTGTATTGCTTAAATTGTTAAATTACAGCAGTGGATGTTCAAATACATTTTTAACGTGATAAGATGGGATGGGTTGATCAAAGTAGTTCTGCCAATATCTCTGTGTGTTGATATTTCTATTTATTTCTCAGGGAAGCTGAAGTTCCTCCGCCAAGTAGTCCCGTTCTTCCAAAAGCACCAACTATACCACCTTTGCCTCCTAATTTGCCCCCTGAAGCTGGAGTGCTGGTCAAGAGACTAAAAGCAATGGCAGATGTACATTGGGCTTCTCACACTGGAAAACTCTCTGGACCAGAAGTCAATGAAATCATTCTAGGGTTTGTATTCTTTTTTAGTTTTGGAAAAACTAGCAGCAAAACTTGTCGGGTTGTTAATTGTTTGATTTTCCAATATCCTCTCGTCTAACTCACGCAGACATTGTCAAGAGATTCCATTAATAAAATTTTGACTACTTAGTGCAACTGTATTTTCTTTTCAATCATCGTAGTTAACTTTTCTTCGTAAATCACAAACCTTACACAAAAAAACATATTTTATCAATTTTTTAGAATGGAAGAACATTGCCGAAAAGGTGTAGTGCCTCCTTCAGTTCGTAACGCGTTATTCTCGCATGCCGCAGCACTGTTGAAGAGGGGAAAGCCTGGCCTTATACAACGAGCTAGAAGACTTGCTGATGAGAATCAACGGATGAATTCATCCAGAACTACTATCGACAAGTATGTATAACTTGTTGACAACAATTTTGCTCAGTGTGGGAGATGAAATCAACTGAGAATTACATGAGAAATTATTGTTTTGTTACAGATTGAAAAGTATAATAGAAAAGATGAAACCTGCTCTACTAGAGAACTATAAATTGGAATCTGATCGAGTGATGGAAACAAAGTAAATGATTAACATTCTCTATTTTTGTCCTGTTTTTACCCCCCTTTCTACTCGGCTGCTAATGTGCCTAAATTTTATTTATTTTCAGTAAGAACATAGCTTTACAGAACTCTACATCAGAAGATGATAAGAAAATTCCTGAAAAACGATTACCTAAGAGAAGGTTTCCATGGAATGATCAAGTTAGGTGAGCTATCACCATTGTTTCCTATAATATAATTTTACTCTTTCATTGAGAATTTAAGATTATTTATAAACATTGTTTTCCCAGGAGTCTAATATCGAACTTATTGAAAGAGCAAAATATACCCGAGGAGGATGAACCAATGTCTAAATTTCTGCACGCTGTGGTGTTTCCACTATTTCCCTCTGGATTTGTTCGAATGCCTACATTGTTGCAGCAAGCCAAGTAAGTTTTTTCTATGTCTTTAGTTCACACAGTGTGGATAAAAAATACATTTTTTGACATCTTTCACACAATGTTAATCTTGTGCTTTTACAAAATAAATTGTTTTGTGCCATCTGCATTATACCCATCTTCTTATAAGTAGTATTGATTACTCTGTTTGACTTGAAAATAACACAAAGAAATATAGATAATACTCTTGGTTTTACAGATTGAGCAAGAATATAAAGCCTAGTGATAAATCAAAAAGTGTTCCCAAAAACAGTGAGAAAATACAAAACACGAGTCTTAACAAGTCAGCCAGTAAAGTTTCTAATGAAGTTCGAATCATTCAACAAAGTGATCAGAAAAATATCACCGAATCGGAACTTCATCAAAGAAGCAATAAATTTCATAGCGTAATAAATATGGAAAATGAACACAATAATATTGACAAAAAGAATTCAGAAACATCTGGTAGAAATGAATTGAATACTTCAAGTCATTATGCAAGAGATGACTCGGAGAAAAGTAAACCTCACAGGATTCATCCTGACAGCATAGTGCAGTCTAGGCTGGGAGATAGTATATCTATTTCAGTTACTAGCAGCTCACACAAAAGAAGCGAGACGGAGAAATTATCTCCTTCTTCTCCTAGGAATAGCAACAATTCTCTAACAATCACTCCTGTCCCAAGTGTACATAAAGAGTCTAAATCACACCAAGTGCTGGAGAAGCTGTTTGATAAACCTGAAATATTATCTGCGCCCCAAAGCAATGTAAATTTAACAAAAAGTAAATCATCAGGAAATGCACATTTTGATAAAAGTACTATAGCCAAAATTATATCGTGTAAAAACACCGAGAGTAGTATCAAGCCTGATAATAGAGATATTTATAAACCTAAATCACAATTAGATTACCACAGAAGTGAAAAAGCTTTGTCAACCACTAGCCATATTCAGGATTTAATATCTAAACCGAGCAATTTACCAGATTCGCCTTTGCCAATGCTCTCAAAAACTTATCTAGGTACCAGTGAGCCAAGTGTAGAGGACTTGAAACCCTCCTACAATATTGGCAAGGAAGCATTCATCAAACCTAAATACAAGGCTGATGCATCCTCTCATTATCACAGGTCTAGTGGCTCCTATTCCAGTGGCTATCAAGCATCACAAGATCCTAAGCTGAGTGACAATAAGTACCAAAGAGAATCTTCTAAATCTCCTCACGACAGAAGCTATGAATCAATCAATTTATCTCCGTCTCTCAATCACAGTATGGACAATATATCTGGAATCACTTCCAATTCCCATGGAACTTCCATATTAAAACAACACAGAATACATAAAAAGTATGAAGATACATCTCCAGTAATGGCTGATAAAAATAACTCCAAATACTTTGAATCAAATCACGGAAGTAATAAAAATTACCAGCCGAGCTTGAAGAGTGTGGATGATAGTAGCAGCGATGATTGTGTAGAAGTTGTTGGAGACAGCTACAAACACAAGAAGGCCAAAACGTTTTATGGAGCAGAAGATGTTAAAGAAGTTGAAGGTGTACGAAGAGAGTTAGAAAAACATTATCCTAAGCCAAACCAAGGATCTCTAGGAAATATTAAAACTGATTTTTCTATCAAAAGTATTGTAGATGATAAACCGTACTCTGTTAACAACATCCTAAAGTCTTCTCATACTAACTATGAAAATGTTCGCAGTTCAGATTGTCACAATCTCAGTGTTATACATAACAAGACAAAGTTGCCTGAAAAAAGTGTTTTGAAATATCCAAACATCAAAAGACAAGCAATACTGGAAAACGAAGCTGCGGAAATGAAGAAATATAAACAGTGTGAAAGTGTTGAAGAGAGAAATAATTACGAGCATGGTTCCGACAATAGCGGTGTTATATGTGAGCCTGTCAGTGTGATCAAAGACAACTTCCTATCCAAGTCTGACAGTCGATATTGTGTAACAGACCATGCCCGTGATCAAACTATCAAACAGACTGATGAATTAATTCATGATTTAGAAAATCAAAAAGATTGTGCTTCAGAGCTAGAACTTCATAAAGTTATGCAAAATTTAAAAGAACTTCAGGTATGTACTAATTTGTTTTAGCTTACGCTTTGTACTTGCTTCGGGAGTACATCTACTAAAATTGTAAATTAAGTATTATTTTTCTCTAGGCACTGACAGTTCCTTTAAAGTAAAGACTATTTTTTTTATAAAAATGAATCTGTGCTCACTCAAAGTGAACACAAATATACTCTTTGACTCTTTCACAGTAAGCTACTTAAAGCTTGTGTTGTGAAAGAGGAAGATGGCCGGCACCTGGGATCGAACCCACAACCTCCGCACGAAAACAGTACGAATGCCGGCATTGTAACCGCTAGTCTACCAACCACTTCTTACCACTTTTGAACTACAGTAGGCGCCGGATATTGTGATCACGTTTGTCCCAGTGTGCTTTGATTCTAATAAGCGGCGGCCATATAGAATATAGGTACATAGTACAAACTTACGTTTATTTCACACAAAAATAGGTAGGTACCTACGCATTATATTAGAAAGGTTTTTATGAAGATCTACAAGAAATGGAGAGAAAAAAAAGAGTCTGTCCCATTGTCTCAGATGGTTTTCGAAAATCTGTGACTTCATTCAAGCATTTGTGTAAAAAATGTACCTACATCACTAGCAAGTGTTTCATGCCTTTAAATCATCTGGGAGATTTACTCTTTACAAAAACTAAAATGTGATCAGGCAGTCATAGCGCCTTTTAAAAGTGTCCACCGTTATTCGGTCTTTTATATTTTTGTCTGTTCCGGGGTTCGAATTTTATATCACCATACAATAAACAAACAATTCAAAACTGACCTTGAATATTAGCTATAATTTTATAATGTACAATTTGTCTATTGAGTCAAGATTGAAAAAAAATACAAAAAAAGAAATCTTACCATAATTGTTTGGTTTTAATGGAGTCTTTTCTTGCAATATTGTATATACAATAACGTAACATATTTAATATGTGACTTATTTTATACTACACCACCATCTCTTGATTTTTTAAGTTATGCAAGCATAGAGGAATTGTTTTTATTACAAACAAGATAACCCGTAGAAAGTTTATATAAATCACCATCTACTGAAATCGTGGAGCCAGAAAACAGCTTTACTAAAGTACACTCTTCTCAGTAGGTATAGCCGGCGGAAGTTAATGCTTGAAGCATTTTCTACCAATCAATCGGTCCCTCCAATCTAGGACGAGATTCAAACCCCAAGTAGAGGTTGGCTTCATTTTAGTTTATTTTTGTGTAACATAAAAACTTTTTTGTTCATATAATAATATATTGTAGGTAGGTACATATATAGTTATGAACCAATAACTATATTATCAACGTAATATTTACGCTATTTTGATGATGATAGGTTCTTTGACTTAGGTACCGATTAAAGCTAAGAATTATGTGAAAAAAAAACTTATTATACCAAATTAAGATATAACGATAAAAAAAATACATCAAAACGTAATTCTATAATATTATTTTATAAAAAATATGTTTTGAATTTTAAAATATTTGTAAAGAAAAAAATGTAGAAGGGAAAAAAACATGTAAAAAAATAAAGTATATAAAAATTTTGACAACCATGGTTTCTCACAAATATTGCATTTAGCCCGAAATAACCAACAAGAAAGTGGAAGGTTTCTGCAGAAAAAAACTACAGAGCAAAGAACGACACGTCCACCCACCACAACATTCTCTCACGAATGAGGAATATTAAGATTTGTATAGAGCCTATACAGTTTTTATTTCTAAAGGAAAAGGTCCTAAGCGCCCGATTACTTTTTACTGATTAATTAATAAACTATGTTAAATAGAAAGAAAAAAAGACAACAGTTTTAAAGAAAATTAAAAGATAAACATTTTGGTATATTTTAAAGCGTTGCTTGCTTCTTGAGTAGATTCCCTACAATGTTATGATTTATAAAAATATAGAGCAAACTTTTAATTTCTTTTCTATCGAGCAAAATTTGGAAAAAATAAACTTAAAATTGAAGACTTGATAGCCAAAGCTCTAACTTAGAGCACACTTACTTTTTTGTTGTGCTAAGATACCTATTAAGGGAACAACGTTTATATGAAATCAGCGATTTTTGAGCATCGGCTCTTAATAACTGTAATTATGAATTGATTTTTGTCCACCTCATGATGAATATTAAGAATGTAAAGGGTGGGTAGCTTTCAAAATAGCAACTGTAGATAGATGAAGGTGATATTATTAAATTAAAAAGACCCAGAGAGCTCCTTAATTTGTAAATATTAATAGGTAATTTCATAAATCACTCATCGATGGATAGGTATTTATATTTTTGAGTATACATTTGGAACTCCTTAAAGGGGAGGCAGAGAGAACGGACCTCCACTATATAACGGAGGTCCGTTCTCTCTGCCTCCCCTTACGGGACACGTGATGGGTAAAAAAAAACCAAACTGACTTCAGGAGATTCTTTACATAATTCATCAAATTTACTAAAAATTGAATTTTTCACAATTTTTAACGAGCGAGAGGAAGATATTCTCTAAACGCATCAATTTTTTTTATTATCATTCAACTGTACAATCTGTGACTATTTTTCACTATAGCGATTTAAAATATGTGTGCGTAAAATTGTTGAGATTTCTGAAAAAAACGGAAATTTTTATTTTTCGTCAAATTTCAGGTGGCTTGGGGGATCGGAAGATAAAGTCCGATTTGAATAATTCTTTTTTTGTTTTTCTTGTATTTACCAATCGCAACTTTTCCGCACTATAGTGAATCGATATCATCAACTTGACTTTTTTCGCATCTACGTTAGTACATGGTACGTTGTCACCATGGAAACACAGACAGAAGGATACCGTTGGAGGCCATTCTTGCATATGACCCAAGACCAGCAATGCTATTCACGAAAATGTTAATGTTTATAGTAAGGAGTCAAATCTTATATATAAAAATGGAGTATTAGTACTTTTTACCTTATAATTTTGAAATTTTGACAGTAATTGTCAATTGGTGCGATTGACAGAATGCGGATGGAAAATTCATGGTTTAAAACAGACGCATTGTTTGGAATCACATTGGTCAAAATAAATGATAATTCATCACCATACAAATTGGAATTCAATATTCATAGTTAGGAACACAGGACAACGTCTGTCGGGAAAGCTAGTATTAGATATTTATGGATGCTTTGCAACTTATTTAGCGAGGCAGGCAGGCAGACAAATTCTTTATATTTTAACTTTAAGATCCATCTAGTCCTTTGTAAATCCAAATATAATAATTTACGGCTTAAGTGGAGCTACGAAAAAGGGGTATAGGTTTTTGGAATTTGTCTTTTTACCTAAACATGATTTCTTTTGATCGTTATAATAATCCCCTTAAGAAAAGTTTGAACTAGACTTTTTCCGTGAATAACCCATAATTTATAAACCTGTTAGAACATTATTTTGGAATGAAATTAAATTTATTTTTATTTGTTTTTCTTGCAGGATTTACAGTTATGTTCCCAAGACGAATCGCATAAAAGACTGTACGATGATGGCACCAATAGTTAGTAATCTAATAATTGTAATGTGGCTTTTTCATTTTTTTTTGTTTTATACTAGTAAAGGAAAATCCTTCGTTAAGAGTGAAAATCTTTACCAAAATTGGATAAAATAGAACTTTACAATTATTATCTAATATTAGTTTTGTATTTAATTAGTTTCTTCTTTTTTTATGAATCTGATTTGCATAATCTTGTGATCGCTTCATTTACATAGAGATTTTGATATTGTGAAATACCCCTATATTTTAGTTATTATAATATGTACCTATCTGTTGAAAGTGTTGATGTCACTATAAATTTTTGAGGAGGCCATACAGAGCTCGGACTACTCTGAGCAGTATTTTTATCAAATCAATTCTGAACTTTTATATTATTTCGATTATTGTTCTAAAAATTCTTTAATTTTATTTATTAAAAAAAAAATCAAAACTCTTTCGACTCATTTATTTCATTTTTAAAATTGAAACTACCCGTATCTCTACCTGTAGATTACTACTTATTTTATTAACATTACTGTGGATAGTAATATTGAAGTCGGGGGTTATAATTCTGCAGTTGCCATATGCAAGTCACCACTATTTGGTATATTTGCTTTGAAAACTGCATTTACGCTGTGAATGTGCATTAAGTTTTATTTAAATTATGAAAACTGTTAATCAATAAAAAAAAATTGTTTTGACAAAATAAAATTACTGAAACATTTTGGGGGTTTATACAGCTTTTGAATAGGTAGTCGAAAATGGATTAACCAAATAAACTATATTTTATGGGAGTTTAATTTCATGGGAAATTGTGTCCATTTTCACCTCCAGGAACAAATTGATGATGCAGATTCACTAATAACAATTATAAGTATCCACTTCATCACAACATAACATAATGCACCTATTGTGTCAAAATATGCAGGTAATTTTAAAAGGGTGGGACTACAAGGGTGTATTATAACCACTGTCATTCACAGAACTTTAGCAGGGGGGAGGGGGGCAACTGGGTGCATATGGCATGTACTTTGCACACTCAATTTAAGAATTTATCAATGTTTATTTATAAATATAACACTGCCTGTGGAAGAAAAAGGTTACATAAGAAGATTTGCACTTTTTAAATATGTGGGCTGAAGACAAGAAGTGTTGCCTCTTGGAAAATATTTATCATTTCAATTAGAAATTGAATTAATTGTAGCTGGAATATTTTTAAAGGCTGACCATAGGTATGTATTTGAAGAAAAATGGTCTGTAAATAACTTTTTAGGCTTTCACGGTCAGTGTTAGCATTAAATCTTGTTCTTGGCTATTGGTTTCAACAGTGATTCCCAATCTATATATCCAGGATTGATATGAAAATGTGTGATGTGACAGACATCTCTACTTTTGCTTGTCTTCAACAGACATTCCCTTTTTAGATTGTTCATGCCACTTTAAACAATTTTACGAGTTACCATTTTGTCTCCATACACCGATTTTAACAAAGCATGATAATGATAATGCATTGTTGGAAATCCATAATGTGTGAGACTCAATAAACACGTCCACACTGGCTATGGATATTGACCAAATAGACATGGATAGTTACTAGATTTTCACAGCCGATCATGTTATTGCACGCTATGATGAAGAGTCATAAGTTGTGGCTCTAAAAATTCTTTAGTATATTTTTTTATATTGTCTATGAAAAATGCTTGGGAACTGCTTGGGATCGAAATACAAAATAGCCCTGAACAAGAAACATATCTATTAAGTTGTGTGAATGGAGGAATCATCTTCATTGAATAATTCTTGGCACAAATTCTCAGCTAACATATTTTATGTTAATGTTCATATTTCAACTGCACAACAACTGTGGCATTTTCTAACTAAAGCTCTATAAAAAGGTTATTTTGATGATTTTCTGTGAATAATACATGCTTTGTTGTGTTATTTTAGAATTGTACAGAACAAATCACTATACTTCTGATAGCACTGCTACATGCAATACTAAATACCGGTCTGATAGGAATGAAACAGTTCTGTAAGTATATTATCTTTATAAAAAAAATATTTTATTTACACAATTAGGTACCCATATTTATGCAACAGCTATTGTATCACATGCTCAAAAAAAATAGATATACATAACTATGGACGGGCAAGCTTTCAAACACTGGGAGCTACTTTTTACAGAATAATGCCCAAGATCAACTTTTAACACAATAGGAACTTGCAAAATTTAACAATTGATAATGGCAGTATTGTTGAAGCCACTTCTATCAAATCACATATAACAAAGGGAAGTTTTGTTTTCACGACATTTACTTGTGAACTGCAACTTCTGCTCCAGTGCATTTGTCCGAATTTAGTCCCTGTTCTGTTTTTTTTTCCAAATTTATATTCAGACATTACTCATTATTTTTTAAATGTGAAGTATACCTGTTACTCTTGAAGAAATGTCCCCAGACCAAAAACCACAAGACAATGTAAAATCACTAAAAAGCTTCACCACAATAAGATGGTGGCAAATGTATTCAATCATAGTGCTGAGACACATTTTGGTCAAAGTTTGAAGCATCTGCAAAAACGAATGTCTTTAGACAGTTTTGCAGTTAAAGAGGATTAATTTTTAAATGAAAATGGACTCACCTAAAGTGAACACAAATACACTGGATATCTTTTAAAGAATCCAAAGTTTGTGTTGTGAGGAAGGAAGATACTCAGCACCGGGTATCGAACCCATGGCCTTCAGAACGAAAGTGATAACTGGCAGACTACCAGCTACTTTGCACTTGACATTTATTCATCAAAAATTCAAATTTTTGTTCCCTTTTTTATCAAATCAAAATTGTATTCAAAGTTTTTGCACTCCTTAACAATTTATAAATAATTTTATTTTTTCCCGCATGAAATGCATTTTACATTGATTTTTACGAAAAAAACGTTTTGAACACTCTGGAACGAATTATGCTCATTATGAGAGGTTCCACTGTGTTATTATGTTATTCATTGCGCAGTCACCATATTCATATTATAAAGGACAGGGAATGCAGAGAAATTGACAGCTGTGAAAAGTAGAAAGATGAAATATTTTATGACAAGGAGACCAATATATACGCACCAGTATTTATGGTCCGACTGATACAATGATTGATACGTTGAGTATGGTGCAAACAATTGGTTCTGGAGGATTTGGAGTTATGCTAGTCTGTATGAATCATGGTTTTTTTTCATTAGGCAGTTCACCCATTGGGAGTGATTCTTATGCATTTGTGTGTTTTCTTCTTCGTCTTCATCAGCCTGTTTCCGTCTATTGCTGAAAATAGGCCTCCCCCTTTCTTTCTAGTCATCCTATGAGCATCCCTCACCAAGCGATCTCGACAATGTCATCTGGCCTGGGGCCTGCCAACATTCCTCCTCCCTTGTCTAGGCTGCCTCTGATATCTGGCCTCATGGCCCGCCCATCCCCATTTCAGATTGGCGACCTTCTCCACCACAATACACACCTATATTCTTTACAAATTACTTAATATATTTAATATTGCTAACCATTCTGTATTTTATAAATACATATTTTGTTTTAGAAAGAATCAATCTGGCTTCACTAAAACAGGTGGTCCACACAACATGACAGGTAAATATGAAATAAATAATTAGATAGTCTACCCAGTACCCATAGTAGGAGATTTCCTGAAAGGTAGTTTAAGAAATAATGATAAATTATATTGGTTTTTGCCTACTTTGTGATACAACCTTCTGATTTATTGAAATTGTCTGCAGTTTTAATATTTGCATTCAAAGCAAATCTCGTAGAACACCAGAAATAATGTTTGCAGTAATACAAAAACTTTGCAGTACTATCAATTTTTCTACCATAAGGTTGAAAACAGTGTATTTGAAAACTCAGAAATCAGTTTTTAAGGTCGTAACCAATCAAGGTGTACCTACAGCTTGTCACTTGGGCTTTCTGATGTTCTCCCTCTCAGGGGGTTTGGCAAAATGCCTCAGCCAGTAGAGTTGGCTTAGCTTAACGATACTCAGAGCATCAATGTGAGCTTGTATTTGTTAATTTCAAAAAACATCCAAAAGTTACTAAGTTGTATGTTAATTCATTTTATTAATTGAACTGAATTTTAAACAGATAATGCGAATCTCATGCTGATTTTACTAAATCAGTAAAAATATGAATAGGTATGTGACGACATTTTATAATTAATCTCGCATAGTGTTAATGGTTTTTAGAAGATATTATTTCATTAAATAAATTAACACTTTTCTATACAAAGGTGTTAGTAAAACTTATTGCAACTGAGGCAATTTTTTCCAGTCAACCAATCCAATCCAATCTGAGATAGACCAACCCCAGGTAGAAGTTTCAAGTGAAAAAAAACACTTAGAAAAACTCTGACCCGACCGGTGGATTGTTGTGGAGGTTATAAAAATATGACGAATTTGATTTCAGTACTGTAGGTAGTACCTATTGAAATTTTCCTGCCTTCAGTTTGGACCAAATTAACTTTTTTACAAAATTAGTGCTTTGATATGTTTATATTTACTTATTTCCCAAAAAATAAAGATTATTACAAAATTGTGAATCATGCAACTATAAATATATACATAAAACAATTTGTAATATCCATCCATCGCAAAATCTTCATTAACACACAACAGGCAAGCACACAAAAGCAAACAGAACTCTACTTGAGAGTTTGTTAACATTTATGTAAGTATTTTTTTATTTGATTATTCTGTTATTTTCCAGGATCATGACAGTTTAACATGCCGACTCATATGTCGGTGTTAGGACAGTTTTACACAATTAAAGAAGAAGAAGAGAAATTCCAAGATCCTTCTCAATCAAACTCCTATCAGAAGAAGCACTAGTTCTACATGATTTGTTTTAAGTATTATTTGAGAATAAAACCTCCTTTAGCACATAGTTTGTACTAATATAGAGTTCGTGATTCAATGAATTATCCATAAAATAAACTTGTTATGATATGAAATGTTGACTTTTGATATTGATTTAATTTTTTTTAAGGGATGTCGGTCAAAGTTACGGAGATTTTGATGATTCAAAAACTATCCAACAAAGATATTACTTAAAAATGGACGTAGATCCACATGATCTTGGTTGTAAATAAATGTTGAATAATAGATATTTTTGGAATCATTTGAAATAGTTTCTTGACAGCTCGGCTCCATCTCATACTAGTTCAATTTAAGTTCAAGGATTATTGTATAGAGAACACTACCTCGAAAGGGGCTTTTTCCTGTTTAGGTAGATGTTTAAGTGCATATAATTTATTGTAATATTATATTTTATAAATAAAGATTTTTTATAGTTTACATAGATATAACTAAAATAAGCTATATCGACTATTTATTGGGTAATATAATTGACTTATGGTTAAAAGGCTGAAATACATTGAATTAAAACTGTAGTTTTTGTGTGTCAGACTCTTTACTTTGATTATGTTGCCTTTGAACTGAATGTTCATGATTAGGTTAGGTTTTAAACAGATTGATTCGTGAGAATTATTTTTGTGAAACGATTTATTCATTAGTTTCTTTAGTTAACCAATCTAGTATAAATACGTAATAATTAATTAACACACGTATGACATCTGCAACGGAAATGAAATTTTTTTTCAAATATTCATTTCCAATAAATGTCACTTGCTCGAGTCAGAATTTTATTTCAGCTAATTGAGGAATGTTCTTTCTCAGACACATGATAATGTGATTTGCTGCCTCGCATTCATCCTCAACACTAGCTTTGATCTGTAAGCATAATATATTTTGTCAATCATCAAAAATAAATACAGATAGAAATTTGATCAAGTTGCAAGGAGTAGAAGATGGAAAGTAACATAATTTTACTGAAACCTAGACATTTTTCCATGACAAGATAAGTGTTGAAGTGGTGTTTGTAGGCAAGATACTTAATAGGAAAGAAAGCCAAGGGATGCTTATTGTGTATAACTAGTTATATTTCAGACGGTTTGAAGCAGAGGTATTAGAAAGTACTAGACGCTGATGTAGTCAATTGAAACTAAGCTCACCTCATTGTCACATACACCTGCTATCTCTTGAAACCTTTTCAATTTCTTAGGGTCGGCGACAATAAAGGGAAAAGCAGCACGCACTAGTCCTTGTTTAGAAAATTTCTTCTTTTCCATTACACCGGCCTTTGAAAGATTATTTTAAACAATATAGCAGAAAATCTAAATAATATATTTCAATGTAATGTTTTGTTAGTTTCATTATACATTTTTCGTTATGTATAATGCTTTATTATCTCTTAGTTGCAATACATGTTAAAACCCAGAATCATTTTTTATGTATCTTTTGTTGTTGTTCCAAAAAGTATAATAAACATGATAAGCAAGCTAGAGGCCTATGGGAGGAATTAGCCACTGACAAAGGGCCTTCAACATCAAACAAACCTTACAATTAAAATATTTAATTTATACAATATGAACTAAAAATGAAACAACCTCTTCAACCAAGACTGCAATATAAAGTAACTTCTTCAAAACATTCATTGTCCCTTGATAGAACGGATTGTAGCCTTCTCTACATTTAAACAAAAGTACTAATGGTTTCCTAGTAGTATCTATTCAAAAGTGAAAAGAACCAAGATATAAAAGGAAGCAACTGTTTTTCAAACTATACCACAATATCATTCTCAAACATGAAATGATTAAACAATAATTGGAATGATGTACATCTGAGTTAATCCCTCACACCAAACACTACTAGATGAAGCTCTTTGGATTATATTATATTACCTTGTCCAGTATACACGCCATAACACACGCAGTCTTTCCCTGATATGGTGGACCATTCCTTAAAGCGTTCATTTCTTCTATACTGGCATCTACTGTTTTCATACATTTTTCTCCTAACTTTACTATGCCCTTTTCCATAGCATCTGTTAAAACTCCTGTATTTTGAAATTATAAACATCTTTAGGTATTCGATTTATACATGAATTATATAAGTAGTCAGCTTCACAACACAAGATTTGCTTTATGTATTTGTGTTCACTTTGGGTGAGCTCAGATTTATTTAAAAAAAATTCTATATGATCTTGGAAGAGGGTTCAGAAACAATCATGTTGTCGATAAAATTTAATTTAGGTATTTGAGTAACAACTTGTTGTAAAAAAGAGATCAGACAAAATCCTTGCTTTAAATAGAGAAAACATCAGAGTTCTAACCAGAGCACTGACTGGATATTGCAGATTGAATAAACATCTAAGTACAATGAAACTGATGGACATGCATCTATGCAGATTCTGCCTAGATGAACATGAAACGCCATTACACCTGCTATGTGACTGCGGACCACTGATGCAGACCAGAAGCAAAATAATTGGATCTCACATATCTGATCAAACTCAAATCAAAGAAACCAGCCCACAAAAGATTCTAAAATTCATCCGCGAGATCGGACTGTGGGGTGACCTCTAACAGCAAATCTATTCACAAAGTTGACGTGAAGAAAGCACTAGAGGGTTTCAAAAAAAAAAAAAAAAAAACTTGTCAAGTGTTCTTCATCGCGCAGAAATTGAACTAGTGATAAATGAAGAAATTATTTTGTCTTAAATTAATATATAAACAACTCCATGTAGGAACAGATTGACTAAGTCAAAATAAAAACTAGCATATTATTATGTTTGAAATATAAATTTGAATGATTATTTTTTATTTACTTATAAAATTATTTATCATGGATTGTTTTGAGCGCAAAATTAAGGTAAAATTTACAATGAAAAATTTGGAATATTATTGAGCTATACAGAAGGGTGAACATGGCTCCAGAACATATTGGGATTGAAAAAATTTTGGTGTTTTTAGAGTCTTGAGAATCGATGAAGAAACTTTTGATGAACATAAATGGGACAATCGCAGATAAAAATACCCTCCATAAATGCTATTTTGTTGAGGGCATTTTTAAGATGTCATTCTACAGGAAATTACCAGTTTTGATTCAGTAGTATTATTTCAGATTCTAATTTAATTACTGCATTTAAGAAAAACTTTTAAACAGAGAAAATGTCTTACCATTTTCAGCATTTGTTATAATCACATTGATAACCATTAACCAAAATACGCCTAAAAGAATCATTCTACAATTCTGTTAAATTTTTTAAGTTTAATCTGAAGAGTTTGCAAATAGAATGAATCCTCCACATAAATTACACAACAGAGGTAGATTAATCTAATCGCAAATCATATCGTTTATGCATTAATGTGAATATTAAAAACAAAATATAAACTATCATACTTAAAGTATGCTCATCATTTTTTTAAATGTTTTAGTTAAACCGTTCAAAATGGTTTTTTATATTTTAGTAAAAAAATATCTAGAACAAAACTATTGGCAACTGGAGTGAAAATGTTAAAAGCATTATGAAATATAGAATGCCTGTAGAGATAAACCTGACCATGTGATGACAGCGAAATGTCGGATTGATTGCAAACCTCAAAATACTAAAACTACTAAAGTTACTAAAAGTAATGAGTAGTATGGCTCTTCTATTGTATGTGTTTATCTAAAGTCTAAATTAAGGGATGGAGTTCCGGGAAATTGATATAAGAAAAGAAACATTGACATCCACACCATCGTTTCTACAACTCAAAATATTTGTCTACCTATTTAAAAAACAGATTTAGAGAATAGGATGAATATTAAATTATAGGCAGAAATTTACATAGCTAGTGGTAGATATTTTTGTTTTATAAAATATATTTTAATGGGTTAACAATATTTTCTGAAAGGACAAAAAAGATATCTAGTTTGCCATCAAAATTACTATTACAGTAGTAATGTCATTTACATTGTTCACAAAGTGATCCACTTCGATAGCTTTAATGACTATAATGATACACAATAATAATAATTATAAGTCCATCAAGTAGGTACATTAAAACTGATTTGGAAGCGAATATTTTTTAGGCTCATTGCAATTCTTCTGCAATAATATTGAATATTTTTAAATAAATAAAAACCGTGAAAAATTGACAAAATAATGGCTTGCCCTTGACAGAAGTAGTCAGAAATATAAAACTGATAAGTAGAGGTACGTAATTTTCGCAAATAAAAAATTGTAATATCGCATTTAAAAAAAATATAAAAGCGAAATTTCGCATTTATTCGCATAAAACATAAAATGTCTATAATAAAACACCTTTGAGTATTTTAAATATTTAATAAAAAGTTAACAATTGTAGAAAACCTATATAAAATATCAACATGTAATAAAATATACGTTTTCAATTAATACAATTTAGTTACATGGCGACTTCTACTAACTGATTTTTCAGTTACAATTATTTTCACAAGGATAAAGCGTTCGTTTTGATGAGTTACTTGATCGTTTACCTTTAAAATATAATAATTATCGATATTTCACTGAAATTTACTAAAAATTAAAACATCGCATTTATGGAATATATTGACAAATTTCGCATTTATCGCATCTATTTCGTAAATACGAAATTTACGTACCCCTACTGATAAGTTAAAAACTTTCAGAAACCCAACAATAATACACAACAATAATAAATCCAACAGTAAGCAGTGTTATAATTTTTAAATTTGACCCTGCAAAATGGAGGCAGCCTACTATGGTTCAAAATGTATCTTTATTCTTCTTCCTTTTTTGCCCCCTCTGGTTCACTGTTAGGCCCTCCATTCACGATCACTCCATCCAAGTGGAGCAATGTCACTCCAAAAAACGACCGTGAGTGGGGAAAACCAAATGAATGATCTGATAGGGTGAGTTTGATATCTATCAGTTCAAAATTCAATCGCGTCAAGCCATTCGTCCATCACCCCTAAACAGATTGTCAGCAGGGAAACTCAAGTGGATGTGGTCCAAATTCATCTCATTTTGTCATCATCCTTCCACCAGTGTACATGTGTTGCTGTTTTAAATTAAATAATAGCAAAATAAGTTTATTAACATAGTGAAATTATTTTATTATAATGATGCAATGTTGAAAAAAAAACTCAAAGTATCACGTCTGTCACAACAGATGACTGTCATCATTTGGAGTGAATGGGGGACCTTACAGATAGCTTCAACCTCCCTCCGTTTTTTAGTGGCAATATATGTCATCAAACCATCTCTTCTACACCTGCAGACAGTTTAATAAAATGCAAAATGATACATAATTAAGTAGTTTTGCTTTGAAGTAGCTGAACATCCCTTATGGTCTGTTTTCCTACGAATACGGCGCTACTATAAACAGCGGTAATTATGTCAGTTGATAACATTGTCAATATTGTTACCGTAGTAACGAAAAACATTGTCATATAATTTTGAAAGACTGCCGTCTTGTCAGTTGACAGACCATTCCCTAGGAACCCAGTGCATTAGACAGAGTACAACTCTGAATTGTCGAAGCTCCATATTCAGTCAGCTGCCCAGTGTGCCTGGGTGGAATTCTCAGCTGCCGCATCATTCGTTCACAAGCAAGTATCCAATGAGGCTATTTTGATAATAGGGAGTAAGACAATAATAATTAGCTTGGATAAATAGGAATCTGTAGCTGAATTTGACTGGAGTGACAATAATGGTCACCTATCAAGACACTGTGGGACTGTTTTCAGCAATTTTATTTGTATATAAGAGAAACAAATTTTTTAAATGTTTCTGTTGATTTTATTAAGAAAGAGAATAATTTACATAGAAAATGATTTAATTATTACCTTATACTATACAAAATTATTTCTTTTACAATTACTTTCTAGAATTAGGAATTATCACGAGCCTCCATCCTAATAATTTGTTATGTTAAGTGATGTATAGCAATAATCTTGATCGATTTTTGGTTTCAGACGATGAAGCATTTTGTAGGATAATAATAAGGCCGTGGTTATTTCCACACTTCAACCGTCATTACTGTCAAATTTTTGAATTTTTTTTATCATTTTACCATAAACAACAAAGGAAAATAAATTTATTTTTTATTTTTTTCTCTTTCTAAATGAAACAAAAACTATGTAAAACGATCAAAATAGGTAAATAACAGCATTACATAACGGACCTGTCACAATCACCATAGAATCGTAGAAAATTTACCCGATTTACCGTTAATTACGTTAATTACAGGAAAACAAACAGACGCAATTTTGGGTTTTTGTGATTTTCGTGATTATTTTTATATCAATAAATATAAAAATTCATTGTGCATTGTGATAAAATTTGTTGCCAATCGCAAGCACTATTGCTATTCCTTTTGATGCCTTTGGGGGACTAGGCGTGAAGGGTTATATGGATGTAATCAAGTATTTTGTTTTTTTTAGGGTCCAGCTCTGCCTGTCTTCTTCAGCCAGCTTCAATTGACGAAGTAAGTTTATTTATTTCATTATTTTTCTTCTCAAAAGCAGAGGAAACAGAAGAGCACGCTTAAGTTTATGGAAGCGAGAGAGGTTCAAGTTTGGCAAGTTTGGTGTTCTATCCTCAGAGGTCTTGTGGTGAGATAGATAGGTGGTGAAGTTATTTCGGTGTTTGGTGTAGATATATTGTTTTTACGAATAGAAGGATGATGGGTTCAGCATGCACTTTCTTTCGCCATCGTTTTGCTTTTGGATGGCTTTTCTTTACTCCTGTATTAAATTTCAGGTTCAATAATGCAAATGCTTTGCATGTGTATGTATTATGTTTATATTTTGCTTTACTCTTGAACCCTAACATTATTTTTATTTATTTTTTGTCTACTTGTTAGGTGCAACAGAAATAAGGTCCCAAACTATAACAATTTAAGGTATAGGGAATATAACAGTTAAGGTAAGTAAGTTTTAGTATCAAAAATGACCACTAACATGCAACTTGGCCAGCAATTTTCCAATTGGAATGAATTTGCTAATGCTTACGAAAGTTTCCTTATTAGCACTAATAATCCGCTTTATGTAATAGAAAGATCCACCAAAGCTGCCACTCACAACAAAACCAACCCAACACCTATGCCTATTGACGCTGGATACTATCAAATTAAATTTGGTTGTGTCCATGGTGGACAGTATTCCAACAAGTCTCAAGGCGTGCGTCCCAACCAGAGGACTATCAAACTGGGCTGTTGTGCGGTGGTAAAGGTTATTTATAATAAGTCCCTTAAGAAATTAGTAATTTGTAGGTTTGAAATTGACCACACAGACTCGTGTGGTAAAATTGTTCATGAAATCAATAAGGAAACTTTCTGTATGTATACTAGAAATCGAGGTTTCAATAAATTAAATTTTTTAATTCCTCGTGTGAGTTCAGATAACTCAAACGATTTTATTATAAAAAGAGAGAGATTTAGCACTATGAAAGGAGATGCACACCTTCTTTCAAAGTATGGTGTCAAAAATTCTAAAATTAAGGATTATTTTAGAAACCATGAGATCCAAATTTCCAGTAGAGATATTCAAAACTTTAAACTAAAAGAGACATTCAGTAATAGTAGTAGTAGCAATATTAGTTCATCTCAATTGTTTTTGCAATTATTAAAAAAGGATAGTGATAATGGCATGGCATTAGAAATATATTCTATAGATGGGGAAGTGCAACTAATTTTTTTCCAGTTTCCGTGGATGAAGATCATTTTTCAAAATTATCCAGAACACATTTTAATAGATGCAACTTATTGTTTAAATATAGAAAGGATGTCTCTTTATGTTATTATGGCTGTTGATGGCAATAACCATTCAGTTCCTGTTGCATTTTGTCTTGTAGTCGTAGAAACACGCCATCTTCTAGAAATATTTTTAAATTACTTTGTAGCGCACAATCCATCTGCAGCCTACGTCAAGTCTTTTATGACAGATAAGGATTTGACAGAAATTAGAGTTCTTAAGAAATTCTTCCCCGAAGCAAAACATGAACTCTGTCTTTATCATGTTTTGAAATCTTTTAAACGTTTAGTTCAATTATCAAACATTCCAAAATCCATGCATCATAATGCTAGAACTCTCTTGGAAAAAATGGCTTATTCATTTTCTCAAACAGAATTTCAGATATCTTACAATCAATTTGAAAAAGAGTTTTTTAATTATTCCATTTTTGCAGATTTTAATAAAAATTGGTACGGTTGTAAGGAGTCATGGGCACGGTGTCATAGAGCCGATGTTTTTAATTTAGGTGACACCACTAATAATAGAGTAGAATCTTTTAACCAAAAACTAAAGCAGTACATTTCCAGATATTCATCATTGGATAAATTTTATTTAAATTTAAATTCGTATTTGTTGGACATGTTTGATAAATTTAAATTAGCCATTTTTAACCAGGAATTTCATGTGAAAAATCTTCATTCTGTTGTCTCTCCAGAAGTTATCGAGGATGTGTACAGCTGTGCCACTGAAGCTGCCGCTACCTTAGTCATTAAACAAATCACTATTTATTTTTCTAATTTTGAGCTAACAAGATTTGAACAAAATCCAATTAACGTAGAATCTTATTTTGTAAGTAACAGCAAATATTCAATTTTGACTTCTTCCGATAGTTGCTCATGTAGTTTTTTTAATATGAGAAATTTACCTTGTTGGCACATTTTTTCGCTTAGATGTTTTTTGAAAATTCCAATATTTCACAGTTCCTTGATTATTCAGAGATGGAGGAAATCATTTTATATAAAAACAATAGAATCTGCCAAGTTGACCATTCCAGAAAAGCCCAAACATGTTTGCATTCCTCCTCTTACTATTGAAACTAAAAAATATCTTAGAATTGAAAAGGTATGTAAGCAGCTAGCTGAAACTTTGAAAACTTCTGGAGAAGAGCTCTTCAACAATAGATTGAAGTTTTTAGAAAGCTTGGTTCTTGAGTGGACATCATCCACGGTAAATAAGATAGCTAATGTTGAAATTTTGAAAAATGATGGAACAGACAAAGAAAACTGTCAAAGGAAAATTGAGGAACAACCTATGTCTGTTGAAGTTTCCTCATTAAACACCGATGAGATGCTCAAATTCCCAACACCCATTCGAATTAGGGGAAGACCCAAAGGTTCTAAGCTTACAGCCATAGGTAAAACCCGCGTTTTACCAAAACCATCTGACAGAAAACTTATTCAAAATGTCATTAACAGCGACATAAAACAAATTGTTCCATCATTTTCTCAAACATCAAACAGTGACACTGAACATTGGGCGTCTGTATGTAATATACATTTGAATTATACCCATCAACATATTTTGAAGACCTCCGGTTGGGTTGATGATGGCATTATTAATGCAGCATCAGCCCTGTTGAGCAATCAACATCGTTTTGTAGGGGGTCTTCAAAATACTCTTTTGCAAATCAGTAACCCTCCAAAGTTTCAAGTCAGTTCTCTTCCGTTTGTACAAATTTGTAATTTAGATAATATGCATTGGAATTGTATATCTGGGAGGATTGAGAACGATATTTTGGTAATAGATCAATATGATTCACTCAATTGCTGTGATAGTGTTAACAAAATTATAGTATCTATAGCGTCTAGCTTAAGCAGACATTATAAGAATGTTAACAACATCATAGTCAACGTTCATGATGTGAGTCGACAAGTAAATTCATTTGACTGTGGTCTTCATGCGATTGCTTACGCTAAACTTTTATGTGTCGGAAAGAATCCTAGTGAAGTATTTCTCACTCCTAATCTGCTTAGAGAACATTTATATAACACCTTTAAGAACAATTTAGATTTACAGGAATTTCCAAGTACTCCCAGATATAACTACAATTGCCCAGTTATTCATAAATTTGAACGAATGCATTGCCTTTGCAGGCGCACATTGTTTAGTGGCTGTGGTGACTTATTAACGTGTAATAACTGTATGGAAAACTTCCATACATATTGTGTAAAAAACAAAGCTATTTTATTTACGGGAACTGAGTTTTTATGTCATGGGTGTAATCCTGAAGATATAATATTGTGATTTTATTGATTTCTATTTATGTTCACTAAATTGTACAGTTATAATTTATACTTAATCTTTTATTTATTTGTTTGTATGTATTGTACAGTTATATTTTACATAATCTTTTACTTATTGGTTAACGGCTGCATACTTATGTCTCGGTCTGTTATCTCTTCTCTTCACCTTTGCTGCCACTTTGCCTGATGTTTGGCGGGACAATTCCGCTGAGGGTTTACACTTTAAAATATGTTGGTTTTAGGGATATTTTATTTAATAGATGTTGGTTTTAGAGATATTTTTTTATTAAGATTATTTTTATCTGTTCTTGTACTGTTTGTTATTTAATTTTTCTATGCTGTTATTGTTTTTGCATCCGATTTTATTTATATGTTTAGGATTGGTTTTTTTGATTATTGATTATATTTATCTGTTCCTGTACTGTTTGTTATTTAATTTTTCTATGCTGTTATTGTTTTTGCATCCGATTTTATTTATATTTTTGGGATTGGTTTTTTTTTTCCTATATTTTTTTTCCCCTCCCATTTGTTGCGACAGTTTAATATAGGGAGAGAAAGGGGGATCATATTGACTCTTCGTGTGGAACACAAGTTGCCATTATTTGGTGGCCATGCTCTGCACGGAGATCGATTTGATCTCAAGTACCTATCCACACCTCCTCGACATTGGTCTCTCCTGGAAACCATGCAATATATTATACGCCGGGTATAAAACCTAGCGGATAGTGTAGAACCATGGGCCAACGTGGAAGGACATCCTCGCCAACCCGCTTGGCAAGAGTGGTGTTGTATTGCCAACTATCCCTTGCATATATCAAGTTTAATTCAGAAATGTCTGGATATAATATGCGAGGGAGGTCGTCATCCAGCAATGGATGGTTAAGGCATGAAAATAAGAATTTAATAATCAAATTCTACTTTGTTATGTGTTATATACTGCCTTTTTCCAATTTCAAAAGCTGTTTACCTGTGCATATAAAATCAAGAGTGAAGAATGTCACCAAGCATCATCATGATCACTAAAAAAGAAGAGACTTGTCATCATTTTTTAAAATGTTGTATACTTGTATAAATTTGTCATTTATTTTACTATTATTTTGATTAAAAAATTTGATAATATTGTTATTTCAAATGTTGTTATTTGTTCCTGCACAACTACCTTCATTAATAAGCAAATACACACCATATAGAATTACAGGAAAAGGCGAACAATGGTACACATTTAATTATTATAATGTAAAAAGGACAATACGCCACCAGTGCTGGCGCCCTAAGACTAAAATTAGAATCCCTGGCCGTCCACAGCTTCGGTAGAGGAACGACATCATAAGAACTGTGAGTTGTCAGTGAATGCAGGTTGCACAAGATCGGCTGACGTCTGTCCAGGAGTAGACTGATGCAAGCTGAACAGGACTTTTGCAAATTCTTAGTAGTTTGTCTAATAAAAGATAATAGGTATATTCATCCTTTTTTGCATATATAACAGGTAGTCTGTATATTTAATTTTAAAACTTCCCAAGTTTAAATTCTCAAAAACAATTTTTTTTTTTACCCATCACGCCGTTTACCGATGGGGGTAGGCAGAGAGTACGGATTTCCACTCTTTCCTATCCAAACAAACCTCTTTCGCTTCCTCCAAACGCATAACATTCCGCATACATGCTCTTCTATTCCTTTTACTCCTGACTTGGCCCTCCTCTAAGACAGCACCGATAAGATCGGACCATGTCATTCGAGGTCGGCCTCGTCTGCGTGCACCCATTCTTTCAGATTTATATATCCTTTTAGTCATTCTATCTTCGTTCATTCTCTCTACATGCCCAAACCACCTTAATTTATTCACTTTCATTCTAGTCACTACACTAACATCCACTCCACATTCCTTTCTAACACTATCATTCCTCACCTTATCAATCAGTCTCTTTCCGAAACAAATTTCTTGATTTGGTTAAAAGATCTGTAACACCTTAGGTTTCCGATGTATGAGAATTGGTACAAAAAATCCTTCTTTATACCTGTTATAAGTCTATTTTTCTTCAAAGTTCAGCTTCCAATTTTAACAATAAGAGCTGGACATTAATGAGTCAGACGACCTCTAAAAGATAGTTAAAATAACCTTCAACTGCGGATTTGTCGACATAAGAGAATTTTCACCATAAAGCATGTTATTGTGTTAGATAAGATAAACAGATTATTATGCATGTCCCAGGTGAAATTTATTTAAGTGCCTCTTGAATTACTATGATAAAAGGGGGCTGTATTGAAGGACAAGATGAAATGTTTTGGACAAAGGAAGTATCTGCATGAATCAAAGAAAAAATAACAAAAACGAAGTATAATATGTAATTAATCTATTTTATTCTATAAATCAATGGTTTTATTTAATACATGGTTCATCAGAAATACTACATAACAACACATTATTAAATTACACTTAAAATAATCGTGACACACTTCTATAGTACTTACACAGAATAAAATATCCAAGATATTCAGAAATTTAACTTATAAACGACTTAAAAACACTTAATTTGTAGAAAATATCATTAAAATATGTAAGGGAATTAATTGAAATAAAAATAGTGGGTAATTAATTAAAAAAAGTAAAGTTTGCACTTAAATATGTCAAAAAATATCGATCAAAACTTCACAGACGTCAAATGACAGTATATAAACCACTTTTGAGTAGTATATAACAAATGACACACGCTTATTTACTTTGTCAACCATAGAAGTCGCAGAAAATGGGTAGGAATAACCACTTTTATGGCGGGAAAATTTTTAATTTGAAAAAGCGCGGGAAACCAAGGGGTAGGAATAGCGACTCCGTAATAATAATTTATTACTTAATACGTGGGTATCAATGTTTTATACCAGTACATGAAAAATCCTTATTGACTATTGAAAATGAACTCGAAAAGAATTATATGAATTCTGATCTAGCCAGCTTCCTTGAATAGGCTCCTAAACATGCCAGAACTCCTCCAATAGTTATAGATAGTCCAAACATCAAGGCCAGAAAATCCCCAAAGTCAAATCCTTGTGATGCTTCTGCATAGTTGATGCCAAACATCGATATGAGTAGAAGTAATGTGAAAAACATTTTCAAGCAATTATATTTACACGAAATTGTTAAAAATGATCTATATACTCAAATAATACGTTATACGGCACTCAATCGTTACAAAAATTAGAAAACACAAGTAATATTAGGTATCTATCCTGCTTTGACAATAATATTTTGACATTACCAAGTATATTTGTTATCTATGGACATGACATGACAGTACTATTATTCTATGCGTTTATAGAATTCAACAAACTTTACTGCGTCAATGTCAAATTAAACACATACTTGAAAATCGATTATTTTGGAAACCCCATAAGTCAGTTTTTTGTCATTTGTTGACATGGGCATAAAAATATTTAAATGAAGCCATATCTTTTAGTAGGTAATATAATCGTACTCTGAGCTACATATAATCGAAATTATGAAGCGATATTTTCACATAAAAATACCTTTGATCTTAGAGTAAGAGAATACTATGGAGGGAGCACAATTGCGAAAAAATGAAGCCTAAAAATGGCGGACAGGGCCATAAAAAGTGATAAAGTGAAGTTGGCTCCATATGGATGCCAATGCTACAGATGTCATCGATGATCAATGTATGACACAATTACATCGAATTTCATAGCCCATTAAAAACCATCGTATGAGAACGCTTATATCATAAATTGTTTTTGAAATAAAGTGCATAAGTATTTTTTTTTGTTTTCACGTAGGTTATGATATGATGTTAATTTTGTTAAGAATTACTTCACAGCGTGTGTGTGTGTGTGTTATCAAAAATCTCACGATGCTTTGACAAGCTCAAGTGAAAGCAGGCTTCACACCAAGGCAGCAATGAAGATGATGAGTGCTTGTCGAAACGTGGCGGAATTTTTCATCATACACATATTATGTACTTAGTTTAGAAAACTGAAATGCGTAATGGTTGTCATTAATTATAAGGTCATGAAAAATAAAAAAAAGATGTCATTTTATGGAAATGTTTATATTCCTTTGATAATTAATGTTACAAGAAAAATCATTTTATTGTTACAATGCCAATTTTTGTATAATATATCCACTAGGACTAGGGTGGATATTTGATGGATGGAAGTGTACGGACCCGACGATATACATGAAGTATGTTTAGGTGTCCAATGTTCCCTTTTTACTGCTGCAATCCATTGCCTTTGCCCATCATCCATCATCTTTGGAAAATCTTAAAACATACACACAGTTAGAAAATAAGACAAGTGTATCATTTAAATTCACATTCAATATTGTTTTCTGTCATGATATACTAAAATGTTTACACAGAATCAAGCTAACAAATAGCTCATTATGTCGTACGAAATTACTATTTTTTCACAGAAAGATAAATATAATATACATATTTTATTTTAAATATACAAATGTAATTCAATATCGATAAGTAAAGCTTTACAGGTCAAAAAATTATCAAAAATAATTATTCGATTATAACATCGATGAGCCGTTTTGGCGTCACTACACATAAAATGTCATACACACAACAAATCATTATTTTAAGTAAAATAATATTTTTAATTCTATTTTTCAATAATAAATGACGTATAACAATAAAAGAATACATCTTTATATATCAGGTTTATGAAATATTAGAGAAAAGTTGTTATATATGATAATATATTACAAATAAACTTCGATACTCACCCTTGCATGGAAATACCCATTTTTTTATCTTTATCGCCGTTTGTTCACCCAAAAACACTACATTTCCACATGATGTTTAATGTTGAATATTAAATCACAAAATAATGCAAACAAATTTATGTTTTGGAGAAAAAAAACAGCTTTTATCATGAACAAGTCACTTTGACACAACGCACTATTCAAATCGATTCAAATATCGCTCCACAGACTGCCATAAAAAGTACAAGAGTGAAGTTCGTGCAGGTCTAAAAATCGGCTTCATGCGAGAACAATAGGAAATATACCTATCGCTCCCTCCATAGTATTCTCTTACTCTAGCCTTTGATAATAAGAAATGTCTAAATGTTGTTTAACAATGGGGTGTTTTTTTTCCTTCTAATTCAGTGTTGCCAACGGGGGCGATTTACTTCTTCTTATGGTCGCTCACAATCTAACCTCCAAAATATCATTCTAGTTTATTTCAAATTAAACAACTTATATATTATTATACATAATAACTTACAATAGGTTTAGAGTAATCATTGTACATTTTTTACATACTGTTACAAATAAAATTGTTCATCTTTTTTTATATGCCTACCTAAATACAAATTAAAAAATACAGAACAGCACCCCTGAGATTTATTCTCAAATTTATGCGCAACAAAATCAACAACTTGTTAGCAACTCAATCAACAACTTCTTAGCAACGCAATGGAAAACAAACTTCCCAACGTTGGCATCACTGAAAAAAACATCTCTACGTTGGCAGCACTGAATTTGACAATAGACCTGATTAGAAGTTCTGCCACCTAGTGTGTATTGTCGGAAGCTCCCCAGAAAACTCCCCATTCTGGAGATTCCACTAATGCCACGGCTACACATGCTATGTCTATTGCCAATAACAAATGTGAATTTGCCTTCTCCATGCTCTTAACCATGAGGTGCTTTGCTTTGGAAGTAGACACTATGGGAGGGTATAATTACACTGAAGATTTAGAAAAAATAAATATAATGTACCATAGGTATATTATGTGTTTATTCATCAATTTTCATACACCATTTTATAAATTGTATTTCAATACATAAAATTTTTAAATACATGATTACATTTAGCAACACATTACAATAAAAATAAAAAGCAGCTAAAGTTCAGATAAATATGTAACTCTGTACATAAATATCATTTGGCACCAACAAAACTCTTTACGAATATTAAAATAGTTTAAATAATTCTTATCTTTATAATGGCAGCAATGAACATTTTATCAGATATAAAAAGTAGCATTTACAATAAATTATTTTTCATTTATCGAAAATATAATGTATAAAAGCAGGTGATCGCATATGGAGATGATTGCCTGAATTTTCTTTGGTAGAAAGAGGGTCAAATATTCAACATATAATATTATAATATACAAAAAATACACTAATTACTACATAATTCATATAGTTTTAAATAAATATATATAATATTTCACTATATTGTTTAAAATTAATGTAAAATAATAATTTAGGTCAGATCACATTCAAATAGAACCTATGGTTGGCAGAAACTTCAATTTGTTTGATCGGACAGTGTAAAATTTTGATAAATTCATGGTTTTATTTTGTAAATCAATAATTCCATAAAACAATGAATGAATGTGTTAATATGTTATCATTATTGTCAATAACAGGGTATAAGATTACAAGCATTCTTATAAGTGTAATAAAATAATGATTGCGTTCTTCCACATAATATATATTTATATTTTTATTGATGAAATAAAACAATTACCATTTTTTTTTTAGATGTAAGGTAGTTTGAAATTATACCAAAAAATATTGCCATTGCACATTCAATTTGGGTCATATGCTTTTATGAAAAAAATCATATTATGAATTATATTGTGAATGCACGCGCATATTTTTGTATATGACTCATTTTGAATACAAATCAAGACAAAAATAATGCCTACAAAATGGGTCATATGGACTGGTTAGTGATCATGAACCATATTGTGGATACACATTGTAGAACTCATTTTATTTTTGTAAAAATATTGATAGTTTTGTTGGGAATTATTGGGAAAAAATGTATAAAAGCTCCTATTGTAATGTTTACTATAAAAATAAAAAATATGATTGGTGATAAATATTTAGAAAATGTTGCTGGTTTTATTAATACTTCTCACATAAGATGTAGATTGTGATAAGACTGTAGCCATTGTTGAAATACCAGCTTGGAATGCTTTGGTTCTTAAGTTACTCTGATAATTGCAGTAAAGAATTGACAGTGGCGTCTTTATTCCCTCTGTTAGCTTCTGCTACTGATTTAATGACTTCACTATCTATAGTTGGAAACATTTCTTGAATCTGAAAAATTATGGGCAAATATTACAAGAGTATGAAAAACTACGGCTTCTGCAAAATGTAAAGATTTTGTGGAAAAACATTATTATTGTAACAGGAAACAATCGATAACTAACCAGCTGTCAACTTCGTAATATTCTTACCTGTTTTAATTCATCATCGGTAAGTTTGGGTGGCGGTCGAGCAGCTACAGGGGGAGCAGGCTGTACATTTGCACCGGGAGGGGCTGGATATATCGCCATAGGAGCATACGACATCATTGTATTTGGTACCATCATTATTGGCGGATATGAACCCTCGTATGGCACTATGGGCGCTGGACCAAGCTGTAACGTTGTGTGTAACTATACTTCCACAAAGACTTATTAATTCAGAAGAGAGACCCTTTAGAGCAGGGATGCACAGACTTATAGGAAGCAGGGGCCATTGGGGAAGATTATGAGCCAAGGACGGGCCGCACTAAAAGTTTTCATTTTTTGATTTCGTATTTCACCGATTAAATTTGTAAAAATAGGCTACTGTGTTTCATAGTGCCTTTTCACATTAAATCCCTTTGGAATGGCAATAGAGCAGTTGCATATTAAACACACAATATTAATACGCGATGAAACAAAAAAGTATTTCTCGGTCCAAATATCTTGAAACTGCCGATTTTCATCTTTAACCTTGCGTTTTTTACTAGTTCCTGGGTTATCCATATCGAAATTGATAGATATAATATATTGAAATGTGCTTGGTACGACGAGTAGAATAGGTACGTAGTAAACCTGAACAAGAAAGTGGAAGGTAGGAACTTAATGCCGCATTTTTATTACTAACACTTCAAATGTTTCAATAAAAAGTCAAGAAATATTGTTACATACGACTTCTACAGTCGATATTTCATACAAGAAACCAAAAAGTAACTAAAAAACAGTTTTTTTATATAATCCTTCGAAAAGCTACAAAAGTAATTAATATTCTTTTGATTTTCCAATATTTTAGCCAATATTTCCAATATTGTCGGCGGGCCGCAGATAAACTGACAAAGGGCCGCATGCGGCCCGCGGGCCGCTGTTTGTGCATCGCTGCTTTAGAGGTTGCCTGTCAAAAATATTTAAGTCACCCAGAGACCTTCATGAAGGACCAAGTTCTGGGACATCTGAGAAGAAGAGATAGGGGGGAAGTCGGAAATAACCTCATAAGAGAAGTAGCTCTACACTATGAGAGAATAATAATAAATTTATTCAAAATTAATAAGTGCATTTACAATGATTTTACAGTTATAAAAAAACAAATTAGAACAAAACATAGTTCAGCATCTCGCTGGGCTTTCGCCTTGAATGAACTTGGATTGAGAAATATGGGCTGCAGAATTTATCATTGAAAAATTCAGATTATTCCTGGCTAGTATTGCATTAAAAATTAAATTGCCAGTGGTACAAAACATAAGCATTGTGAAATTTTAAATATCAGTGTGGCTTCAGAAAGGCATATAAGAGTTAGAAAATCCCATTGGATAATAATAATAACAAACACTTTATTGGTAAAATAATAAACCAAAATTGGCGGGCTTATTGCCTGGGGCAATTTCTTCCAAGCAACCTACCACATTCCAGAAAGATCAGCCTCATTGTTCCAAAAAATAAAGTTTAATCAAACTTACGGCATAGCTCAAAACTAGATTGATCATCCCTTCCATTCCATCTCCTTGTTTTCCACTCAAAGGATACCAGTCTTCACGGGTTTCACCCTAAAATATTCATAAGAACATTTCAAATTTGTATTTAGTTTAAGCATATAAAACTTTAAATAGGCCTTTAAAAAATCTGTAATGTAAAGTACTACACGGTGTTAAGTTGGTAGTGGATAATCCGAAGCAGGGAGGTAGAAGACCTCAATACCTATCGATTTGACCCCCCGTGTATGTTCAGCGATATTGGGTGGTTCAAAAGTTATTTACCTTTTTGTGAAATTTGAATAAAAACCGGATTTCTGACTAAACTGCGTAACTGTGGCTAAACTATTTAGATTACGATCATGATTTTTTTTCTGGAAATAGTCCGATAGTGACCCTTACGCAAGGTATTATTGCTATGAGTCAGCACCCGATAGCTTTTGTTCAAAAATTTTTTTTCAAGAAATTTTTTCCAAGCAAAAATTTTCTAAAATCTTTCAAAGGCTCTAGACAAAAAAATTCATGGAACATTTTTTTTTAGAAACTATCTTAAAAACTTCTACTATTCATGGAGAATTATTCCTGCAAATTTCATTTGGCTGGTATAATGGGATCATGCTAAAACGCTCTCATAACTTGTGCAAGTATCAATATTCAAAATTTTTTCATTAACACACAGCTTTGTTATACGGGTGATAAAAGCCAGTTTTTAAATTATTTGAGGTACCTAATTTGATGTGATATTTAAATAAAATAAATTATTTATTTAAATAAAGATAAAAATATTGTTATACACTCTTAAACCTATAATTAAAATTGTAGTACTTTAGAATAAACTGATGGTTCCTTTGTTTAGCCTGAAACCAATATTTCCCGTTATTGTTCAATAATATAAGGTATTTATCTTAATTAGAACTTCCAGAGACGAAAGTCCATCGGATTTAAGCTGGGGACCTTAGGGGCTAGTTTTTGGACCCCCGTGGCCGCTCCATCGGCATGGGTAAATTATGTCGAAAAATGTTCTCACATATTGGTTCTCAATGTGGTCTCTTTGAATCATTAGGGGACTCTAAAATCATTCAAGGGGTCCATATAAAATGAAAATCCATTTTAGGGTCCCTGAAAAACATTAGAGGGTCTAAGCAGAGGTTCATTCCTAGTGGTAGAATAAACATGATAATTTGTTTAGCCTCTGTTTGGACCCTTTTAAAATTTTTTGAACAAAAGCTATCGGGTGCTGACTCATAGCAATAATACCTTGCGTAAGGGTCACTATCGGACTATTTCCAGAAAAAAAATCATGATCGTAATCTAAATAGTTTAGCCACAGTTACGCAGTTTAGTCAGAAATCCGGTTTTTATTCAAATTTCACAAAAAGGTAAATAACTTTTGAACCACCCAATATCGCTGAACATACACGGGGGGTCAAATCGATAGGTATTGAGGTCTTCTACCTCCCTGCTTCGGATTATCCACTACCAACTTAACACCGTGTATATACACAATACATAAGTACCTTCATAACTGCTGGAGGTATTGGAACGTGAGTCCATGCAATCAACTCGTCTGTAGTGAAAGAACACTCATCATAAATTTCTAAATACATTGTTGTTACACCAGGGGGCAATAAACTGAAAAAAAGAAGTTAATTATAAAATTATGAGTATGTTTTATCCATCAATAAGATTAATTGGGATATAGAGGCCTGCAAAACTTTGACACTTCCCACTTCTTTAAGGCGTTTAATTATAGATGTCAAATTTTTAGATGGGTAGAAACCAAATAGCGCACAAAAGGTAAATTTTCAAAATATGTAGTACAGAATTGATGTCTCAATGCTAAATATGGTGTTGGCGATCATTGTATTCCATAGTCCAGGAAGAATTTTTACTAGTTTGTTATGTCGTACTTACTGATTTATAAAATGAGTACAGATATCGCGGAAAAGATTTTTTCGTTGTGGAATTAATAATTGTAACAAATGTCTGATGTTCGACAATTAATGTTAAAAATTATGAAAAAGTGTAGTAAACAATATTATATCACAAACCAGTTAACAATTTTATTCCATCTAGGATTTTTTCCACCATTCGGGTCAGTGTGACTTTCATATACACAATGGCCAACCCTTAGGCGTACATAAGGGTCCATTCTGGTCATTCCATAGTTTTTAACAAGTTTTGCTTGCACTACTGTGACACTGAGTCTCCCAACAGTTCCTCCGGCAGTAATCTGTGGTGCCAGCTGTTGTTGAAGTGCTAAGGCAGTTTGCCTATCGGCTGCCTCTTGGAGAGATTCCGTGGTATCGGCAGAATTCTGGATTTGAAGAAAATCTTTGGGAAGAGGACCAAGTAAGACCTAAAATTAAAAAATTAGTTAGTAACCCTAGTAATTATGTTTGTTTCATAATTATTTTATTCTTTAACAATGAAGAACAATATCCTAAATCACTCAAATATGAAAGGTTAATAATAAAAAAAGAACAATGTGTTTCAATATCAAGTGAAGTAAATCATCCTGAGTTTTTAATACCAACCTACGCCATTGTCTGTTAATGGTCATACACAATGACTTTACGACACAATGTGATTATGATTATCAATCTGTTATTTTTCGTTATCAGGAATAAACCATCACCACAAATTCATTCGAAATCAAAGAAACAAAAAGAAAAGTGGGCTATTTCAATACGGCCTGCTGTCTATCAGTAAATAAGTAAACAGGGCCAAAGGATTTTACACAAAACTTTAATGCATCGCAATGTTGTTACACACAGATATTGATGATGCGCTACAATCACAAAACTAAACAGAAATAGATTTTCCAAGGGTATAACATAAACGCACAAACTTACCCTTTTCCGTCTTTCAGCATTTTTATCGAGTACCGATGAATTTGAAGCCATCTTGACAGTTGCACTAAAAACACTGGTCAGTTATCATGTAAAATATCTCAGTTACAATATTATATGCCCGCGGTTTCGTGTAAATTATATACGTATTGATATCGCGTAATAAATAGGTTAATTAAAAGACATCTAACACGAAGAACAAAATTAATTATTCGTATACTCAAAACAACGATCTAGAAACGTCACATAAAACTTATAAACAAATCATAGAGTATAATAATACTACTTAAAATAGAGTGGCAACTCGAGCGTTTTTTTGTAGACTGGGAATGCAACGCCATATTTTGTTCATCGTACTAAAATTACGCGCATGCGCGCTTCAAATCTTATACCCCTCACCCTCAATATATATTCAATTTTATCCTTAACTTGTAAAATAAATAGTTTCAAAAATGACTACTCTATTTCATCAGCAAATATATTTTTACTTTAACGTAACATTTTAAACTTTTTTTTACACATTCAAGATTAAAATGTTAAATTAAAACAAATATACATCCATTTTAGAAATAGGATAAGTCACTTTAAGAAACTATAAATATTCATAAGTTATGGACAAAATCGAATATAATGTCAGTGTGTTGATGAATATTTTACACTATATATTTTATGAAAAGGAATTAAAATTTGAGATGTTATAATGCATTAATAAAACAATCCAATAAAATAAATTACATTTATTTGTTTTTTATACTTAATGCTTTGACATAATTTTTTTTTAAAAATAAAATTTAGGTATATCACGAGTGAAGACTTAAAGAAAATTATCACAAAACCTCCTATTTCTTGAGATTTGTTCATCACTCAGACATTCCAATATTTTACCACAGATTTTGCATTAAATTACGAGACAGATCGTTCAAACATCGCTGCACTGATGAAAACAAAACAAAGCGACTTATATCGCAACACATGAATGAAAACAGGGAACAAAGCGTCCAAATATCATACAACGATACAAATAATATATTTACGTAAAATGAAATCACAAACTTATCATATCAAGCTTCGAAATATAAAGAAACTGACACATGGTGAAAAAAATATAAAATCGCGCAACTAAATCAACAACTTCTTAGTAACTCAATCAGTGGGTCGAAACCGTCATACAAAGCACTTTTTGTATGGATGGCGACAGGTTTTAAGGTACCAACATTGAAAAACAAAAATAATATCATGAATTGCAAACTTGTTGTTTGGTTGCGACGCGACTGTTTAGTTTATGTTAATATGTTTGAAAAACATCAAACTAAACTGAAATCTTAACGCCATTTTTTAGCGGTCTGTTGTGTTATTGTATTATTTTCGAAGAGAATACAAAACCTACGGATTGAGTATTGAGGTCATTTTATTGATATTCAAAGATAATCATAATGCGCAAAAGGTGTGTCATTTGTCATAAAAGTGATGAGAAAAATACCAATCGTGATGTTTATTTTTTTGACTTTGGTGATGATTTTTTTTATCATTTTTTTTCAAAAATTTCAAATATTATGTATTAAAAATATGTGTACAACAAATATTATGTATTAAAACTTTTGTCAAAAGTGTTATAAATATCTAGTAGGTGTATAGATACTCTTGTGTAAATTTTTGTAAAACTGCAATAAAGCTATCATTAAATTAAATACTTTTTTTTTTTTTAACCAATGACTTATTTATGAGAAATTTAAAATTGCTTGGGTATATAGTAGTCTGTGGGTATGACCATGACTGCCCGCTGTCAAGTACCAGAAAGGCAACATCACCATAATAAAATTTTTGTTTCAATGTTGGCTAAACAAACCTGTCAGTACTTTTTTTCATCTATGGAGTTGCGTCTCTTATCCGTAAGGTATTATATTCTCTTTGAACTCAATCAACAACTACTTAGCAACACAATCAACAACTTCTTAGTAACCCAATCAACAGTTTCTTAGCAACAATCAACAACTTCTTAGCAACTTAATAACAGCTGTCATGCGGCTGCGCGGCTGTAGTTCCAATAATTTCCGAAAAAAAAGTTCTGGCTCAAGGACCATGAGGTGTCAAACTTATCTGTCAAATATATTGTCTATGGTTTGTATGGAAGTTTCACTACCGTGAAACAAATTAAACTTCAACGTAATGGTCATAGAACCTCAAACTTTTTCCTACTTTTTTATCTATGACTTTCAGCTGCTGTCAAATATCTGTCAGTACAAATCAAATATGGCAACATTTTACTTTTATTTTTACAATATATTATATTATCTATGACTTTTATGATTTATGACATTTCGTTGAAGTTTGCGGTGAAATGGTTTTGATCTTCGATAAAACGTAAAAATGCATGTTGATTGTTACTTGTAATCGAATTAAAATAATAATAACTTGAACTATTTAAGTAGACACCCGCGATCGAAAGTACATATAAACCATATTTTATGCACATGACATGAAAATTATAAGTTTTTATGGAAATGAATTTACTTGTTATTGATTTCAAATTGCATATATCTTTCATTTAGTGTTGTTAAATTCTAAAAAATTCCAGCTAAAAATGTTGTCGTCAAAGTTATTAAAATTTAAAGCTCTAAAAAACTCAGTTCGAAATTTATCAACAAGAGCCATCTTTATCAATGATCAAGTTACAAAATTTAATGAAGAAATTAAAAATGGTAATTATCACATGTTTATCAGCCTTTTTTCAAATAATTTGTTTCCAAAATATATATAATATAATATCACATGTTAGCAAATATTCTTTAAGAACATTCAATACAAAACTACTTAAAAGTTTTTCAAATAACTTTTTAGCTATGGTTTATGGTTGAACAGTTTTCAAATTATCTTCAAATATATTGTAATCAAAGGTCATGTTTCTAACAAATATAAACTTTTGCATAATGATAAATCGTAGAAAATACACCTGAGGTAAAAATGCCGTATCATAGTGTGAGTAAATTATCAGTACTCCAACTTTTAACAATAATCTATGAACCTTGTGCCCAGGGCCGGATCAACCATTGTTGGCGCTCTGGTGCAAAACCAAAATTGCGCCCCCCCCCCCCCCTCCGTGAGTAAGTCTGTTTCCATGTCGACCCATGAGGTAAGACTCTCGACTCGTTTTTATAAGGGTATCCCCGCCATTCAATGAAAAATATTGATAGCAGGCCTAGTCCCGAAAATACATAACAATATTGGTTTAAAATGAAAAGATGAACAAACAGCGAGGGAGGACGGCAAGGCTTACCCAAATTAAGAAAACATGACCTTACGAGTTTTCGCGCTGGCAAATCTATCGATGAGAACATCATAAGAGAGAGCCCTACAGATGTCACTTTCAATCGACATCAACGCTAATCCGTCTAATCTTTCCTGAGACATGGAACTACGCAAATAATTTTTAATCAATTTTAACTTGGAAAAACTACGTTCTCCTGTAGCCACTGAAACCGGAATAGTTAATAAAATACGAAGACAAACATACAGGTTAGGAAAGACATGCTCCCAATCTTTATTCACAATGAAATTTAGGCAATCAATTGAACTAGTGTTTTTGGAAATTAAAGACGAAATCCTTTTCAACTCCTCAAACAACTCTTGACCTTCAATGTCTGACTTCTGATTATTGGTTAAGGCTATTTCTAAATCTCGACAAACCCTCAACGAATTTTCGTTAGCAACAAACGAACTAATATCATACAAAATACTAAAATTTCTTTGATGATCCTTAAGCTGTACAAACCTATCGCGAACCGATTCTATGGCTTTATCCAAAACAACATTGAAAACTTCAATTTGATATTTTTTCTGCAAGTCTTCCACGACATGGTCGACACTTTCGTAACTAAATAATCTCTTCTTCATTCTCATGCGAATGGAAGATGACTCTGGAAACCGAGGTTCTATTCCTACTTCTAAAGCTATTTTTTCTGCGTCACGCAATACCCTAGAGAATCCGCGATCCGACCGATATTCACCCAAAAATTTTTTACAAGATTCTAAAATGTCCACAGCTGCACCTATATTCAATTTAGGTGACTGAAGAACTTTGCTGGAACTGTTTACTGAAGAGAGAACATCATACCACACTACTAGAGTAACGATGAATTTAAAATTAAGCAAACCGTTTCCTATACTTTTAGCGGAATTTTTCGATTCTGCATCAAAATCCCCTTCCTCAACATCTATGATGGCCTCTAAAATTTGCTGAAAGTAAAATTTAAATGGTCTTATTGCATCTATCCTACTTGACCAGCGCGTTTCACACAGAGGTTTCAATGTGAGTACCTGTACACGACGTTTTAAAATTTCCCAGCGGGCTACAGATGATGAAAAAAATACGTACGTACTTTGAATCAAACCGAAAAACGATACTGCATCTACTGAAGAACTGACGGCATCGTTTATAACTAAGTTTAAACTATGGCAAGTGCACGGAACAAAAAAAGCTCGAGGTTCTATTTCCCTTATCCTACTCTGGACACCCATTTTTTTCCCTTTCATATTAGACCCGTTATCGTATCCTTGTCCCCTAAGAAATTCTATTGAAAGACCTAACTCGTTGATTTTGTTTAAAACTATGTTTGTCAATCCTGCACCCGTAGAATCTGGAGCATTCAGAAAGCCTACAAAATGTTCCCTAATTACAAATTTTTTGTTCTCCTTTGACGCAAACCTAACTACCAATGTGAGCTGTTCTTGACGGCTGACGTCACGCGTACAATCAACAATTATCGAATAATATTTGGATTCTAAAATTTTGGAAACTATGAATTCTCTAACTTCTCGACCTACAAGATAAATCAGTTCATTTTGAATAGTCTTACTACAGTACGTTATATCTGAACTAACCTTTTGTAAACAATCACGCATAATTGGATCTATTTCAGCGATGCTTTCGACAAATTTTAAAAAATTCCCATTGTTGGATTGATATAGAACTTCCGAACTACCGCGAAAAGCCAAAGATTGAGTACCTAAAAATTTAACCCCTAATAAAATACGTTTCAATATTTCCCTATTTCTTTCTATTTCCTGACTAAGTTGTTTGTTTAAGCTACTTTCAATAGTTTTATTTGAAGACAATGCTAACGAAAGATTCTTCCAAGCTGTGAAATTGTTAAAATGAATTTCTGAAGAATCATGATGAGAGAGCGTCCTCGAGCAATGGCTCCAATCGTTATATCCAACTACTAACGTTAAAGATGAGTTTAAAAACAGTTTACAACAAAAACAATAAACCTTATCAGCAGTCTTAGAATACACTAACCAATCCCTATGAACCAATTCTCCGTTAGATAATTTACGACTGTATAATTGAGGGCTGAATTTTCGATTAGCGGTACACGGAAATGAAAAGTGATGAATTTGTTGTGGTCCTAATTCTACAAGAAAATCGCGAATATTCTGAGTAATAGTGACTGGCCATTTGGCTGGGTCATTGAATTCTAAACTATCAAACTTCGTTGCAGAAATGTTTAGCGGAACAGAAGAAAAGGAGGATTCAATATTAGTTGCAGATGCAGATAAAGTACTAATTTCGTTTGATGTCGATGCACAACACTGAAGAATATCGGAAGCATCGTCCTTTCGTTCTTTTAAAATTGACGAATCCGGCGATTTATTTTCACAAACCAGCAAACTGTTTATACTAACTTGCCTCAAATTTGATTTAGCTTCTTTTAATTTCCTTATTTTTTTAAATTGTGCTCCAGACAACTTATTTTTAGGAAATGACGACATTATACCACCTCAACAGAGCTGGGAAAACTCAAAAGAATACAATAAAATGAGCGACTTACAGTAGATTTTCCTGGATTATGTTAAAACAGCACTCGAAAAACACAACAACATGAAAAAATCTATCTATTATGATTAACACGACCGAAAATAACAATCCTTCTAATAGTAAAAATAGTAATCTATATAGATTTACAAATAAAATAATTTGCAAATGATAATTATGTATTTTTTATAATCAAAAAATTATTTCGCTCCAAATGCAACGATTAATTTTTCAATTATAAGCAGGTAGTTACCTACCTTGTAAAATATTCACTTTTTTACCGACAAATAATATTAGTTCTCTTGTTTTACGTGGCGTTTGTAAAGTGGTGGCACTTATGCAAAAGTTCTGATCATCTATTTGTTTGATAAACTTAGACTAATAATAATAATAAGCCCTTTCGAAAGGCGCAGAAGATCCGGCAGATTTGTGAATACGTTTATCTGAATCTGATATTTATTACTGGTAAACATAAGTGCTTTTATTGATTGCACACACATATATATAAATGTATAAGTAGACATAATCAGCGCCAGTAAAAATAGACATTGCGCCATTTCCATAAGTTGGTATACGAACGAAATATTCACACACATACATACTCGCACATTTGTGTGCGAGTATTGAAGACTACGCTATTACAGTATACATAGTACCGTTCGTAGGTAGCTAACTACAACACACTATTATAGGCATTGTTTGACGCGCTAACTTGAATATTATTATTTACGTATGTATACATTTGAATTAGGAATAAAGAACATTATGTAGGTATTGTGACTTGTGAGCGAGTAGGTACCTACTTATAGCGGATTTCGCGTGTAGAAACAGGTAGGTACCTAGCATTATACGGACGTATTACTAATTTGAATTTGGCGCGTAATTTGTTCATATACATTTGACGTTCTATAAATTTTGATTGTTTATTTTTTTATTTTTTCTATACATTTGATAGCGCCCTTTAGTTGTTTGCGCCCTGGATTTTTGCTCCATTTGCACCTATGGGAGATCCGGCCCTGCTTGTGCCAATAGTGTTGTTATATCACGGTGTGAACTAAATTTCAAATACAGAACCATCAAAGTCCTTCTGTGTTTCTCACCTCTTATAAATTTGCACAGATGAGGATGCAAATTCCATATGAATAAATAGTGAAAAGAAACATTGGTCCCTTGGTCGCGTTAATCTGGAGTGCTTATTTAATACCAACATAAGATTGAGATATTGTATTATTTTGAAATTTTAGGTGGAATCGTACCTATATTTAAATTGGCTTCACTCTTTGAAGACCGTTTCGCAGTCCAAGATCAGTCAGGAGAAGTAACGTACAGAGGTTTATTCGAGGCTGCTAAAGGGTTATCCACCAACATAAATGATGCACTTAGTAAGTATATTTTTTTACTTAAATACACTTTCTCAAAAGGTTTTGGGTTATGTTGAAATGTGATTATATTTAAAAGAATTTATTATTTGAAATGTATTGTTTTAGAGGGGCACCAGCAAAAAACAGTTGCATATTTATGTCCTGGTGATGCTTCTCATATATTCACACTTTGGGCTATTTGGATGACTGGCAACATAGGTATGTGTGTCTTTTACAACATGTTATTTTTTAAATGAATCTAAGCTCAACCTAAGTGAAGAAAAATACACCTTTCAAAACAAAGTGTGTGTGTGTGAATGTGAAAGAGGAAGTTGGTTGGCGGGTTGCGCCCATGATCGACCCTATGTATAAAATTAAACTTTTTTCTTGTTTGAATTTGTTCTCATAAATGATCTTTCTTAAATTTACAGCAATACCTTTGAGTCCACAACATCCGCCAGCTTTAATAGAATATTTCTTGAAAGACAGCGGAGCTTCATTGCTGATATGTGAACCTAGTTTACTTGGGAAACTTTCCAAAGTTCAGTCACCAATATTGCAAATTCCTCCAAACATAAGATCGCACGCCATTATAGATGAACTTTCTGTTTCACAAAGTAAGTTTATTTATTTAATACAATATACGGCGAAAAACGCCTATTACATGTTAAAAAACAAATCAAACACACTACACAAACTGGTAAACTCCTAAAAAATTATAAAATGCAAGCATATTCCTCAAAACTTAAATCAAAGTATAAATCACAACAAAAACCATAAATAACACTAATCGAATTCCAAATCTTTGGTGCGATGGATACATGACAAATGGATAGGGCATGCAAAATGAAATAATCAAAAACAAAATGCATGCACAAAACGTCACATAAATAAAATAAAAGTTAAATGTAGAATATAGAAATTGGAAATTAAATGAAAGCATACATTATGCATTGTCAAAATCAAATTACAACTTTAAAATAGAAAAACACAAATAAAAACATTGAAAACTATATAAAATGTATGTACAAAATGGCATATAAATGGCGAAATCAAAAGTAAAGTGTAGATAATAGAAATTGGAAATTGAATGAGAGTATACAATATGCATTGACAGAATATACAATAGTAAAATACAAATAAAAAAAAACATTGAAAACGATATAAAATATATGTGCAAAATGGCATATAAATAAAACTAAAGTGAAATGTAGAATATAGAAATTGAATGAAAGTATACATTATGCATTTTCAAAATTGAATTACAATTTAAAATAGAAAAACACAAATAAAAACATTGAAAACGATTTAAAATGTAGGTATGTACAAAACGGCATATAAGTAGAAAAATCAAAAGTAAAATGTACATAGACAATGGAAATTGGAAATTGAATGAGAGTACACATTATCCATTGACAGAATTACAATTCACAATAGTAAAATACAAATAAAAAACATTGAAAACGATATAAAATGTATGTGCAAAATGGCGTATAGATAAAATAATCAAAGCAAAAATTTGAAATAGGAAATTGAGTGAAAAGTATACATTATGCTTTGACAGAGTTTTTTTTTTTTTTTTTTGTAAAGAAGGTCAAAGGACCTATGCCCTTTGAGTCACCGCGACCAATAAGATCTATTGTGACATCCTTCAATGAATTCGTGGAGCGCTGCCTCTTATTGTGCCACGTCTCCAGAGGCCTCTTGCAGAGTGACAGTGCCTCTTCCCGGCTCCTACCCTCCGCAAAAGGTCTCCTTAATCTTCTTTTTGAAAGATAGGTCCCAACAGGATTCCCATCTCTCGGTTGCAACAAATTATTTTGATCATGTGAACTTATGTCCACTTTGACCACTGATGTGGAAGTACCTATTATATCCATCACACCAGGTCGGCTCTACAAAGGTGCCATGTACATCCTCCATAGCCAGAACTAGGGAAATAAAAGTCCGCCCCTACAGATCCCTGCATGTAGGGGTAAGGCAAAAAGTCACCCTGAGGTTGCCTGGTATCAGGGAGCCTCCGTTAGTTACTAACCTACCCGTTAGTCACGCATCCCTCGGCACGGGTCGAATGACACCTTGGATTGGGGATTTTTGGGCAGAAAGGTTTACTCCTTCCGGAATGATAGGACTATGTGAATATGGATGGGAGGGCTCATAGAAGGCAGGAGGAAAGGAATCAGGTGTAGGAAATGCCCTGCATGTTGGACAGCCATGCAAGGCACCCCGTACTCTCTTCGGCTTGTTGACCCTAGCATCCACAGGGACCGAATGTAACCGCTGTTTCAGCCTGGGCCAACGTAACAGGGTCCTCCACTTGTAGGTGAGAGTCGAGTTGAAATGCAGTGGCTGAGAGGCATTAAATGCTCTTTTATTGCGCGTAACATTTCCTTGGACCCCTTTGACAGAGTTACAATGATTTAAAATAGTAAAATACAAGATAAAATAATTAAAAACGATAAGAACAACAAAAAGTAAAAATTCGCTGAACAGTTGGGGATTGATTGATAATATACACTAAGTATTGATTGAAAGAAAAAAAAAAGCACATTATGCATTAACAAAAACTTAGGCATAAACAAACAACCTATTGACGCTGAACGAAAAACGAGAACAACCTCTGCTTAATTGCGTTGATGAATTTAATTAAAATTATAAAAAAAAATCAGGTTTTTTATTACAAAGTATTTGTATTTCAGAAAGTGTATGGGAGCCTATAAAGTTGGATGAATTTATGGATGGTAATTTTTATGCCAACAATGATGCCTTAATTCTTTATACTAGTGGAACCACATCTAATCCCAAAGGTATTTATCAATTCCGTTTCATGTAAAGCACAATTCATGCAAGAAAGCGCATTAATAGACATATAGAGAAAAAAGTTGGAAATTATCGAGAACAAGAGAACAACCAATTTTTTAATTTCAATTGACATTGACAAACAACCGGATGTATAATATGAATTATGAAAATAATTTTGCATTGTAGGTGTGGTTCATGGATTTAAACAGTTGGCACATCAAATCAGTTCCCTACACAACTCCTGGCGTTATCGTGCAGATGATACCTTGCTGCATTGTTTACCCTTGAATCATGTGCACGGCTTGGTGGCTAGTGTCTGTGCAGGCTTAGCAGCTGGAGCAAAAATCAGAATGATGTCTTCATTTAGTTCAGCTGTTGTAAGTTAGCCCTTGATTTATTGTTTCCTTGCCTATCAGTGCTACCATGATATCTTCACATAAATCTTAGTACATAAGTCAGTAGGGATAAACTCTTGTGTATCAAAATGAAGGAACTAAACTGTATACACAATTTGAAATATCAAGTTAAATACCAAAATGATTGGTAGCCCAGAGACTCAGTCGGCGGTTTTCGTATGTACGTACAGTTCGAATCCCCATGCCGACCATTTCCACTTTCAAGATGAGACAAGTCTTTGCTGAGTGTGAAAAAATATGTCTTTGTGTTCACTTTAAGTGAACACATATTCATTTTATAAAAAAATACATCTGAAGCAACACACTGTTCACACCTTCTTTAAAATTTTTGCTACCAACAGGTCTGGGCACATTTTCTTGGAATGAAGAAAAGAGATAATAGCAGAATCACAGTTTTCATGGGAGTACCAACTATGTATGCAAAATTAATAGAAGAATATGACAAAGTGTTTGTGAGTAATAAGCACAAAGAATATGTCAAGTGAGTTTTATTATTCCTTTTTGAATAAGCTCAAATCACTGCAGTTTTTATAAGGGTTTTATTTTCTTTCCAGGAGTGTGTTGGTAAACAGAATGAGACTCATGATCTCTGGCTCAGCACCTCTGCCCAATACTATATTTGAGCGATGGCAGGAAATATCGGGACACAGATTGTTGGAGAGGTGTAGTATATGTGTAATCTCCATCACACTATTTCATTAGGGTAGGGAATAAAAACAAACTAAGAAATCCTATTGTTGCAGATATGGAATGACAGAAATAGGTCTAGTGTTAAGTAATCCTTACGAGCCCGTTGACGGGAGAACTCCTGGATATGTCGGCACACCACTTCCTGGAGTGACAGCTAAAATAGGAGATGCAGTACTGTTGGAAGCCCCACCAACCAGCCTAGAGGTATTTTACATAATGCAAAATTTTATCTCACTATGATCTTTCTTCGCTAGCACTTTATGCCAAATCAATATCCCAATGATTTAATTGAAATCAAATTTAGAAGTATTTTTTTTTAAAAAATGAATCTGTGCTCACTCAAAGTGAACACAAATACACTCTTAGACAAGCTTGTGTCGTGAAAGAGAAAGATGGTCGGCACCTGGGATCGAACCCACAACCTCCGATACGAAACAGTACGAAAGCCGGCATTGTAACCGCCAGTCTACCAACCACTTCAGGTCTGATATGAATGTTTCTTAATTTGATGACAAAGACAAACGGTTGTGGACATCATTATTTAAAAAATCTTACTATCCTATACATTCAATTTAATAATACTGAGATTGATTTATTTATATTACAAAAATTAAAAATAATGATTGGAGTGATATTACAACAACCAGGAAAGCAGACCTCAAGAGTCTCCATACAGACCATTGAATTATATGTACTAGAAGCAACATTTCATCTTAAAATGCTTCTATTAAAAGTAAGCCATTTTGGGCACCCTTTTTTTTAATATGAAATGATCCGTGTTCTATAAAACATTTATATATTTATTTAGATATCTTTTATAAGATTTGCTGTCTAATAATCTAAACAACAAGATGAAAAGAGAACCTTCGAATAAACGAAGCTCCACCTTATTATTTTGGTTATGTAAATATTTCTATTGATGAATAATTAAAAATTAATTATTATAATTGACAAATTTTTACCGAATGCCATCGATGCTCTTTTTTCCCTTCATGCTGCATGTAGTTACATATTTTATTGAATAATTGATATGATTGGACCTCAGTCCAACTACAATAAATTACCAAAGATCCTGTGTAATGTTTTAGCAATATATTTTTTTTTTATTAAATGAATATGTGCTCACTCAAGTGAACACAAATACACTCCTTGACTCTTTCACAGTAAGCTACTTAAAGCTTGTGTCGTGAAAGAGGAAGATGGTCGGCACCTGGGATCGAACCACGACGTCCGCAGTACGAAAGCCGGCGTTGTAACCGCTGGGTCACCAACCACTTCTGATATAGATGTGATCAATTTATATTTTAGATCAATCTTTTGCAATTAAAATTGGATGGAGATAAGGAGAAACCCAAAAATTTGTTTGAGGAAAAAAACCCCGCCAATTCATCATTTGATAAAAAGGTAAAATAAAATAATGTTCATTGCGTCATAAAGTAACTTATTGATTTGATATAGGTAAATTAAATTAAAAAATGGAATATTTTAGTGTAAAGTGACATACTTGAAAGAAGTGGATAAGAGTGCTCCTATTCAAGGTGAATTGTTGATCAGAAGTCCAACAGTCATGAGAAAGTACTATGAAAGACCTGAGCAAACCAGTAGTGTGTTGACTGAAGATGGTTGGTTCAAAACAGGTAAACTAACTTTTTCTGTTACAATAGTGTTAAGCCACTGTTCTATTTTTTGTCTCAAGGGTCATTTACACATTGTTAAGTAGCAAGTGTATGTGTGAGTTGCGGGTAAAAAATTGCAGGTCAAAAGTGAGTGTCCACTTCTGTGAAGTGTGAGTCCGAGGTTACTCCGCTCATTTTTTGTTTTGTAAAATGAATGTGTTTTCACAAATACACTGTTTAAGGCTTGTGTTGAGGAAAATGAAAAATTACAATGGTCAGCACATATTGTTTCTATTTCAAAGAAGTTGTGCTCTGCAATCTACGCTATAAAGAAACAAAAGAGTTTTGCGGTTTTGACCTAGCCAAATTTGTCTACTTTTCATATTTCCACAGCATAATGTCGTATGGAATATTATTCGGGGGAAGGGGAGCCGATTGGAGTAGAGTTTTTGTTTTACAAAAAAGAGCCCCAGAATTATGAAAATAATTTTGCATTGTAGGTGTGGTTCATGGATTTAAACAGTGGCACATCAAATCAGTTCCCTACACAACTCCTGGCGTTATCGTGCAGATGATACCTTGCTGCATTGTTTACCCTTGAATCACGTGCATGGCTTGGTGGCTAGTGTCTGTGCAGGCTTAGCAGCTGGAGCAAAAATCATTCCAAACCCAGAAAAACATGTAAAAATGCCTTTCCCAAACTGGGAGTACTAACATTGCCAAGTGTGTTCATTTATGATTGCTTAATATATGCCTACAAGAATTTGCCCAATACTCCTCTTAACCTCGACCATCACACCTATAATACTAGGGGTAAACAAGATGTACGGCCGTTGGAACATAGATTGGCAAAGGTCTCAAAAAGTTACATTTGTAGTAGTATATGTTTATTTAACAAGTTGCCTCATAGTTTCAGAGCATTTAATTTATTGGAGTTTCAGAGAGAGGTGAAGAAGTATCTTGTTGAACAAGTATTTTACAATATTGACGATATGCTAAATGGAACTGTTGACTCTATTATTTGAGATTTAGGTTAAATTGTGTTTTGTTCATTTTGTTACTTGGTGCCCATTTTTAAACAGGTTGACGTGAAGCTATTTTGAGCCCTTTACACTCAAAATAGCTTTGATATTATTGATCTTCAATCTTTAATTGTACTTTCTTTTCTTTTATTTCTGCCAGTAAGAAATGATGTATATTATATTTTTGTTCTATATACTTTTTATATATTTATATTGTTATTTTGTATACTTGATGATTCCAAGTGGCCTAAGGATGAAAAGAAAGAATAAAGATGTTTAGCACCTGGGATCGAACCCACAATCTCCAGTACCAAACAGTATGAGGCCATAACTGCCAGGCTACCAACCATTTCAATGTGTTTTGTTTATTTCCTTTTTTTCGCCACCGGGGGCAGCACTGTCAAACAGGGTGCGTGCAGCTTCATTCGCAGTATATGGTGCATGTGGGAAAGGTGGGCGGGGCGAGGCTACTCGCAAAAAATAGAACCCACTTCTATCACTGTTTAGTTCACTCACAGTTCTGTCCAAACGTGTTACTTTACACCCGCACTTACTACTTAACAATGAGTTAAGTACAAAATTCAGCAATTTCGTACAAGTACCACATACTGTGCTGTACTTACCAACCAGTTTCTCCTTGATCATATGCCTATTTTTGTGTCCTTGTAAATTTTTTTACAGTTCCTAATGCTTAAATTTGATCTATTATAACTTCTTATAATAAACCAAGATTAATTATTGTACAATTTATTCTTTTTTAGGTGATTCAGTTGTTTTTGAAAATGGTCGGACCAAAATAATTGGTAGGACATCTGTGGATTTGATCAAATCTGGTGGCTATAGAATATCAGCGTTAGAAGTTGAAGCAGCAATTTTTGGACACCCGGCTGTGGCTGATGCTGTGGTTTTAGGGTTGCCAGATGTCACTTGGGGTGAAAAAGTACAAACACTAACTTATTATAAATTAACTATATACTCTCTCATATTTCTTGATAATAAGTCTCATCACCGAATCGTTTTGAGATTACAGTTTTTTAAATGGTTTAATATCAGCATAAAACTTTCTTTAGGTTACAGCTGTTGTGCAAGTGAAGGAAGGTACAAGTTTAACATTGAACGATCTTCAAGATTACGGAGCTGAATTTATTCCTAAGTATCAGTTGCCAACATCACTTTACCTTTTGTCCAAGTTAGTATTTCATTTGATATCGAACTTAACTTCAGAAACCTAAAGTAAAATAAAACTTTTCTAAAAGATGATAAGGTACCAATCAATAGATGCTAACCTTACACTAATTCCAATTTTTAATAGTAAATCTACAATTGTTTTGAAGGCTAACTTAGTGGGATCACTTTATGTTAACGATGTTTGCCAGGTGGTCAAATTTTAAATCCAAAACCCATCATGAGTGTTTTCAACATGACAAAAAAATCCCATGGCTCCGGTAAGATTTGAACCTACGACCCTAGCTGTGCTGTGCCAAGGCATTAAGCTCCTGGCCAGCAGCTGGGTGTACGAAACTGTCAAGTATTGGAAATAATTCTGTAATTAGTGAAATAATGGGACATCTATTGAACTTTATGAGAACCTTTTAGGCAACCAAATTTTTGCTTAGTAACCACTGACAGTAGATGGCTCCAGGATATTAACATATCCATTTTTCATCCATAGAACTTTTTTGCTCTGGTTTCCATACATTTATTCAACAAATAATTTTAGTTTATTTTTAAGAAAATGTTAATTTTACACTTAAATCGAATTCTGCATGCCTTAAAATTTACAAATGACTCATATACCTATTTCTTATGCAACAATGATAATATGCAAGATTGCATCTGATGGTTTAAGAGTTCATTGTGCTTCTTTGTTCCATTATCTCAAGTAAAATTTTAGTACTTTGATAAGATAAAATGACTTGTTTGTTTGCAAAATCGCCAGCTCTCTGTGATATGACAAACGAATTAAAATGTCAATCAGGACAATCTTTCACCGCTGTAGATACATAATTTTAACATACTACTTTCAAATTTCCAATAATGAAGAGATTAGTGAATAACCATTCAGAATTGAGTCGATTTTTTTTAAATCGTCGTATAAATCAGGAAGTTACAACAGAACTGGTTCACCTTTTTCATATTGATGCTAAAGATACTGATTTTATTTTTTCAGAATACCAAGGAACCATATGGGAAAAGTGAACAAGATTGAAATCCGGGAAATGATTCTAAAAAATAAAGTAAATAAATAATTGTGATCTTGTATCATAACTGTATTGCTTACATATTTTTTTTTATAAATTATTTAACCTAAGGATAATAATTTTTATATATTTTTTGTTTATAAATAAGTACAATACTTTATATAATATCCTCTTTTATCAGAGGTGTAATGTAATATGTACCTACCTATTTTTTATTTTTAAATAAATATTTTATTAAAAAAAAATTATACATGTGTCAAAAGGAATGAAAATGTTCCGGATAGCATTGATGTTAAATAAATCCAAATGAATCATGTTATGGTCTGTTATTAATTTTTTCTACCTAACCTATAACATACCTAATTTTCAAAACAAGTGATTCTCAGTTACCATAGCTATTCTTACGTAAAATAGCTTTCAAAATTCCTGCAATGTAGATGTAAAATCTAAGTTTCTTGTTAAGGGGCAGCATCTTTTCATGTTGTTACATGTCTCAACATCATTCATTAAGATTGGCTATTCAATCTGTAATAATATCTCATGGTTTTTTACTGTAGCTCAGATCAAGCAATGTGGCTAACCCCTGTATTCACAAAGAAAAACTGAGCGTAAGATCAGCTAAGCGAAAGATATACCTAATATCTCCCTCAACGCTTGTAGCTATTCACCAACGAAAACTTACAAAACTTAGCTGAGCCTAGACTGATCATGTGTATCCATAGATAAAACGCAAATGTTTTGAAAAGAAACTGTCATTTATTTACGGAAGCAGTCAATAAAGTAACTAAAATGTATATTTTTGATTATTTAAATAAATATGAATATTTTTTTATCTATTAAAAAAAATTATATAATATAATTATGATTTCTTATTTAGTTTAATTCAATGATAATAATCACTTATATTAACAAAAACGCGTTCTTTTCAGTCGCCATTAGCTGTTAGTCTTGATCAACGCCACACTCCATCTCCCTTTAAGGCCCTCCGCATACCGCTAGCCAGCCTGGAGGAGACAATTCCGAAGCAAACCCGCCCCGCACGAAACCGACCGCCCGGTTCGATCGAAACAATCAAACCAAAAAGCCAGGCCCACACTAAACACGGCCGCCGCGGATACCCCCCCAAACCAACCTGCAATGCGAGGAGCCTACACCCCACTTAGGGGCATAGGGAGGCATCAACAGCTCTCCATTGCGCTCGAAGGCGTCCGATCAACGCCATCTATTGATAATAGGCCAAAGCTAAATAAAGTGCTATTTTCTTACATTTATATATTGTTAAAATACTTATATGTACATAAGCATTGTAACATGGAGAAAAAAAGGCAACAGAACTTTTCGGTTATTGATAAGTGTCGATTTATCGAGCCGGTTAATTTACATATAAAATTATTACATCCTGCTTACAAATATTAAATAAGTTACGAAAAAAATGCAAAAAAATTGGAAGGAAGCGGCAAAAAGTATGGCGTATGCTATAGAATAATTTTGACAGATGGACGCTTAGCGTAACGTAAGCCAGCTCTATAGCCAATCAAAATTTGAGGGAAAGGTTCACTCAAATCACGCTGAGGGAGTGTATAATATTTTGGTGAATACCAATTTTGACGTTGATCGTAATTTGAGCTGATAGTACGCTCAGTTTCTCTTGGTGAATACAGGCGTTAGTCATCATCATCAGCCCTAACTCGTCCAGAGTGGACATAGTCCTCCCTTTCACGATCTCTGTCTCTTGCCATTCTGTAGCATTGATTTCCGGCCTCTCCCACAATATCACCTCAGCTGCAGCTAGGGTTGCCAGATGTACGGTTTTCGACCGAACACTCTGTTTTTCGTTAGAAAATCGCGATAAACCGGACAGAAGATTGTCCAGTTTCCGTGAAAATTACCAACATTTTCATAACTGACTGAAAATCGTGCAGAATGTGTGTAGTATTCCCGTATCTAATGCTTTTGTAGAAAGAATCTTTAGGGTCATGGGAAAGGATCAGTCTCCAAATCTCCGGCCACCCCCCCCCTGGTCTGGTAGCGCAATGTTGCTAAGAACTGGGAGCCATTCCACTGGTGTTGATTTGATCGTACATCTAAGCTCCTAGTGTGAGTGCTGTTTGTCCAGACCGGGGCGCAATATTCTGCGGCCGAGTACACCAACGCCAGAGAGGAGGTCTGAGTGTATCAGCCCGTGCTCCCCAGCTGGTGCCAGTAAGTTTTTGTATAATATTATTTCGTGACCGGACCTTAGCCGCCACACCTGCAAGGTGATTTTTGTAGGTGAGCGACCTATCTAGTGTCACACCAAAGTATTTTGGATGGAAATTATGGAGAAGAGTTTGACCATGGAGTGAAATGTTGAGCTTTTAGTCTGCCAGTCTATTACTCGGGTGAAATGCTGTTACTTCAGTTTTGGACAGGTTCAGCTTCAGTCTCCATTTTTTAAAATAGTCTGCGAGGCAGGAAATGTCTGCCCTCAAATCACTCTCGCAGGATGAAGTCAGTATTGTGGGACACCAGGACAATATAGTCTGCATTTTGTGAAATATTTTCTTGCAGTGTATGTTTTATAAGGTTAGTGTTGGACTTTTGATATGAAAACGGCAGGTTTAACTATTACCATAGCCCACTCTTAACAATTAAAACAAATAAGACAGTAAATATTATTTATTCCTCAATAAACAAGGATAAAACAAATGGGAAATGTGTCTAATAATTTCATCAAACAATAACCTATTACGTCCATGAGTTTCAATTTGATTATAACAATTAAGAGATAAAAGCCAAGCAATGATCGGGTCCGATATCGCTTCTCAAGTAAAAATGTGACAATTTGGTTAATACTATTGGCCTTGATTTGCCTGCTACCTACATCATTTTTTACAGCAGGCACATTTTTTTAGAAAAAGTATAAATTTAAAAATATCCAGCCACAAGATCCACTCGAGAACGGTCTCCCCATATCCAATTGCGTGCAATATAATGATCATTTACCCAGGACATTCTGATCTGTCATAAGGATACATTGCTGTTGATATACCTCCTGGATGTCCAAATTAGTTGTTGATCTATCTGCCAATTAAAATTTTATCCATGTCATTATTGCCAGAAAAAGTATGGCAATTTGCTTACTTTTTGAAAAGGGAAAATCTTGGTTTATCCGATTGACATAGCCAGTTTAATTATTATTATAAATTATTGTTTGACGTTCAATGTCACAAGTAAATATATATATTTTTTAATGGGATACAAATGAGTGAATTTGTTATACAAAATTAGCATGTTGACTATCAGATTATTACCTACTGTGTTAAAATTAAAATTTTTTCGTACATGAAAACTACCTTTAATTTTATCATCTAGTTGAATTATTCTAAGAGTATTATGTAACAATTTGAAAATTTGAATACAAATCAAACAAAAGTTATCTCATTCTTTTCTTTTTTAAGAGATAATTTGTAAAAGACGAGTATAATATTTTTGAATCAATGGATAATAATACCCACAACTCAACTCACTGAAAGGCCACTAGGTCAGCGTACCTTCAAAAGGTGATAATTATATTTTTATTTAGAACATAGAAAACAGCTTATGCTCAGCTTGGAAATTATGTAGGCCCTAACTCTGTCGATACCAACATATTCCAATATAATATTTTATATCGTTGACATTTCTTCAATAAAGTGATGTGATCTTAAAAATAAATGTCGTAGAAATAATACAATTGTTAATGAGGATGAAACAAAGCCACATTTATTTAAATAATAATATAAAACAAAATAAAAATACAGGAAATTAGTTCCAGCTTATATGATGGGATGCGACTACCTCAACAGTGGAAAAATAATATTTTTATTTCGATATAATACAAAAATATAAAAAAAAACAATAATTCTCAGATAAAAGATCATATTATAAATAATTCATCATTCAATCTATGAAACCTCTGTGTTTGGAAGGAAATTTAATAAGATAGACATTATATTTGCAGCTTTGGGTAACCACTTTGATATTTAAATCTTCTACTTTTTAATTTAGTCCTTGAGGCCTGTAATTCTAAGGGTAGGGTTAGCTTCCTGCGAGATAGACTGCCAGCTGTCTCTACCTCTTTCTTAGAAATAATACATTTTGTAAATATTACACATAAGGTTTCATACAAAAAACAAGTTGAAAATGTTGTAAAATAGCATGATAATATAGCAGTGTAAATGAAAAGCAAGTAATCATTTCCACATCTAGATCCGATGTTAGACGCTTACTAAGTTTGTTAATAAGTGAATAAATATGACGTGTTACGTTAATAATTAGATTAATAAAGATCTGACCATAATAATAATAATATCTTAAGAACAATAAATAGTAATTTTAAAAGTTAGAACCTCAAATTCTACATTGTCATGTACATAATAATTAATTAGCAATTCTGGAAGTCAATTTAGGAATTCATACATTATCGTGGAATGTTCTCCAAACACAGTTTATTCGAAATGCATATTGATCCTCACACAAATCGATTGTTTTCTTTTTGATCCATACCAACCATAACACGGTTAAAATATTTCCAGAATCACAGATAATACCAAATTTAAGATTCATGCAACACAATGTAATGTGATCAACAATTCTCAAACATTACGCAACAGGATTCCAACCAATGGAACCAACACAACTTTCAATAATCTCTAGATTCATTCAACAAAATCTAATCAAGATTGTATTATTTTTTTATAACAAATTTAAAAGTAAAAGGATTTGACATATAAGCAAAAATCCACAGAGAGTATAATTATTATTGTTTTAATTCAGTTATACATATTTAGCTGATAAACAACAAACATAATAATATTAGCATATATAACAAAACGATTCATATCACATCAATATGGTATTTGTCAAATAAAAGTTTAAAATACATACCTAGATAATAATAAGAGAGAATTTTGAATTGTTTTCTTCCATATACTTTCAATTGTATGCAAACATAATAATAATAGGTATACTAAATGCAAAAAGGCAATCATAAGGATGTCACTCACCAGCCTTAAAATTAATAATAATCATTAAATATATTAGGTATGTATGTTATTTATAAGTAAGTTATTATTTTGGTTAAGTTATACAACGAACGAATACATTGTTGAATAAAATAATTTAAGTCTTAGCTTTAAAGGATAGTAAAAATATTGATTATTGTGCACTAGGGTCTAAATGAATACAGGATAAAATACATGCACATTTACAGACAACAGTTTTTATCTATTCGCACTCTTTATTTGCTGAAGCTTCTGTTTTAACATGTCCATTTGTGGTTCTTGCCGACTCGGGGTTTGATGCAGGGTCGGTAGCTAAAAGTTTAAAAATATCAAAATAAATAATCTGTTGGTTTTATTACATTACAAAGATATAGGTACTTAAAAGAAACTAACATCAAATTTCGGATCGTTGTTTTGCTTGGAATTATCTTCTATTGTATCTCCTAAAGTCCTGTTGTCTATGATTGGACTGCGTGTTTGGGAATTGGAAGCTGTGTCTGTTGCGAGTCCTAACTTTGCCTGCAAAACAATAGAACATACACAATTATTCAAACATCCAAATAATGTTAAGTGAAAGTATTAAGTCAGTCTGGTAAAACTGACGAAAGTAGAGATTACCCTTAGACTTCTTAATTTCTCTGAATAATAGATGTGGCCTTTTGATGCTTCATCATTTGGATCTGAAATTAAAATTTGTGTGTTATATACAAGAAATTGTAAATTTTAATCAACATCAAGCCAATTGTCATTTTTACTGCTTTTAAATAAACAATTTTATTATAAAATGAATGTTGTTTACAAAACATAATACATTATCACGCAGATCCGTGAAGCAAGAACAGCGGTATCTATACCTACTCCATGGATTCGTATAGTAGGCAGTGAATGTATTAACACGTTCGCGGACGAAACGGCTAGGAGCCGCTCTAGGAGCTTGTCTAGGATGGGATGAAACGGTACTAGCCGTCATGATAAAATGTTATCACTAGGGACGAAACGGCTATTTTTATTAGAACTTGCATACATGTAGCATTCGTGCGTCCCTACAGAAATACAACGAATATGGTTTGCAAAGAGACCTGGATGCCATAGGAGGATGGAGTGCTGACTGGCTTATTACTCTTAACCCTGAGAAGTGTACAGTATTACACATCGGTCAGAACAATCCTGGAACCTCGTACTATTTCAATAATGTGGAACTTAAAAGTGTCAAAACTCAGGTGGATTTGGGTGTTACCATCTCTTGCGACCTTAAATGGGAGGAACATATTGTCAGGATTGTAAAAAGGGCGAACTCTATTCTCTATCTCATAAGGAAGGCTTTTCGATGTGTTGATCCTGCAATGTTTCTCAAGATATACAAGTCCTATGTCCGTCCTCTCTTGGAGTATGGTTTTCAAGTGTGGTCTCCATACTTTGTTAAGGATGTCGACTTGTTGGAGAGAGTGCAGAGACGAGCCACAAGAATACCATATGCTCTAAGAAGACTGGAGTACGAGGAGAGATTGCAGGTCTTGGGATTGACTACATTGAGGAGGAGACGAGAGCGTGGGGATTTGATAGAAACCTTCAAGATATTTAATAATCATTACGAGTGTCAAGCTGTTAAAAACATTTTTACATTGAGTTCCAATACACACCTGAGGGGACACCAGCTTAAATTGACTCAGACTAGTTTCTCATCAAATCCCCGAAGACACTTTCTCTCGAACCGAGTTGTAAATATGTGGAACGGTTTACCTGATGACGTTATCAGTTCTGACAGTGTTAACATGTTTAAAAATAAGTTAGACAGACACATGGCTAACAACCTAACCAGTGAGATATAGGCACATCAGCTATGCTGCTCGCCTATCACACAAATAATAATAATAATAATAATATTTAATTCTTCTAAAACACTTTTATCAACTTTGTAGTATTTCGACGACATGATAGTAAATAAAAAACCAACTTTGCAAATACTACTTAATTTTATTATCCCGAAATATTTTCGGACGGCTATGCGTCCATCTTCAGCGGGTGGTATTTCACAACTAAAACTAATGACAAATTATAATCTTATGGCTATTGGTGGGGGGTGAGGGCGGGGATGGTGGTGGTGGGGGCGGTGGGGGAAGTGTGAGTGGTGAATATGTTTAGCAGGGGTGATAAACTTGGGATCTGTGTGTTAACTGCTGTATTTTTGTGTTTGTGTATTTCAAGTGTTTCGAGAGCTGTCATTTTGTATCCTTTCTTGTGGTGTATGTGTAGGTATTGTGTGTTGTTTTTGTCAATGTGATGTCCGTGTTCTCTGCAGTGGTCCGCCATTTCAGAGTTGACGGTGATGTTGTGTATGGCTTTATAGTGTTCGTTTATCCGTGTCTCAAAGGGTCGTGCGGTCTGTCCTATGTATGTCTTGTCACAGTCTCTGCAGTTCAGTTTGTAAATGCCAGATTTTTTGTTGGTGTCTGTTTTTTGTTTGTAATTAAATAGGTGTTTTTTAAGGAGTTATTGGTGTAGAGTGCTGGTCTGAAACTGTCTTTTATGTGTTTGGATATTATTTCGTTAGTTGTATTGTCTATGTATAGTAGTCTGCGCCATTTATGTCCGTCGTTGATGGTGTCAGCTATTTTAGGATATACGTAGTTGTGTATCGTTTCTGTCATGCGTTTTTTGTTATGAAGTTGTAAAATAGTATGAGCGTGGTATCCGTTGTTTGTGGCTATGTTTATGATGGTGTTGAGTTCTGTGTTGTAATCTGTTTGTGAGAGAGGTATGGATATTAGTCTGTGTATCATTGAGTTAAACCCTGCCATTTTTTGTGAGTGTGGGTGGTGTGAGGTTGAGTGTATTATCGAGTCTGTATAGGTGGGTTTTCTGTATATTTTGAATGTGAATTGATTGTTTGTAATTGCAATATTCAAGTCGAGGTAGTTCAGTGATCCGTTTTCTTCCTTCTCCATGGTGAATTGTATGTTTTGGTCGAGTGAGTTCATGAAGTTCAAGAATTGTTCTAGTTGTCTGTGTGTGCCTTCCCATGTACAGAAGATATCGTCTACATATCTGTGGTAGTTACTTATGTATTTAAGGAGTTTGTGTTCAGTGTCAAAGAGTTTCTTTTCAAAGTTGTCTACATAAATGTCTGCTAGTAGTGGTGCTAGGGAAGATCCCATTGGTAGTCCTTCTGTTTGTGTATATATTTTGTTGTTGAATGTGAAGTAATTCTGTTTTATACAAGTTTTAATTATGTTAACGGTTTGTGTTCGTATGTGGTTGTCAATGTTTAGGTGTGTTAATAGGTTATCCAATATATTTAATGTTTCGTCCACTGATATATACGAACACTATAAAGCCATACACAACATCACCGTCAACTCTGAAATGGCGGACCACTGCAGAGAACACGGACATCACATTGACAAAAACAACACACAATACCTACACATACACCACAAGAAAGGATACAAAATGACAGCTCTCGAAACACTTGAAATACACAAACACAAAAATACAGCAGTTAACCTTTTCCCAGCGGCAGCTGACTTAAGTCATTTACAAATGCGTGCCTACCACGCGGCAGCTGACTAAAGTCATATCGGCCGAAACTCGGGTATTGCGTTTATATTATACTGTGAATTATTATGAATATACCTTATATTGGTGCAGAAATCAGTATAGCAGCGACCTCTGTGACAAATTTGGCAAAATGTTCACTAAATTTAATTAGAAAAATATTTCAAGGAGTTGTCGCCTCAATCGAGGGATCACTCAATTCAAATTTCCCGCCAAACGAGGTGATGTCATGGCACGGCGTATGCGGCCTTGTGCGTAGATGATCTAATTAACAATACACATATTTGTGTGAAGTGTTTTGTAATTTGAGGTCTTATTTATTTTGTTTGAAAGTACCTAATTATTTTTTATTCATTAATATCGTATTTGAATGTACATATATCTACTTTTATCATACAATTAAACCACAGCGTCGATTTAAATTTTCAATTCGAGTATTATTGCGTTATTTGTGTTATTTTCTTAGGAAATTTCTCTAATAATATTTTTTTTTTCTTTTTTATATATATTTTTTTAACATTATTGATATATATTGTAGGAAACGTGCGAACTTATATTTTTTTTTATATTTATGATAAAAAAATATTATATTTGGATACCCATAATAAGTTTGTCAGAGGAAAATATTACAGCAATTCAGCAATAGAATCGAGCAATGATGAATGTAGAGAAATTGTTTAATGTTCTTGACATTGTCTTGAAAATATTACGAAACTAACTTGCAAAGTCAGAAAAGGAAATACATTTTAAAAAATTCTGCATCAAATGATATTATACTTTGAGTAGGTACTTTTTGATAGTATCATAAAAAAAACAAATATAATTTATAAAGAAAGCATGAAAAAAAAACACAAAAATAATTTATAAAGTGTAGCTATTTATTATAAAATATCACAATCAATCTCAAGTGCGTGTAACTAACTAAAAAACAACGCAGGGTTCCAACATTTACTACCACAAACATAATGCCGACAGAGGGCCGCTCACCAATACATGTAAGTCGATCCCGGGTCACTTGTCATGCAATCGTTGTGTCATAATTTTTAATTTTGTTTATATTATTTTATGTCCCAGGATGTAAGATGAGATATGATATAAACACCAATAGAAACGTTATAGTTTTGTCTTTAATATGATATATTCTATCAATAAATGAAGTATCGTTTTGTCACTAAATATAGCAGATAAATCAAGGCATGTCCTTAATTTGAGAGTCGAATTTAAGTCCGCCGCGTACGCGCATTGTTACTTGTACAAGTCTTAGCTGGGAAAAGGTTAACACACAGATCCCAAGTTTATCACCCCTGCTAAACATATTCACCACTCACACTTCCCCCACCGCCCCCACCACCACCATCCCCGCCCTCACCCCCCACCAATAGCCATAAGATTATAATTTGTCATTAGTTTTAGTTGTGAAATACCACCCGCTGAAGATGGACGCATAGCCGTCCGAAAATATTTCGGGATAATAAAATTAAGTAGTATTTGCAAAGTTGGTTTTTTATTTACTATCATGGTTTGTATTTATTTGGCGCCAAAACACGCGGTAAAAACATGGCAAAATGACTCACTTCTGCGACCCCTCCCTACATGATACCTCAGTATTAGTTTGCGTTCGGTGTGCAATTGTTTTTTTTTGTTTCCTTCAATAATTATAATAATAAATATATCTTCATATTGTTTTTTTTTGCCGACTTATTTGTTCAAAACAGCCTTATTTACCCCGCTGCGGTAATAGCCGTTGCGTCCCTGGATGCGATGTATATGGACAAAACGGCTATTGCCGCACGCATTTTTTTGTTTGGAAATAAAAAAAACCTGTTTTATTTTCAAAATACAACTTGAGATGATGTTATGAATCAAAACACATTATAAAAATAAGTGTGTTTTTTCTAGCCTACTTCACATTTCGTGAGCCCGCGAACTTGTTAAGTTCTTAAAAATAAAAAATTTTATGCAGAAGGAAAAAAGCTAGTTCACCTATAAAAATAATCAACTCATTCTGAACATAAAATGAAAAATTTTGTGAATAAAATGCTTTACCTGCCGTACTATTGTGAGATGGGAAATTATGAGCAAATGTTGTGGATAAAGCGTGTTGATGGACTTGAGTGAGGGTTATAGGGGCTGTGACGTGCCCAACACCCATTCTTCGCTCTTCAGCCACTTCTTTGAGGCCCCGCTCTATATAGCTGCGGAAGAAGTTAGACACGTCCTTCAGGCACACCCAGATGTCTACTTGGGGATTTCTTTCCTAAAAATTATAATAAATTTATCACTTTATCTTTTTTGTAAATGGTTATCTCTATATAATAATTCAGAAATGTTTGTTTTTTTATTTGCCTTTTGTCGTTGCTTTACCGTTATGTCGGAGCATCACGCCTAAACCGATTTCACTAATTCTTTTTTCGTCGTGTTGGCTTTTATCAGTAGAAGGTTCTTATGAAAGAAAAAAATAAGAAAGTTGCGTGGTAAATCTACATAATAATTCAGAAATGTTTTTTTATTAGCTTTTTACCTAATGTCATTGCATCACGCCTAAACGGCTGAACCGATTTCACTAATTCTTTTTTGTCGTGTTGGCTTTTATCAGTAGAAGGTTCTTATGAAAGAAAAAATTAAGAAAATTGCGTGGTAAATTGGGAAATTAAATAAAACTTGCATTAGCCCCTCCTCTATCTACATAATAATTCAGAAATGTTTTTTTATTTTGCTTTTTACCGTATGTCATAGCATCACGCTCAAAATACAAATGCTACGTCAGATATGAATCCGCACAGAGCCGTGCAAAATGCCAGAGAAGGTTCTTTAATACAATTTACTGCATTAACTTTAATATATTTAGAGCTAATTAATAAACCCTATTTTTTAGGATCTTCATACAAATTTTTAATAAACATTAAAAGTGTCATTCTTCTTTTTCTGTGCTTATGTCAGTTATAGAGGTCTACAAAGCAATGGGAAGCTAGACTAGAACCTGTTTAATTACCTACCGATCAAGCCTGACGATCGGAATCAAAAACGTAAAGCAAGACGGGTATAAGCTAGTATGCTATAAAATATTTTGAAAAAGTTAGGGATCTGTATGAAAACTAAATTATTTTTAAGTATCTATCTACCCGTGCGAAGCTGGGGCGGACCTCTAGTAAATTATAAACGTCTATGGTTTCCCTTTTTCTTGTCTGTTTAGATGACAGAAATTTTACTGATTTATCTAGTGAAGGTTTTGCTATCAGAAATGTATAGATAGAAGAGTGAATAAAAAAAGACACATGCTGGAAAAATATGTGAGGGGCACAATAGACAGAGGATTGGCTGTATTATAAAAGGTTTATGAGTTTTGCTAGACCAACAGAACTGTGGTTTATCCTACAGCAATGCCTTCAAAGTGTAGTATCTTAATAAGCTATTGGTTTCACGAATTATAATATTTTTAACACTAGATGAAGTTATACTTTCGACAATAATTTAGCACAAAAAATTAACTTTTCAAATACAGTTTCAATTTCTTCTAAGGAGAACAAAATGGTAAATTAACCCATATCAGCCCAACCTACTATATATAGTAGGTCACTTTGAAAATGCGTGTAAGTACAAATTGTGAAGACTTTTTGGTTTTATTTTGTATTTAAATAAACAATAGAACATTTACCACCATTTTTAGTAGCAATTGGAGAATTAAAACTTTAAAATAATAACAGTTTTTCCTCAATTTGTCGATTACTGTCGCAAAGTCAGGAATTCGTCTGTTTCAAAGTAGGTATTTTTGAAAATTTCAAACAATTTTTTACTTTTTATTTTTATTTAATTTTAAAGAATATGAATGTATCTACTATTTAAAAATGATTTGAAATGCTTAAATCATTTATTTATTTTTCTGCACACATTTATTTATCAACATACTATATTTAGTAGGTTGGGCAGATGTGAGTACAAAAAGGAACATATTATTTGTTTAGTGTTTGTTTATTTTCTAGGAACATATGGTCATTTTTTGAAATAAATGTTACAATATTGTCATATATATGGTATGGGATGGAATTCTTGATAAATAAACCGCATTTATTTTTTTAGCAGGCTTGAGAGGGCCTAGAATTGCTCTCTTTGAATGCATACTTCCAAACTTATTTTTTTAACGATGTGATTAAAAATGTCAATATGTTAAAATCAAATGTCTGGTATAACTTAATATATCAAGCATAGTGTCCCAACAATAGCACATTGCTCTGTTCCACACAGTACAGCTGTTGTAATATTTATTTCAAGCTCAATTAGCTCATTTTAGGTGGTTTAGGTAGATGAATAACCCGAAATAAGCCAACTGAGCTTGAAAAAACATATTACACCAGTCCTATTGTGTGGAGTAGAGCAACATGCTTTTTGGGAACTATGGTTGATATATTATAAAGTTATACCAGACACTTGATTTGAACATGTTGGACATTTTATTCACAACATTTAAAAAATAAGTGTGGATGTGTGCATTCAAAGAGAGCAAATCTAGGCCCTCTTAAGCTTGCTTAAAAAGTAATGGCGGTTAATTTATCAAGTGTTCCGTTCCACACTGTAAAAAATAATAATATCGTAATATTTATTTAAAAAAACGTCCATATGTGTCTAGAAATAAACCAATACTTAACAAAACAATATGTTCTAATTTGTACTCGTATCTGCCCAACCTACTATATATAGTATGTGTGAAATCTAGCTTATTTTTCAAAAAAATATTTTTTTTATTATTTTTTCCATGTTATTTAGACGTCACTTAAGCAGAAAAAAACGAAAAATCACAAAAAAGAAATTTGGGCAGATATGGGTTAAATTGACTAAAAAATATTCTTGTCAAAAAAGACAGCAGGGGAGGAATTTGGGAGAAAATATTAAAATTGAGAAACTAACAGTGAAATCGTAAAGCTGTCCCAGAGCTTCCTTCGAATGCTCCTTCTCTCCTATCCTTTTAAGAATCAAAGACAGTTCTTCTTGAACCAATTTAGGCAGTCTCTTGGGGCTTTCGTCTTTGTGATGAACATTCACTACACTTTCACCTGGGGTGTTTGCGTCTATCTTCAACGACTAAAAATATACAAAATATATAAATAAATAATGTTTTATAATGATCTTTCTAAGACAGTGAACTTATATGATTACAAAATATAAGTACCTTAAACAACTTCTGTAAATAGGCATACAATTCGGACGAATTGACGTCTTGTATTAATGAGAGATTGTTTATGATGCTGCCACCTTTCTTTTTCACCAGGGTGTGGACCATAGTCTTAATTGTTCTGTTAAAAAAATACAAAAAACATTAGGTATAGGAGGCATGTTCACAAAAAACTTTACTTTTTAGACATTAAGTCCACGCTTTTCTAACCACGCACACTTATTACTATTATTATTATTGATAATGGGCGAGCAGCTTACAGCTGATGTGCCCATATCAGGCTTGCACAATTAATTATATCCCAAATATTGGTCCAGTTTATTTTTAAAAACATTTACACTTGAGGCTTCAACAACTTCACCAGGCAGTCTGTTCCACACCTCAACCACACGATTGGCAAGGAAATACTTCTCTGGCATCTTTCACCAACAACTGATTCTCATACAACCTATCTTATTTCTTTTGCTTCTGATCTGGCCTTCCTTGAGGAAAGAATAATTATGTTTGTTCCAAATCATTTTCGGTCGACTACACCTTCTAAAACCTTATAATATTATTTTTGTAATCCTACACATCCAATCTTTCAACATGCTCTCGCTTTGTGACAACACTAACTTCCATACCACATTCCTTTCCATGTTCCACAGAGTCTTTACATATTATAATATTCTTCATAGAGTGAAGTGGAATCTTGGCACAAAAATCATTAAAAAGAAGTGTGAATGTACCTAAACGGGGTATCGTTAACGGTTGGATTCCTTTTCCAATAGGCACTGGGATATGTTTTGAAGAATTCGTGTAATTTCAACATAAGTCTATCATAGTGTAGAGATTCTGAGTCCCAGCTGGGTATCAGCTTCATCACCTTCCACAGACACTTCATTTCTAACTCCTGGTAGCGGGCTGAAGGAGGGTCTCCGGACACTGATCTGTCCAATAAGTGGATTAAAGCACTGCAACACACATTCTATTATATTATTAAAGAACATACAAAATCAAATCTCCTTATAACTAATAAAATTTTAAGAAGTGTCGCAAGCGGCATACTAGAAAAGCGCACTAAAATGCCGCCAGTAGTGTCGGAACGAACCTGAAGTTGCAGCGGTTTGAATGTCACCACTGGGAATCAAATTCGCTCCAAAAGTTCAAATGCATCGACAAACAAAAAAAGGGGGCTCTGCCCCCAAACCCCCCTAAATAATTATGTTCTATTCTAACCTAACCTATTTTCATGACTGTTAGTCATGAAAAATTTTAATGAATTTTTTTTAATGAATTGGGCTCAGCCAAAGTGAACACAAATACACTTTAGACATCTTTCACAGAAAAAAACGGTGAATAGAAAAAAAAGGAAAAAAACTTCACCCGCACCGGGATTCGAACCTACAACCATCAAATGAACGCGAACGGCGGCGACTGTAACCACTCACCTGCCGTGGACTTAAGTGAGATGCCGAAAAACTATAATATCTACTATTATTATCGCACATGCGCACTTCTTCTTTGCACTGCCACTTGCGGCTTTTTAGCGCGCTTTTCTAGTATAACGCTTGCGGCAAACTAGACACTTTCTAAATTTTATTGAAATGTCAAAAGCACTCGAAATTGTAAATTGAAAACACATCTTTTGACTTGAAAATAAAGCACTTAAGTTAGTATGTATCAGTATGATGAAATTTGCTGATCTTAAATTACAATCTTAACACATTTCAATGAATTAAATAACACAAGTCAACATAAGATACGTTTAGGTACATGCAAAATTCAGCAATGATAGATTATCAAAGAATACAAACTGTTCTACTATATTTACGTATCTAGAATGCTATTTTATTCAATGAAGTCTTTTTCCAACAGTTAAGGTTATAAGTAGATATGAAAAAATATGGCAAAATTCAACTCTGGTGACTTCATTAATTTATACCAGGATTTGAATTGTGAACGAGTGGAATAGCAAAAAATCCTTGGGAAGGAGTATGGATACATAACAAAGAATGCTTACATAATTAATGCAGTGTGGTCACTCCTCTCCAGCACCTTGACGCACACCACATTGGTTACTCTGACTAACTTGTCCTCACCCTCAGTGCAGTTCTTCTCCAGGGCCCTACTCACTAACAATCTCAACAGCTGATCTACTATTGAAGCTACCGTGCCAGACGACACATTACGACCCGCTGTTTTCCCTTCGTAGAACTAAAACAAAACATAACCATACATTAATGAACTCAATATGTTTCAGCTAGGATACAGAAAATAAATGAACAAGTAACATACAGATGTTAGCACAGTCATGACAAATCTGTAAGCATCAAACAAATCACCACTTGTAGCAGTCTGATTGGGTCTCTGTAATATTTGGAGTTGTTCAACAATGGCGGAGAGAAGTTGTTCTTCATAGGGAACCATGAGGTGAGCCTTGTTAGAGCTCAATATGCTGTTGACTTGTGACAGGGCGCCAATAGCCACCTAAAGTTATAACAGACAATTAGAGAGCTAATCAAAAAAGTTTATATTCTACTAATTGATTCCATTGAACTCATCCAGGAGCTTGAGTATGCTTAAGAAGCACAAGATACTTACAGACATGTTGGGACTAGCAATATTATTTATGGTTCTAGTAACACTGTTGTCTTGGGATTCGTATCTGGGAGTCTGTGGCGAAGTTGGCAGATGTGAATGAGACACCAACTGGGCAGACGGGGGCCGGGGAAGTTGGGGAAGCGCTCGTCCAGGAGGCGACAACGGTAGGTTTCTGAAACAATTATAAAAATGAAAATCATTTTAAAATATATTGAAATAATAAAACATTCCTTAATAAAATAAAAAATACTAACGCAGATTGTGTTCGCTGCATTTGCAGGAGGGGTTGTGGAATTGGTTCATCCAGAAAACTCAAATCCATTTCTTGTAAGACTGGTCTCCTAGTCATCGCTTGAATGTCTTCTTGCAATCCATTCTCTATGGACGCCATAGTGCTTGGATCAAGACGGAACGGACCACTTACCGGGCGAGCTTGCTCTCTTTTAGTTTCAATCTGGGGCCTATAGAAAACCATTCATAATGTATTAATATTCTAAAAATAATTCTAATTATACTAAAAATACATATAAGTATTCAATAAACTTTTTTATTTTAATAAATATTACAACAGTACACATTATACAAATAAGTTACTCTATTATAAACCAATCGGTTTATTGTCAATGTAATTTTTTTTTCAAACTAAGATTTTCAAACACCCTACTACAAAACATAACCCACAATTTTGACAACTACAGTGTCCCAAAAATATTTACACACAATACAATAATAAACTTTTTTACTTAATAAAAATAATTAAGTTTTCAAGCAACTTTTTGATCAATTTCCTATGCCTAGCTTGGTTAATTTGCTCAAACTGCGTAGGCATAAATTTGAAACTGAAGATTTTTTTGTTGATGGAATTATGAATGAATTCAACATTTGTAAACGAAAATGGTATAAGAAAAAACAGTTAAAAATGAATTCAACCGTTTTCAATCTTCTTCAGTAACTAGTTCTAAATGTTCACAGTAGCCTTTTTAGCTATTTCAATTTTAAAAATCTATCGGCACGCAGTCCTAATTGGATTTTCTTATATATATTTTCAACCTCATCACATTTAATACTGATAAATTATAAGATCTAAGTATTTAACATGTTGTGTTGTGCTAACTTGAAGGAGGAAATTATTTCAAGAAAAAAAATCCAAACTCATTGACAGTTCAAAAAGGTTGAAAATAAACAAATGAATTAGTAGGAAAAACTGATTTGCAGTAGTAGCTTATATTCAACTTGTTATTACTAAAAACAAATGCTCCTAACCATTGTTTAACACTGGTTATAAATATATACACAATCTACACAATAATTGAGGACTTAAAGTAAGACACATGTGATGAGCCCTGATTTATTTTATTGCTACACCATTAGGACTGACATAAAGAGACATTACACAGGTGTATAAGTTGATTGATAAATTACAATGGTGAAATCCGAGCGACATTTGGTTCATTTCCAACTCTGATTACGTCCATTGGCAGGGGTGATCCACTCCATGACTTCCGAGATGGTGGCAAGTCATAACTGTTCCTAAAACTGTCGCTCAACCGCCTCTCCTTGATTTCAGCTACTTTTTCTTTCATATTCTTTAGTGGACTTGTTGCACTTGTATTAGAAATGACAAAAATAAAGAAACAAATTCACCATATAGAACACACCATAGGTATATATACAGCATGGAACCATGGAAAAACCGTGAAAACCAAAAACGCATATAAACCTGTCTGGAGCAAAGATCAAAGCTATAAAGGGTGTCATCATACCAGGAAAATTTATTGTTCTTGAAATATTTTCAGGCACTTTTCAAATAAAAATATTTTCAAATAAGAATAAAACAAAAGGAAGGAAAGATTGATGAACCTAGGCATATTATTATATCCACAATGGTTTCACAGAGATAATATTTTTGGTTATTTTATTATCAACAATTACAAGCGAGATGTGAGTGAAAGAGATTGGAGATGATTAAATGACACTGAATTAGCAGAAGAAAGGTGTTCAACCTGGCATACACTAGTAGTTAGTTTACACCTGAATGAGAGGACATTCTTTACAGGACTAACTAGGTTTATTGCCAGATAATTTCATACTCATTTTGAATGTGTCATAAAAGGAGAATACGTAGAAAAGTGTGGAAATTAATAGAGGAACAGGTCATTGAATTTTTGAAATATGAAGAGTTATTTTACCTGATCTGCGGTGGTGGATAGTTTGGAATTTGTTGCTCCTCTTCTTCTTCTTCACATTCATTACTAGCTGTGTTCTGCTCATAGCATGCAGGTTTAGCTTCTACTGGTTGAATGGGTCTACCAGTGGAACTTAATGGCACTAACATTGATTTCCTATTTGTGTTGTCTTTTCCCTTGGCAGCGCGCTTAATCCTCTCTTCCAACAGCGACATGTCTTTGTCAGATATCTGTAACACAACCAGCGAAATGAAAAACTAACAACCATTAACACTAATAACTTATGATGTAAATATACTTCAGTAGCCATTATTCATACAATGAAACTAAATTTTATAAAAGAACACTAACCTGTCCAATCATTTTGTAAACTTTTTCTCCTTCTAAGAAGTATGCTTGTACAACACAATTGAGTGCTGCGTTCCTCACGGAATTATCTCTATCCGAAATTTGGCGAGCTATTTCTTTGAATGCTACAGCCGGCTGGGGCCCGCAGATACACAGCCCGTAATTTTCAATCAGCATTCCCATCACTTCCAAACATTCTAAAATAAAAACAGTCAATATTAAGATTTAAAAAATAAACGGTAAAGGTATAACCAAAAACTACATGAATAAGACAGTACCTGTTCTCTGTCTGGCATTTTTTGACTTGAGTCCTTCCATCAAAAATCCAAACAGTTTGTTAACGGAATAGACAACGCATATTTGTTTTAGCAATGCCTTGACACCATTTCTTACTGTATCTTTAGGATCGCCAACCTGAAGAATAGACAAACAGTTTTATACACACTTTGAGCTACGGATGTGATTTTCTTATTTTTAAAATGATCAAGACCGTATGTTTCAAGATTGAAATTTTGGATCTTTTCAATAATAGTGCCAATAACATCAACAATTTATAGATTAGCAGTAATATTCTTGGTCATCTTGTAAAATGGGAAAACACTTTTCCAATTCTTTATATTTCAAAAAACTGCGACCCCTTTTGAGTTTTTGGCGCTAAAGAAATATTTCTCTTAGAAGAAGTATTAAAATAGTATGTAGCGAAAGAATTATTGAAGTTACCTTAAGCACTAAGTAAGGAATGAAACAACTAGCTTCATATTCAGGCATATGGTAGTCTTCATTTATGAGGTAATTAAAAACAGAATTGAGGTATTCCAAGCCCTTGAGAAGAACAGATGGATTGGTATCAAAGAATCTCAATGAAAGCCATTTGAGAATCAAATCCAGATTACACACGAGAGCCTGTCCATTTTCTGTTAAATCGTCCATCAAGGATTCTATTGCTTTAATATGATATCTAAAACAAGAAGATTCAATATTAAAAGGATGGACAAAATATCCTGATGAAATGAAATTTAAATTAATTTGTGACTACCTGAAATCAGCATGAAACATGCTGGTTACTAAGCCCTTGTTCATTCCGGCGGTGGCCATTTGATCCTTCAAAAGATCGAAAAATTCTTCTCGCGGCGTTATGAAATTCCATTTGAGAACTGAAAAAGTAATTTACATAGAACTTAAATAATGTAGAATAGCTTAGGCTTAGAATATTAAAAAAAAAAAAAGAAAGAGAGATTTACCTTTGAGTTTTTGATCGTCTATGATTCTTTGATTTTTACTATTATTAACCAAAAGTAAAGGTGCAAAAGCATCATCGTCTTCTTTTTTCCCTCTTGCAGAAGATGATGAGGCAGATTTGACAATACCCTATAACAAATGAATTCTCTTATAAGCAATACTTTAAATATCTATGTGTTGTGCCAGTATAAAATTAGCTGGAATAAAAACAGTTAATATTTCAAAAAATAATACCTTGGTAGGTTTGGCTTGCCCTGTCTTTTGTGCTGCTGCGCCCTTGGCTTGGGCTCCTCCAGATTTGACCGCCTTACTTTCCAAAGTTTTAGGTAATGGTTGTATTGGCATATTTGGTTTTGCTTTTTCAATGGCAGCTTGCACCACATTTTTAGACCCAGGCTACATAAAAAAAGAAACATTTGATAAGTTTTCTTTATAAAAAAAAGTTTGTGTTATACAAGCCTCATTGCGAACATTATAAAATATTTTTGTGAGTCTGTGCAGCTCAACCTGATTACTGAAAAATCCCATCCCCCAGGGGCATGGGATTTTTACACATGTTGAAAATTCTCACAATTATCAGTGATTTCAACATTACCACCTAATGGCAATGTTGTTAACGTAAAGTGATCATACTAAGCCAGCCTTCGAAATAACAGTAGAAGACAGTCGTAAGCCCGTAGTGGTTTGTTCATACCATTTAAAAATCGAACAGTATTAGTCAGTCATCAGTTAGATGTTGATATATTTGTTAAGATAATATAGTTCTTAAAAAATGGACACAAGAATCTATACAAACTTAGAACATTGTGTATATGATAAGAACTGTCCTTGATAGGTATATAAGCAATAAAATATAATACCTTTAGTTTTTCAGCTTGTCTAACCATAGCCTCAACTCCAAGATTCATCATGATACCAAGAACAGCTTCACCAGCTCCTTTCCTCACTTCAGCTCCACGGTCTTCCAAAGCGGCGTATAGTAAAGGAACACAAACTGCTAATTCTTCTTTGGGAATGGATTTAGGAGGAGCTGAAAGAGAAATTTCATTCTTTTTTAATGGACCACTAGATATTATTATCTACACATTGGTTACCGCTCTTAAACGTTGTTGCAGTTACCAAAATGGTATGAAAATGAAAGAAAACCTTAAGATTATATTTTAATCACAAAAGACATTGACCACTATTTTTACAATAATTTCTTGATGAATATAAAAACAACCAGACTCAATTTAATAAAAATATGTGTGTATTTGGCTTTAAGCGGTGTGCATACAATAATTACTTTACACGTTCATGTGTGGAGGGATTATTTGTAATGATTTGATCATATTATTATGATGTGTATATTACCCAATTTTTTTTTTTTTTTTTATTTAATTTTATTTCCAAAAAAATAATACAAAAAAATATGAATTTATTTATTTATTTATTTATTTATTTATTTATTTAAAAATCACACACGGCCATTGGCCATTAAAATATATTTATAAAACAAGTTAAGTTAAAACATAATTGTCAAATGTCAATTTACGGAAAGAAACACAACGAAGCTCGCCACCGCAACATTCACACATGCAACTGCACGGTGAGAAGGCAGGATAGGCACCCGCACAATAATAATTATCATACATATGTGCGTAATGGGTGAACCCATAGACACACCATTACAATATTGTAATAATGTAATAATTGCAATAACATGTCCATGGGTGAACCACATTACATGAGAATTAAATTATTGGAATATTTTCTTTATAACCTATCTAACATAGATTATAAAGAAAATACTAAAATATTGGTCCTGATATTTTTAAAATTCAAAACAAAATTGTATGTTTTTCTTGGATTTTACCACCAAGATGCTCGATGAGCATTAAGAAAGAAAGGTAAATCTTGATACATATTTTAATTACTTGGCTTTCAAAATTATGGCATTTTCAACTTTGAGCTATTTGTAATCACCCAAATGCCCTGTCATTGTGATGTTACTAAACACTTTACTTCTGTGCATGTGTATGAGTCACCTATACTTTGGCTATAAATACTTTTTGCATACTCAATGCACAACATTTGTCGCACATGCATACCAATATCTATATACCGTATTGTGTCCTGTCAATGTAAAACATGTTAACATAATGTAATTTTTAAATTGACCAGTAAATATTGCACTCACGACCTTCTGTGTGCAATTGTCTATCGATTTATTGATTAAACCTTTACAAAACTAGGACATTACTATTGTATATATGGCAACATAGTATAAAAGAACTGTCATCCATACAACCGGCCTCTTCTTCATCTAATATGCCTATGGGACACAATAAAGACCGTCCTCGGTAGCCTAGTTGCACTGGCGTGGACTTCAGACCTGAGGTCCCGGGTTTGATTCCCGGTCAGGTCAGTGTTTTTTTCACTTGAAATTTCTACCCGGGGTTGGACTGTCTGAGATTGGATGGGACCGGTTGACTGGAAAAAATTGCCTCAGGCAACAAGTTCCGCTGGCTATACTGACACCGTTGTATAGAAAAAAGTGTTATATTTAACAATGTTATAAAATACAAAGTATTTTAATTCAGCAATTAGGGGGCGTTCAAGTATTACGTAACGCAATTTTTGAAGATTTTTGACCCCCCCTCCCCCCCCATGTAACGCGCCGTAACGTTTTTATGTACCCCCCCCCTCCCCCCCCTAAATGTTACGTAACACCCAAGAGACTATTTTTTTACTGAACTCTCGTAAAAAAATAAAAGGGTTTCAAAGGGTTCCTTTGCTAACTTCGGAGAAAAAAAAATACTATTTATATGTTCCATAAATTTATCTTTATTTTTTCTTTTGCTGTTTTCCAAATTTTGGCATAGCTGCGTTGGCAAGTCCAGTTGATGATGTAAATCCCCTTTTTTGACCACTAACGAATGCTGACAACGAAAATAAAATAAAAATGACGTAAGTATAATACAGTCGAGGGATTCCCCGTAAAAAATAAAAGATTTGCGAACATGGGAGGGCGAAATAAAAATTACATACAATGCAGTCGAGGGACTCCCCGTAAGACTTAAACGAAAAAGGTTCCTTTTTTCACAGAGCGAAAAATTCTTACGCTTATGGTGAAAACACGTAGAAAGCCGATTCCGATCGGCGCAAAGAATGTTGTCTATGGTTTCAATGCATTTAAATGGGCATGCCGGAAAGCAGGTTTCTGCTTTTGCTGTGCGTATCCCCATTCAACTGCATAGAAACATTCTTTGCGCCGGTCGGCGCGGGTCGGATTCGGCATTCTACGTGTTTCCACCAAAAGCTTTTTAACATCGGAGAACAAAATAAAAATGACGTACGGTACAATCGAGGGACTTCCCGTAAAACATAAACGAAAAGGGTGCCCAACTTCGGAGAAAAAAAAAACAAAAATGACGTACAGTACAATCGAGGGATTCCCCGTAAAACATAAACGAAAAGGATTGCCCAATTTGGAAGATTTATTTCCCAATTTTTTTTATTTAAGAAAAAAATACCGTTACGTAACGAGTTGTTCAAACCCCCCCTCCCGCCCTCGTAACGCACAGTAACGTTTTGCAAGACCCCCCCTCCCCCCCAAATTGCGTTACGTAATTCTTGAACGCCCCCTTACCTGTTACCACGTGACAGATCTCACCATCTATTTTTTCGAGTACCCTATCATAAGATAGAAATAATCATTCACACTAAAGACGGGGATTGATAATAAACAGTTCTAAATTGAAATTTAGTTTACCATTTGGCAGGTTCTCAGCGAGCCACGCCCAGAGCTCAGCTCTCAGGATAGGCCCTCCTGTTTTGAGAGCATCGAACACAATCTCTCCTTCAAATATAGCAGGCACGCCACATTGGGTGGTCCAGGTATTCATGCACTGCAACGCTGCTGATCGTACCCAAGTTTTTGAATCTCCTAGGCCTAAAATATTATTATTACAAAGATATATTAACATGGAATATGATAAAGCTTCATTCAGAATATATTTATTGATAGGAGAGTAGTTACCTTGAAATATTCCAGGAAAGAGCACTCTGATATGTTGTTTGGCCTTGGGGCCTATGGCCACAACAAGTTGTTCACAAACTTGTAGGGTGAGCTGTGTTATTTTGGAATTAGAGTCCACTAGTCGAAGAGCCAAAGCAGCTGGTAATTCTCCTAAACTCGGTTTTATTACTTGGGCATCTGTGATTATACTTTTGACTTTTTCTAAAGCTTCATTCCGAACCTGTAACAATTAGTTTTTGTTGTGTATTTATGTTGTGGCAGTTCATTATGATGAATTCAAAAGAAAACATAGTTCCACTATTACTAAATTTTGTAAAAGTGAAACTATGTTAATGATTATTAATTGAATTTAACTTATCAATTAGACTTAGTAATTAAAATACATACATATTTTATTTAGTGAGGTATTATTGATTAGAGTTTCGGCATTAGGTTACATAAGAACATTTAATAGTGTTTAACTATTTGAGTCTTTATAAAAAGAATTGACAAAAAACTTGTAAAAATTCCATTGCAGGCCATTTTTCTCAGCCCCTTAAATGTCGTGGCTTTTACCAGATCTAGATTTCATATGAACACAGATTAATACACAAAGAAATTTTTCCTCTCAGAAATTTATGGAAAAGAATAAGTAGTAGTAACTAATAAAATAATATACCTTCCAGTTTTTATCATTGATTTCTTGTATAAGTGCATCAGTTATTTGTGGAGAGATATCTGTCCTGGTTTTTACGTCGTTAATTTGTTCAGATTGCGACATTTCTTCACAATCGTTATAGTTGTCATCACCTCCTCCATAGTTTTCATCTAACATCTCCATAGAACCTTTCAGCGAGGACGTCTATAAAAATTATTTTATTAATAAGTATGCAGATAGATCTAACACACAAAAGTTCCGGCTTTTTTGACTTACTAATCCTCTAGTTGGTGTTGGTACATCTTCATCGGCAATTCTTTCCAACTCTTGTTGAATTTGTGTTTTGATGGCTGGCTTTTCTCCATCAATAAATTGATTGAGTGCCGCCCCCATATACATATGAAGAACACCGAGAAAACTAATACCCGCACCCCTGATAGCAGGATTATTTGCGGATAAAGCTTTCTTAACATAAGATAATATAACTTTGGTGTTTATTCTGAAACAGTTTATTCATCATTTTAATATCCAAATACACCCAATTTATTTCAACTAAATTATTTAAAAACAAACATACACATTGCCGAATTCCTTAAGAGCATTAGAAAGCCATACAAAGATCTCCGTTTGCACCCTAGGGCTTTTCTGTTTATCTATAGCGTATTCCAGGGCTTGCGTCGCTACATATTCCAAACGAGATGATTCTGCTAAAGACATCAATGCTTCAGATGCTGCAGCGGAACACTTGGGATCTCCCAACTTTTCAACAACTTCAGCCAGAATGCAATCAACGCATGTTCTGAAAGCAATGTATTTTGTCACAAAATATAGATTATAAAAGGTTACAAGTAATATAATATTAAAAAAACACAAGAAGAAAAAATTACATTGACACAGGAAATTTATCAGCTATCAGCTTCACAGTTTCCAGTCTCATCTTCAATGCCTGGAAATTATTGTCCTTCAATCCAGGTTTTTTGTTCAATATTTTCATTAAAAGTTGAGCAGTGACATCAGATGGAGTCATGTCAGAGATTGCGTTTTTAAAGCTTTCAACTGCTTCCACTCTGATTTTCCAATTTGCATCGGTCAAACCTGATGATGAAACATTTAAAAAATCATTAGTTTTGATAGATTTAACATCTTTTTAATATTTGATAGGTAAGTAAAATTTAACCATAAGTGCATGGATGAAATACATAAATTAAAAAAAAAATCTTGACAACAATAAATACAAAAATATTAATTCACCGTTCAATGTAGTCGGCTCCAACAATTCTTCGGCCTTACAGTCTACTTCTTCTGGAGAGAGTTCTCTTTCCTGCACTTCTTTAGGAGGCGCTTTACTACTGGCACTAAGTTTACTTGGAGCAGCCGGTTTTTTAGCAGTTTTCTTCACCAGACCGCCTGAAATTATGAGAGTGCATCTTAATGATCAGATGGAATTAAAAAATACCAAACACAAGAGATTGTCTCAGGGAAAAAAGTAACAGTTATCAAAAATAAAAATATGTTGAGTAAAATATATGGCTATACAATACAGCATATAAATAAGCAGACCGAAAACTCAGCAACATTTTGGAATTTATTCATAGAATATACATAAATAGTTTCTTACCTGTTGTTGGTCGTTTTACAGGTTTCGGTTGAGTCGAACCACCTTTCGATTCTGGTTTTGAAGCAGGTGCAGTTTTGGGTCTACTGTCCTTTTTGGTACCCGTTATTTTTACAGTAATCACAGCCTAGTAAAATTTTAATTTTAAAATAGTAAAAATGTAAATCATTATAGGAATATCATAATATTATTATTTTTGATTGAGTATTAATTACAAGATTACCTTTTCCATACATTCCTTGATTTTATCTTCCTTCAACTTGTCCAGTTGGCCGATAAATGGAGAAACATTCTTCTCTCCGACTAATTTCATCGCCGTACCTAGAGCTTCAGATGCTTGGTCTCGCACAATAGGATCTATACAAATCATATTGATAATATGAAACATTGATTCTAACAATATTTTATATTTAATTGTTCCGGGTAGCGTAAGACAAATAAGCTTTCGCCGAAGTGATCGCCAACGTGGGGTGACCTGATACGGCACACGAAGAAGAATATCTTGACAAATTATATTTGATGCAAGCGTTAGTCCGAGCCAGGGCCCCCACATGCCCGGTGCTACCGATGCTACGGCAACGGGGCCCGCAAGGACGGGGGAATAAATTAAAAAGTAGAACATTTTTAATAAATCATAGAAATAAAACCAAAATAAAATCACTAGGACTAGATTTATGTGTATCAATGATTCATTGAAATATTACATCAGAGTAATATAAATTGGTTCATTGCACTTTTAGGTTAACATATGCCTACGATGTACCCACTGCGGTGTAGATACTCATGTATGTGGGTTGCAGGGATGACGAGGGAAGGTTGGGTGCGGTAGTGGGGGAAGGACTAGCGGGGATGAGCAGGCGAGCCAGGACGGGCAGTTGATGGTTAGACGCGAGCCGTGTATTAAGACGACGTATTAAGACGTGTATTGCGACGATTGATGTGAAGTTTTGATGACAAATAAAGTTGATAAAGATAATATAACGGAGTTTTACTTCAAATCCCACAACTTTTGGGGGCTCGTCCGGGATTTGAAATAGCATCACAAAAAATTGCAACCGTTATTAGAAACGACGTACCTGAGAAGACGCCATCTTGGTTTTGATGCTTATGTGTAGGAACACGTGAAAAGACGTTACTGTTAAATATTTTGTTATACCAGTGCTAGATTTAAGACTTTATTTTGTTATCTTATGTGCTTTAAGCCAAGCGCTCAGTTTTAGCTGTGAGAATATTCATTGTGATAGAGACACATGTGCGCAGGATTATAAAAATCGTGATAGAGACACATTTTGTTATTGTTTTAGTTGTGATAGACACCTATTTCTGTGTTGTGTACGAAAGAGACGTTTATTTTTATAATTGTGATAGAGACACCTGGTTTTTGTGTACGAAAGAGACGTTTTTATTATTATTGTGCAAAATACGCGTCAAGATGAGCGTCACTACCCATAGCGCCGCAGCGAGGGCAGGGAGCTCCGATAATGACGAGGGCGCCGACATCGCCCCATCACATGTCAACACCGTCAGATTCTCTTTCAAGGATTTGGAAGACTCGCTAGAAGTTTTTACGGCAGACGGCGATATTTCTGTCGATAAATGGATAGAGGAGTTTGAAGCTGTCGCGGAAATGGCACAATGGCGTGATTTAGAAAAGGTGGTGTACGCCAAAAAATTGATCAAAGGAACTGCGCAGTTATTTTTAAAGAGCGAAGCGCGAGTAACTGCCTGGGATGGCCTGAAGACCCTTCTCAAAGGAGAGTTTGCTCCTAAAACAAGCACTGCGTCCGTCCACCGACGCTTAGCTACATCAAGACGGAGTGGAACAGAAAAGCGGCAAGATTTCTTCTATAGAATGAAAGAAATTGCCAACCAAGGCAATGTAGATGATTGCTCCTTAATGGAGTACATCATAGACGGAATAGACGAGGGCGGAGAAGGCAAATCCATTTTATATGGCGCGAAGGATTTAAGAGAGTTTCGACAGAAGATCGACATCTACGCGACGATGAAGTCAAAAGAAATGGCCGACCCCAAACCATCACCAAGCGGAAACATTATGCGGGCTCAGAGATGTTTTAACTGTGGAGGGGCTGGGCATAAATCTGCAGAATGCCGTTTTAAAGATAAAGGCACAAGGTGCTTCAGGTGTCATGACTTCGGTCACATAGCTGCCAAGTGCCCGGCGCAAAAGGGGGATCCACCAAAGATCCTAATGGCAACCGGGGTGCAAGAACGCAGTTATTTGTACAAGGACATAAAACTCGGAGGCAAGGAAGCGACTGCATTCATCGACACAGGCAGTGATAACAATCTTGTTACGATGTCTCAGTTCCTGACGCTCGAAGATATTACATTTGGAGATGATTCTACGGAGTTACAAGGCATAGCCGGAAATGTGGTCTCCACTGCTGGGAAGTTTGAAACGGAAATATCAATTGACGGGTTCCAGTTTACCACAGTATTCCATGTGGTGCATGATGGTGTGATACCCATGAATGTGATTTTGGGGCAGACGTTCCTTGATGACGTCACCGTGTTGGTCAGTCGAAAAGGTGTCACTTGTATTCCAAATAGTGACTTTCAGGCAAGCTTCCTTGGACTTACTGATACCAACATCAATGCTGACATCGTAGACAACGTGGCTTGTAGACAGGAGGTACAGCGCCAGATTGAGGGCGACAAACTTGACAATGAACCGAGTTGTAAATATGTGGAACGGTTTACCTGATGACGTTATCAGTTCTGACAGTGTTAACATGTTTAAAAATAAGTTAGACAGACACATGGCTAACAACCTAACCAGTGAGATATAGGCACATCAGCTATGCTGCTCGCCTATCACACAAATAATAATAATAATAATAATAATGTAGTACGAGAAGAAACAAATGTCACAATGAAGATTATATTAGAAGAAGAGTCACCCGTATATCAACCACCCCCAAGATTGGTACCGCAGGAGATGGAAGTAGTAAGCAAACAGATAGAAGATTGCCTGGAGAAGAGTATTATCCGCCCGATCAGGTCAGATTTTGCAAGTCCAATGGTACTTTCAACAAAGAAAAATGGGGAGACGCCCTTGTGTGTTGATTTTCGAAGACTTAACCAAGGCACCAGGCCAAGAAGAACAACCTCATCGGCTGACCAGATGAAACCTTGGATACCGTGCACTGGCAGCGACGAAGGGTCATCCGAGGCGGATGAAATCCAGGATGGCCGAGCTGTGGGTTGCAGGGATGACGAGGGAAGGTTGGGTGCGGTAGTGGGGGAAGGACTAGCGGGGATGAGCAGGCGAGCCAGGACGGGCAGTTGATGGTTAGACGCGAACCGTGTATTAAGACGACGTATTAAGACGTGTATTGCGACGATTGATGTGAAGTTTTGATGACAAATAAAGTTGATAAAGATAATATAACGGAGTTTTACTTCAAATCCCACATGTATGTACTGGATAAACCACACCTACAGTGCCATCTATCGTCAAGGTCGCATCGAATTAAGGGTAGTTCGATGCAGACCGTAGCCCACTGGGGGCGCTAGTATCGACGCTGCACGGGTCCTGAAGGAGGGGCTTGGTTGCGGGAGAGTGGAGCGGGGTAATGCACCTGGATCAATTATATTTTGAATGTATAGAATCACTTGCCCGTAAGAATCGAACCAATAAATACGTCACGAAGATTGCGTCTTTTTCTACCTGCACATCCTGAGACAGCCATGACCGCTTACCTCGAAGAGAGACGGGGAAGCGCGTCCATGTACCAGGTACCTATCTACTGATTTTCTTCTTTACTTCGCTGCCTTTGTGTTTGCTCCTCTAACATGGTTCCTTTTTTTGTTTTAAGCCACGGCTAGACTATGGGCCATGCTGGCCAAATAGAGGCTCTGGCCCATCATGGGCAAAAAGTGTGGCCGCTCCACCAATGACCAATATCGCCAAATATTTGACATTGGCCGTTACTTGTTTACTTGTCGATCGAGTTCGCAAGTATTCACCAATATTGGAACAATGTTGATAGCTGTCATGTCTTCCATGTTGTTATTTTCATAGTGTTTTGTACATTTTTTTTATAATCCTGATAAAATAATGGAAGTTGACAATGATAATATCATATTATGGCATTAATTGCAGCATCCTATACAGTGATACATGCGGCATCTGCTTTTCTGTTATTAAAAATAATGAAAAACGCAAACGGCAAAGACGGTTGTTGATGCTTTCTTTAAACCACTCGAGTATGTATGTAATGTACCCATTTTTTATCAATATCTTTTATTTTCATTTATACATTGTGTAGCAGTCTACCCTCGTGCCAGCTGTCAGAGTTGGGCCAATAGTGTAGCCAGGTGTACAAGTATATTTGCCAAATGTTGCTACTTGCCAATGCTTGGCCAGAGCCACTATTTGGCCATCCTGGACTAGCATGGGCCATAGTGTAGCCGTAGCTTTAACGTAACATTTTTATGTACTGCTAATTTTTGTTATTTTATTTTAATAATTACCATGCGTTATAAAAAAAAAATGTATAATCTTGAAATGTAAAAGCAACAAAGTCGGGTTTGTTCCAACACTATAACAACTCGAGAACGGCTGGACCGACTTTCATGGTTTTTGATTTGTTGTACCTATTTGTCTCCGTCCTGAATAGCAGAGAAGCTATTAAAAAATAATATGAAATAAAATATATGAAGAACATAATATTCTCATTTTGAATGGAACAGCTTAGGTATGCCATCTTTGGTAAATAACTTAATAATGCATTTTTATTTACCTAGAAACCATTGAGTTTCAAAACATAAGTACGCAGATTTTTGACAGTAGGTACCTATTTCCTTCAAATTTTCACAAATATTTTTTTAATGAACATTAATTCAGCTTATAATTTTGAACATGGTGATTAATTATTGTGAGGTGGTACGAAGTGTGCATGGTCAGATTGTTAATAAATAAATATAACTATGGTTCGTAATGTATAGTTATTAATCCATGGTTTATAATGTAACCACCAATGTCCTACGACAGTTATTATTTTATCTGTGTGAATAATCAAGCAAACAAAAATATTTAAGATTTTATTTGTTCAATTACTTATGTTTTTTACCTGTATTTAAAATAAATTTACGATGTGTTTTAAATGTGTGTTTGATTTGATGAAAAATAATTAAAATAAAAGTTAAAAAATGTATATTGTAAAAAAGGGTCGAAATTTCTTTTTTTGATAGTGAGAGGGGGCCCATCATGACTTTTAGCAACGGGGCCCAGGAAATAATGTGGGGGGCCTGGTCCAAGCAGGGGTCGAAGTCAAGTGCAGTAAAATCATTGCATCAAATATTATTTGTCAATAATATAATTTTGACATTTGGATCCCAAAACTTGTTTTTTGTCTCAAAATGAAATTTTTTGAAAACATAAGTTATAGGCTGTTATTTATTTTCTCTCAGAATAGGTATATTCTTACAAACTTAAATGGAATATAAGCGGAAAAAGAGTTAGAGTTCCTCACTCTATCATGAAGATGCTTGTGCAAAAAGTGACAAGAGTCGAAAAATTATATTTACTTATATCAAAAAGAACATCTCATAATGTTTGGGGAAATGTTTGCCAGACGTTAGGTTACATTAAAAAGTGGAATAACGAACCTGCACTTTCAAGAACCTTTAGAAGAGCCCCAACAAATGTTTTGATTAATTTCTTATTGAGAGCTGACGGTTGTGTCGCGGCAAAGGATCTGGCCAGAAATGAAGAAGTTTCTGCCTTCACTGCTGGATTTTTGTTGTTTAAGGCTTCTACCACATCCTCGGCAATGGCTTCTATTGTGGTCTGTCAAATACATATAAATTATTAGGGATGTCAACAAGAAATTTGAGTACATGTAAAACATAACTTGACTATCAAGTAAAGATTGATAGTCAAGTTATTGTGGAGTAACATGTTACATAAACTCAACAAATATGGATAACATAGAGAGTAGACAGAAAAGACATGTGGATTCACTGAATACTAGTTCGTGGTAAGAAATTTTGTAGTTTTAAATCTTTATTCAAATGAATACTTACACAAGGATACATGGCATCAACGGCTTCTCTCAAAGCCGCCACAACATTGGGTTTCTTTTCCTTGAATTTCTCCAAGCAGCATGGGATTAGCGCAGTAGTGTATGTGCCAAAGCGTTTCTTTAAACCAGATGCCAACATCGCGACACATTTACCTGCCAGAGCCACCAACATTACATTTGTATCTTTAGATATAACCTGAAATATTCACACATATTATATTGAACAATTGATACACGCGTGTGCCAGTACACCTGGCAGAATCTACTGCCTTAGGAAATTTTTCTAATCAACTAGGTCCAGTTTATCTGAAACAGGCTAAAACTGGGAATGAATTTCAAGCGAAAAACACAGAAAAATTCTGACCTCCAGTTCTCTAATTGTGTTATTAATACTGTTAAAATGAAAGAAAGAATTTCAAGTTGACAGATTCGTGTACAAAACACTAATTTGAATAAAATGTGTGGATAAAACAGAAACATTCAGTGATACCTTTTTGAGAGCTCTGACCAAATCACCGTAATCCCCCTGCTCTAATTTGGGAGCTGTCTTTAATAACGCTTCTAAAGCTTCCAATGTTTCTTTTCTATCCTGCCATTTTTTAGCTTCCAGCTTTTCATAAAAATCTTTAGGTAATTTGCTTATAATATCCACAGGATCTAATAAGTCAAAGGCATCCACATCATCACCTCCCGCATATTCTTCTTCGTCATTATCAACATCTCCTCCTCCTGGTGAAAAAAAAACATGAATAAAAATACCGTAGGTGCCAAATTCATGTAGGTCATGTTTGTACCAAGTGGCAGCCATTTTGCATGACAGGTATAATTCACTACATAATCTGTGAGTTCATCCATATATTTGTTAAATGTTTGAAACATCTGGGAGATTTGCTCTTCCCAATCACTGATGGCATCACCCTGCCTTGTGTCAAGTACCATTGTTCGGTCGTTTATCTTTTTGCCTGCTCCAGGGTTTGTGTTTTTTATCACTAATCAATGAATACAGGCATGTGCAGCTAGACACAGTTCAGCAACAACCTCGAGTCCTAACTACAGAGCGCTTCTAAAGCGCAATTTGTCTATTACGCTGACATTATAAATATTTATGAAATTTTGTTTAATTTTTTTTAAACTGATTCTATGAGCCAAAAGTGTCATTCTATTTTGAAATTTTATGAAATGCGTCATTTTGAATAGGGACTTGCACTTTTGTATTTCAGTGTGATACATAGGTAATTGTAAAGGAACATACCCTCATCATTTCTGACAGACATGGCAGGAGCTGAGACTTGTTGAGAACGAAGATATCTTTCTGGCACAGCCTTGCCCGATTCTGTAAAAGCGTCTTTTAATTCCTGTAAAACCACAGGCTGGAGAGAGCTGATGTGTGACTCTATAGCTGCACCGATCCATCTATAAATTTCAAATTAATCATTCAGTATTTTTTTCAAAACTAATTTTCAAATCAAATTAGATCTACTATTGTACCATTTTATGAAAAGCAGTATGTGAAACTGACCTGTGTATTTCAATGGTCAAAGCCTTAGCTTCTGCCCTCACATCCTTATCTCGATCTGTGAGTATGGGCTGTAGCTTCTTCACCAACAGTTTCAAGCTGATTACTTTATTTCCAAATAATCTGAGTGCACTTGTCATTGCCGAAATACACGCTGACTGGATTTTAGGGTTCTTGTGTTCCATACCCTTAATAAGCTCTTCCTGGACGGCCTCATGCTTCTCAATTTCCACGTACATCAATGTTACTTGGAGGGCCAAGTCTTTTGTCTTTGTTTTAGGTGCAGCGATACATTTTGTAACAATGCCAGACATTACTTCTCCAACCGTCTTGCCCGCATGCCCACAGTTTTCAATAAATGCAAGAGCTGCTTCCAAGCCTGAAATAATCATTTATAACTTTCAAAGAGTACAAAAACAATTTTTCTATTACTACTTTACAGTGTGTCACATGTTGAGAAGTGACTTAAGTCGGGTAGGTTAGTTATTAGTACTCATTTCTGCTTTCTGAGAACTGATTGCCTCTCGATATTTATTCCCAATACTTTACAATGATGATAATATTGTAACAATAATTTTCTACTAAATACATGTAAGAGAAACCGCCCTATACTTGACACTCCACCAATTATTGACACCCTTAGGAATATTCTTTTTTTATCGTGAACTAAATTACCCGGATAAGGCAATCAAAATGATTGACGCCTTGTTTTCAATATGGGGGATATACAATGGAACTACTATATATGAAATATTCATATTTTGATATCATTTATTTGGCCCAATTACTACTTCCGAAATTTTTAAAGAGTAGGTACATACCAAATTAGACAAACTTCTTGTGTAATGGGGGCTGAATATACAGGGAGTCATGATAAAACGGACCTTATTTGTAGAATTACAATTTCAATAATATCATTAATTTCTGATGCAAAAGATTCGAAAATTTGGGAAAGTGTCAGGTTGCGATAGGGTATCAACGGAGCTTATCAGGTATGGCGGCCGAGTGACGCTGCAGTGGTGCCTGGAGCTTTTCAACTTGTGCTGGACGGAAACCCCAGGTGACTGGAGGAAAGCCATTATCTGCCCTCTGTACAAGGGGAAGGGCTCCCGGTTGGACTGTGGCAACTATCGTGCAATCAGCTTGTTGAGCAACGTGGGTAAATTATACAGTAGAATCTTAGTAGAAAGGGTTAGAACATTAACTGAAAATAAAGTTTGGGATGCACAAGGGGCTTTTATGAATGGGAGGGGGTGTGCCGATCAGATATTCGCTCTGCGGATGATTACGGAGAAGCTTTTGAGTAAACATCAGAAGCTTTTCTGTGCATTCGTAGATTTGGAAAAGGCATATGATAGGGTAGACAGGGTTAAATTATGGGAAGTTCTATCAATTTATGGAGTGAACAACCGGTTGATTCGTGCCATTGCTTCGCTATATTCGGAAAGTACTGCGTGTGTGAAGGTGAACAGTCACCTTTCACCGGAGTTCTATCTTACTAAAGGTGTGAAGCAAGGGTGTGTCATGTCACCCTGGTTGTTCAATTTGTTCTTTGATTTTTGCGTCAGTGGGTCAGATATAAATATAGGGGTTGAATTAAATGGAACAAAGGTATGTGCGCTTATGTATGCAGATGATTTAGTACTTATGGCTGAGTGTGAAAATGATTTGCAAGAACTTGTGTCAAGTGTGTTTGAAAATTGTGCAAAGAATGGTCTAAAAATGAATGTAAGCAAAACAAAGGTTTTGGTATTTGAAAGGGATGAAGCAAGAACGAATTGCAAAGTAACCGTAGAAAATGAATGTCTTCAGCAAGTGAATGAGTATGTGTATTTAGGAAGCATGTTTAGTCGTGATGGAAAGTGTGAAAAAGAAATCGAACGTAGGAAAGTTGCAGGGTGGGCGGTGCACTAAGACCTATTATGAGAAACAACAACGTCTCACTACAAGCAAAGAAACTAGTGCGTAACGCAATCCTGCTACCATCGATGATGTATGGTTGTGAAACGTGGACATGGACGAAAAAAGAAGAATGTAGTATAAATGCAGTAGAGATGAAATCTCTACGAAGAATATGTGGAAAAACTTTATGGGATATGGAAAAGAATGAAAATATTAGGAAAGAATGTGGTATGGAAGTAAGTGTTGTGACAAAGATGAAAGTTAATAAGTTGAGATGGTTTGGGCATGTGGAAAGAATGGATGCAAACAGAATGACAAAGATAATTCATAAGGCTGAAAAGAAAGGTTTTAAAAAGCGTGGGCGACCGAGAATGAAGTGGATCGAACACATCGATTCCGTCCTCAAGGAAGGCCAAGTAAGAAGTCAGAGAAATAGGAGAGGCTGTATGAGAAATGTTATGTCGGTGGAAGAAGCGAAAGAAGTATGTTTGGATAGAAAAGAGTGGAGGTCCGTTCTCTCTGCCTACCCCTTACGGGACACGGCGTGATGGGTAAAAAAAAAGATTCGATTCTATGTTTGACAGAAACATATAGGTTACACAGTACAAATAAATTATATGAGATTGAATCCAAAAACAATGGGAGTATTTAAATGTTACATAAAATGTGTGCATGGACCAAACACCATTTAGGTGAAGGTCAATGAAAAATTACGCATGAGTGACCGCAAGAAAGATAAAGACAAATTGAAAATGTTCTTCCAGAAGCACTCCCTGCTTATGTCACTTTGGTCAAGGTTGAGTGATCAAGACCATAATAGCTTCATGTATGTGCTGCATCCTAACTACTCAGTATACTTTAAAATACACGTAGTGGAAAATTGACATGCTCCCAGAATGAGATTTAAAAATATCCTAGGGTGTACCCTCAAACAAAGTAATTATGTAGTACATTTAAAATCTTTAATATAAACAAATGATAACGGTACTTGGGATAGAACGTTGGCATTCTCAAGTTCTGTTCAATATGAAACAGTATGTTTCAAAAGTATAGTGTAGGAACTAGAAATATCAAAATTAGAATGTTAGCATTGGGACCGGTAATATCAGGAATGTTGGAAGATATTAACGAAAGGCAATAGAGTATTCGACAAATCAATACAAAACTATAGCTTTTATACAATGTGTTTTTTCAAAACTTGATCAAACTAATTATACGAATAAGACACAAATTTATCTATGAAAATGTGAGAATTGTTCGGAAAAATTCTTCTTTATGTTTAAAACTCAAATCAAATATAATATTTTACCAAGTTGCTGTTTGGTATCGTTACATTTTTTTATTTATTTAAACATTTTAAGCTTTCAAATTAAGACTAATTTGAAGAAAATAGGCTGGTGAAACAATCCCGAGCAATTTGTATTTTTAAGACCTTGCACAGTTACACAAAAAAGTTTTAAGTTTAGAACTAAACAAATATTAAAAAATTAAGGGCCCATTCTCTCGAACCTCGGAACTTTGTGAATTAGGGGGCTGTTTTTTGGCACTTTTACTTTAAGAGTTCTTAAGGTCCTGTCCGCACTACGATTTTTCACCGCACGAATTTTATTCTTGCGGATTATATTTCGTGATCGAAATTTCACCTAGTAGAATAAAATTTCGCACGGTTTTTGAATATCTTATCGAAAGCACTACCAGCGCACGACTGAGAGAAATTTACGAATTTTATTTCACAGTGTGGACATAGCCATACCTACTGCATACTATACAAAATATTCGCACGGAAATAATCAGCACCACATACGTTCAATTTGCAAAAAATCACAGAATTTTTTTCCGCACGATTTTTTACCGCAAGAATACTCCCATAAGATTCAATGTGTTACAGAATTGCGAAAAAAATCCGTGCGGTGAATTTTAGCAGTGCGGACGGGGCCTAACATACAAAACTGAAATTTACGTTTTATTGCAGAATAAAGTTTCTCTATCAAATTTTTCTCAATGAATACAATAGTTACTTAATAATAATTGGAGTTTGTCTCATTTACCTAAGAAAAAACTTAGTTAAGTTTGATTCGAACTACACTTTTTCATGAATACCCTTACTGAACTACTAAGAATGTGAAAGGCACATAAAATTTATAATAAAAAGAAAAGATTATATTTTACAAACCTTTCTCTTGAGCAACTGCATTGCTGTCTGAAACAAACTTCTTTATCAGGCCCAAATATTTGTTCCATTCTGGGGATTTCTCATCATCAATCTGTTTAAATAACTTGGCAGCTTCTTCATATCCTGCAACTCTCGCCTTCCATAATTTGTGAACACATTTCTCATCTATTGGTAACTTTTTGTATTCCGAATCTTCATCCATTTTATTCAGATATTAATCTTCAAATAAATATACACAAAGAAATGAGATTTACATCATTCTTTAACTAAACTATGAAATTAAATTAAGAATTATATGTATAAGGAGGATAAACATTTGAATTTTTTAATCTATTTTAATTGGTAAATTGTGTTCAATAAATAAAAAAAAATATAGGCAAGAACTTGACAGTGACATAATGGCAGCCCGGTCTTTTGTTATTTGAAACATCATTCAGGATAATATAATATTGTTTACAACTTACTCAGCTAGTTATTTTACTTAAAAAGTGTTAAATGTGATTCCAAATGCATATATTTTTTTAATTATTTTAATCAGTAACACCATGACATTCCTTTTCATCGACTAAAAATTCATGAAGGCCAAACAATTAGAATATAGAAGAATAATAATTTAAATGACTATGGATAGCCATTTCACCAAAGGTGTGTGATTAAAGAGTAATTTTCCCTAGATAGAGTTGAGACGAAACATGATTTCTATTGGTTAGTAAAAATTCTGCTACAAATTTTTTTTCAGGCAAGTTAGAGCTTTTGATCACACAATCTCAAATTTCTCAGAGATGAATCTTCTAGCTAAAACTGTACATATGTAGCTATTGCCTATTATTTTCTACCAGATGATGAATAAGAAGATTGATGTGTTAGGTTGTAAAATTAACAAGCTATCGATAATTTAAGAGGCTAACAAAATTCAACATCAAGCCTCAATACAATTATAGCGTGATATAGGGAAAATAAAATTTCAGTTAAAATGGAATAGACAAAAGAAAGCTGACTTTTTACATACATCACTAATAATCAAGAGTTAATTACCGTTGCCATATCTACCACCTCTTTTACAGCTTTGAGTCATAAATCTACCTATTTTTTAAGTTATCCATATGAAAATCGGGTTTTTCAAAACTACTGGGCCCGTTCCACCATCATACTTTGCACACTGCAACATCGCATTATGCGAACATCGCCTAGCGCGAAAAAATCTTGTTCCATAAAAACAAAATATTAGCTTGGCGGCGTCTAGATCATTTGAAAACTCTTTCCAATTGTACAGTGGTATCTAGGGTGGTGCGTGTTGAAACAACAACTTGGATAACACAAATTTGAAACGTCATAATAGTTGTTGTTTCAATTGTTTGTCCTAAATTTTACTCTTACTCTACTTCTTAATTTTACCAACCTACCTATTTCTTCCTCATTTTGGCAGTAGGTAATATCTACTTGATTTTTAAAATTTGGGTTGGCAAAACTATATTGAATGAATACCCTAACATGATTTCTGAAATACCACATAGTACTTTTCAGTTGGCTCAACATTCAGAACAGGGATAGTACTATTTAGCTGATGAATCTTTAAACATAATACAGGCTGAAGTTTTTGTAACCTTTTTGTAATTAATTCATTCATTCTTATTTATGTGGATTACTTGATCTACATAACCCAGCAAGTAAAAGTTATGAATGGGCTTAAAGGGTGATGAACAATTATTGAGAATTTTTTTAACACTAAGTTCTCTTTTAACAAAAGCAATACCTAGTGTAAGTTTGTTCATTAAAGAGATATCCATGCTGAAAAATCTTTCTAGAGCAGCCTTTAAGAGACTATTTGTAAAGCAAAGCCATGTATACTTTATTAATAAAGAAAGGTAAACCAGTCAAATGTTCATCTCAAAATATAACAAGCACAGATGGACAAAAATATATTTTAACACTTAAAAAACACATGAAATGTTTGTGTCTTCATTATTGTTACAAATAGACAACCTGATCAAAACATATGTGGTTATTCAATTTAAATAACTTGATATTTAAGGAAATAAAATTTAATTAACCTATAAGCTTTACTTCTCAATTCGAAAGTATTTTTCCGACGCCCACTGTATTATCAACAGGGACTGAGACATTATAATATTCAATATTTAAACATTATAAACAAGCATACTTCTACATCAGAAACAATAATGGCATTATTCCTTATAAGGAATGATTGAGGACGAAGTAAATTTAAGATTGCAAAAAGCGCAAATGACGAAAATAGTCATTTTGACAGAATGAATACTTACAAATAGAGGAATCCAACAATTTAAACAGGATGTTGATGTGCCTAAATGTCACTAACAAGTTCCAATTCAAAAGTATACAAATCGTTGAAATTTTCTACATTGCACACTAATGAAAATATACGTAAGAAAACGTCCAATCAATGCCTCAAAGCGGAATAAATTTTCTTCCGTTAGAGCAAAAATATACAAACCATCAGTCAGTGTATATTATCACAAATTTCAGTTAAATTATCTATGCTCTTTGCGGTGCGCTATATCTATGGCGGTGCGCAAGAACCATAGAGTATACTAAAATATTATTTTCAGCCAATGAGCTAGATTATATTATTGCATTCATGATTCAAACCTTATTCAAACATTTTTAAAACATCACGTATTTTTAAACCATCGAGTGAATCATTTTCTGGTGTTTTTGTTGTGCAATTATTTTTTTAGTATCATCTGACTTATAAAAAATCTATGTAAATATCTAATATGTATGTATATAAAATGTGTGAGTTTGGACCAAGTTTGGACGAGCTCGTCTTGAACTCTCCACCACGAACTTCTATTTACACCTAGGGACATGGGTGCCGGAGACTGTCGAACCAACCCGAAATGTAACGAAGACGGCTGTATGATTGTATTAGTGTTCAATTTTATTTTACGTTAGCATTAGCAAGCTTTCTAATCTATATAATAATAAAGGAAAGTGCCTGACTGATTGACTGACTGACTCATCAACGCACAGCCCAAACGGCTAATCGTAGAGAAGTGAAATTTGGAAATCAGGTAGGTCTCAATACAAAACCTTCCACTAAGAAAGGATTTTTGGAAATTCCACCCCTAAGGGGGTGAAAAATAGGGTTGAATGTTTTTCAAAGTATGCGAATATCTCGGAAACTAGACATGGTACGAACTTGAGATTTGGCATATGAATTCTTCTATAGAAATGAATGTTAGCATATTCGGCAATTTTTCCAAAATTTAACTAAAAGGGACGAAAAAGGGCACATATAAAAAGGGATGATTTTTAAGTGCCTCCTAAAAAGTTTAAAACTGGTTTTATCGAAATTTCAAAAAAATGATTTCTTCAGAAAGAGTCAAATTATACTATTTCGTTTTCAAAAGATATCAGTATTTAGAGGGGAGGGGGTGAGGGGCACTTTTCCAACGTGTATGTGTGTGTATCCGTCCCCTCTTTATAACTTTTGATTCGCTTGATACACAGATCCTAAAATTTCAGAAAATATTGAATACTTTAAGCATACAAAATTTGTATACTCAAAATGTTGATTTTTTTTTCAGTCAGGGGTAATCAACTTTTGAATTTTTATTTAATTTTTTCATATATCTCAAAAACCATAAAATCTAGAACCCTAAAAATGTGTATGTATATAGAAAAATACAATATCTAAAATATAGTTTAATGAAAAAGTTCCAGCATTTCTCAAACTTTTTTTATAAAGAAAAATATTTTTTTTATGACAAATTTACGAGTTTCAGTGCATATATTTCAGAATTTTATTAAAATATCGATAAACGACGAAACCCTTCAACTAGATAATTGATTTTTCTATATAAAATATATACATCATAGCAGTACATCTCGAACTTTTCTTAACAACTTTTGTAAAAATTTAATTTATTGACGACATCGTTTCATACAATAAACATACATACACCGCGAGCTGGTCCGGTGCAGCGTGTATGAATATATACGTAGGTAGGTACCTAGCCAACCCAACCTACTTTCTCCAATACACGTGTCGAAACTATTGCGTAATCTATAATAATAATATAGTTTTGAACTAGCCGACCCGTCAAACTTCGTCCCGCCTTGGAATATAAATAATATGTTCGAGATTTTATGTATAACTTTAAGTTGATTTCAGTTTAAAGTTATTTAACACAGACGACGACGTGGTCCTTATATTATTGAATTTGAATTAGTATAATGATACATTCATTATTACCTTTTTAACTACTGTAACCGCTGCATCTGTTATAAAACATATCATTATATTATTTACTATCAGCATTCCGTGAATCGTATCATTCATCAAACAACTGATTCCTGTCAAACGCCTGATTTAATTTCAAAATTAGAAAAAATGTAATAATAATATGGAAGTTTTATTTTTATTCCGTGCAACTTTTTTCTTTCATAAGACCCTTCAGACAAAAGCAAACACGACAAAAAAATGGGCGATATAAGTTCAGCTGTTCTCATAGGGTAAGAAACACGTAGAATGCCGATTCTGACTAGCGCCAACCGGCGCAAAGAATGTTACTATGCATTTGAATGGGGAAACCCACAGAAAAAGCAGGAACCCGCTTTCCGACATGCCCATTTAAATGCATGGAAACCATAGACAACAATCTTTGAGCTGGTCGGCGCGGATCGTAATCGGCTTTCAACGTGTTCTTACCCATACGATGACCGCGCAAATTAGCGTTCCATTTTTATATAAGAGATAATACACTTTCCGTGAATTCAGACAAACACTTTACGTACCTACCTACTTCAATATATTTTTCGTACCATGCATCCTGTACAGCGATTCTGAATTGTTTTTTTACGATCGACATTAAAATCATTATGTAGGTACCTACCTATTTTAGTAATTTATTATCTCTACTAAAATAATTTACGGTAAGTTCACGAAAAGAATCTGGATTGTATTGCAATTCTTTATGTCTTGATCTGTCAAAATATTTGAAGCCATTTCATAAAAACACTAGCAAAAAAAAAAAACTATGTGAGTAATCTTGCTTTGAATTTATTGCGTAAACCATGAATAGCAAGTTGATATAATATTATGTTGAAAAAAGGTAAATAGTATTATGAAGTCAATAGGTAAATTATTTTATATCAAATGTAGTAAAAGTGCAAAATATTAAATTTTAAAATTATCTACAAAATCCTCACATCATTTTAGGATAGATCGTAAATAATTGTTTTGAAAACACTGGCAAGTCAATGACCATATCATTTCGTCACTGTATAGTGCGAAAAAATTAACTGTCCACTGGAACGTATAAAAAATAGAGACGAAAGGGATAGCAGTTAGCCGGATATTATGACCTCCTCACACACCATTTCCAGATCCCTCAGCTCTGCTTCGAAGGAGCAGAACACGAGGAAGACCCTCTCGGTATGAGAAGATCTTCTTTGTCTTCGGAACCCTTGCGGGAGGAAGAAAAGCGCTCCCCTTAAAATATCGGTGTTTTTATTTTCAAAAATTTATAAAATTCGTAGAATGCTAAAGAAGTCCTTACTAGAGCCCGGCCAGTGCGTAAATTACCATGGGTACAACGCATGAATTACGCTTACGTAGGCGGTATATACCAATTGGACTGACTCCGTTGCCGGAACGTTATTGTTCCAAAAATCGCGGAAACTATCTGCATCTTCAGCCAGGATGATATATGACGAAACGTTGTTTTATTAAACTTCCCTTACTTACGAAGACCAGCAAAGTTTTCCTCTATATAGTCTAATAGTCTATATAACGAAATATTATATAGAATTACTCTCCATAATTTACCTTATGCTTGATAATCAATTTTCTAAGTTGTAGAATTTATTTTGTGATTATAAGGTGTATTTCTTAAGTGATACTTTAATAAACAAATCAATGAGTTATCCAAACATGTCTCTTTTTACTATCCGGTATCCGGCAGGATATTATTTACGCCGCCGGATAGACCGGATATCGGATAGTTGCCGATATCCGTTTCATCTAATAAAAAATATAAACAGTGGACAGTTAATTTTCTTCCTACTCTACATTGTCGAAAATTCGTTTATAGTCGAACGCCAATTACTTATACCATTAGAATACTGAGGTTGACCACCTCACTTCCTTTAACCTCAACCGGTTAGAAAAGGCACAATGAGCCTCGGACGACTTCGAGCGCAATGGAGAGTTCTTTATGCCTAACCTATTCTCCTGAGTGGGTCCAAGGCCTCCAGTATTATGGGGTGGTTTGGGGGGAACCGCCACGGGCTTGATTTGTGTGCGGCTGGCTTTTTGGCAATCGGGCTAGGGTTTGGCTTTGTGCGGATCGGGTTTGCTGCGGTTTAGTTTCCTCCGGGCTGGCTTGCGGTGAGCGGGGGGGCTTAAAAGGGAGAATATTACGTTATTATAAAAATGGAGACCTACTTTACGTGGTCATCGCATCACGCCTAGAGGCCAAGTCGAAATATTAACGACAGCTCCAACGTTAACAATTTGTTGTTATTTCCATAGAGATAACGTAAAAACTGTTGTTCAACGTGCGTTAAACAATGCTGTTCCAAATTCCGAGTCAAAAAAATAATTCTGTCAGTTATTCAAAATTAACGTTAAACGTTACCTCAAAATCTTTGGAAGTATTACGACGATATTATATTGAAGACGAAACGCATTTTTTTTTGTTTGGAAACCATTTTCAATTTGGTAAACGTTAACGTTCGGAACGTTAACAGTTTTCACGTTTAACGTTATTTATTTCGACCTGAACGGCTGGACCGATATCGTTTATTCTTTTTATGTCGTGTTTGCTCAGGATAAGATATTTATGAACTAAATTTCGAACCTACGACCAGACAAACAACAACAAATCAACGTGAAAGATATAAATTGAAATGTTAAAAAAACGTCTGTAGCTTGAAAAATGCCCAAAGCAGATAGAAATAAGTGTTTTAAAGATCACTAATTTCATTGCTTTTCGAGACCTGAATATTTTTTTATTCATATCCAGCAATATAAAAATTGATTTCAAATAACGTCATTTGATGGAATAAAAGTTATTCGAGTTATTTTTTGGGATTCTCATAGAACAATTTCAGTCAAGTTAGCGAAATTTTTAAGTTCGCGGGCTGATTCTATTTGTATAAGAAGCACATATTTTTTAAATACAGATTAATAACGACAAATATAAATAAAAATATAGTAATTTAATGGAAATTTTAGAATATATATTTAAAAAAAGAACTGTTGATGATGTTTCTTATTATTATTAATTTTGATGCGAATATAATTAATTCTGCATTGTTTAGGAAGAGAAAGCAAATACAATAAGACGTGAGCGAAGCCACGTGTAACTAGCTAGTATTTTATATGATTGAGTTAGGTTTGGTTATAAGTTTGAGGGGGGGGGGGTTTGGGGGCTCCGTCCCTCATACCCTTTTAGTTGTTCCCCCGAATCAATTCAAAGTACAAGCATACAAAATAGCATCAAATGCTCACTAATACAATCATACAGTCGTCTTCGTTACACTTCGGGTTGGTTCGGCAGTTTCCAGCACCCATGTCCCGTGGTGTAAATAGGAGCCCGTGAGTTTGGTGCAATAACAAACTGATTCATAATTAGACCTTAGTAGCAGAAGTATTTTTTCACATGAGCTCTCTGATTGGACGGTACGGCGGAGCGTACCATCCAATGAAATAGCACGAAATAACGGCTAGCTGTCAAAAAGCAACCTACGCGCGAAAATTTAATAAATATTTCGTACAAGTCTGGCTAAAAAGAGTAGAAAATAATTGAGGGCGCTGCAGTCGTTTGTACGGCAACATTTAATAAGTACTCTGCATTTATAAAGTAAAGTATTGTAACCGCCAAAATATTAAAAAAAAATACTATTCAATGTGGTATCATATGAAATGCTGTGTAGAAGTTATTTAAAAGAATTTAATAACGAACTGCACCAGCCATGGCATTAAAAACGAGATGGAAAAACAATCTACGCAAAACGAGTCAAAAAACAAGAGATAATAAGATAATAACGGGTGCTGTAACCCACAAAATAGTGCTTACAACTGCTTACTATTCTATGGCCGAATTTCAATCAGAACATCCTAGATTTCACAACATTATTGGCCATCCAACATGGCGGATACGACGAGCTCCTATTTTCACCAAGGAACATGGTCCCGAAGTGTAACGAAGAACGACTGTATGATTGTATTAGTGTTCAATTTTATTTTACGTTAGCGTTTAGCAAGCTTTCTACTATTTATATGATTGAGTTAGGTTAGGTTAGGATATAATTATAAAGGGGGTTTGGGGGGCGGAGCCCCCCATACCTCATCACGCTTGCCCCCGAATTTATTTAAAGTAATAGAAATACCATCAAATTATCATTGTCACTAATACATCCATACAGTCGTCTCGTAACACTTCGGGATGGTTCGGCAGTTTACGGCGACCATGTTCCTTGGTGCAAATATGGTATCCGCCATGTTGCATGGCCAATAATGTTGTGAAATCTAGGTTGTCCTTTCAATCATACAAAATGTCAAAATGTTTAAACATAACCTATAATTTATTTGTAAGTGAATATTCTAGGAATATACAAAGAAAAATATGTCGGAAAAATATCCAAATTAGTATAGGTAGTTAATAATTTTTAAAATGAATTGGATGTTGTATTTACCAGTTAGAATTGATGTACATTCGTAAACAAAGACAACAACCTATGTTCAATGTTGCCAGAGTGATGACATTTTAGTTCATCAATAATTAATTTCTACTCTTTGCCAGACTGTAGTTATTTCCCCTTATGTTTTACTTTGTAACTTGTTTATTACAATGAGGTGTTTATCGTTGAGAAAAGACTCGTTATCCCTTTTTTGAGAGACAGAACCCTTGTTTATTTTTATTCACTATTTAAATATGTAAGTAATGAGATTATATTTTTTTTCCTTTTATAATTTCTACACAACTAAGTTGCTTTTACATTGTATTGAAACAAAACTAAGTAGGCGGTTTACTAGAAAATGGAACAGTTTATCATTTAGACATTGATGTTCTCGAATACCACAAAAACAGTGCAAATACCATTCAACAATAATAATTTTGAAATAAGTATCTACAAATATCAAATCGCTGTGGCCTTACATACAGTTATTTGGAATTAGATGTACGGAAATCCATGAAAGCATATACAAATTTAATGGAACACCCATTTACAATGAACTCCATACTTTCAATATTACAGTTAATATTTTGATGCTCCACAACAAAATGCTCGTTGAGTCCTTTAGTAGATGGAAAGATATTTTTGCACTCTGAGCACAAAAAGGTTTTCTTTATTATCTTTGCCCTTAGATTAATTTATGTTTGATTTGTTTGTGATTTTTACGCAATTTAGGACACGCACTCTAAAGGAATTTGTTTGTCGGAATTTCTTATCCAGAGACATGAAGATTATGAAACTGTATAATGAATTTTGTATTTTCGAACTTGCGATTTACGCTTTTTGTTGGGGTTTTACAAAACGACTCTTATAAATCTTCATCATAAATAGCCATTTTCACTGGACACACTATATTCCTACTTCCATTGGATTTGGACATGGTGTGGGAGGTCATCAACATTGCGCAAGATCTCTTATTGCGTCCCTATGCCCCTGAGTGGGGTGTAAAAGGGAGTTGTATGTATGTGTATGTAATAAAAATATTGTATTTTTACATTTTACATGAATGACTTACCGGCGACGCATGCATGATTGCATACGCAAAATCGGAAAGTGATTTTCAAGGGCAGATAGCAGCTTTGTCATGTCATTTACCATATAAAATAAAAATTATTTAAATTTGTTTCATCTCCTATTAAAAACTTCAGACATAAACTCATAATATTTTTTAAATGAATAAAATACAGAACTTTAAAAAGTTGATGTTTTACGTATGATATATCAAATGCTGGGATATAATAGGTTAAAGTTGTTACATAGATTGCAGGATTCTAAACGGGAGTTTTTATCGTGCTTTGTGATCTTGCACTACTTATACTTATACCACTAAGCATAATTTGATTTACTACTTGCTGATTGTCTGCTTCAGGAAAATGTTTATTTTTTAGTATACAATTTATATCAATTTTATGGACATCGGATTAATGTCTAATGTGAATAACAAAATAAATGTGGGAAAAATATTAATAAATAATTCGTTATTCACCTTGCTTAATAAAGAGTCATTTTCTCATTAATAATATTAAAGAATAAATAAAAAAGGGTCCTGTCTCTCGAAAAAGAAATAAAGAGTCTTTTCTCAATGATAACACCTCGTTGTAATAAACAAGTCACAAAGTGCAACATAAGGGGAAAAACTATGAAAAAGAATTTCGTTCATTTAAATTTTCGCGCGTAGGTTGCTTTTTGACAGCTAGCCTTATTTCGTGCTATTTCATTGGATGGTACGCTCCGCCGTACCGTCCAATCAGAGAGCTCATGTGAAAAAATACTTCTGCTTCTAAGGTCTAGTATATAACCACATGATTTTGATTTTTTTGTCATGTGCTATGTTATATTACCCAGCAATATTTTATTGACTGAGTAAAATGCATATTTATTATAACTTTGTAAGTGTTAAACATTGAGTGGAAATAAAGCACGACCGGTTTCGGGAGGATCAGACCTCTCATCATCAGGTGCAAACTTAATACTGATTAGAGGTCTGATCCTCCCGAAACCGGTCGTGCTTTATTTCTATTAAATTTTAAACACTTTAACAAAGTTATAATAAATATAAATTTTACTCAGTTAAAATGAATCTTTACTGCAAAAACCCTTAATGATATATTTTATTGACTTTAAGGCAGGACGAAGTTCGATGGGTCAGCTAGTTTTTATTAAAGATCATCCCGTCGTCTCATTTCTCTGGTGAAAATATAGCTGGACTATTCATATTTGAAATTTTATCCTCTTTGTGGGCTGGCAAGTTGTCAGAACAGAAAATTGTATTTACTATGTGTACCTGTTTATTTGTACATAGTTTATTTAAAAATTTACAAACCCGTATACCAAGTAAAACCTATAAATAAATAGATGGAAGGCATTAATAATAATATGCCATTTCACAACCGTGTAAAGATAGCAACGGAGATTGAAACTTGCGATTTTTCAGAACTGTTATCCAAGTTATGTTAAGTTTCATAAAGTTAAAATTAGGAACTATAAATCAATGATAACCAAGACTTCATAAATCTGCCATCTACACCGACTTCCGAGCTCTTCCATATAAAAATCCGTGAGATCATTAGTTTTATACAGAAAGTTCATTAGTACTTTTACCAAGCCCAGCTGTTGGGCAATTTTATTTCTTTCTATAGATAAAACTAAAGATAATGATATAATTAGTTTAAAGCTGGCCAAATGGATGCAATCCAATGGTTGTTATCTGTTTGGATTACATGCTTAATGTTACGGGTTTAATGTATAGTTCACCATAAATAAAATTATTCTCGAATGGAAGAATAAGATCCTGTAATTATTACCTGGCCGTGGGGTTGCCGGCTGAGAATAGCACTTCTGCTCTTTTTGCTGGTTTTTCGAGCATCCTGTAAGAGGCAGGAAATCTAAAAATAAGATCAGAACCGTGAGGTTGACCATCTCACGTCCTTAAACCTCAACTGGTCAGAAAAGGCACAATAAGCCTCGGACACCTTCGAGTGCAATGGAGAGCTCTTGGTGCCTCCCTATGCTCCCGAGTGGGGCTTAAGTCACCTGCATTGCGGTTTGCTTTGGGGGGGGGGGGTCCGTGGCAGGCTTGATTTGTGTGGGGCTGGCTTTCTGGTTCGATCGATCTAGGGGGTCGGGTTTGCTGTGGATTGATGTCCTCCGAACTGGCTTGCGGTGTGCGGGGGGCCTTAAAGGGAGAATGTATGTAATTATTACCAGTCTCAATATTTTGGAGAACAATAATAATTTATTGAAGGTAATTGTTATAAGTACAACTTTTTTTTTATTGAGCTGATATATTATTTATGCACCACATGGTCGATATTAGGGATTGCAATCCGGAAAACCGGATCCGGTATCAAAATGCTCATATCGGATCCGGTTTATCATATCAAAGGATTTTTCAACAAACTCAACATGGACAGAACTCGAACCCGTATTCCTAGCAATTTCACAGGGTCATTGTAGGTAAAATTGTGGGTACTCATAAAGATAAAAAGAGAAAAGATTACAGGTATTATTCCTGGGATGCGCATGTCCGACTGCTCATCCATCTCTTTGGTGCTAGTCCAAGGGTCTGCTGGTTGATGTGATTTCATCCTCTTATAATTACCAGAATCACCGGATCTGTTCTGTTGACGTGTTCTTTCCAGTAAGGCCTTCTATTTCTACCCCATTGCCTGACGTTCTCGATATCGCAGAAGCTCCGAATCTGGAGTTTCTTACTCTGCCTCGAATGGTTTATTCCACTATGGGTTGGTGATTTTTTGAGAATCTTTCTTTTTCGTGGTGTCGGTTTTAGTTTGTACATCGTAAATCATGATCAATCGAGCAAGTTATATAAATATGCTACTTATTTTCGATGAATTTCAATTTGAATTTTATAAAAAGTAATCAAATTTGTAACTTTATTTAAAAAAAACTAAACTTTTTATAGATTTTACTATTTAAAAGAAGTCATACCCTAATTAAATTAATTTCGTATACGTACCGTTTATTTTAAGCCTTTATTATTGTTAAAAATGTTAATTCATCAAAGTTAGCTCAATCCGATCGGATTCAAAATGAGACAGGATTGCAATCCCTAGTTGATATGCAGTGCAAATGAACGAGGAAAAAAAAAGAAATTTCTGTTTAAATTATGAATTTTATCAATATTAATTACAACTAAATTTGTTACAAATATATTTAAATTAATTTATTTACAATCTTTTTATCTTCAAGACTATCACAAAGACATAGGATAAACTTGAAGTTAATCAAATAACAAACACTAGACTAAACATAAAGAAAGAAAATATTTAAATAGGTTAATTAACTTGCAGCATTTTTACCTATCTTATTACTCATTTTAAATAGTATTTATTAGTTATAAAAAATCAGGATAGAACTTATAACTAATGCTACCTGTAAAGAAGGCATCTTGAGGGTTAAAAGGGTCAGTAGACTTACAGTGAATTTTCGAAACATGTGGGTATGTATTCTATATTTTTTTACAGGGCATATTTTATTCTTCTTATGGTCGCTCACAATTTGACTTACAGAGACCGAAGCCACTGGAACGCGTCATCTGTTAGTACATGCAAGTCCTGCAGTATCATATCAAATCAAGCGGTCCTTCTTTGAATGCGTACATGGGACGTTAGTTTATCAGATGTTGGATTGTATGTGTCATTCCACATGCACATGCTGGTGAGTCCATCCTTTTCCATTTATGTAGGTTTGATGAAGAGGTGTAGCCTACATCAGATTGGCTGTAGCTGTTACCTTGGAATATATGGTGTAGAAAATTTTATTAAAATTCAATCACTTCATAGATAATCTTATAGATTGTTATAGTGATCTAGCCATTTATTATGGATTTTCTTGGGGTTAAAGATTTTCTCGCTAGCCCCCAAAACTCCTGTGGTCTAAGAGATTTTATGTTGGCAGTAAACCTGAAAAAAATAAAGAATACTCACGCAGTCAAAACGGTTTCTAACTCATTTTGTTGATTCTTGTTCCCTATCTTGTCGCTCACAATCTAACCTCCAAAATATCTTCTTCTTCTTTTATTAGGCAATCCACCCAGGGGGGTGATGTGTGCCATTATCAAGATTAATAATATAAGAGTTCATAGGACAAATCTACAAACAAAGATAAAAAAAAAGAGAAAGGAAAAAAAACAAAACAATGTCATATCTTAAGGTTGTTCACCGAAATAAATCGGCAGATGTCCCTGTATATGTCTGTATTACAAATATTCAGTAAATATGCTGAATTTATAGGACCATTAACAACAACATGCTTCCTACCCTCCAAAATATCATTCTAGTTTATTTCAAATTAAACAACTTATATATTATTATACATGATAACTTACAATAGGTTTAGAGTAATCATTGTACATTTTTTACATACTATTACAAATAAAATTGTTCATCCTTTTTTATATACCTACCTAAATACTAATTAAAAAATACAGAACAGCAACCCTGAGATTTATTCTCAAATTTATGCGCAACTCAATCAACAACTTCTTAGCAACACAATGGAAAACAAACTTCCCAACGTTGGCATCACTGAAAAAAACATCTCTACGTTGGCAGCACTGAATTTGACAATAGACCTGATTAGAAGTTCTGCCACCTAGTGTGTATTGTCGGAAGCTCCCCAGAAAACTTCCCATTGGTATTTGACATCTGTAGTTGGTGTGATTGTCAAAATGTACCCTGTAAACCAGGGCTGGGCAAACTTTTTGGATGGCGGGCCAAATTCAATAATTCATGAGCGGCGGGCCCCAAAGAAAAAGAAGAAAATATTTTCTTTTTCTTCTTTTTAGAAAAAGATGAAAAATCACAATTTTATGTTACCTAAATATACCTACATTGTTCATTATCATGAAAAAACATTACAAAAAAATATTAGAAGAAGTGAACTGATATTTTTGTACTAATTTATTTTTTTAAAAGAGTTGTAATTTGTTTGGATATTCTCAAAACTTGTTGTGACAATGAGCATTGGTAAAAAATTCATCGTAAACAGTTTAAATTGATGTTCCAGATAGACAAGTTTAATACACAGGTAAGTATATTTCATTAAAAAAAAGGTTTCTTAAGATTGGAATAATTATTGTTCTGAATTAATGGCATTAAAATTTGGAGATATTTTTATGACTACAATTTATTTTCTAAACTTGTGGTGGACTGTTCCAATCGGGAAGAATGTCATTTTATTAGAATAAATATTTATAAAAATCTCCTGAAGATTAAACGATGGTGGGCCGCAGTTTGCCCAGGCCTGCTGTAAACATTGTTTAAAACAGATGCATCGGTCGGAATTATATTAGTTTGATAGGTAATTAATTTATCATTAGGTGTACAAACTTGAATTCATAATAAAAACAGGACAACATCTGTGGGGAATGCTAGTTCAATATATAACAGAAATATTTTAATAGGTAAGATTATAAAATTGCTAATTCTGTATTGATGTAATAATCTAATGATATTCATGTAAGTAGTGTGGATTGTAGAAAGAGTAAAAGAAGTAGAGTACCTCCATCCGACATGACCACCACAAGATGCACATGAAGCTATTGTCCACAAATATCCTGGAAACCACGTGAATTTGATGGACGGTCTGCCTTGCAATGAGACATTACTGACACGATGCACAGTCATTATATCATGGACGAATCCCGCTAAAATACGTACAACATTTTTAATTGTAAATCTCTATAACATCTTTCAATATTAAAGTAAGATCTGTTGGGGAAAAACAATACAAAATAGCCTCGTTTTCTCATACAGTATCAGAAAACTTATACAAAAGTACAAAGAAAGGAAGAAATTTTTTATTTAGGATGAAGCAACCCTACTTATAGACTTTTTGTTGCAACCTGGCGGGAACCAGCTTGAATCTAAAAAACCAAGATTGCGGAAAAAAGTCAATTGCACAATAGGTCATTGACAAATTTATAAACTCTTGATTTATGTGAAAAATTATAAGCTCTAAATCATTGGTCCTTTCCGTAATTTTCACAAGAAACAGTTCACATCTTACCAACATTACAGTAGTTGCTAAAAATGCCTTCGTTGGACATTGCCGAGATGTCTTCGTTATCACAAATTTCCGTCATACAAACAACACAACAAAGCATCCTATTCTGTAAAAAAAATATCACTAAATTATTATCACCAATAAAATTTAATAAAAGAGGTAACAAAAAAGCTCAAAAGTGAAAATTACTTTTTGTTTGATGTATCTAGATTCTAGAAATAATCTTAAGAGGACATTGTCTGTGGCAAACAATGCAAGTCTGTCTTCATTGGGAATCACTAGGTTAGTGGCAACCCAAAAAGACAGTGAAAGTAAATCTCTGGGTAGATTCTCTGAAAATAAAGAAATCTTTTAGAAAGTAAGGTAATTATTAAGTTCACGGGCTGATTCAATTTTTGAAAAAATCCTTCTAAATGGATATGTTTTAACCTAACGCAGTGTAGTGTTATAGCTCGGGGAAGTGTTCAAACAGGTATGCTACGCCCCCCTTTGTATCTATGTTCCAACCTTAACCTAACCTATGCTATCATTCGAGGATATTGTCAAATCCCCTAATCTATCCAAATTAACCAACTTAAAGACAATGACCAGCATGTTGGTCCACTTATCATTTTATTGTTATTGTAGTTTTGTTATGTTTTGTAAATGACTGTGTGTTTACATTAATGAATAAAAAAAAAAAAACAAAAATATCTTCATTTTCCAAACAAAAACACCAATTTGAGAATCATACATCAATATAGAAATAAATATGATTTTTTAAATTAAAATTGCTAGATAAAATACTCGAAATGTTACCAAATCAATCCATAACATGCTTATTCACCAATCTGCATATAAATTTGATATAATATGTAAAAATCATGAAAAATCAAATACGCCCGCTAACTTAATAAGAATTACCAAAAGTAATGAAAGGCTTTTTGTAACTCGCATTATTAGTGGTAAGTAGGGAATATCGCTTCCAGTGCAAAACGCAGTAACATATCAGATTGAGATGCCTACATGATTCAAACCCATTACTTTCAGTACACTGTATGTACTTGACTCAGTAATGGATCCCGAGGTCACCAGTGGTTGGTCACTTGTATATAACAAAATCATTTTAATCTAAAAGCTGTTCACTGTTTTACAAGTCTTTTTGTCATATAAACTGTTCATGAATTATTGTTTTGCAACAGTACTCAAAATGGATATCTAGTAAATACTTTTTTTAAACAAAATTTTCATGTAATAAGTATTTTACTGATTTCTCCCAAAATCCAAAAAAATATATATAAAAAAAAAAACAAGAAGAATGAATTACCAAATTGGAATCCTTTGAAGTAATCTTTAATGGTTTTTATCAATATCTTTTCATCAAAAATGTCATAAACAAATCTAGGCCAAGGCGTGCATATTGAATCAGTTTTATGAAGAAATTCGTTAACCCTAAAACACAAAAAAGCAACACATTAAATTCGTATACATATCTGTCTTTTATTGAAAAACAATACTTAAGCAAAAAACATGGTTCAAAGGATTATCATTATGATATACATACAAGAAGTAAATGAGTTAAAACTCTTGCTTAAGGAGGGAAAAATATGTAAACAGTAAATAAATGATTATTTTACAAATTAACGGGACTGTTTTGCAGGAGACAATTGGCTTTTCATCAATTTGCATAAGTATAATTTAATATTTAATCTTACTATATGTTCTTGCTATACAAATGATTACTTATTATATTCACATAACTTGAGGAGATAGGAAATATGAAAGTTAAAAAATACTTACATAGTTTTTGGCTGAGTTAATGATTTTGTGTGACTAGGATGAAACTTCAAATCAACTAAAGGGTCTCGTAACACTATGTCTGGCAAAATTTTAATTTCACATGATAACCTGTCAAAATATTAAAGCATTTTAAAACAAAAAGGTACATAAAATTATCATGCTTTTTTACAAAAAAAAAAATAGTTTGATAATATGCCATATATGGCACACCATGCATTTATGTATAGGTAAATTATAATTCATAGAATAATATAAAATATTTTCTATCTTTATTTTAACAGATCAACATTGCTTTTACGCATCTAATAAAAGACTTTCCCAAGCATCCTTGAAAATAACACCTTCATCTATTTTTGTCCCATTTTGATATATATCTGATCATAGTTAACATTTTAGAAAAAATATATTAATATTTATATGGTTTGTGCCATATATGGTACACTATGTACTGCAGGGTTGAGTTATAATTACCTTTTACTAAATGGATAATTTGTCTCTAAAACTTTAACCTTTATGAGTCTTTGCCTGGCTCTAACTTTAAATGGCAAATGATGTCTGGATGGATGATTCCCTTCAACTCTTCCTGCTTCCACTACTTCACACAATACTCCATATTTTGGAGATGCGTCTGAACTAGAATTGCACAGAACAAGGCAAAGAAAATATATGAATATCATTAAATAAACCTATTATGATGTAATTACAAAGTTAAATACAACCCATTAGTGCTCCTCTTAGGAACATAGCCAGGCTGCAATATTACCGACTTTCACTCACACCATGTTAAAATTTTATAATGTGCTCATAACAGCAATCCTTTAATATATGTGGTAGCATCCATATATTTGATATTGTTACTACATTAATTAATAGGGCTCTCTCTAGTCCTCAAGATATCTTAGATAAATGATTTTGGTAATGTCATAAAATTTTAATAATACAGAAAGAATACCTAATGAAAAGCAATCCAAACAACTTGTCATTTTCTATAACATTCTGCATAACAACCAAGTCCTGTGCGTCCGTAAACAGCATGGGAATAGTTTCTCCAGGAAACACAATGCTGTGGTGACACCAACATGGCATTTTACCAATCCATCCTGCCTCCAGTATTGATCTACCTTGAATTGTAGACAAACCACCTGGAAGGTACTGAAAGCAAGAATAGTTAAGACCAGATAAGTTAAGAACTTGGGTGTCATGCAGAAACAGTAACCTCAAAAGTGGTCACTGTTTCTGCGTGGACATACAAAACCATCAACCTTATTCAATCAAAATGACAGAGGCTTATATGTGGCATACTATCGTAGACTCTTGATATCAGACCAGAAGTAAGACAAGATATTAGTTTAATGTGTAATATGTAAAGGAAGATAATTAGTAAAAGCAATGTCCCAGAAAATCAGAAAAAATGGAAATGCAGCTGTCCCCACAGTTCGATTACTGTTTTGTGTTTAAATAAACTTACAGAGTGTTCAGCTGGAAGATTTCTATCAAAGTCCCTTTCTACAAATTCTTCAGTATCAGAGCTGTTGTTTGTATTATTATCATCTGATTCATCTTCACTATTTTCTGGAAAATAATAAAAGAGCAACTACTAACAAAATCTTATCATTCACTTTCATTACAATAAATACATCGATTCGTTTCAATACAGCTGCCGGAGCTCAATTTATTTATCAATGAAAAAATACAGTCATTAATAAAAAAATTACAATGCGTAAAAACTATTCAATAAGTGGACGGATGAAATTATTTCCTGAGACAAGTTTTCTAGTGAAATTTTTTTTACTGAACTCATTTACAGAATGTAGTAAATCCACATACAGAAATGGTTGGAGAAGATAGAGGTTGTAGTTCAGTAGTGAACAAGTAACAACTTTGCATGAACGAGATCGGTGGTCTTTACACTCGAGTTTGGTCACTGTATTAAAGGAGTATCTTGCTAAAATTAGAATACATCTCAGGAGCATAATATCAATAATTGGTAAGAATATAAAATTTGTCGTACGAAAATGGCGAGACTAATCCATTAGCGATTGTTTATATATTTGAGGTTTGTTTAAATGCCCTGGTTATAGATACGCAAATAGTTAAAAGATAACAGATGAAATAATTAACTCATCCAATCCAAATGGAACAAAAAGTAGTTGCAATTAAAAAATATTTACCAGAGTCAGGCGGCGAATAATCCCAATCCATGTTTGTTTAATTAAATTAATCCAACCTCTCCACTAATAAATAAATTGACAATATATAAAAACAAACCTTCGTCAAAAACATAAATAAAAATATTGCGATTGTGAAAAAAGATTATGTACGTCACTAGCTCCATAGACACATTACATTTACCAACATTCACATAAAAATTGTTGATACTTGAAAAAAAAAAGATGTTGTCATAACATTTCCGCTAACAATGACTTGCTGTGAAATGTGTTGGGATTATTTTTGACTATACTATAGGTATATTATATAATATTATATCACTGAAAGTTGATCTAAATCACAGACTACCTACTTATAATCTAAATATTATTTAAATAAGAGAGTGACAATGAAATTGACAAAAAGTTTATTACTACTTTTACAAATTCAGTAAAATTGGTTAAGGCTTGTATCCAGCATTTATAAGCAAATATTCATTTATAAAAAAAAAATTCCCAAAATCACTCGAGTCCGGGTGGAGGTCTATAAACAAATTAAAAATAAAGTAACTATAATTTGCTTTTATTTTTTTTTGAAATTCATTAATTTTCTTGACACTAATGTTGTGAGAAATGATAATTCAAACATTCGATACAAAAAAAAAAACAACGAAGAAAATAATAAGATTGATGTACCTACTTAGTAATAAAATAAAAATTTAAAACTGTTAGGTACATATAAAAGCGGTATTTTTATGACATAAATTCAATGAAATTAACATAATAATATTATGTTATAAAAGTGTGCATTAACAATAAATATAAAACATTGAAATTTAAACATAATGTTGAAATTTTTTGTAAAAATCATTTTTGAATCGGTAATCAGTGACAGTTTCCATTACATCTTACATCCATTACTGAATCATAGAGAAAAGGAATTTTTTTTTTCTGAGAATATATTTAGGCTATGCATTTATACATTGCTTACGTTGGTAACGAGCAAAATCAGCTGGTGTTTTGTGGCTATGCTCAAGTTATCGTACAATGGACGAATCCATTGTGATCTTATTGTGATAGTAAAGACGAGGAGTGTGTGTATACAAAATCCATAGATAAAAATGTATAGGTGTAGTGTAATGACTAGTGCCACTGCCAGTGTCAATTTTGGGTACTGAGTTGGTACTATCGCCATCGCTAAGTAGGTGTGTGAAAAAAGCACGTAAGTGTGCATATTGTAATCGTTGTGAGTTTGTTGTTCCATTCACGAGCGGTGTAACCATATAATTATTTTGCAGTACAGAGCATATTGTGTTACTAGCTATTAAGAAGTGGCAATACCAGCTTAACTTCTATTAATTGTATTGGCTATTGTTACGATTTGTGTATGTGCTCTCGCGAGTTTCCTTAAGATCCGACGTTTATTATTAGGAACGCGACATATAATCAAGGGAATAATATTGTTTGTGATTTCTCAACGAGGCATCACTCCGACTAGTGTTTGTGTTGTTTAATGTGTGTTGCGAATAACGTTTTATCAAGTTGCAGATAAGTGACGTCTTTTGAGAATTTAACATCTATCATTACAAATTTTATTTTCATTTTACTTGGTGTGTAATAAATTCGCTCCTGTTAAGTGAACAATTGTGACGTTCAAGGGATGATAATAAATCCCTCTGCAAGCTTTTTGTTTGATTAAAATGGATGAGTGTTATATTTATAGTGGTTGTGTTGTGGCTTCGAGACGTCTCCAACTTGCTGATGAAGAAACGACGGTAAGGATACTATTCTCTACCTCTACTTCACTTTTTTGACAGATAGGTGTGTATTTTTGCTAGCATTCGATGTTGAGCCATATGTTTCTGCCATCGCCAAAGTTTGGGGCAGATATGCGATACGTATTAGGACATCAGACTCTTTCAGTTTTCCAAACATTGATAAGAGTGTACATTGTTATAATCTTTCTAAAAAGAAATGAAATAATCTACCAGTTGAATATTTCTATTCTCTTTCTAACTCTACCAGGTATACGTACGTATTATCAGTAGATAATATATTTGCCATTGCCACAGACCAAAACCAGGTAGGTGAGAGTAGTAAGTTGGTAATCACGCAATGATACATTTCGGGATATCGTGTCTTTGTTTCACTTTTTATTCTGTCACAATGCATTTTATAGTATTGGCCGTGTGACCATTTTAGAAGGTATCCATATTATACATATACAACCATTTTTACGGATTCTGTTTTACTATTATAACTAAACTTTCTCTCAAGTTTGTTTGTCTTAGACAAAGATAGCAATAGGTGTCTCGTGTAACTGTTTATAAGCGTAATAAATAGGTAGTAAAATATCTCGTCCATCTCTCTCTAACACAAAGGTCTCGATCTAGACGAGAAGGTCGGTTTATGCACATATTTATTAATTATCTATGTATTGTCCATGTATTATGAAGTAACATTCCATTTGATGTTCCCAATAATCATTAAGTTTTGATACTATCTAGGTATTTTCTTTTCGATGTTTGGCTTTTAAGGATATCTGAAAAAATATCACGCGATCTCGGAATAAGAGTTCATTTCATTAACTCTGCGCTACAATGTTACACCGATGCAGATTTCGCCTATCTTCTTAGCTATTTCTGTTGTCTTTTTAGATATTTTATTTGTACCTATTGATCTATGTTTACCTACCTATTTATTAATCTTAGGAATTATATGAATAAAATATTGCTATGAAACAAACGCACATTTTGTGTCAGAATTTTCAAAGATTTTCACCTGACCATTTCGACAATAAGTTACAATATAAAAATAATGGAACATAATATCTATGTACCTTAAATAATATTAATTAGGTATATATTATAATAGGCAATTAAATCTTGGGTGTTTTAGTAGGTACTTCAGTATTTATTCCCCAGTATCTGAAGATAATTAAAATAATACATCCTTCCCCATAATTTTACATGATTGTTTGAAATGTTTGTGGCTAATAATGAGATAGAAAAAAATCAATTTGTGGTTGCAATGTACTCGTATATTAGTGCTAGATTAATTAAATAGCATCCAAACACTAAAAATCATAAAGCATTTCATTAAAAAAAACTCCATTCCAGAATATGACCACGATGCACACAGTCATGAAAGGGCCGGTTGGCATTACAATGCCAAATGTGTTGGCAAGGACGTTCTTCTATGTATGCGTCATCTCATTCTATATGTGAACATTATACAGTACATACTATGCTTTGAAGATCTCCATTTCTTATAATATGACGCTGACGCATGGTTTCCAGGGAAAAATTATCTTCGTTGAAAAGTAGATGGGTACGTGAGATCAAACCTATCTCCCTATCTTAGGTATTGCATTGGGAAAAGCATCAAACAAGTACCACCACTATTAAACTGCGGCGTCGTCTTCCCTTTTCTTCAATGGCGCTACAGGTCATATCGAGCCTTGGCCTCCAATAGACAACGCCTTCAACTCATCCTGTCTTCCGGTGCGGATCGCCAATATGTCACCTGCAGAAGTTGTGCCTACATACTTCCTAACTTCGTTTTCCCTTCTAAGCTGACCTAGGGTCTACCGATTCTTCGTCTTCATCCATAGTGACCCGTGACGATGTCATTCTTTGAAGATGCCCGGCCTACCTACGCCTATAGCATGTACAGAGAGCCTGGGAGCTTTTAGCATTGATTGGAAAGATCTCCGTTTTATTTCCATTATTTCTTTGTTTTCTTTTGTGATGGTGGATCCTAGGTAGACGAAATCATTCATTAAGCAGCAGCATAGGCAGGCAAATTGAACTCGCTTCTCTTTTATTCTTCTTAGAGATTTTCACGCCATTACACGTTTCCAGGAAGTCTTTCATGCGGTCGTCTTCCTTATGCCAGTTCATCGTTGGCTGTGGAGACTATCTGATCGCTCATCTTATCCATGTGGTCCGCCAAGAATCTTTCTGAATCGATTCTGCAATGCTCCTATATATATGTAGATGTAAAGGACCTCATCTCTGATACTTTTTGTAGACTTTTTATCTCCTACATGCGGTGATAAATTTTCGCTCAGCAAAGAAACCGTTCTCCATCTCCAGAGGAATGAATCTCTTCCCTGTCTCCTTCACAAATTTATTGGTTGGTCACGTGTACGCACATCATCGTTACAATAATTACTTAAAGGTCCCTCCTTCTTCTTTTCCGTCGTCTACATCTTAGCTACGTCACATCACATTACGTAATAGAAATGAACAGGGTGCAATGTGCACGAGCTTCAACTAACCACCCACCATGTTCCATCTCACCTTTCCCCTCTCGGGGTCCTTTACAATTCTTAATAACCCGTTTTCACGAATTCGCGCAATAAGTGCATCCATTTTTACGTACCTATTTAGTGTTTATAAAAAATATTAGGTAGGTACATAATATTATACTTGCTTCTTTTGTCGTAACCCTTCACAATTTAATTGTAATCTCCGAGCGTTATGTTTGTTCCAAAATATTATTTAGGGACATAATAATATTGTTATCAAACATTGTTGATGGCTACCTACTAAACTGCTATCAACTAGCTTGAAGAAGAACACCGGTTAGCTTGAGTTTTTTTAGAAAAAAATTGTATCTTCACAATATTTTTATCATATTTTTCTATAAAATTGGATTATCTTGACAAGTTTCGTATATACTCAAGCTACCTGGTCATAGAGGTCAAGAGTGTCCTGACAACATGTTGATCGAGTTCTTACGAGACTATTCAGGATTTAAAAATAAATGAATAACATATTTACCTATATTCAAATTTTATCATTTCAATAATAATTCTACCTAGAATGCACGTCTGATGATTTATTTCTGTTCGCATTTTTTAAAAACATTTACATACTTATTGAAATCTTGCATAATCGTTGTTGTACATACTTACCTACCAAAAACAAATATTCAGAACTTTATTTTCGACAATAATAATTGGTGTATCACGTTCAGTTTTGTTAAACACATTATCTAGGTATTATTTTCATGCAATAAAACTCATAATTTGTGTGAAATTATGTTTTTTTTTATAAATCAGAAATAATATTATCTAAGCTAACTATCTAAGCACAAGGATGTTAAGAAACGAATCAGTGGACACAGCCCTTGCACAGAGGTAGTTACTATCCGATTGCAACGAAACTATAATAGTTAAACAGGTGGTCAACTCAATTAGCCGTAGTTCACACCACCCATACGCACGTGTGCTCCACGATATCAACAGATGAACTTAAACTTTTTTACTTTATTCTTCATCTTTCCACATAACCTTACTTTCTCATTGAGCAGTTTCCTCCAGACATGGATGCTCCTTTTCTCTATCCAGGATATTTTTTCTGACATCACTACGTTGACACGTACCTTACCCCGCAACCTTCAAAATCTAAGTCATGGATTTCACAAAAAGAATATTATTTACTTTACAACACTTCATTTTAACTTAATTAAGTTTGATATACCTAACATAGTTAGTTATGGCATTATATTATATGAATGTAAAACTTTGTATGGCTTGTTTTTTCGAGAGAATCCCTTAAGTGAATGTCTAAGTTTTGGTCTCATAAATTGCGAGTCAAAATGACGTGGTTGGTAGACTAGCGGTTACAACGCTGGTTTTCGTACTATTTCGTGCGGAGGTCGTGGGTTCGATCCCAGGTGCCGATCATCTTCCTCTTTCACGGCAAGCTTTAAGTAAATTACTGTGAAAGAGTCAAAAGAGTGTATTTGTGTTCACTTTGAGTGAGCAAAGATTCATTAAAAAAAATAATGTCAACGTAAATATTGAAAGAAATCCGTAACGCGGGTTTGTTGTTTTGTTACCTTTTTTGTAGCAGTATTTTTGACCGATTCCCTAGTCCAGGATTCGAAACGTCCCTTTTACAAAAGAAAACGTAGTAAAGCATACAGAAGCATAAGAAACTGAGAAGTTCAAAATATGGTTAATTTGGTCACTTTGAACCTAAATGACAGATGAAAGGTCGTTTACGTGTAAGGTTCTTACAGACCCTCTACCATCGTAGGTCTCTCTTACGAATCGGACTTGGACCGTTGTGTTACGAAATGTATATGAACGACCTATGTCAAATGAAACTTGTGTCTCTTACAGCCTGTTCCCATTACTCGTGACAGTCGGGTCCGATTCATATTTGAGTGCTCTTGTGGCAGAACATTTTGTATGGAGCTGATCACACCTACCCGGCCCGATCGTTTCCGGGTTACATTATATTACATTGTCCCTTTAAGCCCCCCACACACCGCGAGTCAGCCCAGAGGAGACCAATCCGTGGGAAACCCGACCCACAGGCAATCGACCCCCTAGCTCGATCGAAGCAATCCAATCAAAAAGCTGGCCCCACACAAATGAAAACCGACCTGCAATATTGGGGGGGGGGGGGGGGGGACAAAGTCCACTCAGGAGCAAAGGGAGGCATCAAAAGCTCTCCATTGCGCTCGTAGACATCCGAGGATTTTTGTGCCTCTGACCGGTTAAGGTTTAAGGACGTGAGGTGGTCAACCTCACGGTTCCGATCTGGTTTTCGATTTCCTACCTCCTACAGGATGCTCGAAAAATCAGTAAAAAGAGGAGAGGTGCTATTCCTCGAAAAATCAGTAAAAAGAGGAGAGGTGCTATTCTTATAGCCGGCAACCACACGGCATTTTCCGGGTATGGGTGTGAATAAAAAAATATATATATATAAATCTCCATACAAAATGTTTTGCCACCAGCAGGGCACCCGAAAAAGAAACGGACCCGACATAAGACGAGTGGCAACGGGCTGTTAGGACACATTCCATAACGACTTGTTCCACTGAACAAATCTGACTTCTAAATCCTTTATTTTATTGTGTGAACTGATAAACACTAACTACATAATTTAATTATTTTTGTTAAAGAAATCGCCTTTTGCTTTCTCTTTTTTATACAATTACGCAGATGTCAGCTCTCAATTCAATCGAAGTATTGACATCGCCAGTCTCCACATCATTTGGTTTATATGCAAAAATCTCTTATATACAGTATACTGAAAATCCTTGTGTGTGCCTGTCTCTTTTATGTGAATACATACATACCCACTTTTATCATTGTGGAGTTAAATAAATAAATTACGACTATCAACATATTTTTATGACTTATTTATGCGTTCTCACATACATACTGGCCTAGAGCTGTGTAGGAAAGGAAACTTACTTACAAACTCACTTTTTATCCATATTAATATACTGCCGGATATAACTCTATTCCAACCACCAACAATTAAGTCAACTGGGTTTGTGCTCTATAAATCCACTTGATTGATATTGTCTTCCCGTCGATTTTGTTGTTTTCTCGACCCATATTTTCTTACCGAGGTCAATTTTAAAAGATCTTGGGTGTTAATATACCACCTGCTCCAACAGTAGGTATAACCATTGCCACTTCAGCTTAGCGACTCGATGACTGTATAATACCAGCGATGACTTTTGTTAGGAGTCTCCTATCTGTATTTATTGTATTTTTCCTTATCTTTATTCTTAAGATGATCTATTTCGCAGAACACCAGAAAACTGGATGAATAAACTGTAGAATTCTTGCAGCACCAAATTCTCACACAGACAATCTCATCATAGCTGATGATCACACACGCCGAGCTATTGCTGTCCTAGATTAGTCTTGACAGCAGAGTTGAGGGCTAAAAATCTCTTTTTACTCCTAGTAAATAGGAGCTGTTACTCTAATGTCATGTTATGTCATTTCGTTGAAAGTTTTATACTATCTCTATCTATACATTGTGACTGGTAATAAGTTACATTCCTTGAAAAGGGTTATACTAGAGATCATAACGAAGCGCAGCTTTGAATTTAATTCTTGTTGAAACTAAGCCGTCTGTATGAAAACGCCTACTCCTTCATAGCACCATCTGATCGTTTAAATAGGATTATTTTCCAAAATTGTAGTTATTGGAAAACCTTTATACCTTTTCGGAAAGCTTATTAATTGGGGAAGTTTTTCCTGTGGTTTGTACGCCAACTGTATTATACTTTTTTGGAGTAACTCCGTTAGATAAATAAAAAAAAACTGATTTGTGATTTTAAAACGTTGTATTTATGAGGTCTCTGAAATTTTCTTCTTGATTTTTTACTTCAACAATTCTTTCATTCTCAGCTATTAGAAAAATGTATTTTTAGTACCCAAAGTGAAGTACTATTTTCGCAATTTTCAGTTTCAGGTCAAGAGGCGGAAAATAAAAAAAAATACCTATAAGTTAAATAGCTCGAAAACCACTGGCATTTGACCCCTGGTTAATGGGAACAGAATTGTTGCAAATTGCTCTAGAATAACCCTTTTCAAGGAATGTATCGAATTACCAATCACCCTGTATAGGTATATAAAAATGAAGCCCTATTTTTCGTAGTAATCTCATCATGCATAAACATCTGGACTAATTTCGCTCATCATTTTTTGTTGTGTGTTTTACAATTTTGACAATAGTCAGGAGAAGGTTCCTATCAAGGAAAAAATTAAGAAAGTTACGCAGAACATTAGTAAATTTAAGAAAACTTAAAGTATAGGTAACTTTCTTAGTGCTGTAACAATATTATTTAATTCTAATTTTGTAATTAAATTTGTGTTTGACAGAAACTGCAGTTGTTCGATAGTTGGTGCGAATTCGGATAAGTATATATATGGTTTAAAACAGATGCATCAGTCGGAATTACATTAGTTAAAAGTGAATTAATTTATTATTAAGTATACAAATTCGAATTCAATATTCATAATTAAGACCACATGACAACGTCTGTCGGGAAAGCTCGTATGAAATGAATCTAGAAATATTTTTTTTTTTTTTAATTTTATATGCATTCGACGCGTCTTTTCGAATCCGTAACAATTTTGGATTAATTTTATGCTATCTGGAATTTTGTTAGGGAGAACTTCATTTCGAGTGGGCACAGATTCGTTAAAAAAACCTGTTGCTCATTGTCTGTTGAGACTGTTTCCCAATATTTAGGATTGAATAATTTAAGATGTTATTAAGAAAGATCCAGTTGTCAATCCGAAAGGATAAAACAATGAGTGTTTCTTTGATATATTCAATTGGCTAATATAAAAATTAAAAATTGTGTTCCATTAAATTATTTATTAGTGTTTGAACTCATTAATTAAATCATCATATTAAAATCTTGAATACTATCATTGGCGCTGTGAAATAATAATTAAATGTATATCAAATATAAATAATAATTGTAAAAGCTATTCACAATAAAGAGAAAAAAACTTACATACTTGACAGCAGTCCCAGTCTTTAAATTTGGTTGCTCTCTTGTTCTCAATAATTTCCAACTTTTATCTCTATATCTCATTAATTATTAAATATCTACTTGTTGCATACATGGGATTTTTCGACATGTTGAACATGTTGAGAATTCTCATGATTAGGAGTTTCGGAGACTGAAACATTACCACCTAATGGCGAACGTTGTTAACGTAAAGTGATCACACTAAGCCAGCCTTCGAAATAACCGTAGAAGACGGTCGTAAGCCCGTAGTAGTTTGTTCCATTTAAAAATGGAACATCAGTAATGAATTGTTAGAGTCATTAGTTGTTACATATTCTTAAATACCTATTGTCACCCACGTTTGCTTGGCATCTTTCTATTTCTTTCTTCACCAGCATGTCTCGTATCGTCAACTTCTTCGCCTTTGTCTCTTTATTTGGCGTCGGCTCCCCTTCTGCTATGGTCAACAGCAGTTGCAATATCAAGACATCCTTATTTACTTACAATAATGGTTTATGGAGTAAAACTAACAAATTGATGATAGGTAGTTAGTTTTACTAACTAAATAATAGTCCAATTTCACAGATGTAAAAATAACAACACAACTCTTGAATTTGTTCTACTAGATTTTTTATGTACCTACCTATCACAAAGTAACTAATGATTATTATTTGTACGATTATGTAAGTGAGTACCAGTTAACGATTTATGAATAAAAAAAGTTCAAGTACAAATTGAGAACTCATAAAATAAATCAAATCAATAAAAATCCAACATAAAAGGCGAATGAATATCAACAAGTTCATAAATTTCCTATTTTCAATTTACTGTATCGTTTTCCCTGCCATTTTTAGTTATCTGTTGAAAACCGAACACTTTCATTGTGTTCTCGCACATTGAGTACAATAATTAGAGAGATTTTGTGGATGCGCATGCAGAACCGAAAATTTGTTCCTTTATCTAGTAGTCACGTGACTGAAGGTAAATTATTGATAATAATTCATTTTCACTACATCCAAAAACACATGCACAGTTTTCGGTTTTATATCATAAACATTTTGTCAATAAGATGGAGCAAAGAAGCAATCAATTATGCGAGAACTTTGAGAAATGATGAATTCTTGAAAAGATCAATTTTCAAAATGTGGGTAATATAGTGGGCCACTAAGCAATGCGACTTACTGACCTTTTGTAGTAGTTTTACCAGGAGATTATAGAACGCAGAGCTATCTTTCATAAGCATCAGTCTTTCTGATTGTAGGTTATCGCTAAACCATACTACAAAGTATACGAGTAACCATTTTTTTCTTCTCTTTTCCTCACGATATCCTCTTTAATATAAGGGTTCGTTTACATCGAAATGGATCGTTATTGTTATTACAGATATTGATACAAAGCAAACTATATCTCTGACGCGCGTAATTTGTCATCGCCCATGAATTAGTGCTTGTTGTCAATTATTCTTGCTCATTGCGTGCTTGGTGATAATATCAACGATCAAGAAATAATGCTCTATTACAGTGTTCCGCAAATGGTGTGCCGCGGCACCCTAGTGTACCGTGGTCATCGGTTGCTGTGCCGCGAAAAATTGAGACCCAAATGTTTGTAAAGGCTCATGGTTCAGATTCTGTGTTCAAAAGAAAAAAATTGGATAGTAAAACGTGTTTATTTGTCGGATATAAGTACTTATTTACCCACTTAAATGAGCACGTAGAAAAATGCAAGTTGCAACAGTCGTTAAGGAATTCCACCTTTAGGACAATCAATGAAGATAGGAGAGCAAACAAAGCAAAGATTGCTCTTATTTTCTGAAATTTTGATCGCCTGCTATGTTTAGTTTTTTTTTTTTTATATAATAATGAATCTGTGCTCACTCAAAGTGAACACAAATACACTTTTTGACATCTTTCACACTAACTAAAGGGTTGTGCCGTGAAAGCGGAAATGGTCGGCACGGTCGGGACTCGAACCTACGACCTCCATGTGCTGTGCGCATGAAAGCCGGCGATTGATACCACTGGACTACCAACCACTTCAAAAGTCACACATTTCTCATTAAACATGGGGGAGGGACAAAAACATTACGGCGCATTTAATGGGCGAGGGAGGGGAGGGGTTAAAACTCTAAAAAATACGTAGGTAATATATATATTTAATATTATTACCCTATTTTTCATTGGTGTACCTCTGAAATTTATTGATTTGGTAGGTGTACCTTGAACAAAAAAAGTTTGCGGAACACTGCTCTATTATTTCTAGCTCTGGCTCTATGTTTGTTTGGTGTAAACACCCTAATAAACACATGCTCGTAATTGGCCATTATTTTTTTTACCCATCACACTGTTTCCCGTATGGGATAGGCGGAGAGAACGGACCTCCACTCATTTGTTTGTATCCATGCACTATGCACACTTCTGTCGCTTCTTCCACCGACATACCATTTCTCGAAAATCTCTTCTATTTCTCTTACTGCTTACCCGGTCTTCCTTGTGGAGAGAATTGATGTGTTCTTTCTCGATCGACCATGCTTTCGTTCGTCTAATCTTTCAGCCCTGCAAATTCTCTTTGTCAATTTGTTTGCATCCATCCATCCCACACGGGACGCCATTAAGTATGAATCGTCGCATTATCGTTGATTCGGTTTCCTGAATACAATTAATTCAATTAAAATCCCTTATTGTCAATACCAGATTTTTTACTTTAAAAGTGCTAAAACTAATATAATTTGGAAGATTCATCACCGTTTCTTGTACTTCCTTTTTTTCTTAGACATGAAAAGGTCTCTTTGTGCGCATATTGTATTCTCTATTTAAATTTTAAGTACTTAAGTAGGTATTTTTTAAAATTCTTTTAATTTATTGATTTTGCGAAATGATCATGGGTCACCACTGAAATATGCTTTCAAAATAATATCTATATAGGTCTTTTATTCCCTCACAGAAATATACATAATATACTTAGGTACATTGATTTGTCGTAAATTTCTTCAATTTCTAGATCAAGTAAGAGATTGTAATTTCAATATTTATACATCGAAGAACAGTGGCCCTCGCAAACTATTTTATGGAAACAATTAATTATGCTGCGAATTTCAATTTTTAAAACTATTTTTATGTGATTTCCTATTATAGCTCAATAATTACCTATTGCTATTCGGATACACAATATACCTACCTAATTTGGTTTTTTTAATTTACCCTCAAGGGCAAGGGGATCAATTCTGTTTATCCTTCTCATACCTTGAATACCCTACACTCCCTACAGGGAAACACCACTCCACTCCGCATTCAACATCATTGGACCTGCTCTTCCTGCCTGATTGTCAATATAAACCAAGCCTCATCTTCTTTCTCTCTGTGATAAATTCATTCATTGAATCTGTCAAAATATTGATGAGCTATTTTTTATTTGGTTGCAGGCTTTTATACTTTTGGGCTGAAAGGAGAGAGTTTTCTATACCACTAAAATGAATATTTGGCATGTCTACATACAAATATACGTGAGTACCCACATATTTTTTTACATGTTGATGAGAATGATTACCTAATTTTAATTTTATATCCTTAACAAGATAGTTACATTTTACTTTGATATATTATTTCACCTAGAAAAGTTTTACTTTCGAAGAGCTTCTGTCAAAATCTCTGCATATAAAAATACACCGTCCATTATCCGTTAGACCTGTTGAAATATTTATATTATTATATGCATTTACATGTCCCTATTAAACCATTTAACAACTGATTTAAGCGCTGATGACCTGGTCAAAATAACAGAAAGACATTAATTTTTATTCTTTAAGCGCTCCCCCGACATTGGCTATCACTTGGGCAAAAACCTCCCTCTCTCTTGCTGCATGAATCAGTTCCCCGACGGCTTGGATTCCAGTCCCGGGTCTTATGTTGCGGATTCATGACACCTGTCTTCTACCCACACCACGCCTTCCCTCTATAATTCAATAAGAAGCGAGAATTTATCGCCTCCGAGAACCTGGCCAAGGTATGAGATCTTAAGGATCTTTATGTTTGCCAACAATTATCTTTCAATATTTTCCCCGAATTGTTGACCATATACATCCAAGGAATACGCAACATTCTTCGATGAATCCCTATTCCCCATCTCAAAAGCTTCTATTTTGTTCATCGTCTTTACCTTAAGCGTCCAAATTTCAGCTCCGTAAAGATGAAGCACCGATCACAATATGTAACCATTTGCAAAATAATGTATACATTTTCTGTATCTGGATAGAAATTTTCAGTAAGGTTGTTGCCCACTGCCCGTATATGTACCTACCTAATTATATTTCTCGACTCTTTTTGCCTCTTACCTGGAAACTCACATCAGACCACTCTTGTCGGTTGGAAACCATGAATATAATTAAGAATTTCAGTAGCGCACATAATAATGTGTTGGAGTAACCCGCTCACATAGAATTAGCTTTGAGCAAACAATGGACTGGGTACAGTATTAAGATTCTCGGATATACCATGATAATCTCCTATTTTCTGTGGTTTGCTTAAAAACATAGAGTAAGGCAATCAAAACATTCCTATCGCGCTGTGTAGAGGAAATTGAAATCAGTCGCCTCGGTTACCTATCAATCGGAATCCCATCTATTATCTTACTACTTCGTCATGATTCATTTTGCCATACTGACCTTTGTTGGAAATAACCTTCCCGATCAACTGGATGTTTTGATCCTCGAAATGAATTCCTTGATAATAAGACGGTGTATTTGATGATATTTCGGATAGTCATCCTACATCAGCCGCATGTGTTAATATTATACTTGGAAAGTTTGAGCTTTAGGACAGTATGAAAGCTTAAAATGTTAAAATTTTTTCCTTTTTCCGAAATTCTCTTCTTATGTGCCCGCAGGTTTCTTAAAAGTCTGTATAATTTAAATTTATGCCTTGAATGAAACAAATGCCTTAAAAATGTCAAGATAATTTCATTATGTCAGTTGACTCTATTGTGGCCATTGTGGGAAATTGTACAATCCTAAAGTTGTAGGTACTATCCCAATCCTGCTCTGCCTAAAATAATTCTGAATTGCTTAGTAGGTAGGTAGTCTATATGTAGGTTTAGCAGAGTTAATACGAGATGGTAATGTTGTTAAGGTCATATTTGGACTATTTTTTGATACAGAATGCAGACTTACAAAATCATTGCGTTGGCTCAAGCTTATAAAAATATTAATTGGGTACTTAAAATTTGTTTTATTTTCATATGTTAACCTAATTTCTTTCTATTAATCATATTGAATAGGAAGTGGATGTGGCCGGTACAGTACGGTGCAAAAATGTCAACAGGCGGACGTTACTGTTGATGTAAGAAATGCGTTATTTCGCTTCTTATTATTGTACGACAAGTTTAGTTTCTCTCATTATTTTGTATTTCGCTTCTTTAAAGCAGAGCAGAGGTTCTCGTGCTTTTCTGTTTTATCGCACCGCTTCGCGTGATGCCAATTTTCACGCGTAACCATTACGGCTAGAGGTGGTAATAACGGCATAAATTCAAAAACGTTATAGCAGTTTCATTAACAATTATAAATAATGTTATTATTAAAAGTTTACAGCTGTTTTATTTTACAAACCTATAACATTTTTCAAAAAAAAGTGTCATTATTGCTTAATATTAACGTGACTATTAATTTGTTCAACTACCTAATATGTTTACAAATATCGTTTAATATTAATAACGTTAGAGGCGTTATTTTTATTTATCTAATATTTTTACGTTATAATGCCCATTTCTAATTACGACTTTTCGACCTCGGTAGCCTAGTGGCATTGGGTTCGACTTCTGTTCAAGAGGTCCCGGGTTCGATTCCTGGTAAGGTCAGAAATCAGAAGTTGTATGTTTTTTTTCACTTGAAATTTTAGTTCGGGGGTTGGAATCCTGTCTCAGATAGGTTGACTGGCAGAGAATGCTTCAAGCATTAAGTTCCGCTGGGTAAACTGACAGCTAAGTAAGTATATAGAGGGTGTTCATTTACTTTACCGCTCCAATCCCATTTTCGATTTTTATTCCATCAGCAGTGAGACAACAGTGTTCAGTGTTCACCTGTGTGTAAAGTCAGTGATTGTTTGCAGAATCAGTTGTGTTGTAACATAGGGATCGTTCGTTTGTCTTATTATGTTGAATATATCGAGTCTTAAAAAACGTGTTAGTTTTTGTGTAGATATAATTATAGAAGTCAGAAAAACTTTTTAGAATAAAAATGCAGCAAAATATTTTTGAATAATTTATTTTTATATGAAATCATGCCGCTCTTCATTTTTTATTTGATTCCATCTGCAGCAACCTGACTACCTTTGATGCCACTTCGCTATTCTAAAACTTTTGCCGCATTCTTAGTTATATTTATATTATCGTGTAATATTATGTCGAAAACAGTTCAGAACACACTAGAAGGGTCGAATTTCACAGTTTCTCAATATACCTAATACCTACACGTTTTCTTATGCTAATTCAAAGTGAACACAAATAACCCTCCTTGACCCTTTAACAGTAAGCTAGGTACTTAAAGCTTGTGTCGTGAAAGAATGGTCGGCACATGGGATCGAACGCACGAAAGCCAGCATCCTAACCACTCCAAAGAAACGTACATGAACAGCTTATCATGTATTATCTTATTGCAGTAAAGCTACGGCTACACTATGGCCCATGCTGGTCCAGGATGGCCAAATAGTGGCTCTGGCCAAGCATTGGCAATTAGCAACATTTGGCAAATATACTTGTACACCTGGCTACACTATTGGCCCAACTCTGACAGCTCGCACGAGGCTAGACTGCTACACAATGTTTCTATCACTGATTTATTGATTAATTCTTGCTTTCATTCATCATTTTACATTCTAATCTCCAATTATTCACTGTATACTCCTATCTGAGTGAGGAATTTCAAGAGAGTTTATCTCCCTGGGCAAAAAGGATACTTTAATATAATTTCCAATTCACAAATATACGCAATTAAAACATTCATAATTTTATTAAACCTTACCTTCAATTTTTATTGATGTTTATTGTTTTGCAATAGGTATAGTCAAGCCGTGGCTTTAAAGAATAATCGTCAGATTTTAAAATTTTATTGAAATATTTAGGAACATTTTCTAAATTTGATTTTGTTGATGAAAATACGTTGTAATACCTACTTGCTACACACCTCAGACAAACAATTGGTTCAGCGCTAACACTTGTTGACACTAGCGAGGTATGGCTCCCTCGGACATTCGGCACAGCTAAGTAAATTCTCGAACAACGTGTATAGTGTGTGGTGTGTTAAGTTGCCCTCCAACATCACCTGGCTTAGGAACACAATTAATTTGTAGCCCGAATATCGAACTAATGTCCGTTGTTTGTTGCAGCTTGGAGCGAGATAGTCTGCGCGAAAGGGAGCGGCAAGCCCGCGCGCAGATGTCCTCACAGGCAGGCGACCTCCAGGAGGACCTGTTCAGGCCGCCGGTCAGAGTAAGTATCTTCTCCATCTTCCTTCTATTTATTTATTTATTTATTGTATTCACTATGCAGTTTATGCTGCCCAAACCGGCCAAGATGCTGTGCTAGGGCAAGCATCTTATCAATCATAAAAAAACATACGAAGACCGCAAGAAAACATATCACAAAAAAATAAGTTTGAGGAAATTAAATTACCTATTAACTTTTACCGTATATTCAAAATATCATAGCCTTTTCAAGTTCAAGACAATGATTTTTCAATGCATTAAGCGGTTAATTTGATATGTGCTTTAATGGAATATGAAATTATATCAACGATTCAATGATGGAAAGTAAAAACAAAAGAAATTTCAATTTTAATCTCCACGTCCAAATTTTGTAGTAAAGAAGTACCATATCTGATTCAAGAATTTTTTTTATTGATTGAAATTATATGTATTGTACATAAATATATGTATATTTTTCTGTGCCTGTGCTATTTCTTTTTTTGTCTTGTTTTCTGATTTTTTTATTGTTATAATAAATAATGTTCAAATGACGATTCCAAGTGTCCGAATGGACCTAAGGATGATAAAATACAATAAACAATCATAACATCACAATTCATTATATTATATACAATGTGGTAAATTAAATAATAATAAACGGAATAGTTAAAGATCGCATTTTATTCTGTTTTGTACCTCTATGCTGTATTATATTTTATCTATATTTTTATTGAATTTAAGGAAACACAGTTGCATTTTCACTTTTTTTGGCCCTTTTACGGCAGGAGAATGTGTTTCCTTAAATTCATCACAATGTATTTTCACTGCGTATTTTCAATACGCAAACCTTACTAAATATGTTATTTTGATGTTATTACATAAATCTTAACATAATAATTCTGAATTCTTTCGACGTATCTATACAATACGCAAACATACATCACATCTTATGTACTTCCTACTACACCGCCATCTATTGGATTTTTTAAAAAGTAAAGCAATTAAAGAGGAAATGTTTTTATTTCAAGCTTATGTCCCATCGAACGTCATCCTTTACCCGAATCAACGATAACTTAACATAATTCAATAACTTATAAGCTAAAATTAATTAAGTTTTTTCATCGTAAATTGCATTTTATCTACATAATTATTCAGAAATGTTTTTTATTTGCCTTTTACCGTATATGGGAGCATCACGCCTAAACGGCTGAACCGATTTCACTAATTCTTTTTTAGTCGTATTGGCTTTTATCAGTAGAAGGTTCTTATGAAAAAAAAAATTAAGAAAGTTGCGTGGTAAATCTACATAATAATTCAGAAATGTTTTTTTATTTGCTTTTTACCGTATATCATCGCATCACGCCTAAACGGCTGAACCGATTTCACTAATTCTTTTTTTGTCATGTTGGCTTTTATCAGTAGAAGGTTCTTATGAAAGAAAAAAATTAGAGAGTTGCGTGGTAAATTGGGAAATTAAATAAAACTCGCATTAGCCCCTCCTTCACTATCTACAAAATAATTCAGAAATGTTTTTTTATTCGCTTTTTACCGTATGTCATAGCATCACGCTCAAAATACAAATGCTACGTCAGATATGAATCTGCACAGAGCCGTGCAAAATGCCAGAGAAGGTTCTTTAATACAATTTGCTGCATTAACTTTTCTATATTTAGAGCTATTTTAATTTTTTTTTTTTAGGATCTTCATACAAAATTTTAATAACCATTAAAAGTGTCATTCTTCTCTCTTTTTATGAATTGTGAAAGTTTCATTCTTCTTTTTCTGTGCCTATGTCAGTTATAGAGGTTTGCAAAGCAATGGGAAGCTAGACTAGAACCTGTTTAATTACCTACCGATCAAGCCTGACATTCGGAATCAAAAACGTAAAGCAAGACGGGTATAAGCTAGTCTATATAATAATTTAGAAATGTTTTTTTATTTGCCTTTTGTCGTTGCTTTACCGTATATGTGAGCATCACGCCTAAACGGCTGAACCGATTTCACTAATTCTTTTTTTGTAGTCTTGGCTTTTATCAGTAGAAGGTTCTTATGAGAGAAAAAAATAAGAAAGTTGCGTGGTAAATCTACATAATAATTCAGACATGTTTTTTTATAAGCTTTTTACCTAATGTCATCGCATCACGCCTAAACTTTTTTTGGCCCTTTTACGGCAGGAGAATGTGTTTCCTTAAATTCATCACAATGTATTTTCACTGCGTATTTTCACTACGCAAACCTTACAAAATATGTTATTTTGATGTTATTACATAAATCTATATAATAATTTAGAAATGTTTTTTTTATTTGCCTTTTGTCGTTGCTTTACCGTATATGTGAGCATCACGCCTAAACGGCTGAACCGATTTCACTAATTCTTTTTTTGTCGTGTTGGCTTTTATCAGTAGAAGGTTCTTATGAAAGAAAAAATTAAGAAAGTAGCGTGGTAAATTAAATAAAACTCGCATTAGCCCCTCCTTCTCTATCTACATAATAATTCAGAAATGTTTTTTTATTTGCTTTTTACCGTATGTCATAGCATCACGCTCAAAATACAAATACTACGTCAGATATGAATCTGCACAGAGCCGTGCAAAATGCCGGAGAAGGTTCTTTAATACAACTTGCTGCATTAACTTTAATATATTTAGAGTTATTTAAAAAACCCTATTTTTTAGGATCTTCATACAAAATTTTAATAAACATCAAAAGTGTCAATCTTCTTTTTCTGTGCTTATGTCAGTTATAGAGTTCTACAAAGCAATGGGAAGCTAGACTAGAACCTGTTTAATTACCTACCGATCAAGCCTGACAATCGGAATCAAAAACGTAAAGCAAGACGGGTATAAGCTAGTGATTAAATAATTTTATGTACCTACTAGGGCCATTTCATCGCAAAATTTCATTTTGATGAAATGACCCTTAATGAACTTATGACGGATGACGTTATGTTACGGGAGACATTCAATCAAAAATTTTACTCGCATGTACGTACATAATATTGTGTGCACTTAACACCGTTATTATTACATAATATAATTGTTATAGTCGCCATTAGGTACATGTAATACTCTAGTCAACCAGTTTCGTCTTACATAACAACATCTACGAGCATAGAAATTTCATCAGTAAAAATTCTAAACTCGCGTGGAAATTGAGCCCAAATCTTTTTCTGAAAGCTGACGTCTAGACGGTTTCCGAGGTCAGTTGGTTCGTTTGTTACCTATTTCATTGTGTAGTTTGTTTAGATTTATGCATCAAAATGGTTGATGTGCATTATTGATCATATTATTGTGTTGTATAACACTAAATCATTACGTGAATTATTACAGAATCTAAAATAAAATAGGAAACAGAGCAATAAATATAAAGCATTACTAGATTTGTTGTTATAATATGCATTTCTCATTCCTCGATATGAGCACTGCATTCGATACGGTTGATCACTCCATTCTCTTCTCTAAGCTCCATTCAGAATTCGGGCTGCAGGAAAACTGCATAGCATGGTTTACTTCATATCTTACCGATCGAAAGTTTACAGTTAATTTCAATGGGGGAACAACTGGAGAAAGCACATCCTTGTACGGAGTTCCACAGGGATCTGTACTCGGACCAATTCTCTTCAGCTTGTATACAAATCAGTTGGAAAACTTAGTTCAACATCTTGGTTTCAACACTCATGCATATGCGGATGACCGAATTATCTATAAATCCTGTTTTCCCGAGACTAAACCAGAACTTATATCCGATGTATCCTCTTGTATTAACCAAATCTCAATATGGATGAGCATAAATCGATTAAAGCTGAATCCAAGAAAACTGAATTCCTCTGGCTAGCATCACCCCGTAGACAACACCTCATAAATAAGGATCCGATTCATATTCAAGGAGCTGAAATAATTCCATCTAAGAATGTTAAATTTCTTGGTATTTATATCGATAGTGCTCTATCTATGGAGACACATATCTCTTCTGTGTCAAGATCTTGTTTTTACTCCCTTAGGCAACTCAAACCCATTCGGCGCTGTCTTTCTACAGATGCGGCCAAAACTTTAGTTAATGCGCTGATCGTCTCCCGAGTAGATTACTGCAATGCAATACTTGTGAATCTACCACAATACCAACTCAATACCTAAGTTACAACTTATCCTGAACTCTGCTGCTCGCTTTATTCATCCAGTTCATCGCTTTTCCCACATTTCACCCACTCTTCACAATCTTCACTGGTTGAAAGGTCCAGAGCGCATTGAATTCAAAATATGTCTCCTAGTTTTTAAAGCACTCCATAATATGGCCCCAGTATACATATCAGAACTTTTCACCTTGTTTTCACCCAATGACAGACATATTTCGCTTAGGTCTCAATCACAAGCAACTAATAAACTCCATGAACTCAACGTAACAAACAAGCCAAATTACACGAATAGAGCTTTGAGCGTTGCTGGACCAAAATCATGGAATTCACTTCCCGTAAATATTAGAAGCTGCGAGAACTTGACGAGTTTTTAAGAAGGCATTAAAAACATTATTGTTCCAAAAATCATATCCAGGTTATCCTTCATCTTGAATAATAATAATTATTGTATGTCTCATAATATGCACGGTTGTCTATGAAATTAGATAATATTATTTAATGTTAATGTAAATTTTGTCTTTGTATAGTTAGTACAGCGCCCTTGAGGTGACCTCTAGGCCACAAAACGGCGCTCTTAATATAAGTTATCTTAGTATTATTATTATTTCAAATCATTTATTCATTAAATCACAATATATCATATTATTATGAAGTATACATCATTGTAAAAAAAAATAAAAATAAATTAAAATTAAATACAATGCTATATTATACTAAATATAAAAATATCGGTATTATCTCTCATGATACATCACGATGTAATGTAATCATGAGAGATCTTCGAACTACAGAGAAAGGAACCTTCTTAACATCCTACACGAGGACAACAGAACTGCCTTTTGGATGGCATATCTGAGACCACAACAGATGCCAAGTTTCCCTGGATTGTCTTTAAGAGACTTAGGAATAACTCCATTCGTCGATATCACTATAGGTATTATGTGTGTGGTTGGTGTATGCCACATATCCTTGATTTCGTGAGCAAGATCAAGATATTTAATTATCTTGTCTTGCTCGGCTTTTTTCAAATTTTCGTCATACGGTACAGTGACATCCACGAGATACGTTATCCCGTTCCTACGATCAACCAATACAATGTCCGGACGATTTGCGATCATCGTTCGGTCAGTCTGTATTGGTATATCCCAATATAACTTTGTATTATTGTTTTGCATTACCGAAATTGGGGTGTACCTATAATAAGGTACTTCAAAATCGAGTAAACCATATTTTAAGGCAAGTTTTTGATGAACTATTTTAGCCACATCGTTATGTATGTGCAGATACTCAGAACCACACAGGAGAGAACACCCAGACAAAATATGTCTGAGTGTTTCTCCCGTTTGGCCACATGCACGACATTTATCAATAGTGTCAGGTGTTTTAATTTATTATTATTATTATCATTTACCATTTATCACTTGCTATACTCAAATACTGGAACAAGTTACCTACAAAAAATATACAACTTCAACCCTTTTTCATCAAATTCTGAATATATGCCTCCCTCACGTACTTTTTTCGAAAGCACTTGTTTAACGGGTTGATAAGGACTTCTTCCAAGTTGTGTCAGTAGGTCAGTTACTAAATCTCTTAGATGTCGCATGGTTTTCAGGTGAGACCAATATCGAGGAGGTTGCGATAGGTTTCTTTCTTACATCCTTCGCCTTTCTTTCTTACATACCATGACTTACATGCAAAAGAAAAGGAAACGGAATGGACAACATTTTTTTCATAAATACTTTCGAAATATGTGATCCTAGCATAGTATAATATGTGACATGAATACTTGGATTATTTTAGCGACACACCAGATATATGTACGACTCCTCATATTTTTTAAATGTACTCACTGGGGTTTTTAATGAAGACGGTATCGAAATCATCTCTTTCTTGGATGATCACGCTTTATGTTCATTCTTAATTATTATATAAATTAAATTCCGTGTTTTCTAAGCTTTGCTTATGGTCTGTTTTCCTACGAATACGGCGCTACTATAAACAGCGATGTATGTGTCAGTTGAGAACATTGTAAATAATGTTTCATATATTTTGAAAGACTGCCGTCTTGTCATACGACAGACCGTTCCCTAGGAACCCATCAGTGCATTAAGCTATGATTTTCTATAAAAGAAAAGCGGCCATAACATTACGAACGTAGTATTCTTTGAGACTGGTACAAAGTATTATAGATATGGTTTATATCTTTCACTGCCGGGAAATAAGTGTCATTAGGCATAGCTTGGATACAGCAGCTAACAAGACGTCCACTGAAATAAAATGCGCGTTTACTTAGTAAAAAGATTCAAAAACTTTTGCAATATTAGTTAGTAATATTGATTGATAAATGTATTCTAGGAAATCATTGCATTAGTGAGAATGTTTTCAGATTCAATTGTTTCAGTTGTCGTCAAACAAATTTGTGTCTCGCATAGGATTCAACTATACACTGTAAAAATTTGTTTATAAAATGTTGTTGAAAAACAAATATAAAATTTGGGTGACGCATATATTTTCATCTTATCACTGCGCTGATTTGACACCATGGCTATCGTTACGTTGTTGTTTGTTTATAAAGTCCCAGGGCAAAGTTTGACATACCTATACTATTTATGTACTTTCGTTTATATTATTAGATTTATATTTTGGAATTGTGTAGGTAGTCATTATTTAGCTGTTATTCACTTGAAATGCGTTTCAAATCCAAAACATGAATGCGATTTTGATTAAAGTTAAGAAGGTAAACAGTACCACTAGTATAAGTTTTCGATGATCGAATATCGAAACGATCATCGAAAGAGTTTCGAAAAATTTCCATACAAAAATGATCGAATGATTTGATCGTTGAACACTATTTGCACGTTAATAAGCGATTTGCACGTTAATAAGCGCTTATTAACGTGCAAATAGCTTTCGATTAAACTCGTACTAGCCCCACTGTGCTCATTTCCAACGAATATCGTTGATATTGTAGAACACCTTGGAAAGAGATAATGGAAGCATCTAACGCACTAACGCAGGTATCTCTAAACAAATAACAACTGTAATATCTGCGGATTTAAACATTGAAACGTGCTCTTATTTAACTATATTAGCTTGATTATAATAAAAGATAAACATTACTACAAAATATCACATTTTGATGAGGTACCTGTGTTTTCATATTTATGTTGAAATACGCAAAACAGTACCTTTAAATACCTGTGTCCGAGAAAAAAAACTATGTTATCGATAAATTTAAACTCATATCTCGCATCACTAAACGATCACGTAGGGGGAGGGGGGGGGGGGTCTAGTGAGAAAATCACGTGCATTTATTTTTCTGATGAATTTGAAGAAAAACAGTTGCATTTTCAGAAATTCAAAAAAATGATGAAAATTAAAATCTTAATTTTCGTAATTCTATGTACTAAAAAAGTACACGTGATTTTCGAGGGGGAGGGGTATCCTGAAACGTCACCAAATATCACCAGAGGGGATGGAGGGGGGGGGTCTAAAAAGTTGCAAAAAAAAAAAAAAACATCACGTGATTAATGGACGCCCTCTTATGAAAAACATGTGCCTACTTATGAAAAATATTTCCCGTGAATATTTTCAGCGAAAATACTGAGTCATGTTCTAACTTCCCAATTATTATATTATAAGATACTAGCTGTCCCGCCCGTCGACCTTCGACCTAACCTAATTAAAAAAATAATTTTGGCTTATTACGTGAATAAAATGTAATTTACGATGTAAAAACTTAATTAATATTAGCTAATAATTCATTGCATTATGTAATAGTTATCGTTGATTCGGATGCTGGATGATGTTCGAAGGATCATAAGTTTGAAATCAAAACAATTCCTCTATAATTGATTTACTTTTTAAAAATCCAAAAGATGGCGGTGTAGTAGGAAGTACATCACATGTGATGTATGTTTACCGATTGTATAGATACGTCGAAAGAATTGACCCATTTGAACCAATAATTTTTCAGAATTATTATGTTAAGATATTAATCTATGTTGATTTCTCATTTGGTTCCAGGACATTTTTTTAGCTCTGCACTCGTTTTCGAGTGATTCGGTTTCCAGGACAATCAATAATGTAAATAAATAATAAAGATGTTGTTGGTAGCAGTCGTTAGGCTAGGCTTTGGTTGCGAGTTCGATCCCCAGTGCTGACCATATATCTCTTGTTATTGTTGATTCTTAATGAAAGTATCACTGATGGATGGATGGATATCTACATATTGTCTTTATCCATAATTCCTTTGTGACCCCACCTAGGGGGACAGAGACTTAACAAGAGTCTGCTGTTTCAATGGATTCCTCCTACGCCACGTCAAAATCCCTCAGCTCGGTTTCAAAATAACGGAATACAGTATGAATGTCTCAATCATATCCATCTCTGCAAAGGAATATTTTTTACATTTCGTTTCCCCACTAAACGCCGATTCATTTTGTATGTACTTTGGTGATGTTGTTAAAGGCGCCACTTGCTGTACCGATAAGAACGGGAAGCTCGTCCTCGAGGTCACCAGTGCTAGTCGTGACTTCATTTTAATTCATCAAAAAATACTTCAAGAAAGATTTGAGTATGTATGTAAAATAAAATATAATCATATTATCTTTTTTGTAAGGTTTGCGTAATTATGTGGTGAAAGTTCATAATGATGAGAAAAAACACATGTTGCATAAAATTTTATTATAATTTCTATTGTAATAATTGATTCATCATGAAGTGTATGTAGTGTTGGAGAATTTTAAAGTATTGTCGATGCTTTATGAAGCGAAATAGGTAAGTTGAAGTTAGTAGGTCTGGTATAATTGATTTGTTGTCTCGTTGCAGGTAAGTCCGGCGGCTACCGATCGTGTGACGCAACAAATTCAAAGTAAACTCGGTGACTTCCGCATTGTGAAACATTTCCTAGATGACCCCACGTCTTCCATCGGAGTCTATGGCGAGCCGGCCAGTCCCGCTCCAGGTAACTGTTTGCCTTCTCTTCTCCTCATACCTTTGCTTTGTTTCCCACTTCCCCCAACAGTTCTTGATATTATTATGATGTTGTTTTCCCACAGGTGGACTGGCGAGGGGGGTTGAATTTAAAAAACCCAACTACGCCTCGGCGCAGAATGGTCGGCCTTTATTTCGTAATGTGCCATACAGGGTAAGTTAGAATCACTGTTAGTTTGTTGTTTGTTATTTCACACCAGTATATAGGGTTATTCACGAAAAAAAATAAGAAGTGTATAATAAGTCAAATATTGGAGGCTTGAAGAGGCTATGCCAGAAAACACTCGTTTTTGGAACTGAACCGATTTTTTTGAAACAGAAATTTATATTTTACTGTAGAATAAACTTGAATTAAATTAATTTATTGTTCTCAATAATTTCCAACCTTTATCTCTATATCTCAGTAATTATTAATTAATATCTACTTGTTGTATATACACGGGATTTTTTTACCATGTTAAAAATTCTCATGATTAAGAGATTTAAACATTACCACCTAATGGCGAACGTTGTTAACGTAAAGTGATCGCACTAAGCCAGCCTTCGAAATAACAGTAGAAGACGGTCGTGGGCCTGTAGTGGTTTGTTCTATTTAAAATCGAACATCAGTAATGAATTGTCAGAGTCATTAGTTCTGTTATAATAAATATTCGTTGATTTAAATAATTTAGCGAAGCAGGCAGTCGGGAAAGTTCTTTTGAGCGTTATAATGCCAATTAAGAAAAGTTCGAACTAGACTTGTGAATAACTCTGCTGTTGTAAAATAAGCTTGTTTTTACCAAACATGTTATCAGGTAAATGGATCGTACATATTTTCAGAATGTTGGAGAGCCCAATGGCGTCCCCAGCAGCGTGTCCGTTGAGACTATTCTTCAGGTGAGTTTGGGCTAATACTATTTTTACTTTACCTCAACCTTTTTCTCGTGTCCAGTGCAGGATACTATCGAATTTCTGATCAGTTCTACGCAACTATCACGCGTGGGCAAAACTTCACCCTTTTCCTAGGTTCTTCTTATCTGCGATGACGGAGTGGAGGGTTTGACAATCAAAGTCCCAACCATGAATAACGTTCACCAGTCTCTCGAAAGTGGATTGGCATACCTATTCAAAAAAGAAGTCAATAAAATGAAGAAAAAGCTTTATAATTATAAGTACAGAATAAAGTTCCGTACCTCATAAATGCACGCCCAGCGAAAAGAGAGCTGATGAGCACTGTCAAAAGAAGAAAGATCTCCCACTTTAAGCACATCCTTCTTAATGTAGTGTTATTAGTTGTGTAAGAAAAAAGAGGAAGATTAATAATTTTAGTAGTTCAATGTGCAGAGTTTATAAGGCTGGGTCAAGATGGAGAAGAGTTCTTTTAAATGGTCATTGGTCAGTATACAGGTGGCAATACAAGACCATGAAGAAAAACTGCGATGTGTCGTCATATGTTTGAAGTTCAATTTAGGCCTCTCCATAATGGCTTGTTGTTGTAGAATTTCGGTAAAAATACTAACTGAGGTGATGACATTTTGTTTGTCAGGAGATCAAGTCAGCCGCTGTGCCGCCACTCACCGCCATCGCGGCAACACCGCGGAACGAAATAGAATCCAAGTTCATCTTTAACACGGCTTTACAGAAGGTACGTTGCATCTCTTTTTGTTTGCGCCTGCACAGGTAACTATCACTCAGGTATACACGACTATTATTATTAAACATCTCTATACTATAACTCCCATTGTAAATCAAAGCTTCATAATATACCGAACAATAATTTGTTTTGAGTCTAGCAACTTTCGTTGATCGTACTATGACGCCTCCTATGTGTATTTTTTTATCCCAGTTTGGCGTTAGAATAATTATAGTCCCACCCAACTATCTCACAACGAATGCCGTGAAGCAAAAGAAAATATTTCGTGTGCTGGCACTAGAAAATTTGATTTATGAAATCAAAATTATTATATGTAGTTTCATTTTCATGAAACATTAAGTAGGTATGTCAATTTTGTGTGAAAACAATAACGGGGTAGAAAAAGTTTGAATATATTATGAGTTTTTTTTTAATGAAAAGTATAGGTATGTATGTAGATGCGTGCAGAGTAATGAAGGTCGTGGGACCATTTCCGCTTTCACAAAACAAGCTTTGCTCTCTGTGAAAGATGTCGAAAGTGTATTTGTGCTCTTTTTGGATGAGCACAAAAAGTTGATAGATTCACAAAAAGTTGACACTATAATACTATGTAATTCACCGTTCCACTAAACAAAGCTCGTTATGGGGACTGTACAACTTGGAAAAATTAGTGCATTAGTAATTTATCGATATTTGTCATACACATAGTAGGTTTCATAGAATCAGCGACATATTGTTGGGTTACGTGTTTCGTCATTACTACTTCGTCCTTGCACACAAAATATGACTTACGTGCAAATATTGGTGCACGTAAAATAACCAAAGCGCAAAGACTATTTGTAAAAAATCCACCTTGTTGTGTTTCAATGTTTTAATAATGGTTTATGTTAACAGATCAACAATGATGTGACGACACAATCCAATGGGCCGCCGCGGCTGCCTTCGCCCCCTCCAATCAAGCAAAGTAAGTACTTTTTACTCTGCATAAATACGCTAAAGATACCACTGTACTTCATAACTTTTTGGGCATTTTGACTATATATACGTATGAGTATCATCAGTATCGTCTCTAGACATCTTTGCTCTATCGTTTGTAGGCAGAGAGAACGGACCTCCACTATTTTCTACCCATATACACGACTTTCCCTTCTTCCATTGACATACCATTTCTGGTACAACCTCTCCACAACTTTTTTGCTTCTGTACTGGCCTTCCTTGAGGACAGAATCCAGTGTTCGATCCACGTCATTCTCGGTCGACCATGCCTTCTTAAACCTTATAAGTAATTAAAATTAGCCACCATTCTTTCAACATGTACAAATCATCTCAACTTATTAACTTTACTATTTGTAACACTTACTTCCACACTACATCCTTCCCACTGAGTCTTTACACATACTCTTTGTAGAGCTCCCATCTCTACTGGAATGATATTACTTCACAGATTTTTATATTATCATACCGTTCATTGTACTTGATTCGATTTCGTTAGCGCACTATTATAATTTAATATGCGAGATAAGACTGAAGTTTTTTCTTAGAAACGAACGATTGGATTCATAATGTTCTAATAATAATCCAGTAATGTTATTTCTGTCGTTTGAGTGACAACGCCTTACTTCTTTTGTAGCTAAAATTAGCTCCCAATTATCCCGGTTGGTTCAAACAATTTACGACATTTACGTCAACGTAATTCAATTCTGAATTAATACACTATTAGGTCTGGTATATTACATAATAATGAATATTATAATTTATTTACCACCTGATACCCCTCCTGATTTACTTTCTTACGTTATTTATTATCTCTTTTACCGAAATGTTAATTTGAGGATGGAATAATTCTGCATCGAACTTACTACAATTTTATACTTGCAAGATTCAACGACGATTAAAATCCGCTCGAAATATGGTAGATGCCATACGAAAATCAATACCTAGCTGAACTACATACTCGAATTATTATACTAGATGTATATCTGCCTGGCAGGAAGACGACTTGTATGGGAAAACAAAATTGTTATGTTTCTATTATCCTCGCAATTTTCCATATTTTATCACCGTTAAACATACCTCGAGCTTATACAAACATTTCGAATCCGAAATTAGCGAAATCGGTTTAGCCGTTCTTGAGTTTAAAAAAAAAATATATATATATAGATAGACTGCGGATATCTATTAAAAAGTTAACCCTAAAACAATCGAAGAAGTTCAATAATTTATGTTGATGGAATAATATTAGGGGGAAGAGGTCAGTGGTCCTTTGAAACTACAACCCTAAGCTTGACTGATGCTCAACGCCGATCTTATTCGGTTCACCTAATCACTCTCCCTCCCTTATTATAGTAGGTATCTACACAGCTCTAAACATACACGCATAGTACGTGCGTAAGCTGCCACTACTTACATTCTCTGTTATGATTTGTCAGTTAGCGACTAGTTTCGCGGTTGTTTGGCCATCGTCACACGCGGAACCGTACTAAGAGGAGGGTCTCGCGGTATTATTGTTGTTTGCTTCGTAAGCAGCGGCATGAACGCGTTAATTTTCCTCAATTCTAATGACGCAATTCGTGTGTATGTATGTAGATAGATAATAAGTACACTATTGGAAGTTTTTTGTCGATTTACCTTGGGTGACTGCGAGTGTACGTAGCCTTGTTGTATTAGGGGTGACTTATTGTTTACTCTGTCCTCCCCTCCTCCACTGCGGCCCGTCTCACGCTATACCGCGTTACTCCACTACGTCCAGGCCAGGAATTAGAAGATGTACGCGCCTATGATAGTCTGCTCGTTGCAATACTTGCACACATCTACGTACTGGATACGTCTTGGTTTTACCTGTATCATTGGTGTGGTCGCGTGTTCTTACACAGTGTGCTGTTGATGTATGTGTGTGTTTGTACACAGTGTAGTGTTTATAACGCAAGAGTACAGTGAAGTACTATTCGAGAGCGAGTGCCCAACTCACTAGTAGATGCGCGTAATTAATTTATATTGACGTCATTAGGAATAGGAAAATGAACATTTTAACGCCTAACTTTGAGCAGTATTTAAATAGTCCATTTGACTTTATTTTTTGATAGGTAGTTTAAAAGAATTGAAATATTGATTCAAAAGAATCGAGAAGAATTTTGAGTTTGCAGATCACTGCAGTAGGTACTAAACCGTATTATGATGCACGCCACACACACATGCGCGCGCTCACGTACACATTCTTAAAACTGTACCGTGCGCATGTTCGCGCGATATTACTCAGATGTGTACTTACAAGGTGATTTACTTCCGATGTGTGTGTATAATCAAAAGCTGTGACGACACGAATCGCACACAAGTAGTGTCATTCATTCCATTGTTTTTCCCGAGACATTTGTACCTATCGCTGTGCAGTGTGTGGATAGTAATGTGGAATCTTCATATTTCACCAACTTTACCGTCAATCAAAGTTGATTGGTTGATTTTCGATTAAGATGTTGGCTCCCTCCATTTATGCACCAACGTTTTTCCGAATGTTCAAACATGGTAATTGTATAATAATAATACTGTATATTGTATATGTAATATTTAGTGACAAATTTATCTTGCTTCAACTGGTATCTCTTTTATGTTAATATGGATATTCACTGATATTGTACAGTGCCACCTACTAACATATAATGACATATTAGATAGTGTGATACCTACTCTTTATAAAAGGATTACATACCTACAAGCAAACAAGGACTTTTTAGTTTTATTTATTTAGGCTGTAGGCTATTCAAAATTATGTCATTTCATTATGGGTATGATTGAAAAAAGTTTTTATTTTTTTTTATGTTGTGTTGTAAAATTTTTGCGAGCCTACAAAAATTGCTATTTCGGAATCATCATTTTTAAAATTCATTTGTTAACTAAGTATTAAAATATTATAGTACATGCTAATGATAATTTGTAAGAAAATTAAATGTTTTTCTTCCCTGATAAAGACCCATTATGTAATTTTATAGACCTTGACTTTCTGGAAATCTATGAATACAGCAAAATAAAACAGTACATATTGTGCAACTCATCAAAATCACTTCCTACTTGGATTCAATTTTCAATTAAATACTATGCTTAAATTAATACATAGCTCGGCAGTTTTTACTTCCACATTAAGACTGATACAAATTGGTAGTGTTTGATCAGAATTATTGGTGTGAGGTGTGAAGTAGATAATTTTTCCAAAGGATTGTAGTGTTTAGAAGTAAGGGTTGATTGGATAGAGAATTAAGGGCCCGAATTATTTGAGCTGGGGATAATGTAAAATTGTTGTAAAAATAGGAATATGTACTTACATGATTGAAAACTAACCTTTTTATAAACTATTCTTTCAGATCTGGATAAACACATCAATTCCAAGGCATCCACGTAAGTATAACTTTGCCTTTGTATTGAATGTTTAACCAACCTTGGTAGTCTAGTGGCATAAACTCCGACTTCTGATCAAGAGGTCCCGGGTTCAATTCCCGGTTGTGTGTGAAATGTGCTAATTTCAACTCGGGATTGGAATCCTGTCTCAGATTGGACAGGACCGGTTGACTGGTAATGCTTCAAGCATTAAGTTCCGTAGGGTACACTGACACCTATCTATACCTATGTTTTGTTTTAAGTTACCTCCATCCTCTTGAAAAGTGGGAAATATGTTACGAAGATGCTATCCATTATTTGTTTCATGAAACATTTGGTGAAACATACACAAGTTGTTGAGGAGCAGACTTCGGAACAGGAGGTCCTGGGATCGATTCCCATTTGGAAATTATTTTTGAAAGGAACAGATGATTTCGCAGACTATTCTAACTCGTTTGCAAAGAAAAAAGAACAAATGACATAAATTTTAGTTATTTCCACAGACGCAAAATAAAAATTGCGAACCTATTGTTAGGAGTGGATGACCTCCTTTCAGACATAGGTACATGTTAATTTAAATTACCTGTTTCATATTACATAATTGCTGGAAATGCTAAATATTTGTTTCATTTGTAACTTAAGTTAGGCTTGAATGAGTTTTTCAGAACTCTTAAAGATATTTTGTGTAACCATTAACCAACAAAAGTGACATTGCTTCATGCTGTTATTAATTTCTAATTTAAATTTTACAGTGGTATTGAAATAGACTTAGAAATAACTGACAGCGAAGATGAAAAACGAAAATCATCGTAAGTTCTTTTGTGTTTTTAAATTCTGAAATGGACAAATTATTACATATGCTATTTATTCTATTTTATTTTATTTATTGTTAAAGAAAACATTTTTTCTAATTCTATTTTAATATTACGCTAGCTGTGTCGTAATATAATGATCAGAAATTTTTTATACTTCCCGTTATACATATTGGATTGCATTTTAAGTTAAACATTTTTGATTTAGCAGTGTGATGACATCAGACCCCCCCGCCGCAAGCTCGACAGGTTCAGAATCTTCCTCTTCAGACTCTGATTCAGATTCTTCATCACATAGCGGAGACGATGAACCGGCAATCAACAGTAGAGGTATTTTCAATTTCTTCATATCATTATTATCTACATAATAATTCGAATTTAACTCTTTGTGTCTAGAATTTCCTGTAGAAATCTTGACAAGAATACCATACAAAGAACATAGGTTGATTCCATGTTGAAGAGAAATGGGAATTTGTGCTGTGTATAATATGTAGCTATAAACCTAACCACAAATTTCTATTATGTTCTTATAATAAATCTCGGGAACAGATAGAATCATGCAAAGAATAACTTAGCAATCAATTGAAGTGGTCGACTGACTGGTATTTAGATACCTGCTACTGAACATCATATAATAGTATGCCTTAATATGTATCATTTTTTCAATTTCCCGGCAAAAAAAGAATTGATTGCTTTGAATTGGCATAAAAGAGGATTTATTTTTTATGTTAATATGTCACGGAGGTAATAATAGTTAATTATATTTATACTTTTTAACTATATGCATTCATAAAACACTTAATCATTGTATTGTAAGTATTTGTCTCTGTGTTTTATTACTGTTTAATGAGACAGTTTAGAGACTTGGCCGAATACCATTACTTTTTTACTGAACAGTCAATGTTTGTGTTGCAGGAAACACTCAAGAAGAAGTTCCTCAAGTGGTGGAAGGGCCCGGTGAAGAATTACCTTCTTTTCAATCCTGGTCACTGTCCAACTTTGCTCCTCAACCCCCGACCACTCCTGTGACTCTCTCACAACCAAATCACGCCACAGACACGGACTCGTGCTATGATTCTACAAAAGAAGTAGTGGAAACGGCACTCGCAGTTACCAAGAATTTACCTAATGTAAGTATCAACATGTTGACTCGGTTTTTTCTTTGTATGCAATGCAGCCAACTATATGCTGTTATTACCTACTTTTTAATTTTCTGTAAATATTTCTAGCATGATAACAAACATTTAAGTCTTTTAGAGAATAACAATTAGCTTTTCTGAAAAGACATAGGTATAATGTTTTAAAATTAGGTGTTATGTTTGAATACCGCTTGTTGCAATATTAACAATATCCAATCCAATCCAAACTCCCTTTACGCCCCACTTAGGGGCATGGGGAGGCAACAAGAGCTCTCCATTGTGCTCGATCATGCGCAATGGTTAGGAGCTCCTCCCACACCATGTGCAGATTCCTCAGCTCTGCTTCGAAGCAACGGAACACAGTATGAGATGGTCTTCCTCATGGGTATATAAAGGTCCTTTATTACTATGGTGATGTACCTAATTCAATCTTGTTATTGTTTTACAGGACTTGTTATCTGGTTTATCATCTGATGATAGCTCAGATGCAGATACTAGACGTGAAATAAGACCCCAAGTTCGTCTCCCAGCACACGGGGGCCCTAACTCAGAACGAAGAGGACGACCCACTCGAACTCCAGCTAGACCGCCACCTCCTTCATCTCCTAGTGAAGATGAGGGGCCTCCTCGTCGTGGTCGTCCAAGGAAACCTACTAAAACTCACTCCAAAGATCCTGGATCTGACGGTAAACGTAGAGGTCGTGGTAGACCTCCAAAGCCAAAGCCAGCTCCACCAAGACCGTCATCGTCTAGTGATGAAAATGAGAAACTTCCGACCAGCCCTGTACCTCGCGTATGGCCCACCACAGACAGCGAGGGAGAATATTCAACAGTAACTGCCGATAAAGAAAAGAATCATACTCTTAAAAACATATTCTTTTCCTCTGGTGGAGCCAAAGGTGGTGCCAAAGGGGGGGCCAAAGGGGGGAAAGGAAAAGGTCAGGTTGTTGTGATTGATCACTCTGTTGAAAACGAAAAGGAAGATGATACTTTGCAGAGAAGAATCAAAGAAGAAGAAGCTTTTAGAAAACAGAAAGAAGAAGAGGCATTGAAAAAGCTGAAAGAGGAAGAAGCTACTCGGCGGAAACAAGAGGAGGAAAAGAAATTAAAAGAAGAAGCGTTACAACGAAGGAAAGATGAAGAAATGAGAAGAAAAATTAAAGAAGAAGAAGCTTTTCAAAGAAGGAAAAAAGAAGAAGAACTTCTAAGAAGAAAAGAAGAAGAAACACTTAGAAGGAAGGAAGAAGAAGCTATGCAACGATTAAAAGAAGAGTTACAGAGAAGAACACAAGAAGAACAGAGAAGGGATGAAGTATTACAAAGGAGAAGAGAAGAGTCGACACAGAGGAGAATCAAAGATGGAGAAATTCTGGAGAGGAAAATGGATGAGGATTTCTCTGGCAGGAGATTTAAAGATGGAGATTTAGTACAGCGGAGATTATTAAAGGAAGAAATGAAGAATAAAGACATTTTACATCGTAGAATAAGAGAAGCTGATAATATTAGATTTAGACAAAAGAACGAAGATATTATCTCGAGTGGTTGCAGCAGTGTTAGTGGTGGCAGTAGTGGCAGTGCGGGGGGTAGTGAACGCTTGAGTGTTAATAATAGTACTAATGCCATGAATACCATGCCATGTGGCCGGGATAGTGTTGCAGTGGTGAACAATGGTGGTGGGACGAGTGTGATGGTGAGGTTGGATCTGAGTAGACTAAGCAGTTCATGTATGGCATTACTTCGTAGGGGAAGTAAGAGGACGTATAACCATAGTGTTGTGTCATCTGTGCCACCCGATAAAAAAGTCAAAACATCACACAGACAGGTAATTCTTTGCCCTATATCTCTACTATTATTTTTGATATCCAACCCTTCTTTTGATAAACCCATTTGTACATAAGCACAAAGTGAATATTTCAAAGCTAATGTACGAAGAGCACATACAATAAGCATTTATATCCATTTTATCATAGGAATTTTTTATCTTTTAAATTGCGTGTTGGCCCACCACAATGGGCAGTATATGATATGGAATAATTATACTGAACTTGTAAATCATGGATCAACTAAAGAGCAGACAATTTTATAGCTTTTTAATCTAGGCATATTAGCTTTAGATGGATGTGAACGTTTATAATTTTCCAGTGGTACTAATAGAAACTGCGTTATACCACCGTTACGACGGGACTAGCTATTCCGGCCTAACCTCTAAGGCAGGAATTGAACCACAGTATGAGTAGAGACACTACTCAGTGTCTGTCTGTCAATTATAAAACTTTCTAAACTACCTACTTTGTAATATCTCCGTATAGATTTCAACATTGAGCAACATCAATTGAATAGTTTGAGAAACTCAATTCATTTATACAATCACTAGATAAATGTTGACCTTTACAGTCTGAAAATTAAAGTATTCTGTAAAAAATGTTTGATTATGTCACCTTAAGCATACCGAGAATGTATTAAAGATTCTTATCAATATAAGGCTATGGTCATATTACCGTGAATTTACTGTAGATATCATTATTGTACATCGCCAATTAGGACTCTCTTCAGAGTTGGTCTCTATGTAGTGTCTTCCTTCTCCAATTTCTTTCCTCTCAGAACTTTTGGAAATTCCCAAAATTATAAACAATTTGACAAAGACTTCTAATCTACTTCTGTTTACCGCAACGTTACCAAAAATGATCACATATTTTTGTGTATTACTAGATGATTCTGTAAACCTTGTATGACACATCCTAAGCTTATCTTCTTCGTTTATAGTTAATCAATAAAAAAACTATAATCCTTAGTTGCGACACATTTGACAGGTATTAACACTTGTTAGGGAAACAATATTGTTGTTTTTTTCTATTATCTTCACAATTTTTTCCATATTTTCTCACATTTAAAAATACCGCAGCTTATACAAATATTTTGAAACCAAAATATGCCAAATCGGTCAAATGCACAGCTTATGCATTTTATGTAATACTAGCTTTCCCGACAGACGTCTCGTAAGGGTATATTTAAGGACCTATGTTTTTTCTTCAGTCGGTCCCTTCCATGCCGAAGATCGCAAACACTATGCATTCTTGAAAAATTACCTCCATCCCACTGGATCTTCAGTCATTATTATGGAACCATGCAGTCTGGTCTCCGTTGGACTTTTCATGGGTAATCGCCCCTTTCCCCGTAATTTTATTGCAACTATTGCAGCTGTTCGATATCCGCTAAACCAAAAGTTTTTATTACAAATTTACATTGGCACAGCTTTTTTTCACTCCAAAGCCAAAACTATAAGAAAAATGTTTATTAACGAATATGTAACAACGAATGACTAACAATTCATTACTGATGTTCGATTTTTAAATGGAACAAACCACTACGGGCCTATGACCGTCTTCTACTGTTATTTCGAAGGCTGGCTTAGCGTGATCACTTTACGTTAACAATGTTCGCCATTAGGTGGTAATGTTTAAGTCTGAAATGTTTATCGCAAATTGAGATAATTACCGAATATAGTCAAATAATCATATTATTATAAAACCATTACCTAGCTTATCATTTCTAATACATACATACATACACATATTTTAGAAACGTCATAATATTTATGTGCGTTATATTCACCTTTTGACACCTGAGTGTCGACTTATTTTAACGTTGAATTTATGGTTTGGATCATGGCTATAGATAGGGACTTGGGACCATAATAATATGTGTGTTTGCCTGTATTTAATATATATTTTTCATGTATAAAAACTCTTACGGCCGGTTTCATAAAATATAAAGGAGACTTTAAACTCCCTTTAAAAAATAACGGGTTTCATAACAACAAAACGACATTTAAAACCGACTTTTAGCTAAAGTACCGTTGTTGATTATTATTTTTAGTTAAAGTCGACTTTAGGTAGTCCAAATTTTTACCACCGGAGTTCATAGAGAATTTCGTGGCGCTTTCTCTGTCACAAAAATAAACATTTTGTATGCTATGACACTGTGGACAAAAATGACTAAAATAGGGCGGAAAACATAACAAAACGGGAAGAATTTTACAGATTTCGTTTACTAATTCATAAACCATAATAATAAATTAACACAAAAAAACGGCACTGATGCTCTATTGAGAAATGAAATTGACAGATCAAAAGAAATTCCGCGAAAATATTAGTAAACAACCTATGTTTTCCATAGATTTCCATGGTAACACTACCAACTATAAAATATTTTTTTGACATTTCAAATTTTAGCTGGAATATTTTTTATGAAACGCGTCAGCTTAAAGGAGTCTTTAAATTTTAAAACGAACTTTAACTAAAGTATTCTTTTGAAGCTTTTTATGAAACCGGCTGTTAGCCAATAACATCTACTTTTAATAGAAAGCATTACCAATTCTACAATCTTATTTTTATATTTTATTTTATTCACCCTTTCGATGAGTTTACTTGATGAGAAATTTTTAGTGTAATTTGCAGCTCTTCGCATGTGTACTTTTATACTTTTGAAAGTTTTCAATAGAGGCGCTCATTTAAAAAGCGATAAAATACTAGGGCATCTAAAAATCTGATTTTGCTAAATACAGTTTCTTTAAGATCCGTTCAGTTTTGAGGGGTAGATCAGCCTGAAAGAATCCGTACACAAGAAATATACAGTATAGATAAGATAAAAAGAAAGTCTGAAATGGTAATTTGCTTTTTTATAGGACATAGCCCATGTATGTATTCAAATGATAAAATTACCAACTTTTTTTAGTTCAAAGTTTTAATGGTAAATTTATAAATTTATGGGCTTAGGACCGTCTCTACTGTTGTTTCGAAGTCTGATTTAGTCACTAAAATCACTCTCTTTGTCTGACCATCGCAGATGATTCTTATTCTTAAAATTTCTTTGCAAATATTAATTGAATTTCTTAAATATTCCTTGCAGATCTGAATGGAATTCCTTAAAATCTCTTGTGGATTAAAATGGAATTCCTTTATTCTCTTGAAATTCGTCTATGTAATCCTCAAACCCACGACCTCCGAACGATACAGTACAGCCGGCGTTGTAACCACTGGACTACCAACCACTTCAAAAAATTATAATCCACAATGAATAACAAGTTGTTTCTTTGGACAGAGTTCTAATTTTGATTCAGGATTAGATTTTAATGTATTACAAACTACCAACCATTTGATACAAACAAACATTACTACACTGAATTGTCAGCTTTGACATGAATAAAAGCAGTCATCGTAACAATGCGTTTCAAACCCTTAGTGATTCAATGGGATGTTTTTCTTCCTTTCTGTGCCGCTAGAGGCGCCCTTGCTAATCCGGTCTATTGTCAAATTCAGTGTTGCCAACGGCGGCGATTTACTTCTTCTTCTTCTTCTTATGGTCGCTCACAATCTAACCTCCAAAATATCATTCTAGTTTATTTCAAATTAAACAACTTATATATTATTATACATGATAACTTACAATAGGTTTAGAGTAATCATTGTACATTTTTTACATACTATTACAAATAAAATTGTTCATCTTTTTTTATATACCTACCTAAATACAAATTAAAAAATACAGAACAGCACCCCTGAGATTTATTCTCAAATTTATGCGCAACAAAATCAACAACTTCTTAGCAACTCAATCAACAACTTCTTAGCAACGCAATGGAAAACAAACTTCCCAACGTTGGCATCACTGGAAAAAACATCTCTATGTTGGCAGCACTGAATTTGACAATAGACCTGATTAGAAGTTCTGCCACCTAGTGTGTATTGTCGGAAGCTCCCCAGAAAACTTCCCATTCAAAATGTTCTTTTTAATCTTAATAATTTTTGTCTTCAATTGTGTAATATACATTTACTTAACTATTGAATGGTAATACAATAATTTGTTTATACAGTAAAATAAAAAAGAAATATTATCCTAAGCACAAGAGCCATGGGTGGATCATGACCGAAAACAATAATTAATCTCCAAAATCCTCTCCTCTCTACCTGTTGCTTTTATTGGTCACTGTCCATCTGTCCTCTTGTGGAAGAGGATGGTTAGGTGTTTTGGGCATCCGTTATCACGAATTTATTACATTGGGCCTGTCAAAGATTTCTTGATTGTATCTGCAAAGCCCTGTCTAAGAGGTTTGTAAATAGTTCTAAGGATACTCCTTTCACATGTTGTGGTATATCCCTCGTAGGTTTTAGTCATCATTGTGTAATGTGCATCACAACAGTAAATAACCAAGATAGGCTTCCACTTTTTTTACCTTAACTATAAGCAAATTGTATAATATGATGGAATTCTGATTACCATTAAACTCTTGGTCAAAGAAACCTTTTTTCCTCATAGCTGCATTGCAATTTGTTATTGGGGCTGTCCCTCTTTATTTCATGTATGAAGATAGGAGACTAATTGTTCTATCTTGTTATTCAGAAATATAGTTAATGGTTGACAAGTATACCTATACCAGTAACTATAAAAGAAATGGCTAGCAATTATAGAATAAATGATGTACTGATTTTCCAGAACTCCGAAGGCACTCCAACTAACCACGAGCGGTCCAGTGTGGATGTATCAAGAACTAGTAGTGGGCAACAGCCAATATATTATTCATATTTGGAGAGAGGACACCAAGACTATTCATCAGACGAAGAGAGGTAACATACAAGTTATATCAGCTGTAGTGACACTTCTGTTCACTTCTGCCTTCATTTAAAAGAATTTTTATGTAACTCGTATTTTCAGCAGCAGGGACCACAAATATTACTTGACAGAAGCAAAACGCCTTCGGATAGCAGCAGAGGAAGAGAACGATCTGTTGGGTAGAATAATGCTCTATCAAGAAAGTGTCTTGTTTTTTGTTTTGACCGGGAGAGTCCTCGAGCTGGAGTTGGATACCAAAAAAGCCTTTGTCGTGTACCGGGATACCTTGGAGCTTATCAAGTCTATTAATAGTTTACCCGCGAGACACAGAGCTTCGCCTCAGTCTTCACTCTGCAAACTGGACATTCTCAGGTAGTGGAATAAACCTTTTTGCATATTATTTTATCTTTATTACAAACTTGAGAGTGATGTTTATTAATATTGAGTTTGTAATGTTCCAGCATGAGATGTCAGGCTCTACTCTACTTGAGAATGTTCAAGATGTACAAAGGGGAAGTGAAGGAGTATAATAGGGTATATCAAGATCACGTGCAGAAGGTGCTTCCTTTTATTTTACACATTCATTTCATATCGCAAATTTCATTAATAGGTACACTTACAAATTTATGTCCAAATAATGTCTTTTAAATTAAATTCTATTGAAATTTTTTAGGCCGCAAATTTAGAAGCTGTTGGCACGGTATCACCGTTGTCTCCCACTCCAAGTCCAGCGGGCTCTGTGGGTTCGGTGGGCTCAGCCGGGAGCAGTGGTTATGGTTCAGCCGCCCCTGCTTTGACTCCACAACATTCGGTTCCGCCCACATCATCACAAGGACCTTCATCAACGCAGCTATTTGCATCCTCCCAGCCTCTCGTGGCAGTCCCTCAGTCTGTGTATAATGCGATGCTATGTCTAACTAAATATTACGGCTTCCTTCGAGTTTCACACGACCTTTGGGAGCAGGCTGATTCGCTCATCAGATCACACAGATTTACAGGTACGCAATATTCATGGTAAACTCGTTCTTTTCTAATGCTTCCTCATCTTACATTCAAATACAATATTGTTTTGTGTTAAATTATTTGTTTTAGATTTGTTTGTAAATGTGGACAGAGCTTGTGGTCCATTGACACTCCACTCTTCTTTTCGCCATCTGGTGAAGTATGTAAGATACGCAATATCACTGCTGAAGGCACAGAGCAGACTGGGATCGTGAGAATGGCTGCCAACACTCACGCACACGCAGTGAGTGTAAGAAATTCCATTATTCATTATCACACAATACGGCCACATTATATAACATTGTGTTGTGTCCGTATTGAACCCTGTAGTAGAACACTCAGCTTGTTCAGATGATTTTCGCTCGTGGAGTACTCATGGGGGAACATCGCAGCAAGGGTTGACATAAGATCAAGCAATATTTAATTTGATAAAATAAATGTATTTAGTTGTTTGTTATTTTGTTTAAATCTGTTACTATTCTTGCTTTTGATTATTTCACGTATAGAGAAATCTGTAATGACACGTGGGATGTGATGTTACTGTTACTTCTAACCTAATGTGATAGTGTACTGTACATCTGTTAATATTAATTGTCTATGTATAATATGTTATGTATTATTATTATTATGTACGTCATTTGGCTTGGGCCATGTTACCTGTACCCTGTATATTGTAAATAATTATGTTTGTGTGTAACCATCTTACACTGTTTTTAAGTTACTTACTGTGTATATTGTGTATTCTACATATACCACAGCGGACCAATTAATCCTAAGCGAAACATATTTGTAATCATTATTGTGCAATCGTTGAAGAGATTTTTAATTCAAAAATAAGATACTTCATTTTGATTTCAACTTCAAAATTTTATCAATAGACCGTGGTTTCTTAATTGGCATGCTTAAATTTTGATATTTTCAAACAAATAAAAATTTAATAATAGGTAATGAAAGAAATAAGTGCAACACAGTTAGCAATTTTGTGGTAAGATAATATTTGCTACCAACTAGATCGTAGCGTGTGAGCGTAGTCGAAATAGATCAAACATGAGCGTCTTATAGTGATTGAATGACAAATAACTGCACAAATAATTGCGGAAACTTTAGACAAATGTATGATTAGTGATATTTGATTCCAGGATAATGGAAAATATTTTGTTTTTATTTTGATAACTCTGCCTAATTTTCAATTACACAATGTACACAATCATATTGGTAATTATTTTGTTAAGTGTTCATAATTTATTTATGTTGAAGGTTTGATGTTGGAACGTGAAATATTCACTTGAATAGAGTTTACACAACATAAATGTGAAATAATAGTATGTTGAAGTGAAATTTCAAAAAATAAATAATAAAACACCATTATTTTTATATATAAAATCGCAGTATTTGCCATTAAATATTATAATAGGTATATTGATTTTTAGAATAACTGGTTCTTTACAATCACTCAATTGCCTTTAAAAATTGAAATTGTTTATTAGGTGCCTGATTGAATGAATGTAGAATTTGTACTTTTGAATTCTTCTTACAGGCTTTTATGATAGCCGTGCGTTATTTTCTTTGCATATTATTATTGTTTTTGTGATTACTTATTTTATTTTGATGATCAATGATAAATTGCTGTTTTGATCTCAATTTTTTTTTTAATTATCTATATATTTTATGCTGATGATAATTTCTGATTATAATCTAATTCATTGAATTCTACAAAATAATCACCTTAACGCTCTCTATTACACATTGTGGTTATAATTTTTGTTGATTTTGTGTGTATGAATATATATGAACAATAATTTATTGTCAGTTTTAGCGTAATTGAAAAATTAACCAGTAACCAATTTTTCTATCTAAATATTTTTCTGCATATGTAATAATATCCTAATTATATAAATCAAATACCCCAGAATTCAACTTCAAATACTAAAAAACAGTGGCATTGTCATTTGGCATCCTTTATCTTTATTAATTTATCTTCCATGGGCCCCTTGCGAGGCACTCGGGTTCATTAACAATATTACAGTTCACAATATATAAAACAGGAGTACACCATTATACAAAATCAATACAGTATAGACAAAATTTGACGAAATATAAATATGAATGTTATTCAATGCCAAAGGGGTGTAAAGGGTCCTATTGGCATCTCGTCAATGAACAGATCTATAGACATTTTGTATATTATAGGACAATGCAATGTCCCATCCATGCCTACCTAATCCCCTGCTCATGTCCCATCCATAACTACCTAATCTAAATTTCTAAAAATACGAATAGACCAATGACATTTTTGGTTATAAAGTACAGCCACTGTGACCACTGAAAAAAATTTTTTTTTTCATGCTGCAGTCAATCTTAAAAATTCCCTTTTTTTGTACAACATTCCTCATCCTGCTAATGCCCCGAATGTGTCTTAAAATTATGTTGATTTACATTGATCACTAGTTAATTCGCTTTACTTTTAAGATTAAACCAACATCATAATAATATTTCAAGTATAATAAATTATTTATATAGATTTAGTGTAGAGGTATTTAAAATAGGATTCAAGTGTTTTTGTTTTTTAGCGAAATCTGTATTTTTTGTTTAAATATTTGTATAAAAACCAATAATAATTAACAACTTTTTACCTAACACACTATCTTAAACATTAATAATAGTGGTACTAAAAATGTTATTTATTTATGTGTTCAAGTAAACTTTGTAGTTTTCGAATTTGAAATCATCATAATAAACCCTTTAAAATGTTAATTGTTTTATGAGTAGAAAAATGTCGTTTTGTTATCTCACGAGAGGGTGAGAGACTTTATTCAATGATTAGGGGAGAGGGAGGCAGATTTGGACAAAAATTACTTTTCAATTTTTATAATTTTTTTTGAATGCTTATTTTGAAATATTTTAGTGGATATAGGTAGTGGAATCCTTTATCTAACATATTTTATTACCGGAATATGTTATTGAAGTATAATAAGAGTGTAGTGGGCGATCCAGTGGAGGTCTAGCTTGTGTACAAATGTGCCCCAAAGGGGGGTACATTTGGACGCCTAAGAGGCAGATTTGGACAGACTAAGAGGCACAATTGGACAAGTAAACATATTGAGTAAAAACATATAATTTTAATTAGAATTCAACTTTATTGAATATTTTCTCTATACAATAATATTAATAACTTGCACACAATAGAAAATAACAGAATATATCAAGTTTTTACATAAACATTTAAGGTAGGTATGCTCCGGGTTTTTCTTCAACCTTTTTATACATGCTACGACAGCACGTTGATGAATATTCCATCAATAAGGTGGAATCCTCTTCTTTAATGCCCCTGCGCAGTCCGAATTTGATGAATCGTTAATCCATGAAGAATTTTGTCTATTTGGACACTGTCCCAATGTGCCCCAGCATGCGCTGTCCAAATCTGCCCCATACACACTTTTTGTAGAAAACAAAATACAAAATGAAATGTGATTATATATTTGAAAGTTTCTTATCATCAAATAATAGTTTCAATATATAGTAATTGTAAAACAAATACTCATTTTGACTTACCTATAATTAAAAAAAGATACAGCCTTACCAAAATCACGAAACCAATTATTCAAAATGGGTTTTTTCGATATTTGTTTTATAAAAAAATGTACGACGTCGCTACACGTAACCAACTGTCAGTTAACAATAGGCTACCACTAAGGACATCTATGAAAAATATATGCAACCACTTCGTTTAAAGTTTAGCCGGTAAAATTCAAACTGTCCAATTCTGCCTCCCTCTCCCCTACCAAATTTAATGTTTTTATTTTTGTTATCTTTGTATTATATGGGTGTACGTAAAAAATTGCAAAAATGTCTAAATATCCAGACTTCAATATATTATTCTAGGTACAATATTTTATAAAAAATACTATTTTAATAAACGAAAGAACACAGTTCAATGAAGCGACTTGTGTTCAAGAATTAGTTTCTAAATGGAATGATGCAAAATAAATTCTAATATAAAAGTTCTCTGAATGAATGCATCAATATTTAGATATTGCTATAACTAAAAGTACAAATATATCAGGTGATTTAACATTTACCTTTGCTTGGCCTTATATCAATTCATGGTTATGTATTTCTTTCAACTTCATCCTCTGCTATTTTGTGACACTCAACTTATGTGTTCGGAATACATATTATCTTTGCTCTTCAATCCATCTGTCGCTTCATGTACATAGAGATGAAACGGATAGCAGTTAAACCGGATACCGGATATTCGGCCACCGGATATCCGGCGTATGTTTTTGGTTGGTTGGTGCACCCATATGGGATCATTAGGAACATTGTGGAAAAAACTATCAACCGCGTTAGTTAGTATGGATTAGTGCATAATATTTTTTCCTATGATTAGAGCGTTTAAATTTTTAACTTTTTCTCTCGGTACCAATGTCGTAGTCAGGATAGCATTGGTGCAGAGGTTTCCAATCTGTTAAGGTTTACGACTCCCTTAATATCCAATCCAAACTTCGTTTATGCTCCAATTAGGGGCATAGGGAGGCAACAAGACCTCTCCATTGCGCTCGATCTTGCGCAATGTTTATGACCTCCTCCCACACCATGTCCAGATTCCTCAGCTCTGCTTCGAACTAGTGGAACACAGTATGAGAGGGTCTTCCTCGTCTTCGGGACCCTGATGGGAGGAAGAACAGTGCTCCCCTTAAAATATCAGTGTTTTTTTTTTAATATATAAAATCTGCAGAATGCTAAAGAAGTCTTTAGTAGAGCCCTGGCAGCGTGTGAATTACCGTTGGTACAACACACAAATTGCGCTTACAGAAGCGGCATATACCAACTGAACTGAATCCGTTGCCAGAACGTTATTGTTCCAAATATCGCGAAATCTATCTGCATCTTCCAGCAGGATGATAATTTTATTTTATTTATTTTTAATATGACGAAACATATTTTTATTAATCTTTCCTATTTTACGGAGACAAGCGAAGCCGCTTGCTGCCTCTATATAAAGAAATGAGTGTTCATTCTCCATAATTTACCCTTATTGCAGTATGTTTGCTAATCAATTTTCTAAGTTGTATATAAATAATTTTTCTTGTAATCACAAGGTGTATCTCTTATGTGATACTTACTAAATAAATCAATTAGTTATCCAAATATTTCTTTTTTTACTATCCGGTATCCGGCTGGATAGATGCTAGTTATCCGGTATTCGGCCGGATAGCATTTACGCCGCCGGATAGGCCGGATACCGGATATCCGTTTCATCTCTAGGACATATGTTCGTTACATATAAAATATGAGTTATGTGTTAATTGTGGTTTCGCATAACTTAAATTTTGTGTACAACAACAATGGTATGTTAATGGATAGGTTTTTGTGCCTTGTGATACAATTATTTTATTGGTAAAATTCTGCGTAACACACATCATAAATTAATAATCTTTCACTTCTTATTTATGCAACTGTTACCAAAATTAACGGTAACTCTATGTGACATCAGCTATAAGAGTAAAAACAGTAGTGAGAATATTCAACACTTAAAAGGCTTGCTGATATGAAAACCAAATTTTTTTTCATCATGTCTTTTAGAAATTTATAATCGCGATGTGCGACTGTATATAGATGTTTGTTGTGTATGCTATCAAATTGTTTTTGTAATAACTTGATATGTTTTATATAATTAAACAGTTCACATATTATAACATCTTATTTTGAAATCAACAAAAACTTCTTTTGTTATATTTATGTAAAAAAATCCCTAACCCCCAGTCTTCCAACTTTCAATCATTTACATATGCTCAGCTGTCAGCGTTCAAAAGTTCTTTTTTGTCCTCAATCTGCACCTCATAAAAATAGGCCATATATTATGTAGTTTGAACATCATATTTTAGTTAATTGAATTAAATTCATCTAGTGGAATAGTAAGAAACGATACTTTCCAGTTTTTTGTATTAAATTGTAGACAGAATTGTTTGTTTTATAAGAAGTGCTAAATTAAAATGCAAAAATCATTAAAGGTTAAGATGTAAGTAATGTTTTGAAAAGACGTAACTCAATCAATATAAGTATACATCACAAAATAATCACAACAATAGGATGTAAAGGATAAAATTAATTATTTTTAGTAGTGAGTATTTATACAAGCATGATAAAAGCAGTTATTTATTTTATTATTTTTTTAATATCATTATTTAGTATTTAAAAAGTTATTTATTTTAAGGCGCACATTTTAGTATAATATGCATATAATGTGGACATTATTACCACTTAAGATATCTCACATATTAATGGTCAGCTAAAGGGTTTGATTTGAATCCATGACCTACATATGTATGCTCTGCCACAAGGCTACCAACATCACTATACAAAACATTAATTACCACTATATGTGGTAAGTTGAACTAGTTTTCATCACACTGTATACTTTTTAATAACCAAATTTTATAATATCTTTTTTATCCAAACATAAAATATGGCGTTTTCACCAATCTTAAATTGAAAGATTAGTGTAACAGCTTAAATATGACACTGCTTACTCAATGCATCTAATTGGCTTATACTTCTACCATTACAATATTCAGCAATAGATAGTAGTTTTATTATTTGCCATAATCAGGTGAGGCAACTTTTATGCATTTCCATAATGATCAGTATCCGTTTCTGTAGCAGTTCGTTAAACATTGTTATTCTTGACATTTTAAATTAAATTTTCTATATTCTAGAACAATTATCATTTAAATTCAAAACGTTGTAGCTAAAGAATAACAAAAAATTAATCATTTGTTTATTGTAGCCATCCTACCCCAGTTTAGATCCATCCTTCACAAACAAGCACTGATTTCTACTTGCTTCCTTTTTTGCCTAAACCTCTTCAAATTTTCTTGGCTCCGAATTGATCTATACTTCCACACAAGGGTGCAAACATTAGATTAGCCTGTTTTAATGACAAATAAGATATAAAGAGTTCTTTCAAATGAAGGCATTGAAAAGAGATCGATCTGTACCAAATTTTAAATTGATTGTTTGAAATCCTTTTTTATTCTGTCTGTGGCTTAAATTTGATACAATATAGCTTTTATCAGCTGGTTTTATTTTTACTTTTAGCATCTAGTTTAATGGTGCCTTGTATATGAAATGCTTAATGTAGTATTATAGTTGTTGATAATAAAAGAATGAACGTTAGTTTAAATATAATGATAAAGTGGTTGGTAGCTTAGCTTTTATAATGCTTTGTTAAACCCTGATACTCCTTTCTCATAAACTCGTTTTAATTTTGCCTGATTTATTTTCTCATTTCTTTCATTTGAAAACTTCATATAATTCAAAATTTTGCATATGGAAATTTTTTACAAAATTGAATGCAGTATACAATTAGAAAGAGAAAATGAAAATGAATCAAATGGTATACTTCATTCAATTTTGAAAAAAATTGTCACATGCATCATTTTAAATATGCAATGGCGTCATGAATTTAAAGACCTACTTCTCTTCTCTTAGGGAACTGTACAATATTCTATCTACAAAACTTATTATTATGAGCTATTTTTCGAATATAACAAGTTTTGAATAACATTCAACCTGATGGAAATCGGTACTGCCACTAAGTTGCAGGATGTGTCAAAATACGAACATGTTTTTGTCACATTCAACTTAAAAAATAAGTTATATAATGGAAATGAAAAATGCGAGAATGTTATAGACAATATTCTATTAATGTCATTCACCGCTAGGAAAACATACCATTAGCGCTTCATTTATGCCCCTACCACACGCTCCGTCTTACCTGTGGTCTTGCCTGCGCAAGCCTGGCTTGTCAGGTAAGACGGAGCGTGTGGTTGGTATAAAACAGTACACCGCACGCTCCGTCTTACCTGACAAGCCAGGCTTGCGCAGGCAAGACCACAGGTAAGACGGAGCGTGTGGTAGGGGCATTAGTTACACATACTAAACATATTACGACATACCATTGTCAACTTAATTTCAATACTCTCTGCCTGCATTTTTTAACTACACAATATTTTACCAAAAATAATTCTTCCATAATTATTAGTGTGAGTTTTAATACATTTGCGTCAACTTACCGCGATCAAGCGTACTTTTCTGATAGACCCAGAAAATACTCGTTCTGTATGAGATCTATTGTGAAGATGAATGGATGTAGTGAATTGTTGAAACAAAAGTAATACGAAACCATGAAAAATGTAGAATATTATTTATTGATCGTTCGATGTAGTTGGATTGTTTTTAGAACAACTGAAACTTCACTTCCAAAAGTTGCTTGTATTTTTTATTATCTAAATTTATAAGTTATGTACAATAGATATTAATATTAGAAGAATATTTTTACCAATGTGATTTGGTCGTCATGCATCATTCATCACACAAATAAGATAATCGTTGGTATTGTTATATTTATTTATATTTTGAAAAAATTCCTTTATTTTGTACTTAAAATGCTATATTATTCTCAAAATCACAAGTTTGAAACAATTATATTTTATTAAATCATAATATGACCCATTTTGATGTGTAACATTCGCCTTCTGTAAGTTTTTCGATTAACTTATTAAGCAGTGTAGGGTTTTTTGTTTCTTTGAATTCATTAAAAGTGTACTTGTGCATAATATACAAATATAATAAGAGCAATATATAAGTTATAATCTATATTGATAAGCGCCAATATTTAAAACATGTATTTTGTGTATTAGTTTTAGAATATTATAGTGTCTAATTTAATATTATTTTCTTCCACACGTAATACTTAATGTACATAAGGGCATCATTTCAAACTTTATTTATTTTATGTATGAGGCATCACTCAGAGTTCCTGTAGAGAAATATTAAATTTTTCTTTATTTATTAAATAATATTTATAATAAAATAGGTTCTCAAATAAAATACATACATATTTTTAATACTTGATCTTTAGTTACAAAAACTACTCTAAAAATATTTAAAGTCAGGGTGTTAAAAATATGGCATAATACCTTCTCTTTTTTGGTTTTGTATGAGTTTTTTGTCTGTCAGCTAGTGGCAAGGCCTCAGATAAGGTCTTAATGATAAAAATTGCTTTCCACAACTTCAGTTTTTTTCTATCTTCCTACAACTAATTATTGTTCTCAAATATATCTGCAAATTTATGTACAAGTATATTCCTAGAAAGGGCACAAATAAAGTGCAAACTCTGTGCTCAAGTTACGAAAATGACATTATTTGAAAGTATCTATTTAATTTATAGGAACAAATTTAAAGGATTTTTTAAAATTTAATTTATTTCTTTGTCTACACAGAATTTTTTTTGTGCCTTTTCCGACCAGTCGGAAAAGGCACAATGAGCCTCGGACGCCTTCAGGCGCAATGGAGAGCTCTTGATGCCTCCCTATGCTCCCGAGTGGGGCTTAGGCCCCCGCATTGCTGGTTGGTTTGGGGGTGATTCGCGGCGGGCTTGATTTGTCCGGGGCCGGCTTTTTGGTTTGATTGCTTCGATCAAGCTAGGAGTTCAGTTTCGTGCGGGTCGGGTTTGCTGCATATTGGTCTCCTCCGGGCTGGCTTGCGGTGTGCGGGGGGCCTTAAAGGGAGAATATGTATGTGTGTCTATACAGATTACTATCTTCGGCAGACATTTTATTTGTATGGAAACGATTCTAAATTTAATACTTAATATCAGAAGAAATTTACCACTTTAACATGTTGAAGTTATTGGCATATTATCTGATAGCTATAGAAGTTTGTTATTTTTGTTTATATAAAGAGCTGCGAAAGATACCTAATATAATGATACAAAGGTAGAAAAACCAGAAACAAATATTTCCGTTCTACCATTGAAAATATTATTTATTATTTTTGTTACTTTGATTTACAAACTCACATTGTATTATATCACTATCCACAAGGATGTTTTTTTATCATCTAATTCTTTATAGTCTAAATCTATCTTTCTACTTCTTAATTTATTGACAAATTCATTGTAGCAATCTGCAGACTATACAAACTTAAAGATTACACATGAGTTTCTGAGAAGAGCCATTGGTTAAACAATATTTTGATAGAATTGCAGGAGATTAATTTTTCAGATGTAGGTATTTGTTAAAAATCTTCTGGATACAACTGACCACACCTGATGAAGTAGTTCTTTTGTTATGGATTTTTAATTACACATCTACTATAATGTCAATATACATATTTAAATAACATAAAATTGGCGTATGGGTAATTTTAAAAAAGTTTTTAAGTCCTAATATTTTTTTACAAAAATGTATATTTTTTACCACTTAATGATAGAAATTTATGGAATTGAAAAGTAAAATATTCTGTAAATTAGTTATTAAATAATTTGTCACACTTGTGTATGTCATTTTTTACACCGCATTTACGTATTAAAATTATAAAGTAAGAAAACCAATTACCATTACTAGTAAATTGTTTTGGGGTAAGAACCATTTGCAGACTTAAACTGTTTCTTATCGGGAGCCGTGAAAGTTTTCCTAACCGTTAACACAAGCCATGTTGCTTTTACATAAACTACTTTTTTATTCATCATCTGTGATACATAAAGGCATCGCTGAAAAAATATATGAAAAAAAGCAGAGGCAATTATAATTATCATTCAAATAGAACACTGATTGGTTGGAAAAAAATTTCCACTTTGACGGTACATTTCATATTCGACTGAGCCATAACAAACTGTTAATTACCTAAACATATTTATATTTGCAGTTTTTAAATAGATTTGTAAATTGGCAAATCTGCCATTAGTATTTGAATTAAGATTTGGTTTATTTTACTCAAAAGTTATTGGAACATTTCTCCACTTGAAGAGAGAGAAATATATTTCCTTACCATAGAGAAAAACACAAGGCAGGTGTGGACATCGCTCTTTTGTCCGGGCTTACATAGTTCTTCTTCTTACACACATCCAACTCAGATCAAAACGTATTCCCAGATCAAGGGTGCCACATGTCCAAATTTTTCAAAAAGAGAAAACCATGGTTGAAGTTTTTGATGTGAGAACAATCTGTACAAACCTAGAGTGCCGTATATCCTTACAATTTTGTATGTGTTAGTTTTAGACTAGTGGCACTTTATCACAATGTTCGGCACATAATATACTATCAATTGGCATTCTTAACTAAATATCCATAATTTTTGACTTGTGGCACCCTTGATCTGGGAATACGAAAATATTATCCATCAACAAATACATATCAAAATAGCATTTACCACCTTGTGAGCTTCACTACACATAATAATCACACGGGTTGGGAGTTTGTATAATTTTTCTTCTATTTTCTAAAATGGGTGAAAATAAAAACAGATGGACGTGTTTCCAGTTAGATGTAATAATATTCCTATGAAATCTAAATAAATTGTTTGTAATCATAGTACTTATGCCAAAATGTACAGTTGTCTTGTGTGTATATATTATGAAACAATGTATATTGTGGTTTTACCAGATGTAAATATTAGGACGTAAGCAACTCACAAAACTTGATTGTTTATAGATCTTTTTGTGTTTCTATTTGGTAGTTACGTGAATTATTTATTGAAATTGTCTGTTTAGTTTTTGGTAGTTGTATGTACGTATGATATTTTGGTTTTAAGGTAAAGCTAGTAATTTAAACAGAGTGCTCTTTGTTGTTAATGTATATTTTCTGTGTATACCTACTGTATTTATATACTTCCTAATCTAATGTGGAAACAAGAAATGATCTTAAGATAAGATGTTAGTTGGTACCTACCGACGCAATAATTTTTCTAAAAATGAGTACAAGTGCTGTTGTATTTAGTTTGGTTAGGTAGAGCAATGTAGGAAGCCATGAGCATAGGCATAAGGGGATGTGCTCATTCTCCGCACGGCCCGTTTTATATTTATATATTGATTAATAGATATTTTTGTAGGTCCTGAATTGAATTTACTGTAATATAACCTTTTGATTATTTTTGTTGTAATGTTAATATTGTACAGTAATCACTGAATCAATTATATTTTTTACATTGCAATAATATGTGACCGAGTAGAAGATATTGGTAAGATCCTATACAAGTATATTTATTTTTAAGGAAATATCTGCTCTGTGGGTAGAATAATTACCAAACATTTTATATATTATGATAATTATAAAATTTATTATTGAAACTCTGGTTTATTTTTCTCACCCAACTTGCTACAAAAAACTATTCCACAATTTACATTTTTAATTGATTTTCTTTCCAATAATGTTTTGTACATTATCTTTTTATGGTCGCTCAAAATTTGACCTACAGAGACGGAAGCCATTGGATCGCTTCATCCGCAGTGCGTGCAAGTCCTGCATTCCCTCTTTGAATGCGTACATGGGGCACTCGTTAATTAGATGATCAATTGTTTGTGTCATCCCACATTCTGGTGAGTCCACCCTTTCCCATTTTTGTAGGTTGAAGCGGTGCACCCTACATCCCATCTTATTCAGCTGACTCGACACCATATCTTTCTGGGTGGTGTTGAGCCAGGCTGTTCTTTTGTCGGATCAGCTTGTACCTTATCACACTAAGTTTGTCTGCCATGATAGGTGTGTTCAGACACATGCAGTTGTTTTTGACTAAACAATATTTCAAGTAGTGATGTACTGAAGAAAATTAAAATATGGTAAGAGGAAAAATGAATGAGAGATTCAAAGACTGCTTAACTAAAGAAGATGACTAATATGAGGTTCTGAAGGACAATATTAGAGCAAATAATGGCGTCCCTCTATTTCAGCATTATTGTCAATGCGGCAGTAGTACTTTATAGCATGAAATAATTATTCTAGTTGTTACTCTCTTGCCTTCGAAGTAGCAGTGGAAGACGGTCGTAAGCCCGTAGTGGTTTGTTCCATTTAAAAATCGAACATTAGTAATGAATTTTTAGAGTCGTTAGTTGTTATTTTTTCTTTGAAATAATTATGTTACTCAAGTATGAGATTTCCATAATTAATGACAATTATTTATTTGCAGTGATTGTTTAGTTGAAAGAAGCTAGTGGCGTACCGAGAGGGGGGGGGCGGACCGCCCCGGGCGCCTCTATTAGTAGGGTGGCAAAATTTGCTCGCGCTGTACTATACACGACCAGATTGATAAAATCAAAAAAAAATATTTTCATCTCGGGTGGAGGTCCTTAACAAAAATGACATTTCCATGTGGTAAGTTTGTTGGTAGAGAAACTTGGGTCAAAAGTTGGATGTGTATCCCACTCTGTCCGAAAATAGAATTTTTAATTGATGCCTTTACATTGTGCTAAGTATGAAAAATGAAATAAAATAATGTAATATTATAGGCTTATTTTTTAACCATTTTATTTTGAAAATTTTCGGGCTGTTTTTTTTCATTTTATATAAAAGAGGGGGGGGGGGGGGGCGCCAAAGGGTTTGGTTCCCGCCCCGGGCGCTGAAAACCCACGGTACGCCGCTGAAAGAAGCTCTAGATATCAAAAGCCCAGGTTCACCAAACCTCTAGTATCTTTACAGCCACCATTATTTTGGTAAAAATAAACAATAGCAGGTTAACAAAGGTGCAGGAAAAATTCAAGTGATGATGGTAATATTTACTCAAGAGAGTAACAACTAATATCATGAAGTTGAGGTAAACGCTCCAACTAAACTAAATGTTGTGAAATAATATATTTTATTAGAATTCATTATCATAGTACATTTCAAATTCAATTCTTATTTTCATACCTATTTGTTTTGATTGAATGCTACCCAAGTCATCAAAACATCTCCGCCGTTTAAATAGAAATTTACTGTTTTTCTGTGAATACTTACGTACTTACAGTTCCAAAGCTTAAATTTTAACAAACACACGCCCATTTAATGGTTGTTTCAAGTTATTTTACTTGAACTTTGCAGTTTCTACCATCGAGTGGAGGAATTAAATTTTTATTAATGTTCCCTGAGATGTGCAAGTGATTAGTAGCCTAGCAATTCACTTAGTATTTTTTTTTAACGAATCTGGGCTCACTCAAAGTGAACACAAATACACTACTAAGATTTTTCAGACTTAGCAAAAACTTGTGTCGTAAAATTGTAAAAAGTCGGCATCGGGATTTGACCTGTGACACTCAATACGCAGTACGTATGAAAGACGTCGACTGATACCACTGGGCTACCAACCACCTCTATTGACTTACTTGAGATCTCCAAAGCCAACAATTTCTTCTTTCATGTGACTTTGTTTAAGGTGTCAATTTAAGTGAGAATAGATTGATTTTAAAAGAAATATGTTGTCAAGGGCGGATCCAAGGGGGGGGGGGTCATGACCCCCCCTGGGCTGATTTTATTTAAGTAATGCCAATATTTAATATTATACATAAATAACTTATAAAATACCTACTTTTTACTTGTAGGTATCTATTATTATCAAAATTAAATTATAACTTCTTGTGACTTGACCATGACTATGTGAGCCCCCCCCCCCCCTCTGGCGCCAAAGCTGGATCAGCCCTTGTATGTTTAGGTACGAAAAGTAAATGAGGAATAAACATACCTTCAAGCTCTCTATACAAAGGTGTCAGTATAGCTGGGGGTGGTTATGGCAATTTTTCCAGTCCAGAAAGGCCAACCCCATTTCAAGTGACACTAAAAAGAAAAATTCTGACCTGACAAGACATTGAACCCTAGAACTCCAGATCAGTAATTAGCGCCTGTGCTTCTAGGCTACAGCGGTTGATATTGATGGGAGAACTGGCTTTTGTTGAAACAATTGGAGAATACAATTTCGTAAAATTATACTTAACAAAATTATTCATCTGGTCTGGAATTCGTTTTATATTGTTTTGAAATAAAAAAATCGGAGGTATACAGCTAGTTAAAATGTCATCTCACAAAACACATTATCGAGGTTATTCATTGAAATAAACAGTTTGTCTTGAAGATTTTATTGTTACAACCTACCATACTTAACACCTGCTTTAATATTGTTATATCTTAATATATAAACAGTGTTATCATGAGCAAATAAAGTGCAAAGACAGACGTAGTTTTCTACTTATTAGTTGATGTGCAGGTGACTGGTGAGCAAGTGTACATGTAGTCATTTTACACTCACAATGAATTTTCTTGTAAGTTTTCTTTGTATAAAGTTACTTTTATAAAATAGCTTTTTGAATAATTCAAACTAACTGTATCAATAGATTTTAAATGGACCCAATAGTGTGATTTAAATTATTTTAAATGTTATTTTATAATGAAAATTAATTATTGTTGACAGATGTCTGGATTTTTTGTAATACTAGTAACTAGACCATTTAAATATCACACATTTTCATAAAATTTTTGAAAAAAGGTTGTCATTTGATCGCACCACATTTAATTAGCCAATTATTATTTAGATTTTTTGTATGATTTTCAAACTTTGCATCAATCAACAATGATAAGATCAATGACATAAACAGTCAACTGACTTATCTCATGAGATAAGATTAATTTCTATTGAAATAATCAAATACAATTTTGCAGAAGCTTGTACATCCAGTAATCCAAAACTTCTTAAATGTAATTTGCATTTCACATGAAAAGTATCTGTTGGTGAGAAAATATAGATAAAAAAAAGAATCTGGGCTCACCGCAAATGAACGCAAATACCTATATCTTTAAAAAAAGCAAAGCTTTTGTGGTGAAAGAGGAAGATGGTTGGCACCAGGGATCGAACCGACATTCAATATGAAAATCGGCGAATCAACCGCAAGGCAACCAACCACTTCTAACAAACTATTACAATAAAATAATTTTCTTAATATCTAAAGTTTTTATATCAGCCCCCGTAGACAAATTCAAACTGGCGTTCGACTACAAACGAAGATTTCGCCAATGTATAGTGCGAAAAAATTATCTGTCCACTGGAACAAGTAAACAATTATTTGAACTAAGCAATGACACTGATATAAAATTATAAAAAGTGGACAGCTAATTTTCTTCCTACTCTACATTGTCGAAGAATTCGTTTGTAGTCGATCGCTAACTGCATTTTGTCTAGGCCCCCAGAATTTAGCCTGTATAAGGTATTGGTAAAGTCTTAACATGTTGGATGGCACCTCTGGAAACAAATTATACATATCTTTGTATTTTAAAATCCCTTTATTTTAGCTAACTGGTAAAGTCTTGGCACAAATATCTTGTAATGTGGTTCTATTCAGAGTATCCAGTGATAGAGCAGTGCAGTACAATGCTTGCTTTACTGATTCATTGCACGTCGCTGAGCATAATATGTTGGATGTATGTTACTAGCTTATAAAGGAAAATTGGATAATATTATGATGTTTGTTTTGCAGACTGAAGTTGAGAATCCGGAAACTAAAAAAATTATAACAAAAGTACTCAGAAGAAATTCTATGCAGGTGGCAGAAAGCAAACCTCAACCTAAAACAGAAAGCTGTTTCTTAACTCCTCCAGTTGATTTACTGTTGAAAGAATTTTCTGAGAAGCGACCTCAAAACAGCCAACAGAGACAACCACCAAATTATAGACATTCTATATCACACTGATATTCTTCCGTCTAAATTAATATACTGCTGTAAATCTTTCAAATACTGCAAATATGTATTTTTATAGGTTTTTCTTTTTAAGAAGCTAGCAAAGCTTCTATTCTATGAAACTTAATTTTCATATCAAATGATAACAAAACATTGTTAACTTGTGTATAAAAAGAATATGTACATAGTTTATTTGCTTTGAATTATAAGAGTGAATTGATAAAATAAATTAAACAGTTAAATACTACTGAGTTGTTTATCACATAGTGTAATTAACTATTACTATTTACTTAAGATGTTCAGCTGTAGAAAACCCGGCTACTTTAATATGCGGGGAAAGTATGGCTGCTTCTCTTACCTGTCCTCCATATTATCTATTTGCTGACAGAAGACTGAAAAGGCCCTTTACAGCCTCGCCGATTGATTTTGAATTTGTTCTGTTTTGCTTTTGATTAATTGCTTTGCTCTGTCTTTCGATTTTGTTTTGCTTCCTTTTGTATTTTTTTATCATTTTTATGCCAAATATTTAAAAAAAAATGTACAAACATTGAATAATCCAAGTGCTCTAAAGAAGCCTAAGGACGAGAGTTAAAATAAAAAAAATAAATAAATAGACATCACTTTAAATCAACTGCCCAGAAATATGGGCTTCTCCGATTGATGGAGGCATATGGTTAATTAGCCATCTTTCCACTAATTCTCAAGTTGACCCATAGTGATGTTATGAAGATATTTAGGGTAACAGCTTCGAACAAGAAGTTCCTCTTTAATTTTATAAAAATCACCATTTTCATCAGTTCAAAAGTGTGAAGTAGATCAAATTAGGCCACAAATATAAATGTAGTGAAAATATACGCATTTTTTGAAAATAAATGTAGTAAATCTCACTAGTCACCATTAGAGGTGTGATTGGACATTACACAAATAATAGGTACATGACATGACATATCTTGCCAAGGTTGAATAGGTATCTATTTATTATCTTATGAGAATGTACATTTCCAAATACTCAGCTTCACACGTGTGTATGTGATACCTAACACATAATGTAATACACAGATATCCTACCAGTACGTATGGTATATAGCAGATATTCTTTGAAACATGCTAGTACTGAAATTAGTTTTGAGTCTTTTTATGATATCCACTCTTCTCTGCCAAGGTTATGCACAGGAAATAAGAATAAATCTTCTTAACAGAGGGTTGGCACCCAACACTCCCAAACTCTTCATGACACACACAAGCAAGCATTATTAAAGATGCCGAATCAATATTCCAAAGCATTGTTAAGGTTCAGAGCCAAGAGACTCTCTTCCATCAACGTGTTGTAGAGGAAATATTTCTTGCCACGGAATATGAGGTCAATATAAGATTGTGAGACCCAATGTCATTTTATTTGTAGACTGCACCTATCCTATTGATAATTTGGGCATTTACGATTGTGAGACACAATGCCATTCTATTTGTAGACTACACTTCTCCTATTGATAATTCGGGCATATCCTATTTGTTTTTTTTTTATTTACTTACTTTAAATCTTTTTTCTAATCATCTTCTCCCGGAATAGTTTTACAGCCGGTTTCATAAAAAATAAAGGAGACTAAGTTTCCTTTAAAAAATAACACGTTTCATAACAACAAAATGACACTTTATGTTAAAGTCCCGTTATTGGGACTTAAAGTCGACTTAAGTGTAGTTCAATCTTTTGCCACCAGAGTTCATAGAAAATTTCGTGGCGCTCTCTCTATCATAAATGTTGAATATTAAATTTGTATATGGTGAGATTGTGGACAAAAATGACTAAAATAGGCTGGAAAACAATGCCAAACGGGAAGAATATTATTGTTTACAGATTTCGTTTACTAATTCATAAACCATAACAATAATAAATTAACACAAATAACGGCACTTTGATGCTCTATTGAGAAATGAAATTGACAGATTAACAAACATTATGCGAAAATATTAGTAAACAACCTATGTTTTCCATAGTAACACTACCAACTGCTACCAACTTTCAAATATTTTTTTGATATTTCAAACTTTAGCTAAAGTGAACGGGAATATTTTTTATGAAACATGTCAATTTAAAGGAGACTTTAAATTTTAAAAGTTCCTTTAGCCGCTTTTTTTGAAACCGGCTGTTACTGCAATAACAATATAGGTAGGTATATATTCAGAATGGTGGGCCACAAAAAATACCTAGTGGGCCACACGTGGCTTGCAGTCTACCCATCTTTGGTTTAGGCTCATGTTATATTGATTAGAAGAAAAAAAAAATTAATTTATACAAATCACGCACTGATCTGTTAAATAAAAATAACAAACAGTTTACATACTTTAAACTTTTTAATTTACTATAATAATATATAAGTAAAAACACAATTTGTATATTTCACTTCCTTATTTAATTGTTATATAAAAGATTTGATGGCGTAAATTGCATTGCATCGCATAACTTTTTATAAATTCTATGTTGTTTCATAATTCATAAAATATTTTATTTGAAATAAAATCAATAATTAAAATGCAGAGTCGGATACTAAAACGGATTTCATCCCGGTGTACTTCTAGATTAGGTTTAGTTAATTTTTTATAAAGTGAGTAAATCTAACATTAATGTTTAACATAATTTATTGACATAATAGAATACGAAGCTGCCCTATCAACAATCAAAATCCATAACATTATTAACATATAATATAATATATATAAGTAATCAATTTGAAAAAGACATAGATGCGTATTTAGTACATCTGCATCAATAGAGGAGTGCAATTGGTTTTTATTTGAATGCATCGTGACTCGTGAGATACATAATACAAGAGTCGGTAACAACCATATTAACATGGCGAGGCCACAAGGACCAAACATATTATCAATTTTGAAATATTAAAATAATGTATAAACGTTACAAATGTTGCCAGGTAGTGGTAATTAAATTATTACTTGATTCAATATTTCGGGCGATCTCTTCGTGTATTCCATGACTTAACCACAGCAATTGCAATTTGTTATAAGCATCAACGCACAGTCTTAATGGGTTACCCCTCCGTAACCCTTGGTCAGTTTCACCATACTCGTCAACATAGGGTGAGGGTACTACACAACCTTTAGATGTCGCAGCCAGCAACAACACTTCACATTCACGAACTCTGAGGAAAATGCCCACACCGGCGCCACAGACGTGGGAATGAAATGTGCAGGCTCCTACTAAATTTTTGTTCAACTCTGTTTGGCAGCAATAGCTTTGTGAGCATAGCATATCTCCGCATACGAGACACATTGTGGGGTTCCTAGAGTCTTCTCTATCTGAATTGGGGCAGATGAATAGGGAGACGGCGTTTATTAGTTCACTGTAATCATTGGGTAACTGCACTAATGTATTGGGCAGTCTCGGTTCTTTTACAACAGACAACTTGCAATTGCCATTTAAATACAACACTACTTCAGGGTGAGACACCCACTTGGAGACTAGCTCTGTTCCAATGGGCTCACTGAAAAGAGCATCAAATGTGTAAGGCAAACCTAAATATTCGCACATGTTCTCGTAAGTATCACCTCCGAGTTCGGTGAGAATACTCGAGGGTTGAATGTCCATGAAGAAATGATAGAACAAACAGCAACACCTTAGGAATGGTAAACTGGCTGCTTCTATCCTCTGCCAGATGGACGCTTCACTGACTTGGTATTGGTTTATTTGTCTTTTTATACACTTCACAGTGTTCAGCAATGTGTTGCATCCTGCAGCTATGCGAATGTTGATTTGAGTACTTTCACCTTCCATCTGAACATCTTCATTCTCCAAATCCTCAAAATCTGATGTCAATATAACTTTGGTTATGTGAGCCATTAGGACCAGTTTCAGGATGTACAATCTTTGCAGTGGGTCAATAGGTATAGCACAACCTTGCGAGGTGTTTGCGGCAAAAGTTCCAGGGAAGGACATTGTCAATGCTACAAGCAGACCCAACGAATCCCACTCCAGGAGACAAGATTCATTTGGTGACACTTCTAGCAGGCACGATGTCAGCTGCAATGCAATGCTGCTGACTGTTTCCTGCTTTGCTATGGCGCTTCCCATCACTCCAATAATCCTTAACATAAATAGTTTATTAGTTAGAAACCTATTATTCTTCACTACTATGCCTTGCTGCTAGCCATATATTATAAACATACATTAATTGTCTCATTGTAAAATGGTACTGTATATTGTTTTTTTTTTGTATACTTTTTCTGTATTGTAAACACTGTTTGGCACAAAGGTTTTTACTGTCATGCTAAAGAGTGCCATTTTTAACCATAAAAAAATTGTATTTGAGATATTCTGTTGAAATCTTATCTCAGTTTATGTTTGTAAATAAAATAGGTAAATACTTATTTAGATGCATTGAATATTTTGTTACACACAGACACATGGAGACAAAAAAAGAAACGTAAGTAAACAGTGTTGTGAGGGTAAATTTACCTAACTAGGGCGCCCAAAGAATCTCTCTGCCTGCTGGTAAGATGGCCGAGGAGGGGTTTGTTGGCTGCGAAGTTGAGGCGCTCCACGCTGTGCAGAGTATAAGCAGTGCCAGCCCATGACACCTTAAGCATACAACTCTCTTTTCCTCCCTCCGTTGATTGCTGTTGTTGAACAACACCACACCCCCTTGTGTACATTGCCTGTATCATACCATACCAATAAACAATTTAATTCCACATAAAAGTTCATCTGTATAATTTAAATTTTAATTCAAATAAAAATATGTCATTTATTCCCAGCGCCATTGCGCCATATTAAGATTAATATAAAAAGATGCCATTTTTACTAGTTTAATTAAAAAGTGATAATATGTTTATTTCCTATTTGATAAGGGATTGTTTAACACATTCACTGCTATATGAAAAACCTAATAAGGCAGTTGCTGAAATATTAACATCCTTAAAATCCCTTAAAAACGGCGATTCTTTATAAAATCCCATAAATATCACGATAGTTGACAACCTACTAACTACACTTTCCAACTTCGAGTGTCCCTGTAAGCACCGCCCACTTGGTATATATTGAATTATATATTTGTATGGAAGGTACATAGAGTGGAGGATTCACACATACTCAATATTATTTGCATTTTTTTTTCGAACCCGATGGTGTAACAATTTGTCGTAATGGTTGAGGGGGTTGCATAGGAATAACGAGTTCGTCATCATAACTGCTTTTTTATCTTTGTCAGACTCTAAATCACTAAACATACAATAGTCCAATTCACTGTCACTAATATCATCATATTGGCTATCACTGCCAGAGTCATCATACTTGGGTATTTTTCATGATTGATCCATGACTTATAATATAATGGTATACCTAGACGGTAAAAAATAAGCAATGTTTTACCAAAAAAAAAATAATAGTAAAATTACTAAAAAAATATGACCGAAAAAAATAATTTCACAGGTAAAATGTTTGCAAAAGTATGTTGGTAAAAATAAAATAAAAAACAAATATAAAAGTGAATAAAAGTAATATAGTCAATAATAAAACAATAGAGATCCGTAAGACGTGTATATACTCGCACCACGAACCTACGACGTGTAAATACTCCACGGCGGCACGAACATACATAAGTACAAACCCGGCCAAAGTCCAAGTGGTTATTCCGTGTGCTGCAGCGTTTTTAGTGTATTTCATACCACGCTATAGTTTGAGGAGCCTTGGAATGTTCCATTTTGGGGTGACGGTGATCCGCGTCAACAGCACTGTATGAAATTCTACTATGACGCGGATACGCGTCATTGGCACTGAACGTGTTAAGTATAACAAGCAAGTATTAGTATATGGGGGGAAGACTTGTCAAACATCACTGTGTATTACCAGGGCGAAGAGGGGATTAAGTAAAGTTATTGTTAGTGACTTTCCAGTACCTAGCATTGGGCAATATTTTGCTTTACAAATATTAGGATGAATGAATCAAAATGTATTTTTTTTTACATAATTGTATGTAATTGATGTAATTAAATGTAGGAACATGGCGTGAATCATAAATATAAATATTAGACTAATTTATGGAAAGTTAGACAGTATCCAACCAGATAAACAAAGTGTAGCAATAATAATAAATTAAAACTGAAACATAAAAACAAAAATGAAGTTTCAGGTAATTATAAGAGATCATCATAATCTTACCGTGCCAAAAAATTGAATGAGATCTTTCAAATATTTGTTGAATTCTGGGACACTTGACGAGAAGAGCCCGGCAAAACTTTCACCTGCTGGACCCAAGTCTTTGGCAATCTGAAATATACATCAAGAGCTCTGTTATTGTATTGTATTGCATTGCATCCCAACTAAGAGGCATATACATATGAACTATTTCCAAAACTATACCTGACTGACATTACAGGAAAAGTACGACATGGAGGACGAACTACACGGGGTAGAAGATATTGGCTCTGGTCTGGTGTGCCGATGGATCTCATTGCAGGATTCTTCGCACATTTGTACCGGAACTTCTTGAGTCTTTACAAATAAATTGGTCAATCATATTGAATTCAATATCAAACTAGAATATAATAAAATTCAATAGGTGTAAACAAACAACTCACTTTATACTTAAGTACATTTTTAAGAGTGTTTAACCAATCTTCAAATGATATGTGAATTTCTGGCTGGGGTGACTGTAAGGATACCAATGAGGGCAGCAGAGGCAATACTGAGTTGGAGAGGCATTCACATAGAGGACATAAAAATTCTTGCTTTTCTACATTGAAAGAAGAAGGCTGACGAAGACGATAGGGCCTGAAAAAAGTACAGTTTGGCATGAAGTATGGCTGTCTTGTCTGTCGTATACTAATGTCTGAACACAAATTAAAAAAAATGAGGACTAAACACAATCTAAGACACTGGCGTGAAAGTTGCCGCTAACAAGTAAATGTGAAATTTCACTGCTTGTTATGAGAGGTTTTACTGTATTTATACAATAAACATAATAAAATTAAAGAATTCAAATGAAATATCCTCAATAATAATCAGTTTTTTTTTATTAAATTTGAAAATATTTATAAGGTTTGTTTTAAATTTAAAAATAGGTATTCAATTTTATAGTGTGAATAACCTTTTCATTGTTTCGTAAATATTCTACAGATTATATTTGAATTAATAAAATAAGTGGAATACCGTCTACTCTCCCTGTGTATGACATTGTCAAAATGTTTTCTCCAACATGTTCCGTGCATGACATGGCCACAAGTAGACACATGTACAGCTGGAGCAAGAGTTGAGGGCAAAAACGAGCTGGTGTTCATCATGGTTTGGCTGATATTCACCCTGAAACATACAAGTGACACCAAATAAATATTTTTAGGGGCTGTAGGTTCTTGGTGGTATATCACTACCTGAAAGGCTATTTAGCGTAAGCAACACTATTTAAAAAATCATCATTTTTATAGTAAGCGAAGCTAAAAATATTCTGTGTCAATGTATCTGACTGCCATGTGTATATTCAAATTATTCCATAAGATACAGTAAAAAATTATTTATCGTAAGGTTTCGATTTACTGAAAATTTTGCATAGCCCCCTTTGGTATATTGTAAGCGACCAAACTGAGCATTAACCTTGAAAAGTATGTGATGTACAGTCTGTCAAAATACAGTAGGTCTCCAACAAACTTGGAACTACATATTTTTCATAGTGGTAACACTGACGTGATGCGTAATTTCATACATGATTTCACTTTCCGACAGCCACTTGCGTACCCAGTTACCGTACGACAAAATGAAGCGCCCTCATCAAAAACAAACTCTATTTTGACAGACTGTAACTGTCGGTTATGATAATTTTAAAAAATCATTCTGTTTATTTATATAACACCCAATAACTCATCGATTCGCTATATTTTTAATGACTATGTAGCAAAACCTCTTTTGCTTTTTAAACAAAATAAAAATTTGAAAATTGGGTTTTTGTCGCTTATGCTAAGTGGCCTTTCAAGTGTCAATAATATGTTTATTATATTGAAATGAAAGTCAAGTCCAATTTTGGTAAAAAAAATTGTGTTTATGTAAAAAGAGAAATTTCTCACCTGTTTTGCATATGCACAGTGCTAAGCTGCACAAACCCAGCTAAAACCAGTGGCTGTCCAGTCAGTGAGACGGTGGTGTCCTCTTGACACAGAATGCACGTGTGAGTTCTCTCTGGAGTGCGCTTCACAGCTTTCTTTTTCTGCAGCAGCGCACTTATCTCCCCCTCCATGCTATCATCATCCATCACGCTCTCCTCTAGACAAACACTCGTATCCATTTCTTGCGATTCATCTTCTTCCTGTTTTGAAGTAGACTGAAATCCTGTAAACATTTTTCTCTACTTGTAACATCATATTCTACACAATCTTTAGTGAGCAATTTATTTATTTCAACTAGTTACCTGAATCTGTTTCTAGAAAGAGCGAGGCATTTTCCTTCATGAAACTATTCTGCATTGCTTGCATCTGCGCCATTATTCTAGCTCTTTTCTGAGCAGCCATTTTCGCTCTCCATTCTTTGTCTAAATCTAAATACATTAATGAACATTTTATTAGTTTACAGTATGAATTTAAAACCTTACATCCATAGGGTGATATTTCTATAAGTATAGTTTCTGAATTCAATTCAACATTAATATGATGTATCCAGTATGCACGATTCTACGTTTCTGTAACATTTATGCTGGTGTTAAGTACCAAAATTTTGAATGGAAACATATGTATATAGCGCCCCTACCAAACACTTCGGAAAGTTCCGCAGTCCATACAAAATTACCGCGAGTTTCTCACTTACGTTAGTGAGTAATATCCAATATTTATAAGGGTACAGATCAATGGGAGAAATTTTTTAATAAATTTCTTTTTTTTGCTTTTCTGTTTAAATATGTAATTAATGATATTTTTTTTATTGTAGTATTCTTACAGGTAATTATAATTATGTAAGTTATATATGTACTGATAATTAGTTTTTTTTATATTAATTGGGTCGATTAGATATGTTTTGTAACTATTTATCTTATTGAAGAATGTATTTTTGGGTGGGCTGCCTTTAATTAAATAAAAAAACTAAGATACAAACCTTGTGGGTTTTGTGATTGTGTGGAGTCACTGGATACATTGGTAACAGTTACATCACTCTTTTCTTCCCCACTCACAGCAACTTTATCATTCATAGATGTTACAGATCTAGAAGGAATAAAAGAAACAACTTCTTATTTCAAACAATACAATACACTTAGTTTATTAATTGAAACAATAGGCATTTCGGAATGGTCATAAAGCAAACAGAGTGTTTCATCATTAGCAATGTTCAACCTTGTGAACATATCCCATGAAAGAATGGGAACACGGTTTGTGATCTGCTGCTGCTGCAACTTCGAAACCTTGATGGGAGGAAGATTAGTACTCTTTTATGCCAACTGTCATCGGAATCTTGTTCATATGTCTGGGTTTGGTCAGGTGGAATCTACTTGTTTTCTAAACGAGAATCATGTTTGTATTGGTGAAATTAGATCACGTAAGTACACACCATTGTGTAGATGTATGGGTAGCTACTGCCCTGTCGGTACGTACGGGTTTACTTTGTGACTATACTTTTATGCAACTACATATTTCACTTATATAAAGAAATTAAAAATCGGACACAATAATGGTAACTTCACTTTTTGCTTAAGCTACGGCTACACTATGGACAAAGCTGGACCATGCTGGTCAAATAGGGGCTCTGGTCAATCGTGGGCAAGTGGCAACATTTGACAAGTATATTTGTATACCTGGCTACGCTACTGGGTGGCTATTCTCGTAATCAATCAGTATCAGTTTAAGTTTAAAAACTGCAGTCACGGACCTAAATGCGTTCGAATTTCAAAAAAATTGTATGAATACAAACTAATTTAAGAACGCGGTCTAGTCCAATCCGTCATTTTAAGAACAAATTTCAGTCAAGTTCGAATTAAGAACGCTACGAGAATACCCCAGCTGGTCCAACGTTTGTGTTTTAAAATAGAAAAAGCAAGGAAATATTAAAAATAATCTTATATATTTCAACTTCCATTATTTTTTATCTGAACTTGAAAAACAATAAGGTACAAAACACTATGTAAATAATAACCTAGAAGACGTGACAGCTGTCAAAATTGGACCAGTATTGGCGATATTTGCCGACTTGTTTGACAAGTACACCAGTAATGGCCAATGTCAAATATTGGACGATATTGGTAATTGGTGAAGCGGCCACACTACTTGCCCATGATGGACCAGAGCCTATATTTGGCCAGCATTGTCCATAGTGTAGCTGTGGCTTTAGAAAAAAACAGATTTTACAAGATCCATTTATGTTGACAGATAATAAACATAGATAAAAATTTTAAAACTTCCTTCATTGTAGGGTCACACATTATTATAACTTAGGCTGTGACTTACTTGAATTTGTTTAACGTCCAAGTAACAAGATCTCTATGAGCTTCTATTCTCGCACTAGACTGGAGCTCTTCTAATAATTTGTCCAGTTTATTTCTTGTGGCTTTTTCTGTGAACATGAGGAAGGGATACCTCCCACTTGCTTCTTCATTAAGAGCCATGCCGATTAGATGAAGAACCTGGGGATAAAAATCCTTTGTAAGATAATATTCAAACACAATCGTAAAATATATTAACAAAATTTAAAAAAAAAAACCAAAAGACACCTTATGCAGCTGCAATTCACTGAATGATCTGGCTCTAAGGTCTAGACTTCTAGTAAGAACAGTTGTCATAATGTGGAGCATCACATCACATTGTAAGAGGTTAGTTAACATGGTGAATCCAGGAGCTAATTTCACCAATTCAGGTGGCGGACAACATTCTAGTTCATCTGGAATACAAAATTATACACTGAATGTCTGAAAAACTATTGAAGTGGGAAGGTATACAAAGATTAAAATAAATGAGTCTGGGGTCACTTCAAGTAAGCGCACTCGACATCCTACCTACTGACTCGTATGTCTGTGATGGAAGTTGGGAGTTTGAGGCTCTAGACCAGTGGTTCTTTACCTGGGTTCAGCAGAGGTTGAGACACACACATGATTCATATTAAGAACTTGAACACTGAACCCCTCTTTAAATGAAGAAGGGTTCAGTGAATATGAAACTGGTAGGGTTCAGTACCTCCAAAAGGTTAAGTTGGCAGTCCAGCAGTTCAGTCAACGGCTTTTGAACATAGAGCGTACTAAAGAAACATTTTCACCTTCATAACACAAGCTTTGCTTTCTGTGAAAGATGTCAAAAGTGTATTTGCGTTCATATTGATTGAGGCCAGATTAATTTTTTTAACTATCTGAAGATACTCATTGAAAAGTGTGTGTTCAAATAAGATTATTAATATATTCATTTGATATAATCCAATCATTATCATTAAATACCATTTGAAACTAAGAAATGATACTTACTGGCATTCTTTCTTCTCTTTCTTTGCACTTCCTCACTCTTAGACAAATCTTCCTTTGTATAATGATAGAAAAAGACATTATATTCAGAATAAAACTGCGGCTTCAAAGAATATACACCACGCCCTTGTCCTGTGGTTGGTTTTTTAAATTCTGCCACCTGAAAAATAGTTTGAGAACATTCATAAAACAAATGCAGTTACATGAATTTAGTTTTTTACTGGAAATATTTTTTTTTGTATTCTTGTTGAAATTGTCAGTCATATATTAAAATTTGATATACCTATTGAAGTGTAATTGATTTGGTAAATGTTGTAAGTAGAGACCTACCAAAAAGGTAAAAATACTTGTATTTGGATTGGTCTCAAGAGCATCAAGTGAAACTTACTTGGTCAATAACATTTTCCATGCCCGTTTCATGCACCTGATTCTCAGGTAAGGTTTTGTTCAATTCAGAGTTACTCAGTGGCTTAACACACAGTTGTTGAATAATTTCCTTCATGATACGTTCATCTTGCGTCACTTCCCCCACTCCAGACACATGTCTTTCACCAATTACTATAACCATAATGTAGGATTGAATTTAATTCATATTTAGTAAATAAAACATTTTAAACATAACAACACAAAATATTTAGTTCAAAGAAAGAAAGGGTTCTATGGGAGGTTTTCTGGGGAGCTTCCGACAAGACAAACTAGGTGGCAGCGCTTCTAATCAGGTCTAATGTCAAATTATGACAGCTGTCAAACATACCATCTAGCATTGACTGATGAATATTATGCTAATATATCTCCTCTCTTTTTTGTTTTCTCAATTAAATAATTAAACGTTTTAATTATTGATGATTGCAAAAGTGGCTTTTCTAGGAGGTAAACCATAGTGTGTATATAAAAAGTAAAATAAGATAAACAATTTTATTTGTAATAGTATGTAAAAAGAAGTGTACAATGATTATTCTAAACATATTGTAAGTTATCTTATTATAATAATATATAAGTTGTTTAATTTGAAATAAACTAGAATGATAAATTGTTTTTTCATTTTTACTGTAACACAAAATATAAACAAAAAGTTTAAAGTATTTATTTACGAAAGACAAAACCGACCATAACACAGTAACACACACACACATTCATATGGTTGATGTTATAAACGTCAAACGTTAATTTGACCAGTGTTGCCAACGCCGTTTTTCAAACGCAAAGTAGCCCAACTGAAAATTTGGTATGTGGTCATTCTGAAAATTTTAGTATCCAAAAAGAGGTGGGAGTTCACCAAAAAAAGGTCATTTAGTTTCCGGAAATATGAAACTTCGCTAAAAGGGAAGTAACCCAAGTGGCTACCTGTCGCCTTTTAGATTTTTTCGTCGCCTATTCTCGTTCCAAATAGTACAAACGGCAGTAAATCGCCCCCTTTGGCAACACTGAATTTGACTATAGACCGGATTAGCAAGGGCGCCTCTGGTGGCACAAAATGGAAAAAAAACATCCCATTGATTGTAACTCGGTAGGTACCATCAACTTTTTTCCTAACAGAAAAGTTTCAAACGAAGCTGAAATGAATCTTTATTTCAATGAGCCGTAGTAAAAAAAAATACAGGAACAAAACCAATAGGTAATTTTTTACACTAACTGGTTTAAAAAAAAGATATTTTCAAATTTTGATTAAAATAAATTGTGGATCTTATTGATTGATTGACATTATTTATTGGTTCTGGTAGTGTATGGGAATCTACTTGATTCGAAGCACTCATCCACTCTATTTCAATTATTGTGTTCTTCATGGAAGCTTGTAGTGAATTAGATATTAAAATGACCAACTTGTACCACACACTTCGAAGATTCAAAATTAGATACTTAAGATCATTAATAAAAATGAAGAATAACAATGAAAAAATGCTTGTTTTAAAGTACTCCCGAAATTTGCTTCCCTACTACTCTCTACTCTTTTAGTTATTTCTATAAGAATGAAGAAAAGAAAAGTGGACTCACTTGTAATACACAGTCCTAAAAATTCTTCCACCAGGCTGATTGTTTGTCTCATACAATCTTCCTCGGGAAGTTTCAAGCTAACTGCTTCAAAAGAAGTAGTGGCCCAGTTGACTAGATTAAATTTATTAAGCAGATGAATCAGAAACTCGTTGCTCTCAATCAGAGAAGCACCAACTTGAAGCAGCACAATGTCTCGATCCAACATCTCCGTGCGACACTTGACGTTGTGATAAAAGAACAGTTGATTTAACAGTGCATATCCATTACGTCTCCACATACCAGCGTGCACTTGTGCAATCATAGCTTGTGTTCTTAGAACAGGTTCTGGAATTACAGTAATTGATTACTATGAGCACTGACGACACCCTATACAAAACCGTACACTTGAAATTTCATAAATAACTACAAAACCCGTATCTCTAGAGAAGAAAATTTTGAGGGCCATAGGACTTGAATTATGCATTGATCCTTTGTTTATTTATTCTTTGGGTACCGAAAAGCTGACTTCCCTCTAATAAAATAATATGTATTTTTTTTACTTGATTTGCTTTTAAGATAAAGATATTCGATAAAGCCGAAAAGGTAAAAACATCAAATTTTCTTATATTGAAGAATTCTTGATCGAAGAAAGTCCATGTGCTTTGTCTTGAGTGCCAGTGGTTATATTATTACGTACATAGCTTCTAAATGAGTTTCTCTCTTTGCCTAGCATCTATTAAACCATTTTGTTTGCAAATCATCGCTTTCCACTATATCTGCCGATATTGTGGTAAAGATATTTTAATTTTATGTCCTTATTTAGAAAAATTTGTACTAAAAAACTGCATCATAGCCTGGGATTTCTGTAGGATCACTTTTCATTTACATTTTGCTCAAATGAGAAGTTTAGGTTAACACAAAAATAAAAAAGGTATGAACATACCAATAATTTGTTCGGGTACAGGTCTTGGTATTTGAAAGTCAATGCTGTCAAAGGATAAACCATGTTTATGTAAATGTAAATGAAGTCCAGCAAGAAATCTACTTAGAGGTAAATGTATTGACACGGGTAAAGAGGACACATCGTAGGATATACAAGTTGCACTGTGATCTGCCAATTCTGTAACACACAGCCAAAGTATTGTTTTAGTAACAAATCACAAAAAATGTCACAAGTCAAAACATAATTCAATTTATTTATAAGGTTTTTGAATTGTGTCGTTTTTCTTCCAGTTCAGCAAAATGCTATACTTTATTTCTAAAGAGAATGACCGAAAAAGTATAGTTACGAGTTTGAAACTTTTTGAAATAGAGAAAAGTTGCTTATAGCCATGGACAATAGAATGACATTGGATAAAATAATATACCATGGACAACTGTAGGTTTGTGTGGCTGGTTTGTGTTTGGTAGAGGCGGACTCTCATTCAGCTTCATGAGAGTGGCTCTGTAAGCCTTGACTAGAACTACTTTATCAGATCCACACCACTCCAATGCCAGCGACACTACAGTGGCCAGTTTTATGTGGAGGTTGAATGCCGTTTCCCATTCTGGCTCGTACTCTATATGCTGACCCACCTGCAATATTTGAACAAAGACAATAGGTCACTGTTTTCCAGGACTACATCTTACATATAAATAATAGAACCAGCGACTTGTTGCAAACATTAAATCAGCAAGTGATTTTTAAAACGTTAATTTTTATAAATTTGAATCGCTACAGACTTACGCATAGGGCATGGGATTGTTAACATGTTGAACATGTCAAGGATTTCTATGATTTAGAATTTTTGACAAATTTGACCCCCTAAATGTAATTATTAACCTAAAGTGATCACCCTAGGCCAGCCTTCAAAACAGCAATAGAAGATGGTTGTAAACCTGTAGTTGTTGGAATTTGTAAAAATTTACCTCTGAAAAAATGGATCACTAATTGATTTAATAAATGCATCTAATGGTTGGTTATGAATGTATTTTCCAATATCTCAAATACTAATAAAGTACTATTAAAAGTTTCAACTACTGATCGCTTAAGCGCAGATTCAATCCATGAAATATTTCAACTGACAGATCAAATCTTGTTTTAGCAAATACCAATGTAAATAAATTGTCAGTATAACTGACCTTAACTAATCATCCACAAAAATGTACATATACTAAATCATGTTATGAAAATGCTTCAGTAATTATGATTGGATCTTTCAAATCTTGAGTACTGAGAATTTTACTTATTGGTCACATGACCTTGATATAAAAAATCAATACCATGGAGATTTGATCCGGGTGCCGACCATCTTCCTCTTTCACCAAACAAACTAACCTTTATGCAACTCTAGATACAGGGCCAGTCACAAAAGTTCCATTATGGGACGCAGTGACGGCGGCCTCCATGGAGGCTGCAGGCTAGTATACAAATAATAACCTTTATGCACCCCTATGTTCATATTTTTGATTTCCTTTTCTTAGCACATACATAAATTAACACTTTTCTATAAAAACGTGTCACTTTGTCAGGCGGAACGTATTGCCTGGTCTTGCCCCAATATCACTAAGCTACAGAGGTCAGCAGATACCCTTAATGAATTCACAATAGCTCCATAATCAGACACAGACAGAGATGGATTTTTTAAGTTCCAGTGAAATTAACAATTGCGTAAAGCGATAACACGATGACTAACACAAGCTGTCACAAAATTTCAAGAAAAAGTTTTACTCTTAATAAAGGCCATGTCTGAAATAGGAGAAGCTGCATGAGGAATGGAATGTTGCTTGAAGCAAATCTGAATAGAAAAGAATGGAGGTTTCTCTCTACCTACCCCTTTCGAGACTCAACATAAGGGTAAAGTATGTATGATTTCTAAACTAATAAGCTAATAAAAAAAAGGCCAACACTATGATGAACCAAGTTGATATGTAAATATACCTGTTGGAAATGATCTCCGCTGGAATGGTTTCTCAACGAGTTACTGTTAGTCTCAGCCAGTGGATGGTGCATGCACTATGAAACAGTAACTGAAGACACACCCCAAACTCTTATAAAATAATTTGTATTATACCGTAATTTCTACCTGTCTGGTGACTGTATCCATCCCCTGCATCATGGAGAGCAGGGCAAGTATTAGAGACAGACCTTGGAGGAACCCTCTTCGGAGTGTGTCTGTCCAAGTTGTGGGCTTGACACTCAGTAAATATTTCAGATCATACAGAATGAACTGGGCCCGCTTAAATGCTATGTTGGAAGCACTGCGTTCAAACTCCAATTTACCTGAAAACATTCATTTGTTATTTCAAAATTTGCATAATATGTCACACAAAACAGAGAGGAATATCGTATTTGAAGGTAATGTGGGATTCTCGAGATCTATGTTTAAAAAAAGATTTGAAGACAGGTCAATATCTTAACCATAGAACATAATAACATGTATTTGTCATGACAATACAGATAAAATTACTAACCATTTTTGTTAACCTTCCTGTTACACTCAGAAAGAAATGTATTGAGTAAAATAAAGAGGGCATCTTCATTGGCAATCAAATGATGTGCTAATGTAGGGGTTGTAAATATTTGTACTGACAGTGAAGACACCGAGAAGGTATGATCATGATCGTCCTGAATAAAATCTTTCATGACAGAACCTGGAACAATTGTTCTTATTAATAACACCAATCTTTTCAAAAGTTAACAGGCCACCACATAAAACATTACTATACTTACCATAATTCTTTGTAAATACAGTGGCTAATGCTTTTTTTGTATCTAAATCCATGAGCATGCCTAAAATAAGGAGTTTGTGCCAAGCTGTCCGCGCCGCTTTCCACAGTTGACAATCTCTTAAAAGGATTCCTTCGGCAATAGGTGCTTCCGGTAATCGTGGTGCTAATGCCACTTCACTCAAAATCCGTCTAAAACCTTCCGTGTGACTCATAAAGGATTGCAACCTGAAAATTATTTTCTACTTAATATATACCAAAATTTTATAGTTTCATAATAGTAAGCACTCCAATATGTTTAAAATAATTTTTCCAAGCTGATATCAATGAAAAATGGGGCTCATCCAAAAGATGGTAAAATTGAAGAATATATATAAACAGGAGAAAACTGTTGTCAATATTGCAAATTATCTCCAATACATATCATAAAAAATGAACTTAACATACCATTGCAATAATTTCATGGCGTATATTTGATGAGCAATTACGTGTGTATGCACAACCAGAACTTTCAGACTTCGGTTGTTTTGTCGAGAAGTAAACCTAAAATAAAAGAAACATCATATGTAATAGAATTGCATTATTATTTTAGAAAATGACAATATCTGATTTATACCAACTTCTCTATGTCCATCTTTAGTTCGTCACAAATTTGAAATGTGGAACACTTGACCACGGCTCTCCCCTCTCGGTCAATATTTGTAACATATTCTATGGCGTCACGTTGCACGCATTTTATAACACGTGTCAAGGTTTGAATGACCTGTAAAATGTTTACACATGGTCAATGCCAAATTAACAGTTCAGCTATTATTTTATTTTTTGCAGCTATTGAGTGAGTAGATTGTGTTCACTTTGATGCGAAAATATAATGTTTTTTTTAAATTTAAGTGTTGTTGGCACCAATGAAAACAGTGAAGACATCCTACTCACGGGATGCCACAAAAACAAAAAAACAAATTTACCTGTTCGAAAGTGTGTGTTTCATCATTATATAACACCGTACAATAACTATCTGGTTGTTCTAATATTCTCAGGGGATCCTGTTCATTATCCTTCAATCTAAATGTCAGAGAAGAGAACTCACAATTACTTGCAAAATATATCATTTTAAAAATAATTATATTCTACATATTTTATATTAATTAAAAGAATTTCTCAAAGAAAAGGCACCAAAGCAAATTATATACAAAACCTAGAATCCCGATTCGCATTCAAAAGTGAATGAAGCCTTCAATATTTAAACATTTGAAAGTTTGGTTGGCAAAAAAGTGTACATGTTTCTTAGTGGAGATAAATGTATCTCAATTTTCAGCAAATAAAAATCAAAATATCTAAATTTACTCACAAATCTCTATACAACAACATTCCTTTTTGCCAACCAATCTGTCAAAGGTGCTGGTTAATGAGACATCACTTTTTTGCTATGAAAAGATATACGAGTATTCCATCTACATTATTCTAAGTAGTTATAGGTATATAAAAATCTATATTGGTGAGAATCTTGATTCCATAAGTAGACAAGTTATGCTTAGTGTGATAAACGTGGAAAATGAAATCATTAAAAAATTCAATTTCATTTGACATGTAAAGTGAAGCTGCATTAAATAATTCAAACCTTAAATCATTGGGTAGTCCGGGAGAATGATCGAGGGTAAGCAGTTGATAGCAATAACTGAGAACTGCAGAGAACACTTCTTTGGTTCTAGCAATCATGTCGGGAGGCAATCCTTCAGGTGCGGGCAGAGGCAGTTTTCCTTGTATGTGCAAATCGCAGTAGGGGTCACTCTTCCACGCTTCAATGTCTCCGCAGTCGCAACAACCACCCCCTGCCGATGTGCCCATCTTATATTTATGATTACGATGTGCTGATCCTTTGAAACATTCTACGCACAGGACGCATGTGTTATCCATTCCTGCAAAGAGATAACATGAGATTACAAATACTATGAATATACCTACTGTCCAGAATGTTATAAAACTACTACTAACCACATTCTCTGCAACTATAGGCTGGCTCTCCCATTTTAAAAACCTTCCCACATATGGCCGGGGGTCTATCCAATTTGGCAAGTTTCTCTAGAACTTCCCTTGGCTCCTCATTGCATATAAATTTTTCTAAAGGCTTTAACAGCAGTTCAACAGCTTTGTCCTCGTCAAATGCCCATTCTGTAAAAAGTAATATAATGACGCAATGTGTAGAATAAGGGTGGGAAGAGCAAAGCAGACTGTCAGCATAACTGTCAAGTGGCAGTCAGTGACAGATCAAGATGCAGAAGCTTCTTCAGAAGAAGAGGCAGTAAACACCACCATGGGTTGTAATGCTGTAGATGATGATGATGCATGAAAATTATATAACAATATGTCATATATTTTTGTGAACACAAATACAATTTTGACATCTTTCACATAAAGCAAAGCTTGTTTTGTGAAAGTAGAAATGGTCGGTGTAATGGATGACTCTCACACTGCACTGTATGCGCGGGTAACGCTATTGATCTCTTGCCCGTGGCTTACAGCATACTGACTAACTGCTCCGCATCCCACACCTTGGCACGAGACAGTGTAAGCCTCTATTATGGTTATGTTAGTTTGTTGGGTTATGTAATTTAAGCCATAACATTACAGTCGAAACCGAGATTCAAACCCATCCCATGGTCTTCAGTGTGCTCTGCATACAAAAGCCGTCGACTGATACCGCTGGTCTATCAATCACTTCAAATTTGCAATATCATAATAAAATGTTATTTACACATAATTTTCCCAAAAAGAGGAGATTTGGTAAATAGTGAAATACTAGGGAAACGCATATTTGAGTTCATTTAATTGAGCCTAGGTTCATTTTGAAAAAATAAAATAGTTTGTTATATTCAAAGATAATTTGCTTTTTCACAAATATGAATCATAATTACACAGATAATGTATTTTATCACTGGATTGGATACAGCTAATTAGGCACTATCATCATTGTAATCTACACATTTCCATATTGAAACAATACAGATTATGTCTCAATCCGCACATGTTCTCACATAGTATGGTGCCCTTTATTTTAATTTCATTAGGTTTTAAGTTAATGAAAATATGGAGGGAAAAAGGATGATTCTAAGTGTCCCAACACTAAAAATATTCAATTATATAATAAATAAATATATAAATAAAAGCTTTATTGCTGTCTGTATAACAATATAAGGATAAATATTTGTACGTTTCAAAGGGCGGACTTATCTTAGAAGATCTCTGCCAGCCAACCCAGTAATCTATAATATAAAAGAAAGTCGGGTTAGTGCGAACACTTATAACTCGAGATCGGCTCAACAGATTTTTACGATGTGTGATTTATTCATAGGGAGGACAGTAAAAATGTCTGTGGGGAAAGCTAGTATACGAATAAAACTTCAAAATCATTAATTTAGAAAAAAATAGTTTGTGGAAATCATAACAAAGGTGACAGATTTGGTCCAAAAAGTTGCATCACTGAAATAGAGCTGGGCTGAACAAAAGAACCCTGGAGTGGAGACACAAATGTGATGGTCCAACGATATAAGAAAGGTGACCAGAAACCAGTGGCACAGGATAGCTGCCGACAGGGAGCAATGGAGGTCGGGAAGGGAGGCCTATGTCCAATACTGGACCGAGGAGGGCTGATGATGATAACATTGATATAGACCTTGCGCAGTACGTTGTTTAGTTATAATGATCCCCTCTCCCAGCACAACACAAATAAACAAGGCGTAAGGATGATGTACAGTAACACTGCCAACCAGTTGTGAGATATAATACTCACAAGGGAAGTGGTGTGGTTGCATGCGTGTATATACGTGACACAACTCTATGATAATATCAATAACAAAGGCATGTGGTGTGTGTATATATATGTAGCTATTGAAATTTACTTAACAAGGTGCCAAGCTATATTTCACTGCCAATGGTAATGTTCAATGGTATTGTTGAACAATACTAGAATTTGGGACAACAATACACATGATAAAAATCTAGGTAGATTCAGTGTCATTTTAAATAGCACTATTTATTACGACAAATGATAGCACCACCTTCTGATTAATTTAATTTAGAATAATATTTATTATCGAAACTCGACAAGTTTATAGGATTTACTTTTGTATTGACATACCAAAGGTTGTGAGTTTAGATCCTTACAAAAACCACTTGAAATTTTAGCCCCGGATTGCATATAGCAGACTCATATTGGACAGGACAGGTCAGCTAGGTGAAAATGACAGATATGGAGTTTGATCTAATGAATTCTAAAATCATTAGGAGTAAGACACAATCATTTTTGAGCCTACAACTTTGTAACACTTTTTCAGTTTTATCCAGTATTATTATTTATATTAACCCTGTCATTCATTGTTATTATTTATTAGCAGCAAAACCTGTCAGTTGACAGGCATATAAGAGGGTCATTAATTTTCTGATTGTCCTATAAATTGACATGAGTTACATTTAAGGGATAAAGGATCCCAATTTTACTTTATCACTTGCGAACTGTGCACAAATCAACATTTCTTCCTGTCGCAACAGTACCTATCAAATATCTTCGATATAATATTTCCCGCAGATACATGTCATTATTAATTATCATAGAAACCATTGACTAACCAACCAAAATAATATGTAAAAAAAATTATAAATATTTTCCATGGTTGGATTGATTTTATCATTTGAATGGAAAAAATGTGTGGAATAAAAGTTTCAAAGAAAATAGGGAGTTACGAACAAACTTATAAAGGATATTAATCTGCATATGAAAAGTGAAGTGATTGGAAGCTTAGCGGTTCAGTCAACGGCTTTTGTGCGTACAGCATACTTAAGGTCGTGGGTTCGAATCCCAGTGCCAACCATTTCCACAAGTTTTGCTTTCTGTGAAAGATGTTTAAAATGAATTTGTGTTGACTTTTTGAGAAAAAAGGTTAATATGCATAATGAATAACTCACCTAAACAACTTCTATTGAGTTCAGGTTTGTAAACCCTGGGTACAGTTACTCTCCAATAATCTCGAAAATGAGAAGGACTAAGAACTCCTTCAGACATGCATTGGTGCCAATTATTGACGGCGGCATCGGGAGTTATACGCACCACTCCACCTCTAGAAAAAGAATTGTTTTGCCAGCAATAGTAAAAAGTAACATGAACGCTGTTTTCTAAGAAGAAAAAAACCTTTACGATCAGTAATATTTGTCTTTCAGTACACTGCACAAGTTTTTTTTTAAAACAAAACGCATTTATCTTTTTAAAAACATTGGAAAGAATAAATGAAATGACTTTTACTTCCTGGAAGCCATCAAATTATTTACAGATTGAGAAATCCTAACACTGCTTCTTAATATTTCGAACCCCCAAATAAATTATTTACAGATTGAGAAATCCTAGCACTGCTTCTTAATATTCCGAACCCCCAAATGCTGTATCGTAAAACGTTTGTGTAAAATCTTAGTGGACTTTACGTCAATAACATATTGTGCCCATGGGAAAATTCAAATTTACAGTGAACATTGTTGGCAAAAGGTGTGACAATGACAGACACTATAGCATGATTTCATCAATATTTGATACATAGATAAAAATTATACAAATGATAAAGAATCTCTGGAAATTCGGGAATATTAATATGTCATATTCCAATTTTGTTTTAATAATGAGGATAACTTTCAGCATTTTTTAAATACTTTTAGACTTGTATAAACTTACCGTGACATCATGATGACTTGATCTGAATCCTCTATTGAGTCCATAGGGTCATCTGAGGCATCTTCATTGAAGTCTCCCATGTTATGTTTTTATGATGTTGCAATTTTATAAATGTTTATGTTTAATTTGAGCTCAAAAGTAATATTCTAAAATAATCAAAACAAAAAATGTATTGAATAAATGATCCAAACAAAACAATAGGATATCAAATTTGGAAGATAAAATCACTAAATTCACACACAATAATTCCAGCATTCTTGAAACATTATGAATTTTGTTATCTCTTTATAGCTATGTCTGCAGTCATTAAATAATTATTATTTATATAGCAAAGCTATAACAAAAATGCTGACACAATATTTGCGAATAATTTATTTTAATTTATAAACACACATTTTGATTTTAGCTTCAAACGAGGCGTACAATTCCTAGCAGACAATGAAAATTTTAATTTCAGCTTCCAATGAGAGCAAAATGGTTGAACGTTTGTGTAAATCAACATTCAAAAGAAATTTCGCTTATCATGCTCCTTTCAACTTTCAACATAATAATTATTATTATAACGCGTTTTAAAAAAAATTACCATTATATTCATATTTTCAATTACTAGGTAACATGATTTTTTCGTAATACGTATTTCATGTCACACATCACTGATAATCATTATTTTGCAAAATTAATTAAAAAACTCAAAAAGTTTAATTCCCTTTAAACAGAGAAATCATTTTACGCGTTAAATTGGCACTGATCCACAATACAATTCGGACATTTCACGTAACTATTCGAAAGCTTTCGCGTGAACACCAAAATACGACTTCAATGGCTCAAGGTTATAATTAATGTGAATCAATCAATTTGTCTGTCAAGAGAATAATCCATATTTTGAATAATTCACGTTTGCAAGAAATTTCGGATAGTTGTACCTTCTGTCACTTAACCAACACGATAAAGAATATCAATTTTACCTACTATGGTTTATCAAAATTAAAACCATTTCGTCTCCAACTCTCAGACAAAAACATTGAACAATGAGTATCGGTGATACCTACGTTCTAAATTATACGTGGAGAAATGCGGCTATTAGGCAAGTCAGATGACGATTATAGTTGTTTACATATTTACAATAGTTTGGGAAAATAAAATTAATATGTTTGTTGAACATTATTTACACCCACAATTTCTAAATATGTAATGAAATAACTTTTTAAAACCAAATATATAAATTTTATGCGTATTATCGAAGTGATATCGCATACAGGCAACACATGAAATTTTTATCAAAGAGTGCTGCCATATTTGAAAATATTTCGCGAGATTTTGTAATCAAGCAATTTAATATTTTTAGTTTTCAATTTTTCAAGCTTGATGATGATAACAAGCATCTCACATGATAATGGTATGATGAAATTTTAAAAAAAACTTCATTATTTGTTATTTCAGGTCTCGAACATTGCTCAGAATCTGCTAAAATGCTTTCCATGAGGTGTTTTTCAATAGAGATTAGAACAATATAGCAAACTGCAAAGCAACCAAAGTTATAAGACCGTGCTTTGCCGATAAATCCTAAAAACTCTTCATACTCTTGACTATACCTAAAAGTCATATTTTTCTCATCCTCCATAATATAGGGTAGGTATACGAAGAATACTATAGCCTATAAATGGATTCAATTGCCCCCTCTAGGCCTTGGGCTAGCGACTCTCTTGCACATAATATAATCCCACAATCTCAATGTTATTAGTATTATCTTTCCCTGTTTGGGACAGCTGCAAAAAGCGCTCCGACTGTTCTAATTTCAGTTATTAACATAACGCTGAACATACCTTATTTCAGTCCATGTCCATTACTATGATATAAAAGATTGTATGTAGGTATACTATTAGGTACAAACAACTCTGTACCTACCGCAATGTTATAGATAGACCATTAACGACCACGTGGATTTTGACATTAGCCGGGAGGCATAAACATAAACAAAAAGTTTAAGAGTTGGTATGAGCGTGTTTATACATAAACCCATCACTATGGTTTGTGTATGTGTGGTGTGTGTGTCGCCATGGCCGCCATTTTGCATCCAGCCTAATGTCAGATGACGTCATCCTTTAATGGTCTATATAATATAACATTGAAAAACAAATAGGTAATTGTACCTATCTGTACACAAAATATTGTACACCGCCACACCGGCCTAATAATAGGAATACTACAGTAACTTCAGATAATAATATAGCAGGTGCAGGGCGCAGGGCCTACCTTTAATTTTATTGAGCTGTGACCATAGTTGAGAAGCAAAGCTAGTTATTGATAAGATGTCAGTTTTGAAAATTTCTTTTTCAGTGTTTTTTTGAAATGCTAAGACCCAAGGATATTTTGCATTAAAAAAAAAACGATTAAATTAAAGATGTTTTATGGAAATTTTGATTTTACTACGGAGTACAACAATGAATATAAGCCAAAGCGGATCAAAAAGTGAGAAATATGCGGATGTATTTTTTTCCCAGCAAAATAAGTATATTTATTTTGTTATTGAAAACCACAAGTATAAACATTAATTTTGACAAATATTTTACCCATAGTACTGTGTTCCGAAAGGGGTAGGCCTCATTTATTTATTAAGTAGATATTTAGGTATTCATTTATTTATTAGAGACACTAACAGAACACTGAAGTACTGAAGAACACAAACAAAAAGTCATTAAAAACCTCCCGTTCTCCAATTAGCAGGCAACTCTCGCATGGCTATTATGCATATTATTTACGTAGGTATATACAATCAACGTCTCATGAGCATTCAAATTAAACCCCAAAAAGACTTTCTTCTTTTTCTTCTTGTGCCCTATCAGGTCTCCCCGACGTTGGCAATCACTTCTTTGAAGACCTCCTATCTCTTGCCAACTTTTGCTACCCGGAACAGCTCCTGCACTCGCCCTATTACGGTCCAATCTCGCACATTACGCAACCAAGATATCTGCCTTCTACCAGGCCCACGGTGTCCATGCATCTATCCTGCCCATCAAAATAAGTCGGAGGATTTCATATTTCCACACGTAGGTAATAATTTATTTATAGGAGTAACCTAGATTACCTTAGCTGCATTTAGGTATAATTGGAAAGTGTTTCGATACGAGTGCTAAATTTTTTTTTTTACCCATCACGTCGTTTCCCGAAGGGGGTAGGCAGAGAGTACGGATTTCCATTCTTTCCTATCCAAAGAAACCTCTTTCGCTTCTTCCAAACGCATAACATTCCGCATACATGCTCTTCTATTCCTTTTGCTCCTGACTTGGCCCTCCTCTAAGACTGAACCGATATGATCGGACATTCGGACCATGTCATTCGAGGTCGACCTCGTCTGCGTGCACCCATTCTTTCAGATTTATATATCCTTTTTGTCATTCTCTCCTCGTTCATTTTCTCTACATGCCCAAACTAATTTATTAACTTTCATTCTATAGTCACTACGCTAACATCCACTCCACATTCCTTTCTCATATTATCATTCCTCACCATCAATAAGTCTCTTTCCGCATATCCTACGCAGTGATCTCATTTCCACAGCATTCATTCCAACTTCCAGATTTTTCGTCCATGTCCATGTTTCACTCCCATACATCATGGATGGTATCAGGATTGCATTGTGCATCAGCTGTTTGTATTTAAGAGATACGTTCTTATTTCTCATTAGAGGTCTTAGTGCACCGCCAACCCTTCTACCAGCCAGTTTCCTTCTTTCAATCTCCTTGTCACACCTTCCATCTCTGCTAAATATACTACCTAGATAAACATACTCATCCACTTGTTACAAGTTCTCACCATTCACATTCACACAACATTGCGTTCTTAAATTTTCTCTTTCAAAAACAAGCACCTTTGTCTTTATTGACATTCATCTTAAGATCATTTATTTCACAATTTTGATACACACGCGTCACAAGTTCTTGCAAATCACGTTCGCTTTCAGCCATCAATACTAAGTCGTCTGCATACATCAGAGCGCATACATTCATCCCATTCAGATCTACACCCACTAGGGATTGCAATCCCGCACCATTTTCAATCCCGCAGGAATTTTGCGGGATTGACAACAATCCCGCGGGATCCCGCGGGATCCGCACGGATAAATAGAACATGGTATGTAATAATCGAATTTTATTGATAATTGCAAAAATTTAATAATTATTATATAAAACACATCACTGTACATAATTGATTAATTACTTTAAAATTTGACTTCTCGTTTATACTTATTTACTATTAAAAAGTCCAAAAACATTACCAATATATTTGGTAGTAAGTTCTTTGATAAATATTTGATAGTGAGTTCTTTGAAATAAATTGTATATACAAAGATGTTAGTATTATAGCCGGCGGAGTAGGTATATTGCCTGAGGCAATTTTTTTAGTCAACTGGTTCCGTCCAATCTGAAACATGCCAGCCCTGGTTTTTTCATGTGAAAAACGATTCAAAACACACAAAGATTTTAAAGCTTTGATAGAACAATAACCCAACCATAACTACGGAAGAGTTCGCCAGATAGCCCATGCTGCATAGACCGAACAAGATAGTACTCTGATGGTGCGACGTCTGGGGAGTAGGGCGGGTGGGGTAAAACCTCCCGACCAAAAGAATTTAGCTGGTCTTTGACCACTTTAGCCACATGGGGCCTTGCGTTGTCGTGCTGAATAAGAATCGACTCATGTCTGCCTGCATATTCTGGTCGTTTTTCTTCAATCGCTGCCTTTAACTTGATTAGTTGTTCCTTGTAGCGCTCTGCTGTAACTGTTTCACCTGCTTTAAGAAGCTCTTTTTCTTCTTCTTCTTTTTGGCTGGCCAGTTCGTGGCTTGTCGTCTGCAGAAAAATCACCATTTGAAAATGCTTGAAACTTGAAACCACTCCCGACATGTTCTAGCAGACAAGGCGTGCTCCCTATAAGCCTCCACAAGCATTTGATGAGCAGCAGCAGCAGTTTTATTGAGGTGGAAACAGAAAAGCAAGGCTTCCCGCAAGTTTTGTTTTGATGGTACAAAGTTTGACATGTCGCAAGCCAAAAATCTCGCCGTTTTGAAGGATTTGAGCGGTTGAAAGTGCCACACGGAGCTTGCGCAGAGCGAGAAACACTAAAACAAAAAAACAGCAGTAAAAAATATTAAGATTACAATTATTTCTTTATTTTTTTAGGACGGCGAGAATTAATTCAACCCCCCATTATTAAGAATATTAATAATTCTAATCTTTATTTAGTTTTCGTTTGTAGTCGATCGCCAACTGTATTTTGTCTAGGCCCACAGATCTGTCTTCTTCTTTATCATATTACCTACTATGCTAATAGTCTTTTTTTTCTTACTTATTAACAATCAATATTACGTAACAAATTTTAAAATAAAAAATAAAAAGTCACTTCTCCTTTTGAAAATATGATCTTAAAAAACAAATAGCATCATCGGTGTTATTTCCCAACTTACTTCTTATGGAACTAAAATGTATCTAGCCAGCGGCCAAAAATGCACTTTCTGACTCCATTTGATATAGTTAATAAAATGTTTTCTTCATTAACATCGTCTGCAACTACAAGTTGTACCATGTAGAGAGTCTTCTTTATGACTCAATGTTAAATGTTTTTCATTTCTTTTAATGAATTTACGGAATTCGATGCTTGCGGATCCGCACTTGCGCTGTTGCGGGATCCCGCATTGCGGGATTGCAATCCCTAACACCCACTGTACTATTTTTTATATCACGCACGCAAAAATCAAAAAATAGATTGAACAGCCAAGGTGACATCACGCATCCATGCTTCACCCCTCTCGTAAGACGGAACTCTTGTGACAGGTGAGTACCTATTCACCTTGACACAAGCAGAACTATCAGAATAAAGGGAAGCAACAGCGCGTATCAGTTGTCTATACACTCCATAAAATGACAAAACCTCCCACAATTTCTTTCGGTCGACTATCATACGCTTTCTCCAAGTCTACGAAAGCACAGAAAAGCTTTTGATGTTTGTTCAATAACTTCTCCGTTACCATTCGCAGAGAGAAAATTTGGTCCGCACATCCTCTTCCATTCATAAAAGCACCCAGACCTTACATTCAGTCACATTCCTCACTCTATCTATTAAGATCCTGCCATAAATTTTGCCTACAGCGCTCAGCAAGCTATAGGTCGACAACTATAATAATACCACTCCTAACAATAAAATCTGTAGGTGCGGAATCAGGGGGACGAAGTAAGGGTAGCCGGAGACGGGCTAAAAAGTCGCTACTGATGCAGGTATACGGCATTTATACATTTTAGCTGGGATACTCGTAATTTAATGTGTACTTAAAGTTACAGGTAAATTCTAAGAAAGTTTATTATGCTCATCTCATTTAGACACCATTTTAACGGGTTAATTTAAAAAAAAACTAGTACCTAGGTTTGTAAAATTTCTAATGGGTTGAAGGTTGGCTCTAAGAAATTGTATGTTCGCTACTCCTCTGTTTGTCATATTCTTCGTAAAAGGTATGTTTTCTTTTAATTTGTTATTATGATGCTGTGATATAAAAATATATAAGGTTGATAACTGTTGATAGAACATTTAAAGAATTCGTTAGGTTGGTACCTACTTAATATGTTTTCTGAATTGGTCTTTTAGAATCTTCTCCATTTATCAATTTCTTTTTATGCTTTGTGTTTATTATAACATATTATTTTATCATGTCAGAGTAGAGAAAAAATAATTAAATCTGTTATATCTACCTAATATTAAAGGGAAGGATCGAAATCGTAGGTATTTATTTTGAAATGTAGATTTACCCGCTGCTACTTTTTGTTTGAGCTACTTTATATTACCTAATATATTGCATAACATGTAAAACGATTAAATTTGCACTACTATTTAATCGTTTGAAGTCGGTACTCATTTTGCTTGTTTGCAGACACCTTTATAAATGATAAAATACAAAAAAGCGTTAAGCCCCAGCCAAGACGTCCCTCCCGTTGCGAAGGCGACGGGAAACTGAAATACCCGCACGTGATTCGTCCTAGCGCTGTCCGCTACCCCCTGTTACCACCAGTCCCCAATGCATTTTTAGTGTATGGAATGGTATTTTTATAGTTGTCGACATATAATGGCTCGATAACTGCCGCAGTCCAGCTTTGACCCCTTCCCCTTATATAATATAGAGGACGTATAACGGCCTTCCTCCAGTCTTCTGGAGTTCGTCCAGTACTCCAACATTGGTTGAAAAGATCTAAGCACCACTGCAGTGTCACTTCACCGCTAAATGTAAAGAAGTGCTAAATTTAAAGAACACTGAACATACCTACATGGGGGCTAAATCGATAGGTATATGGAACTCTTTGGGTATATTGAGGTCTTCTACCTTCTTGCTTCGATCGGTTGATCCACTACTCATATACCTACACCGTGTTTAATTATCACATTATTTTGAACAAAACCATGGTCAAGTCCTCGCATCCTCAGTGCACTATCACTAGGTATACGATAGACCAGTAAATGTCACGTGGGTTTTGACATCGCTTGGTGGGCAACCAAGAATTTTTTAGTATTTTTACCACCTGTTTGAAAGGTGATTGACGGGCGTGTCGGTGTAATCTTCAAATTTGATTAAAACGTCTGCCGTTTATTTACGTTGTAGGATGGTCGTCAGAAAACATCACTGACATACAAGTCTACCTATATTATGCCCTCCAGACAAATGTCAAATTACGCCACCCTTTAATGGTCTACTGAGGCGGTATTTTTTTTTTATCGGCTTACGATGACTTCCCCGAAAATAAATGAATCTTTACGTTAATCGTCGTCGTTTTTTTTTTCATAATTTGGCGGCGATGTTAAAAGATCAAAGTTGTCGTATCAATACGCAGTTTGCCCAGGGGTCACCATTAGTGATAGTGGCTGATCCCAAATATTTGAATATGAATATCCAACTCTGGGATCTGGTAACTGTTGATGACAATCGTTCTATTTAGAAATATTAAGGAAAGTGGCCAAACAGTGTAAAAACATCATTGTTGCAAATAAGGACGTCGCTAAGGGGGGGGGGGGCTGCTGTCCCCTCCTCCTCCTCCCGTAGAGAATAAAAAAATGTAGCCAACTGCAAAGCAACCAAAGTCCTAAGACCGTGTTTTGCCGATAATTCCTAAAAACTATTCATACTCTTGACTATACCTAAAATTCATATTTTTCTCATCTTCCATAATATAGGGTATACGGAGAATAGCCTATGAAGAGGTGAAATTGCCCCCCCCTGGGCCCCGTGCTGACGACGCCCTTGGTTGCAAATAATCATCTCCATAATAATTCAGCTAAAATTGAATTTACCTACTTTTGCAATAGATAGATATCTATAATAAAAAAAATGTGACTCTTGTTGTTCTAACAAACTGCCATCTTTTGAAAAAAGAAGATGAAAGGTTTTTATTTAAACTAGCTGACCGATCGAACTTCGTCCCGCATCATAATCAATAATAATAATAGATGCATTAACAGCTGAGTTGACTCAAGTTTTTATTAAGTTTAAGTAAGTATATCCAGGGCCGTCGCGTGGTTTTTAGGCGCCCAAGGCGAGGCTTTAATCAGCGCCCCCCCCCCCTAAATTTGTTCATTCCTGCTTTGATCTGGGAGGATGATACCCTAGAGGCACTCCATTATCCACCACCTATAGACCTGCCATGTTTCGGGTTGGAAAAACCGGCAGCTATTACATATAAATAACAGCATCACGGACCACTTGCTTTTCGTCGTTGTTTAGGATAGTCAGGCTTGATCATTACCTAGTTATTTGTACAGATTCTAGTCTAACTTCCCAACTAAAACTTTTTATTGCAAACTTGGCATTCGAATGGCATTGCATATGGGTGTTTATTAAACTCATTCAAAATATTGCATTCGTATGGCTTTTCTCCGCTATGAAGTCGCTCGTTCCCTGGATTGGCGACGCCTCTTAGACAAAATTTCCTGTTGCTCGCTCGGTTGCAATGAAAATCAAGGATGAAAATGAAAATAAAATAGTGTTACAGTTTTTTTTTTAAGATTTAAATTAAAAGGTAAAAATAGGTATTGCATTCCTTTGGCTTTTCTCAGCTATGAGTTCGGATGTGAATCACTGGACTGCACTACAAACAAAATAGAATTTTAGGAATAGGAAAGTAGAATTTGTTTTACCCACGGCGCACTGTGGAATATGGTAGAACAGTCGCAAATATTTAATGATTTTTTAGGTACACATTTTCCACATATTTTTTATTGCATTTGATAAAATAAATGTTAACCATTATAATGATATCAAATTTCTACATTTTTAACATTTATTTGTATATAATATAACGAATCAAAGATTCATTACTTGTAGAATCACAACTAAACAAGTATATTTTGTTACATTTCAAATTCAAATATCTTATCTATTGCTAACAACTAATGGTATGTGTTATATATTTTCGAAAACCTTATTTTATATAGATAAATGTTTGTCCAAAAAAAATTTTGTATTTTATTTTTTATAAGTGTTTTCTTAATAATACTGTAAAATCATAAAAAATATCAATTCCATGAGTTTGACGAAGGTTTTCACTTTTACCGACGTCTCCCGACGCGCCGAAATTTATGTTAGATTATAGCCTAGGTATATATCCTTAACATATCAAAAAATTGGCTGCTCGTTTTTGCTCATTTAGAAGTTATGAATAAAAAAAGTACACTCGGTACAAGTAGAGTGTCGCAGATAATCCTATTGCGAAAACCGGTGCTGGCTTTACTAAAATCTATAACTCTTTTATTTTTTAAGATATCGTTTTAGAATTTTGCATAATAATAGCAGAATATTTATTTATTATGATGGTATACATATTTTTAAGTTTTTGTGTACAGTTATTTTTATTAAAATATATGAAAATTGATTTTTTTGTAAATAATAATCATACTCACTTAATAATATATTTACTGAACTTTAATTCGATTTTAAATTAAGTAAAAATAATTTTCATATATAAAAAATAGATAAAATAAACAAAAAAAAAATATAAAAGTGAATATTCTATTCAGGGTGTAACGTGATAAACATTTCAAACAATTAATTTTAATATTACTGAAAAACTACAATGGTAAAAACAAAAGGTATTAATATCCTTTAACCCTTTTATCATGCTTTTACATTACACTTCATGATCAATATATACAATTAAAATAATAATAATAATATTTTTCCACAATTACTTTCTTTATGCTATTATAGAAGATAGGTTTATTTTATACTCTTATTCATGCTCCAGATCCTATAATAACATAATACTATTGGGAATCCATAGGTAGGTAACTTAAAAAATAAAAATAAAAAAAAAGTAGGTACTCTGTATTTACTTTTTTGATCCTGAAGGTCATGAAATCTAATACGCACACGCTTATATTTATATGTCCATCAAAAAGATATGCTTTTAAATAGTTATTGTGAAAAAAATCGAAACAATATATTATTTTAATTTTATTTAATTTATTAATTGTTTACATGGTTCAACGTTTAACCATAAAAATAAGTTTTGTGATAGTCAACCCTGGTTTTAGCAATATGATTTTCTTTGGCACTCTACTATTACTGGGTGTAATTTTATCATTCATAACTTCTAAAAGAGCATAACCGAGCAGCCAATTTTTTGATATGTTAAGGATATATATCTAGGCTATAAATTAACATAAATTTCAACGCGTCGGAAGACGTTGGTAAACGTGAAAACCTTCGACGAACTTGTGGAAGATATTATTTTTAAATAATTTTACAGTATTATTAAGAAAAAACTTACAACAAATAGAATACCAAAAATTTTTATAGCTGATTTATATCTATATAAAATAAGGTTTCCAAAAATATATAACACATATCATTAGTTGTTAGCAATAGATAAGATATTTGAATTTGAAATGTAACAAAATATACTTGCTTAGTTGTGATTCTACAAGTAAAGTATCTTTGATTTTTTATATTATACACCCTGTATAGATCATTTTTATTTTGATTTTTAGTTCATTTTATATGTCTTTTATGTACAAAACTACTTTTACGTACTCTAAAATCGAATTAAAAGTCAATAAACAGACTATTAAGAGAGTATGATTTTTATTTACAAAGTCAGTTTTCAAATGTTTTTAATAAAATAACTGTACATTAAAACTTATTTATTTTCATATCAGCATAATAAACAAACCTTCTGCTTTTGAGAGTAAAAAATTTGAAAAGAATATCTTTACAAATAAAGGAGTTATAGATTTTAGTAGAGCCAGACCCGGTTATTGTCCACAGTGCGGCGGCGCCCCACCCACGCGACGGCCCTGAGTATATAACCATCTACTGGAATCATCGGAACCAGAAAACAATGTTGCTTTCTAATTATTTGTCCGAGTTTAGTTTATATTAATTAAAAATAATGGTGTTGTGTATAGATTGTTTCTGTTTTTGTTATTTCCTTACTTTTTGTATGCCCGAGGTGACTTCTCGAAGCGAATGTGTCAGAAAACATAATTTAATTTAGTGATTCTGGGGTGGGATGAAGTTCGACGGGTCAGCTAGTTACAAAAGTATATTAGTTGGCTTATTAAGAATGTATGGTTATGTACCATAACTTAACTTATGTAGGTATGGAAAAAATAAAACGTGTTAATATTCTTACCCATAGAGGCTAATATTCTTCCTAATATCCACCTTAGAAATATTTGCTCTATGCTTTTAATCATATAGATTCAAGCGAAGTGTTTTGTGTGTTCGCAGGCCATACCGAATGCAGGAGTTGGATGTATCTAATAACTGCATGAATAGTGTTTTGAAGACGGACGACTACTTGGTCCTGAAACCAGAGCAGATAAAGAAGGTAGCAGACAGCTATTGTAAGCCGGAAGGAGTGCAGTATGAGGACGCTGTTGGGGAGGTATAAACGGTGATATTTTCTTATATACCATCAGGTATGGGCAACCTAGACACAACGGGCCATCAAGTGATCCATTTGTTTCTTTAGGGGCATAGGGAGGTAACAAGAGCTTCCCATTGCATGCACTCGATCTTGCGTAATATGGATGGTCATGAGATGGAGTACACCAGCTGCCTGGAAAAAAATCAAGTTTAGTTTTGAAATACAAAAACATCGTCATGCCTAAATGTGTATTTGCCTAGATTGGAGAAAAAACTTACCAATAATTATTGTTCTAATCAATAATCGTGAAATTAACGAATTGAACGTGTATTATTATGAAAATAATTAAATTTCTATTCAACATTTATTTTTCCAGACCTTTTTTATGGTTCACTAGTTTCGTTTTCTTTTGTTTAAAACATGTTGTGTATTTTAGATTAAGAAAAAAGAGCCTACGATCGGGAAGAAATACTTCGAAGATCCCCTGGATAAGGATTATATCGAGTATAGAATAGAGTACAAACCCAAGTCGATATATCAAGTGGATTTTTGTAAAAGAGGTAGGTAAGCTGAACAACAATCCCCGAGTATTTTTATTATATTTATACGAACATACGTAGGCAAGTAACTTTTTATCTTCTTTAGACACATACTTTATTAAATAATGGCAGTCTTCACAGAACACGGCAGAAATCGTGAGTCCTCTTCCATTTAAAACAGAACTCCGAGATGTCAGGCACATGAGATGAGATCAATCAGATAGGGAAAATGATCTCACTTCAACCCCCTTCCCCTTCCTGGGTAGTGAGTACGTAACTTTTGCTATAGCACGACTAACCACACTTCAATCTAACTACTCATAACCACGACTTAACTACATTAGTAGTTAGCGCGAGTACGTAACGCGATAACGCAATGTAGTTAAGTTTTAAGCCGGAAATAGTAAGGTTTGCCAACATCTAACACAAAAAAAATGTTTTTTTCATTGTATTTTTCAATGAAGAAACTTGTGGCGGCCATCATTATTTGACATTTTTCATCAAATATAATATAAAAACAGTTATGATTTGTGGAATTTTAATAATTTTAAGAAGTAAATACACTTGATGTTTTCTGATACTCTTTGAATACTCTTTTATTTTCCCTATAGATTTTTTATCTTAATTATTATTTGTATGTCTTAATTGTTTGTAAAATATTTGCTTGCGAGAAATAAAGAAAGATTTTATTTTTATTTATTTATTTTTTAATAATTTCCATACAAATGTTCAAAATCATGTATTGTTTTCCCTTTCGTCTGCTAATTTTTCTACAAACTTGAGTTGTTCCAATAGGCTGACATAAAAAAATATCTTGTCGATAACAAATCCCAATTAAAAAAAATATTAACCTAGTTTTATATGTATTACGGTATTACTATTTTATTATATAATATTTAATTTGGGAAATAAAATAAAAAATAAAATTAATAAAAGTAGTAATGCATTCTTATTTCCAATAAATTAATTATTTAAAACAAACGATACAAAAATAATAACAAAGCGCGCAACTTTGACAGCTCTAAACCACATATAAACTGCCTAACTACTGCTAACTACACTGGAACGCGACCCGACAGATGCTGTTATAATAACCACGCTGAAACACACATCTAACTACATTTGTAGTTAAGTCGGACGTTACGTACTCGCGCTAACTACACTAGGAAGTAGTTAGTTGTGCTATAGCCCTTACGTACTCGGATATTGTATACCAATGAATAGCATTTAGCAATATTTTTGTTTTGTGTAGGTTTTTGTTACAGCAGAAATATTGTGGACAAAATTGACTTCGGGGTGAAGTTAGACGAAACTCATCCCTTACCTGACACCTCCACGCAAGATGCGCACAGAGACCCCGCCTCCATCGCCTTGCGAGGAATAGAGCCGACCAAGTCGCTTAGACCGATTATTGATAATACTCTTAAAAGTACGTATGTTGTAGCATTTATAGTTCACAATGTGGGGGTAACGGAAAACAATAACCCCTGAAAATGAGTTATATGATTTAAAACTTCTTCGGCCATATAATTTACCGCCGATGCATTGAAGGACCAACTGAACTACCACCTTGTCTTCTGTAGTCCTTAACACTTTGTCACAGACGACATCGCCACCTATAAGAACCGCTTCGTATAATCTCTTCTAATCCTCTGGATTAGTCTACTGCGTCTTTTGTCGCCCCATGACTAAGAAATGTTATGTGTTCTGTGAGCTTCCTCGAACATGGCCCAGCCATAGCAGGCGATGGCAGTTTACGGTGGCAACATGCAGTTGACCTGTCAAGTAGGTACCCATCTTTTGGTCATGTCTAATACAAAGACTAGGAGTTGGTATAACTTTGAGTAGATGTAAAATTGTACTCAGATACCCGGCGGCGGCGTACTCTACTACGCTAGAAAAAGTAATGATATGATCGACGCGATAAACACAAAGGATAAAAACTTTTCTTCTTCTTTCTTCTTATATTTCTTCGTATTAGCACAGCCGGGTACCCGCTTGTTATTATTAAAATTTGATGGAAATTTACATGTTTTGGATGGTTTATAGAAAAAACTGAAGAAATATTGGGAACAACCTGCGGAGAAACGACGTACAAGATGAGCCACAGCATGCTGGGACGAGCCATCCTGGAGTATAAGCCCTACGGTGAACCCCGGAACGCTCCTGAATGTAACAGATGGGGGCATCCTGTCTACGGGGGATATGTCTACAATATCAGACAGTGATTCTCAACATCACTGATCCTTGAAACTTCCTATCAAGAGAAAGATATATACCTACCTATTATAATAAACCTACTTATTATGTACGCAACTTATAAATTTCTAGTGCAATACCTATAATGTCTTTGATTTTATTTTAATGAATAACTGATAAGTTTTCTTAGCATTTTGTATTAACTTGCACTTGTGAAAAATTATCTTGAACAAAAATGACAGTTTGTGGGGAAAACAAAATGGATGATGTGGAGTGAGAGGGTGAGTCGAATATCCAAGTTATTACGTCGTCACTTGATTGTCAGTGTCAAAATCTTGGTTCATATTTGTCTCATTTGAACATGTGTTGCTGTTGTACTTTAAAAATAGCAATCTACGTGTATTAACGTAGTGAAATTTCGTTAAAATGATTGAAAAAAAACTACCCTCCAGTGTCACACCTGTCAAAATGGAGGGATATCGCTTCATTTGGACGGATGGTGTGATCGTGAATGGGAAAATTGTTTTGGATGTCGTCCAATGGACATCCATTTGGAGTGATTGTGAATGGGGCGCTTTAAGTGGGTGTCAATGTTTGCAAAGAAATGATTCATCGGATTTTTTAAGAATAACTGCAATCCGCAATGATTTTGCTTTTGGGTAGATTTATTATCTGATCTATTATCTAATAGTGTTATGAAACTTTTGAATATTTCGCCGCAATTCACATTTTGGAAATCGCTGTTTTTGACAGAGGATTATCTTGTAATGCATTGCAAGCCGTGGTAAAAAATGCATAGGTAGGTAGGTACCACTATAGGACAACTCAAGTTATTACAATTTTGAAATTTTTGCAAAAAGAATGTAATTAAAAAACATTTCAAGTGTTTTTTGTATACAGTGACATCGGTGACATTTAAATCGTCATGGACGATTGACATTATATCAAAATTATTCGTGCTGACACCACCGTGATTTGCAAATTTTGAGTATAAACACGGGAAATTTGTAGTAGCAGGTCCATGGCGCAGTTTCAGACGATATATAGACAAGACTATCTCCTCCCCGTGTGCACTGCTGAATACACAGATTGCAGGTAAGTGCCTAATAGTAAAAAGCTTGCTTCAGTTCTTTTTCTTCAACAAATTTAATATTTTGTGACATCCTAAACTCTAGGAAGAGTAGTGTGGTATCAGTCAACTGTTTTCGTACGTACAGCGTATTGAGGGTCGTGGGTTCGAATCCCGATGCCGACCATTTCCACTTTCACAAGACAACATATTTATACATTCATTGAGTAGTAGGTATTTAACAGTACAAGAGATGAATCTCCCCACTAGGTGTATCCTGTTTCGTATAATAGTTACAAATATGTCAAAAACAAGTACCTGCAGCCCGATTCACGGAAAAGTTTAAGTCTAAGTTTAGTTCGAAGTTCGAACGAAGTTCGATTGAGGAAAACTTGCGGTTTAATGACAGCCCGCGGTAATTTGACTAGAAGGTTGATTTGTTCGTCTATAAAGTAATTGAACGTTTATTTTGATATTGAGATCGATAATAATTAAATGCACGCGAGATAGACATTAAAATTGTTAATGGGCAGGAATGTTTTGACTGTAGCTAGAGCCGTGGCATATTTTTCGCGTAGTAAAATTCTGTCCTATGTTGAGTCTCTGCCGGAAGTACGTTTAGGTATTTAGAGTCGAGCGGTAGATAGTTAAAAGATAGCTTTCAGCCCCTGTAGTCTGTACACCATCAGGAACCTTTTTCAGTTGTATATATACACTATATCTGATAGCCGAATTTCGGCCCCCTTTTTGGTACCTGTTCGAGGCGTGAGGTCGCATCGAAACTGGGCCAGTCTCGGACCTTCGGAGTTTTATTTTTGCCTGAATTTTGGCAAGAAGGTTCGTTTGACATGGAAGGCCCTCTTTCGGTGGCTAATTCCTCCCGTAGACCTCGATCATGCTTATCACCCTTTGTGTGATTGACTGACCTTTGTGTGACTAACTGACCTTTGTGTACTTTAAGCGTGGGTTGTATGAGAGAATCAAAAATATTCCTCAAGAAATTCCAAACGTTTTGATTTGTAGTTGAAGCTTTTTTTAGGTTTCTGTTTGCTCTCTTTAATAAGTAAGGAGTATGTATACCTACCCTTTTTTCAGAAACTATTGGAGTGTACCGCCCCCACCATGGGATACTGTAGTAGTCAATCCTGGATATGAACCAAAAGTGCAGAAAGATCGCCCCAAACGATTTCCGGTTCATGTCGAACCACCAGCAAAATGTCCCATGTGTCATCCGCACATAAGGAAGTTTGATAGATCAGTTACAAAAGGGTTCAAACCAGTGGAGCCGGAACCACCTTCTTTCAAATTTGGTAAATGCTTTTAATTTTTTTCATTTCATTTAGTGTCCTCGATTGCAAGAAATTAATAGATAATAATTGTTAAATTTGTAGTGCTAGGAAAGAAAAGACCCAAATCCTTCAGAGTACCAAGAACCGAGTATTACGACACAATCCATAAGTTTGGTAGAAAAGTCATGTTGGGCAAAGTCCCCAAAGAAATAAAAAGAAAATTCTTTGGAAGACCAAAAACCAAGTTCGTGTTTTGATCAAGCATTCTTGCAGCGCTGTTGGTTGGTATTTAAAAACAGACGATATTATATACTTGATATACACCGATATACAAACCGATATTTTTTCCATACAATAAACACATGGATATTATTTGATTTTGAGTTTTTTTTTCTCTGAAATCATTATCTCAATTTTGCTAGTATGAATATTTCTTTGTGACATAATAATGTCGTCTTCAATCATTAACGCTGCGTTTACACGTTAACGCGTTTTGTCGGATCTAATATTTTTTATCGTACACGACAGAATCGAATGCTGTCAGAAAAAACCGAATCTTCGCTCGTGCGATCGCATGTATTAAATTAATTGCTACTGCCACTGAAATCGTACTTGGTTTTTTGTAGTGTGTCGGATCCGATTCCAGTCGCAACATTGTCACGTTTTGCCCGTATCGGTTATTTGTCGGATCTTAAAACCGAATGCACGTGTGAACTCATATATCCAATCCAAACTCCCTTTACACCCCACTTAGGGGCAAGGGAGGCAACAAGAGCTCTCCACTGCGCTCTATCTTGCGCAATGTTTATGACCTCTTCCCACACCATGTCCAGATTCCTCAGATCTGCTTCGAAGGAGCGGAACACAGTATGAGAGGGTCTTCCTCGTCTTTTGGGACCCTGATGGGAGGAAGAACAGCACTCTCCTCGGCCAACTGTCATTCGTCATCCTTAACACATGTCCCAGCCAAGTCCATCTCCTCCCCATAATGGTAGAAGTGATGGGCTCACGCTGGGCCCTCCACACCGTGAGCTCATATATTGTGAGTTAAATCGATCCTGCAAAAATTAGATCCGACTTGTCTCCGTGTGAACGCAACGTAATTTATTGTTCGATTTTTAGAGATATTTTGTTCAAATTCGAACAACTACGGTCTTTCGACCATCTTCTACTGGAGTTTCGAAGACTGTCTCAAGCTAGAAACACACAATTGTGTTTCAGTGTGTTTGTGGAGTGCCAGAATCATTACCTACTGGTTTCGTATATTATATTGTGGAGCGGTGTTTAATGGCTCGTATATATACTTACATGTTTCTGGCACATCACTTCTAAGATTGGTGCATGTGATTACTTTAAAAGTCTACCTACTAATTGAAAAGGTTTCCTGCATTCCATCAATCAAATTAAACTATTTTGGAATCGAAAATTCTGTGTGTGCATCAAATATGATTTGGTAGTTTATAAAAAATGTTTTAGATTTAGATCTATCCCCGTAATGGCCTCAAGTATCTATTAACATTCAGTAAGGGTGTAAAGGAATTTATTTTGTCAATGGAATTACACGCGTAATGCATGTAGTCAATCATATAATATTATTATATGATATAAGATGACCGTTGGTAATAATTAATTTTCTTCAAAGCTCTTACCACAATCAATAAAAACACGCTAAATAATTTTTGTATTTTGATGCATTTATTTGGTGACTAGGGTAGACTAGATACAGTTACTTGCTTTGACACTTCAAAAATAATTACAGTAAAAATAGGACAATTGTATTATTACCATAATAAAAATGTAGGTACACAGTTGACACCGTATATAACAAAAATAATGTTGTGGGGTTTAAATTGTTGCTTTTTAGGTATTATATTGTTTTAGATATAGGTGTGGTTTCCTTTCCAAGATTTTTGGATCTTGTATTTTAAAACCACTCTTCGGATTTCCATCATTTATAAAACGAAAATAGGTCAATCATTTTTCTCTTTGATTTATAAATAAATAATGTAGAAATCTAGCAAACTAATATTTTAGAACAAATTTTATTTATAAAACCAATAAGTAACAATCTGGAAATACATAATTGTCATATCCGGGTTTGAGATTGGGAAACATTACTGAAATAACAGATTACATTATTTACATATTTGGCTATGACCTCCCTTGAATTGTAACAGGTCATCATTAACTATTGTAACTTTGGATATTGATGTAAAAATAGATATTTAAACTTTATTCAAACTGTGAACGTGATGTTGAATTTATTCGTGAAATAAGCAGCTTATTTGCCATCAGCAGGAACAAAGTTAAACGTCGTTTTAGGTTTAGGTAATACAAAATTTGTTTTACTCCGCAGTAATTTTGCATCAATTGTGAGTTTGTGGATACTCATTCAATATCCTTTATGCTTATTGACATATTATCTTATTGTATTCAAAATCACTTATGTGCGGTTGGGGGTGTAAATAAAAATAAAAAAAAAAGATTAACGAAATGCAATAATGAAAATGACATCCGAAAATAATAAGCATACAAAAAACAATGAATTAAGTAGACCTTTCTAATTAAATGAATCAGATCTTAATAGAAAATTCATTTTTTAATGATACATGTAAAAATTTATGTCAGTCTTATCTAAAATATTCTTAATTTAAGATTGCCATATTTATCACACCTTCCACATGTTTTATAGGTATATTTAATATTTACAAGAGGTAACCATCATAGCTGGATTCATGAGAAAACAAGAGACATAGTTACAATTACATCGTTCGTTTACGTGTTGGAACGTTGGAAGGTAGCTAGAATATTATTTACTTATTTCAAAATAAAAAAATATACTTAGTCGAATCATCTAGATATGAAATTTTATACAAAATAAAATTAATAAAAACAATTACAAATAATATTTAGTAAAATATTTTTAAAGTAGGTAAGACAATATAACAAATCTATAAGAATATCATAATTAAACCATATTACAAATATACCTAGTAAAAATATTTACAAAAATATCAATATACAAATCGCTTACTAATAGTATAAGTAACTTAAACATGGAAAGATCGTAATAATATATGAAGTAAAAAAATTGTTTTCAGAGAATGAAGCAACAGAACATTGTGGTAGCAGGAAGAAACATTTCTCATTCACGCGTTAGTCTCAGTTTAAAGCAGTCACACGGGCACGTCTATGAAACATTATATCTCGAAAAATTGAATAAAATAAACCTTTTCGGAGTTGCGGGGAATTATTTATGCTTGGTGTGAACACTCGAAATTATTTCTCTCCTTTTGTAAATCATCGACGATCCTACTGAACTGGTATCGGGCGCAGGTGTTGTAGAATCCAGGGTCTCAGCGTCCGGTATATGCCTTGTCTGATGTCGTGAATCTGTGTATCTCCTCTTTGTATATTTCTTTTTGTCATCTGCACTACTTTGTGAGGTCTCTTTTTGTGAGGAAATTTTCGATTGTTCCACCGCTTTAGAAGTATTTAGTAATTTTTCAAAATCGGCCGTTTTTGATCTCAAAACGGCTCCACCAATGCTTGATATACTTGGAGTGTATTTAGTTTCTCTATCCGGAACTCTAATAGCTGGCCCTCCTATATCAGCGGGCCTCCTTTGGCCTTGTCCCGCTGCTGAGGCGGCCACGCTCGACGCGCTATAACTCTTAGGAAGTTCAATCATCGTTGTTTTTGTTTTGTGGGCTAAATTGCTTTGCATTTGGTAAGAAATTTCTTTTTTACAAGATTCAATTTGCTTCTTTTGTTGAAGTTCTCCCATTGAAGTGATCGTCACCTTCTGTAGTATTGGAGCATCCTTTGCTGTTTGCTTAGGGGTGACGGGTTTGACGGGAACAGACATTCTCGCTGTGAAGTGTTCGTAGTCTCCCGTGCTGGTGGGACTGGTGGGGCTGGTTGGTGGTGTGGAGGCCCAGGATGGAGGAGAAGAAAACAATCCTCCGTCCCCGGCTGAACTGCTGCACGGAGTGATGTTTCTTGGAGGACTTGAGAAGGTGGCGGAAGAGCCTACGGCAGAATCGTATCCTGCGGGCGCGCTGCTGCCGACGTGGGATAGAGAGAGTGTGCCCGTTATGGGCTGAGAAGCCACCGAGCTGTCGCTCCCACTGATTGATCTAAAATTATACACAATAATATTATTTGTAAGGTTTATGTGTGAACCAAAGAAAACATAACAATTTTTTTTAATTACCGTTGTCTTCTGCGTGGAGGAGCACACGGCTGCCCGGTTCCTCCTTCTTCGATGTATGGAATATCCAAGTCCTCGGCGGCCAACGAGAGTGGCAACCTTAAGGAAGCTGTTATTACAGGGGTTTCACTTGATGAAGAATACCGCCTTTGATTATAGCCCTGAAAACACAATATCGGCACTATGAAGGATTGTGTGGTAGTTCTGATGATGGCAAATTATTTTCAAATAAAAATTCTGAACTCGAAATTATAAAAATGTACCTATACTTATTATTATGCATACTTACATCGTTACTATCACTAGCACTTTCTATTGAATCGGATCTTTTGTTTATCCTGGGAGAACTGGTCTGAGTTGAACTGGTTTGTTCCTCCTGAGATAGACTTTGATTTCCTTGGAATCTTGAATGAAAGAGAAAGTTAATTATTTCTTCTTACCTTGGAAATGAATAGGAGGAGGATGTTATCTGATGCTTTTTACCTTGTAATTATGGTCATCGTAGATGAGACAGAACTGCTATTTTGTTTCTGCTCTTCCCTCCATCTCTTTTTACTGCTGCTTCTTGCTTCTCGGCTTACCCTCTCTCGATCTCTTTGCCTAAAAACAAACATTTCCTTTTTTTACCTAAACTTTTTGAAGTTAGAGAATATGTCATATTTTTCTCTAATAAAGTATGATGTACCTATGGTATTTGTTAAATAAATTAAAATAAAATAAAGACCTCAAGCCCATCCCAATGTTGGGACCGCCTGTCGCGGCAGTCTGGTGCAGGCACTCTTCTCGAGTCCACATTTTTCTCTGAGAGGGAGGACTACCTTGACTGTCACTGTCCGCTGTGGTTCCTTGCACCCCTTCTGTCAATCTGAAAAAAAAAGATAATTTCGGTATTAAATCCACCATCATTAAAAAGCTATTCCTAACTAGCGTCGAAAGTAAGATAATAGAAACAAAAATGTTTAATTATGAAAAAGTTCTTTCATGACTTACTCTTGATTTCTCATTGAGATAGCCAACAGCCTCCCAAGTAGAAGATCCAACTTGTCCGGTTGTGTTGCCGCCAACTGAAGGCAGGCCTCGTGGCGCAACTCCCTATCCACCGCGAACATATTATCGTTTTGATCCAACAGGCATCTCACCACGTTTATGACATCTATTCGTTCTTCAGCTCTTTCAGCACTGAAATAAAACAGTCATATGGAGTACTTGAGGTTGGATGTCAGAGATTGCTTCGGCAATAATCCCGCCATTGTCCACTATTTTTATACACTGTTATTTTTGTACACTAATTTGTAATTTGTGCATAAAGAATTAAATAAATACCTACTAAACATTGACAATGATAGGTAAACCTTAAAAAAAGTTTGCAGGTAGGTTCATATTATATTAAAAGTAACTTTCTTCATTTACATCTCTCTGCATCATGTTAGAAGGGAGACTTACAATTTGTTTCAAAGCTTGAGCCCATTCTGAATTTGTAGTAGTGATTCCTTTTGTGAACATTTATTTTTATTTTTATGAGATGGTTTTTTTTTCTATTCGTAAGGTGCTAGAATGAACACCTGATAGGAACAAACGTAGATTACCCTTGTGAATCATAAGTTACTATTATTATTATATAAAAAAACCTTATGATCATGTTTACCTTATTTCTTTGCCTGCACTCCCTTGCTTAACACAATGTAAAATATTTGGAGCAAATACGGTTGCCAAATTGTTACTGTCCATTTTGTTTCCAGTTAAATATTCTCCTAAAACAAAACCACAAAAGAAAATGACAGATTAAGTAATCTGTAATATGTACATATCATTATGGTTGCATTTGCAATAAAAAAAAATTAAAAGAAATAAACTAAATTCTTTACAAAATCTTAATGAAAATAAATGTGAGAATATGAGATTTGTTCGACAACACAACGGACCTGAGCTATCTTGAATGTCATCCGCATTATTGGCTACTTCTCGTAGAAATGCAAAAAGCGCCCTGAGGGTGTCCTGATGGGCGGAAGGTAGTAGTAATATTAACAGCTGTAAGGCTTCGTGTTGTAGTTTCCTGTTTCTAATTTCTGAAAGAGAAATTTGGAGGGTGTCCAATCTTATGATTAAAGCCTTTAACATAACATGCTTATACGCGTTAAAATACGGCCAGTAAATACCATATTATGTCGTATACTAACTTTGTGTTTGAAGGAATGCGTGATAAAGATCCCTGCATAATAAAGGATCTGGTAAGTCTCTGAGAAATTCTTTTAAAAGCGTCGCTACGTCATGAGGACAAGTGTCAGATTCCATTGGTGTTTCTTTTCCACAGTCCCACTCTTCTCGAAGCTTAAATCATAATATAAATCATATTTTTTCAAAATAAAATTTCTATTTCTATGCTGGTAATTCAGTCTGTTAAATATTTTAATCAGCTAACCTGTCGAACTCTTTTTTTAGATGTCGATACCCTAAAGAGGCCCAACGTTCTAAGACCGTGTCTCCTCAAATGTTCTAAACAGCACACCACTATTGCCGGTACTCTTCCTAAGCCTCTTCCGCAGATGTCCTCGTGCGATTCCAACTCGGACTCTGAACTAGCCAGACGGTCTCTTGATGCAAGGCTTTCACAAGAACCACTCTACAGAAAAGATAAATAAATGGATTAACGATGTACGTTACAAAATCATAGTATATCTAGTTAGTTGCAATTATTGAAGTTATGGTTTTTCAGCTAGTACCCAAAGTTGCACAAGGAATTAAAATAACACTCTATGAACAAACACATTCGAAAGTCGAGTTCTATTTTCTTATCAAGGGTTCATCATTTTTGGAAAGGCTTTTGCGACCCGAAGGATGAATTCGTCAACTCATCACACAGTTCGTCGATTGAACGGGTTAATTTTAAAAGGTATTTTAATAATGAAGTGGTTGGTAGACTGGCGGTTACGACGTCGGCTTTCGCTGACCATCTTCCTCTTTCACGCAACAAGCTTTAAGCTGTTGTCGCAAAAATTGTGATTTTAGTAATTTTTCAATCCATTTTCCGGCGTTATCTACTGTCGGATTTCGATGAAAAAAATATATAACATAAATTAGACTTTAATGAAGGCGGCCTCTGAGCCGTTTTTTGATATATAGTATAGTTTCTAGTAAAAAAATAAAAATAGTAAATGTCGTTTTTCATCGTTTTTTTTTAATATTCCAACTGATGTATACGTCGGAATGAAATGATTATTTTTTTGTCTTAAAGAGCATTAAAAAATCTACAAGATTATAGAACGAAATGCTAATATTTATTTCCTGCTTAGCGTATAATCCCAAAAAACCTCTATTTCACAAAAACGCTCTATATCGAAAAATTCTATCGGCTTTAAGGTGCATGCGATAATGACACTTAAAAGCACGGGAATTACCTACAAAGAACGCGCTGGTTTTCGCTGTGTCAATGTTCAGTCGCCCAAAATCTTTTGGGTTGAGATGACGTATGATCTGCGCCAGTTCAATTGACGTTTTGTATTTTTTATATTTTGACGAAATTACGTATATTACAGAGAACGGCAAACATTGGTTTTTTAATTTATTATTTATACTAGCTTATACCCGTCTTCTTTTACGTTTTTGATTCCGATTGTCAGGCTTGATCGGTAGGTAATTAAACAGGTTCTAGTAAAACTTCCCATTGCTTAACAGACCTCTATAACTGACATAGAAAAAGAAGAATGACACTTTTACAATTTTTGTTTTACCGACCTCATAATATTATACGAACCTACCGACATAATTTGCAAGTTTTCATAGAGAGAGCTCTGAGGTTTGAATCTTAGCTACATTCCCTACACCCTCTAATGTGTGATAATTAATTAGGCATTACACCCATAGAGGGCGATTTGTGCTATAAGTATAAAAGTCGCTGTCAAACTTCAAAACGGAGGAATCATTTTGCAATTTTTTTCATTAAATCTTTATTTATTGAGAATAATAAAGATTTGAATAACATTTATATGTATAACAAATCAATCTACAATTATTTTATTACATTTTTATACCGTTATACCAAGATTCCATTCAACGTGAGTAATTTTGTTTCCAAAAGATGGCTTACTGTCTTTTTGAAAAATTTGTATGAAGATCCTAAAAAAACAGAGTTTTTTAAATAGCTCTAAATATATTTAAATGCAGCAAATTGTATTTAAGAACCTTCTCCAGCATTTTGTACGGCTCTGGGCATATTAATATCTGATGTAGCATTTGTATTTTGAGCGTGATGTTCCCATATATGATAGAAAGTAGACAAACATTTCTGAATTATTATGTAGAAAGCAATTAATTCTATCATCGCTGTTTGGTGATTTTAAAGTTTTTATTGTTGAATTAGGTATAGGTAATATTATGTTTACATTGCATACCTGTTATTAATTTTTTCTTCTAAATTATTATCATTTAGTATTACTACGAGTAGGTAGTATTATATGTTTTTGTTGTTGGATTTATTTATATTATATAACTAGTTTTCCCCACAGACGTTGTCCTGTATTCCTTAATATATGAACATTGATTTCTAATTTGTAATTTATAAAAACAAATATTAATATATTAATTTTTTTTTTCTGAAAACTTGAAAGAAATTCTATTAAAAATCTACGTCCAATGTTTTGACACTCTATGGTTGTCAAGTAAATAAAAATTGTGTTGTTTTGGATTTTTTTTACAGATAGCGTTGTTTGTCAGTAAATCCGTTCCATACTAATTTTTATATTTTATTTTCTATCCCATTTATGTTTTATTAGTTATTCTGTTATCCGGAGCGGAGAAGAATCTAATAAACCAAGCATCATAAAGATCTGTTCAGCCGTTAAGCGTTCACAATAACCCGACTTCCTTTTATATTATCGATTATTGTAAACAATGTTTGGCGCAAAGGGTTTAACTGATGCTAAACAGTGCCATTTTTAACAATAAAAAATCATTACTAATGTTCGATTTTTAAATGGAACAAACCACTATGGGCTTACGACAGTCTAAAACTAGCTGACCCATCGAACTTCGTCTAGCCTTAATAAAGTCAATGAAATTTTGCTGGGTCACATAAGATAGCTAACATACCTGGCTACTCATTGTGAAAAAATCAAAAGTTATGTGGTTATAATATTATTTTATTTTTTTTTATTTTATTTATCAACTCTCGTCCCTAGGCTTCTTCAGAGCACTTGGAGTCGTCAAAATTTGTACATTTTTTAAAATATTTGATATAAAAGTGATATAAAACACAAAAGGAAGCAAAATAGACACAAAACAAAATCAAATGACAAAACAAAGCAATGAATTAAAAGCAAAACAGAATCAAAATCAATCGGCGAGGCTGAAAAGGTGTAAAGGGCCCCTTTAGCCTTCTGTCAGCAAATGGGTCATATGGAGGACAGGCAGGAGAAGCAGCCATACAGATTCTCAGTAGCCATGCGAGGTGCATTTAAAGAAGATGATACATAGACAAAAAAAAAAAAAAACAAACACCAACAATAGCAATAATTTAGGAAAGAATTATCTGAGAATCTGATTCCCTGCTGAATGAGATATTCTCATTCAGCATGTCGTCAACAGAGTAAAAGGCTTTTCCAACGAGATACTCTCTTATTATCCTCTTAAATGTGTGATCATTTAATGATCTCACTTCGTTAGGTAATTTATTATAAAGTTTTACACTTATACACAGAAAACTCTTAGTTATTCTAGACAACCTGTGCTTTATTGGTCTAATGTTTTGACCGTTTCTTGTATTATAATTGTGACAATCTGAATTTAGTGAGGTATTGTGTACATTGCTACGAGCGAATTGCAGGCATTCCCAAATAAATTCACAGGGTTGAGTCAGTATTCCCAATGTCCTAAAGGACTCTCTGCAAGAGTCTCTTTGATTAAGATTAGCTATTGCTCGTATTGCCCTTTTCTGTAATATAAATATTCTATTCGAATCAGCGCTCTTTCCCCAGACTATTATCCCATATGTCATAATACTGTGGAAATAGGCAAAGTATGTACACCTCGCAGCCTGTATTCCACATATTTCTTTAATTTTTTTAACTGCATATACGGCTGTACTTAGTTTCTTGCTAGCGCTTTCAATATGTTGCTTCCATTGCAACTTCTCGTCAACTTCTATTCCGAGGAATTTAGAATACGAGACCTTTTTTACAGATTTTTCTTCCAACAGTTTAACAACTTCATCCTCTTCCGACCGTTTAAGGGAGAAATGGAGAGCACTCGTTTTCGTCATATTTAAAAGAAGATTATTGTTTTTGAACCATGTATTGATTCTGCCCAGTTGTGAAGCAATGTTCACATTAGTAATATTATAATCTTGAGATTCTTTTATCAACAGGGATGTATCGTCAGCATACATAACAATTTCATTTTCATTTGATAAAATATAGGGCAAGTCATTTATATATAAAAGGAATAGGAGTGGTCCTAATATAGATCCTTGTGGAACTCCACATTTGACATAGCTCTGTTCCGATCTTAGTCCTTTAATTTCCGTAATTTGTTTTCTATCTCTAAGGTAGGATCTGAAAAAGTTGCCCTCCGTACCTCCGATGCCGTAACGCTCAAGTTTGTCAATTAAAATATTATGGTCAACGCAATCAAATGCTTTCGTCAAGTCACATAGTATACCATAGTAGCTACTACCTTCATCAAATGAGTTCAGAATTGTTTTGACCAAAGAAATAATACCATCCTTGGTCCCTTTCCCTTTCTGAAAACCAAACTGTTTTTCACTTAAGATATTGTGAGTCGCGAGATATTCTGCAAGTTGGTTTGCTACGATCTTTTCAAGGATTTTACTGAACGCCGGTAAAATTGATATCGGTCTGTAGCTACTAGGGTCGTCAGAATTTCCTTTTTTAAATATAGGAATCACTTTAGCGTACTTCATCAGATCCGGAAAGACACCCCTCTCCAAACACAAATTAAATATTTTTGTCAAACATGGAGCCAAGTCGTCAATGAGTGGACGTATAAGGAGAGGTGATATGCCCCAGACATCTTGTGAAGCCTTAGGCCTAATCGACCGACGAAATAGAGAGCTAATTTCGTCTTGTTTTATGATTTTGAACCTAAAGAGGGCATCAGTTCTGAAGCATTCCTTCAAAAACTCTATAGCATTCCCACGGTTGGCATGCATATCTCTCGAGATACTTTCACCGATATTTGCAAAAAACAAATTAAAACGATTGGCAGTTTGGGTATTACTATCTTTAGTATCAGGGGATTCATCATTAAGTGATGATCGTCCTGTTTCTGATCTTATTATCTTCCAGGCTGTTCTAATTTTATTAGTAGACTGGTTTATTTTATGTAAATAATATAAGCCCTTTGCCTCTTTGCAGACATTTTTGAAAATTTTGCTGTACAAGGAGACATGTTTGTGAAAATCTACGTCACTTGAATTGTTTTTTAAGCTTATATAGCTTGAATAAATGCCTTCTAGATATTTTGATGCCCTCAGTAGCCCAATCGTTAAAGGTCGATGATGGCTTGCACCTCGCATGGCTTATAGGTAAAAAGTTATTCATACTTAACATAAAATTATTAAAAAAGTCCGAGTACACTGAATTAGGGTCAAGAGTAGTATGGTCGTTACAGTTTTCGTTCAAAAAAACATCATTCGCGTAGTGTTTTAGACATCTGCCCAGCTCACCCAGAGATTCGGCCGTTACACACCTCTTTTGTGTTTTCCTTTTGCAGATATTTTGTTCTCGAATCGAGTTAAAGTTATATTTAATTTTTAAAATTTGTGCAGAGTGATCCGATCTAATTAGATTATCTATTTCCACATCGGTCACCACCATATCAGTGAAAATATTATCGATGCATTTCTCTGAACAGGGAGTGATTCTCGTGGCTGAGAATATGTAACGGCCGAGACCAAAGCTGCCAAACAGATCAATCAAGCCCTGCACGTCTCTTGTATCTGAATCAAAATCTACATTAAAATCGCCACATGCTACAATGAATTTAGAATTATTTTGCGTTAATTTTGACAGAACAGTTTCAAGCGTTTCTAAAAAGATGTAAAACTGCCCGATATATAATTTTTGTGTTTTATATTTTCTATGATTTCATAAATCCTTATATATGGGTGTGCTGCATAATTCTTTTAAAGTTGCTTGTAAAATTGATATTTTTTTCATATATTTTTTATATTATTTTTTTTGCATTTTATATCTTGTATTTAGGAACATATTTTATTCATAATTTTACTCTTTTATTTTATTGACTGACTTACTAATTTTATTTCTGATATTTTCAGTTTTTTTTTCTCCTTCTCATCACGTTTATCTTTTCTACTATTGTCTTTAATGATTATAATCTGTGTAATTGTTCCTTTTAATTGTGTCATCTATTATACAGTTGGTGGATTTATAATTTTTATATATATAGGTATATTTTGTTTTTATTAATTTTTTTTCCCGTAATCGCATATATCCTTTTGTGTGGCTGTATTTGTTTGAAGTTTTTTAAAAATTTGTGCTTTTAAAATTTATATATTTTGTTTTTATTTATGATTATTTTTTTTGCAATTTATGTCTAATGCATGGGAACTTATTTTATTCAAGATTTTATATAAATGACTGACTAATTTTATGACTTCGGATATATTAAATTCTGTTTTTCTTTTCGATTAGGTACATTATAGATGCAATATGATTTTACTCTTTTCACTTAGGTACATTATAGATGCAATATGATTTTACTCTTTTCACTTTTCACAATATTTTTATTTATCTTTCTTTTTAATCTGTTACGATGTTCCTTTACTTGAGTGTGTATTGTATCGTTTTCCCTTTATGGTTTTCAAGAAGAAGGCTGTTTCTATGGACACTACTCGACACAGGCTATGCCTAGTGAGGGTGTCCAAGACAGCACTTGAATGTGTTTATTTATCTTAAATGACTTTGATTGTATTGTTTTTCATGTGCCATATTTGTTTGTAATAAAGTATTTTTTTTAATTTTTTTTTAATGCTATGAGAGAGGCAATAACTTTATATGGCTGTGAGTCTTGGCGTTTTAAGGCTGTCTTGAAAACAGATATCTGGGATTATTTTGGGAGTTAGGTTGTATTATAACATAAAGATCGAGTGAGTTCCCCCAAGGTTTAAGGAATCGCTGAGCGCATTGCGGCTGGCGCAAGACAGGCCTGCTTGAAGAGATTTTGTGGCGATAAAGAGAGTAAATAAAACCATCCACACTGTCAACAACAAGAGACTTTGAGATCATCAGGTAATAATTGTTACAAAGTTCACACAGCATTCGCTGTACATGGCAAACTTCCAAGCACACCTAAATTCATATGTTTATTTTTCTAAACCACACGTGTTCAACCGTCTCCCAACTTTTTTACATAAACACAAGGCCATAAAAAAATAATAATCAGAAAGACTATCGATAAGAGTATATTATTGCATCAATTAATGGAAAAAAATAGACACCTCTAAGGGTCAATCAATCAAAGGGTAAATCACTTGTGATATGTTCATGAGATTATTACTTTTTCAAAGTTTATTTCAATAATATCAATTTATCATTATAACTACATTTATACAAATTAGACTTCAATATTCGTAGTATTGAAGACAGGGCAACGTTTGTGGGGGAAGCTAGTCTTATATATAAAAATGGAGAGCTATTTCCCGATGTCATCGCATCACGCCACAACAGCTGGACCGATTTCGCTAATTCTTTTTTATCGTGTAGGCTTTTATCAGGAGAATATCCTTTTAGAAAAAATTAAAGAAAACTCTACGTAGACAACCTTAATAGGTAGTACTTTTTACCTTATGATTTTTATTCCAAATTTGAAATATTGACAGAAATTGTCAATTGGTGCGATTGACAGAATGCGGATGGAATATATTCCGCATCGTTCGGAATCACATTGGTCAAATGATAATTAATTCATCACCATACAAATTTTAATTCAATATTTTTACAGTTAGGAACACAGGACAACGTCTGTCGGGAAAGCTAGTTAATAATAAAAACGGAGGTGATCACTTTTTAAACGAAACTTCTTTGCGTTTGCAAAAATAAAACATTGAGATTCTTGAAATAAACTTTGAAAAACAATAAGAATCTCACGGACATTACAAGTGATTTAATATAACGGATTCCAGAAACTATCCGTATGATCCTAATACGTAGCACCTCACCTCTATATATAATGGGCTAACGTGGTGCGAAAACTTGGCGTATGAAAGAATTCCTAAGATATTTTCGCATTGAAAATGTCGTAAGTTGCGTGGTATTAGGTGTGTTCATTAATAGGTACCTACCTGCCACTCTAATAATCATTTGTTCGATAGCATTTTTGCAATGTCTAAAAGCGTTTTTCCTAACCACCGAAAGAAAAATGTATTAAGAGCCCTGGCTTAGTTATACGTGAAGTTTACTTTAAATTTCAGACCTTCTGATGCTATAGCCTCAAATTTCAAAAATATAATCCCTTTTCCAATTGTTCGTAGAAGAAAAAAGTTAACAGGCTCTGGGATGTAAAAGATCTTATTGAGAGAAGTAGGTACCTTCATAATGACGCTCAGCAATCTCTTATAAGAGTTGCAATATATTATTTGTGGTAGGTATGTCTGAGTCAAAGTATAGTTGGGGTTATCTTTAACAAGAGAACTATTTGACTTTATAAGTCCACGCGAGATTTAAAGAGTGGATTTATTTAAGAGGTTATCTACTGAACGTATTTTTGCTACGAAATTGTTGTATTAAAAATAAAATAGGTAAGTAGTTTAAGAGACTGAGATTCGATTTCAAGGGCTTTATCGTTACAGATTCGGTAATTGATAAGAATAAGTGAGCTAAGTATATACCTACCTACCTGCCATAAGATAAAAATTGTCTATTGTTTGACAATAACGTACCTTGAGACAAAAATTCGCAAGTGTTTAACAATTGAGTGTAAGAAATATGGTATGTTATGCTACATACGAGTAAATAAAGCGTTGGCCGCGCGCACACCTACCATTCTAGTATGGCTTATTAATTTGATTAAAGTACGCAGCTATTTTGAGATTTTCTTAATGTCAAAACCGATAGTAGATACATAGCGGCGGGAAGAGGAATTGGTTAGAAGAGCAGCGCACAGAGGCGGGCGCGTGCCAACACCGCTCTGTTTTCAGAACATCATGTTGTGGTCTACGTATTGTGTTGTATTCACTTATGTGTGGTGTGAGTGTCACTGGCTATAGTGGCTACTGGCTAGGGGTATGGCACTGCGATTAGATTATCAGCTGTTTAAGCTCTTTTAATTCTTTCGTATTTATAACATTTATCAATTCTGTTGCATCAGAGAAACGATTTGGATGATATATATATATATATATATATACCTAGCAACAAAATCGTAACAAATTAAAGAAAAAAAATATTGAGAGGTCATGACAAAATATGCTCGTAGATACCAAGGTTCTGAGTGGTCGGTATTAGATAAAAATATTCAAAATCGAATACCTACTTGCAAAAATTATACATCGATGGAATAAGTAACACCGCCGCTGTTTAATACCACGCATTTGAGGAGAAAAAAAACAGTCCCATTTGATGGTTAAAAAATGTATTGTGGTAGAACAAACTTAAGACGTGTTTTTCATTTAGGCTAAAATTGTGAAGTCTCCTCAATAATTCTTTTTTTGATTATTGGTTTTAGAAAAACAACTCGATAATCCTTTTTAGCTAGTTGACCTGACGTAGCACATCAGAATCGTCAATCAGTCAATATAATTCAGTTTTTTTACAAAAGTTATGTTATGTTTAAGCACTTAAAATTTATAATTCTCCGCCCAAATCTCTTCATTTTTTAATTCATAAGAATCTTCTCCTGACAATAGCAAATACATAAAAAACTAATTAGCGAAATTGGTTCAACAGTTCACCCGTGATGCCGTAACCAAAGTATATAAGGCTTCATTTTTTATTTTTATAGATATATATAGAATATATATAGAATGATAATAAAATACCCCCAAGCCAATATTTGTTACATGTATCAAATTATTAATATTGTGTCTAGTGTAAGATGAGTATACATTTTTATAATACCTACTCATTGTATAAATAATTCAAACTTAATAATTATTCATTGATCATGTCACGCGATGACTTTTCATATATCTTAAAAAAACAATAACATTGAATAAAGTTTAAGTACCGACTGTTGCTGTTGACAATATTGTGTTATCTCTTTGAACTTTTCAGACATATAGGTAGGCACGTGCTTAGATTAGACCCACGTATCGTATAGAAGCAATATAAAAAGGCTATTCTAGATTAATATTTGTGGCCATACCTCATCTCCTCTATCCTTGTCGAACAGTGATGAAAAACTGCTCCTAGATCCTCGGCCACTCTCTCTCCTCAGGGATCCGTCCCTCCTAGAAGTGTCAGCGCACTGTGAGAGAGGTACTCCGAATACCAGACCTCCGTTGTTTTCTGGAAACAGTAAACATGGGCTCGATTCAAATATAATACTGTTCGTGTTTGTAACCATACGGTTACTATACTTTCCAAACTGTAGGAGATTGTATGGAATTTTAGATAACATGATACGGAAAATAATTGAATCTATATAGGTAAAGCAGGGTTCGAACGAGAGTAAAAGAGGGTTGCATTGAAATCCGCTGTTAGAGATTTTAGGGCGTCCATATCTATAGGCATCTGGTTTTAAAAACGCTGGTGTATGAATAACTACAGAGATAACCGTTTACTTCATTAAAACGCTGCTAAAGTTCTCGTGCGAACAAGGTCTAAATATCTATATAGGTCTAAATATTTATATAGGTCTAAATATCTATATAGGTCTAAATATCTATATAGGTCTAAATATCTATGTATATAATCAAGGTCTAAATCAATAATCATATTTTGAACGGACTCTTTTTAAACTTTCTTAATGATGCACAGCCCAACACAATTTTTAGATTTTGATGGATATTACAAGATTAAACCATATTATAGGTATTCATAAATTAATCTTGTTACCTACCATATTTTTTTTAAATGAATCTGTGCTCACTTAAAGTGAACACAAATACACTCTTTGACCCTTTCACAGTACCTAAGTTTGTGTCGTGAAAGAGGAAGATGGTCGGCACCTGGGATCGAACCCACGACCTCCGCACGAAACAGTACGAAAGCCAGCGTCGTAACCGCTAGTCTACCAACCACTTCTGATGAAAGCAAATTTGAAGATGGAAAGAGAAGAAGCCCTGTCAACAATGTCAACGTCGAATCGTCAATATAACGGACCAAAAATCCGGTCAAATGTTCAAAACAAAAACATTATGTTCATATAATAACATGCTTCATGTATATATAAACAAATAAGCAGCCTTGATTATCAAGCCCGACTTCTAAGTTATATTTTTTTTAGTAAAAATTGAATTTCAAAGACATTGCAACATCTCTATTCATTTATATCTGTTCATGTTTGAAAAGAAAATTTTCGAAAAACGAACTTTCGGCTATAATGGACATCCTTTCCATCAATTAGTGGCCAAATATATTGAGGTTTTTCTGAAAGAAAATGTACTAAAGGCGACAGCGGTACATTTTAAGAATGAGGCATACGTACGGTAAAAATATTAGAAAGTAACCATCGTAAAAGTTAACAAGTTGAAAAAATGTTGGAAAAAGTGCAGAATAACAATAGTAATACAAGGGTAAGGTGAAAAGAAAAGGTGTGAAAAGACAAAAGCTGTTCACAAAAGTCAGACCAGAAAAACAAGAAAAGCCGTATGAGAAATGGCTGTTGATTTTCAATATAAAATCGGTCCACCTGTTAAAGTAGAAAATAGAGGTAGGTAAAAAGATAAAATGGACCTCCACCCAGTGCTATCTCTGAAAACTATACGATGTGGGTCGGTATTGTTTCACAGGCCAACATATGCCTACCTTTATCTCTGTCTCCCTCTTTAGCTAAGAATCCTGTAGTGAGAGCTTTCCGCTTCAATAAGTAGGCTCTTCTCTTAGGTTTAGTTGCTGACGATGCTGCATCTGAAAAATTCCTTACATTCAATGAAAATAATACATTAATTTACACTTTTCTCTACAAATGAGTCAGTAAAAACGTCGGAACATATTGCCTTAGGCAATATTTTAGCCAGCCCGTCTCGTCCAATCTGAGACAGACCAACCCCAGGTAGAAATTACAAGTGAAAAACACTTGAAATTCTGAGCAAGTACGGTTCTTACGGGAATCGAACCCGGGACCTCTTGATTAGAAGTTGGCACCTTTAATATTAGACCGCAGAGGTCGGTAAACCGAAAAGAACGTCAAATGCAGCATTTAACTCATTTCCACACATTTCATCTTAACATTTGTCAAATTGTAGGTACCTACCACTTTTTGAAGTTGTAATAAAAGGGGCAAAGAATTTATAATTTATTTATTTAAGAAGAATCAATCCGAAAAAAGCTCTTTTTATAAACAAAATGTGTACTCTTTAGTTACAATCTAACTAAATTTAAACTTTTTTGTGAAAAACAATGAAAATTGAAAACTGCAGGGTTTTTCGTGAAAAACCCTGCAGTTTTCAATTTTCAAAAAACTCGTGTGAATATTTAGTTTAACAAGTGCATCTCGTCGCTCAAGCATTAAGTAGTTTCTTTAGATGAGATGGACTACACAATATTGTAAATAGCTGAAGAGATTTTTGTGTACCAAATAATTTTGTAAAATAATATATTAAAAATAATAAATAAATTTTAAAAAAAATATACCTATAGGTAAAATAATTTTATATTGTACTGACTACATATTCTTAGATTTCCGAACGAAAGAAGAATTTCCACTTAAATAATTGATAAGGATCTAATTTGGTCTGTGACTGCCGTAGTAGGTACGGTACGTGGGTCGTGGGTTTGAACACCATCATCCATATTATTTTACGAAACAAGCTTTCCTGGGTGTGAAAGATGTCACTTTGGTGGAGCCCACATTCATTCTTAAAAACTACCTCATCGTCAATAATTGTTAGTAATAAAAAGCTAGCATAGTTGGCTATTTATAGATACATACCCACATATACTTACTGGAATGTCTACATAGAAAATATTAACCTTAGAACTTTCATATTAGGTAAGTATAATATATTATTTTTGTCGTGAAAGCACAGCTACATACCTACATTGTTTACATCTATTAAATAATTATTGAACTTTCGCTAGTGAATACACAAGCATTTTAATTATTATTATTATATATTTGATTGACTTGAGAACTTACTTGTTGTTTTTGTGATTTGCCATTATGATTCAATGAAAGTGATAAATATTGTTTTTGTGATTTGCCATTATGATTCAATGAAAGTGATAAATAAATCTATTTTTATGACAAACATGAGACGCACGTCATGTACAATGATACCTATATCCAAATTAGTTGGTGGGTAGACATGCAAATTGGAAACATCACATTGCGATATTTAATAGATTATTGTTAGAAAATACTTCGGTATATTGAAAGATCAGACACAAATATGTTAGTATGTTCTTACCAGTTGGAATGTCAACCGGAACCCCTAAATTGAGTTGTCGAAGGCGCGCCAAAGCTGCTTGTCTCAGCGCCTTTCTTTCTAGCTCTGTCAACTGCTGGAGTGCGGAGGGGTTCAACACTACCTGATGGCCGCTGGAAGTATCCACCCAAGTGCAGCTGCCCTGGACAAGAATTCTTAATTAATATTTTGGCTATGGTGACAAATGACAATAAATCATTCATATTTGCAATTTCATCGACTGTTTTGGGGAAGAAAGAGAACGAAATGCAGCAAAAGATATTTCTCCTAAATACGTGTAGGAAAATCATTGAGACCATTTTACGAAGAATGCGCCGACGGAGGAGTAAGAAATTTCGCACTGCCTCGCCTTAGCTATAGAGAAGGCGAGTGGAGAAAGCTAATATATTTTTTTTAAATTATGCATAAAAATACATTTCATCAATAAAAAAACATTACAAAAACTACTGTAATGTTATGTATTTGATACTCATATACTTTGGTGTATTTGACATTGACACAGGCGCATATATTCTTTTGTTTATCTGTGGTCAAATTGAGAAAATATTAATATGGTTTGTCGTTAATAATAATAGAAAAACTTTGAACATATCAACATTTCAAATTTGACGTATCCATGATTGATTAATGTCATTGTTTTTTAAAGAAAATTATGAAATAGCGCTCGCTCGTCTTTGACAATGGAACCTTAATAATGTTCAAACTTAAATTTAAATAAGTTATGGTCGAATTTCGAGCACTGGTCGACCAACAGTTATTAAAACTCCCTATATGGTTTTCTAAAATAATGTTTGCCCATGAAGATAAACCAAACTCGTACATAGATGGCACACCTCTTCCAAAAGTGAAACTTTTAAATACTAAATACTGAGGATTTGTTATGGCGTCAGATGCTGCTGTCAATGTAGATATGCCTCACCGCGTAATACAAGTTGGATGAAGTGGACTGCCTTGCCGGGAAAATGCCTGTTAAGACTTAAACTTAATGCCTGTACGCAAAGAAAAAACATGAACAAAAAAATGCAACCAAACGAAATGAAAATGTCGAGAGGGCCCACAGTGGACGCTAAAATGGTCAATATGAGAAATGGTTCATGGTAGTTTAGTAGTGTATGGACTTGTAAATAGAAAGAGGGGACGGTCACGTGGTCAAAATGGCCTTTAGCATAGATCATCCACTGACTACATGGTTGACAAATATCGAAAAACAAAGAAGGGAGAACCAGTCGACAGTGAGTGACGCAGGATAGAAAGACGTGAAGACTGCTACCAGGAGGGCCGACATTAGTCGAAAATAATAAAAGATGAAAATAAACTAAATGTTTGGAAAAGTGATAGTTTTTGGTTCCAATTTCATTAGACATAATATGTACATACACCTAAATCACTCGACTACGAGTGCAAAGGGTTAAAAAATGATACAGATAGTCCAAAGGATTTTAGACCTTTTATGTTCGTGGATTTTATATTCTTAATAGTCATGGACTTCCAGTTGAGAAAGTCCATGCAAGGAGCAAGAGGTATACCGATAACACATACGAGAGATGGTCTAATGGGCGAACTGTGCGATCTGGAGTACGCGGACGACCTAGCGTTGTTCAGTACGACAGTGGAGGAATTACAACGCGGTGTTTCAAGACTCTGCGACGAAACAGCACGCCTTGGCCTTCGAGTCAATGCCAGTAAGACGGAGCTTATGGCGAATAATGCCTGCCCCGATAAACAGCTACCGATAACTATCGATGGTCACCAGTAGAGATGGGACTAACGGCTTAATTCAAAAACGTTATAGCCATTTCGTTAATTGAAAATAACGTTAATATTAAAAGCTGAAAGCTATTTTAAACATAACTTTTGAAACTTAACTTAACTTCCTAAAAGAAAAAAAAAGTTCGATTCCATTATTTGGTCCTTTTCTCAGTTTCATACATATTTCTCTTTCATTCGGCTAATATTACCTGACTTATACATAAAAGGGGTATTATTACCCTGACTATTATTTTCAACTATTATTTATAAATATCGTTAAATATTAATAACGTTAGATGCGTTATTTTTATTTATCTATTATTTTTATTAGATGTCGTTATAATGCCCATCTCTAGTCACCAGGTCTCCCGGGTGGATAAATTTAAGTACCTGGGAGCAACCATTACCACCACTGGTGACCTCGGGGCTGAGCTCCCGATACTTATCGGTATGGCAAGTGGCGCCTTCAACAACATGACCAAGATATGGAAGGCGTCGGCGTTTAGTGTCGAGACGAAATGTAAACTGTTTGATGCGTGTGTGTTGCCCATTCTTCTGTATGGGTCTGAGTCCTGGCACCTGACTAAAGCCCAGGAACAAAAAGTCTCAGCGAAAAAAAAGATGGTACCACCTCATCAAGAATGACACTATACTCCGGTACAAACAGCGTAGGCCGATCACTTCTACCATTATGGAGAGGTGATGGACTTGGCTGGGACCGATACCGAATGACAGTTGACCGAAGAGGGCACTATTCTTCACTAAATACAAGAGGAGACTTGAAGCCCAATGGCGTGTTAAAGGACACCAAGACCTGATCTCTGTATGTAGCAAACTGAGAGACCTCGCGTATATCTGGACCTTAGAAGCCTTAAAAGATCAGGGAACAGGGAACACACAAGCATCTTTTCGCTTTAGAAACGGGTCTATATTGAGTTAATAAAATAAAAAATATATATAAATAAGATTTTTTATTTCAAGAATATGCGAGTAAAATAACGCTTAACCTTGAATAAGTACCGACCTATAGAAATTCAATTTAAAATAGGAATATTTAGCGATAACATTTTCCTGAAGTGAATACCATACATCATACACTATGTTCCGCGTTAAAAATAATAGTCGCAAAGTTCGCAGAATCATCCGAAATCGATTTCAGGATTCAAAAATAAAGTTTTTGAAAACGTTATAGCTATGCGTGTAGTCTAGGAGAACCATCAGTAATCGAGAATTTAGATCGAGAATCTTATAATTTCTTAAAACAAAAATTCTAGTATTCTCATTGCGAAAATACATAGGTAGGTACCTACACGTACCTACTCGTTAATTAAAATTATAGAAAACTGTTAGAACTCTTGGCCTAATTTTTAATCAGACCTTATCTTGGAAGTTCAATATATCTCATATAATTCCAATTTGTTATCAACACAACACAGCATTCACATATAAAGAAATATGTTACCATACAATACAAAAAACCTTTTAAGTGAACTCTTTGTCGATTAACATACTGGATTAGTGAGACAATGCTTTTATGGATTTAGGATTGCTTCTATGATTATGAATGAGAAGCACCTGGAAAAACTTGAAAGTCTTCAAAACTATTTATTTCGTTTCCGCAGCTCCCCTCGAATGCCTATCAGATCTAATAGATCTAATCCCCTAACAGCCCCCGTAGACAATTTGAAATTTTTCGTTCAACTACAAACGAAGATTTTGTCAATGTAGAGTTTTAAAAAAATGAAATGTCCACTGGAAGGTATAAACAATTATTTAAACCAAACAAACACATTTATATAAAAATATAAAAAGTGAACAGTTAATTTTCTTCCCACTCTATACATTGTCCAATTATTCGTTTGTAGTCGATCGCCAAATGCAATTTGTCTAGGGCCCCGATCTGCTAAAATATAGCATCAACTAAAATTTTGAATTTCGCGGGCAATGTCAAGTGATTACAACACTAATCCGGGCAATATTGCATAAAAAATCGATAAGGTAAATATAGCTCTGATTTCAAATAAATGATATCCCCATGTCAAAATTATCATCATGGCCGCCAAATTTCCTTCTTGTCAAACAAATTCATCTTGATAAAGAAAATAACCACCTTTATCGTATCTTTTGTCGAGGTTTTGTTTAGACGAGGTTCTGACCGGTATCGGGAGGATTGCCTATATTAGATCAAAAACCGTCCGTCGCCATTCGCATTAGAAGTATTAAAAAAAGGGACAGGCTGCATAGGGCCGCGTCTAAGGACATTGGTATACTTGAAACATAAAAGATACAGAAATGTCTGCGCACGGGTTATTAGGAGAGCGAAGATAGATTATTATGAGAGGAACATCAGAACTAACCAGGGAAATCCTAAAGGCTGCTGGAGATTGATTAAAGAATATCTAAATGCGGGATCAACTAGGAGGGGCATATCAAACTTATGTGACGAAGCCAATGGGAGTATCCAGGGGGACCTAAATAGGAGAAACTTGTATTGTGTAACTGTGAAACTAGCTAAAAAAAACTAGCAAGTATATATGAATACATCTTTGGAAGTCTTAAATGGTAAAATTAATATTCGGCATCGCCCATCTCATTCATTTTTTTTGCGACCCCAGCAACGAGGGAAGAGGTCACTGAAACTATACAGGAACTGAAGGGAAATTCCTCAGGGATTGATGATATATCAGCAATCGTTACAAAGGCCATTAAAGAATATATAGCTGAACCATTGAAATTTTTCTTTACTGAGGGAGTGTTCCCGTCAGGCGCTAAAGACTCTATCCTGGTTCCCATTTACAAGAGTGGAGGTCTGGTCCAGGACCGACATTCGTCCCGTGGCTCATAGACTCAGTAAGGTCTCAAAGAGTTTCATATGTTTAAGTGTACGATTATTCAATGTGTTGCCTGACTATCTGAGGCACTTGGAACTTTGTGAGTTTAGGAGAGGGGTGAAACAGTATCTTGTGGCTAAAGAATTTTATACAGTTGACGAAATGTTGAGTGGCACATTGTAATCATGAGCAAGACGAAATGCAAACAGAGCCCTTTACACTCTGTTTCATTGAACTTTGAATATTCTTTTTCTGCATTATATTATTGTATTGTTGATGTGTTCTATTGTTTCTGGTTGTGCAGTGCAGTTGCCTTATTGAATTTGTTATAAAATATTGTAAATCTTGACGTGTCCAAGTGCCTGCCCTGAGGCCTAAGGACGAAAATATACAATTACAAAAAACAAAAAAGTGGTGACGATAGGATAGTTTCGAACTATCGACCGATATCTCTTCTTACAACATTTTCAAAGATCTTAGAGAAATCGATGAAGGGAAGGCTTATGTCATTCCAGGAGAACTTAGGTTTGTTATCTGTTAACCAGTACGGTTTTCGTAACTCAAAAAGCACAGAGGAGGCTGTTCTGAAACTCACGGATTTCGTCACTGAATGTTTGGACAAGGGTGAAAAGTGCATTAGTGTTTTTATGGACCTGGCCAAAGCCTTTGATACGGTGCCACATTCGCTGCTCTTGATGAAGATGCACCAAATGGGGATCAGAGGTGTCACTAACGATTGGTTTAGAAGCTATCTGAAGGGCAGAGGACAGGTATTGAGATATGGTAAGCGGTACAGAGATTCCTGTAATATTGTCTACGGGGTACCCCAGGGCAGTGTCCTGGGGCCCGTATTGTTTTTGCTTTTCATAAATGACCTGTGTGATTTTTCTTTAACCGACGGAAGGAGTATAACATTTGCGGATGATAGTGTTCTCTTGTTCAAGGGTGATAGCTGGAAGGAGGTATTTGAAAGGTGTCAAGAGGGTTTCAAAAGGGTGACTGACTGGTTGAATGATAATCTACTTACGCTTAATGTATCAAAAACAAAATATATATGTTTCTCTATACGTGGAGGTGGCTATTTGGGACGTGATCGTGACATCCTCGGTCATTCGTGTGGTTGTACTCGAGGGAGTGATAATGCCATGGAATGTGGATGTCCCATTGTTGAGAGAGTGGAATGTGTCATATATTTGGGAGTGACTATAGATGAGCATTTAAATTGGAGGGAACATGTGAGCACACTGACAGGACGCGTGAGAAAATTTGCCTTTGTTTTTGGGGAGCTCAGGAACATTCTTTCCGAGTCTACCTCAGTAATTATGCGCTGTGCCATTCGATCTTGAGCTACTGTATTTTGACCTGGGGTGGAGCAGCTGTAACCATTCTCGATCCCTTGTACAAGGCTCAGAAGCTGATACTAAAGGCGATGTTTGGACTGGGTTAGAGGTTTCCAACTGTTGGATATTATAAAATACAGGTATTATAGAGTGTTCGTCAGATTTACATGTGCGGATTGATGAAGATATACGGCAGAAGGGGTATAGGCGCATCACTGACGTGACACAGTGACACGTTGTCTCGGCAGTTGGGCGATTTATGTGTTCCTCAGACAAGGACATTATTCTTACAGAGGTTTCATGTGGTTCTGGGACCAAGATTGTTTCCTTGAGGAAGAAGGTTGATATGGGAAGCACCCGATATCTGCTTGTGATAGGGTTCGACGAGTCGGAGAGAATCCTGAACCACATAATGGTTTAATTGCTGTTTTTAAGAGAGGTATCTGAGAAAAAATTACTCGTCTAGACAAAAAGCGGTACCTCTAAAATTTTGTCGGGTCTTTCTAATGTGCCGCTTAAATTGATCGAATAGCGGGTGATTTTAGAGAAGTTATGATAATTTAAGTGGAAGTGGAGTCAGTTAAAATTTACTTTTGTTATTATAGGTATATTTTTTACAGACTCCAAGCTTTAGAGAATCTGATAAGGAATTGGGGTACATATAAATATGCTCATATTAACATTCTGAAGCTTATAAAAAATGCCACTACTCAAAGTCTGCTCCACATCACCTCAGAGAGAAATTCCGATATTTGGCGAACCAAGTACTTCTATTGCGCCAAAGCGAGTGTCTTATATCCATAACGCGCTATCGCACAGAACGATTTCCAACAGCCTTTAATTTTCGATTCATGGTTGGAACAAACTCCTATCTATCGCAAATGAGATTTGAGGAAGAGGAGTTGGAGGTGTTGTCTACAGGTAGCCAAGGTTCGATTTGAGCTGTAGCTCCATCGAAGAAGAAGAAGATATGTAAAATAATATATAGTATTTTTTATTAAATCTCAAGGCACACAGGATAGGGTTATGTATGAAATAACACGTGAGGCAAATGGACTCGACTGCTTTACTAGCACATACGCACTATTTTGTCAACAAAATCCGTAAAATCGGTCAGTCTCGTGGCTTTAATGGAGGTCAAAACAAACACACAGCCCATATTAAGAACATAATATTACTAAACCCCTCTTCAAGTTAAGAAGGGTTCGGAGAGTACGCATATAAAAAAGGTGGGGTTCAGTACTTCCAATAAGGTTCAGAACCACCTACCTAGGAGGATGTTCCGTCTCACCGAAATTAGAAAGAGTATTAGGTTAGTAGCAGTTGCGAGACTACACGGTGGCAGAGGTCGCAAAATGTCACTAACCCCCGACCCGAGGGGGCCCCGGCCATACCATACACAATAACTTAATCCATAAAAATTTAACACAATCAACGCAAAAAGATGTTTGATAATTTTTAAAAAGCATCCAAAGTTTGGATAATTTTTTGTTGCGCTAGGCTTTCTATGGAGGGGGCATGCAAGCTTGCAAGCTACTAATGGTCGGCGAATTCCTTTATTTTGTCGAGCAAAAATGTACTTTTTTTCGAGGGGGGAGGTCATTTTGATAATTTTTACTGGGAGGAGGGGCTTTGCAAAAAAAAAATGTCACTGGCCCCAGATGATATATAGTTACGCTACTGGTTAGAAGGACGAATTTATATCACTCCGACTATTTTGTTCAAAATTTTCCAACTGAAGCCATTTTTACTTAACATAAGCTATCATAAGCTATCAAAAGGATATGAAAAAGGTTGACAATAAATGTTTAAAAGGCCTTTCACTGTTGATGATAAATCTAAAGATATAAAAGAAAGTCGGGTTAGTGAGAATTGTACTTATAACTCGAGATCGGCTGAACAGTTTTTTATCATTTATGGTTTATTGGATTTTTCTCCGTTCCGGATAACAGAATAACTAATAAAACATCGAAAGTGGATAGCAAATAATATAAAATATAATATTATAGTTAGTATGGAACGGTTAATCAACGCTTACGATCAAAAATCCATAAGGGACCTATTATCTCTTAGCAGGAACAATCTATGCACCATCACGAGGTCCCTAACTGGGCACTGCAGGCTGAACAAGCACATGTGCACCATAGGGATACTGGATTCAGGCATGTGCAGGATGTGTGGGGAATCACTCGAGACCCCAATGCACCTCCTGTGTGAATGCCTACCAATGATGCATAATAGACACAAAAATCTGGGCAAATTCTCGATGTGCCCAGATGAAATCAAAGAGTTGAACGCCAGCAAAATTTCTCCATTTCCTTCATGAGTCTGGGCTAAGCGATGAACCTTAGATGCAGGGCCAGTCACAAAAGTTCCATTATGGGACGCAGCGACGGCGCACTGTGGACAATAACTGGGTCTGGCTCTACTAAAATCTATAACTCCTTTATTTGTAAAGATATTCTTTCCAATTTTTTTACTCTCAAAAGCAGAAGGTTTGTTTATTATGCTGATATGAAAATAAATAAGTTTTAATGAACAATTATTTTTTTAAAAACATTTAAAAACTGACTTTTGTAAATAAAAATCATACTCGCTTAATAGTCTATTTATTGACCTTTAATTCGATTTTAGAGTACGTAAAAGTAGTTTTGTACATAAAAGACAGATAAAATGAACTTAAAATCAAAATAAAAATGATCTATACAGGGTGTATGCTATAACAAATCAAAGATACTTTACTTGTAGAATCACAACTAAGCAAGTATATTTTGTTACATTTAAAATTCAAATATCTTATCTATTGCTAACAATTAATGGTATGTGTTTCATATTTTTGGAAACCTTATTTTATATAGATAAATTTCAGCCATAAAAATTTTTGGTATTCTATTTGTTGTAAGTTTTTTCTTAATAATACTGTAAAATTATTTAAAAATAATATCTTCCTTAAGTTTGTTGAAGGTTTTCACATTTAACGACGTCTTCCGACGCGTTAAAATTTATGTTAAATTATAGCCTAGATATATATCCTTAACATATCAAAAAATTGGCTGCTCGTTTATGCTCTTTTAGAAGTTATGAATGATAAAATTACACCCAGTAATAGTAGAGTGCCAAAGAAAATCATATTGCGAAAACCAGGGCTGACTATCACAAAACTTATTTTTATGGTTAAACGTTGAACCGTGAAAACAATTAATAAATTAAATAAAATTAAAATAACAATAACTATTTAAAATCATATATTTTTGATGGACATAATATAAATATAAGCGTGTGCGTATTAGATTTTATGACCTTCAGGATCAAAAAAGTAGATACAGAGTACCTACTTCATCAAATTCGTTCATTTTTTAAGTTACCAACCTATGGATTCCCAATAGTATTATGTTATCATAGGATCTGGAGCATGAAGAAAAGTATAAAATAAACCTATCTTCTAATAGCATAAAGAAAGTAATTGTGGAAAAATATTATTATTATTATTTTAATTGTAGATATTGATCATGAAGTGTAATGTAAAAGCATGATAAAAGGGTTAAAGGATATTAATACCTATTATTTTCAGCATATTTACCATTGTAGTTTTTCACTAATATTAAAATTAATTGTTTGAAATGTTTATCACGTTACACCCTGAGTAGAATATTTTCTTTTATTTTTTTTTGTTTATTTTATCTATTTTTTATATATGAAAATTATTTTTACTTAATTTAAAATCGAATTAAAGTTCAGTAAATATATTATTAAGTGAGTATGATTATTATTTACAAAAAAATCAATTTTCATATATTTTAATAAAAATAACTGTACACAAAAACTTAAAAATATGTATACCATCATAATAAATAAATATTCTGCTATTATTATGCAAAATTCTAAAACGATATCTTAAAAAATAAAAGAGTTATAGATTTTAGTAAAGCCAGCACCGGTTTTCGCAATAGGATTATCTGCGACACTCTACTTGTACCGAGTGTACTTTTTTTATTCATAACTTCTAAATGAGCAAAAACGAGCAGCCAATTTTTTGATATGTTAAGGATATATACCTAGGCTATAATGTACCATAAATATCGGCGCGTCGGGAGACGTCGGTAAAAGTGAAAACCTTCGTCAAACTCATGGAATTGATATTTTTTTATGATTTTACAATATTATTAAGAAAAAACTTATAATAAATAAAATACCAATTTTTTTGGGCAAACATTTATGGAACGAATTTCAATACAACACGCCATCTGTAAAAAATTCTATTGAATCACAATTTTTACTTGACAACCATTGACATTAAAAATATTGGCACGCAGATTTATGATGGATTTTTTTTCAAGCATTTTTCTAATATGAAAACATTGAAGCGCATTTTTTTCGTAAATCAAAACGCGAAAAGTGAATAAATGTAATTTTGAAATAAAAAATGAACGTATTAGGTGTTTTGGAAAAAAAAACAAATGTCGTTTGACAAAAACTGTCAGTTGTTTGATAGTTGGTGCGAGTGACAGAATTCGGATGGAAAGTATGTGGTTTAAAACAGAAGATGCATCGGTCGGAATGTCATTGTTTAAAAAGAAATGTTTAACATTTCTTTAAATTTTAATTTATATTCATAGTGAGATCACCGGACAACGTCTGACGGGGAAGTTAGTAAGTAAATAAAAAAATCTTTTCTCAACTATGGAGAAACTTTACATAGGTACTAATTATTTTTAGATTGAAGTGCAAGTCAGATAAAAAAAAATAGATTGAAAAGGACTTTGCTGAAGATCTGTACATATAAGTAATACCTGGAAATAAGAGCTCTTACATTTCTGGAAATTGTATGGTGACAAATTAATAACTCCCCAAACTGCAATGAAAATTCCGAATAAAATCACAACTAGATCATTTCTTGAATAGCCCCCCTGAGTTTGGAAATCGTTAACACTGAACCTGAACATTTAGACTGAAAACATGAAAACGCGTCTGAATCTTTATTTAGTTTGACATAGACCTGGATTGAGCAAGGACAATAATTTATCGGACTCATGTTGACGTCGAAGGGACAAGCTTGCGTAAGTCTTGTTTTGAGTTATGATACCGAATCCAGAGCAGCCGTATGATATAAATATCTGACAAGAAGATGTTGGGTTCCTGAAGGGCGAAACATTTGGCTAGTACCTACCTCCATCAATTTAAGATGTACCTATAGGTAAGTAGGTAAGATGTACCTATAGACAGCAAAAATGACGACCATGTTTAAATATACAGCTTTTGGAAATCACTCTGAACCATTGAAGAAAGGCATAGCAAACCGACATTAAATTGGTGTATTACCCAAAAATGAGCGAGAAAAAAAGGTGTGCAAGGGATTGGCAAAGGAAAGAAAAAATACCCCTACTGCAAGTAGTGATGCAATGTAAACCTCTGCAGTGGAAACGACGAGGAGGAGACAAGGTCAAGAGGAAATTCCGGTCAATCAAAGGGTAAAGAAGAAAAGGTTGACAAACATCACATGAGAGAAATAAGTAAGCAATAAATTGGTCCAAAGCAGAAAGTAGGAAAAGGAATGTGGGAGTTTATCTCTATATGAAGCGCATATTGTTCCAAAACCCCATATATTAAAGAAAAAATAATAACTAAAAAAAAATAGATTTCGCTGAAATTAATTTTCTCGACGTTTTCGAGGGTGTAGATTCCAAAAATGCAAAAAACATATTTTCAAAAATTTCCCCGTACCCGTACGCGTACACCAAAAATGTGTGCGCACCCATAACTCATAGTAATTCTTATCCGTTTTGATTGAAATTTGGTAGAACGGTTAGCCCCTCGATGTAGATGAGTCAGTAAAATGTTGAGATCTGTACCTTCAGGGGAACCCTCTTAATATATCCAAAGAAAATTTCACATGTTCTAGAAAAAGGGCTAAAAAAGAAAAAAAAATATCTTCGATTTTCATAAAATTTGGTATACGGGTTGGTCTTATGCTCCTACACAAGCACGTAAAATTTGAGGTCCGTAACTTCAGTGGGTCCCCCTTAAGAAGGGCTAAAAATGAGAAAAAAAAATTCTTCGATTTTCATAAAATTTGGTATACCTACGGGTTGGTCTTATGCTCCTACACTAGCACGTAAAATTTGAGGTCCGTAACTTCAGTGGGTCCCCCTTAAAGTACCGATTACCGAACTACCGATGTAGTTCTAAAGCAGATAATAATTATTGTCTTCTGGCTGTTATAATATACTATGAGTTCTGGGCTACCCTAGGTTAGCAGCTTTTTGTTTAAACTTTTTATGCAATCAAGTTCACAGTAAAATTCTGCATGTTAATAGTTTACTGACATGAAACGTCTCATGTCATCAAAATATTAGATTTTAAAACGCAGTTAGTTGCAAAACCCCCGCGTAAGTTTCAAATTGGTCTAAACAGAAAAATGATGAAATTCCATTGTTTTTCAATACGGCTGCCATATGTATATTTTCGTTACAAAATTGCATGTTTTGCTTACGGGTTTTACGGCCGGTTTCAATAACCTATCTATCTCCTATCTATGGTTAAAAATCTATCTATCTTTACACTTTGGTGTTTCAATAAACAATGGATAGATAGAATTTCCATCTAAACTTTCTATCTATCTTTCATTATATGATTTGTATAGAAATCGGCGATAAAACGTTTCAATAACCTATCTCTAGTAGCTTGTGACATTTGTGATTACTGTTTTTTCTATGGTTTTCCTAACCCCCGATTTCGGCGGTTTGTTTTTCCTATCCCCCGATTTCGACGGCAAGTGTTTGGTATAGCAACAAGTTTTTTTTTTAAAATAATGGCTTTTTCAAGTGACGAGAGCGATTTGGAGTTATTTGATGACGGAGTCTTCGACTCTGACGAGGACGAAGAACCCCGGATGTTATATTCACGGATAAATTTCATATCGATATTGTCGAACAAAGATTTTCTTGTCAGGTTTCGGTTAACCAAAACCGTCGTAAATGATTTATTTTTTAATTTTCTTATAAACAATATACGACGACGAGACGAGAAAAATAATGGAGGGTGAATGTTGCTTCTCTCTAACGCATAGATATTATTATATTGTCCATAGACAACATAATAATATTGTTGATATTGAAACTCTGACGTATTTTCGAAAATTGACATGGACGAAGTATTGACAAAAAATGGCCAAAACATCCCCCTTGTGGATGATATGCCAAAAAGAAAAAAAAAGTATTGACAGTTTCTATGATGAAACGCGGATAATTTCCATGGTAACTGACATAAATACTATCTATCTGTTGTTTGTTTATTGAAACGCGGATAAGGATAGAATATTAACTGCGGTTAATTGACGGATAGCGTTTAACTGATTACTACGGATAGGTTATTGAAACCGGCCGTTAGAGAATATTTACAAAAGAAACGGAGAAGCTGTTGGTAAATGTATCTAAATCGATGAAGCACGAATGATTAGAAAATTTAAGAAAACTTAAAAGTAGGAAAGTCAAAGCTTTTGACAATGTAAACTATTCTATATTTGAATCGCCTGTTTGCGAGAAGACTGTGACATCTCCCAAAAAGTGTTTTTTTTTTATTATTTGATTATAAGAACCGTCATGATCAACTTTATACTTGGTAAATGTAGTACATCATTTATGAAGGTAATACCTATGTATATTTTTTTTATAAAAAAATGAATAATGAAAAATAAAAAGTTTATGCAAATTAGAAAAAAATAAATTATTATCCTTTTGGACCGTAGATTCAAATAATTTTGAACTATCTCGGATCTGGAGAGAGAGATGGAATAACTCCGAACATTTTGGGAAGAAATATATTATAGAAGATCCTACACGGGCTACAGTCTCTCTCGAAAGGTCTGAGTTCAGCAAAATAGGATACGGACGGGACAAGGGCGCTGTAATTACCTGATGTGAAAGTGGGGTAAAAGAGACTCTCCTGAGTGCGAATCTGGAGCCGCCATACAGACTGTACAGCATAATGCTCTTTGCGGAGATACCATGGGGATTGGATTGACATCCACAAGTCAACACCGGGGGCGGTGCGGTGGTTGACAGAGGTTGACCTCAATATTTAGAGTTGAAAGTATACAAATTAATACTTAATAGAAAAAAAAAGAAAAAAAAGCCGAAGCCATACGAATAATAATAATAATAGAAAAAAAAATGAAATCCATTAAAGGAATAAATGAGTTTTTCAAAAAAATCCAAAAACAATAGTTATCCCAATTTCAATTTCAACAAAATCTTTAAACTCGATTATCTCAAAACTATAAATTTTGAGATCTTACAGTATTCATCTGGAGCAGCGATAATGTGACAAATTAGTTTATTACAAGATTTTTTCTACATATTTCAGTAAAAACGTGACATAGTTGAACCCATTTTTTTAATGGGTAGGTAAATTTTTGCCATAAACTTTTAAATTATCAAATTTGAATAAAAAAACGTTTTAACTATTCCACAATTTTATTAAACCTGACATGTTTCGAAGGGGCACGCCCTTCATGGTCACAGGTTATTTTAAATTATAAAAACAATTTTGTTTTTTGTAAAGTTCAATAGTTAAATTTAATAAACAAAAATAGTTTTACAGTAAAAAATCTAATTGTTTGGTTTTTATTTCATTTCAAAAGTTTAAAAGTGGCGTCCTGTAAAATTTCATTTTTTGAGATATCACACTCACAGTCTTGTCGCAATCAGGCGAATATGTCAGTCGTTTGATAGTTGATGCATGTGATTGTCAAAATGTGACCTATAAAAAGAGTTTATTTAAATAGGTAATTATTTTTACCATTATCCAAATTCAAATTCGAACGTTGGGAAAGCTATTTCTGAATAAAATCAAACATTTTTTTGTAATATCAAATAATTAATTTAATATTGGAGACCAATCGTTCCTTTACGGTGGTTTGTTTATTATTTTGCTAATCGTTAAAACAATAGTTTATAAAAATTCGGCTACTCATGAAACAGTCTAAAATGATCTAGTTCAAATCATTGCCCATTCTGAGAACATTTTATTTAAAAAATATATTTTTTAGAGAATCACTTCAAATACTAAATCTATGATCGAGTGTTTTAAAAAGTTCCACATTCTTCGTAAACTTATTTTTTATTTCTTGGCTGAATATAGTCATTCAGTCAACAAATAAATATACTTATTTCTTTGTTTCACTGTTTTAATGTTATGCCTGGTTTAGTGATTAACAAGAAGTGATCCTCTTAAAAATATTTTGTTACAATTGAATGGTGTAATACGTTAAGATTTACGTATATTTAGACCGTTTCATGAATACTTACCCTTCCTGTTCTCATCATAATTTTTTTTCTTTGAATTTCTATATAAAAAGTGAAGGTAAGTTAAATAAACAAAAAAATAATAAATAAATTTACACTTCTCTGTACATATAGCTGTCTGTATAGCCGGTGGAACTTATTGCCCGAGGCAATTTTTTACAGTCAACCTGTCCCGTATAATCTGAGACTGGTCAACTCCGAGTAGAAATTTCAAGTGAAAAAGCTTTAAATAACTCGACCGGGAATCGATCCCGGGACCTGTTGATCAGCTGTACACGCTACTACTATAGGCTTCCGAGGTCGGCCTCATTCATGTTATAACGACATGAATGAGAAACGAAATAAACTGAAAGCTACCATGGTACGGGCTTTTATTCAGTTAGTTGGATACTTTAAGTGCCATAAAATTTATTGTAAAAAATGTTTTTTTCTATATAATACAAGAATAGAGTTTTTTATATTTACAGCTACTCGCCCTACTTATTAGAATGATTTGTGCCAAAATACAGATTTACAATAAAGTGAATAATAAGTATTTACCTACTTCAATAATGGACTAAGGGCCGGTCTTATAAACATCCGTTAGTTAAAAGTCAAACCAAATAAACCGAAATATGATCCATTTAAATTAAAAAATTCTTTATTCAAATTTCAGTACGGCAATTTGTTAATAAACCAGCGATAAACTTACGGATATTTGGTCTCTCGTTTATAAGATCGGCCCTTAATTAATATAAATAGAATAGAGTTGAAAAGTTGAACATTGTTTGAATGCTGACAGCAAAGCTTTATTATATAAGACGATCAACCGTAATTCACCATGTAAGTTCTCCTTTCAAATAGAAAAAAAAACGGTATGAGGAATTGTGTATCGTTAAAAGAAGAAACGAAATATTTCTGAATCGACTGTTTAACTTAAATCCCGAGTTCAACAGATGTCATTTGACAAAGGTGTTCGTTCACGTTGACAGCAAACCAGTTATAACCTTAGAAATAATCGAAAGAAGTTTACCGAAATATTTCTGAATCGACTTTCGTTTTTTAACTTTAATCCCGAGTTCAACAGATTTCATAAAATAAAAGATTTCGTTAAACCTATTACATTTAGGATAGTTCTCCAAATGCATGTATAAATGCAATAGGTGAAAACGTAACAGCACAGTTGAAAAGAAATTTACACGCCTTTTTGTACATGTACCTACATTTATAGTTAAATTTTGGATGCATTTTACTGAGGTAACTTATTTACCAACCGCCTGAAGGTCAGTTGTCATTCTTAAACTGATAGTTTGACAGATCTATTTAAAAATCGAACATCAGTAATGAATTTTTAGTCATTAGTTGTTAGATAATTCTGACAGATCTATGTTTTCTTACTAATTATAACTTATTCAACAATTTCTTCTTCTAATGATAGGTATGTAGTATTTATTTTATTTATCGTTCGTTGACCTTCATTTAGGTACTCAGGCTCGTCAATTGCAGCAATAAAAGTACAGTTATTGAAAAAATGTCGACTGCGCGCTATTGATTGTTTGCAAAAAAAACGGTGAAAAGTTGCGAAAACATAACAAACAAAATAATTTTGACCGATTTTTTTAGGGTTTTTGCTCTTTTGAGGCGTGCTGTCCAAATCCGTATTTTGAACCATAGAAACTAACAATAAAATATTTTTATCTTACGGATACTTTATCAAAGCTCTTATCCCAATTATTGTTCAACTTTTATAGATAAAAAATCTGCACAAGAAACAAGAATCAAAGTGTAGGTGCACCCTTACTTAATGTTATTCATTACCACGTGATATTATTATCCACGTGACATTATTATGTCTATGATGATAGGTATACGTACATAATTATTCTAGATATTTGTTTTTCAACGCGACAAATTGCTATTTTGGTCTGTATTTTATTTTATTTTAACCAACCTATATTTTAAATAGGATTTCAGTTACATAATTTAATCAAATATTTTTTATTATTATATTTGATAATAGATATTATGAAGTAACCAAAATGGAGAGAATGGACAGAATGAGAAACCATCAAATGATATCACTTTAAAAGTCTCCATCTTCTGTATGATTTGTTAGATTATATCCGTAGATATATCCATATATACATCCGTAGATAGATTATATCCAGCTCTCGTACCAATAAATCAAAATATTGATTAGATACTTCGGGAGAAAGTAAACTGACCATGACTGCCAGTGATTTCTAAATTAAGTCACCGCTATTGTAGGATGGAAAAGGTCATCGTAGTGGCGTAGCTATAGGTAGGTAGGTACATAATTTTAACATGGGATATTATGCAGTTTAAGACTTAAGGGTTCATGCGAATGCAGTAGTAAAGTGACCTACCTGTGGTAACCACACGGAGGTGTGAAGGGGAGGACCCCTGCTCTTGCTTCTGGTCCTCCAAATCTTCCTGCTGACATTCTGCACCACGCTGCTGGACGAGCGAGACTTCTGCATGGTCGCTCCACCTGTGGGTGAGGAATGCACTGAAACTGGGGCACTACCACCACTGGCAATCTTTTCTTTGTTGGCATGCAGTAAGTTAGAGAAGAATGTATTGTGAGAGGGAGTTTTATCAGAAAGAGTCACCACTTCAGTAACATTGAACGTTTCTAGCCAGTCGTCGTTAGTTTGACAACCTTTATCTAAGCCATCGTCGTCCCCTGGCATACTAAGCTCACCCTTGGGTTTTATATTACGAAGATTTTTATCATAATTTATACGTTTGAACCTATCCGCTTTGTCGCCGTCGACGCTCTTTTTCCTGGCCATACGCAAATATCTCTTAATCGTGTCACTAACGGATTGCGAAACATCGTCATGATCTACGCTACTTCTTCGCCTCAAGTTTTTTCTATCTTCCGATTTACCGCCATCTTTTCCCGCCTCTTCATCTTCTTGTTGTCTGTGACGTCTGAGTTCCATATTTTCAGCTTTTAACTTTTTTAATATTCCTTCAGTAATTGGATCTGTCTGTGTTCCAAAATTTGCAGTTCGACTACCAGATTCATTCTGTACCTCAACTAACGGGGGTGGACTACCGATACCACCATAATTTCTGTATTTTTCCCACATTCCTTCAGCATAATCTTCATCATTTTCTTCTTCATAATCCTCCTCTTTTCGAGAATGCAATGAACCTCGCCATTGATTCATTAAGCTTGAACTCGTTCCAGAACTATATGTAGACCTGCTACTTCGAAAGCTTTTAGTTTGTCGTAAGTCACTATATAATTTTTTCAGTAATTTTCTGTCTGTTAAAAGATCTTGAATAATGTGATCCCTGTTTGGAGACCTACTATAATATCTACTAAGCGTGTCTAGTAAAGATCTTTGGACAATATCCCCTTGTTGAAAAGGTGGCTTGACCACCGACATCTTTCTCTCTCTTTCTTGTTTTCCAAATACTAGTGCTAGATGTTGCTGTAATTTGTCAATTAAATCTTGGTATTCAAATCCTGGAGTACCAGCAGGAGGCGGTTTATCTTGGATCGTAAGGTATCGTTGAATCATATCGACCAGCTGTTTTTCATCTTGATCTTGAGCAGGAACAGGTTTGGAGGAAGATTTAAGGGCGGATTTTGGATCTTTGGCAGAAGAAGCTTCCATGAAATCCTTTTTCATTTTACTGATATCAAACCTGCCGCCAGATGTATGGGTTATTAGCAGGCTTCCAACCTGTTTCTTCGGTTGAGGTATTTCATCAGCTTCATCCGCTGAGCTAGCCTGTCTGTAGCTTCCACCTTTCAAACGATCCCTCCTTCGCCGTTGAGATCTCATTCCTGTAGCGCCGGGATATGAACTTTTCCTCCATAGTAAAAATTTGGGTTCTTTCTGACATACTTCCTGAAAATAAGCCTCTATTTTGGGGACATCCTCTGGGCGGTTCAAAGCTCCCTCGGGGATGAGTTTTCTCCCCGCGTCTGTCATATACTTCCATGTTTTGCGAGTGAGAAGCCACCGTTCTTTGGTTGGTTTTTTTAGTCTGCGAGCTTTTCCCATATTGTCTCCCGCCCAACTAGGGCGCCTTTTGTTGTCTTCCGCCATACCACGGGGCAAAAAGCCTCCGTGTTTTATCACTCAAAACCACTTCAGCACTACGGCTCATTGGCACAACACCAGTTTCACTACACTACAAACTTTTTGAAACGTCACCACATATTCACGACGTTACGTCAAACACGCGAATCTCACATTTTAACACGGAAATTATCAACCGAATTTTCTTGATATGAAAACTATTTCATCTGACTTGATGATAGAAAGATAACAAGAGGTTGCCGGTGTTATGGTCGCACGCGTTTTACCAACTGCCGTTTACAGCCGGTAGTCGCGGGCTTTCCTCCCTGTTTCCTCTGCCCGCTGCCATCCACACTAGATCTCACGTTATTAAGAGTTACACACATACGTGTTATTAATAACTGTTCTACTTGTTATTTAGACGGTGCAGAGGGAAAATAGTGGTGGAAAAGAGCCAAGGTATTGCAGGTGTGCTCGCCTCTATTGTGATCGGAGAGCTTACTTAGAAGGAAGCCTTCTGCTTCTCTCCGCACCTATTGTGACATCCTTCTTATGCACTTGTTATGTCAACAGTAACGGAAACCATTATTAATGCATTGTATAAGAGGAGGAGTCTCTCTTCAATAAAGTTAGTTTGGGTACAATTTTCTTCTTCATTCGGTTCATTTTTCTGTTAAATTGAAATCTAACTTAATTTGTGTCCTCACACGATTTGCGCTTAATCTTGGTTAATGCAGCATACGTTATCCAGCATCTTTCCTCATTCTTAAGAAGAGTGAGCGTGAGACTTAAGTGAAGGAAAGTACCAAAGTTTGAGAAGGTATTCTTTTGTTTCGGAATGCTCCAAGTTCCGAAGATACGCCCCAGGTAAGTACACAAAAATGATTGCGATAAAACTTAGATACATGAACTAATTTTATTAGGCCTGTGCACTGTGCAGTAACTTTTAATTTGTTCTTTAATCTATTACGTTTATCTAGCTGTATGTTTTATTTCTTTTTCATACCCATATGAAAAGTGGTTTTCTCTGAACTACCCAGAGCTGTTCCGAGTACAGGAAAAAAATACTCGAGTACCTACTAAGTACAAGTACTACGCACAAATGTACTCGAGTATTGAGTACAAGTACTCAGTGAGAAATACTCGAGTACAAAGTACCGAGTACAAGTACCGAGTACATTAGTGATTAATGAAACGCAAAATCTTGTATAAACCCAAAGAGTTCTATATATAAACCTTTATTTGCCCTCCGCATGTTTCAACCATGGGGTCACCAGATGAAAATATCACACGCATCCTCTATGCACGTGATTCAGTCATAGGGCCAAAACATATTATTATAAGCATCGTACAAGGTATTGTATCATGGGCACCCGTAGAAAACCTTCTAAGGAGGGTCAAAATATTTTTCACACTTTTTTCACCTCATTTGTGTCAACACTAGGTGCACGTTTTAAAATAAAAGTAACGTTATTTGACTATTTTCAATCAATCTACCTGATTACTAGACGCATTTCTTTTTCATAAGACACATCAAAGGTGACCTCCATAAGTAGTTTGGTATTCCTTAAAAAAAATATAGAACTAGAACTAACAAAACAAATATTTTGGGAGTTTCAATTTAATTGACTTTAAAATCTTTATAAACAAGGGTTTTTTTCAAGTACATAAGATACTTCAGTTTTTACGTTAAAAACAATAGCAGAGTTGGATTTCAGACTACACACCATAAAAATGACAACTCCATCAAAAACCTCCTTTTGAAAAAATAATGACTTATTTAGTTTTTGAAATAACCAATTCAATTATAATATGGGTTTTAAAAAAATTACAACACCAATACTCTAGAATTAAAAACGAGAACTATACATCCATACTTTACCATTAGGTACATATTACCACGACACCTAAAAACACATATGACCTACGCAGCGTAGTAGGTTTAACGTACTCGACTAAATCCAATGATGTACTCGAGGACATAAAATGTACTCGTGTACTTGTTAAGCACAAAAAACGCGTCGAATACAAGTACAGATTTGAGAAATTACTCGTGGACTGAGTACCGAGTACACCAAAAGTACTCAGAGTACAATCTACGAGTACTTGTACTCGAGTACCGCCCAGCTCTGGAACTACCTATAGGTAGGTATAATTCTGATGATTATAAAACGACTTAAAGCATAAATGATATCTCAAAAACTTCTAAAGTGTCTTTATAATAGGTAAATACCTATTTTAAATTGATATTCAATTCAAAGTTTATTGTATCAAATATATTTTCATTTATACACTTTTGGATGAAATAAAATGATAAAAAAATAAACACGTGCAAATATTTATGTAATTCATTATTTTCTTAAGGTTTCAGTAAGCGTATGTTGATAGTTAAAATTTTCAGGTCAGTGAAAAAAATCAATTATGTAGTAATAATTGAAATGAAACAATTATTTTGTCATTCCACAAATTATTTAATGCCCAGTTTCGCAGGCACAGGTGACAACTATTATGGTCACCCATTCCACCAAGAGTGCACATACAAGTCGTTATTTTTATTAGACAAGATTCAAGCAAACTTTCATAAAAAGATCGTTATGACTCTAATGTATATTTTTATATCTAAGTATTAGTATAATTTTATATTGTTCTGCTGCTTGTCACTAGTCTAAGTATTAGTATAATTTTATATTGTTCTGCTGCTTGTCACTAGTCTAAGTATTAGTATAATTTTATATTGTTCTGCTGCTTGTCACTAGTCTAAGTATTAGTATAATTTTATATTGTTCTGCTGCTTGTCACTAGTCTAAGGTCGATAATTGAAATAAATATAGGAGTTATTTTAAAAATATATAAAAAGGGAAAGAAATATACAAACTGCTAAATTATCATTCATTGACTCCATAAAGGAGAGAAAGAAAAACACCTCAGCAGTTGGAGCAAATCGATGAGGACGATCTTCCAACTCTGATTTGGTAAAGCTACTATTTTGGCTTTTTTATTGAAAGTTCAGGTTTCAGATGATTTTTAAATGATAAATACCTAATTATATTTTTGCTGTTTCGAAGCTATGAAAAATAAAGAATGAAGAATCATATATAAAAATGGAGAGCAATTTCCCGTTGTCATCGCACCACGCCTAAACGGCTGAACTGATTTCGCTAATTTTTATTTTGTCGCGTAGGCTTTTATCAGGAGAATGTCCTTTTAGAAGAAAATATATTAAGAAAAATGCATGGAAAATTAGAAAATTAAAGAAAACTCTATGTAGACAACCTTATTAGTACTTTTACCTTATAATTTTTACTCCAATTTTGAAATTGATTAATTGTGCGATTGACAGAATGCGGATGGAACATGGTTTAAAACAGACGCATCGGTCGGAATTACATTGGTAAAATGATAATTTATTCATCACCATACAAATTCGAATTCCATATTCATAGTTAGGAACATATGACAACGTCTGTCGGGAAAGCTAGTATTATTATAAACATTCTTTGAAAACTTACTAGTATATCAAAAAGATTCACGTTGTTTTTTGTAAATACAATAATAATTATTAGGTTTCAGGCTGAATCCCCCCCCCCCCTAACTACGCTACGAAAAAAGAATTACGTGTAGGTATTTACTTTTTGGTAGAAACTGTTTCAATATTTAAAATTATCTAAAAAAAACAGTAAGTATGTGAATGTTATGGAGTATGTAGGTAAGTAGGTATACATTCAGATTACTTAGGTAACTAACATTTTTGACGAGTGCAAATGAGTTAAAAAAATAAACATTTTTAGAAAATGTAAGTGGGCACCTACCTAGCGACCCCCGCCGTATTTCAGTTTTTAACCAATTTAGAGGTTCATTGAAAAAAAAAAAAGATTTTCTTTAATAGGCCTGAATTTTTTCCCTTTAGATAATTCCTAATCTGAGCACATACTACATACCTAAGAGTGGAAGTCGTTAGCAAAATACAAAATATAAAAACCAAAGACTTCTTGAATAAAAAACAGTTTTAAAATAATATTTTCATCGTTATAAATAAGTTTGGTGATGGGTGAATTAGCCACCCACTTGTTGAGTTGTGTATCCCGAGCAAAGAGACACCATCAGAAGGGAATCACGCGGTACATCGGATCGTTTCAATAAGAACACCAGCAACTGTTAAATGACAACATCTCGTATACGGACTCGCTGCTCTTCGATCGGATTATTAATAACCCCACGAAAATATGAATCCATTCGATTTTCTCGGCTAAAGTAGTCTCGATGCTTTAACTAGGTACATAATGTTTATTATGATTGGCATCAAATCTGTACACACCTTTATTTATAAATAATATAATATCATTATAAAACACGAAATAATATTTCAGGTGGAAGGTTAGACCTAGTTCCAATATCTTGTGTTTTGAGGAATAGGTACCTTCTAAAAGTAGTGCGCTTGTGCATGGGAATCTCGTACAACTTTGTCTGGAAAATGTTTTTGAAGATTTTTTTCTTGGTTTGATTCTTATAGTCAAACTCATTCCATTTTATTTATGAGTCAGTCTCACAGTCTAGAAAATATATAAGTGGTCTACCCTGGTCGCTGGCCAGACGCCAAATATTCGACGTATAACAATAATTCTCAATCCGAGGCACACACAATACACTATCATAGTTTGTGTGTGTGTTTGCGCTTTGTTTGGGTACCCGACTATAGAGAAATCACATTACCTACCAATACATCACATCTTATTATTTTAATCAAGATTTTATTTAAACTGAATGGCTACATCACTTCATTGGTGAGAGGGATTGAGAACGCGCCACGTTGTATGACTCCATAATTTCAAAACTTTGTTGTTTTACTATCTCCTCTAAATTATTCGGCTTTCATGTCTTGAACACCAAAATTCAACACTTAATATTTCATCATAGACCTTTAAGATTTACCTAAAATAAAGTTTAACACTAAGTTTATTTGCGATTAGATGTTAAAGATCACAACGATGATAATCATCTCACCGTTGATTGTACGTCTAACTATTTACACTCTCATGTACCTATTGTTGAACGACTGTGTGATATGCATGAAGAATTTAATCAATAAGTAATTAGGTATATAAATATTTATTTTATTTATCTTTTTAACTAAAAAACTTCAGGTATTCAGCATGAAAGGCACAAAGGTACATAGAAAACAAAAAAAAACAAAGGTACATAGTCAATAAAGTAAAATAATTTGACAGCTGGAATAAATTTTAGAGATATAAAAATGACAATTATTACATGATGTATATTATGAAGAATACCCCGTGTAAAAAAGATAGAATTATTTTGAGCATTAGGACGGTTAGGGCACATAGGTCGTATCCAGATCAGAAAATATTCGGTACCTAGCGAGTAACTTTCAAAGGAAGACCTAAGATAATTTGGATTACTAAGACTACAAATTGTCCCAGATGTTACAAAAAATATGAAATTCCAAATGGCGCGGAAAAAAAGAGATTTTATAAAGTTCGACATCATGCCTGAATGTTTGAAGTTTGTTTGTTGAAGTTTGTTGTTTGTCTGATGAATAAATCTCGGACTCAATAATGATTTAGCAGACAAAACTGTTGAAAGCTTAGTCACCCGTACAGCATGTTGTAAGACGAGAATATTACGTACTTGAAATAATAAATTGATTCAAGTTGTGTGATTAATTATAATACTTGGTACAATCGCCACAACTTCCAAGATGCATTTCAAGATGTATTCAAATATATGGTATTTATTTTGATTCCTGATTGTGAATAAATTGTAGCTTTTGCACGACAGCTATCAAATTTAAATAAATCTATTCTGTCCATTTTTAATGAAAATCACATTGTATCCCAAAATTTGAAGTACATACAACCCCAGGTCAGCCGTATCTTACCTAAAGATGGATTCCACGTTCCATCTCTCATTTATATTATCACCTTATATCGCGATGGAAGAAATGTAGAATGCTTTTAAACTTGGACCACTTTGCTAGAACTGGTTATTTAAGTAAATTAAGGTACGTACCTTACAAAATAAAAGGATAAACTGCTGTAAAAAAATACGAAACGCCAGTTTTGACGTATTCTTCGTTAAGCAAAAGGAAGGGTCTGCGCTGAGCAAACATGCCAATCAAAAATTACCTTTATGAAATTGACAAAGATATCAGAGTAAAGAAATTCATAAAGTTTGGTCGATCCTTATTTCGGTCAAGTCTCACGAACAAACGAAGGAGGCTGGATGGTGCTTAAAGAGACTTTGAGCTTAAAGTGACGAGCAATAAAAACGAATAGAGTGGCATAGAGACGATTGGTGAGATAGGCCAAAACCTACATAAGATTTTAGCGGTACGAATGTGTTTTGTTTGTTGAAGTGATAGTTGAAGGGAGAAAGGTCCAGCATTTACAAGAAACGTGGAGAGATTACCGAAATTCCCTCAAAGGAAAAGCAAGCAGCAAGTAAATAAAGTATACAGAATGGTATCCAACACAGTTCAGTTCTCTCTCTCACGTTATCATAACTACGACGTGTGCTTGTGCAGTATAAATAACTCCGAGTCTAAATATACGTTGAGTCAAGGATACTCAATAGTACACGGAGTAGGAATGGGGAGATTTAAGACATTACCCTGGTATTTTTAGAAGAATCGTATTAAGACAACTAATCAATACCTACACAGTCGCTTCTCAATCTATGGGATAATCGCTACTGGATAATAGATCAGTGCGGGTCACATCCTATAACTATATGGAAAGTCATTTTACCGAAAATATAACACGATATACGGCGTACGTTTTAGTTTTGTATTGGTTGATTTCTTAGAAAAACCAATGCAGATGGAATAACGATATTTTTTCTTTAACTTTCTCTTTTATTCTATCTTTTTCTTGCTTTGTTAGTCTGTTGTGATGCCGGATGCGTGAACTCCAGCAATTATCCTTCCATTTTTTGGGTAGTGGTCCTGGAAGTCTCTAGAGAGACTGCCATCACTAGCCATCTTTAGCTCTTGTGTCCGCCATTCTGACACACTTGTTACAGAACTTATTTCTCTCTCGTTACCAACGGACTTTACTTTTCACATCCTTCGAATCACTGTATTCCACACCCAGTCTTGTAAGGTTTTACCAGTGATATTTCTGAGTGATTTCATTTGGTTCCGACGGTATCAGCTCTAAACTAAGTACATGAAGTGATTTTCCCGTTCCTGAATTCCGATTAGAAGGTTATGTCCTGATGTGTCGTTTTTGTTAAAATAATAAACTTGTAAAGCGTTTATCATTTTATAGATTTCAGGTGTTAGATCAATTTTTAGAGGAAAATGACATTGAGAGTTCCATCACATCGGAATGTGCTAACAATCTTTTCCCGCATCAGGTAGATCGAGGTGCTAACATCATGGGATAGCTTCAATATTTCATAGTAACCGGTACACATACACAAAAACGGGAACTGAAACGAGATGAGTGCAAAAATATCTGGAATTTATCCTCATTAGCAAAAATATTTAGGTGTGCGATTATAAGTTATGTCTAATACGAACGCACCGCATTATTGTTAGGCCAGTGCCTACCTACCAACATACCCGCTCAATGTTATCCGAAAGACGGGAATATGTTTGAATTTATTTAAATAAATCCTCCAGACAATCTAAACAGTGCCATATAGATGTTTAAATGATTAGGCTCCAGTCGCTCTCGTACGCTAAATCATTGTCTGTAGAATTGAAAATTATGAGTTCGGAATGAATTAGAAAATAACCATCTACTATATAAATGAAAGTGGGGTTAGTGCGAACACTTATAACTCGAGATTGGCTCAACAGATTCTTCTGATGTTTGATTTATTGGATTCTTCTCCACTCCGGATAACAGAATAACTAATAAAAAGTTATAAAAATGGTTAAGAAGTGATGTAAAATACAACATTTAAGTTTGTATGGAAAGGTTACCAGGGACGTGCCGACGACATCGCGGGTAGTTCCCTCTCATTCTCGCATACGCTCTTACAGTAGCCCATCCCACTTACTCCTCCGATTCGAACGTTATCATAAAAAAGTCAACAATATCATCGGCAGTGTTGCCAACTTGGCGACTTTGTCGCCAGATCTAGCGACTTTTGGACATGGAAAACGACTTTTAATTTTCATTTAGCGACAAAATATTCTAGCGACTTTTCTAGCGCCTTTTAGGTCCATGGTACTTTTCGGTTTCGGTTGTAGTATTTTGATAGAAGCCAAAGTGAGCGATATAAAAAAACGCGGAAACGAAAAAACATAAACTAAAAATGAATATAATATGCTTTTATAAGTGATCCAATGCCACAACCTTCTTCTTCTGCTTCCAATGTACCTCAGACTTCTAGAAAAATGGATTTATTATGTCATATTAATTTTAATGACTTTCTAATTTTTAAGTAGTAGGTACTTATATCTTTTTATTTTTCTGTTTTTAACAGGAGCACTATTTCTTACTATAATACAAAAATATCGCCTAAATATTTTCTTTGCTCCCCCCGAACAATTTTGGCGAAGTCTGGCGACATATGGATGTTTCAGAAATATTTTAATGTTATTATTTTATAAGCTTAACTCAATAGAATTAATTTTGTATTGCTTTACGGGGGCGCAGTGCACATTGTGCACATGTCATATTAACGGGCCGCTTCGGCTGGATCGATTTTCATGGTTTTTTATTTGTTGTATTCGTCTCCATCCCGAATAGGCTACTAGCTATTAAAAAAATGAAAAATTGATAAGGAATAAAAGTATTAAGTAAATAAAATACCCATACATTTTGTATGGAACAGTTATTCCTTTCTGTGATAAATTTCTTGACAGCACAATTTTATTTACGTAGGTAAGTTTACCTTTAAGTACCATTTACCATTAAGTTTCGAAACAAACATAGGTACCTTTATCAAGATAGGTACACAATATTCGATAATTGCGTATTAAAACAATATGATATGATCAAGAAAATATTTTTTTAAAAACTTTATCACTTCAGTATGGCAATAATTTGCCTAATTTCACTGATTAAATTTTAGGTGAGGAAACTAACAAGAGGTTAGCTCGAGTATACACGAATACCTATAGTTTGATAATTCTTAAAAATGCGGACAACTATTTGCTACGATGATCGTCAATTGACGTATCGCATGAAAGAACGTTATATATGCATACTAAAAGTATCGAGAATAGAGCCTACAAAGATTTTTAGAGATTTCTTTGCGGTCCATTTAAAATTCTACCTTCAGCCTTAACGGCTGGACCGTTTCCGCTAATTCTTTTTTTGTCGTGTAGGCTTTTATCAGGAGAGTGTCCTTTTAGAAGAAAAACATTAAGAAAAATACATGGAAAATTAGATAATTTAAGAAAACTATAAAAATGGAGAGCTATTTCCCGATGTCAACGCATCGCGCCTAAACGGCTGGATCGATTTCGCTAATTCTTTTTTTGTCGTGTAGGCTTTTATCCGCAGAAGGTTGAAATAGAAAAAAAAGTATATGGAAAATTAGAAAATTATTGAAAACACAGAAAGTTTTAGTACTTTTTGCAAAATAATTTGATCTACTTTTGAATTTTAATTAATTAACATTTGAAAGAACTGTCAGTGGATTGATTGTTGTTGCGATTGATAGAAGGCGAATGTAAAATATATCGTATGAAAAAGATTGATTGGAGAGGCCATATTATATTCATTGCAGTTAATTTTTATAAGAGGTTTTGGTAAGTTTTAATACAAGGAATACCTACATTATTGTAATGAAGCGTAAGGAGTTTCGAAAATTTTCTTTATTTAAAGAGATTTTTAAAACCGTCAGCAAACAAAATCATATACATAACATTGCTATAAAGGAGTTATACTTAATTGAAGTTCATTTTATAAGGAGTTTAGGTAAGTTTTAACACAATGAATACATGATTAGGTATAATGAAGAACAAGTAGAATATTTTTTTGTTTGTTTACAGAGATTTATAAAACCACCATTAAACTGAATTGTTTACATGATTGACAACGAATACTGATTATAAACTTAATTGAAAAAAAAAACTAACTAAAACATGTTCAAAAGAAGGAAATTAGCTGAGAGAAGGGAAAAGAGAAGGGAGAAGGAAAGAAAAAGAAAAAAGAAAGAAAACCTCTAAGAAGGTCTCTCTTTAAACCACAGTTGATGCACAATGCAATTCTGATACCATCCCTGATTTATGGGAGTGAAACTTGGACATGGACGAACAATTTGGAAGTTGGAATAAATGCTGTGGAAATGAGATCACTGCGTAGGATATGCGGGAAGAGACTGATTGATAAGATAAAGAATGATAATATTAGAAAGGAATGTGCAAAAAAGCAAAAGAAATTTATGAGCATGTATGCGGAATGTTATGCGTTTGGAGGAAGCGAATGAGTTTGGATTGGAAAGAATGGAAAGAATCAGCGTGATGGGTAAAAAAAACCATTGACACCTCAATGCGTATTTTGAATCGGTACGGAGATATTCCTTATCGTAATTTCATCAATCAATCAATATTATTTTAACTGAGCAAAATAAATATTAAAATATCGAATATAATAACAAACCTTAATTCTTTTTTTTACATATTAACATCAAATCAATCAAAATTAAAACTCCCTTTGAACTCCATTCAGGAGCAAGATGAAGCAATAAGAACTCTCCATTGCACTCGATCTTGCGCAATGATGACTTCCTCCCACACCATATTAACATAGGTTAAAAGTTTTCGATGAAAAAATAAACTCAGACCCAATGAATGCAGCGTGGTATGCAGGTTTTGCTAAAGCCAGTAAATAGTCATTCGTATTAAATAACTAAAAAAACGAATTTGATCTCTGTTGCATAAAACCATAAAACCCATATTATTTATTTCGATACAAAGTTCGACGGGTCAGCTAGTTTAATATATTTTTAAGAATGCTTAAGACTTCTTTCTCAAGAATACTTGGAATTATTGCAAGCAGATAGGCAGGCAAAAATGTGGATCCGGCCGCATGAAATAACGGGTTGTTGTTGGGTATTTGTTGGCTTTTTCTCCTTTTAATTTAACGGAATTATTGGATTCATTAAACATCAGAGGTATGCACCAAAAGGCTAATCAAAACTAATAAGAAATCATATTTAGGCAAATTTGACAAATTCCCATCGCTTGATTAACCTTAACATTTTCCCGCATTTTACCTATACCTAAATAATTTATTCTTGAGTTTTGGATCGAGAAAAATTCAATAGATGTTTCAGAAAAAAAGAAAAATTACTGGAAAGCATGTTAAAATAGCTCAACTACATATTTTTATTTCAGTTCATTCTTACACTAAAACATACATTTCGCATGTTAAGGACTCGAGGAATCAATAAATCAAGTGCCAAAACGGGTGTTTTGGTGTAAAGCGCCTTGAGTCGAAAATGTTTGACTTGTTCTAAACCGAAACTTTTGCGTGAATAGCCCTGCAGGACAGCATGTACTTTTATACAACACACAACAACACCTTTCGAAATAGGTAGGTACTAACATAGCTCATTGAATTTTTATGTATTGTATAGCTGAATTATTTATTGTGCTTACAGAATAGTAAAATCCAAATATTTATTTATTTAAAAGGAGATCATATTATGAACTGTGTGGGGGAAAGGATGCAGCTTTCCAAGCGTGGATTGTTATGCTTATTATTACCCTTCACTCAATATTTTTAGATGTGTATAACAGAAGGGAGGCAGGCTACTATCCAAAAGTGGACGAATTACAGGCTGTAACGATGAAGAATGGTAGTGGAACTGGAGAAAGTGTCTGGGATTTTCTCTGTCATAATAAGATAGGTATTTCATATATGATTTATTGACATTAAGAAATATTCATAAATAAGTCACATTCTCTTACTTTCCAAAGCGTTAGTTAATTGCTTTTTTCTGCGATTGCACGTCTTAGAATCGATCATGACGTTAAATGGTATGCGAAGAATTGGATAATCAAAACTTATTAAAGAACCCAGATAAAACATGGCAACATCAACAAAACAAACTTTGAGATATGCGAGTTATATTTCATTAACGTTTAAAGTTTGGAACGATTCAACAATATTATAATCGATATTACAACGTCGGAGATCAATTTAAAAAAGGTCTGCGATGAAAATTGTTTTCATATTTCTATCATAAATATTTTCATAATTTTTTAAAAATAGATCGACGTTCTAACGTATTTAACTGATACAAAAAGCGCCTAAGAAACGAGTCCAAGGTCTGGAATATTATATCTACATATACACACAATAAATATTACGTTCAGCAAGCGAATTAAATGGTCAAAATATTAGAATAAGCTAATCTAAGAAGAATTTTAATAGCAAATACAGATTTTCATCGTATTATTTCAAAATCATTTAATTATCGTCTCATTAAAATAATCCAATCCAAAAAAAAAAACAAAAAACAAAAATCTGCAAAATCTGCTTGTGGCCAATGTTTACAATGAATGCGTACAGCGCCATCTGCCAGCTGAAGGTAGAAAACACTATTTCTTCAGTTTTCAGCGATGAATGAAAATAAACCATCGTAACTGAAACGGATTTGGCAACCACAAAACTTACTCTTCAGGTCGTGCGATGTCGTTATAATATGTAGATCGATAGATGTATCGCTGAGGGATTTTGTAGTAACTCTATTACATTACATTTTAATTGAATGAAATTTATTAATGTTTCGTTAAATAGTGTAAAATAAATGTGCACGGCGTGTTTCGTGAAAATCAGTTTGGTTATATATTATACACAGATAGTTTTTATTTTGTAAAAATACAACATTCTAAATTGAAATAGACCCTTTTACCGTTCTCGGAGAACTAGAACTCACCATAATAATATGAAAACATAAAATCAAACGTCACTGTTTAAATTGCTAACACTCGTGACGTTTCAAAAAAAGTGACTAAAGAACTCTTTAAATAATCCAAACTCCCTTTAGACCCCACTTAGGGGCATAGGGAGGCAACAAGAGCTCTCCATTGCGCTCGATCTTGCGATCTTTAAATAAAGTCTCTTTTAAAATTTAAAGTTTCCTTAAAGTTGACGCGTTTCATAAAAAAATATTTGAAAATTGGTAGCAGTTGATAGTGTTACCATGGAAATCTATGGAAAACATAGGTTGTTTACTAATATTTTCGCGAAATTTCTGTTAATCTCTTTATTTCGTTTCTCAATAGAGCATTAATGTGCCGTTATTGTTATTAATTTATTATTATGGTTTATAAATTAGTAAACGAAATTAGTGAACAATAATATTCTTCCTGTTTTCCACCCTATTTGGTGATTTTTGTCCACAGTGTCACCGCATACAAATGTCATCATTTGTAAACAGACAGAGCGCCACCAAATTTTCTATGAACTGCACAAAAGTCGAGTCAAATAACCGAACGTCATTTTGTTGTTATGAAACGCGTTAATTTTTAAAGGAAATTTAAAGTCTCCTTTATTTTTTATGAAACCGGCAGTTAGGAAAGTAGACCAAATGAACAAATTCACTCTATCAAAAATAATAATTGTATATAAGTTTGTTCACAGCTTGTTTAGTATTTTTATTCAAAATGGAACAATCAAACCCCATGCGAACTACTCCTCACAGGTAAATGATAAGCCTACGCTACGGCAAATATTTTTCATACTTATATAGGTACCTACCTACTTATAAATTTTCGTCGGTAAGTCAATAGTTGTTATGACGATTAATAGAAACAGGATTCTGCGGGAAATAATTACACGATTGAAATAAAATTTGATACACGATAAGAGATTCCTACATATAACTGTTGCTAAGGGAATGTCCGATTTGGAACCCTTTATGGAGTTTATGGGACGATATAATCGATTTATTTGAACAATCAAACAAATAATACCCCTATCGTTCGACAGAATTTATTTACAAGAGACACCAACAGAACACTGAAAAACTTCTCCAGTGCTCCAATGACAGGTAGATACCCGCAAAGCTATTGTGCATATTGTGGTAGGTTTTGCTGATAGTATGAAAAAATAGCTAAGTAGTAGATTTGCAAACGATAAGGAGGGATGCCAAATGAGGGTTTTCGCTCGCTTAGAGCGAAAGAATTCTGATAAATATCAAATTTGACGTTTTTAAAGGAAATGTTATTCAAGTGTATATACAAGAGCGACATTTCGCAGAAAGGAAAGTCCCGTTCTCACGTCGTTTACTTCCGCGCCAGTACGGAGTCTGTGTCAAGTGCTCGTTCCGCTCACCATTAAGTACGTACTGGATTTTTTTTTGTAAAAATGTAGCTAAAAAATGTCCGAAGAAAAAAAAACACAGGAAAATGGTCGGAAAGCTTCACCATAGTAAAGAGTTGGCAATTTTTTTTTCAAAAATTATTTATTCTGTGACACACTTTCACAAAATCTTGAAGCTTCGGAAAAAACAAACGTCTTACAACAGTTGTCTAGTAAAAAAGGATTCTTTTTCAAAACTTAAATGAATTTTGGCTCACCTATTCTTTTCCCCTTTTCACCAAAAATATTGATCGTATTTAATGTTACTAATTTATAAGCAATTTTATTTGAATGGTGGGATCTCTTGTTTTCGTTTTTGATAGGATATTGTAAAAATAAATAAAAATTATGTAGTATTTTTTCCGCATGCAACGCACTGCCGTATTTTACGTTGATTTGTATGGGAAAATTGTTTCACATAACGACTCTGAAACGAATATGCTCGTTATTAGAGGTCCCACTGTGTTATTTTAATTAGTGTTCTAAGTTTCGTAAAAAATTCTATAGTAGAAGTATGCAATTTGATCTTGATTTTTTGTTTATGGATCTGGAAAATTTCATATTCATACTCAATCAAATCAATCGAAACTCCCATTGAACTCCATTTAGGAGCATAAGGAGGCAACAAGAGCTCTCCATTGCGCTCGTTCTTGCGCAATGCTTACGACCTCCTCCCACACCATGTCCAACTCCCTCAGCTCTGCCTATGCGGTGGTACCATCTTATACCCAAAATTCTCCTGAGGCACTTCGTTTCGAATGCAGATACTTTTTGTGCCTGGGCTTAGTCAGGTGCCAGGACTCATAACATAACCATACAGAAGAATGGGCAACACACACGCATCAAACAGATTACATTTCGTCTCGACACTAAACGCCGACGCCTTCCATATCTTGGTCGTCATGTTGTTGAAGGCGCCACTTGCCATACCGATACGTATCGGGAGCTCGGCCCCGAGGTCACCAGAGGTGGTGATGGTTGCTCCCAATATTCATACTAAACAACCTTTTTTGTCTTATCTTGTTATCCTGATTTAAACTGACTACAAACAGAAAACAACAGTAATATTGGAAAGAAATGCGAAAAAGGCCTGTAGGTATTGTAACGGCTCGCGGCTTAAATGAGTACGCGTCTTTAGAGTTGGATGTAGTGTTTTATAAGCTGGGTACACACGTAACGATATTTATCTTTAAGATTTGACCGATAATCGCTCATTTTCAAAATTTTTCTTCGGTAAGATTTTGAAAATGAGCGATTATCGGTCAAATCTTAAAGATAAATCGTTACTTGTGTATCCAGCTATTAATTTAATTTTTTTCTTATGAATCGGGAAATCAAATTAAAAAGAATATTAATTCCAATAAGATATTATACTGGAGATGCAATTCCATACAATTTTTAGTTTGAAAGTAGCATCACGAGTAAATTTGAAGTTGAACTTAAATAAAAATATGCAATCAAGCATTACTGACGAATATCTTTGTCTTTGTCACACATAATACGCCAAGTGCTGTCACCTTCTACCGGTACACATTAATAGAAATTTCTTTTTGTACGTGAGATTTGAATGTATTTGTCAGAATTGTCTAAGAACCTTTTGAAAAAGATCTCTCGTCTTCATTAATGCGAGGCAGACAACGATCAGTTTAAAAGCACATTCATAAAAATATTTTTCGAAAATGGAAAAAATGATTTATTTTTATTCAAATCAAAAATGACCCTTTTTATAAAAACACTAGTTATAGTGTACTTGCTTCTAAATTTCGTCCGGCTAGGTAAGGGCTCATACACACAGCTTAAACGAGAACCGTCAGAAATACGGCACTGTGGGAAAAACCGCTGGCGATTTCTCAGTTGTATGATGGATTTCGTAAAAAATTTCATTGAAAGTGGAAAACCTCTGTTTGCAGAACATCCTTAAATTCCATATATAATTTTAATTAGGGAGCACTCTGTTTAAATATAAGTTGTATTCTTTTTTCTAAATAAATTGATAAAAAAAAACCTTGATAGAATAAAAAAAAATTCTTGAAATATATACCTATTTGTACATATATACACTGTTGCATACGCCGCGTACGGGTGTATCTTTTTAAATGAATTTAGGCTAATTAAAAGTGAACACAAATACATTTGGAAACTTGCACACACTATGGAAGAGTTGTGTTGTGAAAGTGGAAATAGTCGGCACAGGGATTCGAGCCCATGACGTATGCTGTAGTAAGAAAGCCGTCGACTGAACCGCTGGGTTACAAATTCAAATAAAAATGTATCTACGCGTTTCATACAGACGCGGTTTTTTTTTTAACCCCCCTCGGTATGCACCCGTAGTGTGATGTGGGCCTTACTAAAAAAACAAAAATAATTGTCAAATATATTTTTATATTTTAAACATTTTATCACAATAATATGCACTTAAACTATATAAAATACGTCCTTTTTGACAAAAGGATTTTCCTATATTGATTTCTGTTAAGGAACGACTTTTTTTCACCACAAAATCCACCATTTTCAAGAACACCGTATTACCGCGGACACAACTGTCAAGCTCGAGCTGTTGTCAACGACTAAAACGAGCGTGGCACATTTTCGGTGGTGGCACACTTTTTTACATGCCATTTTTTAGACTCGATTGCATCTCTAGTATAAATCTCATTGATTAATTCAAATCAGATTGGTGCATTGTTTCGAAGAAGCGCGTTAAAACTAAATTACAGTTTGTATTTTTTATTTCAACTTGCATGCAATTTTGTAATTCAGATTTCCCAAAGGCTTTTTCTATGGAATGATTGAAAATGATTGGAATCCTAAAGATATTGACACATTTAAATAGTAGCTTTCCCGAAAGATAATGACACATTTAAATAGTAGCTTTCCCGAAAGATAATGACACATTTAAATAGTAGCTTTCCAGACCTAACTACGAATATAGACCATTAAAGGATGACGTCATCTGACATTGGCTGGAGGGACAACGGCTGCCATGGCGACACACACACACCACACATGCATAAACCATAGTGATGGGTTTATGTATAAACACACTCATACCAACTCTTAAACTTTTTGTTTATGTTTATCCCTCCAGGCTAATGTCAAAATCCACGTGGCCGTTAATGGTCTATTGAATTCGAATATGTTTTAAACGATGTTTCCGGGCCAGATTCTCTCAATCGCACCAACTATCAAACAACAGACAGTTTTGTCAATCGCCATAAGGATATTAGGAAAGTTTATATGGTATCTAAGCCAAGTTTTCTTCAATTTTCAAATGTTCCGCTCAATGTTTCTATTTTCTTTCTTTAATAAGAACCATCTTCGCCTCAAACAATTGACAATTATAAAAACTCTATTTCAGTTCAAAAATAGTAATGTTTATATTGTCGAAATCACTAAGAAATCACGCTTTCTCATTTTTTTCTTTCATAAGAACCGCCTCCTGACAATAGCTACCTAATGCAAAAAAAAAGAATTTGTGAAGCTATGACTAAGGGAAATAAGGTTTGATTTTTATATATACGTTGAGATCAAGGGCGGATCCTGCATTGGCGCCAGGGGAGGGGTCACAACAAGTAAAAAAAGGTCATTTCCAAAATTTGGTATCTGGAAACTTCACTTTTCCTTAAAAAAGGTCATTTACACAATCTGGTGACTCTACTATACTATTGATATCCAGGGGGGGGGGTCATGAACCACAATAAATTATACTTACGATAGAAAAGTAGGTATTTTATTAATAAATGTAAGTACTGCACTTAAAATTTAAGGCCTGGACCCAGCTCAGGGGGGGTGGGGGGTCATGATCCCCGTGACCCCCCCCTTGGATCTGCCCTTGCTTGGGATATACATAGGATTGCCATACGTCCCGTATTGCAATATTTGCGACATGTCCCGTATTTCATCCCTTCATGAAATATTATCCTCGTCTGGTTACAAGGGAATAATTCCTATAAAATAGTGATATTAACTTGCCGGTAAACCTAGTTTCCCTTTCTTCCAAGAGTTATCGGCCAAATACAAAATCACCCTTAAAAATACATAAGAATAGATAATAATAATGTGAAAAAGTATAGTTACGTCGAAAGGGCATTTACCCAGCATATAGACTAGAGATTTATTTATTTATTTATTTATTCAACATGTACACGGCACTAATGTGCCTTTATAGAATTAAATACAACGAATAGCAACACAAAAGAAAATATATATAAAAATAAAACAGTATATGATAAAAAACAACACAAATCAATTCGAGCATGTATAAAGTCAACACTGTGTAGGATAATTTTTTAAATTAAAATAGCAAAATAAAATAAATATAGTGACAATGGAACGAAATAATATAGGATTTTTAAGCATCTCAAAATAACAAACAAAGCAAGGAAACAGAAAATAGAGAACAGAAGAACACAAAGCAAAACCATCGAAAACCACATTGCAAATACAGAAAGAGTGAGATAGTCAATAATTAATTTAGAGCAAAATTTAGTTCATTGATAAGAAAATAAAAAAAAGAAGAGGTGCTGAAGAAAACATAACACATTATGAACATTTTAAGCAGGACAGAAAGAAAAACGATAGCAAAGGAAGAACAAAGTAAATTAAATAAAATAGAACTATATCAAAAATACATAAATGCGTACAATACAACAGTTAATCACAGTCTTTGCGTGATATAAGAAAATCAAATAAAGTCAAATAAAAAGTAAAACAAAGTAAAGCAGAAATAATCAGGTACAATAGCAAAATAAAGTCAATTTACACAATAAAGATCTTATTCCAAAAACATGCATTAGGTATGTCAAGTAAAATGTTGGTACATAATAAAGGTAAAAAAGAAGAAGAAAAACGCTGAGTAAAGAAATCAAACCAAATCACACAGAAGAGACAGAAAAAGCTGACCAGAAGATGCTTTCGCATGTCAATTTATGAAAGTTGAAGACGACGACGCTGAAGTTTGTCAACGTTATTTTATTTATTTAGGTAAACAGACAGTCATTAACAATACATAAAAATTAAAACAAGTATGATAACAATAAGTGGACCAATTAAGCTAAAACCAATTAAGTTATGCTGAATGCATCTGCAGTCCTCAACCCCATTAACCACTCTATACATCTTAAGATCGTCAGCATACAGCAGAACGTCCACATCACACAGATCCGCGACGATGTCATCAATAAAGATATTGAAAAGTAAGGGTCCAAGATTAGATCCCTGGGGAACACCGCTGGTTGGAACAATTTGGCGCGATAACAGCCCGCCGACCCGGACGAAAAGCATGCGTCCACTGAGGTAGCTTTGAAACCAATTCAGCAAGCTACCGCATACACCAAAAACCTCAAGCTTTTTTAATAAGACCGAGTGGTTAACAGTATCGAAAGCCTTCGAAAAATCGGTATAAATGCAATCGATCTGAGAACCCCCTGCCATCGAGGAAACAAGATGGTCACTGAATATCGTAAGATTAGTGAGTGTGGAACGGCCGGGCATGAAGCCATGTTGCTTTTCGGACAGATACGGGGCAATGATTGGTTGGATATAATGCATCAATGCCTTTTCAAACAATTTTGCCACACTTGATAAAATACAAATGGGTCGATAATTTTCGACACTCGCCTTGTCTCCCTTCTTGAAGATGGGGCATACAAAGCCCCGCTTCCAGACAGGAGGGAATTCCCCGGTGAGCAGTGAAAGATTAAATAGATAAGTGAGAGGAAAGGCCAATACGGAGGAACAATTTTTCAAGAAGATAGGGGGCAAAGCGTCAGGACCAGCTCCCTTCGATGTGTCAAGAGAGCTCAACAACTCATAGACGAGCTGCTCCTCTATAAAAATCCCAGAAAGATTCACACCCAGATCCCCAGAAGGATTCGGATCAGCGCCCGAAATCGCGACGGGACCATTTGTGTAAACACTCCCAAAGAAGCTTGCAAACAATTCGGCCTTACCGATATCGTCGGACGCACCACTCTGACCAAAAAACAGCTCTCCCGGAAAGTCAGACGAATTGCTGCTCTTTTTTCCAAGCGGGTTAAGGTTTGAGACATGCTTCCAGAAGGTCTTATGGTTTAGATTGAGAGTTAAATCATCTTCGATCCGGGCAATGTACCGTTTGTACTGCTGAGAGGAAAGCCTCCTGCAGGTTCTCCGTAAGTTGGAAAACTTTGTGTAGTCAGTTGGGCGTAGTGTAGTCTTATATTGAGCGTGCGCTACCTTCTTATCAATGATGAGTTTTTGGAGGTCGACACTTATCCATACAGGGAAAGAAGTGGGAAAATATGTCTGCTCTGGGATGGAAGACTCTATAATGTCATTGACCCTTCGATAGAATTCATCGATACACTCTCCAAGATCACCATCGCAGAATGCCTCAATCCAGCTTATAGATCCCATTCGCTCAATAATCAATCCGTAGTCCGCGCGTTTATAGTTTCTATATGTAGTTGGAGAGGACTCGATCTCCGTAGAAATACCATCGCGCAAAAGTCGTATGTCAAGTGGGGGGTGATGGTGGTCGATGGGGAAGAGAGGATCCACCGAGCGCAGCACTGAGACGTTCAAGGAGTTGGTAAGAACAAGATCCAGCACAACGTTATTATGATTGAATACCTCATTCACCATTTCAAGCTGCAGAAGACTACACATGTCAGCAACCAAATTAGTTTTGTCTAGATGAAACGGATAGCAGTTTAGCCGGATAGCCGGATACCGGATATTCGGCCAACTAGCTACCGAATAGCGGAATTCCGGCCGCCGGATATCCGGCGTATGTTTCTGGTTGGTTTGTGCATCAATATGGGATTATTGGGAACATTGTCGAAAAAACCATCAACCGCATTAGTTAGTCTGGATTAGTGTGGTGTAATAATATTTTTTCCTATGTAATCATTTTTAGAGCTTAGATTTTTAACATTTACCCTCGGAACCAAGGTTGTAGCCAGGATAGCATTAGTGCAGAGGTTCCCAATCTGTTTAGGTTTACGGCTCCCTTAATATTCAATCCAACCCAAACTCCCTTTATGCTCTACTTAGGAGCACAGAGAGGCAAAAAGACCTCTCCATTGCGCTAAATCTCGCGCATTGTTTATGACCTCCTCACACACCATGTCCAGATTCATCAGCTCTGCTTCGAAGGAGCGGAACACGAGGAAGACCCTCTCGGTATGAGAGGGTCTTTCTCGTCTTCGGGACCCTGATGGGAGGGAGAACAGCGCTCCCCTTAAAATATGAGTGTTTTTTTTTTCAAAATTAATTAAATTCGCTGAATACTGAAGAAGTCTTTAGTAGAGCCCGGGCAGTGCGTGAATTACCGTGGGTACAACGCATGAATTACGCTTACGTAGGCGGCATACCTATACCAAATAATTGGACTGACTCCGTTGCCGGAACGTTATTGTTCCAAAAATCGCGGATCTGCATATTTCAGCAGAATGATATATGACGAAACGTTATTTCATTAAACTTTCCTTATTTACGGAGAAAAGCAAAGCCGATTGCTACCTCTATATATTCATTCTCCATAATTTACCATTATTGCAGTATGTTTGCTAATCAATTTTCTAAGTTGGAGACATTTTTCTTGTGATTTCAAGGTGTATTTGTTATCCAAAAATATTTTTTTTTTACTATACGGTATCCGGCCGGATAGGTGCTAGTTATCCGGTATTCGGCCGGATAGCATTTAGGCGCCGGATAGGCCGGATACCGGATAGTTGCCGGATATCCGTTGCATCTCTAATATAGACATAATTAGTATTTTTTACTATCTGTCGATTTTTTGATGCCGTCACTACATACCTCATCGTAAAAATTTTGTGGCCTAATGTTTTAGCAATGTTATGGTGCGTTTATGAGCGCCATTAGAAAAAAACATAGATTGTATCTCACTGTGTACACACATTGTATGCTACGTAATCGTATGGTGTAGTTGAAAATAAGCGTGTTGGCGGTGTCATTAGTTATGGGCATTTGAAATTACCCTAAAGCCGACCCTATGAGGATGAGAGGCGAATCGGGAGACCCCAAAAAAGATGGGTGGAGAATGAGATTCCGGTCGCGGGGAAAAACTGGTCGGATACAGCACAAAATAAAAAGGTGGAAAAATTTTAAGAGGCATAAATCCAGCAGTGGAGAGGCGGCTAACAAAGAAGAAGAAGATTGGAAAATAAATGTCCCTTATGGAATGTTTTTTTAAATGATGCTGATGAAAATGAAATGTCGTATGTTGTTTTAGACATATTATTTCATTTAACAATTTTAGGCTTAATTTTGTATTATTTACCGACCTTAGTAGCCTATAGGCGCTGACTTCTAATCAAAAGGCCGGAGTTCGATCCCCGTTCGGGTAAGATTTTTTTCACTTGAAATTTCTACTCAAGATTGACCTGTATCAGCATGAACGGGACCGGTTGACTAGGAAAAATTGCCTCAGGCAATAAGTTCCGCTGGCAATATTGACACATTTGTATAGAAACGTGTTCATTTTATTTGTTTTGGAAATTCCCTCAAAAAATCCTATGCGCTGTGGTGGTGGAGTCTCGGGATAACGTCTTCCAAAAACCTTCGCTATACCTACTCATATTAATCGAGCTTTTGAAAATTAAATCAAAGACACTCAACGTCAAAGCTTTTTCATTTTATCAATAGATTTTGTTTAACTCTTACTCAATAAGCAGTAAGAGCCTTACTTTTTCTCATACTTTCGTAGAAAAAATACGAAAAATATCCTAGAGAAAAATGACATTGTAGCATGAATGGTTTGTTGTTTTCAAATTATCAGAGGATCGGTCTTGCTTGAGATATAAAGGTAGTAAGTGTTTTAGTAATCTTTTTGTGCCAGAGGTGTAGTGCAGAAGTACCAGTATATTATATTCGTAGGTTTTGAGTTAGTCTATAATGTTGTTCACAATAATATTCTGATCCTAAGCGTACTTACAGATTACTTGCGTATGCAGGGTGTTATGGACCTGGATACCCATAAGTGCGGACGACACAGCCCCCTCCAAGAAATCTATGCCTCGTATAACATTCCCAGACACCATGTATGATTCTTGATAAAGTCCACACAATCAACACACTAGTAACACTTGGTAATCTTTGCTTGTTCTTCACATTAGTAACACTTAATAATCCCTGCACTATGACGTTCACTAAACTTTTAGTTGACACACCCACCATCACTTTTTTACTTGTTTGAAATCACTGCCTTTTTAACTCACTTCTGTCACTCAACGTAGAAATGATTTATTTCCTAAATGCAGATTTGAGCTCGATCCCGTGTTGTCCGACACCCGCGTGCTTCTCTTATAGAAGTTTGTTGAGAATGTTCCCTCTCCTGCAACAAGAAGAACATTTAGTTAAATTTATGGCGAATTAATATCTTGCGAAATGTAGTTCACAAGTCGATAAAGTGAATACAGTAATTGGGTACAGATGGACACATGCATGAAAGTAGTGCGCTCTGGGCAGCCGGTGGCCGCGGAGGAAGAACGTTCCTATCCAAACAAAAATAAAACTCCTAACGAAAATAATACCCGACGCACAAACGAGTATACACCAAAGTAAATATTAGCATTATCCAGTACATTAGCTGCCAATAAACACAATACTTTATAATTTCAGTTCATCGTGAACCAAGGAAAGTATGACGTGCCTTAACTATTACAGATTACGTATAGGTATGTCTGTACAGAACGATGTTAAGCTTTCCAATAACTGTTTATTACTTCCGTTTCTTTCTCGGCTTATGCATAAAACTACTTTTCAAAATAGTATAAGATGGTGAAGTAAGTTTTCAAAGAAGTTTGACAATGCACAAATGTACCTATATTGTTAGGTCAGCTAGCTGAGCTAGCGTGTTCATAGTTAGTGGCGTGAAATTTTTTAGACTTGGTGGCTTGCTAATGAAGGCCTTATCACTACTGTTTATCCTTTGTGGCATGTTATTAACCCCAAGTTGCATATGTTGTTACAAAAATTAGGATAGCCCCCTGCAAAGTTGACTTTTTATTTCTTTAATTGTCAAACATTGGTTTGTCATGAATTTGTTGTAAATTGGTTTATTAAAAGTTTTTATTAGGTACTGAATTTACTTACTTGGCCAGGTTTAGTCGAATAGTTTTAAGGATAAAAATGTTTCTTCGTATTTTTTTAGATTTTTCCACATTTTAAAATATTAATTTACCTGATAATTAAATACAGTATCGAGGGTCACAGAGGACCTGGCTACGGAGTTTATGGAAACTGACTTTTTTAGAATCAGTCACCCAAGACACATGCGTTGAGACTCATCGACAAACGTCTGAGAAAATAAAATAAAATGATAAAATAAGCACTCCTGAATAATATTATGTTGCATTTTTGGCATACTGACTATGATTGAGCATGGATTGCTAATTATTAAAATTTAAAATAAGAAAAAGTGCCTGATGTTTCTATACTATTTTTAGAAAAAATGCGATTCTGCAGTTGTAAGAAAATCTGAAACCAATACAAATGTTTGTCTTTGAAATGGTGAAATATTGCACAATTCTCACGTGTAACTTGGCATCTTGAGGTTGGCACAGAACACATATTTCATGATTTAATTCTTATTGGTAAATAATATACTACTATTAATAAAACATAAAATGCTATTTTCAAAACTGACGTTACCTACCTATGTTAGGATGTCCCTTATATGACCGAAAAAAAAATTTTTGAAGATATTAAAACGGACACCCCCTCAGTTTTTTTTTAAATTTATCAAGCCTTAATTTTAACATTCTACGATGACATTAACCCGTGCCGACTTGAGCTTGAATATTTCCATACATTTTCACTATTGGCGCCATACACTGTTTGCGCACTCCCACTATTTGACACATATTTACGACATATTGGCCAATAATTACTTGATGACTATCTATGGTTTTTTATTGCAAACACGGCAGTGGAACTAAAAATCACCAAAAAGTTCGTATACTTTCATAGGTTAATATACATAGGTTAATTTACAAATAAGGGTTCAAAAATAGCCATCTTATCGTCGGGCTTTCATTTAAGTTGATCGTCAATATCATTAAAATACTGTCTTTCGAGAGTATATTATAATTTGGGCATAGGCTGTTTTTGTTTAAAATTGTATCTTCTCCTATTTTGATTCTTCAGAGGGCATCAGCGTGTGAGATTTCAACAAAATTGTCGTAATACTTTTGAAATTTTTACTCCTGGGCGTTTTTTAACATCCTGTGTTCTCTCGACTCGACTTCCAAGGCTTCTCTTGAGGCTTGATAAAGATTTACAAGCTTCGCTACAAGGATGGGAGGGGCTTTATTGGGTATTCTAGCCGCTGTCCAAAATATAATATATACACTCGAAAGACGAAAATTTCTATTTCACTGACCAATCCAATCCAAATCCAAACTCCCTTTAGACCCCACTTAGGGGCATAGGGAGGCAACAAGAGCTCTCCATTGCGCTCGATCCTGCGCAACGTTAATGACCTCCTCCCACACCATGTCCAGATTCCTCAGCTCTGCCTCGAAGGAGCGGAACACAGTATGAGAGGGTCTTCCTCGTCTCCGGGACCCTGATGGGAGGAAAAACAGCGCTCACTGACAATCAACGTAAATTAGAGAATATTGAAAAATAAGCAAGAGCCCGACGGTTAGATGGCTATTATGGCACCCTTATTTTTAAATTTACCTCTTAGAAAGTATAATTTTTAGTGCTCCTTAGTTCCACTGCCATGTTCACAATAAAAAACCATAGTCCTTAATGAAGAATTGGCCGATATGTCGTAAATAAGCGACATATAGTGGGAGTTTGCGAACAGTATATGGCGCCAATAGTGAAAATATATGGAAATAATCAAGCTCAAGTCGGCACGGGTTGCAGTGCTCATACATAAAATTTTATTTGGGACTGTTTTAGGGTCAAACTAACAAAATTAGGACCTGTGCGTTTTAAAATAAAAACTTTGAAAAATAAGGGACACCCTAACCTAGATATTAGATAATATTGCAGGTGTGAATGCAGTCAAAACGAAGGATTAGGCACAAATAAGATGATTGTTGGGAAAAAAATATTTCCTAATAAATTCATGCTTAGTTTTTCTAAAATCTTGCTAATTGTAGCGAACAGCGATTTCCTTGTTTTTTTTTTTTTTTTTTATTTACATATTTATTAAGTACCCATGCACCCATTCCAAATGAGTTAAAACATATAGGTAGGTACCTATTTGTAAAATAATATAATTATTTTATTTTATTAATATACCATTAAAGGATGACGTCATCTGACATTAGGCAGGATGCAAAATGGCGGCCATGGCGACACACACACACCACACATGCATAAACCATAGTGATGGGTAACAAATTATTTTGCATAGCGACCCGAACTGCCCGAATCAATAGTGATCGGAATCAGTTGTCTGGTTCATTTTAGCCAGTTTTGTGATACTTTCCAGGAATAAAACACAATTATATATTATTTTTCTTTTTAAATACAGACATTTTGTATTGTTCGTATTAATTATGAATATATATTTAATAAACATTAAAATATTTCATTCCATATTAATATTATCAATGATTCTTCTCGGTCATAATAATTGTTTTTTATAACTTTATTTATCAAACCCATATTTTTTTTGTCATCTGAAACTTGATTTTTGTGTCTAATTGTTCCATTTCATGATTATTTAATTATATTTTCTAGTTATTTACTTAGGATACTTAAATGTTTTGCAAAAACAACGTTGCTGTTGCGTAGATTCATTAATTTATTAATCAGCTATCTACCATAATTAAAATTTATGTGAATTTTTGGTTTCTTATTATGTTAAGCAATGATATTTTGTGAAATGTTAGCCAAAATAAAAAGTAAATATGGTAAATAGTATATATATATATCATTGCTTTTTTCTCAAATTTTGACATTTATTTATTTATCGTATATACTCTAATTGACTCGTAACATCTGTAGATTCGCTCTATCCGTGACCCGATAAACACACTCATACCAACTCTTAAATTTTTTGTTTATTTTTATGCCTCCCGGCTAATGTCAAAATCCACGTGGACGTTAATCGTCTATTCATAATAAATACCTAGCGACATAACAACTTGCGCCTTTTCAACGCTGGATCTCAAAATTATTAAAAGATAGATGAGCGTAGGTACAAGAATGAACTTTAAAAAACATATAGGTATCTACACCAGTAATAATGAGATTACTATTATTGTCACCTGTACCTGTACCTACAGTGTGCACAGGCCCACGGTTGTTTACTTTCTTCTTTATTGATTATCATGTGACAGATAGCTATTACTGGAGAACTGAGGGATATATTACCTATTTGTTTTTATTTTGTTGACTTCGCGTATGTGTCCTCAATTTTCTGTAAATTTGTTATTTAAAAATAAATTAATAAACAAGAACTATCAAAGTTGCTGGTTGCAGGGTGGTCGGTGCAATGAGAAACAACAACGTCTCACTACAAGCAAAGAAACTAGTGCATAACGCAATTAATCCACGCAAACGCAGTAAAGATGAAATCTTTACGAAGAATATGTGGAAAGATTCTGTGGGATATGGAAAGGAATGAGAATATTAGGAATGAATGTGGTACGGAAGTTAGAGTTGTGACAAAGATGAAAGTCAATAAGTTGAGATGGTTTGGGCATGTGGAAAGAATAGATGCAAACAGAATGACAAAGAGAATTCATAAGGCTGAAAGGAAAGGTTTAATAAATCGTGGCCGAACGAGAATGACGTGGATCGAACACATCGATTCCGTCCTCAAGGAAGGCCAGGTGAGAAGTAAGCGAAGTAGGAGAGGCTGTATGTCAGTGGAAGAAGCAAAAGAAGTATAGTGTTCTTGGATAGAAAAGTGTGGAGGTCCGTTCTCTCTGCCTACCCCTTAAAGGACACGGCGCGATGGGGAAAAAAGAACTATCACGTTTTGACGGTGTAATGACTAAATAATTAAAAAAAAACTATCATTAAAATGTATACCTACTCCTATACAATATAGATATTAAAATTTTATCACAATAATAATTTTCATGTGCACTAGATCAAAAATGATTTTTTATTGGTTATGCAGTCAACCCGTTTTGCAGGTGATTTATAAAAAAAAAATAATTTGTTCAGAGTACATAATATTTGCATTGATTGTTCTACGTCAATTTTAAACCGAAATGCATTAGTTCTTATTTTCAGGTGTTATAGCAATACGTCAAGTTAAGTTTCAAGTCTTCAATCATCAATAGGAATATTTTTATATGAAACTTGCCACGAAAATAAATACTTAACGTAACTTTAATAAGTAAACTTTAATTCAAACAATTCCACTGAAGCATGCATTTTCAGCTCGTTAATTTTATTTACAAAATCAATCACTTTCTACTATACATTAGTACATATTATTTAAATACTTCCGTTTGATAAAACCAAATACAAATCAATTCGAATGCTTTTTAGGAAAGTTTTCTTTTGATACCTATTACATCATGTTTTTGTAGTTTGATTATTATCTAACACATTCCATCACTAATGAATGAAGGGAAATAACTTTATGGTCATCCATGTCATTCGCACATATTATAATGCTGTTATAAAATTGCCAATAGCGTTGTTAAAACCGACAGCACGTCCACTCCACTCGCTGAAATGTTTTACTTATAATTTGGTTTTATGACACGAGGGAAGTTATTTTTAAAAAAATGACGGCATCGAGCGGTTGGCTGTGCTTTGTACGTAATAACTCTCCGACTAAAGAGATCGTTAATAACGGTGAAGGAGGATATAATTTTGTGCGTTTTGCGATCACCGAATGGAACTGCGTGTGATCGATGAAGCGATGCTACTCATGCTAATGAACGTTCATACATAAATAACTAAAGTTCTTAGTATTAAAACTAAAAGCAGATCTCTCAAAATAAGTCACTGCATCACGCATGACGTCATTGGCCATGCATCTGAGACTGCTGTGACAAGTCAACGAAAATACCGGTGTCATCGCGGGTTAAAAGAGCCAAGGGATCAGCTCTCTTGACTCATCTCTCGGTGCCTCGCCGCCTGCGCTGAAACTCACTTTTGATTATTTCAAACGAAGTCACTGCTCCTAGATTTATTTTCAAACCAGCAACCTCTTTTGACTTTCTTTTTTACTGTGTCCTTGAAAATTAACAATCTTGTCTTTCCTTTCAATTCTATCATTAAACGGTTCAAAATATATTCTATGGTCTGTTGGGAGAAACTGGGACGTTTTACGTGAGACGGAAAAAATGTAAGAATACCTTTTATTTTCTAAAGATCAGTAGGGCAACTCTTGAAATTTTACCCCGATTTTAATGTCGATATAATATCTACTTTTAATACCAAAAGTAACTGTATAAATCCTTATTTTTTCCTTTTTTTCGTAAAGCAATAGGACTTACCGGATTCAAAAAAATCTACGTTAGCAAACTATTTTGACGCTTAGCAAACGTATATGCAAAAAGAGTGACAGAGAATTATTCATAAGGCTGAAGGGAAATAAGAAGGCGGGGCAGACCGAGAATATCGTGGATCGAACAAATCAATTCCGTCCTCAAGGAAGGCTAGGTCAGAAGTAAAAGAGATAGGAGTGGTTGTATGAGAAATGGTGCGTCTGCGGATGAGGTGAAAGAAGTGTGCTTGTAAAGAAAATAGGTCCGTTTCGCTGCTCTTACGGGACATGGGTTAAAAAAAATCTAAATGTCATAACTATCTTTATTAAGATCGGAATCATGATGTAAGAGTAAGACTCCTGGTTCAAAGAAATTTTCTTTTTAATTAATATTCGTTCTTTTATTTACTTATGCTTGCTTAGTTTTCAATAAGCCGTTCATTGAGTTGATTATTATTATTAAACTTAGAAAAGACCAACTAAAGAGAGACAATGTGAGTGCGAGCACTTATGATATTATACATCTATTAAGAAATGTGCTAGTAAAACTGCAACAAAAAGACTTGTCTCTTTAAATGTGGATTTATTTATAATTAAAATTTTGCAAATGGTTAGGTAAGTATATGTTTGCTGTTATTGGTAAGGTTTTTATTATTATTTTATTATTGTTTTTTTTTGTAGAAGAACGCGCCGACAAATCCACTTGTATGGATTTGGTGCGACTTTATTATTGTTTATTTTAACTATGTAATATTATATTCATTAGAATAAAAAAAAAATACAATTTCTATACTTAATCAAAAAAAAAAATACAATTTCTATACTTAATCAATTCATTGACTCTGCCTATTAGATCATACTTTACGTAAATACACCAAATGTAATAGGTACATTCCAACATTTCAAAGAACCATCGCAAAAAAGTCAACAAGAAGTTAGTCATCAGTTAATTAACACTGTTGACGTATGCCTATTACATAGTCAACGACAGGTTTCTATCCGTATATCACCAACTGCATAATGTTTCACATAAATTTTGAAATTAACAATTTACTGATAGGTACTTTTGAAACATTCTCATGATTTATTATCGAACGTTCATTTTCAAATATTCTTACAGAAATAAACGTCATGCTGAATCTTCAGGCAACACTGTGAACCACGTCCTATCCATGAACCAGTTTAAGAATGAAACTCGACACAAAGGAAACTAATCACTGTATCTGAGGACGCCGCGTCTACTGGAATCAAATGGAACTTCCAAAAGCTCACCGCGGTACAATAATGAATAATTTTACGTCATCACAAATAAAGATCGGCTAAGCTTAGTTGAGATCCGTTTTATTCCAACGTCGACACGTGGTCACAATCTGACTGGACTGACTGAGACTGATGTTTCAAACTGAATTGAAGAGAACCAGACCGCTAATGTTATTACTCATTTGGTGTGTTTTACATTTGATGCGATACCGTACATTATTATTGATGTGAATCTTGGACCATACGTTGCGGTCACATCGCGATTTTCTCTGATGCCCAGACAGCGAGCATCTTCTATAGAGCCCACGGTGCCTCTAAGATTTTTTTTTGACTAATATATTACAGACTCTTTACAATGTAAAGAGTCTGTAATATAATATTCTCTACCAAGCAAGAAGATATTATTCAGCACACGTACCTAAGGTTTTTTGTTTATTTTCATTTTTTCATAGTAACTTGACCTTACAAATTGATGTATTTCAATTGATATAGGTAGGTAGTTTTTTACTACCTATTATCCGATTCTTTTTCTGAGATAACTTCGGTTGTAAATCATTTTCTATCTTTCTCTCTCACACTTACGATGCTTACGGAGAGGTGTAGTAGTAATAATAAAAAATAGGTACTATTTTACGCATGTCCATAAGGACCGAGTGCATGAGATGGATAGAAAATGATTTACAATCGAAGTTATCTCAGAAAAAGCATCGGATAATAATCGCAAACAAGGAGAGAAAGATTTGTAGTTTTTTGAAAAAATACTATGTTTTTGATTTGTTATAATATTATGTTGGCACATCGAAGTAGAGCAGAGCAGAAGCAAATGTATACAATTGTTGTATGTTTAGTTAGCAGAGAATAATTAAAAACAGTGAATACATCTGAGAATCGGAACTACTGTATTGTAGCATAGGCATGTCATGTGCCAAGAATATAATCAGTAGCGGGGTTCGCGACTTAACCCTTCCTGAAATCAAATAAAAGAAATACGAAAAAAAAAACTCTACTCACAATTAATTATGTATGTTTGCTCTTTATTCAAATTTCAGGCGATTTTATTCTCAATGCTACACCAGCAGAGCATAGTCAGTTGTCTAGCGGGGGTTGGTACCACCTAGGGGGGTGGGGACCTTTTTATCGCCATTAACCCTTACTTCTGGGTCTACCTACACTATCGTAAACTTTCCAAAAGATTCATACCTTTTTTATCGAACACCCTTTTATTCAATTTGAAATAATTCAAACAATAAATTAAACGATTTTAAGTTAGCGTAATCGAGAATTTATATCTATATTAATATTTATATCCACCGCCCAAATAAGTCTCTATTAAAACCGTTAATGTATCTTTGGCGCCTCTCAGGCGCTTGGGATACTTTAACGGTCAATTTCGGTATTTATTTTTAAAAATATGTCGCCTTCCTTCTCAGTACTCCTCCAATACTGTGTTTTGATTCAGAATTCGAAGAAACTATAACAATAGTCCATAAACGTGTTGAATAAATTAACTTTTAATAAAATTGTCAGTCAAACTATCCTCAGCGCCTCAGCGGTCCAGTATGAATTCAATACTAAATTGGAGTTTGCACGTGTATTTTGTTTAAATAAAATATGGCAAACGAAATTTTAAACGATGACGAAATTAGTGAGATATAAACAGCATAATTCTGATGGAGACACGGACGAGTCTGGTCATTTGAGTGTTAATGTTAGCGATAATATCAGTGAAGATGAAACCATGGACGAAGAACGTGATAATAGTGATTGTAACAGAGAAACATTTGAAATAATTTCAAACTTTTTTTCTCTATCTTTCATTAATTATTAAATTTCTACTTGTTTCATACATGAGATTTTTCGACATGTTGAACATGTTGAGAATTCTCATGATTAAGAGTTTCGGAGACTTAAACATTACCACCTAATGGCGAACGTTGTTAACGTAAAGTGATCACACTAAGCCAGCCTTCGAAATAACAGTAGAAGACGGTCGTAAGCCCGTAGTGGTTTGTTACATTTAAAAATCGAACATTAGTCATGAATTATTAATTATTAGTTGTTATTTTTTCTGTAACAGAGAAGCTCATCCTGTTACTAAAGACGTAAGTATTTGGTAGCCAGCTACTCGACTATCTGGAAGGACACCGGCTCACAACATAATAAGTAGATCGGCTAATAAAGTCATATTATGTCCAAGTTGGATACTTGAAATTCCAATACAATAATTCGTACTCGAACAATATGAAATAACATAAATAAGCAATAGGTATATTATACCTCGTAATTTTCTAGACGATTGGACTCAGGAAGCTTCGATTTCATAAGAACATTCTGATTAGTTTCTTAAGATCCAAAAAAGAAGGCAGCTATATTCTACTCTCATCCATGCGCCATGACTACATCAGTTATGTCGGGAAATTAACGAAATATAGAAATAAGTATTGAAAGTATTAAAATGTAGCACATGGTCAATGTCATTTTTCATGAATCTTGTAGATATACATAGAAGCATTGAATAAATTAATAAAACTGCCTCTGTGACCCTATTTAGTGGAAAAGTTAGACAACTCTGGCCCTTGATCCTGCGCGCTGGTATCAGCTGGTTATATTATTTATACGACGATTTACTGAAACTGGAATTCAGAAAAATGTTCTGAATATCGATAAAAAGAAGTATCGATTCTATTAGAAACATCAGTGGGGGTTATTCATCCTCGGACCCACCACAAATATGCTAGTGTTATTTGTCTAAAAACAAAGGACAAATTTTTCAACATTGGTCAAAATGATTAAAAATTTTCGCAACCATCATCCAAAATATATAAAAAAAAAGATACACGTTTATTGATAAACATTCAAAATACTTTAAAAATAATGATTCATATTTTCTTAAAACTGGTGTTTTTGACACTTTTCATATATGCACCTGAGAGGTGCCAAGGGTAGGATGACTGACAAAATCCATAGGAGAGATAGGGTGGTTAAAAAGATACAGTCCACTCTTCCATGAACCACTAAATAATAATTCAGATTAATTAAGATACCATCAATTATTGGTCTACGCGCCCTTACACATAATTCTGGCATTTTGTCGTTCTCAAAATATTAGATCACCAAATAATTATACATATCTTTAAGGTTTATTATAAACAAACAGAAAATGCGTCATATTAGCTCTTATTTATTTCACTCCCAATACTTTCTGGCGATATTGGTGTGTTGGTTCTTGGTCGGGAAGGCCTTGGTAAAACTTTCTTCTCGGTAAATTGTCAGCAACAGTATTTCTGTTTTTCCAAACCACGTAATTTCATCATCAAAGAGCAAAGAACAGAGACGATGACATACAATAAAAAATCGGATCGGACATACAACACAGTGGGAGCGGGCTCTAAAGGGTTAACAATGACCACTCTTCGTTGTATGTGTGCACGTTTACGTATACGTCATGCGTAATAATAAGTATTGTGGATAAGTACCTACCCACCTAGCTATATGGACTGTAGCTTTCTAAAAATAATTCCCGGAAAATGATTTAAAAATGTTTGTTAACAGATTATTTCACATGGGATACGTTTCGTGAAATCGGTGAAATTAAAATAATATGGTTGATATAATACACGTTTACATATGAAATAGATCCCCCACGTAACATATTTATTTCGTTATAAATTAACTACGATCGGAATCTGAATAGTTATAACATGTCTTTCTATGTAGAGAGATCAATGGAGTGTTTTAAAAAATATTAACTTTTTATATTACTTTCAGAATATGTATTTAATTTATAGCTTCTTCGAACTTATATGACGTATGAAGGCTAAGATACTAGTTTTGTGTCCGCTTAAGCTACTTATACCCTAATGCGATAAAAATATTAACTTTTTATATTATATCTTTCAGAATATGTATTTAATTTATAGCTTCTTCGAACTTATATGACGTATGAAGGCTAAGATACTAGTTTTGTGTCCGCTTAAGCTACTTATACCCTAATGCGATAAAAATATTAACTTTTTATATTATATCTTTCAGAATATGTATTTAATTTATAGCTTCTTAGAACTAATATGACGTATGAAGGCTAAGATACTAGTTTTGTGTCCGCTTAAGCTACATATACCCTAATGCGATAAAAAATTACACTGTACATTTACAAACCTACATTGAGTTATGCTTTTTTGACAAAGCTTTGGTCGGTTATCCAGGCGTCCAGTGAATGAGAATGATAGCAGATGTTCCTATTTATTGTGTTGTATTTGTGTTCTAAACCTGAAAGAATTCATGCATTATTATTTATGACAAAGTACAAGCGAAATCCTCATAGCTTTATCAAATAATCACCAAAGTAATACATTTTCAATAAACTTTACTCACTAATTAGGTACTTATAGCTTTCTTCGCCGCAACTTTACTTACAATCGGAAAATTTCAGTCTTCTCCACCGGTGATACAATTAGAAAGCTTCGTAAAGTTAGTCGCAGCCGAAGTAGAGGAAGTAATAACACAAATGACATCATTTATTTGTCTCGATACTGGGAAACACATACCGGAGCCCGATTATATTTTATTTATTTTAAGGACGAAGTTAAAGTTCTACGAAAGTATTATCAATGGCTGAAAAAAGTGAATTGCGAGAAACAAAACAGTCGGGCATTGGAGACGTGTCATGCTGTGGGATTAGCGGGAGACAGAGACAATGGGTCCGTAGCATGATTCCTGGGACTTCCGGGAAGCATTGTTTGGGTAAGTACGGGCAATGACTCTTTAAGCACTCTCTTGAAAGGCATAAATTGTATTCACAACACAATGGTAAAAGTGTTTCAATGTTTCATCGTGCTTCTTCATTCTTATTCCATAGCATTTTATTTTAATTAAGTTCCTCCTGTATGGGATCGTGAGGTTGACCACTTCACGTCCTTAAACCTCAACCGGTCAGAAAAGGCACAATGAGCCCCGGATGCCTTCGAGCGCAATGGAGAGCTCTTGATGCCTCCCTATTAGGGTTGCCAACTCTGGAAAGGTCCAACCCGGGAGAATAAGAGGGGAGGGGTTGTTTAAGAGATTGAAAGAAAATCATTATTTAATTTTTAAATATATATTTATGTTGTTTTCCAGCAGCATCTAATATTTGTCGTTTTTTCACCACAAAATCATAAAAGTTTTTACATGAAAAATCAAAGTTTGTTAGAACTTGTAACTCTGCTTTTACTAAAGTGATACTCAGTCGATTTCTTTCCTTGCTCCATACTTGCTCCGTCATGCTGAATACGCGCTCGCATGAAGAATTAGACACAGGACTGGAAAGAACAAACGTGACCTTTTTCACCACAACGTCGACCGAGTGAATAGCGAAGAGCGAGCGAGATTTTTAGAAAAACCAGAGTAATTGTTGCTGCCCGGGAGGTCGGGAGGTTAACCATTATTAACGGAGTCTCCCGGGCAATCCGGGAGGGTTGGGAACCCTACTCCCTATGCCCCTGAGTGGGGCCTAGGCCTCCCGCATTGTGGGTTGGTTTGGGGGGGATCCGCGGCGGGCTTGATTTGTGTGTGGCTGGCTTTTTGGCAATCGAGCTAGGGGTCGGCTTTGTGCGGATCGGGTTTTTGCTACGGATTGGTCTCCTTCGTGCTGGCTTGCAGTGTTGGGCCTTAAAATGGAGAATGTTGTTATGTGTTCTCCTGTATGTCATAATCGATTAAGTTCCTCCGTTACTCGATATTTTCGTCGAAACATTTCAACGCCACGCGAAATAATTTTCATACATAATAATATGACAAAACTAACCCAACTGCCTACTTGAAATTTTTTTCATACTTCTTATATTATTTGTATAGGTTGGTTGGAATAAATTGCCCTAGGCAATAAGCCCACCAATTTTGGTTAATTATGTATATTTTTACCCAATAAAGTGTTATATTATTATTACTATTATATTACTTGTCTGTAAGTCGATATAGGTACGTTGCAATGCAATAATTACAATCACAGATGATGTACACGGGAAATATTAAATCGACAAAAAATGTAATACTTGATCAGAAATTCCTACATTCAACTGTTGCTGCGGGAAGAAATGTCAAATTTCAGACATTTGTTATTCTTTTTATACCTTTCTCCCGACAGTTTTGTTGCTAGCTATAAGATATAATAATTATTGGGTGAATTTATTTTAAGCAATAAAACAGGTTTGAGTTTTGGAAAAGTTTTATTACATGTTCCAATATTTTTTTCAATAATTCAAACAGAATTGCAGGCTTATTCATTAATCTCTTTTACTATTTTTAGATTGATCACTTTTTTCGTAGATACGATGTTTCCAATTTTCAGTAAAAGATAGTTTCGCTGAAAGGTTGTCGACCATTGACCATTTCCGGACATTTTACCTGAAAGATAAAATGAAGAGAGCTCATGTATGTATGGTTCGAATAAGACAAGGTTGGTAAACAATAATTATTGAATAATAAAGCAGTGGGACTAGTACGAGTTTTATCGAAAGCTAATTGTACGCAAATACGCGCTTATTAGCGTGCAATTGGTGTTCTTAAATCAAACGCCTCAAACGGTCGAATTATTCGATCATTATTTATATTGTATGAAAATTTTTGGAAACTCTTTCGATGATCGTTTCGATATTCGATCATCGAAAACTTATACTAGGCGCGTGCTACAGGCTGTTTCGGAATATGAATGATGTTATACCTATGTATGCTTTCAATGTATTTTCTACAATTTTGTGTAATTAATTATGTATGTACTGAAAACTTTTGCGTCCAAAATAGGCGGTAGGTAAGTCAATATTTTAAATTCATTTTTATTTTTTTTTCCCACATACACTTTTTGACTCTTTCACAGTAAGCTACTTCAAGCTTGTGTCGTGAAAGAGGAAGATGGTCGCCACTTGGGATCGAACCCATGATCTCCGAACGAAACAGTACGAAAGCCGGCGTCAAAACAGCTAATCCACCAGCCACATCAATTTGTAAACCTATTATACTTTTATTCGAATATTTTATTAATGATTTTTATTAATTTTATAATCACAATAAAAGTATCTTGAAATGTTTATGTTTCCGTGTTGGATTCGGCTTCCTTTTTCCATTCGGCTTTTTTCTGAGCATGAAGATTGTACTGATCAATAATTTTCATCTTAGTTCTTATCCATCTCTAGAGTGAAAAAAACTTAGTTTAATTATACATGGTTTCTTACCAAATGATCTCTCATGTAGATGAAACCGGGATATCCAATGTCCTCTTGGTACGTGGAGATCCCACACTGGTAGTGATGCGGACCACCGTAGCCGAGAACTATCAAGTAGAAGGAGCAGACTTAATAATAACAATAACCATAGAGTATCTGATTTTGGAAAAGTCAAAAAATAAATTGTCGTGAAGCGAACCCAGCATTTTCGTGTCGAGCGTCCTTACAACCTACGTTCGAAGCCCTTTTGATCGACATCAGTGTATGTTGTCAGTCGAAATTGGGTAGCATTAAAATTTTAAAGGGAAATAAAAAATAATGGCCAAAACAAAATGGTTCACTCACGTCTTCTGGAGGTCTTGATAGGCTTCTTTACTTTTCTATGCTTGTCTCTCATAAATATCTCCCTCATGGCCTTCATCAGTTCGCTTTCCTTTTGTGGTTGCTTCTTCTCTTCACCGTGTTTCTTCGCCGGCTGATCCTTGCACGTTTGACCTGTTTCTTTGACTTCAGCAGCTTTAGGCGCCGATTTATCCTCCTTACCGCATTTCATTTTCTTTGCTCTCACTTTCCTGATCGGCCATGGTCTGTTTTCTAAGGAACATTAAAAAAAAATCATAAAAATTCTTACCGCCTTTGAAATGTTTGCGCAAGATCAGAGCCCATCACGAATAGCGAGGTTTGTAGAGCCCTAAAAGGAGTCACATATCTAGGAGCATTTTGGTTAATCACAACTTGGGGCTTCTGGCCTGATGCTCATCACAAACGCAAAAGGATTAGAGGGCAGTAATACAAGAACTCGCCAAAAGTTATATAATAAAATTTACTAGATGAACATGCATTTCTTGGTGGAGTTTATTTGAAAATAAAGTTCAAACTAAAAATTGTATAACTTTTCCACAAATTTTTATTATCCTGACTATAATATATCTATAGTTTCGTAGGCACATGTCCTACAACATAGTCACAGTTTTCTAAGAAAAGTTTCTTAGTCTCCTGTGATCATGTAGGACGTGTGCCTACGAAACTAGTCAGGGTAATAAAACTTTCATTGAGAGCATGATCTCTGGTTTATCAAGAGATGAAGAGATGGTCAGTATGGGATTTGTATGGATCGTTAAGGGGTGGTTAAGGGCTTGAACTAGAAACAAACCAGGAAAATTTTAATACCGAAGAGCGAATACCACGAAATTTCTACCACTTAAATTACTTTGAAAAGACAAATGATTAATATATTAGGCGGAAAATGAAAAAAAAAGACATTTTTGTAATCATTTTGGGTAGGTATGTGTTGCCAGATTTTCCAGCATTCGCAATCAAAGTTGAAAGAAAATTGTATGCGAGTTGACAGTTTGATAAGTTACCGGGTGTGATGTTATTGCAGAAATCATTCATGTACGTTGAAGTCCAAAAAAAGTCTCGGTTCGCCCTTCTGAGAAATTCCGCCTTTTCTTGATCTGTCCACGTCATCTGCTCACAATAAACAGTTCAAATATAATTTGATGAAATACAATAATACTAGTTGCATGTATACATGAGATCCAACTGTCGATGGCTTGAGTCGGTATGTTCATTGTATGAAACGATGTCGTCAATAAATTTAATTTTTACTAAAATTGTTAAGAAAAGTTTGAGATGTACTGATATAATGTATATATTTTTTATAGAAAATTAAATTATCTAGTTGATATGTTTCGGCGTTTTTCTATATTTTTTTAAAATTCTGAAATATAGGCATTGAAACTCGTAAATTTGTCATAAAAAAAATATTTTTCATTATAAAAAAAAGTTTGAGAAACCCTGGAACTTTTTCATTAAATTCAATTCAATTTTTAGGGTTCTAGCTTTTATAGTTTTCGAGATATATGCAAAAATTAAGTAAAAATTCAAAGGTTGATTACCCCTGACTGAAAGAAAATTTAAAAATTCTGAGTATACAAGTTTTGTAGGCTTAAAGTATTAAATATTTTCTGAAATTTTAGGATCTGTGCATCAAGCAAATCAAAAGTTATAAGGGGGGACGGACACACACACAGACACACTAAATGTTCTACTCTGAATTCTGAGTAAATCCATGCTGCGAAGCCTCTAAGTTGGTGTTTTTTGTCGTCAAAGTTTGAAAAACCGTTTAAAATGTAGACCTGACCATACAAATCTCACGTATCTTGGCTTGATACTGCCGATCTGTCTCGAGAAATAATTTCTCTTCAACAAATCGACAGTTGGATTATAATCTTGAATAAAATAAGATATTTAGGTACGCAACATGCACCTTTTATTGGAGCAAAGGGGATACATTAACATTAAAGCCTTTTTTTAATAAAATGTATTTGGGTTCACCCAAAGTGAACACAAATATATGTAGGTACACTATTGACCTATTTCTCAGAGAGCAATGGTTGTACTGTGAACGAGAAAGTATTTCTAAAATAAGTTTTTTTTCGATATAAATATTGCGCTAGACTCGTTAGAGTAAATTTTTGAAAACCCTGTTTTTTTATTTATTACTTTCATGTTACAATTGGAGCACAAAAAGTAACTTAAAACCAACAGACTAATAACATTAATAATTACTCTTGATGGTGAAAATTATAAGTTTCATTATAGCACAGAACAATGGTTCTTAACCTGGGTTCGATCGAACACCGGGTGTTCGGTTAGTCTGTCTCGTGGGTTCGGCGGAGGTCACGACACACCCTTGCCTCATATTAAGAACTTATCACTGAATCCCTCTTCAAATTAAGAAGGGTTCAGTGAATTCGCATATGAAATTGGTGGGTGCAATACCTCCAAAAACGTTAAGAACCACTGCCATAGAAGAATAAATACTATGGTAGAAGAAATACTAAAAAAATGCTATATATTTGAATAGTATTTTTTAAACTAATAATGAACTTCAAAATAAATTTTAACGATCACCTAGGTAGGTACAACAACCATTTGAAAATAAATATTTGGTATTTTTTTTTTCAAGGAAAAACGAAACCAGGAACAAGGAAAACCATCAGAAGTCTGAAATTGTACTTTAAATTAAAATGGATAATGTCGCCATCAGAAAAAAAGGTTGCCAAAAAATTGTATGAAAATAATTTGTTTTACGATCGTGAATACATGTAAATGATCAACAAAGGGTTTTTTCTTATGATTCGGATTTGTTTGTAAGCGAAAGCATACCTCGGGGTTTTTCCCGCCCTCATCCAACCAGTCTCCATTGAGATCTGCCCATCCTTTATCAGGGAGGAACCTGAAATATTCACAACTTTTAATATTAAGTCTCTCCACAAGTTTACTTGAAATGATTTTCATTAATTTTTAATCAATTTAAGAATTCACGAATTCATGAAACCATTTTCTTGTCAACTCATTCATCATCAGTTTTAATATATTTACGAAGTCAAAAGTCATATTTATGAACTTCAAATACCTAAACATATTAAAAAGTTGCACTTATACGCTGTTTATTGCAGAAAGCTATTATAGAAAGCTTTCGAAACTAGTCTCTCAAGCTCAAAAAAAATATCAGAGTGCAATTGTGTTTGTTAAAAAATTATAATAGATTAATTAGTATTTATCGTGTTATTTATTTTAATTTTGGATAAATGAAGATTTAATCACTTATGGTACTTACGGTGGATTTGGATAAATCGGATGAGCTCTAAAGTGATCGGCGTAAACTGTGACAAACGCCATGGCTAGACTGACATCCAACTACAACAGCTCACACAAAACTTTTCCTATAGAACAATTAACAACATAGAAATCATAATATTATGAAAAATGACGTGTCCCACATGAACTGCGTTCCTACAACAATCTGATATTCAATTTGGCTACATTTCCCTAACGTTATGTTGTAAGTCTCGATATATTGCACCCAAACATGTAAACATCTTTGTAATATTGAAAGCGTCAATAGCTGAAGGAAATATCAAAATTTTAACAGAAGCAGTACATGATTTTCTTAATGTTCCACTAAAATAATAATAATAATAAAAAAACAAAAATGAAGCGTTAAATTATCCCTGTTGCACCGACAATGCAATGATTTTAACATAGTTTTAATATCTATTTAAGATTATTCTTTCATTTTATTATCCAAAACTTATTTTGCTCTTTATTTTTTTTTTTATTGATTTGTGCCGTTTTTATAAGTACCTACTTGGTTTCGCAGAAATTGCTTAATTCTTTGGCTTAATTACTAGGTAAGCTAATAACACCAACGATGCACTGATGTTTTTTAATAAACCTTATCTTGTAATTGTGAAGCTTATTCTGTGCATAAATAAAGTAAAAAAAGTTGAACGAATATATTTTTCGGCTGATTTTATGCAAATACTTGCTCGTACAGCCATGAATCTACAAATATGATATTGAATACAAACCAGTATTCACCTAGTACAATGGTACTGTTCAACTCTGCTAATATAATTTTTTAACGATTGATCCGCTGTTCGCCTGCATCACGCGACACAAAATGATCCACTATTTTATTTTTATTTTACAAGCACGTACGGCTTATTTCATTTTCATTTTGTTTTACTGTATAGAAACACACCAACAATTTACATAAAATTTGCTTTCGTCCAACTCGACTGATAATTTACTGTCAAAACACAACAGAAAATTTCGCGACCTATACCTAGTTTATTGTTGTTCTTTTTTTATATTATTGATAAAGGAAGCCTCACACAGTTCGATTTGATTGAAATTCTATGTCATAGGATCAGAGATGGGACTAACGGCTTAAATTCAAAAACGTTATAGCCATTTCGTTAATTGAAAATAACGTTAATATTAAAAGCTGAAAGCTATTTTAAAATATTTGGTATCTGGAATCTCTACTTTTCCTAAAAAAAAAAAAGGTCGTTCCATACGCTCAATTCCATAATATTACCTGACATATACATAATAGGGGTAGGCTATTATTTTTATTAAACTATTATTTATAAATATCGTTACATATTAATAACGTTAGATACGTTATTTTTATTTAGCTATTATTATTTCAGCTGTCGTTATAATGCCCATCTCTACATAGGATATTTTCCTAATTCTATGTCATCAGCTCAGGATATTTGTTTTGTCTTTTTTTTTGTTCATCTGACTTATCTAAAAGGCTTTAAATAATACCCAATGCCTTTTTTAAGGACGCAATTTTTTCGATACCACCGGGAAAATGCATAACCATGATTAACAACTGTAGATCTCATACTGTGTACTAGTGATGTTGCGTATGCAGGTTTTTGACATCCGCGGATGCGGATCTTTCATGTAAGACATCCGCGGATGCAGAGCTCAAAATAAAAAATGATACTGTATAATATGGGTGTAAAACCTAAGAAATAAAAGGACCTATTTAACGAAAGGCTGCCTTTTCACAGAAAATCATAAAATAATTTTGTACAGTTTATTCTTCTTCTTCGTCACCCTGTCTCCGTCCATTGCTGAACATAGGCCTCCCCCCTCTCCTTCCATTCATTCCTGTCCTGAGCCTCTGTCATCCATGTGCGGCCTGCAATCTTTGCGATGTCGTCCGCCCATCTGGCCTGGGGTCTGCCGACATTTCTTCTGCCTTGTCTAGGCTGCCAATTCACGTACAGTTTATGAGCATTCATTAAAAAATCAACAACAATACGAGGATCTTACTCTACACGTAAGAAATAAAATGCCTTTTTTGAAAGTTCACTTTATTTCAAAGTTTGTCTTGGTAAGTCCAGACTACTTACATTTTCTAATATGGCACTTGATAACAAAGCTCAGTAGTTAATGCGGTGTTCAGACGGGGCGATATAAGGCCAGACGATATCGCTTGCATAAAAAAAAATATCGTTCGGTCGCCCATTGATCGTCTGATGTGTTCACACGAGTCCACCGACATACATTCAATCTGTCAGGTGCGCTGATTGTTTTAAAAATGGCGGACGTCGAGGTAGAAGTCGCGGAGTAATTGGAGTTAGTTGAAAATATTGTTTTAGACGATATAAAAAGACTCCTAATTAAGGAAAAATAAAAAAAACGCAGATATTGGGTGCGGAATTGGATTCTAAGGAGAAATAAATTTAGAGCAGTGCTGTCAACTGTCAAGAAACAGAACATACGGACGCCGCGCATATCTGCGCATGCGTGAATCGTTCCACCAGATACAAAAGTTGAAAGGCGTTCAACTTGAGGCGATATCGCTTTCAATCATTTTTATCGTTTCAGATTTATCGCCAATCTGTTCACACGGTTCAATTAGCTGGCGATATTTTGGTGTCCTGGCGATAATCGCCCCGTCTGAACACCGCATTACGCTCTCCGTGCCTTTTACTTGCACGTAGCATGAATATTCTTTCTCTCTCAAACTTCAAGGCCATACCTTTTGAGATAAGAACACAATTGCATATCTTAAATTCGCGTCGCGACTTTTTCTAGCGGTACATCCGCATCCGCATCAACATTCGCATTAATTAATGCGGATATGAAATTTGATGCGGATGCTCCGCATTTGGGGATGCGGATGCGATTATCGTGTACCTACGTGCACTTAAGATTATAGGAATGCATTAATAAAAATACAATAATTAGTCTGTGCCGCGTCTATTTCGAACGTAATCGCGAGATTGCGCGATGTGTGATGGTCGTTGAATCGTGCGATTGAACTTTCAAATTGAGAACGAGTATGAATAAATTATAGGATCGCGCGAAGGTTTATTATACCAACTAGGACGCGGACATTTACATCAAAATAAATTCTCCACAAGGTGTTCAAGGATTTTTTTTGTGGGTACAATTTGCTGACCCGATATTTTTAACAAGTTTTATTTTTATTTTTCCATGGGTATTTTGTGACATCTATGGTAATTTTCATCAATACGCAGATTCTTATCTTTGTCTCAACATTATTCGCCTTAATGGCATATATTAAAAACAAAGTTGTAGGTATACATACATAATTCAAAGAATCAGAAATCATTTGGGCGAAAGTAGAGGACTTTTCCCTTTACAAAACTTCATACGTGCCACGCTATCCTCTCGTTTCCAAGCACGACATCGTTTCCAGCTAAAGGGTAAGTTTTTTGATGGAATTTATCACATCGAAACTACATAATACTGTATTTAGTACGCCTTTTGGTCTTGTTGTTCCATTCGAGTTATTAAATTAAGAATTTTTCCTTTATCAACTTGTCCAGCGGTTTGTTGTAACAGGTAGGCACCTACCTCTAATTTGGCAAGGTATAAGACCCAAGAAAACCACAAAATATCGAATGCAAAAAGTTTTATTTAAAACAATATTTTATACAATTATTATTCTGCGTATTTATACTATACTTGCCGTGAAGTTGCCGGCGAAGAATAGCACCTCTGCTCTTTTTGCTGATTTTTCGAGCATCCTGTAAGAGGCAGGAAATCGAAAAATCAGATCGGGACCGTGAGGTTGACCACTTCACGACCTTAAATATCAACTGGTCAGAAAAGGCACAATGAGCCTCGGACGCCTTCAAGCGCAATGGAGAGCTCTTGATGCCTCCCTATGCTCCCGAGTGGGGCTTAGGCCCCCGCATTGCTGGTTGGTTTGGGGGTAGTTCGCGGCGGGCTTGATTTGTCCGGGGCCGGCTTTTTGGTTTGATTGCTTCGATCGAGCTATGGAGGTCGGTTTCGTGCGGGTCGGGTTTGCTGCGGATTGGTCTCCACCGGGCTAGCTTGCGGTGTGCGGGGTGCCTTAAAGGGAGAATGTGCATGTATGTATGTATTTATACTAATGGATTAGATGTAGTTAAAGCAACGCAGTACTTGAAAGTAGAAAATTGATGAATTAATGAAAAGAATCGATGCCAAATATATAACTTAAGAAATTTTTCTTTCTTCCATAGTTTCATTTTCATAAATCGACCCTGGAAATGACAAAACAAGCGTGTGTAGGAAAATATACCTACAGCTACGAAAATATGCAAGATTTTTTTAAACTTCTGATTTTGAGAAAAAATAATATTTTTCTTGGGATTGTATAAAAAAACAAGTCCGATATTTGAACAATCACCACGGCTCGTGTATGCGGACATTTATAGTAATTTATCATCATCGCGTTCCAAAAATGAATATTCTCAATTTCCGTCTCACAGGTTCGTGCGTAGGTAGGTACATGCCCCCAGGGGGAGGGACCGGCAAAGCAATTGGATTATCTACAGTCTCATGCCAGCCCTGACCTACCAACATCAACTTCATCCCGATACCAAGTTGTCGCTTTCACAAATAAAAGTAATACATTATTTCGAAAATTATACTTTGACATTACAAAAGGAAAACTTTTATTTGTGGGTCATTGAGAGCTTCGTGACTGTCTAGAAAGTTAGTCGGCATCTCCATCACACTGTCTTGCGCTATTGTCGTTCTGTATTACGCAACTTATTCTTCTGCCAACGCGACCTATCCCATTTATTTTCTATTTAGCGTTCCAAACCCTTCTTTTCATCACCCAGGATGTTTTTATAAGAACATCTGGGTTATTCACAAAAAAAGTTTAAACTTTTTTTGCTAAACTAAGCTTAAGCTTAGAACTAGTTCGCTATTTGAGACTTAAGGGGGTTTTTAATCACCGTTTTTGGTACTTTTAACGTTACAATGCCCCTTAAGATAATTATAAGGTTCAGATGGAACTAAACTTTCCTTCTAAAGGTTCTTCCTGTCATTGCATCACTTTGTTAGTGCTTTTCCCGCGAACACCTCATAGTGTAGGTAGGTACTTAGTCTTACGTCAAGCATCTCACCTACCTAGTTCATATACGACACAAGCGTTCGCTTATGGGTTGTTTTCCTAAGGAACGGTCCGTCATCTGACAAGACGGCGTCTTTCAAAATTATATGACAATGTTTTTCGTTACTACGGAAACAATATTGGCAATGTTCTCAACTGACATATTCACCGCTTTTAAAAGTAGCGGCGTATCCGTAGGAACCCAAACCATTAGTGTGAAATATGTCAAAAGAGTATTTGTGTTCATTTTGAGTAGGTAAGCCCAGATTCATAAAAAAACACGAAAAACGATATAATTGCAAGTTTATATACCTAATTTATCTGAAAAATATTAATATTATCTATAGGTACTATTTTAGGAAATTTCATCAAGTAGCTCATGGAAACTGCACGAGATCGAGCGCAGTAGAGAAATCTTGTCGCCTCCATTATTTGCCCCTATAAGGGGGTCAAAAAAGGAATAATTTCTTTTTCAAATGAATTTGGGCTCACTCAAAGTGAATACAAATACACTTTTGAAATCCTTCACACTAAAGGCTTGTGTCGTGAAAGTGGAAATGGTCGGCACCGGGATTCGAACCCAGGACCCTTAATAGGTACGCTGTACGTACGAAAGTCGTCGACTGATACCACTGATCTACCAACCACCTCTTGATTGATTGATTCTACGAAATGTAAGTAATCTCTAAAAAAGGGGACACTAATTTTTAAAAGAAGCGAGTCATGTAGGTACCTACCCTACCATGAACTCTTATATATATTGATACGAAATGAAAAAAAACCTGCACCAACCCTTACTTTATTACTAAATCTACAGTAAGATGTCTTGCATTTGGATTTTCAAACACATCTGTCATTTCTTCTCCTACGCGTCGTAGGACGGGGCTCCCGGTACGCTTGTGAAGCTCGCCAAACTGCCAGGCCAGGAGCCGATATCTTTTCTTCGTACTCCGTCCTAACGGGAGAATCTTCCATCCATTTCTGAATCCGATTAGGAGCTAAAAACAGTTTATGTCGTGTTAGACATTTACGCTGGCGTGAAATAGGTAGGTAACAAAAATTGAAAAATATATCCTATACAAAATTCTTGGGAATTTCTCACTTAGGTTAGTAATATTCGGAATAGACAGAGTGCTGCAGCTAATCAATAAGAAGCTGCTGACATTACACAACCATTTTTTTTTCATGGGTCAACAATATATCCCCCAAGTTTGGTTACTTTTGCACACAACGTTCTACGTATGTCTATATTTTCACACTTTAATGATCTGTATTTGATGACATTGTTTACTGGCCTCCATTGATCGATTGTAATTTTATTGTTCTGTATTATTAAGTCGTGGGGTTGCCGGCTAAGAATAGCACATCTGCTTTTTTGGCTGGTTTTTCGAGCATCCTGTAAGAGGCAGGAAATCGAAAAATCAGATCGGGGCCATAAGTTTGACCACCTCACGTCCTTAAACCTCAACTGGTCAGAAAAGGCACAATGAGCCTCGGACGCCTTCGAGCGCATTGGAGAGCTCTTGATGCCTCCCTATGCTCCTGAGTGGGGCTTAGGCCTCCCGCCCTGTGGGTTGGTCTGGGGGGGATCCGCGGCGGGCTTGATTTGTGTGGGGCCGGCTTTTCGGTTTGATTGCTTTGATTGAGCTGTGAGGTCGGTTCTGTGCGGGTCGGGTTTGCTGCGGATTGGTCTCTTCCGGGCTGGCTTGCGTAGAGTGGGGGACCCTTACGGGGGTATGTATTATTGTTAAGTAGGTATAGGTATTTAATGTTATTGTACAATAACCTCCTCTCCAAGACAGGCATTGCCTAGTGGAGGGAGTCAGCAAATCGTGTATTATTTTTTAATGTATTATTTTTCATTGATTAAATTTTATTATTATTATTCTTGTGTCTATTTTTCAGGACTGACCATGGTACACCATTTAAAAATCGAACAGTATAATCAGTCATCAGTTGTTGATGTATACCTATTGGTTACTTTTGATCTCTAAAGTAAATAACTATAGTTTTATGGGGATATCAAAATTAACAGTGGACAGCCACACGAGATCAAATCAATCCCTGGCCTTATAGCATCATAGTACCCCTTGCAAAAAGCATATAATTATGATTCCACGTAAATGTACATAATAATAAAGAAATACATACCATAATCGAAACATACAGCTTCAGGAGGCGAGACGTTGGGCCATTTCGCAGGCATGTGAACGTGCTCTTTTTCATCCACCAACCTCTTCGGAAAGGAACATGGCTCCAAAGGACTGTCTCCATCCGCTTTGAGTGGCTTATATTTCACCATAGGATATTCTAAACATGAAATTATTCGTTATAATATAGGTATAATTGATTACCCATGCATACATATTATTATAAAGCATGATTTAGCTAGTACAGTGATTATTATTATTTTTGAGGTACTGAACCCCACCAATTTCATATGCGAATTCACTGAACTCTTCTAGATTTGAAGAGGGGTTCAGTGATAAGTTCTTAATTTAAAACGGATGTGTGTCTTAACCTCCGCCGAACCCAAGAGACTGACTCAACTAATCTCCTGGTGTTCGATCGAACCCAGGTTAAGAACCACTGAGCTAGAAAAACATAATATATCTTTATTCAACAAATTGACAAAAAACGGCTTGGGCCAATGTGTTATCTATAAAAATAATGTAAGTAGGCATTACATATTATTTGCAACTATTTTCATCCTATATTATAATTGGATAAGTTCGTCACACTCAAATTTTTTTTTTTTTGTGGTAAAACCATTCCATCTACATAGGTATGTAGGTTCGGGAAGAATTTTACTTTTTATTCTACTGTAAGTCAATAATTATAATCGTTGCTATGATAATAATAACATTTAATTTATTATATCGATGAAATAATATAATGTGATACTTGATTAGAGGTTTCTACAAAAAACTGTTGCTACGGGAAGAAATATCAAATTGTAAACTTTTACGTTATTTTTGTATTTTTATGCCTGTTGCCCGACAGCTTATGCTCCTAGTAGATATGTAATATAAATGTAATATTGAAGAACTCAATTATTTCTCACCTCTGTGCTTGTAATCTGTTTGGTATATGCTCTGCATCGATTCATCCAAGTCACCAGAGTTTAGTAATGCGTTACATGTTTCGTTAAACTATAAATAAATTATTTTTAGAAATTATATAGGAACTTTATACATTATAATTTTATTATTTACATAGCAAGAAAAAAGCACTAAATTTCTAGCTAAAGTATAGTTATTATTACCATCAAATTCAATCAGAACCAGGGTTGCCAGGTGTTCGGTATTTTACCGAACCGTTCGGTAATTTTGACCCATGTTCGGTGTTCGGTATGAAAAAAATACCGAACTATGGAGTGTTCGGTATTTTTACTTTCGGGAATAATATTCATTTTTCCTAGTGAATTTGTAACTTCCCGGACAGCAAATTTCGAGAATGACCTTTTTTTTTAGTGGAAATTACTACTTTCCGGATAGCAAATTTTGAAAATGACCTTTTTTTTCTTTTTAAGGGGAAAATTCTACTTTCCGGATAGCAAATTTTGAAAATGACCTTTTTTTGTTTTGGTTCGGTATATTTTTGAAAAAAACCTGGCAACCCTGATCAGAACACAGTTTTACAACAAAATATATCTAAACGTAACCGCTGCCAACTGAATTCATAATGCGTCGTTCTGAATTAAGGAGGACAGGTTGGATTTTAAAGCAATTTTTATTACTATTAGCCCGTGATCGTCTACTGCAGGACATAGGCCTCTTCATGTTCATTTCACTACTCCCAGTCTCATCCGTCTACCAACACTTCTTCGGCCTGTTCTAGTCTCCAGTGTATTGATTATTGTTGATTAACCAAGATATAAATGGTCCATTCGAAATTTATTAATATTTTCCCTTTGTCATCCTTCAATTTTGAATGGTCACCCATAAGGCACTAATCCTGATAGTCAACATCATGAACTCGATTAAATTATACGGGCGAATATTTATTTTCTTTGAAGGCTTGAAGGCAAACAACCTAAACAGTTAGTTATTTTTGACTCACTTCTTTCATTATGTTGCCATACTCCTTGCAGACTTTATCCCTTTTGTCGCGCAAGTTCTGGTAATGCCTCAGGTATGGCTCCATTGGATGCACTCCACAGTTGCACAACGTATGCCTCTTCACCTTGCGTGGGCCGGCGAAGTGGTCGGCCAGCAACGGAGCGCAGGCCCTACAAGCAGATTCGTCCAATCAAAGGAAATGCATAATTGGACCCACTTTAGTCTTTTTGAAGATACCTAATTTATCAAGGTATAAGTAACATTAATTTTAAATCACTATTTAATAATAAAAGGAGAAAAGGTTTTTCCCCATCACGCCGTGTCCCGTAAGGGGTAAGCAGAGAGAACGGATCTCCACTCTTTTCTATCTAAACACAATGGCATGGCTCTAAAATAAATAGTCTACATCGTAGATTTATAGCACGCAAGCGGATTCCCGGCTATGGGTGAAAACACAAAGAACACTGATTCCGACCGGCGCACAGTGCGATATTTTGAGAATCTAGCGGGACAAAATTATTTTTTCCCATATTTATGTTCCTCTGCCCATATACCCTTGTTTTATAGCACCTCTGCCCTGTTTGCTGGTTTTTCGAGCATCCTGTAACAGACAGGAAATCGAGAAACCAGATCGAGACCGTTACGTTGACATGAAATATTGCGCAAGATTGAGCGCAGTGGAGGGCTCTTGTTGCTTCCCTATGTAGGATACAAAGGGTGAATTAATGCATTTATGTTTTATAAGATGGTTAAAAATAAATAAGTAAATATTTTTTATAGTTTCAGAGGTATAATTTAAAAATAGAACATATTTATTTATACAAAGGAAATTAGTATCGAAAATATTTATTTGAAGACATCTTGTCAAACAATTTGCTTATTACTTCGGCTTTAAATTTTTATTGGCACCATAGAAATGCTGAACAAACTTTTATCATTAGAATGTGAATTATTATTTTGTCCCTAGCCCACCTTGCTTTGGGATCATTAAACACAAACGTGATTTTTTATTAATGTACCTCTTCTATGTGAATACAAGCAAATCTCCCTTACAATAGCTGCAGAATACTTTTTCCCTGACTGGCGAATCTGTATTTTATTTTGTCATCGATATCTCTTATGCTGGCGTAGTTTCAAGATGACAAACTCGTCGTATATTTGTTCTTTCATTGTAAAATTGTATGTTTTTTGTGGTCTTCCGGGAGGGTTACCTGCTTCAGGTTGGGAAACATTAACGACAGTTTCGATGACATTACCTGTAAATGATATATTAGCTGCTAATCACGAGGAATTCGTTCATAGAAAGCGTTCTCCATGTCTTTCTGATTTCGACCATTTTTCGCCAAATATTTTACTAACTCTACTAAATTTTGCTTTCAAACTCTTCGAAAAACATCGTCCGTTATGAACTGGACACCAAGTTATTGAAAATATAATCTAACAAAGCATCGTGTCTCGATTTCTTAACGTTAACTACCCAAGAGTCAAAAAATAAACGACGAAAAATTTGTGTAGTCATACTGAAAATATAAAAATGTTGTATAAGTGCCGCAAATATGCGCAAAAAATTTAACGTCTTTCTTGAAGTATATAAATGTACCTTTCAGAAGAATAAACTTAACTGACAGGATATTGATGGGAAACTAACTAAAAGACTAGATGAAACTTAAGAAGTAGAGTTAATGATTCACTATAAACCTTTCTCTATTAATTTAATGTTTATTACTAAACTAACATACACACACACACATACACATTCTCCCTTTAAGGCCCCCCGCATACCGCAAGCCAGCCCGGAGGAAACCAATCCGCAACAAACCCGACCCGCACGAAACCGACCTCCTAGCTCGATAGAAGCAATCAAGCGAAAAAGCCGGCCCCGGACAAATCAAGCCCGCCGCGAATCACCCCCAAACCAACCAGCAATGCGGGGGCCTAAGCCCCACTCGAGAGCATAGGGAGGCATCAAGAGCTCTCCATTGCGCTTGAAGGCGTTCGAGGCTCATTGTGCCTTTTCTGACCAGTTGAGATTACTAACATACATTCAAAGAAAATAATACATGAACATTTACCTTAATGGTTCCACAAAAACGATTGCAGCATAAAATTACGACTAGCACACAGAAACACAGCGTATTAATCGAGCAAACTAGGACGTATGAATCCATAACAACAAACGCGCGGGCGGTATGGCTATAGCGGCCGGCCATCCCGAACCGTTTATTCCAGTTATTCTTTCGAATAGATTCCTAAAAATTTCCTCGATTGTAGTATAATATGTTAGCTTTGAATTTATTGCAATTTAGAGTATTTCAAGACATGTTCCTAAACTGAATTTTGTCCCGCTAGATTATCATAATATCGTACTGTGCGGCGCCGGCGCACGGTCGAATATGGTAGAATAGTCGCAAATATTTAATGGTTTTTTAGGTACACACTTTCCACTTTTTTTAATTGCATTTGATAAAATAAATGGTAACCATTATAATGATATCAAATTTATATATTTTCAACATTTAAATGTATACATATATGTAATATAACGAATCAAAGATACTTTACTTGTAGAATCACAACTAAACAAGTATATTTCAAATTCAAATATCTTATCTATTGCTAACAACTAATGGTATGTGTTATATATTTTTGAAAACCTTGTTTTATATAGATAAATGCTCACCCAAAAAATTGGTATTTTATTTATTAAAAGTTTTTTCTTAATAATATTGTAAAATCATAAAAAATATCAATTCCATAAGTTTGTCGAACGTTTTCACTTTTACCGACGTCTCCCGACGCGCCGATATTTATGGTACATAGCAATAGATAAGGTATATATCCTTAACATATCAAAAAATTGGCTGCTCTTTTTTGCTCATTTAGAAGTTATGAATAAAAAAGTATACTCGGTACCAGTAGTGTCGTAGATAATCCTATTGCGAAAACCGGTGCTGGCTTTACTAAAATCTATAACTCTTTTATTTTTAAAGATATCGTTTTCGAATTTTGCACAATTATAGCAGAATATTTATTAATTAGTATACAGTAATTTTTATTAAAATATATGAAAATTGTTTTTTGTAAATAATAATCATACTCACTTAAAAACATATTTACTGAACTTTAATTTCATTTTAAATTAAGTAAAAATAATTTTCATATATAAAAAATAGATAAAATAAACTAAAAATATAAAAAAGAATGTTCTATTCAGGGTGTAACGTGATAAACATTTCAAACAATTAATTTTAATATTATTGAAAAACTACAATGGTAAATATGGTGAAAATAATAGGTATTCATACCCTTTAACCCTTTTATCATGCTTTTACATTACACTTCATGATCAATATATACAATTAAAATAATAATAATATTTTACCACAATTGCTTTCTTTATGCTATTAGAAGATAGGTTTATTTTATATTCTTCTTCATCAGATCCTATAATACCATGATACTTTTGGGAAACTATAGGTAGGTTACTTAAAAACTGATGGAATTTGATGAAGTAGGTACTCTGTATCTACTATAGTTCGTTTTTGATCCTGAAGGTCACGAAATCTAATACGCACACGCAAATTTATATGTCCATCAAAAATATATGCTTTAAAATAGTTATTGTGAATAAAATCGAAACAATATAATAATTTTAATTTTATTTAATTCATTAATTGTTTACATGGTTCAACGCTTAACCATAAAAATAAGCTTTGTGATGGCCAGCCCTGGTTTTCGCAATATGATTTTCTTTGGTACTCTACTATTACTGGGTGTACTTTAATCATTCATAACTTTTAAAAGAGCAAAAGCGAGCAGCTTGTTTTTTGATATGTTAAGGATATATATCTAGACTATAAAATAACATAAATTTCAAAGCGTCGGAAGACGTCGGTAAAAGTGAAAATCTTCGACAACCTTATGGAAGAGATTTTTTTTAAATAATTTTACAGTATTATTAAGAAAAAACTTACAACAAATAGAATATCAAAAAATTTTATAGCTGAAATTTATCTATATAAAATAAGGTTTCCAAAAATATGTAACATATACCATTAATTGTTAGCAATAGATAAGATATTTGAATTTGAAATGTAACAAAATATACTAATACTTGTTTAGTTGTGATTCTACAAGTAAAGTATCTTTGATTTGTTATATTATACACCCTGTATAGATCATTTTTATTTTGATTTTTAGTTAATTTTTTCTGTTTGTTATGTACAAAACTACTTTTACGTACTCTATAATCGAATTAAAGGTCAATAAATATAATATTAAGTGAGTATGATTTTTATTTACAAAAGTCAGTTTTCAAATATTAAAAAAAAATAACTGTACATTAAAACTTATTTATCAGCATAATAAACAAACATTCTGCTTTGAGAATAAAAAATTTGAAAATAAAATCTTTACAAATAAAAGAGTTATAGATTTTAGTAGAGCCAGACTCGGTTATTGTCCACAGTGCGGCGCCGACAGCCGCGAAGAATGTTTTCTAAGGATTCTATGCATTTAAATGGGCATGCCGGAAAGCGGGTTTCTGCTTTTGCTGTGCGAATACTCGTTCAAATGCATATAGAAACCATAGTGTAGAAACATTCTTTGCGCCGGCAGCCGGTATCTGCGTTCTTTGTGTTTTTCATACTGCAATTTTGTTTTTCTTTGTAAGTCTATAAACGCGGTCAAAAGAGGTTTAGTGGTTAAATCATTTTCGAATTATTATCTTTCAAATGAGACCTGTTGGATGGTGTCTGCAGGGTATTTATCTCAAGCGCGGATCCAGGGGGGGGTTAGGGGGGTCATGACCCCCACCCCCTAGGCTATGTAATCTCAAGTAGGGCAGTGATATTTATTAATAAAATCTTTATTTTGCTAGCATAATTATAATTTCATGTGGGCCATGACCCCCCCCTGGAGCAAAAGTACCACATAACAAATTTAGGAAATGACCTTTTTTTTTTAGGAAAAGTGTAGTTTCCAGATACCAAATTTTGAAAACGACCTTTTTTTTAGGAAAAGTGTAATTTCCAGATACCAAATTTTTAAGATGACCTTTTTTTTACTTTGTGACCCCCCCCCCCCCTGGTGCCAAGGCTGGATCCGCCCTTGCCTATCTAGATTACCCTCTTTTAAGCTTACGTGGGTAGTAATAGGTATACAGCTTCGCTTAGGACAAGATTAATTTTCAAAAATAATTAGGAGAAAACTCCCTTACCTTACGGTGATTCCTAATGGAAGGGGCCATCTGTAATCCAAATGAACAGTAGATTTAGGTATAGTCTCCATCCTCACAACTTACACTGAATACCTACTTGTTTAGGGAAAGTTGAAAATTTATCGAAAACGTACATAAATTTCACACAGCTTGCAATTTATCAAAAAATTTCACCGAATAAAAATTACTTAATGTACGTTTTCATGTTGCCCCGGATTGTGTTTAAAATGCAGGATATAATTTTCCAGATGAGAAAGTGTACGACACCTTTACATGCTAACAATTTGAGTTGATCCAAAAATACAGCTTCTTCTTCCATTCATAAAACATGTTATTTTTTACGAAATTAAACGAAGAATTTAGGTGACGCGACCCATCCGAACAAACAATTGACACAAAACCAAAACATATGAGCTCTGAATATATGTCACAATAAAGAAATTGTCTTGCTGAAAAAATAGTCAACCCGCCGATCACGCGAGTAGGGGGACAAATAACAATTACGTAAGTACTTACTGTAAATTTTTACTTATAGGTACATACATATAAAACTGGAGCCCTATTTCCCATCTCGCGTGAACGGCTGGACCAATTCGCTAATTCTTATTTTGTTGTGTATTCTATTGTTACGAGAAACATCCAATGAAAGAAAAAAAAAAGAAAAAACTGCGTGGAAATAAAAAAAAAATAAGAAAACTCAACGTAGGTAACCTTTTTTTTTTTTAAATTATATTTCCAAAAAAAACAATACAAATAAATATGAATTACATGAGAATGATAATAAAATTATTGGAGTTTATCACCCCACTAGGCAAGAGCACGTGCTGAGGTGATACTTGATATTTTTTCTGCGCATATTTTTTTTAGTTTTTTAATTAGGTGTATATAGGATTGGTACTATTATGAATTGTTCTGTCTAAGGAGGAACATGGGAATGTGGTTAGACAAAACGAGTAAACGGTGCACAACAAAAAACACGAAAACAAAAACAGAAAACAAAATAAAGGCCACAAGATAATGTACCCCAACGGGTTACCTACCTTCCGCACCCTCAACGCAATATACCTATGTGTTAATGCCCTCTCCGATGCATCTCTACCCTTTTCCATCAGCCAAGCCACAATTCTTAGTTCTTTATTTGACAATCTCTTTATAAAATGGCACGAATCATTGAGATGGCTACTAAAAATCTTTGAGAAGAAAATAAATAATACCTACTAGTAATCGCGAGGCAGACCTTTGTGCGGCCGTTTTCAATAGATAATGCCTACCAAAATAATTTTTTCGTTCAATGTAAATTACATAGAGAAAAGGGGTTCGGGAACACGGAAATACCTAAAATTCATAATCTTATATATAAAAATAGAGAGCTATATTCCGTGGTCTTTTACAATATGGCTCTCCTTTCTTTTATCACCATTCACCCCCCCCCCCCTCCCCCCCTACCTATATAAATTGAAAAAAATCCTGGCCGAAAATTTTCAAAATAAAATAGTAAAACAATAAGCCTATATAATTTTTTTTTAATTTTTCACACTTCCGTACAGCAGAACAATAACTATAGTAAATGTATCAACTTAGTTTAAAAATTAAATTTTCGGGCAGTTTCGCGTGGAAATGTTATTTTTGTTAAGGACCTCCACCCGAGATAAAAATATTTTTTTTGATTTTATCAATCTGGTCGTGTATATAATATAGCGCGAGCAAATTTTGCCGTCCTATAAATAGAAGCGATCACCCCCCCCCTCGGTACGACACTGGCCCCATGACTGAATCACATGCATAGAGGGTGAGCGTGATATTCTCATGTGGTGACCTCATGGTTGAAGCATGCGCAGGGCAAAATAAAGGTTTAGAAAAGATTTTGCATTTCATTAATCACTCATGTACTTCTCACTGAGTTCTTGTACTTATAGCATATTTTGGGCATAGTACTTGTACTCAGTACTAGAGGTGGACGTTATAACGAAAGCTGATAAAAAAATTCGATAAAAAAAAATAACCTCTCTAACGTTATTCATATTAAACCGTCTAACGAAGCTGCGAAAAGAAGTCTAACAAAAATAATATCTCAAACAAAATTATTAGTACACCTTTAAAATAATCGTCTAACGTAGCTGTTAAAATAATACACTATTATTTTGCGCCTTTACGTTATTCGTCTAATGCTACGGCTACACTATGGCTCATGCTGGCCAAATAGGGGCTCTGGGGGGTGAGTACGTAAGGGCTATAGCACGACTAACTACTACTTCCTAGTGTAGTTAGCGCGAGTACGTAACGTTACAAATGTAGTTAGTTGTGCGTTTCAGCGTGGTTATTATGTAGTTACGCCGTGGTTATGAGTAGTTAGATTGATGTGTGGTTAGTCGTGCTATAGCAAAAGTTACGTACTCACTACCCTGGCCAAGCATTGGCAAGTAGCAACATAATTTGGCAAAATATTCTTGTACACACACTATTATGTACGCTACACTATTGGATTTTTCCTCTTGGACGCACTTGGTCACTTCTTCAATGTAGTCAGCAGTGTTGCCAACGTGGGCGATTTATCGCCATTTGGGCTACTTCCCTTTTAGCGATTTTTCACCTTTCCGGATACAGAATGACCTTTTTTGGTGAACTTTCACCTCTCCGGATACCAAAATTTTCGGAGTGACTTTTTTTTTTTTTAGCTACTTAATCTTTCCGGATACCAAAATTTTCGGAATAACCTTTTTTTTTAGCAAAATTTCATGTTTCCGTATACCAAATTTTCAGTTGGGCGACTTTTGGGCTACTTTTTATTTGAAAATCGGCGACATCGGCCAAAATCCGTTGGCAACACTGGATGTCAGTAGTAGTCAATGAGCTAGATACATAACTGGAGTGCTAAAGGCAATACAACAAAACACAAGAATATGTGCCGACCAAGTGTGCGAATAGAAGAGAACACAAGTGGTATTTCCGTCTCTTTCTACGCGTTCTAAGTTCTCGTTGACGTATGGCCGTTGGATTATTCTTATTCAGCAGTACATACAATATTATTTTTTTATTTAATAAAAAATGGTGTAAATACCTACTGCAACCCTTTTTCAATTTCCTCTACTTATAGGTATCTATTTGAAGTTTGTGTTCATTCAGGAGGTATTCCTCAATTTGATTTTCAATAACTAACTATAACTACTCCATTTTTGACCCCACTTATGGAGAAGCAACCAAGGGCGGATCCAGCTTTGGCGCCAGGGGGGGGTCACATAGCAAATTCATTTCATTTCAAAAATATGGTATCTGAAAACTGAACTTTTCCTAAAAAAAGGTCATTTCCAAAATTTGGTATCTGAAAACTGAACTTTTCCTAAAAAAAGGTCATTTCCAAAATTTGGTATCTGGAAATTGAACTTTTCCTAAAAAAAAATGTCATTTCCATAACCCAGGGGGGTCATGACCCACAAGAAATCATAATTTTGTTACGATCATAAATAAAAAAGTTGGTATTTTATTAATAAATGTAAGTACCTTGATGTGAGGGATTTATTCAGATGTGTTATTCAAAATATTGTTAAGTCATTATTTGAAAATTTGGGAACGCGATGGTAAAGAGTTTGAAAACCAATTGCTTCTTTGTTTATGACAGATTAGAATTTTTGGTATTTTTACATATTGAATGGATGTACGGCGAAACCATTTTTTAGAAAAAATGTTGTTTAAAGGGATTAGTAGAGAAGGCAAGGCTTCTTTGTTTTGAGATAGTATATTTGGCCCTCGATAGGACAAATAGTTTTTTTGAAGTTTAGTCTAGATCCACGCTCCGATGGGAGACGTTCTTAAATGTTGTGTTGAAGTGTTTGAGTAATTTTTAATTTTTGCGTGCGACTTGATGGATGTGTATCTTTGGAGGTTAAAATATCACATTTGATAAATTCGCGTTTGATAAAACTTAGTCTTCGGTGTTGGATTAAGCCTTCTGTTTAATTATTATGATATTATATTGACTGTCTAATTGGGCTGGCCAATGAGGGAGGATGCGTGGCGGATCGTTAGATTGGACAGCCCCCGTGATAATTCAACTTCCAACTATGAATGTGACGTGCTTTATTATTGGTGCTTTGTGCTTTTATTTTGAAGGTATGCGGAATTTTGGGTGAGTGACCATATTTTTATTAGAGTGTTTTTGTTTCGTCGCTGGCAGCTACCCCCAGGACGATGATAGGGCACAGAGATATATTTTTATGCTGTATTTTGTTTGTTACTTGGTTGCCCCCGCCAAGCATGCTTATGAGCAAGTTGCTCGATGTGGTTTTAGATGAGAGATATATGGCCGACGCGATACGGCATATTTTTGACTATTTGTGATCTCTGTGTGCCAATGGATTTATTGTATTGCAGCATGTACCTACCTGTATTGTTTTCACACGTCACCTGTCAAACACACGTCGCGAATTGTTATCTGTCATTCGCGGGTTACCCCATTTTCCGATACCAGTGATGTGACCTATCTTTAATGTTTATTTTTGAATCCGATTAGGAATTTCATATTTAGAACCTTCTAGAAAGCTTAGTGTAGAATTTTCATTTGTAAAATTAGGTACGTCGGCGTGTTCCCCGAGAGAGTAATTTTGTTATGAATATCCGGTCGCGATAGTATGATATTCTGAGCTTGTTATTGCCCGCGCATAAGATAGATTGATATGTATTTTGATCGCGCCGTTGTAAATATATTGAAGTTACAATAATATATAGTAGGTATGTTAGGAGCGCTGTGGACTGAAGATATACCTCACATGACTCTCCGGGAGAATGGGTTGACTGAATTGGACGCTCTTCAGCTCAGCTCAGGAAGTTCCCTTCGAAAAAGCAGTGCACAAGCCCAAGATGGTGAGCCACTCGGAAACCTAATGAGGAAAACTTGCGGTATGATGAACAGCCCGCGGTAATTCGACTAGAAGGTTAATTAGTTCGCCGGTAAAGTGATTGAACGGTTATTTTGATAGAGAGATCGATAATCAGTAAATATATGTATGCGAGATAGTCAGTACAATTGTTAATAGGCAGGATCGCGTTGTTTGACTGTAGCTAGTCGTGGCATAATTTTTCGCGTAGTTAAATCCTGTCCTATTTTGAGTCTCTGCCGGAAGTACGTTTAGATATTTAGAGTCAAGAGTTACATAGTCAAAAGATAGCTTTCATCCCCTGTAGTCTGTACACCATCAGGAACCTTTTTCAGTTGTATATATACACTATATCTGATAGCCGAATTTCGGCCCCTTTTTGGTACCTGTTCGAGGCGTGAGGTCGCATCGAATTGGGCCAGTCTCGGACCTTCAGAGTTTTTTTTTTGCCTGAATTTTGGCAAGAAGGTTCGTTTGACAAGGAAGGCCCTCTGTCGGTGGCTAATTCCTCCCATGGACCTCGAGCATGCTTATCAACCTACTGTACTTAAAAATATAGGGCCTGGACCAGCCCAGGGGGGTCACGGGGGTCATGCCCCTCCCCCCCCTGGATCCGCCATTGGAAGCAACACGAGTTCTCCATTGCGCTCGATTTTGCGCAATGTTTATGACCATACCAAGTACAAATGCCTCTGCTCTGCTTCGAAGGAGTGGAACACGGTATTAAAATATCGAAGTGGTTGGTGACCCAGCGGTTACAGCGCCGGCTTTCGTACTGCGGACGTCGTGGTTCGATCCCAGGTGCCGACCATCTTCCTCTTTCACGACACAAGCTTTCAGTAGCTTACTGTGAAAGAGTCAAGGAGTGTATTTGTGTTCACTTTGAGTGAGCACAGATTCATTTATTAAAAAAAAAAAAGTTTAAGGGGTCCTGATGGGAGGAAGAACAGCGCTCTCCTCGGCCAGCTGTCATCCGGCATCCTTAACACATGTCCAAGCCAAATCCATCTCCTCTTCAACAAGTGGTTGATAGACCAATGGTATCAGTCTGCCAACCATTTACACTTTCACAACACAAGCTTTGGTTTGTGTGAAAGATGTCGAAAGTGTATTTCTGTTCACTTATTTGAGTGAGCCCAGATACATTTGTATTAAAAAAATATATTAAAGGTAGGAGTTCACTTCTAGCTTTCATCAACGATTATTTTAATACCATCAGGCTAGGAAGACCCTCTCATACCGTGTTCCATTTCTTCGAAGCAGAGCTGAGGGATTTGGACATGGTGTGAGAGGAGCTCATAAACATTGCGCAAGATCGAGCGCAACGGAGAGCTCGTGTTGCCTCCCCAAGCCCCTAAGTGGGATATAAACAGAGATTTGATTGATTGATTTAATTATATTTTAAAATTTTGAGAGCTCGTGTTGCCTCCCCAAGCCCCTAAGTGGGATATAAACAGAGATTTGATTGATTGATTTAATTATATTTTAAAATTTTATTAAGATTTGTATTTTATATGAAACACCTTCAGTTTACTCTAATTATAAAGTAGTGCGAGCCGAGGAAAAACTGGATGGTTTTGTTTATTTGCAAGGGATTAGCATAAGATCTATTAAGTCTTAAAACTACATATTGTCATAAAATACAAAAAAAAGTAGTACGTTAGTGCTTCAAGTAAGTATTTTGAGTGTAAACAAAATTAAATTATCATAGCATATAAAGAATTTCGAAATCAAAACCATTACAACTATCTAAATTACTTAATGTTTATCGTATATTATTTTTTGAAGTAACATTCCTAGACAGAGATAGAAATACCCCCACGGGCTATCTCATTCGCACTATAGGGTATTTGACTAATTTCCAGAAACCGTTTTAAATTATTCTACAATACATTATAAGCACATTCTGTTTATATTTTCTGAAGATATGCCATATTTTATATGAAAATCATGTTTAAAGTTTAAATATCCAAAAACGCGCGTAAAACGCTGTCTTGTATAATGGCGTTGGTCACGTGGTGCATTTTACGTCACACTTCTGTATTGGTATGAGATTGATGACTATCATTTACCATGGGGTGACGTCACCTTGACGTCACGGGGACCACAACTAATCACAAGGCGTTTTCATCGGTGACTAGTTCCATAGAAATATTTGGATTTTTATTACGTGTTTTTATAAAAAATAAGCCTATTTAAGTTGTAAAATAAAAGAAATAAGCTTTCTTGGGCCATTTTCAAACAGGATGACCACAATCTGTATCTTATTTTTCATAGTGTCAAATACCCTATTGTTTGGCACAAAAACGAAGTATGGAAGCGGCACTCCAGTTATATAATCTGTAGTAGTCGTGTCGTGTCGGCCATAGACTTATCTAATAAGATCAAAGTCGGCTGCTTGTAACCACTTGTAACCAAGTAAACTGTAAAGTACTATTATCTTTGCTTGTAACGTAAACGTCACTTTGACAGTTGTGCAAAATTGTCAAACAAAAATTTCCTCCTATTCAAACTTTAAATCTAAACTAGTCTCATTAATTCAATTCTCTTTAATATAAAGACTTAGGGCCTTAGGAAACACTGATACATGATATAAATCAAATGTGAGCTTTAACAACAAAAAAATAACCTTTAAAACGATTTAGGTTATGTAGTCATAGTCCTCATATTATAATATTTGGTCCTAATTAATTTTTCTAGGTTTCAATATATATTGTAACTGCCTAAAGTAAATCTGCTGCAATGGTGCGGTTGACTAAAAAAATAATATTTGGCGCTTTCATCGGTGGAATGTTGATGGCAGTTTATCCTATATCAATTTATCCATACATGCACAAGGATGAGTATAGTAAGTGTTGTTTCTTTTGTTATTAAACAACTATTTTCTTCAGTCGAACCTCTCATAATGAGCAATTTGCATAACGAGCAACAAATCTGAATGAGTTGCTCCCTTAACAAGCAAAATTTTGCATAATGAATGAGTTCGAAACTGAAGTCTCACAGAAAGGGAAAAATACCATTTTCACATTTGATTTAGAGCTGCGGCTTCCGCCCCAGTGCATTACATTGTGTTTAGTGCTAATTTTCACATATTAGGTACTCCAATTAATTGATGTGCAAAGCATACATAATTAACGTGGGAAAATGTTAAAGCATTGAGTCGCTTCACAAAAATAAGGAGGTGGCCAATGTATTCAATGACCAGCTTTCCCAACATCTGTCTCTAGTGAGAATATTTCTTCTCCTGACAAAAGCAAACACAATAAAAAAAGAATTAGGATTAGATGATCAAGGGTTACAGGGTTCCATTTTTTATATATAGAGATGCTGTAGAAAATAGTATTTTATATTGATTTGTATGGGAAAAATTGTTGCTACCGCTAGGCTGCCAACCTCTTTGTAATTCTAATTATTTTCATAGACATTGTTTTTAAGTACAGAGGATAGTAAAATTAACGAATTGAATGCGCATTCTTGGTGGAATTATTTAAATACAATAATTAAAAAAAAAATTGATTTGTTATTCCACAATATTTATTTAGGTACCTGACTAGTTTTGCAGGAACAGAAGGGCTATTCTCGTAATCAATCAGTTTCAGTTTAAAAACTGCACACACGGACCTAAATGCGTTCGAATTTAAAAAAAATTGTATGAATACAAACTAATTTAAGAACGCGGTCTAGTCCATCATTTTAAGAACAATTTTCAGTCAAGTTCGAATTAAGAACGCTACGAGAATACCCTAGTCCTGCATGAAGATAGAAACTGTTCTGTTATGTTATATGTTTCTAAGTCACCTGTGACCATGCATTACCTGTTACTGCGAAACAAGTCAGGTAAATAAATATTGTGGAATAACAAATCAATTGTTTTATTTGAATTATTGTACAGAGGATAGTTACAATTTGCAACCTTGCTGAAGTATCATTGAAAATTTTCACTCTGAACCACTACAGGCTGTATGCGTAGTTAGGGGAGTACCTAAACAGTGTTCTTTTTTGTTGTACCATGAATAAAACTCAGTCTGTGATTCCATCCCGGCCATGGTTTCATGGGACCAGTCTCCCGGGGTCTGACATTTCACGGCTGTGCAGAATGCAGTCTAGACCTGGAGACACTGGACCATGTCTTCCTTGGTTGTCCTCTGCGGGATGCCTATGACCTTTGCTCTACTCTCCCTAACCTTCCACTCCCAATGTGTATAGAATATCTGCTATCAATTATTGATGCAGCATTAAATTCATTAATAAAAATATTATTGTATTGTAGTCTTATATTTATGTAGAAATACCCCCTGTTTTTTGTATCATTTATTATTTTTAGAAAACGACAATTAATTTAGATGTTTTTTGAGTTGATAGGCACAAATCGTCCCTAGATGGACGCAATGCCAAAAATTAAAATCAATAAAACTTACCAGGTTTTTTTTTTTTTTTAGAAAAGATCCAAAAATATAACAGGAAAGGGATTAAACAGGAAGAAATTCAGCCAGGAAGTAAGTACTTCACTATAATTTTATATACTTTTGATTTTTATGTGTTGGTACAAATTAAGTGTAAAAAAACATCCAAACCATTGTACATTGGTTTTTATCTAAAATGTTTCGCCTTCAAGATATTTTGTTTTTGTTACAGATATGAACGTATGGAGAGATCCTTTTAGTAATAAATAAATTATTATTTAATTTCTTTTATAGGATGTTTTATTGTGAATAAATCATTGTTAGTTAAAATTAGTTATGTACGAGTATGATATGAATTATGAACATTAGTAGAACAGTTTCCAATTCATGATGGCTTATGTCTACATTAAACCAGCTTCCTATTTCTCTCTAAAAAGAACTTTGAGTGTTATCCTTTTATCAGCCTCAATTTGGAAGCATTACATTTATCTGTACTATATATGACAGTATTCTCCCAGCCATAACCTGGCTTAAATTGTCAAATTGTGTACATCGCCCAGGAACCTATGCAGAGGTCACGATCAAACAATGTGGCCATTACTCTGAAGAAGACGAAGCAAGTGGTATCTTAAGAATACTCCCATCTAGTTTGCGATAACATGACCACATTGGCAGGAGACAGATCTGGGGAAGTCGAGAAGTAAGACCTGTGTTTGAAGCTAGAAGGGCGGTTGACTGAAAACTGAATAGTTGGTTAAAGGTGTGAAAAGTGTGACACAGCAAACTGATGAGTAAGTTCCTTTTTGTGACTATTGTCTTTATGATAAGTAAAGACAGGATTATATGCATTTGCATATTTTGGCTATTTTTCAGGATATTGCATATTTTGACTAAAATTTAATATTGCATATTTGGGTATACTTTCTTCTAAAATTTTAATGAATCTTTGGAAAAGGTATCGAGTACACATACGAGTTAACGAAGACAGTCGGCTTTTTTCGTAAGACTGAACGAACACCGTCTTCCGTCATTGCGAACCTTACATTACATCTTACCATAGGCTTGGTAGTGGTTGGTCAAAAAGTTGGAAATCTAGGGTTCACTTCAATATACCTTAGATAAATATATTGAAGCGAAGAAAAAAGTACGCCAAATCAACTCCGACTTGCCAGGAACATTTCCAATAAAACTGAGAGAAAAGTTTGAAAATATTTTAAACAATAACCCTGGTTATGAATCTTTGTGTCAAATCAACAATTTTATTAACGGATCGGGTTCAACTTTAGAGTTAATACCTACTAATATAACACCGAAATTCAAATACTGTCCAGTGACCTCAGTGGATGTAGATAGATCCTTTTCGAATTATAAAAATACTAGCTTATACCCGTCTTGCTTTACGTTTTTGATTCCGATTGTCAGGCTTGATCGGTAGGTAATTAAACAGGTTCTAGTCTAGCTTCTCATTGCTTAACTGACCTCTATAACTGATATAAGCACAGAAAAAGAAGAATGACACTTTCACAATTCATAAAAAGAGAGAAGAATGACACTTTTAATGTTTATTAAAAAGAAAGAAGAAAAATTATAGTTTGCCACTCACATGAAAAAAAACTGCATGTATCATAATATGTTACATCTCACACTTGATTCAATTTCACTGTTCAATCGAACCTACCTACATAATAGTATGCTAGTTTTACTCTCTCTATGGTTTGAATCTTAGCTACATCCCTCTATGTGTGGAATGGTACAAATTTTAGGTGATTGACAAATGAAGGCAGCTGTTTTACCGACCTCAAATAATATTATACGAACCTACCTACATAATTTGCAAGTTTTACTCTCTCTATGGTTTGAATTTTACTAAACCCTCTATGTGTGATAAAGGCAGCTGTTTTACCGACCTCAAATGTCACTAAAATATGTCAAACTTCAAAATGGAGGAATTATTTTGCGTATGTGACTTTCTATTTTTAAATCGTCCTCAAACATTTATGACAATTTTCTGATTTGACTATTTTTGACATAGGGGGCGTTCAAGTATTACGTAACGCAATTTTTGAAGATTTTGTACCCTCCCTCCCCCCCATGTAACGCGCCGTAACGTTTTTGTGTACCCCCCCTCCCCCCCTAAATGTTACGTAACACCCAAGAGACTATTTTTTTACTGAACTCTCGTGTAATACTATTTTTGTTCCATAAATTTTTCTTTATTTTTTATTTTGCTGTTTTCCAAATTTCGTTGGTATTTTTTTGGCATAGCTGCGTTGGCAAGTCAGCTTGAGAGCCTTTATAGGCCAAGAACAGTTCATGATGTAAATCCCCCGCTTTTGAGGACATTATAGTATCTACAAACTCACTTTAACAACACTCACTACAAGCAATTTGTGTTTATGCGTACTACGTGTTAAGCACTAACGAATACTGACAACGAAACTAAAATAAAAATGACGAAAGTATAATACAGTCGAGGAATTCCCCGTAAGACATAAACGAAAAAGGTTCCTTTTTTCGCAGAGCAAAAAAAATTACATACAGTAGAATTGAGGGATTCCCCGCAAAACATAAACGAAAATGGTTCCTAACTTTGGAGAACAAAATAAAAATGTAGACTATTTACACCTTTAAAAAATCACTGACGGGAATATAATGCCCTACTCCAAATTTAAAGAGGATCCCCCCTCCCACCTTCCCTAGTTTTTTATGCTGAGTTTTTATTTAGTAATCTTTTACCTACCTATTGAGTTTATTTTAATTTACTGAATGTGTTTTAATTATTGGATTTATTTTAATTTTTAATTTGTTGGATTTATTTTAATGTTTAATTTATTGGATTTATTTTAATTTACTGGATTTATTTAAATTTTTAATTTATACGATTTATTTTAATTATTAATTTATTGTATTTATTTTAGTTTATTGAAGGTATTTTGATTAATTGAATTTATTTAGGATATATTTTGTATATTTTATTTTATTTGGGTTTAGTTTTATATGAATTTTACCCTTTTTAAATTTCATATCTTTATTTAGTCTCTTAATTGTGTAATCTCTTTTTTCTTTTTTTTTCTTTTCGCGTATCTTGTTCTTGTATTGCTTGTTTGTAATTTGGGTTGGCTGGAAGAGATCCTTCGGGATAAGTCCGCCCTTTGAATCTTTGAATGTTTTGTATGAGTTGATTTTTGATACACAATAAAGCTTTATTTATTATTATTATTAAAAATGACGTACGGTACATTCGAGGGACTTCCAGTTAAACATTGTCAAAAATGGTTTGCTAACTTCGAAAAAAAATTATGTACGGTACAATCGAGGGACTTCCCGTAAAACATAAACGAAAAGGGTTGCCCAACTTGGAAGGTTCATTTCCCAAATTTTTTTATTTAAGAAAAAAAAAACGTTACGTGACGCGTTGTTCAAACCCCCCCCTTCCCGCCCTTGTAACGTACAGTAACGTTTTGCAAGACCCCCCCTCCCCCAAATTGCGTTACGTAATACTTGAACGCCCCCTTACACCTTTTTTTTATTAACTTGTGATATCAAATTGGATAAAAAAAATCATTACATCTAAAACGTACATTATTCAACAATTTTGAAAAAAATAATGAAGGGTGTATCTCAATAAATAGCGTCTCTGCGGCCAATTATGTCGGGACAGTCTTAAGTTTTTCGAAAAAAAATTATAACCCGAAAACGACAAAAAATTGTAGAACATACATTGAGGTTTTTGGATAGCCCTAGGGGTCCTCTATCCCTGATTTACCGATTATCCATACTTTTTGGGACAACCTGTATAAAACTGAATATTTGTATGTGTACTCGATAGATTCAAAGACCAGTGAACGTATTTCGATGAAACTTTGGTGATCTGTTCTACTAATGTCTGGGAAGGTTCAAGCGGAGTATGAGTTCAATACCACTCCTTGGAGGGTAGTTAAAAGTGGAAAAGGTTAAAATGTAACAAACATTGCATAAACCAGGAGTAAATTATTTTTTTACTGTGTTAGGTCAAAGTTCGATGGGCGGGTCAGCTAGTATTTATATAAAAATCAATTTCGGCTACTTCATAGTTCAGCACTTGGTGTTACACCTCTGAACCAATACATTGATTTCTCAAAGCAATGCTTAATATTTATATTGGAGTTAGTTGGAAATCATCGCCATTGAGCGATAAACATCTCTATCTGTGCGTGAAATTGTATATTGTAATGAAGAGACTAATATATAGTAAAGTATTCAATTCCAATCCAAACTCCCTTAAGGCCTCTCTATTGCGCAATGTTTATAAGACCTCCTCCCATACCATGTCCAGATTCCTCAGCTCAGCCACCAAGAATGTGAAATCCCTTTAACACAAGTTAATAATACCTCAGTAAGAAAACATAATAATCATTTTTAGTATGGATATTTCTTAAGCACCATGCAGTTACTTTTATTAGGAATAGTCAAGGACCCATAATTACGAAAGTATCAATGTTTTAGTGTAAGAGTTTAGTAGCTTTAGTAAGTTGTTTCCTCCACTTGACACACATCGTCTTTCTTCAGCAGTACAACTTTTTCCATTTGTTTCCATCAAGTCATTGGTTATATCTTTAAATTACCTTTTCTATGAAGCATATTTCCTAGCTGCTAGTCTATAATAGCCTGTAATTTCTGTAAAAATAGTTAGTCGAGGGAAAAATAATATGCATAAAGATTAAAAAGGTTGTTTTAAGGAAAAAAAAAAAACATTGTATATGCCCACAGACTTTTAATCATATTTTATAAAAAATAATTTGTAATTTAATAAAAAATACCACAGGTAAATTAAAATCTAAACATATGTGTAATATGTTTAACATAAATATAGGTATTTATATAATATGTACATTTTGTGTAGATAAAAAATATGTTATTGTTACAAGTAGAAATTTTATATACACATTTATAATACATCTCATATTTCTTAAAAAGTCTGGTACCTATGATAATACGAACGTTATTTTAATATACATAAAACATAATGTAAACATTATTTGACTCATCAACCAAATGTTTCTTATACTATACATCCCTTTTTAATAAATATAATTTACTTAATAGACATACAAAATAGGCTAGAAAAAAAACAAAGCACAAATTATGTAAATCATTCAATGGCACCATAAAATAAATCTTTTTTTTATCAAGTAACAATAAATCATTGATAGTAATATTAAAATAGTAATAGCGTAGTCCACAGAATATTTTTTTAACTTAGCTGGTAAGAACAGACATAAATATTGAACCTTTTGAAATGAATTGTAGACTTATGAATAAAATAGTTTGTGGGTGTTGATAATATTATGTAATAAAGTCATCATCATCACCAACTTCCAGGAAAACATCGTAGGCTTCCTTATGACATGCACCTTCATTTGTAAAAACATACTTGTGGAACGAGCCGTCAACACAAATCGCTGAAACAGTCAAATTAAAGTTAGTCAATGGTCTATAAAAAGGGATTCCATGAAAATTCTTTGAAAATTCAATTCTTCGAATTATGTACAATTGTTCTAAAGCGAATTATTCGAATGAATATTTCTTCAAATATTTTTCTTTTTTAATATTTGTATTACTCTAAATTAATTCGGAGGGACAGCTGAGAAGGTATACCCCCTATAATTATAACCTAACCTAACTCATTCATGTAAACAGTAGAAAGCTTGGTAACGCTAACGTAAAATATTTTTTTTCAAAGAATTGTGCATTAGAAGTGTGATTTCGTATAATTGCCATTAGGTGAATTGTGATTTCGTATGATTGCCATTAGACGAATTGTAATTTGAATAATTTACGTGTTACCATAAAAAGGTTATCACTAAAAATATAACAAAACTGTGTGGAAAAAAGATTTGGGTTCCCTGTGGGTGTACAAAAAAGATTTGGGTTAGTCTCCTACAAGGTGGACTCCCAGCTGCCCCTCTACCTCTTTGCTGGTGTGGGAGTCGTCTTCCATGGAGTTGCTAATGCAATTTCATAATATGTGGAATTTTCACATCAGGAACTTGTAGCAACATTGTAAGATTGCCTTGATTTTTCAGTCAGTAGATCAGTCTCCCCACACAACTCCACTCCAAGGTGATTTGAATTTGAGCCAGCGTGTTAGTTTAAGATTTAAATAAAAAAAAAAAACACAATTTTATTGCAGTAACAATCCATGTGCATTTTTCAGGAGAAAGAGTTGGGATTAATTAAATATCAATCTATTCGCCCTATAAACCCCACTCTGGGGCACAGGGAAACAACAAGAGCCCTCCATTGCGCCCCCCCCCCCCCCCCCCTAATAGGGACCAGGCATTTGAGGCTTATTTCTTGCGCCTTTCTGATAAAATATTTAAACAAAAAAAATTAGCTAGTGAAAACCGTTAGAATTTCAAATATTTTTTATTTTTATAACCCTCTAAGTAGTGCTTTCTTCACGTCAAGTTTGTTTCATTTATAAATTGGTATAACTACTAAGTATTACAAAGTTACAAATAATATGTTTGAAGAAAGAATTTATGTATCTAATGACTTATGCACTGGATCCTTAGGGAGCGGTGCATTGTCTGATAAGATGGCTGTCATCTAGAAGTATGACATGTTTTTTGACACTAAGGTAACAATAATGACAATGTTATACACTGACACATTCACCTCTGTTGATGGCAGTATCATATTCCAAGGAAAACAGATCATTACTCACCAGCTACACTAGTATTACTAACAAAAGAACAGAGAGCAGGTTGTTCTCTAGGGATAGCTCCAGAAGCCAGAGGTCTCTCTCCACTAAGAAATCCTCCGGAGGGACTGGAGGAGCCACTGTTTCCTCCGCACACACCAAACACATGCAGAGTGCCTTTGTCTGAACAACAGCATAAGAGTTCACCGCCCCTCGAGAAGTTCATACTGTAAGAAAGTCATTTGTATAAACCATTTGCAAATGCTACTATTTATAACTTGGTGATTGAATAAAAAATACACTCAAACCTTAATTATATAAGTATTTTATAAAATCTATTTCTACCACAGATACAGTGGAACCCCTTATAACGAGCATAATTCTTTCCAGAGTTTTACTTGTTATGCAAAACAATTTTTCCCATAAAAATCAATGCAAAATACGATAATGCTAAGTGGTTGGTAGCACAAAAATTGCTTTCTTTAAAGGGAAAACAGCCCAGATTCTTCAACATTTGGCGAAAACGTGTCTCAGCATATTATCCTTTAGTAAATTTGCCACATCCCATTTGGTGAGACTACTCAATGATTTAACTTTAAGTACGGCTGTCTTTTTGTGGTTTTATTTTTCTTGGGGGATAATTTTTCAAGGGTATATTAATTGGAATACCAAATGTTCTGAATATAAATTTGTAAAAATGAGTGAAGTCGGGGCTTACAAGTATATGTGAATATGGTACTTCCCTTTCTGGGTAAACAGAATTTCATACTAACAAGAAACTTGGCTTGATAAGAGAGCAACTTTTTGACATTTATTTTTGCTCGCTGTGAGAGGTTCCACTGTATTTATTACACATTATTGAAGTGGTCAGCCATTGCAGAGTGTAAATGTTCAAATTTTTCACGCTGACTTATATTTTTACTCTTGCCTATATTTTTCTGACCATTATCTGTCCCACATAAAATGTCACAATCATTGCACAACATATTTCTTTTAATTTGTCTGCTGTTATCAAATATATCAATCCTTGATTTTTATCAAGTAAATATAAATAATTGGTTAATTAACAAAATATTGTTGATTACTCAGGTTGAAACCATATTTTATTTACACTTACCAAAAGAGTGTTGCATGATCAGCACCACGCCTCAAAGTATGCAACAATCCTTTTCTCCTGGTGCACCATACCCTTAAGAGGGTTCCTCTTTCGGAAGCAGTAGCTAGAAGTGCACCACCTGCAGAAAGAGCCACACAGCGCAACGCTCCATTGTGACAGCGCAGAGTGCTGACAGCACCAGACGTTCCAACATCCTACAATTGTTTTTGTCAATAATTTATATCAATATATATTTTCTAGATTCTTCTCACTTTTATGCAGTATTTTTAGTAAATTTACTAAAATTCTTACATATAAAAAGGTTAGTAAAAATGACAAAATACAGTAATAAAAAAGTTGGGCACTGGCAAGAACATCGGCGAAGCGATCTCTTATATCCAACCAGCATCCACTACCCTAAGTTCTACTTTAAAAATTAACGGCGTTTTGGCCAATGGAAGTCTCTTCGTACGTGCAGTATTGCATTGTAGTGTAGCCAATGTTATTTCTTTTTTTAAAATAGCTCAAGCTAACGTAAAATATGAGTCAAAGAGATAAAGATATGAGCAATATACTCTCAAAATGCGCTCAAAACTACATAATATAGACTTAAGCTTTTAACATAAATGGAAATTGCTGTTTTTATACCACTAGTTGCACAGATCCTGTGATATGTCCTGGAGCTGCCAATAGTCGTCTTGGAGCCTCTGGTAAAGCAGTTAATTCACAGATTCCATCTGGATTGGGAGGAGTTTGAAGAATTTTCTGACCTTTAGTGCCGTTGGGCCATTTAATAACAAATACTGATATTTCTAGGGCTACGGCAATTCTACAAAAAAAAGTTTTCAGGTTATTAATCCTTGTAGTACTTTGGTCCACAATCAAATCTTGTTACACTGAATACCGGAGAAACAAAATTTTCAGCATACCCAAAATGTACTGACACATACATACTCACATTGGTCGCAGGACACTTACTAAACTGGGCGCGTTACGAACTTGCGAAGACGGTCATAAAACCAAACAATAGGGTGACAACCGAAGGGGCTGCAATGTTTCATTGTTTGCATTGACTGTGCCTTAGTCGATGACTCATACTAATTCTAGTGATGATTTACCCGTCGATGACCGGTTCTTGGTAATTTCAACTAATGAGATTTTTTTTTATTTCAAATCCTTCCTTTTGTTAGTGAAGATCAACGAATATTACATAGGTAGCTACATTGATATTTAAAATATATTATTAAAGTCGAACAATAATTCATAATTTGTTCTTGTTTTTAAATGAAGTTAAATGTGATCCTGAGCTGTTACATAGAATTAACTTCAACCACGGGATATTACGTCAATTATCAGTGGAATTAGTACGAGAACCGTGGATAGTATCATAAAAGAATTTAAAACGGGCAGCGTGATTACTCCGCGGGATAATTACACAAAAAACAAACAGTGACAAATTTGGATGAATTCGATAAGAGTGTTTTGAAGAGAACTGTAGCATCTTTTTATGATGATGGGCAGTATCCAACAATTACCAAAATAAGAATAAAACTCCAGGAGCAGATCCCCGAATTTAAGTGTGGAAATACATCGATGAGACATATTTTAAAAAATATGGGTTATAAAAAAAATGCAGATGGGCGAAAGTACTTGATGGAGAGAAATGACATTGTGTGCGCTAGAATGTAATTTCTGCGAAAAATGGAAAAGTTAAGAAGAACGAATGACGAACGGCCGCGATTTTATTTGGATGAAACATGGGTCAATGAAAATCACACTAGAAAGAGAATGTGGCTCGGAGAAAATGACGAAGGTGGATTCAGGAATCAACCAGTGGAAAGGGACAGAGACTAATCGTTAATTTACCTACCTTTAATGAATTAATTTGTAAAAAAATATTAATCAATATTAGCGCATGCTATCAACTTTAGACCACATATTGTGGACGCGATTCAATGAATACACGTTCAATACTATGTAGTAGATGTCACAATTTACATGAGTACTATTTTAATGAATATTAAAATAGTACTCATGTAAATTGTGACATCTACTACATAGTATTGAACGTGTATTCATTGAATCGCGTCCACAATATGTGGTCTAAAGTTGATAGCATGCGCTAATATTGTAAAATATTGTATGTTGTGAACATAATATGTCGAGTATTACGCCTAAAAAATCACAATATGAATATTGTGTGGCGCCATCTAGTGGGTTTCTTCGATATTACGAGGTAATCGTGTCGGCCAATGGAAATCTCACAGATTAAGATGGTTGCTCTCTAGTGATATCTCTAAAATTCAATAGATGTCGTTGATGTTCACTCAATAGAGAAACTTAATATACCTGAAGTTTCTCGGGTCACTTGGCCCCGCTGGTAGATGAGCGGCAGTGTCAGCACACGTCAATCGTGGGACTGAAGTTCGAATCCTCAACAAGGCAAGTTGGGAACGAATCAAAGTACCTAATGGGGAGTGTTGTATACATAAAAGTGATCACAACTAACCCAGCCATCATTGATGAAGGTCGCAAGCCCTAATGGTACAACTATTAACATTAAAATAGTACTCATGTAAATTGTGACATCTACTACATAGTATTGAACGTGTATTCAAAAATATTAATGTTTACATATTACATTTTTTATTGATTTCGAATACATACATGCTTTTTCTTTATTTTTTATATACCTAGTAGTAATTTATTTATATTTTTCTTTCTTTTACAAATACAAAGGTATTATATTCATATTGTCGTTTTTTTGTTTTATTCTTTAGATAGATACTATTAAAACCAGTAATTATGTATTTTTGTTAAAATCTTTGTAATGATTTTTGTATATTATTATATACTTAACAATAATAATATATTAAATATATTTTTTTTTAATAATTTTGTCTTTTCATGAATATTTTTTATTTTCTACGAATCAATGTAAATCATCGCATTGTTATTGTCCGTCACTATCGTGTCCCATAAGATGCGTGAATGCAAATGAGACGGAAGGGGACTCTCTTTCACACTCTGATTTATTGCCGTTGTCGAAACTTCCTAGCGCGCCCAGAATAATAAATAACATTTTTTTTATATAAAATTGATTTGGGCTGACAAAAATACACTATTGACATCTATCACAGAAAATAGGCTTGTGTAAAAGAGGAAGATTTTCGGCACCTGGAATCAAGCCTACGAACTCCGCAATGAATGTAACTGAACCACTAGACTACCAATCACTTCAACAATGACATTGTAAATATTTTATTCAGAGTTTATTGTCTTTATTTGTAAACAAAAAAGTGAATTATCTATTTTTATTGTTTAAGTTACAATTATCTAATCAGACGCCTTCGAGCACAATGGAGAGTTTGGTGCCCCCCTAAGCTCCTGAGTGGGGCTTAGGGCCCCGCATTGCGGGTTGGTTTGGAGGGATCCGTGGCGGTCTTGATTTGTGTGGGGCCAGCTTTTTGTTTTGATTGCTTCGATCGAGCTAGGGAGTCGGTTTGCTGCGGATTGGTCTCCTCCGGGCTAGCTTGCGGTGTGTGGGGGGCCTTAAAGGGAGAGTGTGTGTATCTAATTGTTGCATTATATTTTGCTTAGTTTAAACAACGTAACATGAGCTGACAGCTTAAGTGCCATCCACACATTCTACTTACCAAAAAAATTGTTTATTTTAAATTATTGAAATTGTTAATAAGTAACTAAGAAAATTAAGGCATGCTTAAAAAATTATTTGAAGTATCCTTACATATCTTTTCGAACTCTAATAGCTTTAACTGGTGATGGGAAAGGTATTTCACAGATAAATTTACTCTTGGCATCGTCATACACTAGCAGAAGGTTTTCATGAGATTTCCTGACCATAAACAGGATGTTGGTTCTGTACATCATTTCACACAATATTACATCGCCCACTTCCTCTAAACCTGAAACCACGAAAAATTGTTAAAGTTCCTCTTTTGCATAAGAACTGTCTATTAATTTAACCATTTTCCAAAAATAGTATGAAATTCTGATCTTTGTATGTTTCAACTACTGAGGTTTGGAGAAAAACAGATTTTGGAAAAGAAGTCAATTTTTATAAAATAAAGTAAAATTTTTTTTCAACATTCTTTTAGAATTTCTTGGTGTGATTTCTATTATTCTTTTACAGTTTTCTTAAATGCTTTCATTTCAAAACCAAACTATAAGCATCATTTCTATCAGTTTTCGATTCTAATTTTGGAATCATTTGTTTGCATCATCATCTTTCAGCGTTACAACCCGTGGTGGGTGTTCGCGATCTCTAAAAAGCTTCTCCATCCTGATCTGTCACTGGCATGAATGGAATGAATGATTACTATACTCAAGGGGAGACAAAGGAGAGGAAGATCCTAATTGAGATGAATAAAATGTGCTGAAAAGGAACTCACAAACTACGGAAGCTAACAAGAGCGCCACTGAATCTTTCTGAAGTACAAGTCCCACATCCGCATGTAGCTCCAATGCTTTTATAGTTTTACAAAATTATGTGGATAACACACTTTACGCAAAGGTGGATAGTTCTTATGAGTAAGAAACATGCTTTTGTTTATAAGAATATGTCAGACCATTAAAATACTTACTATAGTGTGTTTTTTCCACCAACGGTTCTACATTGTATATTCTAAGTCCTGTATCAGTACAACAAGTAAAACAACCTGGAACAGAAACCAAATACGCCATCGTAACATAGTTTTATACAATAAAAAGTTTATCAAAGTCTAGTGTCATATTTTGATATTTTCACACAATTCTTCAGTTTATTATAATTGGCATTGCTCTTAGTCATGGGTAACAGATCACTTTGGAGTGATCTGATCTGTTCGTATCAGATCACTACGATGATCTGATCTGATCGAACAGATCAGATCAGTGATCCGTGTCACGGATCTATCTGGTTGCGACCCAGCCCAGATATGATACATACACGGCTCACGGCTCTTTCCGGTTGCGGCATATTATGTACCTGTCTGTATCTTCGGGTCAGATCTGTTTCCGGTGTAGATACATAGATCATTCTCTATGGTCGACTGTATCCTTCATACAGTACAGAGATTTTTACACTTAGGTAATATCTGGACGGAGTAGATACTCAATATTTATAAGAATAATGTAGTCGAAACGTTCATTCATAAGTTGATGATAAAACTACGGTTCTATTGTTCGTAATCCGTAAAAAAAATATAATATTTATACACGCTTGGAATGTATTTTTACCTTTAACCAGGGAAGTCCTGCGCATAATTATTGTAAAAAATAAGTTAACTCTAGAAAGAGATAAAATATAAAACATATGTACATGTGTGAGAAAACGAAATAATATAATATGTATCACTATCCGACCTCAATCGTTAAGTAGGTACCTACCTACATGTTATGAGCGTAGACAATAGACATTTCTCGATATGCCAGTAAAGTGTTGTCGGCCTATATTATTACTAGCTTATACCCGTCTTGCTTTACGTTTTTGATTCCGATTGTCAGGCTTGATCGGTAGGTAATTAGAAAGGTTCTAGTCTAGCTTCCCATTGCTTTGTAGACCTCTATAACTGACATAAGCACAGAAAAAGAAGAATGACACTTTTAATGTTTATTACAATTTTGTATGAAGATCCTAAAAAATAGGGTTTTTAAATAGCTCTAAATATATTAAAGTTAATGCAGCAAATTGTTTTAAAGAACCTTCTCCGGCATTTTGCACGGCTCTGTGCAGATTCATATCTGACGTAGCATTTATATTTTGAGCGTGATGCTATGACATACGGTAAAAAGCAAATAAAAAAACATTTCTGAATTAATATGTAGATAGAGAAGGAGGGGCTAATGCGAGTTTTATTTAATTTCCCAATTTACCACGCAACTTTCTTAATTTTTTCTTTCATATGACCTTCTACTGATAAAAGCCAACACGACAAAAAAAGAATTAGTGAAATCGGTTCAGCCGTTTAGGCGTGATGCGATGACATTAGGTAAAAAGCTAATAAAAAAACATTTCTGAATTATTATGTAGATTTACCACGCAACTTTCTTAATTTTTTCTTTCATAAGAACCTTCTACTGATAAAAGCCAATACGACAAAAAAAGAATTAGTGAAATCGGTTCAGCCGTTTAGGCGTGATGCGATGACATACGGTAAAAAGCAACTAAAAAAACATTTCTGAATTATTATGTAGATTTACCACGCAACTTTCTTAATTTTTTCTTTCATAAGAACCTTCTACTGATAAAAGCCAACACAACAAAAAAAGAATTAGTGAAATCGGTTCAGCCGTTTAGGCGTGATGCTCGGACATACCGTAAAGCAACGACAAAAGGCAAATAAAAAAACATTTCTAAAATATTATGTAGAAGATTACCTCCACACGGGGAAGTCCAATATTTTAGGACAGTATAATGAACATGCGTCACGAACCCCGTCCCCTGCCCATAGGGATGTTGCTATAAATATCATAGATATAAGTATGTTGAATTATAACCGACCTCGGTAGCCTCACCGATCTCGGTAGCCTAGTGGCAAAGGCTCCGACTTCAGATCAAGGGGTCCCGGGTTCGATTCCCGGTCGGGTCAGAAATTTTCAATGTGTTTTTTCACTTGAAATTTCTACTCGGGGTTGGAATCCTGTCTCAGATTGGACGGGACCGGTTGACTGGTAGATAATGTTTCAAGCATTAAGTTCCGCCGGCTATACTGACACCTGTGTATAAAAGAGTGTTATTTATTTATTTATTTATGTTGGCATTAGGGAATTCAAGATAACACTCTGAATCGATGTTTAAGTTTTACATTGTTTTATCAATACTTAAGTAAATTTTTATTTTTATTGTATACTTAATATAAAAAAATATAAAAAGAATAGTTTTAATTTTTTTATAAATTTGGTTTTTATTTAAAACAGATTAAACTTCTTTTATTAAAAAATAAATATTCTGTGTCTAAACCAGAAACCTAACTCAAACAAATCTTTGGGTCCTCAATTCAACATAGATCCAACGAGTCCGCGATTCAAACAGATCATTACAGCTCACACAGATCCGTTGATTCATTGATCTGATTGATTCATTGATCTGTTGAACCGTAGGACCCGTAAGTGTTCTGTAGATCAACAGATATCCAACGGGTCCGCAATTCAAACAGATCATCACAGCTCACACAGATCCGTTGATTCATTGATCTGATTGATTCATTGAGCTGATTGATCTGTTGATTCATTGAGCTGATTGATCTGTTGATTCATTGAGCTGATTGATCTGTTGAACCGTAGGATCCGCAAGTGATCTGTAGAACACAGATCAATTAAGAGTGATCCGGATCTTTGATTCAGATCAGATCTGAGTTACACATGACTAATTGCTCATGCTTTAAGGATTTTTGAAGCAAAATATAACCAACAAAGAATACTATGACTATCTACCATCCCACGACTCTATTTCTTACTTGTTTAAATCAATATCAATCTTTATCTGAAACTTGCTATAAAAAAAATATTTTGACAACATAAAACATTTAGATTGTGTCCAACTCAAATCAAAGAATGATTCGAGTACAACTAGACTTGACAATTAACTACGACTAAACACGAACATGTTGACTAAAATGAAAAAAAATATTTGCGATAGGTTAGATACGTATCATTTTGCCAAAGCGAATATTATAACCACATGGTTTTGTATACGAGATACCTGGCTAGAACCTCTAAATAACACATGACAATATTATTCTTTGTACTTCAAAATGTTGAGTTCTAGAATATATTAACCACTAAAATACATTTGAATGAAAATAAAAGTCATATTGATCGAAATGTTGTTAAACAAAAAGAACAAAGAAAAAAATCGTATCATGACAGACCTTGGTCCTGGTTGAATCTGAGACTAATAACACCACTACCTCTCCTTGGTCGGGCCATTCTTTATACCCCTCTTTTGAAATAGAAACATATGATATTGAATATTTATTGGTTTAATATATTATTGTTCTGCATTCGTGTTTATTACGCACATTTATTCAACAACAAGCAAATACGCAGCGAACAGCTGATTTAAAACAATCATAACAAACTGATTGTCTGCGCGACACACGCAAGTCAAGCAGTCAGCGAGTGTTGCCATAATGAAATACTACGTAAGAATGTTGTCATGATATTAATTCACCAATGGGAAGTTTTCTGGGGGGTGAGTACGTAAGGGCTATAGCACGACTAACTACTTCCTAGTGTAGTTAGCGCGAGTACGTAACGTTACAAATGTAGTTAGTTGTGCGTTTCAGCGTGGTTATTATGTAGTTAAGCCGTGGTTATGAGTAGTTAGATTGATGTGTGGTTAGTCGTGCTATAGCAAAAGTTACGTACTCACTACCCTGGGTAGTGAGTACGTAAGGGCTATAGCACGACTAACTACTTCCTAGTGTAGTTAGCGCGAGTACGTAACGTCCGACTTAACTACAAATGTAGTTAGATGTGTGTTTCAGCGTGGTTATTATAACAGCATCTGTCGGGTCGCGTTCCAGTGTAGTTAGCAGTAGTTAGGCAGTTTATATGTGGTTTAGAGCTGTCAAAGTTGCGCGCTTTGTTATTATTTTGTATCGTTTGTTTTAAATATTTAATTTATTGAAAATAAAAATGCATCACAAATATTTTTATTAATTTCATTATTTTATTTTTTTTTATTTCCCCAATTAAATATTTTATAATAAAGTACAACCTACTAATACCGTAATACTTATAAAACTAGGTTAATATTATTTTTATTTGGGATTTATTATCGCACGAGATATTGCCAATATATTTTTTTGAAGTCAGCCAATTGGAACAACTCAAGTTTGTAAAAAAGGATCAGACGAAAGGGAAAACAATCAATCATGATTTTAAACATTTGTATGGAAATTATTAAAAAATAAATAAATAAAAATAAAATCTTTCTTTATTTCTCGCAAGCAAATATTTTACAAACAATTAAGACATACAAATAATAATTAAGATAAAAAATCTATAGGGAAAATAAAAGAGTATTCAAAGAGTATCAGAAAACATCAAGTGTATTTACTTCTTAAAATTATTAAAATTCCACAAATCATAACTGTTTTTATATATTTGATGAAAAATGTCAAATAATGATGGCCGCCACAAGTTTCTTCATTGAAAAATACAATGAAAAAACATTTTTTGTGTTAGATGTTGGCAAACCTTACTATTTCCGGCTTAAAACTTAACTAAATTGCGTTATCGCGTTACGTACTCGCGCTAACTACTAATGTAGTTAAGTCGTGGTTATGAGTAGTTAGATTGATGTGTGGTTAGTCGTGCTATAGCAAAAGTTACGTACTCACTACCCTGGGAGCTTCCGACAATACACACTAGGTGGCAGAACTTCTAATGTGTGGTTAGTCGTGCTATAGCAAAAGTTACGTAGGGTAGTGAGTACGTAACTTTTGCTATAGCACGACTAACCACACATCAATCTAACTACTCATAACCACGACTTAACTACATTAGTAGTTAGCGCGAGTACGTAACGCGATAACGCAATGTAGTTAAGTTTTAAGCCGGAAATAGTAAGGTTTGCCAACATCTAACACAAAAAAATGTTTTTTCATTGTATTTTTCAATGAAGAAACTTGTGGCGGCCATCATTATTTGACATTTTTCATCAAATATATAAAAACAGTTATGATTTGTGGAATTTTAATAATTTTAAGAAGTAAATACACTTGATGTTTTCTGATACTCTTTGAATACTCTTTTATTTTCTCTAGATAGATTTTTTATCTTAATTATTATTTGTATGTCTATATTATTTGTATGTTTGTAAAATATTTGCTTGCCAGAAATAAAGAAAGATTTTATTTTTATTTATTTATTTTTTAATAATTTCCATACAAATGTTTAAAATCATGATTGTATTGTTTTCCCTTTCGTCTGATCCTTTTTTACAAACTTGAGTTGTTCCAATCGGCTGACTTCAAAAAAATATATTGGCAATATCTCGTGCGATAATAAATCCCAAATAAAAATAATATTAACCTAGTTTTATAAGTATTACGGTATAAGTAGGTACTTTATTATAAAATATTTAATTGGGGAAATAAAAAAAATAAAATAATGAAATTAATAAAAATATTCGTGATGCATTTTTATTTTCAATAAATTAAATATTTAAAACAAACGTTACAAAAATAATAACAAAGCGCGCAACTTTGACAGCTCTAAACTACATATAAACAGCCTAACTACTGCTAACTACACTGGAACGCGACCCGACAGTGCCGTCCTATAAATAGAAGCGACCATCCGCCCCCCCCCCTCGGTACGACACTGGCCCCATGACTGAATCACATGCATAGAGGGTGAGCGTGATATTCTCATGTGGTGACCTCATGGTTGAAGCATGCGCAGGGCAAAATAAAGGTTTATAAAAAAACATTTTGCATTTCATTAATCACTCATGTACTTCTCACTGAGTTCTTGTACTTATAGCATATTTTGGGCATAGTACTTGTACTCAGTACTAGAGGTGGACGTTATAACGAAAGCTGATAAAAATATTCGATAAAAAAAAATAACCTCTCTAACGTTATTCATATTAAACCTTATTCGTCTAACGAAGCTGCGAAAAGAAGTCTAACAAAAATAATATCTCAAACAAAATTAGTTTACGCCTTTAAAATAATCGTCTAACGTAGCTGTTAAAATAATACACTATTATTTTGCGCCTTTACGTTATTCGTCTAATGCTACGGCTACACTATGGCTCATGCTGGCCAAATAGGGGCTCTGGGGGGTGAGTACGTAAGGGCTATAGCACGACTAACTACTTCCTAGTGTAGTTAGCGCGAGTACGTAACGTTACAAATGTAGTTAGTTGTGCGTTTCAGCGTGGTTATTATGTAGTTAAGCCGTGGTTATGAGTAGTTAGATTGATGTGTGGTTAGTCGTGCTATAGCAAAAGTTACGTACTCACTACCCAGATGCTGTTATAATAACCACGTTGAAACGCACATCTAACTACATTTGTAGTTAAGTCGGACGTTACGTACTCGCGCTAACTACACTAGGAAGTAGTTAGTCGTGCTATAGCCCTTACGTACTCACTACCCACGTCTATTGTCAAATTCAGTGCTGCCAACGTAGATATGTATTTTTCAGTGATGCCAACGTTGGGAAGTTTGTTTTCCATTGCGTTGCTAAGAAGTTGTTGATTGAGTTGCTAAGAAGTTGTTGATTTTGTTGCGCATAAATTTGAGAATAAATCTCAGGGGTGCTGTTCTGTATTTTTTAATTTGTATTTAGGTAGGTAGGTATATAAAAAATAAAAAAAGATGAACAATTTTATTTGTAATGGTATGTAAAAAATGTACAATGATTACTCTAAACCTATTGTAAGTTATCATGTATAATAATATATAAGTTGTTTAATTTGAAATAAACTAGAATGATGTTTTGGAGGTTAGATTGTGAGCGATCATAAGAAGAAGAAGTAAATCGCCCCCGTTGGCAACACTGAATTTGACAATAGACCGGATTACCAAGGGCGCCTCTAGCGGCACAAAAAGGAAAAAAAACATCCCATAACTTCATGGACTTTTGCCGAAATTTTCGTTCAGGTACCTACTTATCGATTTGTATCAAATCACTTGCGTTATTTTCTCTCTTCTTGACAAAATCAATATGATTAATTTTATTTAAAAGTAGGTAGAGATTATAATAGGGTATATGACACTATGAAAAATAAGATACAGATTGTGGTCATCCTGTTTGAAAATGGCCCAAGAAAGCTTATTTCTTTTATTTTACAACTTAAATAGGCTTATTTTTTATAAAAACACGTAATAAAAATCCAAATATTTCTATGGAACTAGTCACCGATGAAAACGCCTTGTGATTAGTTGTGGTCCCCGTGACGTCAAGGTGACGTCACCCCATGGTAAATGATAGTCATCCAATCTCATACCAATACAGAAGTGTGACGTAAAATGCACCACGTAACCGCCATTATACAAGACAGCGTTTTACGCGCGTTTTTGGATATTTAAACTTTAAACATGATTTTCATATAAAATATGGCATATCTTCAGAAAATATAAAGAGAATGTGCTTATAATGTATCGTAGAATAATTTAAAACGGTTTCTGGAAATTAGTCAAATACCCTATATGCCTGGCTTTATTGCTGAGGACAGTGATGGTAACCGCATATCCTTACTGAATCAATCAACTGACTACACAGAACCAAAGGCCTTAGTGCTAGCGGCCATTTTTGGCCTCTCGCGTCACGGCCGCCGGCGTGTAGACAGATATTATCATAGTGAACAGGTAAGTATTTAAAGATATAGACAAGCGAACGGTGTGCCTCACGATGTGACGCAGCACTAAGGCCTTCTTATATAGGTGGTGTTGCACAGAACACTCGAGAATTTATTTATTGTTTCGTATGATCACGCTGTGTGTATGTGCGAAAATTAATCTAAGTTGATACCTATGCTATACTATATCGTTGTGCAGTTAGGGAATCCAATCCCGCAAACCGCGGATCCCGCAAATGCGGGATCCCGCACCTTTTTTGCGGGATCAGAAATGCGGGATTTCTCATGCGGGATCCCGCACGTTTGCGGGACTGAAAAGGAAAAAATAATAAACAATAAGAATGGGCTCAGGTGAAGTTCTGATTATGTATTAGATCCTGTACAATCTCATTAATGAAATATTTATCAACTTTCGCTGGAAAAACGGGACTTTTCTTTGAAATTCATATGGAAAATAATTATACTTTCAGTTTTTAAATTACAACTAAGTAAGTTTTGAATTTATATTTTGTGTTGTGTATCCTGGGGGGTGAGTACGTAAGGGCTATAGCACGACTAACTACTTCCTAGTGTAGTTAGCGCGAGTACGTAACGTTACAAATGTAGTTAGTTGTGCGTTTCAGCGTGGTTATGAGTAGTTAGATTGATGTGTGGTTAGTCGTGCTATAGCAAAAGTTACGTACTCACTACCCTGTATCGGAACGGAACAAAATCAATGTCATTTGAATCTCTATGGCTAGGGATTCTACAACGGTAGGGGATTCAGTATCGAGCGTAGTAAATTGTCAAAGAAGGTTACTGCGTGATGCAATGTTAGTTAATCCAGAAACCAAATTGATCGACAAAATACCAGGATAAGCCAGGAATTCATAGTGTCTCTATCTCGTCGGATAAAAGAACGCCGTACATCAATGGCCGTTATATGGTTGTGAATCCTGGCATCTGTCGAAGCCTTAACAGAAGAAGATCCTTAGTGTTAAGAATAGATTTCTGCGACTGATTTTGGGGATTAGATGGTACCACTATGTCACAACAGCGAATCACCCCAGTGATCCAGAATCGCAAATTGAGCTGACTTGGCCATATTCTCCGCATGTCCCCCGAGAGTCGTGAATATGCAAGTCTTTACTACAATCCGGATGGGACGAGAAGGCTAGGCAGGCCGAAATTAACAATGATGCGGGCATTCACTGCGGTTCTACGAGATGCTGGCCTGAGCTGGGATGGAGCTGTGCAACTGGCGCAAGATAGAGAGGCTTGGAGGAACTTCGTGGCGTCCACATGCTCCACACTGGGAGCGATCGTGGATTAAGTAAGTCAGTACAAAAAGATTCAGGATCTACAAATGTGGTGGACGATCCATTCTTTTATCTGAGCAAAGTAAGAATTGAAATGTGTGTGTTGAAAAGAGAAGATGCTGTCAGACGCGCGGGTCCAACAAGAAACTGAACACCAGCAAGTTGATGACAACGACATTAACGACGATGAAAAAGGCATACCTTTAACGAATCTGTTAAATGATGATCCTTCGCTTACACTAGAAAATTTTTGCTTTTTATCTTTTTACTCTTTTAACCTTTTGTTTTTATTAATTTGACCATTTGTTTTTATTTTTTTAACATTTTATAATCTGACCTTATATTTACTTATTTGTTGGATGATTTTATGATGTGATGGTAGTAATAATGATGTAATGTTCAAGAGCACACAGTATGACTCGACAAGAAGAAGACTAGAAAATGAATGAGAACGTAATCTCCGTACCGAATGGATAGCTGAGTCTAGACCTTTGTGGCTTTATCCGTACCCACTCGAGATAATTCTTTTGATCTGATGTGGAGGGAATAGAGGAAAGCACTTGGATGTTGTAGAGGTGGGAATAGCGGCTTAAATTCATAAACTTTATAGCAGTTTCATAAATTTTAAATAACGTTATTTTTAAAGGCTTAAAGCTTATTTATTTCATTAGTATCCGGAAAGACTTTCCTACAAAAAAAAATATTCCGAATATTTGATCTCCGTTGGCGGTAAGATATAATTTCGCTAAAAAAGTCATTCAGTAAAGTCATAACACTGATATATTTACAAATATCGTTTAATACGAATAACGAGAATAAGTAATTATTTTTATCAGCTTTCGTTATAACGCTCACCTCTACTTGAAAACTACTTACAATTATGTAAAGTTAATTCCGTCTACAACGTTTAGACACTTTATGATTTCTTCGGAATTATTATCAGAAAAAAAATAACTAGTTTTTGTGCCTCTTAAATCAATAAATGTGTTCATTTGTTAATACGAATCACAATGTTAAAAGCTTAAACGTTCAAATGTTGTATTATATCGTTCCTTAAAAGAAGCGGATTTTTTATACCTACCTCTAAAATATTATTATTTTCAATTGCTAACACTTCTAATAATTAAAAAAAATGCATACCTATTTTTATTTCATTGTTTTCTTAATAATAATAACCTACTTCAAACAAAGATATGTCAATCCCGCTGATCCCGCGAATCCCGCGGGATCCGCGGGATTGAGTTCGCCAATCCCGCAAGCTTGCGGGATCGTGAATTCGATGCGGGATTGGATTCCCTAGTTGTGCTGTAAGTATGAAAAATAAATATGCTTACTTTTTACTATTTTATTTTGATTTTTTTTTATTTTAGGGCTGTTTTTTTTTCAATATATACCTATATAGGGGGAAGGGGGGGGGGGAATTTGGTCCACCATGGGAGGCGAAAGCCCACGGTACTACACTGACAGTGCATAAAATATTTAGCAATTTAATATAATAATTACATAGACATTGGGGGACGTCTATTAATCACGTGATGTTTTTTTGCAACCTTATAGACCTCCCGAAAATCTTTAAAATTTCACGTCACGTCGTCGAAACGTCAATTTTTTAAATTTCTGAAAAGCAAAAACTGTGTTTCTTTTAATTCATCAGAAAAAATAAACTCACGCGATTTTTTTCCTGAACTCCCCTCCCCCTTTTGGGCTCACGTGATTAATGGACGCCCCCTTGGGTAAAATAATAAAAATGTTTAACGAGCAGCACAAGCAACAGACTTACTAAACAGACTGACCCGACAAACACACCCATACCAACTCTTAACTTTTTGTTTATCCCTCCAGGCTAATGTCAAAATCCACATGGCCGTTAATGGTCTATAGTCATACTAAATAATTCGTTATTCACTATGCTTAATATAAAGAGTCCCTTTCTCATTAATAATATTAAAGAATAAATAAAAAAGGGTCCTGTCTATCAAAAAAGGAATGAAGAGTCTTTTCTCAATGATAGCACCTCATTGTAATAAACAAGTGACATAAGTAAAACATTGGGAAGAAACTATCAAAAAGAATTTCATTCATTTTAAATTTTCGCGCGTAGGTTGCATTTTGACAGCTAGCTGTTATTTCATTGGATGGTACGCTCCGCCGTACCGTCCAATCAGAGAGCTCAGGTGAAAAAATACTTCTGCTACTAAGGTCTAGTGCAGCGATGCACAAACCGTGGCCCGCGGGCCGCATGCGGCCCTTTGTTAGTTTATATGCGGCCCACCGACGATATTGGAAATATTGCCTAAAATATTGGAAAATAAAAAGAATATTAATTACTTTTGTAGATTTTCGAAAGATTATTAAAAAAACTGTTTATTAGTTACTTTTTTGGTTTCTTGTGTGAAATATCGACTGTGGAAGTCGTAAGTAACAATATTTCTTGACTTTTTATTGAAACTTTTGAATTGTTAGTAATAAAAATGCGGCATTAAGTACCTATACCTTCCACTTTATTGTTCAGGTTTACTACGTACCTATTCTACTCGTCGTACCAAGCACATATATCAATTTCGATATGGATAAGCCAGGAACTAGTAAAAAACGCAAGGTTAAAGATGAAAATCGGCAGTTTCAAGATATACTTATTTGTTTCATCGCGTAATAATATTGCGTGTTTATTATGCAACAGCTCTATTGCCATTCCAAAGGAATATAATGTGCATGAAAGGCACTACGAAACACAGCATCCTAATTTTACAAAATTAACCGGTGAAATACGAAATCAAAACTTTTAGTGCGGCCCGTCCTTGGCTCATAATCTTCCCCAGTGGCCCCTGCTCCCTATAAGTCTGTGCATCCCTGGTCTAGTGTCATAGAGGGAGAAAAAGCCTTCCAGGTCCCCATCATAAGCTCAGGCTGCACTCAGTCACTATAGTATGTCCCATTTCTCTACCCCGCAGTCGCACCCAGGAGAGTCCAGCCAACACATTTTTGGAAAACCCGGTTGAGCATGGACCATACTTTGCGAGGCTAGTCTGCCTTAATGGCACAATCCACATGCAGCATGAATTGCAAGAGCATAATAACTCCTTATTTTAATATTTTTATCCCCAAAATCCATTGAACATGAGACTGAACACCATTGGGGTGAAAATCAAGAAAAAAATCCCCAAAACTGTCTCCCTGGCTCTGGCTGATCATTCAATAGAAAATTTTAACACTTTCTTCAAAAGCTTTCAGCGACAAAGTAAGAATGTTATGAAACCAAGTATTCAATTAATAGTTTTTAATTTAATACATATTATATTAAAGTATTTTTTTTAATCAATGTATTACCTATGTACTTAAATAACTATTATGTTATAAAATTTGAATTAATTGGAAGATTCCCAGTTCAGCTTGAAGTTTAAATTATCAAGTGACCATAAAAATGTCTCTCTTGATTTATAATCTTCCATTTTAGTCAATAAGTGGTTATACAAGAGATGTTTGGCATCTTTTGCCCACAGAAAATCAACATGATTAAAATCTTTCAGAGGTATATTATGTAATTCAATCGCATTTGGAAGATCTTCATATAACTTTTTTGAATCTTGGAGACTTACTAGCCAATCGTTTTCAGAAACAATTAAGGAAATTGGTAAAGTAATTTTGTGGAGGGGATACTCTGGAGGTGTTCTCTGGCCATACTTCTTTAAATTATTCCTAGTTCCATAATCATATAGCTTGAATTTGCCTTCATCTCTGATAAGCTGGGCATAGTGAATAACTGCTTTGGTTGACGTATCAGAAGGACTGTGGCTCAATATAGTACTGTAATACTTTTTATTAAATTGAGCATCATCAAAACCAACAAGTAAAAACATAACATTTTTACATACTAGTTCCTCATAATCTGAGTTAGCACAGCTGGATCCTAATGTTTTTGTAATACTGTGTTGAGGCTTAAATTCATTCAGGCCTATGTACTCTCTTACCCATTCTAACCCGTTGACAAAAGGTGCCAGATGACGTAGTGGACTCTTCAAGGATTTCATATAAGCAACGGGGGCTAAACAAAATGCTGCTTTCAGTTTATTGTTGTACTCGGGTTTCATTGAGAGTAAAACATAGAGCGCTGTGTTTCCCATAGAATGACCAATATACAATGTCTTTCCAGTAGATTTCTTCATAGCGTTAATATAGTCAATCATTGCAGGTAAGTCATTTAAACCAATATCATGCCATGAAAAATTCCAAAAAGAAGCTTCGTCTGTGGAATATTTGATATGCCCTTGTGAATATGAGTTTCCCCTGAAGTTTCCCAGCCACACGTCATATCCAGCATCAGCCAAAAGAAAGGGAAGTCCGTTCTGTGGTCCGCTAGTCACAAAGTCTACTGAGCTGGAAAAGAGTCCATGTTGAATTAAAACAGCCTGTGGGGCAGTATTGCCCACCTTGATATTTTTCCCATGAGGTATTCTATGTAATTTCAAAATATATCCATCTTCAGTAACAACAGTATGTGTCTCAACATTATAGCCATACATCGCAATCAGTTGAGGAGCATCCAAAAATACTTTGACCCCATTCTTGTCAGGCACAGTTGTGTCTTTTGAATTTTTTAGGTCTGCACTATCCATTTTTTTATTTAAATACATATTTTCAACATTATTTACACTTGTCAGATAATTAACAAAAGTTTCGTTTATTTGCTGTTTTGTTTTTTTAAACAAGTCAGTAAAATCATTAACCAAGTTTTCTCCATTGTGTTTCGCAACATCAGCATAATTTTTCATGATTTTAGTAAAGTTATTAGCTTCATTTACAATATTATCACTAATAGTTTTAGATTTATTAGACAAAAAGTCTACATAATGTTTAGGGGTCCAAACATCAGATCCACAGTGGACACTGAAACAGCACATGTGCACAAATACCACGCAAAACCAAAATATTTTCATTTTCATATAATTATGTCAAACTTTATAATTATTAAACTATACTGTTCTACAATTATTGCGTTTGATTAAAATGATTTGCACCAGTAAACAGGTTTAGTTGGAAAAATATTTAGTAATTCTAAAATATTATCAAATAAGTTGCTATTAATCATTTCTCAGGTTAAAGGTTGATTAAATATTAGTCATAAAGTAAACAAGACTCCTTTATTTAATATATTTTTTCGTAATCAAAAAATTACCAAGTTATTTAATTTCTATAATAAGGGGAATAATATAATCAGCCTATTGTAACATCTAATCCGAAAAAACTTTTTCACAACAAATTTCAATATATTCTTTGTACCAACAAATATTATACATCTTTTAATTCTATAAATTTCTTAAATGACTACTTTCAAGAATGGCATAAGTTTTTGAAAAAGTCTTCAACATTTATACTATTTAAATTACTTTATCTAATAAAACAAAAAATTAAATTGAGTAATACATATCCGAACAGTAATACTTTATTCCATACATAAAATATATTATGAGAGAACATGAAAAAATCTTCTTCTCACATGTAAGGTTGTTAATCATCTATCTCATTCACAGCTACAAAAATACAGGTCAGTAAGGTTGTTCCACGTCTTAATTTAATTCCCTGATCAGCTCCAGTAATTTACTGTACACAAGGGCAGGAGCGTCTTTCGCCCATAAAAAGTCCAGATGGTTAAACTGTTTGTATGGAATTTTATAAAACTCTATAGGATTTTGTAATTGTTTGTATAAATTTTTGGCATCAGACATCGCAGATAACCAATCATTTTCTGCACAAAAAAATCCCATAGGCAATGTGATGTTAGACAGTGGATACAATGGTGGAGTGCTCTGACCATATTTTTTCTTATTTAGAACTGCTCCATAATCATACTGTTGGAAATTACCATGGTTTCCAATTTCTTGGGCGAAATGAATAATAGTCTTTGTAGAAGCGCCAGCTGGTGTGTGACCTAAGATAACAGGAAGAATTTCATCATCGAGTTGTAGTTGGTCATATCCACAAATCACAAATAAAATATTTTCGCAGAGTCTTTGGTCGATTTTATTTAATTCACAATCAGCAGCCAGCCATTTCATGATGGCGTTTTGAGGCAGAAACTCATTCAACCCCAGGTGTTCTCTTATCCAATCAATGCTGTTAACAAATGCCGAAAGATACTTTATAGGCGACTTCAGTGATTTCATATAGGCCACTGGGGCCAGAGTAAATGCCATTTTCAATTTCTTGTTGTATTCCGTTTTTGTTGAGAGTAGTGCAAACATAGTAGTGGTTCCCATTGAATGACCGATATATATCATTTCAAATTTGTTTCCTTTATATTCATTGACATAATCAATCATAGCTGGTAAATCATACATAGCACATTCGTGCCATGAAAAGTCCCAAAATGAAGCTTCCTCTATAGATTTATTGATGTGGGCTCGAGAATATGTGTTACCTCTGAAGTTACCAAGCCACACATCATAGCCTGCATCTGCTAAAATAAAAGCCAATGCCTTTTTAGGTCCAGTTATGACAAAATCGGAGGAGCTGGCCAAAAGTCCATGTTGAAGAAAAACAGGTTGACATTTGGATTTTGTTACATTACATGGGATTCGGTGTATTGTTAGTAAATAGCCATCTTCTGTTTTAACAGTATGACTCTCGGCTTTATACCCATATTTGACTATAAACTGTGGTGTACTCAAATACATATCAGGAATGTACGATGAATCAATCCTGTTATTAAATACTATTTCATTGTCTTTTTCTGTAGTGCTTCCATAAATTGAGAGTTTTTTATAGAGTAACTTAATCCATGTGGTTTTGACATTATCCATAATATCTTCCAGTAAACTTTTCCTTCTATGTTGAATAACATCATTCTTTAGGGAGTTGTTGACATCACTCATCCCTTTGATATTGATTGTTTTCGGAGTATCAAGAAATGTTTTGGAGCTCCATATTTCATATATTGTATTACTGCTGCAATTGTGTATAATCGCCATGTAAATCAAAATTTTAATCCAAGTGGTGGACATTTTGTTTAAATTTATGAATCAATAGCTGAACAGTGGGTGTTAAAGAATCCTTACAACCACATAATATATTGTAATGTTAATAATTGAACACAAATGGAGTTGGCAGTTATCTGCCCTGAGGCTAATTCACTACTGGACAGTCAGCAAATGAAATGTGTGACACACAATAATCTCCAACATGATAATAACATCAGGAAGATACTATATATGTATATACACACAACACATGGTTTTTGCTTCATAAACACTTTGTTGTGTGGAGGCATGATGTCATGTCATTTACTGTTAGATGTATAATAAATTTATTAATACTTAGAATAATTAGTATAGTGGAAATAAAATACGCACTAAATATTGCACTAAGTCCATATCCATGATCTAAAGGCGTAAAAAACAGATCCAAAATTCATAATAGTACTATGTCTGTATGGGGGAAAAATCAGTTTTATTAGATTATCTCAAAATGAAGTTTTTGGCGTTTAGTGCGTATTTTATTTCCACTATACAATTGATAAATACATCTTCTACATAATATTTTAGTCCGTTTATATTTTTGAAGGCGCATCAATCGTAGAAAACAGACGTTAAGGTCAGATATTAATATGCCCAGAGCCATACAAAATGCCGGAGAAGGTTCTTAAATACAATTTGCTGCATTAACTTTAATATATTTAGAGCTATTTAAAAAACTCTATTTTTTAGGATCTTCATACAAATTTCTCAAAAAGACAGTAAGCCATCTTTTGGAAACAAAATTAGTCATGTAAACGCTGAATGGATCTTGCTATTACGGTATGAAAATGTAAAAAAATAATTGTAGATTGATTTGTTATACATATAAATGTTATTCAAATCTTATTATTCTCAATAAATAAAGATTTAATGAAAAAATTTGCAAAATAATTCCTCCATTTTGAAGTTTGACAGCTGCCTTTATCACACATAGCACAAATCATCCTCTATGGGTGGAATGCCTAATTAATTATCACACATTAGAGGGTGTAGGGAATGTAGCTAAGATTCAAACCATAGAGAGAGTAAAACTTGCAAATTATGTCGGTAGGTTCGTATAATATTATGAGGTCGGTAAAACAAAAATTGTAAAAGTGTCATTCTTCTTTTTCTGTGCTTATGTCAGTTATAGAGGTCTGTTAAGCAATGGGAAGCTAGACTAGAACCTGTTTAATTACCTACCGATCAAGCCTGACAATCGGAATCAAAAACGTAAAGCAAGACGGGTATAAGCTAGTTTTTAATAAAACAATTAAACCAAGTCAGAAATTGGCTGCTACTATATTAAAATAGTTATACATCATAAGCTGAAACTAAAATTATTTTTCCTCATCGAATGCTAAAAAATGACTCAACAGACCATTTCATTACTTATAGAACCAACTACCTATTTGAAGTAATCATCTTCCAATTTTAAAAGGTACATATATTCTTTTCAAAATTGAACTACAGAGGTCTCACAACCATCTTCTACTGCTGTTTTGAAGGCTGGCTTAGTATGATCATTTCATGTTAACCATTTTCATAATGTAGGTGGTCAAATCAATGGGAATCTTAATGGGAGGTGGATGTAAGTTTGCAGTGATTCATATTTGAAAAAAAAATACCTATTATTTATTACTATGAAGATTCTACCTCATGTAAAAACATCCATGGTAAATCATTAAATTCATGAAAACGATCAAATTGCCATTAATCAATTTATTAAAGATAAATATTTTCAACATTGTATTAAAATTGTGTAAAAGTATCTAATATTTGTGTAGACTAATCACTTTGAATTTATATTTTTATGTAAACTATGCATATATAACAATGTAATGTATTGTGATGAGCATTCTCTTTCATCTAAGTCGAAATATGCGGGCTCTATCGCTGAGAAATCACGTTGCATTTTCTAAGTCCAGTGTCGTGGGTAGTAGAGCGCGAGTCTGCCACCACTAAATTTTTAACCAATGATAAACGCCAGTTCGAGGTGCGTAGGTGCAAGGCTCCGTGACGCTAGCCTGACGAGTCAGGTCGAGGGGAGTGCATTATAAATGGCCTCGTCGAGAATGATAGCTGGACATTCTGCGTTGAATTTCTGAGGAGTGTTTTTTAGTTTAAATTGAACTAATTAACATCAAAAGGTGATTTTGCTTGTTAAAGTACTCAAGAATAGTTAATTGTTTAGACTTGTTACCAGTCCCGCTGTACATAGAAGGTGAGAATTTTACGTGTTAAATTTAGTTAGTCGTCGATTATATCTTTTTATGTGGGTAAGACGCGAATTTCTAAACGAAACGCATTTTTCCTATATTACAGAAATGCGGGACAAACCTCTGGGTTTTAAACTGATTCACGCTATTGGGCTGTTATTGTAATTTGGAGATTACTTCAATGTTATTTGGGGCGAGGTTCTACTACGCCACTATCGAGTTTTTATGTGGGTAAGACGCATTTTTCCTATATTACAGAAATGCGGGACAAACCTCTGGGTTTTAAACTGATTCATGCTATTTGGCTGTTATTGTAATTTGGAGATTACTTCAATGTTATTTGGGGCGAGATTCTACTACGCCAATATCGAGTTTTTGGGAAATTAGATTATCGATCTAGAGAGACTATCCAAACGAGGGGACACCAGCAGAGTGAACTCTAGGAGGGACACTCTACGTAATCAGATAGGCAGTGAACCGAGGCAGTCTATTAGTGATGGTACAACGAAGATCACAAAGAACAAAGTTAAGTAACAAAAATCGATTTTTATTTTGGAGTAAGCGCGCGCCGAGCAACATTTCTTTATCTTCTTTTGTGGGAGAGAACTGACCTAGACCAACACTTGTAACCTACGATTATTATTTTCATGTTTTCATATTTGAATTTATAAAGATGAAAATGTATTAAAGCCTAAGATTAAGATTGATTCATATGGATTGAATTTAAATAGTATAGCAGGAAGAATAGATTAGAAGTTTACTTTTTTGTTATAAAATTTCAATTAATTTCATGGGTATATTTAAATTGCCAAAATATGATTAAACCCGTCTAGGGTTACTTGTTGAATTAGAGATTAAATTTCTTTAAAAGTAATATAAAAAAGGTGTATTGTTAAAGATGTTTGTTAGTTAAGTAAGACTTTATTTTTTTGGATTTTTGTTATGAAGTAAATGTTTCTTTCTGAAAAACGTTGCCAATGGGTGACAAATAATTTTCATACTTGTAACGATATAATTAATTTTTCTTTTGTAAAATATTTGTAAATTAAATCTTCCTGAAATCTTTCATTGCTTGAAATTCATAAAATTTCCCCTGCTTGATTAGAGGATATTCATTACTAAAGAACCACGACCTGGGTGGAGTCAATTCTGAGTTTAACTGGGCTGAGCTTTGATGTTGGATAAGACCAACTCATTTGAGAGACACTTTCCAAGAGGAGCGGCCACGGGGGGTTCATCTTCTGTAGGGTCGATGACTCTTGGTAGACGTTCCCCAGTGTGAGCGTTCTACTCAATTCAGCCGAGTTTAGTAGAATCCATCACAGTATGTAAGTTAATCACTAAATAAATTGCAGACATCACCTATGATACTATTAAAGGTATCACTCGTGGCATGTTCTAAAAGTTCCGAAAGCTCTTCTTCACTCATATCAAATTCTTCATCACCTGAAACCATATCATATTTTTCATACACCTTGAGCTGACATAGTAATAAGATGAGTGAGGTGCATGGGCCAAATATTTAGAGAAATTGAAAAAGTATTACAATGGAAAGTATCCAAATATAAACAAACCAGAGGCAGATCGCCTGCACAACAGTGGGACCAAGTGAGAGAAATGACTCTTGGGGACTTACACTCGATTTTGCGGGCTGCAGAGAATTTGGGACATTTATTTATTCACTTTATAATAATTCATATTATTTACAAAAACAAAAGAACCTATACATAACCATGGTTTCAATAGACAATGACCAATTATTGCAAGTGTGTCTTTAATTTTAAACAAAACATAGGAATTTTTAAATAGATTTCCATAAACAAAAATCAATTGTTATCTCTTCAACCCCTTGAAAAACTAGATATAAAATATGATTTAAGTTTATGGTTAACATAGCCACGAGGTTGCCAGTTAAGCATAACACCCCTGATTATGGTTAACATAGCCATGAGGTTGCCAGTTAAGCATAGCACCCCTGATTATGGTTAACATAGCCACGAGGTTGCCAGTTAAGCATAGCACTCCTGATTATGGTTAACATAGCCATGAGGTTACCAGTTAAATATAGCACCCATGATTATGGTTAACATAGCCACGAGGTTGCCAGTTAAGCATAGCACCCCTGATTATGGTTAACATAGCCACAAGGTTGCCAGTTAAGCATAGCACTACTGATTATGGTTAACATAGCCATGAGGTTGCCAGTTAAGCATAGCACCCCTGATTATGGTTAACATTGCCACGAGGTTGCCAGTTAAGCATAGCACCCCTGATTATGGTTAACATAGCCATGAGGTTGCCAGTTAAGCATAGCACCCCTGATTATGGTTAACATAGCCATGAGGTTGCCAGCTAAGCATAGCACCCCTGATTATGGTTAACATAGCCATGAGGTTGCCAGTTAAGCATAGCACCCCTGATTTTTTTGCTGGTTTTTTGAGCATCCTGTAAGAGGCAGAAAATCGAAAAATTGGATCGGGTACGTAAGGTTGACCACCTCACATTCTTAAACACCAACAGGCAGAAATAAGCCTAGGACGCCTGGACCCCATCAAGTATGGTGGTGACTGGTGGGACATTTTCTTACTTACATATTTTATACTCCTATGTAGGGTCAATGAGGCAACATTGATTGTTTCTTATTGAATGACCCCGAATATAATGAGACTCCCAAATTTCCATAAGGATTTTAGCTATTATTAAGGGAATAACTAACATATTATGATACATTAGTTGCAATATTATTGTCTCGCGCAATGAAACAAATGACCAGAGTTGTCAACACGCGCAAACATTATACTTAGTACTTGGCTGTATCGACTCATCCTAAACGAAAAATATTCCGTTATAATTGGGGTAATAGGGTGGGTATTTAATGTGTATTAAATCTATACATACTTTTGACAGGAAAATGTCCTGAAAACTCACAAATAGCAACATTGATGGATTTTAATTCTTTGGCTCCTTGAAAATTTTCTCTTGCCCAAAGGAAAACTCTCCAAATGCTTCCAATGGAAGAACTGTCTAAAGGCTGTCCTCTCATTGCATACAGGTTATGGGCTATATTTCTATCTGTCAAATATGATGTCAATTTGAAAACATCATTTGCAACTTTTTTTATTTCAGATTTTTCGTTTAACTGGAAACAAAATCCTTTTGCTGGATATTCTTCGGTTATAAACACAGGTCCTTTCAAATGTGAGCAATGCTAAAAAAAAAAAACAACATCCAAGTACAAAGCGATACAAGTCAAGATAATGGAATTTTCGAATTGACTATTTAACAAGAAAAACAAAAATATACTTATTAATTGAATTATATATAAATTGTGATGAAATGGCCATACGCTAAATAAATAAATAAATGCTAAAAACAATATTAAACGGGCAAGTTATTTTATAATCACAACCACTACGGAACAAGCATTTGAAAACTAAATACATAATTTAATAAACTAATATTTTAGATACTTACAACCCTTTCAGCAGCTAACTCATGTTCCAGAGCAATAATATGATAATGCAAATGATTTACAGAAGCCATAGCACACAAGCTGTTAAATCCTATTCTCATGTACCTGAAATTCATTAATTGAAGGTAACTAGTTTTCTTCCTGTATAAAGGAAATACCAAATGTTACAAAATTTACAGAATAATAACCTATTGCTGGATAAAAATAGAATATGCATTATTAGTTCCAAGCTTTTTAAAGTGATAACTTGTGGAAAACACTCTTCAATACCTGGGCATATCAAACTGTGACCAAAACAAATTGGACTAGCATTTATTATAAGCTTATTTTTACTGGAATCTGAAATCAATGAGATCACACATCAAAATTTCTGTATTTTTTTTAAAACATACTTAATGGATAAATTAAACATTTTCAAATTTAAGCCAATAATTTATAGTAGACAAAATCTTAACATTTAACACAAATCTTTGGATAAAAATATGCAAGATCTTGACTTTAAATGGAAAAAAACTCTAAGACATTAACATGGTATTAAAATTCAAATACCATTATCATCTGCGCACTTTATTTCCATTATATTTTCTATTTCGGAAATTTTGTTGAAATTAAAAATATTAGGGTCGAAGTCTTGTTTAACAAATAATAACGAGTCAGGTGTTCTTCTTTTACCAGCTCTTTCAGGGTTTAACTAAAATGAGTATGAATGTTAATTTAATATCGGAAACATTAGCTCAGTCTCAATAGAATAGCTACATATTATTATTACACTAAAACCATTAGTTAAAAAAGGTGAACCTGTAAAATGAATCCAAATCTGCCTTGTAGTGTATTTTCTTTACGAATTTTAAGATTGTACCTAAAAACTCCTGATGTATCATGCAACATATTCCACTTTGTGCTCAAGGCAGTATCAAATTCTGATACAATCTGGTCCGAAGTGAGCACTCGGTCAACACCAACACTATCAGACAAACTATATTTAAAAATCATTTTTCAATATCCAAGGTTACGTTGTAAATTAATTAAAGCTTTCAATAAAATAGAGCAGAATTAACAATGAGAGCAGATTGCTATCCGCTATCAGCCTGTGGAAGCATTAGTTGTTGGAAGTTTTCTTCATCTACTGCAATGTTTACTATTTTTGTAACATTGCCGATTCTCCTTTTGAATCGAGCACAATAATTTTTATGTTATCAACTGACAATTTTACGGCTTTCGTTATTATTATTTTTGCCAAGTAATCACCATATTATATTATCTATGGTAATCACCAACCACAGAACACATATACTATCACCAACTAATCTTAATATTGATAATTATTAATTTCATTCAGATCATTCTCTCGTTAGAGAGTATATTGTGTTCTGTGTAGGGATGGGCAAAAAATATCGATATATAAAAATATCGATATTTTTTTAGAAAATAACCGATATTTTTCGTCGATTTTTTTAATCTGGAAATATCGATATTCGATTTTTATTTATGAATATCACAATCGATATTTTTTTAAGCGCTGTAATAAATTTTATATAAAAAATCAAATTTTTACATTTATTTATTTTAAGTTGTAATGAGTTTTAGCAAAATACCCTTAAAATACTTAAAAATTGCCGCTTCTAAATCTCAAGTATAGCAATAAACAATGGTAGATGGACCCGAAACTTGTAAAAAATACTGCACAAAATTTGAATATCGCTGACCTGTGGGTGCATTGAGCCTTGTAAAACAAACTTCTTGGCACAATAATTATTATTAAGCGAAACTAAAATTCGATTTTCCCAGGTTCATTGCCAGGTAAGATAATTGTGTACATGCTTAAATTAATTTCTTTCTTTAGTCATATTTTAAAATAAATAAATAAATAATGCTTTATTGTTACTAAAAAATGCAGCCGTGATACAATTCATTCATGAGAATCAAAGGGCGGACTTATCCCGCAGGATCTCTTCCAGCCAACCCAAAATCGTTTTTTGCAGTTTACGTTTGCCCCAATAAATTTGCCAGCATCTAGGTATATATTTTTTTCATTTTATATACGAATAATAAAGTCAATAAAACTATGTAACAAATATGTGTTGTTTTTACTTTAATTTTTAAATGTTTTGATAATTAGTATAGGTAGGTATTTAGACTTTGGGCTAAAAATATCGATATATCGAAATATCGATATTTTTTCCTCTTCATACATCGATACTTTTTAAAACTATCGATACGATATATATCGATATATTTTTTTCATTTGCCCATCCCTAGTTCTGTGATTTCATTACTTTCCCTGTTGGTGGTGAGGTGACGTTTGCTTTGCTGACGTTAGTGACGTTACATTTTGACATTTCTGACAACCACAGATAAAAATAGTATTTATTTCAGGAACGGATCGCGACAGTAATGCACACGGCTGCCATAGTGTAAGAACACGTAGAAGACATTGTACTGTCACTGTCAAATGGCTGTCATTTGTTGATAACTGACGTGATCTCGTTATTTACTAATATTATTTATTTTTTCATTTCGGGTGAACTGTCCATTAATAAATTAAATATAAGTACCGATTTCCTATTTCTGAAAGGTGAGCAAGGTTTTCAAATTTCACGGGTGAATAATAACATTTTTATATTGGTAATTATTTACTTTGCGGGCTTCTACGTTCTAACCTTAACCTAACCTATTCAAATCGTAGTGTTATCATCCGAGGATGTTATCAAATTGACTAACTAAACGACAATGACCAACAATGTCTTCATTTTTTAGACAAAAACACCAATTTTAGAAACAAAAAATAAAATGTCACTCCATGAAGAAAAAGTTTGTATGAGAAAATAGGCATCTTTTAAAATTGATTTTTACTTAAAATTGGTTGATAAAATACTTAAAATGTTATCAAATCAATCCATAACATGCTTATTTACCAATCTGCATATACATTTGATATGTGTTTCATATAAAAAATTTCTGAATCCATGATTATTTACTAGCTGAATTGTATATTCAGTTTATTGAGTACCCAACAGATCACCTGTATTAATGTACTGATGATTGTAAAATTGTTTTTTTGGTGAAGTATTCAATACATGACACACAAGATTTTAGATTCATAGTCTGTTTTCCATGATTGAAAAATACAATATAAATAAATGATTACATATGACGGATATTGGGAGAAAACAATGATAGTCTGATTGGTTGGCTGGTAGAATTTACCGCTAGGCAATAAGCCTACCCTTTGACATATTTTATTATGTACAATTAAGAATATTATATTTTATAGTCACTTTTTTTTTTAGTTAAACATGCAATGTGGTAGCCAAATATCTATATGTTCAATGTGTGTTACAGATTGGTTGAAAACGATGATAGTTCTGAGTAAATATTGATATATAAATCACCACAATGAAAAAAAAAAACAATAAACGTCCAAGCCAGGATGGGAGAGACCAATGTGTGTCGTATTTTATCTCACACACTTATTACAACCTTTCAGTATCTCATGGGGATAAAATAGCTGTCGCCAAAATTAAAACTACTTACCTAGTGTCCGAATAGTTGTGTGCTTACATACATACATGGATTAATAGTGTTTTTTGCTATTGTGATGATACCTGCTATGTGATAGATGTACTTGGTATAATATTGTTGTGATGTTTCATATTTTTTTGTAGTTTGGATTCTTCATGTATTTGGGTATGAACCCTTTTATTTTCATTTTGTGGTATAGTTTACCCACTTTTATCTTACATTGATCGACGCAAAGGCTTGCTGCTGTAATGCCGATCAGTGTCAGTGACAAAGGTATATTAATTATAATATAAATTTGTTATGCTGTTTAATAAACCTAACCATGACATGAAAATGATTTATTGGTTTTAATAAAATAATTTCCATATTTTTTATTCAGTTTTAAACAGGTGCTCACTAATTTTCAGTAAATTGATTCAGTCTTGCAGCATTAAACTGTATTACAGGAATTTTAGTAACCTACAAACATACTATGAAAATGAATTATTTTGAAATGTACAATCAAGGCCCCCTCTTTCTTTGTGAATTGTATAAGTGTGACAGGATAGTTTGGTGACTGTTCTCTCTACCTACCGTTACAAGGGAGACGGCAGGTCGGAATACATCGATAGAACATTACTTCGCAACCTTATATCCCACCCCAAACTGTTGCGCACAAGTAATGATTTTGCATTACAATAGCCCCTAAATAACACTGTCAGATTTTTCTCAGAGACCTTATTCCTGCAGCATTTGTGTGTAGCGGTTTAATCAACCGATTGCTCACCCCATAATCTGAGAGCATGCGACACAATCTTTCACAGTCCACACGATCATAAGCCTTCTCCAGGTCTACGAATGCACAAAAATGCCTCTGTTGTTTACCCAGCAGCTTCTTAGCGACCATTCGCAGGGAAAAGATCTGATCGGTGCACTCCCTTCCACTCAAAGAAGCACCTTGAACATCCCAAATTTTACTAAATGAGATTCAACAGTGGTCTGCTCATTGAGTTTATCCACTTCTTCTTCTTTCGTATGCGCGCGACCTTTGTTTGTTGGAGCTATAGCTCCGCGTCAATATTCTTAATATAATCTAGTGCCCTAGGTGCATCCACTGCCTTCTATATTACAAACCTGGAAGCTAAAAATGGCAACGTTGTAATTGCTAGCATTGGGAGTCCTATTTTGAATGTAATGCTATAATTACACGCTTGCCGTGGCTTGGCAAGCTCCATGCCTTCACAAACCCTTGGACGCCAATTACATGTTGTCGTGCGCACTGTATTTTAATAGATTTGCCGCAATTCCTTTGATCTGTGTCAAAAACCGACACTTGTTGCAAGCGTTGGCAAGCTCACACAAGCCAAGGCAAACACCCTGTTACACGTTGGTATTTATGGTGGTTTGCCAAGCCGTGGCATGACATTTGTCATACTTATGGTCACTGGCATATTATGACAAATAATAATTATCAATATTATGTGGAACTTTTTATAATGATTCTTACATTATTACCTATAATAATTCAATTAATGCGATAAATATTATTTAAGTATCATACATTTACGAGTTAAAAGAAAATAGGGGTTTGTAAATTAACATAATATTTTTTATTCCAAATAGCTCTTTATGGGAGTTCTATTTTGAAAAGGACATTTCTCACTAAATATGTGAATCTATATAGGAACATGAAACTTACACAATATTATGAAAATTCAATAATAAATACTACAATTCTTAATGGGTAGGCAGCTTTCACTGTTTTGACCCCCAAGTCTCAGCTAATTTGTAGTAATCTAGTATATTCTTGGAGGACTCCCTGGAGAGGAGGATTATGGTCGGGGGCAGGAGGGAAAGAGGACGATTGCCCACGAAATGGTCCGATCTTGTTAGGTAGGTAACGGGGACCACACTGCATGTGTCCATAAGAATGGCTGAAGACCGGGAGGGAGTTGGTGGGGATGCATGGCTGTTACGATCCTCGGCATCGAGGGACCGACTGAAGAAGAAGGAGAGTATATTCTTGAAAGTCATTGGCCGAGAAGTGTTTCAGGGGATTTGAGTAGTATCTTGTTGACAGTTTCTGCTGGTGTCCTCTTAGATGCACATTAGTGTTCATCGTAAACATAGCTGGTAGCATCTATCAGAAATAGTTGCATTCAAGGAAACATATTTCAATAAGGTCTCCCAGAGAGAGATGCTACCATCTGCTAGAGTCTCTCCTTGTTAAATATGTTGAACAATTTCTTTTATTATAAGTATTATTCTTTTAAGTATCAGTGCTTTCAACAGTTAAAAGATATTGTTTGACAATGAGGGTTAAGTAATATAACATTCCTTTTCAAAATATGTTAATTTATTAAAAAAAAACAAACAATAATCAAATAAAACACTCAAATAGTATAGGTAGGCAATTTAAAAAGGTAGACGTAGAATGTACTCAACAGGAGTACCTATAAATATTTCAGCAATGTAGGTCTACAAGATTTCAATTTGGAAGAAAGATATAAGAAACAATAAATGTAATCACAAACCAATATAGACAAAATGTACTGAACATAAACTATGTTCATTTCAAATAATGTGACTACTTCCATTGGATGGATCATCTTAAATGGAATATAATATGAAGTTCATTAAAAAAATTGAAATTGTAATAGGATTCATAAACAAATATGGGCAGAACATACATAACATAGTACCGATTTTAAGTAACGTGGAATATGTAGCTAGATCCTTCAAGTAAGTATTCAGAAAGAAAAATGATATAAAGTTTAATGAGAAATTGAAATAATATATGTTAGGTCATCTTTGGATGGTAACAGAAAAAAATTTGTTGTTAAATGAATGCTAACGAAGAATAAAAATATATATTAAATGCAAATGTTGTCCCACCTCCTCGCGGTGCATCCTGGGCAGTGTCTGGTGCTGGGTCGCTCATGTGGGGGTGGTTACTTCTACAGGAGGGATCGCGCTATGCCGGGACTGGCTAAGAGGACAACACCAATCTAAGGTGTTAAGCGTACCATGCCGATGGATGAATGGCTGGGGGTTTACCCAGTCTAAACGGTGCATCTCCGATACCTGGGCGCCTCGGAGATTAACCTCAGCCCTTCAGCCGACATGCGGGGCTCTGTCGGCTGTGACTTCTTTTCCCTTGCTAAACCTTGGGACGGTCGTGAACGTCAATACAATCACTAATAAAGTGAACCCTTCCTCACTGGATGGTCACCCGGCCAGTGAGGAACTGACTCCATCGGGAGTAACACTATCCACTAGTGTGGGTAACATGGACATCAAAAAATCCGTAAGGAACCTAGTGTTCCTTAGCAGGAATAATCTATGCACCATCACGGGTCCCTAACGGGGCACTGCAGGCTGAACAAGCATGCACATGTGCACCATAGGGATATTGGACTGTGGCATGTGCAGGGCGTGTGGGGACCCCAATGAACCTCCTGTGCGAGTGCCTACCAATGATGCGTAATAGACACATAAATCTGGGCACTTTCTTGATGTTCCCAGATAAAATTGAGGAGTTCAACGCCAACAAAGTCCTCCGATTCTTCCAGGAGGCTGAACTAAGCGACGAACTCTAGATACAGGGCCAGTCACAATAGTTCCATTTTGGGACGCAGTGACGGCGACCTCCTTGGAGGCAGCAGGCCTAGTAAATAATAATAACAATAGTAATATCATATTGATTCTTATTACAGAAGTTTTATTGGATCTAAAACAAATAATATACTGTTTTCTGTTCTATTATTCACCAGAATACAACTAAATGGAGACTTATTTGGTAGCATTCTTCATTAACTTAAAATATTCAGCGTCATTTGTAAAACTGATGAATACTTGTCTCTATCTTCATAACATGTCTTCAAATTAAATAAAGATCAATAAGTTGTTTCACACTTTTAGATATCACCGACTTTAAATCATTTGGACATATTTCATTCCCTTCAACATACACTTTCACAAGGAGCTCTTTAAAGCGGATATGGACAATTTCACTTCAATTGTGTTAATGATGCTCTCACAAACGTTTGTAAACTACACAAGCAAACCACTAACAAATACACCTTAATCTTCAATTACGTCACATTTCAAAAACAAATTCACGGATTCTTCATGTCTTTCCATATGCACCTCTCTGTGATCCCCTTTATAAGTGCCTTCTTCTTCAGATAAGCAGTAGTATGAGGAAAACTGATAGGAGTAGTACCTTTTATTAGAGGATGACAGTCTAATGGAACTTGCTACACCATCCCGTTTCCTTAGGTTTGTGATGTTGATTATCACATCTTCAGATCTGAGTTCCTGTGGATGTTTTCCAATATTATCATGCAATAACAGCCAGGCCTCATACATCCCTTTATCTTTGGGGTTATTGAAAACTGGAGCAGTTCCCTTCTTTGTAATAGTGCTGTCATAGCTTGTCTTGCATTAAGGCATCAACACCTTTGGGGCATCTGAAAAAACATTATTACATTAATATCCAATAGGATAATTTCTTGAGAAACACTACACATTAAATTGATAAATCATACAATTCCTTGTCCAAAAACTATACATAACCTAGATCTGCGTACATGTACAAAACCTATTAACTGTACTCAAAAGTTATGAATCATAACCTACAAACTGGTATTTGTTTAATAAAAAACTCAATACAATTGTATGATGTAACTGCAGACTGCTTAAGTTTCTTAAAGATAGACAAAACACAATATACAATATTATTATTATTTATTCAAACAAAATATTCTCCAGTCAGCTGTCAGTCTAGGCTGGTATAAGGAGAACAAAATAATCATAAGTATATAATAAATTGTCAAACACTTTACATAAAAGAATAAAAAAACATACAAAAAGAAACACAAAATAGTCAATAACTAAAGTTAACAATAAAAACGTAAACAATATATATTCAAAATAAATAATGAAAATTTATATATAGGTAGATGCAGTTTAGATATGCACACTAATAATGTCAATATACATGTAAAAAATCATGAAAACAGTTTAGGAAGTAAAAAAGTTGCAGAAAATATGATGCTTACCTATAATATGATTTTTAAACCATGTTTTACACTGAAAACACAAAGTGTTGATGATATATTATATCGAACACCTGAATACATACTTTCTATAGCTTAGAAACATTAAATTACGTTTAAAACAGCACTTTCAAACAGAAAAGAGTTATAACATTGCCGACCATACAAAACAACTAAAAACAAAGTCCTTTCTTGCATGACAGAAATCACATCCAGATTCCGGACACTGTCGCCAAACTTTCTAATTCCAGGCTTGTTTATCATTTGTTTATTGTATTTTGCAAACAAAGATGCATTTATACGCACGCTGAATTATTATGTGAAGTTATTTTTAAATTATCTATACTTTTGCAACTTTTAGAAACATCAAAAATTTATGTGACAGATTGAACAGTGTTGCCAGTATAGAGTCTTGCTGAGAAATATATTCGTTTATACGTATGCATTTTATGAATGTGGCAACATTGGCAGCCGTGTGCATTACTGTCGCGATCCGTTCCTTTTATTTCTCTAGTTCTCAAAGATCTTCTTCTTTCTTCTCAGGGTAAGAACACGTAGAAAGCGGTTTCCGACCCGCGCCGACCGGCTCATAGATTGTTGTCTATGGTTTCGATGCATTTAAACAACACCACCTATATAAGAAGGCCTTAGTGCAGGCGGCCATTTTTGGCCTCCCGCGTCACGACTGCCTGTGTGTAGACAGATATCATAGTGCACAGGTAAGTACATACAGATATAGGTGAGTGAATGTTGGGCCTCCCGATGTGACGCAGCACTAAGGCCTTCTAAGGTGGTGTTGCATTTAAATGGGCATGCCGGAAAGCGGGTTCCTGTTTTCTGTGGGTATACCCATTCAAATGCATTGTAACATTCTTCGCGCTGGTCGGCGCGGGTCGGAATCGGCTTTCTACGTGTTCTTAGCCTAATATAATATTAAAGATCACAAACAATCTATGAGCCAGTTGGCGCGGGTCGGAATCGGGTTTCTACGTGTTCCTCCCCTCGCCGTAAACCATAGAAAACCAATAAAAATCGTACATCGTACAAACAGGTGACGTTTATTTGACAACTTGGAACAGATTATCGTATTCAATCGTATTATTATACCCGCTGCAGTTCTTTAATTTATAGAATTTATCAATATTAACAGAGGTATATTTTGTGATTCTAAATAGTAACTTAAGCAAATGATAAAGTCGTTTTATTTCTGTTCAGTAGCTGTTTTCCTTTTCATTGCCCCTTGTTAATATATTAGCATAACATTGGAATGTAAGTGTTTCATAGGAGTGCTGCAAATATAGAATACAACAAGCCACTGATCCTATGATTTGTCGCACTCCGAATTGATAATAGTCTTACTACATTATATTTGATCGACATGTATTATTCAAATTTAATCGATTTTGCTTTATTTACAGAGATTTGGAATCCTGTTGCTAGCATACGAAGAAAATGTCTGCGCCTACACTAGATGTACCGGAATTGTTTAATACTCTAGAATCAAACAAAAATGAAGATGTCAAAGAAATACTTCAGAAAATTGGTGAAATGTTTAATAGTATAAAAGACAGCTGGTTAGTGAATGGATTCGTTGATTATTACATTAATACTGGATCCTTAAGAGCTGTAGATCTATTAATCAAAGTTCCTGTTCCACATGACAAATACTTGTTTGACAGATTAAGTGATGGATTAAAGGGACCTAAAAAATGTGAATCCTTGGATCTCTTGGGACATATTGTGAGGAGACAACCATCATGGCTATTTAAAATCACTAAATACTCTTTATTTAAAGATCTTCTGAACCTTCTCAAACATGAAAAAGAAATAGTACCTCTAATGAATGGACTATTAATATTGATTACTCTGCTACCAATGATTCCACAGTTAATCAGCAACTTTTTCCAGGATATTTTTGATGTTTTTGGCAGATTAGCTGCTTTTGAAATTTACAGAGCTGCCGAATATTTGGAGGGATACAGAGAACATCTTCAAATGGGCTTGTATGGATTATTTCACACTCTTTATGGAATGTTCCCATGTAACTTTGTGGATTATTTACACCGAGAATATAGTAGAAAAGAAAATGTGGAGATATTTGCACACACAATCAAACCAATGTTAGAGACTGTGAAAGTTCATCCATTTCTGATTACTGCTTCAAAGACATCGGAAACTGAAAATTCAAGATGGAAAAAAGTGGAACACCACGATGTTTTAATAGAATGTAGGAGATTTTCATCTGAGGGAACTAATAGATCAAAGAGAGATATGGATGACTATGGGCAGTTTCGATCAAGATGTGGTACTGATGTGTCCAGTCTATCTTTAGCAAACAATATTTTACAAAACATGGCATCAAACTCAACCCCAAATTTAAGTGAGGGAACTGTGCTTGGAATAGGATATAAATGTGAAAAATTCGAACCTGGTAAGGAGGGCTGGTTTTCTTTATGGGAGGCTTGCGGAGCTTCTTCCACACCATCAGCTCCTCAAACTCCTCTTCCGTTACCATATCCCATGCAGGACACTCCACTGGCCCACCCACACTCATACACTCCTCTCTCACTTAAGCAGGATAGTGGCTCACCCCCGGAGGCTGCCATTGAGGCCACTCCAGAGAACACACCAATAAAGGACCTGTATAAGGATACCAGACAAAGATTCAACTTCCCCGTGAACAGCTCACCTGTTGTGAGGGCTTTAGGAACACGCTTGTCTCAACCTCTTCAACAGTTAACATCCTCTTATTCGCAACCCCCATCTCCATTAAAAAAAGAATCTTCACCATTTAGTAGAATGTCTTCCGTTGAGGCTGGTGGGGCTACGGATGAAACAAAAAAGGATTCTTATTACACCCAGCATAAAATTAGTAGAATTTTGCAAGATCGGTCTCAACAAACTTCCGATCCTTCTACCGTGTCTTCTCCTCACAAACATATATCTGCTAGTCCTTTAAAAAAGATACCAGTCAAAGACCCCGCTTATTTAGTGGGAGTTCCCAGTGTACCAAATTCTCCAGTGCCCCTTGGTACCGCAGCTCCAACCTCTGGCTCTACTGACTGGCCTCTTGCTAAACCAAAACCTCACAAGGATGGTGTTCCCTTTGACATAACCAGTGGAAGAGATAACATTTCAAATCTCAACATATTACCAAATGTCGTTGAAAATATGAAGGAGGACAAAGAAATAGTTGAATTGAGCAAAAGGGGTGAAGTCATGAGAAGCACTTCTATAATACGAGATGCTCATCTGGTGTTATCTGAAACTGACCTTAAACTAAATTACAGAGGTGGGAGTCGCTTACAAGACGATAAACTTGAAGATTGTGATGGCCATTGGACAGATGGTGATGTTATATGTGAAAGCACCGATAAGTTTTGCAATGATAAAAAACATGGATTACACATGCCCAATACTTCGTCTGCTTTATTAGACATTGCCAAAAGATACACTAAAACTAGATCTCGCTACTACAGTCACTGCATAATTGAGTCATCCAAAACGGTAGTGAAGCATGACACTGACACACAAAAAGGTCACCAGAAGAAACACGTAGCTAGAAGAAATTCATGTCCTAATTTTAGCCACGTCTTGTATGAAAGTACTAAAGAGGAAAATCGGTGCACTACCACTGTAGATATCAACAAACATGCTAATGTTCAGACTCAAACAATCAATGTGTGGCCTACTAGTTTTGATATTTTATTCAACGAACAAATACAAAAGTTTTGTGAACAAAATAAATTTGATGATGTTGATGATAGATGTCCTCCGGTTCCGTTTTCACCATATAGTCAAGTAGATCGCTACATAGAAATACTGTCCAAGAAATCTTTTTCACAAATAGCTGTTCCTTCTCAAAGGTCTTCTAAGGATGAAATAGAGTATTTGCGTCTAAAACTGGAATTATCACAACTGGAATTAATGTATGAAAGGTTTCGACGTGAAGTGCATGCAGTCCGTAACAGAAGACTATTGGGTAGATCCAGAAAAAACAGGGAAGCTGAAGAACAAAACGTGGCACTTAAACAACAGGTGATGGCTCAGCAGCAGGAAATAGAAGAGTTGCGTCAACAGCTAACAAGGCAAAATCAGAAAAATCAGGTAATGGAACAAAAATACGGAGAAAACAAAAAGTATTGGCAACATCAAATTCTTTTGATTGAGAAGGAACTGCAAACTGTAGTTAAAGAAAAAGAAAAACTTGCTGGTCAGCTGCTTGATATGCAAAACATATCAATAGAAACCTCCGCTGATGTGCAACATCTCCATTCCGCTTTATTTGAGGTCTCGCAACAGCTGATCAAAGCTAACCGAAAATCGGAAATGTGCGATCGTCTCATGGAATGCATAAAGAGGATGCAAAGGGAGCTGGTCATGTTTGGGGAAAAGGATGCCAGATTCAGTACATTTGCAAATATCCCAACAAAAGCAGATGCGCTCGTCAACAAAATTACTCAACAGTACAAAGAACAAATACTGAACGCACAAGCCTTATTGCAAGCGCAAACCTCAAAAATGGATTATTTGCAAGCAAGGGAGACAGAATTAGAGAGTGCCATATTGAAAAAAGAGAGAGCGGCCCAGGAATTGAAGAAGCAACTCATTGTGATTAACGAAGAGTACAATGAGAGGCTGCTGGCTGTAGAAGACAAATACAATGCTGTGAAAAAAATCAACCAAAGCATGGAAGCCCACTGTTTGGAATTATTGCAAAAAATACCACAATCTCCGCAAACTATTTCCAGAGATATAACATCGGGCTTCAGTCCGCAAAGTTCTCCTTTATCTGCTTCTCTGGCCTCTTCTGAAGGTCATGGCCCTCTTTTAGCATCACGAGTTGATGAAATTAGAAATCTTCAAGTAATTGTTAATGCTCATGAAACCATAGAAGAGTCTACATCCAATACTCTTGTGTTTGATGAAGATAATCATTAGTTTAGTACATCCCAGCTTTCATTTTTGTATTACCACTGTATCGGAGTTACGCTGCAATAATTTGCTGTTTATTTACTTACTCACTATAAAAACAACTTTGACTTGTCACATTCATTTTCTTTTTCAAGTACCACTGATGAGTTTAGTGGACAAGTTCAACCTTCTGCTCTCTGCTCTGCATCATTAAGTTTAAGCATTTTCTAGTGTGTTGATACTTTTATTTTGACACAAGCTGAGGTAACTATTGTGCGTGTTACATAAATGTTAGATTTATAAAGATTTCAACGCAAAAAGCGGTTAAATGGACCCATGTTATAACTAAGGGATTTGAAATAGGTATATTTTGAATAAAATATTCATTTTGTATTTGTATACATAAATGGTGATTAACTATGTTAAGGTTGGAAAATTAGTGTCATGGTTGGTATCTTTAAGCTCTTTTGAATAATGTCCATCTATCCGTAACTTTATTGTATGTATAAAATGTAATAAGAATAAAAAGCTAAGCCGTTTAAGACTTTGTCAATTAAAAAATAATTGATTCTATTTTTAAAACTAAAATTATTGTTTTATTTTTTGTCTTTTTATTTTGGCTTTATATCCTACCTATCAAATTATCCTGTAATTCAACTGTCCTTTCTCTATACAGCTGAACTTTCTTTCTAGGTGATAAAGTTTCTTTATGTTAAGAAAAATTTAGGTAATTTTTGTGAAAACAGAACCTGGAGTATGGATGGAAGGGGTGAAGAGGGAACTGTAGACTGCAAGCCGTGCACCTAGGTGGATGGCAGAAAATTAGAAAGACCAAGGACAGCCAATGATGATGGCGTACTACTATTTTGATACAACCTGTATATTTTTATTTTTGCGGTCAATAATTCTGCTACAATATGTTAATAGCGACCTCGATGCTGAGAAGATGCGATACTGGGACAGCCAACAGATGTTAAAATAACCTTTCTTATAAGTTAGTAGGTATACCAACTTTTGATTGACTGAATAAAGACAATCTTGAGTATATACATTGTACAAAATGTTAAATATCTTTGGCTTCTTGTTATTTTATTAGACATCACTTGGAAATTATGAAGAATATTTTTTGTAGACTTAGAAATATTTTAGGTTTTTTTCCAGGTAAAACACAAAATGACTCATTCATGTGGTTTGGATTGAAATAAAACATTCTTCTAATGTATTAACAGTTCATTTTTTATAAATAATGTTACATAATATGTAAAATAAATATATATAGTATATACATGTTGTACAATAACACTACATACTTAACCTGATAATACAATGGCCATATTTATGTAGGTATATAACATTTATAACACATCAAAAATTGTTTAACATAATAATAGTGATAAGTAAATTTATGGTTAAATACTTTTTTGGGAAAATTCTCTGCTTAAATGTGTTTGGTCCAGATTTTAATTTTTTAACCATGTATAGTAGAAACAATGCATGAAACTTTAGAAACCTACAGACGTATTTAACAATATTGTAATTTGATGTTTTAGAAAAATCACTTAAGATAATGGAATGAGAATAATGGAAGAAATATACAGGACACAGTCCCATAGAGAAACCACAAAATATTGAAAATCAAGATATTTCAAGTTAAATCAGTATCCATTTTTGCAGATGGTGAAATTAATAAAATGGACGATATGCAGAATCAATTAAATTTTAAGTAAGTAATTGTAAGTAAAAAGAAGAAGAATTGTAAGTAAAAATTTGTATCAACACTTAAACAGCAAATGAAGTAATGTCCTTATTGACATAGTTGTAACAAAAAATAGCTTTTTTAATAGGAGCTTAGAACAGAAATTTATAATTTAAGTTAAATAAGAAATATTGGTCTTAAAACAAAATGGAAACATCGCCAAATTGAAATATGTTGGAAAGTGAAGAGTTACTTCTTAAGATTATTCTAAATGCTAACCATATACTGGACATATATTAAAATGATTAATACGTATATAAGGCATTTTTCTTGTGTGCGATACATAAGGAAATTGTATTTGGAATTTTGACAAGATGTATATCTATTTTTAAAATTAATATATGCTAGTAGGATTAAGAAGGGGTGATCAAAATAATGTTGAGTGAAGAAAAGTTCAAAATAAAAAAATATATTAACTGTTCCGTGGCATAAGAAAGATATAGGTAGATACAATTTTTCTCACACGTACCAAAAACAACAAATAAATTATTAACTATTCCAAAAACAAAATAAAATCAAGAAAATTTTCCATGGCTTTAAATAGTCTTTTTATTTTTATTAAATATAGTGCGTTTAGTAACTCTATAAATAAACTAAAATAATAATTTATTGATTGAAAGAAATTTTTAGGAAAAGATGTTATAGAATAAATATAATAATATGGTAATTAATGGCAAACAAAGTTAAGCTACATCTTTGTTAAAATTAAACTAATTATAAATTTTTATTCTGAAACAAATCATGGATAGTCTTAAAAAGTATTTCTGTCCCTTTTCAAAATTACGGCATACAAACATGGCTAAAAATATTTAATACTTAAGTAAGTATATAACTCTCTTTTGTGTACTATTTTTTATCAATAAATTATAAAAGTACAATAACTGAAATTCATGGAATTTTGTCGAAATCATGGGAAATGAAATTCGAAAATGTTTGATTTCTGGAATGATCAAATCTATGAAATAAAAGTATAAGAATAAAGTTGAAATATTTGCTATCTAAGAGTGCGTTTACACCAAACGAACGTAGAGCCAGAGCTGGAAAAAAGAGTTCTTGATCGTTGATATGGTCACCAAGGAAATAACAACTATAAAGGACTGTCATCGCCCATCAATTGGTTGTCGTTTCTATAGAGTCCGATATAACGATAAAAGAAAGTATACACCATTTCTAGCTCCAGTTCTATGTTCGTTTGGTGTGAACCCACCTTTATACAATAAATCTAAGGAATGAGTGTCATTCTTAAAGAGATATAAGATAGAAAAACTTGTAGACATATAATTTATTTTAGATATGCTAATTCATAAAATTGACAACAAGTGATTTACAATAATAAATGTGTATAAAATTACATTAATAAGGGCTTAAAACTATTATTCACAAAATCTATCATACAATGTAAATATATATATTAATATGTTTTAACATTTAATCAAATTCAACAGATGACTTTGACTATCACAGCTTGTTAATACATAATGTTACAAAAAATATATGTTCATCAGTACTGATAGATACCTATATTTATATCATTACACAAATTCAAAAGGTAATAGTTTTAATTAGTACAAAGTGGACAATTATTATATTATTGGTAATATTATAATTACGAAATAAATTTGATAAAGTGTGTGCAGTGTATTTTGAATCTTTCATAAACTGGGTAGTAAGTGCATGATGTGGAATCTATTCCAAATATAAGTTATCCTATTTAGTTAGACTGTCGTCTCCGATAATGTTTGAAGTGTAGGTGAATACAAAATATTTGGTAGATTAAGACTGCGTCTCATTTAGTTTATATTATAAAGACACTGGTTAAATTACTATTCCAAATTATTCTATAAATAATTATAGAGCTTAGAACTGTATAGACTTATTATAATTAGTTTATTAGGGTAGAAAGTATTTCACTTTGAATGGGGTGTAATATAAGTTTTATATCAATACATATTTGGGAGATATTCTATTATTATGATATGTGCTAATGCATCCATATTCTTACATTGTAAATATTGGTAGAAAATTTGTTGGTGTCATAGGAATTTTCACAAAATATGGCAACATACTGAATTTGTAAACATTAAAGTAATGTAACCTAAATATTTTTAAATACACAAACTCAACATCCATATTTGTTGGAGTTTATTTTTATTTAAATAAATGAAACATTTTATACTGCTGGTTTCTGACTATCCCACAGGGATCCCACCCGTACTAAACCCTGTGTGCCTAAGATATATTATTCAGGTAAATAACAAAATGTGAATCGCAATAAAATGTTTCATCTAAATGTTATTATAATCTAAATACTGCTTCAATTCATAACACAAAAAGCTAATTTCTTGCCTCAAACCTATGTTTTTAATATAGGACACAGCAAAGTATGTGTTTTATAGTTGTTATTGATAACACAAGCAATAATGATTAAGTTTTCACTCTGATAAATATCTAGTTATTTAGTTTCTTTGTCATTAAACTATCACTTAAAGTTTTTGAGGTAAGTGATCCTCAAGAAAGTCTTCTAGCGGGCGAAAAAACCTGTAGGAGGCGTCTTGTTGGTTGCTCCGTATAATACCCCAATCAAGGAAGCGCAGCCACATAATTTTCAGGAATCAGACCAGTTTTCCCATTTAAAGTACCTTCCAGCCATCCGGGTTCTGGTGAAGATTTAACTGCAGAAAAAAAAACAGTTTATTAAAGCTAATTTGGATAATTTCAATTTTACAAGGTCAAAATTTCTCTATAAAACTATTGGTTAAGAGATTTTGTTATGAGAAAAAAAAATACAAATGTATTTACCATTAGTGATGATCTGATTTGGCTCAAAGGATAATTCACCATCATTTTCTCCAACACAGGCATACAGAGTTCTTACTCGCCTATAGAAAAAGAAATATAATATTATTACTAGCTTGTAGCCCTTGAGGTGGAACTCTTTCCATAAAACGGCGATATATAAGCTATCCGAATAGTAATAATTATAACCAGACATAAAATATCAATGAACGGTACATAGTGTTGAATAAAAAGCAAGGTGGATGGGTTGTTGTAAATAGGATTTACTAGTACTAAGATTTAAATGTATAATTAGAATACAAAATGTGGTGATAGTTTTTTTCATACATTCATTAATTAGTTTCAAATGATTTGTAGGGATATTTTATGCAGGTGTTTTATAATTATAATTTATAATCGTTTATTTACAGCATAAAAATAAACAAATTTATGTACATACATAAACATACAACCAAATAAGCATAATCCAACTTCCATAAAAAGTATATATTTCATGAATAAAATAATATTAATTGCATGGAAACACACTAATTCCAATGCCATAAAGATACCTAATCCAGGTGAGTCAATCTCATACAACCATTTATTAATATCGAAACTCCACCTTTCAGCTAATCCACCAACAGCCCTCATAATGGTTTCATAAAAATAAATAAGCAATGTACAGCAAGACAAAAAGTTATTCTTATAGTATAAGTAGGTGTATATTACACCATGGGTTGCGTTATTCGTCAATCTTCCTGTTTCGTATGTGGACTTGTATGAAAATGTAAGTGCTTATACTGCTTGCGTCATTCGCGGAGACTTCCTCGGGGAAAATTCACGAATAACGCAACGCATCATGTGCTGAGTTGATAAAATCATATTTTATTTCTAAGTACTAAATATATAACACTTGTAACTAAGTAAAGATTTTATGATGGTATATAAATAGAAATCGAAAAATAATTTACATTCAAAAATTATTCTACAATAATATTAAATGCTTGAAGTAATTTTGAATGAATTGAATTGATGTGATTAGAAATTGTACATGCTCAACTATTGTTCTATAAGTTAGGAATGAAAATTTATAATGGATTGATTTGATTTTTGAGAAAAGTTGAGTATAATATAAAATACTTGGATAAAAGTCACAGTTTAGATATCGGGGCATAAAGCACATTCACAATAAATATTTACAAGTAAAATAAGAAGACAGGTTAAAATGATGCAAAGTGTTAGTGTTACCTCAGTGATGGACCAGGACTCATAGACCTATTGTGTTGTATGCCTATAGACGCTGCAGGGCCAATAAGTCTACAGTAGATAGACAACCACGTGTTTAGTTTTGTTAGCGTGCAAATAAATATAACACCATTATATTACTTCTAGCTACTAATTTAATCATCCCACGGAAGAACCCAAAGAACCAATACAATCAACTCGCTATATAAATTACCATCTAATTACAATTTTGTAATAATTTATCAATACAACATTTTTGTTTAATATCTGCGTATTCATATTAGTAATAATATTTGAAGTGTAAAAGACAGCCATAATATAATATGTTCTATTCTTTATCATATTCATAACTTCTACCAAAATATTAAACGGAAAACAATCTCCCATAACCAAAATAATCTAATAGAAATTTAGGTCATTTAAATGGTGTATCTTTTATTCAATATGGATTAAGTAAGTATACCATAGGTTAGCTGTTAATATAATGTTAATAATGTAATGAATGAAGTACTTTAAGGATTACTCACACATTATGGTGGGGCTGCGGCCTATAGCTGGTGGCATAGTGAACGTTCATTCCGTGATTCACAATTCTTCGAGTCTTGATGGGAGAACCATGGTGATTTATAGGAGAACCGTGACTGCTATTGACCACACTGTGATTACTTCCTAGATTGGTTTGACTGCTGGCAAGATTCAGTTGTCCATGGCTGTTGACAATGTGTTGGTTCAACTGTCCCTGACTGCTATTTAAATTCATAGAACCGGTTGTATTGCCGCTAACATTCAATTGTCCTTGACTTGAGTTTACATTGATGTATTGTTGAGGGTGCATTAGTTGGGAATGGCTGTTACCATGACCTAACTGTTTGTGCACCGAAGACGGAGTTTGCAACATGTCCCTGGACGATATAGAAGACACAGACTCATTGGAGCTGCTGGTTGAGTTCAACAGACTATCCCGATGCAGATCAATACCTAAAAATAAAGTGTGGATAAAGCGTTGAATGAATTGTTTTGAAGACTGATTGTGTTTGTTGGATAAGTAAAGATAAAATGCGTACTGTTTGATTGATGATGAGGCTGCTGAATGTTCCTGTGTGGTGGAGAGTACGTCCTGGCTGGAGGAGGTGGTTGGTAGGCGGGAGGTCCTGTTCTGTGAGGAGACACACCACTCCCACTCACTGGGATTGGGATCGGACCATCGTAATAGGTTTTGGCAACCGCCTAAAATGTTTCCAAAATAAGATTATTAGAAAAACTTTCTAAATTAGTGACAAAAAACAGTTTGAAAATAAATAAGGTTACTTACATGTGTCACCCCCTGAGATGGAGGGTTGGAGTACCTCTGCAGAGGCCTGGAATGGGGAGGAGACTGGGGACCAACAGAGAGGCCACCTGGAGGCATTCTGAAACAAATAAAGAGTGGGTTAAAATTATTTGGTAATAACCTACTAATTCTTGATTCAATATATTATCCTTGAAGAAATCCTAGCCTAGATGCGAGAAATATTGGGACAACAAATACAACACAGATGACAAACACATTCTCCATAAATTCAAAAATTCTTAAGGTGCGTTTTTAATTTTTTTTTGAACAGTAACATTGAATGGAGGGATTAGGGATGGGCAAATAGAACAAATATCGAATTTGATATTCAGAAATATAATATCGATTATCGATCTTTCCCTAATTCAACTATCATAAAATCGATTATTTTAAAAAAATATCGTTTTTTTTTGCCGATTTCTATTATAGATATCAGATCCTTGGCAATAATTTATTAATGCGTTCAATTAATTAAGCAAAGCTTATGGAGTAAGAAAAGATAGTCAAAACCGGGACTTGAACACACGACTTCTAGCATGTAGGTCACTAGGCTATTGCCATCAAATACCCATTGAAAAGGAAGAAGAATACTTTATAATGTATGAATTTGGTTGATTTATTTACGTAGGTAGCTAATTATTTATAAAAAGTAAAAAAATAAATATCGTAAATGTAACATTAATTTTATTTAAAAATTTATCGTTACCTTATATAGAAAAGATTCTAACTCAAATTGTTTTTTTTTTTCATTAAAAAAAAAACCATTACAACCTTTTCAAAGTAAGGCAACGAAATGTGGATAGGTATATCTTGAGATTTTTTAAGGAAAAGAAAAAATACGTTTCAGAATAAAATTAAATAAAAGAAAAACTCTTAAATGTGTTGGGTTACAAAAGAAAATAGTATTTAAAATTTCATTTACGACATACTATTGAATTTGAATTAAGAACACCCTCTATAAACTCATAAAGGTATGTACCAATGTTATTTTCTAAGGTCCTAATAGTAGGTAATTAAAAATAAATTATATAATATATTAAAACTAAAACAATAAACATACCCTCCAATTACGAATCCAGTTAAGCAAATTATCATTTTTGAAACTTAATAAAATAAACACCAATTTCACAATTTATTTTTCAACAGTAATACCTAAATCACTATGAATGAAAAACCGTTTTGAAATTAAAACTCGAAAATTCGTGCACTGTAGTAGGTAAACTGCGAAGACGGGTCAGGTAGAACCTTACGCGAAGACACAACAAACAATACTGACTTCGACTTCATGATCATGAGGATAGTTTGCGGAAGATATGCCTTGCATAGGTCGGCACGCATACATACATACATGTTATATTATGTAATCTAAACATTACGTAGGGGTATTTTATTTTTCAGATGGTTTTTCAAGATGACCAAAAATGTCAAGATTTTTTTTATTTCTACAGTTTGTAATTTGTTTTAAAATGTAACGAGCTATCCTATATTTTAATTGGTAAGTTCGTCCGTAACACGGTATTTTCGTTTAAACTTTACACACCACCCACTTATGACACGACCACATAGCTTTACGCCCACGCGAAATATTTTTCGTGATACTTCATCAGAGATTCCCACGGGGAAAATGACAAATCGTCCGCGGTCCTAGTAGGTATTTTAAAAATATTATGAATTTGTTTTTACTTTGAAAAACTCTCCACAACGACGAATCCAATTTTTAGAATTATTTTCTCTAGTCTATCTATAATATAAAAGAAAGTCGGGTTTGTGCGAACAGTTATAACACGAGATCGGCTGAACAGATTCTTTCGATGTTTGATTTATTGGATTCTTCTCCGCTCCGGATAACAGAACGACTATTAAAAAGTTGAAAAAAAAATGCATAAGAAATAATATAAAATATAATATTAAAGTTAGTATGGAACGAATTTCCTGCGACGCCAACGCCATCTATGAAAAATTCTATAACAACAAAATTATTGTTTACCTGACATTAAAAATATTGGTACGAATATTTTTGATGGAATTGTTTTCGAGCTTTCAGAAATAATTTCGAAATCAGTATTCATAAATCATAGTACGGACTACTACAGGACAACGTCTGTCGGGAAAGCTAGTTAAAAGACATTCATAAGTGGAAAAAGACTTACAATTATTGTAAGAAATTTGCAATAAAAAGTTCACCGTATTGGGGGTGATTTGAAGAGACATTTGTGAATGCATTAGGAGGAAAGCAAATTAAAAATCGTGGTAGTAAATGTACAAAAAGTTCTTTTTAACTTGTGCTTACACAGAGTCAATGATAATACTATCAGATTCTGCATTAGAATGAATTCGACGAATCAAAATAATATGTAGGAGTAGGAGTATCAACTAGTTTCAGGTTACGGTATTATAATACCGTAACCTGAAATACTTTGTATACAAAGTATGTAGGTACCTATTCAGAAGACAAATATATAAATAGATTAATAATATGGATCCTGGAAGTATAGAGGGAATGAGGCATGGCGAGAAGATGTGCTGGAGAGGAAGACACGTGTGAGGGGAAGGGTGGGCAGGGATGGTGATAGTGAATGCGGTTTACGAATCAGGGTGCGACAGATGTTCCAAAACACGTGTGTTCGTCTCGCGCCAGGTGCAAATACCTCAACCACAGAACACATATACTCTCTAACGAGAGAAGAACGCCAACTTCATAGAAAAAATATGCAAACACGGAAATTGACAGATGGCATCTATCTCTCTCGCTCACATCGTTCATGCCCATACACAAAACCGGGAAATTCAAATATGGGTCGGTACAATGCGCACTAGCGACCAAAACAGTTGCATTCTAGTACAAAAATGGGATATGAAAATATCCCATCTTTATACTAGAATACAACTGTTGAATCATTTATCCTGAAATTGGTTATGGCAAAGAATTAAAATGCAGCAGTAGTTAAATATGGCATTTATTTTTATGCAAATAATAAAACATGTAACAATATAAATAGTATGTATTATTGGTATCTATTACCTACATAAAATAATACTAAGCCAAAAATATATTATCAATAACAATTAGTTACTCGAAAAAATATGTTCAAACGACACAATACATCCTGATTCTACTTATTATTAAAATCACAGAAGTAACCACAGCGGAACCTTTTTTTACCGTTAAAAATGACGAGTACGTAGGACTTATTACAAAATCTTTTAAAAAGGAATACAATGTGTCTTTGATGGTATGTGATTGATTATTATTATGACACCACAGAATAAGGAACATTTCCGATACTTGAAACTCATAATAACAAAATAATAAAGTAAACGAAAGATTCAATGTCTAGAACCGACACACAACCACTTGTAAATATTAATTACACTATTATGAGTCTTTGTTTTAACATCTTTTACGTGCATACAATAGCGTAGTGGTAAAATCTCAAAACAAAACAGGAGTCCATTTGTCGAATCAACACAAGAGTCCATTTGTCAAAACAAAACAGAGTCTATTTCTCACAAACAACAGTATCTTTCTTGATATCAACGAGACCATTTTTCACAGCGATACGAAACACCGATTCGACTTCACACAAAATTAATAACACAATCTCCCGAGTTGGAAACAGGAAAAAAAACGGAATAATCAGTCAGCGCTCGTCTAAATAAAAATGGCCGAAGTTGTTTGGATGTTGTTTGGCAACAAGATCAGTGTAGCCAGCTTTCAAAAAATAAAAAAGTTTTGCAACATTATTTTTCGAAATCTGGTGTCTTATAAAGAAATACATATTAATTCACGAATCAAAACACCACGTGATAACATAATAATAAATGTATGTTTTTAATATTCACTCTAAAGTTCATATTTCGGAATTATTTCATAATCGGTAATTCTATTTTTTGCGTCTGTTATACAAATTTCGATACCATACAATACCAACATTAGCATCACGATGTACCAACATCAGCATATTCTTGTTGGCAAGTACCAATACCAGAGTTAACCCCCCCTGACCTCAACATACTTAACACTGCACAAGATAAAGACTCTCCGTGCAACACACGCACACATGCGTACCTATATTGTAACATATTGCTATATAATTTACTTTTTATAAACAACAAATCAAGAACAAGATGTACAATCGGATATAGCAAGCAAACACAAAACTTGTGCAACCGGGTCTTTGATGAGAGAATATTATTTCAGCGTTAATCGTACGGAAGCTCTATAAATACTACAGTATAATACAATTCATGCATATTATGGTAGCCTAATGGTAGAACTATTGACATCGACTTTCCTACTAGGATAAGTCGTGGCTTTGGATCCCAGAGCCGACAAACATCTTATCATAAAGTACGTCCAAGCTTTGGGTAACAATAAACTTGACTGGATTCTTAAGTAAGCACATGTAGGGAGAAATAAGAAATATTGACTTTAAAATAAATTATTGTGCTAAACCGAAAGGTGGCTAAGTAACTAGGTACTATATAATTAACTCTGGCTCTACCGAAGAATGCTCCGCATCTCTTGGAGGGATCGCGTAACCAATGAGGAGGTCCTGAAAAGCCGCGTACTTTGGCCATATCTTCCGCCATATTTTCCAATGACAAATCGAAAAAGAATCACAAAATGCATAAATATTAAAATCTAAAATCCAATTAAAAACTCCCTGTCCACCTATAGAAAGGCAGTCAATAATAATGTGGCGGCTAATGGATTATTGTTGACTATTGTGGTTAAAAGTCGTGACGGGTGACTGGCGGGTTTAATTGTTTTTAAAAGTATTGAAGATATAAGCCGAGTGAATTGAAAAGTGAAATAATGTAATTTATATGTGGGTGGGTGGGTATGTAAGTAGACAGGTATAAGACGACTGCGCTAGGGCACACGTGAGGATGCGCTCCAACCGATAAGGACACGCGACAGCTGCTCCTCTGTCGGCCTCTTCCTATTATTGTCTTCACACACACACACACACACAATATGCCGCAGTACCTACTGGGCTGCCCTCTGCCTGCAATCTGGTTGATTAGGACTACCATTAATAGGGACCAGTTCTCTCTGATATCCCGACAAATTTTTGTTAAAAAGATACGCGAGACCGTTATGAAGTTTAATGTTTTGAGGAGAAGGTGCTTTGGTGATAGTTCATTTCTAATAAAAATGAAAGACTAACGGTAGTCTTCGAAATAGGTTCATGTTTGAAATAAATTATTATGGTAGAACTATAGAAGACCCTTCATTTCATTTGAAGGTTGTTTTTGCCTTATAGTTTCTGGTGCCAATTTTTTTATTTTTTCTTAAGAAACTCTACTCTTAACTGAAACTGAAGCGGCCTCTACAAACTCGAGAAAAATATCAGAGATATTCTCTCTGATATTTCCTGATGGTATGTTTTACACAATTTATCCCATGTTGCGCAACTCTGATAAGGCATTGTCTTGGTTTGTCAACCAAGAATAAATAACTCATCGTTGCTGATCTAATTACACAATTTTGTTTTAGTCAAGCATGTTTAATTTTCAACTGCTGTATCAAATGTACACACTGCCAAATGAAAATACACTCCAGTTAAGAACATTGATCAAGTTCTGCCTGATAGCAATTCAAAGGTTTTCAAATAAGTATAGCATAGACAGGATCATCTTTCATTGCCTCGACGAGTTTAGAATAACGTTCTTAATCAGCAGAATTTCCAGAGGATGTTATAGTACAAACTGGAGGGTTTGAAAGATAAAAGAACACGTAAAACTCAACTATGACAGCAGATACAAAAGATAAGCTTCCAAAAAAATGTCGGTACAAAAAAGGCTTCGCACACGCATTGTTGCCATACGAACCTGGGTTCATTCATGTCGTATGTGTATTGTATGGCGTGTACCTACATCAAGAACACACCTGCTTCCCTCCATAAAACAAGACTTAATGAATGATCAAAAGAATCGTGAAATATTCTCTGCTGAAGTGGGATTTCATACAATTCATTAAAAAAAACCTGTTCCTTATTGTGCATTGTAAACTTTAAGGATATGTGTAGGTAAATGAAGCTTTTGAAAGACATGTGTTCCATTTAGTATACGGTTTTCTGTACTTCTTTAAAACAAGATACATTCGTACCTATTTTTATTGAACCGACTTTACAAAATCACTAGATCTCAAGTGGAAGGACCAAAAATGTGTATGGACTAAGGATGCCAAATCGGGAGACCCCCACGACGTCGGCGAAAAGAACATAATCCTCGCTGTAGTGATAAAGCCCGTTATCTCTGCCTACCCCCTCCGGGAAATGGAGTGATGAGTGAAAAAAATATCAAAAATAGGTACGTCATGTACGAGGGAGGGGTGGCTTTCTTTTCACGGTTGACTTCATATGAATGAGTATTATCCATTGAGATTGATATATTACAGTTCTAAAAGAAACATGTATCTATTAAACGTGTGTACGCTTTTGCACACTGAATAAAAACAAACAATATGAAACTATGTATAATTGTGAATATTCCCCCATAGTTCGCAATCCATTATAGGGGCACGTCCGTGTGTGTAGCAGTGATCTCAGGGACCGGAGTACAGGTAGCTACGCGTGACCATGGCAGTGCCAGTGTAAAGGTTAGACCAAAAAGGAGGAATCCATCGAGATGCCATTGTGAAGCACAAACATCTGCCAGGGACAAAGCAGCCATCTCGAGGCAGGGTAGCTTCTATTATGAACAACTACGATAATCGGGATAATATGCCTATTGTTATAAGAAGAATTCGTAAGTTTACGCAGAATCAAAAGGTGCAGAGAACGGTGCTTTATAGCCACATAGGTTAATACTTATATACTTATAGAATGATTCCAATAAACATCTAGCAATATACCTACATATCTGATCAAAAACTTAACCATCTCTTAAAAATTAGCAATATCTAATTGTTATTAGGTCTTCTCTTCTTTCATTCTCGTTTTTCCCCCTCTTCACACTTTCCGCATTGGCCTTTGTGTGTTTGCTTGTAATAATACTATAAGTTACCTCATTATTGTTGAATTATGAAGTAAGTATGTCTATTGCAGAAATTGTGCAATTCAATAATTTATCGTATAAACGGTAAACGAAAGGCTGAGTGAGCTTTTTGTGTTTATCGTTAAGAATAGATAGGTATAATAGGTTTTAGACAATTACTTAACTACTGTAATAAATTTACTGTTTGTTAAATAAGCTATCGGTTTCGAACAAATCTTTTTTCGTTTGCAATCTCTGTGATACCTACAATACATGAATACTTTTTCAACTCCTTTCTTTACAAATATGTAACAGCGTGACCGGTGGAACTTATTTTCTGTCGCGTTTTTTTTCTATCCCACCGGTCTAGTCAAATCTGAGACAGGCCAAACCAGGTAAATATAATACTTTTCTATACAAAGGTGTCAGTCAGTATAGCCGGCAGAACTTATTGCCTGAGGCAATTTTTTCGAGTCAACCGGTCCCATCAATCTGAGACAGGCCAACCCCGGGTAGAAATTTCAAGTGAAAAAACACTTAGAAAAAATCTGACCCGACCGGGAATCGAACCCGGGACCTCGTGATCTGAAGTCCATGCTAGTACAACTAGGCTACCGAGATCGGTAGGTACAACTAAATCATGCGAAAAATACAGTCATCTTTTGACCCAGCCAAGAATCGAACCCTGGAGCTTTCGATTATAAGTTTAGCGCCATAAAGATACCAAGATACTCGGATAACAACTATCGTTTCAAGTTTACCTGACTATCGAAAAATCTATAAATTTCATTTATGACAATCCGAGACTTATGTTTTAATTTCATTCAAGTATTGCTTCGTCTTTTACTTGGGTCAAACAGCTAATAAAACAAAATACCATTAGAAGAATCTCCTGGGATGATTCGACACAGTTCTGATATTCAGGATAGCAAAAAAATTCAAATTCCCTATTATGTATTGCAACTCTAGTGATGTCACATCGTGTATTGCCAACACTAATTGATAAGTGGAGAGTGGAGACACAACATTCATTTTCTTCTTCGCCTTATAACGTACAACAACAAAATAAAAAACGGAACAAAAAACATTCCGTAGGCAGAGGAATATCCCCTGAGGGGATTAAAATTATATATTTTTTACGAACTTCTCGATTCCACGTCCTGTCTCTCCCTAATTTATTTATTATTACAGGTTTTACTCAGAGTTACTTGACTGTGACTAAATTTTGTATCGCTACAACAACCACGGATTTGAATAATAGCATTGACCAACAAGTTAGAAATAAGCTCACCATAATTTTTATGTAATGAATCTAGTTGTAGAACTACGTACTAGATACGGTAAACGGAACAACATTTACAAAATACTATGTATATCGCATTTTTGTTTAATGAGGTATGGAGGGGAAAGAAAAAGTAGTTTTTTTCCTTTTTGGCATATCATAGACAACGTCCAAAAATCTCCGCGAAAATAGTCTTAATGGGAAGTTTTCTGGGGAGCTTCCGACAATACACACTAGGTGGCAGAACTTCTAATCAGGTCTATTGTCAAATTCAGTGCTGCCAACGTAGAGATGTTTTTTTCAGTGATGCCAACGTTGGGAAGTTTGTTTTCCATTGCGTTGCTAAGAAGTTGTTGATTGAGTTGCTAAGAAGTTGTTGATTTTGAGAATAAATCTCAGGGGTGCTATTCTGTATTTTTTAATTTGTATTTAGGTAGGTAAGTATATAAAAAAAGATGAACAATTTTATTTGTAATAGTATGTAAAAAATGTACAATGATTACTCTAAACCTATTGTAAGTTATCATGTATAATAATATATAAGTTGTTTAATTTGAAATAAACTAGAATGATATTTTGGAGGTTAGATTTTGAGCGACCATAAGAAGAAGAAGAAGTAAATCGCCCCCGTTGGCAACACTGAATTTGACAATAGACCGGATTAGCAAGGGCGCCTCTAGCGGCACACAAAGGAAAAAAAACATCCCATTAGAAATAATGATTTCGCTAGGCAAGTAGGCACTCTTTCGTTGCGCATACGAGTACATTGATTCAGGGTGGAGTCAAATTTATTCGAATGATTTTTTTTTAATGAATTTGGGCACAAACACACTTTCGACATCTTTCATATAAAGCAAAGTGTTGCAGCTTGTGTTGTGAATGTGGAAACGGTCGGCACCGGGATTCAAACCCACAACCACGATGAAAGCCGTCGACTGAGCTACCAACCGTCTCTTTCCATCTTGTTGCTTTGAATGATTGCTCAAAACAAGAGTAGGTGTCTATGTACATTTGAAAATACTTGGAGCTTTTATCGTAAGGGCGACGGCCAGTCAAATTTGTTTCTCTGCCCCATTGGGATGTCGCTTCTAGTACGTAGTAGGTACATAATAGTTCAATGGTTGTAGCGTGCAGTGTAGGTAATCGCAGGTCTACAAGTACGAGTATGTTTGGCTTGGAGCGCTGTTAGTAATGTCTATAAAAAACCACGCTCTGTTTATAATCAAATTAATACAACTTAACATCGCTTCTTTCCAACATACTTACTGGCAGGTAATGATATTAGTTAGTGAAAGATCAGAACCGTTGGCTGTTTAGTGTTTAGTATTGGAAACATCAACACACGATTGGGTAAAACTTCGAGTCAAGTAATAAATTACAAAATATTATTATGTTCGCTAATTACAAACGATCAAAAATAATATTTGCAGTTTTGTGATTATTCGCGTAGTAAAATGGCAGAAAATTAATTTATATTAACTGGGGAAATTCGATATAGTACATAGTACAAATTCGACAAAGTACATAGCCTAAAGGCTAGTACTTTGCTCAGAAACTCAATTTCCGTGTTTTTTTTTACCCAACACGCCGTGTCCCTAAGGGGTAGGCAGAGAGAACAGACCTTCACTCTTTTCTATCCAAACACACTTCTTTCGTTTCTTCCAATGACATACCATTTCTCATAGAACCTCTCCTATTTCTCGTACCTGGCATTCCTTGAGGACGGAATCGATGTGTTCGACTGTTCGATGTCGTTCTCGGTCGGCCACGCTTTCTTACACCTTTCCTTTCAGCCTTGTAAATTTTCTTTGTAATATAAAAATTCTTTCCACATGCCCAAACCATCTCAACTTATTGACTTTCATCTTTGTCACAACACCACCCTATGTTTTACTATCCCATGTGTTTTTCCGTGGTTTTAACTTTTAATAATATCTTTGAATTGAACTGCACTTGCACATAAGTAGGTAGGTACACATTTCTTTCGAATCCAAACTCCCTTACCCCAGTTAGGGGCATAGGGAGGCAACAAGAGCTCTCCAATAATAATTCTTTCGAATAATGGGTCAAATATTTCTCGTAAGAAAATCAAAATTTTTATAAGGTCTCTGAAAACTGACTGATTAGTTGAATGACCATACTAACACCGCCTGCCCAGCGATTACCCGCAGGACCCACATATCCCATGCAAGTGGTGCGTCAGTTAGTTTTATTAGCTGCCAACCACGCTGGTAATGAGAGAATGTTATAACAAAGCATGTTATATAGAAGTGACGCCCGGGGGTAGTAAAGTGAATTCATACAGGAAATTTGAATTAAGAGTTCTTTACAATAAATTTTTACCATATTTTTGTACACAAGAACTTTATACCTACTTACACCGCTACAGGCATCATTTAAGCTAGTTCTTAAAGAAAATACATTATAATTTATAACACACTTTAGCTATAGTCTAAGTGGAAGCCAAATATGTATACCTAAAGCAATTTAAATTTATGATCATCCAATTGGTTCGGTCGCCTATAAATGAACTTTTTTTGTCTTTTAAAAATATTTTTATTGCCGATTCTGGGGGGTCGTCTCCGTTTGGGCTATTTGTTAATTAAGGGTGCCATGATACACAACCGTGTAAATTAATTATCTTTTAAAATCTGGTCGTGTCCATTAGAAGTCAGTTGCGTTAATAGAACAATAGTTGGAGCAGCGGGATACGAACTCGGGGTATTAGACGTGGGTGGTCCAGTTATAATACAACACAACACAGCAATATATCGTATAGATAAACTGTAACGACATACAGTCGGTAGACATTTCGGGCGGATTATTAATACGAGACTTTAGGAGGCAACATTGGGTCAGAACATCCTCGGAGTCACACGCCCTCCGTAAAGGTGTATCCATCATAAAAGTTAATGGGACAGGGATTTCTCACCGTTAAATGATACAACGATGATATTAAACACGTTCGATTTTTAAATACTTATTTGAATTTGAAATATAACGGACTCTTTTCGAACGTTTTTTATCACTGTTCCAATTTTAAATTCAATAACATTCGACATTAGACGGATTTTCATCTTAAAAATTTACATTAAATCAGCTCACCCACAAAGTAGTTTTTTTTTCTTAGTACGATTGAGTATTCGTACCACGAATTTATAGCGTAGGGTCATCCACGCTAAAAATTCGTGGGACCGACCTCCGTAGCCTAGTTGTACTGGCGTCGTCTTCAGATCCGAGGTCCCGGGTTCGATTCCCGGTCGGGTCAGAGTTTTTCCACTTGAAATTTCTACCCGGGGTTGGCCTGTCTCAGATTGGACAGGGCCGGTTGACTGGAAAAAATTGCCTCAGGCAATAAGTTCCGCCGGCTATACTGCCACCTTTGTATAGAAAAGTGTTATATTATTATCATCCAGCAAATGGCTATGTAATTTGCTTTAACAAAGATGCTGGTGCTGGTATATAGCCTATCTATGCACAAGGAAGTTCAAGTTTCGTATTGAAATTCTGATTCTTTCTTACGCGCTTTCCAATACCGGTGACGACCATTTTTTATTAAAGATGCGAATATTGCTTGGTGTAGCTCAGATTCAATTTAGACAATGGTGACACGACCGAGTGTATTCTAACCTAACTTTCACGCAGACATTAGTAAAATAGACAGTAGTTTATTGGTGCAACCTCCATTACGCTTTGTTGACGCCCTGCGTTTGAGAGTCCCTGGATAGGTCACTATCCACGTAAAATAAAATATAACAAGCAAGTGTATATGTGTGTACCTTGTGTTTGGTTTAGATTTATACAAATTACCTTCCCGGTAATAGCTGGAGTATTATTACCTTGGAGGATGAGCATAGATACAGGCCTATCTACTATTATATAGGTTCCAGCAATTACCAAAGAAGAACGACTAAAGACCACAGACTTGATGAATAAGTCTAGATCTTTAAATGAACTTTTCTAAGACTACATAAGTTTTTTCCAACTAGCTTTCCCTATATAGACTTTCTTGTCTTAACTATGAAAATTAAATTAGAATTTGTGTAATGATAGAGTAATTCCGATCGATTCATCTGTTTTAAACGATGTTTAGGTACCTACAGGGCACACCCTGACAATCGCACGTACTATCAATCAACTGACAGTTTATCAAACGTCAATTGAAATTCAAAAATAGAAAAGTTTATATTGTCAAAAACAGGTAGGTACATACTAAGAAGGTTACCTACTTGAGTTTTCTTCAATTTTCTAACGCTTCACGCAACTTTATTTTTTTTTCTTTCATAAGAACCCTCTTCCCTCAAAGATATTTTCTAGAACGAGAATAAATACACATGATTTACGGGATGGAGGGTGGATGGTATGGTTTGAAACTCACCACCAATCGCGAGAAGGGGGAGGGGGGGGGTCAAATTCCGAACGTAAAAATACGATTTCAAAATTTAACTTTTTGTTATTGTTTTCTTTCACGATAATATTTGCGTGTCTCGTAAGTTACGAAATTTTTTTTTACAGCTACAATTACACAGTACTTACTTTTAGCTATCGCGTGTCGTAAAAATATCGCGATAGGTATAATTAAAAAGCCAAATCCTAGTGTGAAAGGGATATGGGAAAAATGATTTAAACTTTGTCAGCTGACACAACTACTAGTCCACAAACCTGTATGTATACATATTATTATTATATAACATAGTACCCATACAGGTATACATATAATATACCTACATAAGAAATGCACCTGGCGCCGTTTCACCTGCATGCGGAGATTAAGTACCTACACAGGTACATGTATCATAATATTATATGGAGTGGTAGGTAAGTATGTGTGTATATACTAGTCACTAGTCAACTCCATATTGGAACATCTGAGAATCCTCAAACTAAATTAATAAATTTATATAAAAGAGTAATTAGTAATTACATAACTGGACATGGTGTGGCGGGGGGTCATAAGCATTGCGCAAGATCGAGCGCAATGGAGAGCTCTTTTGCCCCTGAGTGGGGTTCAAAGAGAGATGTGTATTAATTATGTAACTACAGATATATCATTCTATCAGCTCTTGATCTTATTTACTAAAACTAAACCTATGGGTTCAAAATATAAGGGGGAGGGGGAGGGGAGAAAATACATGAAAAATATCAAAGAAGGTGGGGTTGTGAGAATATAATGTATATTTATGTTCAATGGGAGATTCCTGGAGGGGCAGAGAACCATGGCCCTAAGAACATGTTGTGCGTATAAGACTGTCTCTACCGATGCAGCTCTAGTGATAGCTGGCCTAATTCCTGCCAATCTGTTGGCAGAAGAAAGTGGGAAACTGTTCGAAGGCGAAAGACCCTGCACCACGGAAAGAAGAAAAACAGAAAGAGAAAGCACTATGGACAGGTGGCAAGAGGAGTGGAATGCTTCCACGAAAGGAAGATGGACATACCGATTGTTAAAGACATAGAAAATATTTTACTTTATTAGCCATATAATTATAACTTGGCAACCCCACCTGTCATGTGTGGTGGGGACCTAGTAATTAATGTTACAATTTTATGTATCAATTTTAGTGTCAAATAAAAAGTGTACTTGAATAGACCTATACTGTGTTCTTTAATATTGAATTTCCAACACGGTCCTTACTCACACGGAAAAGTATTGAAGAACTGAAAAAGCTGGTAAAATCAAGTCAAATTTAATTTTTTTGTGCACTCATCATAATAATAATTCGTGGAGAATTTAAAATAAAAATTCATTTGGTTGAGCGTGGAGTCATCCAAAAGAATAAATATTTAATATTGTTATATTAATAATAATATAATCAAAACTATCAATTCGTGGAGAATTAGATAATTAATTTAAAAAATACATAATCGTGGAGATTATTGTATAAATAAAGTGAAACTCATTTAATTAATTTAAAATATACATAATCGTGGAGATTATTGTAAAAATAAAGTGAAACTCAATTTTTTAATTTTATTCTCTCAAGCCATTGGACAATCATCATCATCATCAAAAAAAAAAAATATAACCTATAATCTAACATAACCTCAAAATATACACGCGGGTGCAAAATAAAAGCTCTACATTATATTTTAAACAAATCGCAACGAAAAACTATCAGCGGATGACTAAAATATCGGCGGATTAAAAAATTTTAGTTCACGTGGAAACTGACAAAATTAAAAGTCTTTATTCAAATTTTATCATACAATTTCATCATATAATTTTATCATACCTATTAACAAGATGGAAGATCAAACAAAGAGAAATATTTACAAAAGAGGCCAGTTAAAATCAAATATTACCAAACTTAATAATGTCATGACCGAAGAATACTTAAAAACTGCATCCAGGGAGGCGAAACTATTAAGGAAGGAGAAGCTGGAGTCATACTTCTTTCAATACGAAGAAATATCCGCAGAAATCATGGATGACGAGGACCCAACTCCAGTGCAGGAACATTTTTATGAAACAATGGAGAGGATTAATATTTCTTTGGTAGCAGCCGTAAAGGAAGTAAAGCAGGAGCCAGCGACGGAGCAGACAATCATGACTGCGAGAGTAAAATTGCCAGATGTCAAAATTCCGGAATTCTCAGGGAAGTACTCCGAGTATAGCACTTTTATGGAACTGTTCACAGCTCTCATAGACTGTGACTCATCGCTGGCGAATATACAAAAATTGTTTTATCTGAGAAACTTCACAAAAGGTGAAGCGCATGATGTAATTAAGAACTTGCCAGTGACGGGTGACAGCTATGTAGAGGCTGTAAAATTGTTAAAAAACAGGTATGATAATAAGTTTCTTATAATTTCAGAACTGATACAAGATTTGCTTGACATTCCACAGGTGAGAAAATTTGCATCCGACCCAATACGGAATTTTATAAGCAGGGCCAAGCAAAACATTGCCGCCCTAAAGAATTTAAATCAACCAGTTGAAAAATGGGATATGATTTTAGTAATTATGCTTTGTAGAAAGTTGGATTCTACGACTAGTAGAATGTATTACTTAGAAACCGGTAACAAACAAAAAGGGTCGCTAGATGCATTATTTTCATTTTTGGAATCTCGAGCTACAGCGCTGGAGGAGACAGCAAAGACAAGAAATGCGCCTCAGGATGCCACGAGCACGTCCAGGGGAGCGTTTATGTCGCAGTTGCGGAGCAAGGGGTGTATTTCCTGTGGTAAGAGTAATCATAAAATTTATAAATGTAATAAGTTTCTACTTTTAAATGTAGAACAAAGAATAAATTTAGTAAATGATAAAAAGCTATGTAAAATATGTTTAAATAGCCACCAAGGTAAATGTAAATTCAATTACACATGTAAAAAATGCAATAAAATGCATAACACACTCCTACATAAAGAGAGTGTTAATGTAAATGAGGCGGTGTCCCTCATATCTGGGATTCATAACAATGTTACCCAGACAATATTACCAACAGCAAAGGTTCGTTTGCATAAAAAAGATGGAACGAGCATAATAGTAAGGGCACTTTTGGACTCGGCGAGTCAAGTGTCATTTATGTCCTCACATTTGGCAAAAATATTAGGACACAAAACAGAAAATACCCACATAAAAGTGGTAGGTATAGCTCAAAATGAGAAAAATTTGAGTAAAACTATGTTTTTAAAAATATTTTCTTTGGTAAATTCTTTTAGCACAAAAATAAAATGTTTCATAATAGAAAAAATTTGTGATAAAATGCCCCAATTTGAATTAAGTACTGCAAACATTCCCCCTAACATAAAGTTAGCAGATGATGACTTTTATAAGCCCCAGGAAATACACCTATTGCTTGGCTCTGATGTGTTTTTTCAGCTGCTGTCTCCAAAAGCCGACATGATGGAGGATTTGGGAGCTGCTGAGCAATACGGTCTAATACCTACAACACTCGGTTGGGTCGTTGGAGGGGCCATACAAACGAAGAGCGAGCCGACTCATCAAGCCATCTCATTATTCTGCGGGGAGTGCGACACAGGTATCGGGAAAATATTAAAACAATTTTGGGATACTGAGGCTGTGCCACAGATCCTACCAGAAATTGATAATGAGCAAGCTCATTGCGAGCAAATGTTCAAGCAATCGGTTTGCTTGAAAAATGGCAGATTTTCAGTGAAAATCCCACTCAAAACAAATTTAAATGAAATACACGAGCTCCTAGGAGACTCGTTAGTTCTAGCTAAAAATAGATTCATAAATTTAGAAACATTTGTATACTATGTATTTAAAATAAAGTAGTATAACTTTATGAATATTGTCTAGGTTTATTTAAAAATATTAGTTATTTATATTTTCATATTATTTTCATTGAAGAATTTGCATTTGTAGTCAGAATGCATAAAAGTACAATAATTTTATTACTGATTATATTTAATAAGAAATAAATTTCCTTGGCGTAATAATGGGTAAAAGCTTAGTCATTATAAAAAAGGAAAATTAATTTTTTTGATTCATTTAAGACTGTATTTGAACATTTTGTTTCCCAGTTTCTTGTCTTGCCTCACCTTCACAATTTGTAAATTAATTTTTTGACATGCTGACATAGGCGAAATGAATGATGCATAGGCACTCATGACCTCCTACAAACACCATTACTTACCTACAGTCCACTCCGAAGGAAAGGTCACGATGCTCCCCTGTTCTTGTTCATTTCTGCTTCAAATAATATGGTCAAACAGTCAGTTCTTTTCATTTCGTGGGGCGGAGTTATGTTAAAGACATAGAAAATATTTTACTTTATTAGCCATATAATTATAACTTGGCAACCCCACCTGTCATGTGTGGTGGGGACCTAGTAATTAATGTTACAATTTTATGTATCAATTTTAGTGTCAAATAAAAAGTGTACTTGAATAGACCTATACTGTGTTCTTTAATATTGAATTTCCAACACCGATTGATAAAAGACGTAAAAGCCTGGATAAACAGAAAGCATGGAATGATAACATTCAGAATGACACAATGCCTTAGTGGCCACGGAGTATTCTACAATTATTTAAAAGAAATTAACAGGGCAGAAAGTGGCGCATGCATTTACTGCAGCAACCCTAAAGACGACGCGGAACACACCTTGTTCGAGTGCCAGAGGTGGCAACTAGAGCGAGAAACACTAAGGCACGAACTACAGGAAAGAAACCACATATCAGTGGAAAATATAATCGAGAGAATGATTGATAGTAAGGAGGGATGGGAGTACGTCCGCAGATTTATGGAGAGTGTGATCCGGCAGAAAGAAGAGGATGAAAGACGTGCCCAAGGGATGTGATAGGAGAAGCTGACAAATTCGCAGTCCAGGTAAGACCGAAAGGTGGGAACCGGGCTGTGAAAGAAGAGGGGGGGGGGGGTTTTTAGCTGGTTCAAGTCCAGCACTACACAAATAAGTATTATCACAGTTATTTTTAAAAAAGTTACATAAAGTCAACCGCGGATCCAGGGGGGGGGGTCAGGGGGGCAGTGATATTTATTAATAAAATCTTTATTTTGCTAGCATAATTATAATTTCAAGTGGGTCATGACCCCCCCCTGGAGCAAAAGTACCATACCTATAACAAATTTAGGAAATGACCTTTTTTTTTTTTTTTTAGGAAAAGTGTAGTTTCCAGATACCAAATTTTGAAAATGACCTTTTTTTTTTTTTTTTTAGGAAATGTGTAATTTCCAGATACCAATTTTTTAAGATGACCTTTTTTTTTACTTTGTGACCCCCCCTGGTGCCAAGGCTGGATCCGCCCTTGCATAAAGTAAATAGGTATCAACACATGATTTTGGTTTCGGAGAGGGGGAGGTTGCCTAGTCTGACCCTTCACCACATATCACCAAACAGGGATTTAAAAAATTGCAAAAAAAATACGAAGTGATTGAAGGAAAGGTAGAATGACTAAAGCAAGGTGAATAAAAAAGATAAAATGAAATACTATGAAAGGCAGTTGGACAGAGGTTCATTCAGGATAAGGTGTATTGGTAGGCAGGTGCATTGATGTGCTGAGTATAGAAATGAGCAGATAAACACATTGTTTTTATTGAATGAAGTATTAGGGAAAATAGCGGGATAGAGTTTATAGTATGATGAGGAAGGCAATGAAAAAGGTTCTGGTATAAATAAGAATGGCCTCATCTAGACTTTCTCACAAAGAATTCAACCTCGGAGGATGCTAAGCTAACCTCAATAATCATTTCCACTTTCACAACGCAAGCTTTGCTTCATGTAAAAGATGTCAAAAAAGTGTATTTGTGTTGATTCCAGATTCATTTGTGTGACCAGATTCATTAAAAAAATTACCATTATCACATCTATGTAGGTATATTGTATACCTCATGTAGAGGTAAACATTCAGAACAGAGTTATATTTTGAGCAATACACTGCCATCTGTTGAAGATATTTGTAATCAATGCGTTATAGATGGCGCTATTTTGTATTGGAATATAAAAAAGGGAGCAGACATTGCTGAAGTCAATGTTTACCTATATTATTCCATTGTCTTAGGGTGTATATTATTATCTTAATTATTTGGTATTGAATAAGTACACTTATTACCATAACAAATATAGAAAATTAAGGAATAAATTATCCAGATTTTGGGACTCTTACCGTCTTATTTATAAAAAAATCATTAATCGTAAGATTACGTATAACTCACTGATCAGTTTTTACTTTATTTATTAAAAACAATATTTAATCCGCGTTTGTTATGTATTGTAAACAAACAAAATAGTAGCCGGGCAAAGCGAGTGTTCAAGATGCGCTATGTCAGATTTGAATGATTTCCAGTTATTGATGCAGAATAGGTACCTTATTTTTTAATTATTTATTTTATATCAAAATATAGTTGTTAAGTCCTTATTAAATCATACGAAACCTTTATGTTTCAGTCAAAATGAACTAATTTATGTTTGATCACTTCAATTTTAATATTTGTACCTACTCACAAAGTATTTTTTGAATATTTTCTTCAAAACGTCATTATATTTTTTATAAATTTAGTTGTTACATCATGGTTGTAAGCCCTCGAATGATTACAAGAATGCATATTTGCTTTATTTCTTTAAATTTTCTATTATTAAAATGATAAACCAAAATACAATGGACCAAAATATGAAGGGAGCACATATTTGGACGGGGGAAAAACTTAAATACAGTGTATTTATTACAAAAAGCGTTCTTGTATACTCGAAACAACCATCAGTTGACATTAAATCCAATATGGCGGGTCAAAATCTATAGAGATCAGCTCACAATCAAGCGAGGTGCGTTAAACTATCTCGATGACAGCTTGATCGTAATATTTCTATCGCTAAGCTATTTTTTCCACTAATCGTAGTTTTTAAATAAAGCAGTTATAGATTAAACCATGGGTCGGCAACCTGCGCGCCGCACCAAGATGTTTCGCCGCAACGCACATGACGGACGATATTATACACAATCTAGTGAAAGGAAGCGAGAAAGGGAGCGAAGAGTTAGCGAAGGAGGAGCGTGTGACATGCAAACTTTTTCAATTCTGAATTATCGAAAAAACAAATACTGTTCTCGGTTATCGAATTCATATTTAGACGCAATACTATGCGTCTCTACTTCAAAAATGCAAGCTGATATAAAAAAAACTTGCAAGTCAAATGCAATCACAAAAATCTCATTGATTTTATTAACTACAATAAATGTCGTTAAAATATACACTTGGCGTTTTATTTTTGAAACTAAAATGAAAAATATTTGGCCCTTTTACAATTACAGGTTACCGACCCATGGATTAAACTATGAACGTCAATTTGTTTGAGGTAGCCTGATTCTGATCAACTTATGTTTCAAAAAAACAAAATATTTTTACACTCATATTCAATTATTGACCTGTGGAGTGGCCGGCAAAGAATAGCACCTCCGCTCTTTTTGCTGATCTTTGAAGAGGCGGGAAATATAAAAATCAGATTGGGACCCTGAGGTCGACCACTCCATGTCTTATACTTCCCATAGTCAGAAAAGGCAATAAAAACAGGGCAAAATATTCAAAGCATCGGTGTTTAGTGTTGAGACAAAATATAAACTGTTTGATGCTTGTGTGTTAGCCATTTTTCAGTCATGATACCTAAACAAAGCCCAGGCACAAAGAGACTCCACCTTAGAAACAAAGTGCCTCTGAAGAATTATGGGTATTTCCGCATCACGAATAAAGCCTTACACCGGCGCACCCAGCGTGGGCCCATCACTTCTACCATTACGAAGAGGAGATGGACTTGGCTGGGTGGGAAATGTGTTAAGGATGACGATTGGCTGAGGAGATCGCTATTCTTCCTCCCATCAGGGTTCCAAAGACGAGGAAGATCCACTCACACCAGTTCTGCTCCTTAAATAAGAGCTGAGGAATTAGGATATGGTGTGAAAGGAGGTCATACATAGAAGCTGCAACAGATCGAGCGCAATAGGGGGATTTTGTTTCCTCCTCAAGCACCCAAGTGGGGTGACAAAGGCAGTATGTTATGTGTTTATGTTCTAATATAATTGAGATATTCATACAATGAAAGCAAATATACCCATAATTACACAAACTGAGCAATTTTATATCACTATTTGGAAAAACTTAACAGATGGGAACAGCTTTTTACAGTTGAAAAAGCATACTTTTTTTTAACCTCAAATGATAATATACAAATCAGGTACAAATAACTGATGAGCATTTGGAAAATTACTGTTTTTTCACAATACACACCTTTTATCAAACATCTCACAATTTTTTTAATAATACATTGTTTATTTATTTTTGATTTTGTATTAGGTACATAAAAAATACCTAAGTGTAATACATTTTTTTTATATCATTTAAATATTATATCTTAAAAAAAAACATTAAGAAAGTACTAAACATATACTAATTACTTGTTGTTAGGAATTTTATTTTACGGCCCGGTAGGTAATCACATCTTAAATATGGGGCCGGCTTCTGAAAAGGTTGGCGACCCATGGTCTAAACTCCCATACTGGGTTGAATTGATCTAAACGACAATTGATAAAGAAATCTTACCTTAATTCCTGATATATGGAGTTCCCTCCGTTGGTCTTGTTTTCCTGAGGTGAAGGCGGGTTTGGTAAGGAATGGAAGATCCTGTCATAGTTTTCCATCAAGATTTCCAACACTACGTTGTAAAATTTCAAGTCCATGATAGAGGCAACAGTCTCCTCTTCGGGGCGCAGCAGTGTGGGTCCAAAACACACAGCCAGGTTGGAGACAGTCATCAAGTTCTTATCACACTTAGAGGCAACACTGTGGGTAAATACAAAACAATTTTATTTCATGAAAAAATGACCATATTATCATATCATTGTTGTGCATTCATTTTGAGTCATATGCCTAAAACAAATTTCCAAAATAATTGAAAAAAAAAAACTGTTATTTTTGAAATTTAAAATTGTACATACCTACCTATTTAAAAAAATATATATGCACAAATCAAAAAAAATGTTTGTGTTATGGTATTGCATTCCATAAGATATTATAAACATATTTTTATATTTATATTATATTTTGTAATATTATTTTTCATATTTTAATAAATAAAAAAAAAATAAAAAAAAAAATATGTTTTAGATAATTTAACTCCTCAACCGTAACTACTTGGTGGAACATATTTTGGGACTTATTATTTATTTATTAAGCGTATGGCCAGTTAATCACAATACACATAATTCAATACAATTTAATAAGTACATTCTTTTTTGTCAGATAGTCAACGGGTAGAATTTTAAGTGAAAAATCACTTAGAAAAACTCTGAACCGCTCGGAAATCGAACCAAGGACCTCGTGATCTGAATTTCACACCTATACCACTAGGCAACCGGATGTCGGATCATATTGTAGATTGTAGAAGAGAGAAAAATAAATATTTTGGCACAATAAAATCAATTTCGGTAAAAGTGTCATATAACTCTTATTGAATACGCAACAACGATATCCCCTTCATACATGTATAACATGGCGGAAAGAACTATCTGCAGCTATTGATTATAATCTTTAGGATAGGAGAAACTGCTTGCAAAGCTTTTGCCAGGGGGACTTCAAAGAGCTCAAGAAAGAAGGTGATAAAGTTCTGGATTAAATAGTACGGATGCTTAGGCAAATATTATAATATGGATTGACTGGGAGAAATTAACAAATTTTTATAACTTCAAATGTGGCATTCAAGTAGTAAAAAATGAATAGTATTCACGCATCAAAGAAATTCAAGTACTTTTTGAAAGATAAGGGAACGTTCAAGTATTACGTAACGCGATTTTTCAGCATTATTGACCCCCCCCACCCCGAGATGCATCGTAACGCTTTTTGTTACCCCTCTTCCCATTCTCCAAATGTTGCCTAACGCACACATTTCAACTATGTATGCCTCAAATCACAATTATTACTGGAAAGTCACTAAATACCTTTGTTGGGGCGTCGGTAAAACAATAGTAACGTTTTACAAGAATAACAGTATGGGAGTGAAACATGGACATGGACGAAATAGTATGGGAGTGAAACAAGGACATATACGAAAAATCTGGAAGTTGGAATAAATGCTGTGGAAATGAGATCACTGCGTAGGATATGCGGAAAGAGACTGATTGATAAGGTGAGGAATGAGAATATTAGAAAGGAATGTGGAGTGGATGTTAGCGTAGTGACTAGAATGAAAGTGAATAAATTAAGGTGGTTTGAGCATGTAGAGAGAATGAACGACGAGAGAATGACAAAAATATATAAATCTGAAAGAATGGGTGCACGCAGACGAGGCCAACCTCGAATGACATGGTCCGATCATATCGGTTCAGTCTTAGAGGAGGGCCAAGTCAGGAGCAAAAGGAATAGAAGAGCATGTATGTGGAATGTTATGCGTTTGGAAAAAGCAAAAGAGGTGTGTTTGGATAGGGCAGAATGGAAATCCGTACTCTCTGCCTACCCCCTTCGGGAAACGGCATGAAGGTAAAAAAAAAAGAAATTACCCCCCCCTCCCCCCCTATTGAGTTACGTAATACTTGAACGCTCCCTAAGGGTTGATTTTGCCTTGCTTGCTCTACGGTTCACTATTTGGGTGTTATGTAGATACTTTAAGAAGGACAGCCTCATTAAATAAAAGTTTACACTTACTTTTTTAAATGTTTTATAACAATATCTAACATCTCAATGTTATTCTTTGGTAATCTGTGGATTAGGGTGTGTACATCATTGATTCTCATGTGGCGGACATCTTGCTCTGAAATAAGAAAATAAAATATATTCGTAAACATTAATAAATGAATCTTAAGTTCACAAATTAAAAAATAATCACTTTTAGTCTATACGAAACTTACTTGCAGCAGCAATGAATCCATTATGGAATCTGTAGGTCATAAGTGGTTCTGGTAAATTTCTTAGATATGTCTTAAGTGCGCTAGTAATTGTCTTGGATTCCCATTCACACTGATCGTCAAGTGCTGAGCCCAGCCGCTCCTGAGGAGGTTTCCTCCGATCTAGTCCCATGGCCAGTAATTTGGTGACTTTAGACGAAACACCCGCAACTCTAAATTCAATCAAAATAAAAAAAGTGAAATAATTGCAACTGGGATACAAGAATTTTTAAAATCACTAGAATTCTGTTTGAAATATTAATAGAAGTTAGAGTAAAAGGAAACATGTTGACACCCTGATTCCATAAAAATTCTGCTAATGCTTAGAATCCGCTACAAGAATATAAGAAAAAAGTATATTTTAACTGACAATTGCACTAAAATTATCATCAATCAATCAAAAGTCCTTTTGAACCCTACTCAGGGGCATAGGGAGGCAACAAGAGCTCTCCATTGCGCTCGATTTTGCGAAATTATCATAATTACTCTAAAATGACCTGCTATTCATCCCATGAAAGGTAAGAAAGGCCTGCTAAAATTTTAGAGGGACCGCTTTTATGTGAAACAGGACACCTCTATTATTGACAACAATCAAATCACCATTAATTTGTTTGAAAAAAAAGGAAATTTGGCCGCTATTACATGAATGTTGACATTTGGAGATGACGCTTGAAATCTCTTGCAGCTATACTCACTTCAATCGACCTCATATGCAATGTCTCAGGTTGGTTGAAATGACTTGACATTACCCAGAAAATTCAAAATTTTAGTTGATGCTTAATTCAAGCAGAACTGATGCAGAATTGGGACATAAACTTACTTAAAATGAACATAATTGCATCCTCGCATAAGTTGCATTTGGTTCTAAAATGTTTGGGAATATTGATGATAGATAAGGCTATAGTTATTTACCTGTATAAGCCCTGTTCTTCCAATCCTCTTCCTTCTAACACCTCTATACATCTATTCACAAAGTAGAAACCTACATCGTCCAATGGTCTCTCTTCCGTTTTGTTTATTATATTTTGATGTGAGTATGTCTGAAACGAAGATAACTATAATCAAATTTTGCTGCAATGCAAAGATATCCAACTCTTCAAAAATAATATCTGATGCAACTTTTTGATACTTACTGGTTCCTTTCCATCCATCGCATCTATCCAAGACTTCCTGTCTTCTTCACCGAGAGCTTGCAAGGTATAGCACACCCCTGGTCTGCCTTCCACTGTTATGTCAAAACAAAATCTCTTTTCTATGGTATCAGACATGCGTCTTACGCAACTTGTTAGGGTCATGGTATCTGCTGGAGTAGTCTGCAATGAAATTTAAATAATTTATTTATAACAATGAAATATTCAAAATGGCTAATAAAAACCTATGTACTAGGAAAGTATAACAATAAAACTCCCTGTAAAAATAAATTAACACTTTACTCAACAAAGGTGTAAGTTATTGCCTGAGGCAATTTATTCTAGCCAACCGGTCCCGTCCAAACTGAAACAGTCCAACCCCTGGAATTAGAAATTTCTAGTGAAAACAGAAAAATTCTGACTCAGCTAGGAATCCAATCCGGGACCTTTTGAACCAAAGTTAGCGACTACGCCACAAGGCTATCGAGGTTTTTTGAAAACTCATGGCCTAAAGTATATGAATAAATCTATTATTCTAGTAAAACTATTGTGGTATTAGTTTTCTCAGCTCAGGGGCGATGTCCCTGAAATGGCCTGCCACTAGATTGCAGGTGAAGTGTTGGCGATAAATTACGCCCTTTGAATACGATCTTACACCCACAAGATAATAATTTTCAAATAATGTCTGGTTGTGACAGCTTTTTGGGGAGAGGCAGTTATTTCTGCCGTCTATTTTAGAAGTGTTATTAGATATAAAAACTTACCATTTTGCTAGTAATCTGGTTAAAAGGTGTCATTTTAAATTCTTTGGTACTTTTTTCATATGTACAATAGTATTTGGACCAAGTTGTTCCAAAAGCCTCTGTAACAATAAAAACGGTTTTGTAGTTCTGTAGGGGGAGGGGGGGTTATTCTTGTAAAGCGTTACTATTGTATTACCAGCGCTGCAACAAAGGTGATTAGTGGCTTTTCAGTAATAATTGTGATTTGAGGCATACATAGTTGTAATATGTGCGTTAGGCAACGTTTAGAGAATGGGAAGAGGGGTAACAAAAAGCGTTACGATGCATCTCGGGGGGGGGGGGGGGGGGGGTGTCAATAATGTTAAAAAAATGCGTTACGTAATACTTGAACAGTCCCATAACTGTTCCCACTTAATTTGATGACCAAGGGAAAAGGGGTTCCATTTTTATATAAGGAGATGACAATATATGTATTGAAGTGGTTGGTGGTCTAACGGTTGCGAAGCCGGCTTTTGCACAGTTTCGTGTGGAGGTCGTGGGTTCGATCCCAGGTGCCGGCCATCTTCCTCTTTCACGACACAAGCTTTAAGTAGTTTACTGTGAAAGGGTCAAAGATTGTATTTGTGTTCACTTTGAGTGACACAGATTCATTTAAAAAAATATATTTGTCAGTCTGAAGTTGAAAATTTACCTTATAAAAAAGATCAACAGAAGAAAACTTACTTTTTTCCATTAAAAAGAGATACCCCGCCTTTGTATAGCTTCCACCATAAGGTGGTCTACCAGATTCGTCTTTCTGTAAAAACAATATAATTTTACCAAATTAGTTTTCCAAAATCATCTCATGATGTGTTTGTATCCTTTAAAGCAGAGCTAAGCGATATCAGCTTGGTACTGGGTAAGTCAAGAAATTATTCAACATCAAAATGCAATAAATGATTCTGGTTGCCCCTTTATGCTGTTTGTGGAATACCAAAAGCGGTATTAAAAAAAGAGGTATAAAAAGTCCAAACAAGTATTTGATTTATTTAATACATTTAAGTAGGATTTTTTAACCTACTTATTTATTTTGAAAACAAACCTGCTGTCTCATTTCCATCATTTTTTTCATAAGAGACTCTGTCTTCTTACTTGTTTCTTCAAAATTGTTCCTAGTCTGTAAACAAACAAACACAACAATGTGTAGAGTTTTTTGTTTAAGTAAATCAAATTCACACAGGTATCCAATCTGTATAATATTTCAGCGATGTACTTTTTTGTGTATGACTTCGCATTATAGATAAATCACAGTCTTAACGTTAAGATTTTAATCAAGCTGATCATTACTGATTTAACTGTAGTAATAGATACTTTCTCGAATAAATTTATAAAATTTCTGAATTATAGGAGTAAAATAGATTCATCAGAGAGATAATGAGGCAAGATGGGCATCAGCTAGTACTCCAATGTTGAGCTAATTTTAGATTCATGTATGTATTTACAATATTTCGACAAACAGTTTGATAAAAAAACGCTAAAAATGTTCTAACTAGATTCTTAATGGACACTGAATAGATGATAACCTTTTGGATCCTCAATTGTAAATCAGACATGTAGGGTTTGAAGTCTTTGTGCACTTCATGTCCTTGGTGATAAAATGTAAGCCATCCAAACATAAATCCTGGAAGAAAAAGAAATTTATTAAGAGGATAACAAGAGGCCAAAAAAGACACCCAAAAAGGTGAATTATTAGGGACATGATCCCAGTTGCGGGAAGAAAATGGTCGAAAGCGGTGGAAAACATTAGAAGAGACTTATATCCAGCAGTGGAGAGATCACTTATAAAGAAAGATACATAAAATTCTGTATGCAGTCAATATTTGACATCAAAATGTCCTGTTTTTTTTTCAAAATTAATGCCCTCGAAATTTATTTACTTATAAGGGTTCTTTGGGTCTGTGTATAGAACACAAGTAATATTTCAATTACATTACGTAAGATTATAAGAATATGAAAAAGTTTTCCTCTCAAAATGTCATAAAATATCTAAAAAAATAAAGAAGTATATAGTATGAAAAAAATTATTTGAAATCGAGTTTATCAGTTGGTCCTGAAAATGGAAATTTATTGGAGTAAAAATGTCGAGGGAGTCGTTATGTAGCAAAGAAGTCACTGTCACAGGTTAAATTTAATAATAAAAGTACAGAATATTTACCTAAGAGAGTTTCCACAAATTCGAACTTTTTCCTTTCCTGAACTTCCTGAAGGAGAAACACATACTCTAGAGACGCTTGACAGAAGTCTCTCTCCGCCATGTCTAAGGAGGCATCCGCCTGAAAAGTAACAATAATCAAGCTATTAAAGATCATGCATGAACAAAAGTATAACAATGTGTAAAGATATACACTAGAGCAAGGAAAGCTCTCGTTACTTCCCTATTCCACTAATTGTGGTCATAAAGGAAGACTGTAAGTTTAGTGGCAAATATAATGAATCAAGTAGTTTCCAGGCCCCACATCATTTTCCGAGACGACATCTTTTATTTCAATTACGTACGTAATTTAAGGAAAAAAAAAACGAAAATCGAAATGAAGGGTCAATATTTTTAGTCATTTTCTACACCCTTCGGAGTGTCCATCATTAGGAAGGTACAATCAAGGGAAAGTCTTTTAATCGCGAGATACAGCCTACGAGCCTGCATAATATATTGTTACATGAGTATTTTTATTTCTTTTTTTCTGTTGTTTGTACTTCTAACCTACTCGCTGTTAATGTCTACGAATATACTTTACTGGTGTTTTTGTTGTCCATACTATTTGTGTAATTGTTTTGTTATATCACTGTTTGTATATTTGTTTAATAATAAAAAAAACAAGCTCTGCTCAATGGGGATGGTAGCAAAAAAAAAAAAGAAAAAAATACACCAATAACCAATATTTCTATAGAATGGCATATTATTTTGGATTTTGCAGTCAAGGTTTTATTCTTTGTACGGATAAAAGTACCTATGCGTAAGCCAGAAAGTTAACAAAAACAAGAGTTTCGTGTTTTCAAGATATAGCTAGTTTAGAAAAGCTTGCTGGAAGCATTAAGAAACAAAACAAGTATCACACATGCGGATAATCAATGTATAACGAGCGATTTATATCATTATAAAGGTGATATGAATGCGATGTGGACGGATATCTCTATCGCGACTTTCACAAGCAAACCTTCTAAATTAGAGAAATGACTGGTGAGAACTGTCCAAGGTAGTGGCGAGGTAATAAAGCGCCAGGTGTAATGAGATTTTCACAACGAGTGCGCTATTAGGAAAATAAGATAACGACGTCACGTGAGCATGGGTAATCAACAAGAAGATGGAGACAGTTGCGTCTGTCACAGCTTCGGTGCCAGGGTCACGCATGGATTTTTATCATTGCCAATGCCTAATAAGGCGGCCGTTATTCTATTAGTATGCGCGTTGGACACAGATTTGAATCGCCGTATTTGTATGCTGTCGTAGTGGGTGCGCGCACGCTGATCTAGATTTCGTCCACAAAATCCTTTAACCGTAATAACCCGAGTATATCACACTGCTTTACAGGCCAAATATCGTTATAATGAATACAGAACTAGTAAAAAAGTGTCAGATTATCGTATTCACGAATAAGGTTGGTTCGAACTAAACTTAATTATTTTCTTAAGGAGTATTATTACGCTAAAAATCTCCTTGCTTAGGTAAACCAAACAAATTCCAATTAGTATCTATTAAGATTGAGATCTTCACATTTTCCGCTTTTTTTTATTTTTCTGACTTTCACTCGATTTTCCGCTACTTACACGTCTATAATTATTGTATTTTTTTAAATATTGATTGAGAAAAAATTGAGTTACTCAAAAAGCTCGCTAAGCTATAATAAAGTTCACTCGACAATAAAACGTTAATTTATACCGATATCGTAATACTGCAAAGTTTTATTTAACCCCTCAAATCGGTACAATGGCTAAGTATTACAAAGTTTCAAGTAACGTTTTTGAAGAACGTTAATTTATGTTTCGAATGTTAAACACTCGCGGAAACAACAAGAAAAATGGATTAAGTAAACTGGTATTTTGGCGCAAAGCACCCTTTTGTTTCAAATATTTGACTATAACTAAACATAGACTTCTTCGTGATTTACCCTGCAGTATCGAATTCAATTCATTTTTCAGAGAATGTCCCCATGGAACGTAAAGATTTGACGGGCGACAAACTTCATTTCCTACATTTATCATTTAAGGGGTGTTTAAGTTAAGCATTCCTTGGACAGACATGGTCAGCAATATAAACACTCTTCATAAAGCCCAAGTTGAAAAGACATTGCCGAAAAATATTAAAATACAATATAACGAAGTGGTTGGTGACCCAGCGGTTACAACGCCGGCTTTCGTACTGCGGACGTCGTGGTTCGATCCCAGGTGCCGACCATCTTCCTCTTTCACGACACAAGCTTTAAGTAGCTTACTGTGAAAGAGTCAAGGAGTGTATTTGTGTTCACTTTGTGTGAGCACAGATTCATTTAAATAAAAAAAAAAAAAAAAAAAAAAAAAAACTACTCGGGGCGTGTACCGAGAGATGACATCTACACCTTGCTTCATCTGATAATCAAAGAAAAAAATGAAGATCAATGAGGTGTAGGGAGAATATAGATTTTGAACCTGAGAATCATTCATAATTGTAACGAAGTTTCACTAATTTGTTATGCAGAAAATCGTGAATTTTGTTAAATCGGATTTATTCACTAGGTAACGAATTCAAATCTTCTCTATTTAGATGCAATCTATGCGCGTGCCAAGATAACGTAGATACAATGAGACCTACCGTCATAAGCTTACAGCAACAAATTTTAAATTCGAAATGAATGACATCTCACATGAGTTGGTTCTACCTAGATACGTAACACACATTCAACGACAAATGGGTTATGTTAATGTTAGAGCAGGTTCATAAAAATACTACCTTAGCACGTATAATATTTTCTTCTCTAACGTCGCTCTGTACTTAGTACGCGCGTAATAAGACTCGTTTTGTAGGTAATGAATGCAACGACATATGCCACAACTACGCATGCATTTATGTTCTTACCAAGCAAGACAACAAACACGTCGAGATACGAAATAAGTATATACTTTTAGTACTATTATAGTCTGGTAAATAAAAAGTAACACATTTGACACGGTTGCTCATATCATAATGTTGACTCAGCACAGTTGCAAATCGGTTTAAGTACTTATGTAGTGTTAATTAACACAAAATATAGTAGGTACATAATGAAATTGATTCCACTTGTGCAAAGTACAAGGGGACTTCCCGTAAGCGATAAGAACTTGATAAAAAAATATTAAAAATGTAACGAGCAGTTTTTTTTTAATTCTAAAAAGAAAACTACATAATAATTCAGTTAAGTATGTACCTATGTACTTATTTTAGCATATTGAGCATGTCATTCCATCACGCATAAATCTCGGAATCTATCATCGATTTTAATCATAGCTGAACCTTAGAATTATTATAATTATTGTAGTAATGTTAGTAACAAATTATTCCATTTTCTCGAATGTATTTAAAAAGTTTTGAAATCATCCATAATAATTTTTCAGTAACGAGATCCAAACATAAACAAATTGAATTTGTCACTTAATGGAACATATTTAATATGTTAATATGTTCACTTTATCTCGATGTTTCTTATGTAACCATTATTTGACTACATACATACATACATTCTCCCTTTAAGGCACCCCGCACATCGCAAGCCAGCCCGGTGGAGACCAATCCGCAGCAAACCCGACCCGCACGAAACCGACCTCCTAGCTCGATCGAAGCAATCAAACCAAAAAGCCGGCCCCGGACAAATCAAGCCCGCCGCAAAATACCCCAAACCAACCAGCAATGCGGGGGCCTAAGCCTCACTCGGGAGCATAGGGAGGCATCAAGAGCTCTCCATTGCGCTTGAAGGCGTCCGAGGCTCATTGTGCCTTTTCTGACCAGTTGAGATTTAAGGACGTGAAGTGGTCAACCTCACGGTCCCGATCTGATTTTTTTTTGATATATTTTTTGTGTTTGTGTTTTAATTGTTTTATGACCATTTTCTAAATCTTGATTTCATATATTTTTTTCATATATAATTTTTTAATTTAAATAATTGTACCGTTGTTGTCTAAATGTAATGTTATGTCTTTTTCTACTTTAGAACTGTATTATGGAACACTTAACATGTAAAAGGCCTAGGCCGTAGATTTCATAAATAAATAAATATTGCTAATTCAAATAATTATTCCAAATTCGAAAAACAGTCAATAAAAAACAACACCGTAATAATTTATTATTCCTGTGTAAATATTAGGCTACTGGTATGTACACTTTGATGTGGACGCATTAGTTATGTTCATGAATCATTGTTATTTGCATGGGACAAGCAACAGGTTAAGCGACGATATACAGTATAATCGAGAAAGAAACGAAAAACAGTGGCGTAATATTAAGGTACATTGTGTCATTCAAAGAAGAGGATAATAGAGTTGACAAAATATTATTCAAATCATATAGATTTACGTATGGATTTAATCGCACTGGTCCAGTCGTAAAATGCAGTAGAATACTGGCAATTCCATGATGGTAAAAGTGGTAAAACATCATGTAATAAAAAAGTTTCTTTGGATCCTCCACATAGAAGGAAATAAACGTAGGTAGTGTGAAAGTAATACTGTATTGATATACCGAAGGATTGAGCGCAACATCATTCGCTTTCTCCAAATACAGCGTTCGTTCGATTCCTTGAATCAGAGCTAAATTAAATTTAGCATGATGTGAAAGTAGCTCAGGCAGGATCACGCGCTACTTAGCAAGTTGTAAAAAGAGATGTTGAAAAAAATACACTACTGGTTACTCGGGAGACATTATGTATAACAAGTCATAAAGAAAACAAACTTTGCAGTACATATTACTAAAAATAAGTTTGTTTTCTTGCAAAGTTTGTTTTCTTTATAAATAACTAGCTAGTTACCCGTGGCTTCGCTCACGTGTTACTGTATTTGCTTTCTCTTCCTAAACAATGCAGAATTAATTATATTCGCATCAAAATTAATAATAATAAGAAACATCATCAACATTTCTTTTTTTAAATATATATTCTAAAATTTCCATTAAATTACTATATTTTTATTTATATTTGTCGTTATTAATCTGTATTTAAAAAATATGTGCTTCTTATACAAATAGAATCAGCCCGCGAACTTAAAAATTTCGCTAACTTGACTGACATTGTTCTATGAGAATCCCAAAAAATAACTCGAATAACTTTTATTCCATCAAATGACGTTATTTGAAATCAATTTTTATATTGCTGGATATGAATAAAAAAATATTCAGGTCTCGAAAAGCAATGAAATTAGTGATCTTTAAAACACTTATTTCTATCTGCTTTGGGCATTTTTCAAGCTACAGACGTTTTTTTTAACATTTCAATTTATATCTTTCACGTTGATTTGTTGTTGTTTGTCTGGTCGTAGGTTCGAAATTTAGTTCTTAAATATCTTATCCTGAGCAAACACGACATAAAAAGAATAAACGATATCGGTCCAGCCGTTCAGGTCGAAATAAATAACGTTAAACGTGAAAACTGTTAACGTTCCGAACGTTAACGTTTACCAAATTGAAAATGGTTTCCAAACAAAAAAAAATGCGTTTCGTCTTCAATATAATAGCAGCGTCGTAATACTTCCAAAGATTTTGAGGTAACGTTTAACGTTAATTTTGAATAACTGACAGAATTATTTTTTTGACTCGGAATTTGGAACAGCATTGTTTAACGCACGTTGAACAACAGTTTTTACGTTATCTCTATGGAACTAACAACAAATTGTTAACGTTGAAGCTGTCGTTAATATTTCGACTTGGCCTCCAGGCGTGATGCGATGACCACGTAAAGTAGGTCTCCATTTTTATAATAACGTAATACTCTCCCTTTTAAGCCCCCCCGCTCACCGCAAGCCAGCCCGGAGGAAACTAAACCGCAGCAAACCCGATCCGCACAAAGCCAAACCCTAGCCCGATTGCCAAAAAGCCAGCCGCACACAAATCAAGCCCGTGGCGGTTCCCCCCAAACCACCCCATAATACGGGAGGCCTTGGACCCACTCAGGAGAATAGGTTAGGCATAAAGAACTCTCCATTGCGCTCGAAGTCGTCCGAGGCTCATTGTGCCTTTTCTAACCGGTTGAGTTTTAAGGAAGTGAGGTGGTCAACCTCAGTATTCTAATGGTATAAGTAATTGGCGTTCGACTATAAACGAATTTTCGACAATGTAGAGTAGGAAGAAAATTAACTGTCCACTGTTTATATTTTTTATTAGATGAAACGGATATCGGCAACTATCCGATATCCGGTCTGTCCGGCGGCGTAAATAATATCCTGCCGGATACCGAATAGTAAAAAGAGACATGTTTGGATAACTCATTGATTTGTTTATTAAAGTATCACTTAAGAAATACACCTTATAATCACAAAATAAATTCTACAACTTAGAAAATTGATTATCAAGCATAAGGTAAATTATGGAGAGTAATTCTATATAATATTTCGTTATATAGACTATTAGACTATATAGAGGAAAACAGCAGCTTTGCTGGTCTTCGTAAGTAAGGGAAGTTTAATAAAACAACGTTTCGTCATATATCATCCTGGCTGAAGATGCAGATAGTTTCCGCGATTTTTGGAACAATAACGTTCCGGCAACGGAGTCAGTCCAATTTGTTTATACCGCCTACGTAAGCATAATTCATGCGTTGTACCCATGGTAATTTAAGCACTGGCCGGGCTCTAGTAAGGACTTCTTTAGCATTCTACGAATTTTATAAATTTTTGAAAATAAAAACACCGATATTTTAAGGGGAGCGCTTTTCTTCCTCCCACAAGGGTTCCGAAGATAAAGAAGATCTTCTCATACCGAGAGGGTCTTCCTCGTGTTCTGCTCCTTCGAAGCAGAGCTGAGGGATCTGGAAATGGTGTGTGAGGAGGTCATAATATCCGGCTAACTGCTATCCCTTTCGTCTCTATTTTTTATACGTTCCAGTGGACAGTTAATTTTTTCGCACTATACAGTGACGAAATGATATGGTCATTGACTTGCCAGTGTTTTCAAAACAATTATTTACGATCTATCCTAAAATGATGTGAGGATTTTGTAGATAATTTTAAAATTTAATATTTTGCACTTTTACTACATTTAATATAAAATAATTTACCTATTGACTTCATAATACTATTTACCATTTTTCAACATAATATTATATCAACTTGCTATTCATGGTTTACGCAATAAATTCAAAGCAAGATTACTCACATAGTTTTTTTTTTTTTTGCTAGTGTTTTTATGAAATGGCTTCAAATATTTTGACAGATCAAGACATAAAGAATTGCAATACAATCCAGATTCTTTTCGTGAACTTACCGTAAATTATTTTAGTAGAGATAATAAATTACTAAAATAGGTAGGTACCTACATAATGATTTTAATGTCGATCGTAAAAAAAAACAATTCAGAATCGCTGTACAGGATGCATGGTACGAAAAATATATTGAAGTAGGTAGGTACGTAAAGTGTTTGTCTGAATTCACGGAAAGTGTATTATTTATCTCTTATATAAAAATGGAACGCTAATTTGCGCGGTCATCGTATGGGTAAGAACACGTTGAAAGCCGATTACGATCCGCGCCGACCAGCTCAAAGATTGTTGTCTATGGTTTCCATGCATTTAAATGGGCATCTCGGGAAGCGGGTTCCTGCTTTTTCTGTGGGTTTCCCCATTCAAATGCATAGTAACATTCTTTGCGCCGGTTGGCGCTAGTCAGAATCGGCATTCTACGTGTTTCTTACCCTATGAGAACAGCTGAACTTATATCGCCCATTTTTTTGTCGTGTTTGCTTTTGTCTGAAGGGTCTTATGAAAGAAAAAAGTTGCACGGAATAAAAATAAAACTTCCATATTATTATTAGATTTTTTCTAATTTTGAAATTAAATCAGGCGTTTGACAGGAATCAGTTGTTTGATGAATGATACGATTCACGGAATGCTTATAGTAAATAATATAATGATATGTTTTATAACAGATGCAGCGGTTACAGTAGTTAAAAAGGTAATAATGAATTGTATCATTATACTAATTCAAATTCAATAATATAAGGACCACGTCGTCGTCTGTGTTAAATAACTTTAAACTGAAATCAACTTAAAGTTATACATAAAATCTCGAACATATTATTTATATTCCAAGGCGGGACGAAGTTTGACGGGTCGGCTAGTTCAAAACTATATTATTATTATTATAGATTACGCAATAGTTTCGTCACGTGTATTGGAGAAAGTAGGTTGGGTTGGGTATACCTACCTACGTATACATATATTCATACACGCTGCACCGGACCAGCTCGCGGTGTATGTATGTTTATTGTATGAAACAATGTCGTCAATAAATTAAATTTTTACAAAAATTGTTAAGAAAAGTTTGAGATGTACTGCTATGATGTATGTATTTTTTATAGAAAAATAAATTATCTAGTTGTAGCGGTTCGGCGTTTTTCGATATTTTTATAAAATTCTGAAATATAGGCACTGAAACTCGTAAATTTGTCATAAAAAAAATATTTTTCTTTATAAAAAAAGTTTGAGAAATCCTGGAACTTCTTCATTAAATTATATTTTAGATATTGTATTTTTCTATATATATACACAATTTTAGGGTTCTAGATTTTATGGTTTTCGAGATATATGGAAAAATTAAATAAAAATTCAAAGGTTGATAACCCCTGACTGAAAAAAAAATTCAAAATTCTGAGTATAAAAATTTTGTATGCTTAAAGTACTCAATAGTTTCTGAAATTTTAGGATCTGTGCATCAAGCGAATCAAAAGTTATAAAGAGGGGACGGATACACACACATACACGTTGGAAAAGTGCCCCTCACCTCCTACCCTCTAATTAATGATATCTTTTGAAAACGAAATAGTATAATTTGACTCTTTCTGAAGAAATCATTTTTTTGAAATTTCGATGAAACCAGTTTTAAACTTTTTAGGAGGCACTTAAAAATCATCCCTTTTTATATGTGCCCTTTTTCGTCCCTTTTAGTTAAATTTTGGAAAAATTGCCAAATACGCTAACACTCATTTCTATAGAAGAATTCATATGCCAAATCTCAAGTTCGTACCATGTCTAGTTTCCGAGATATTCGCATACTTTGAAAAACATTCAACCCTTATTTTCACCCCCTTAGGGGTGGAATTTCCAAAAATCCTTTCTTAGTGGAAGGTTTTGTATTGAGACCTACCTGATTTCCAAATTTCACTTCTCTACGATTAGCCGTTTGGGCTGTGCGTTGATGAGTCAGTCAGTCAGTCAGTCAATCAGTCAGTCAGTCAGGCACTTTCCTTTATTATTATAGATTGGTATAATGACTTAGTATTACAAAGTTACAATTAATAATGTGTTTGAAGAATTATAACAAGTCAGTTTTCTTGCTCTTCTGGAAGATGTAAAAGTTCAAATATTACATTTTGTATCATACCTATTACACAAAACTATGGGTCATCCGTTTTTACGATTGCACATTTGGTGTTGTTTTTTATTGCACAACTATAGTAAACAAATATTCATTACTGGTTAATTAACTTCATTGATAATTTGTAGTGGTTGGTAGCCTGGCGGTTACGACCATGGCTTTCGTACTGATCGTTCGGAGGTCATGGGTTCTATCCCAGGCGCCGACAATATTCCTCTTTCACGACAAAAGCTTTAAGTAGGTTAATGTGAAAGAGTCAAAGAGTGTATTTTTGTGTTCACTTTGAGTGAGCACAGATTCACTTAAAAAAATGATAAAATAAAATTTAGATAAATTAATGCTGCGTGTCTAAACCTCCCGTATTCACAAAATTGACTACAAAACTGACGGCGTTACTGTATGTATAGGGTATGTGTGTATCCACCCGTTTCTAACAACAGATCTAACGCGCCACTACGTAGACAGCGCCTGATTTGTTTGTATGCGTGTGTGTGATCCACCCACAAGAACCCTTCGGGTAGGCGTCGTTACTAGATCAGTCAGTCTAATAAAGATAGAATTCAAAGAATGTGTTTGAAAATAAGATTTAATAAAAGGGGGCCTACAAAAGTAAGGCATCTACCGGTATGCAGTCACACATTCTTTTTATGCATTATTTTAAAATGTTCAAAATTTAAAATACCTACCTACATACCTATTACCTATTATTTTATAAATTCAACAAAGAAACGCACAAGTATTTCTGAATTTAGGGTGCGTGGATAAAGGTGATGGGGCACACCTGCTCCCTGTCGATCTTGACAAGATGTCACGGTAAAAGCATTGTTGTAATTTTTTGAATTGATCTTATAATATTTTATTGTAGAACTTAAACGATTGTGGACGAAAATCACACAAAAATTTTAACAAAACGAATTTCGACATAAAAAATGATTCAGAAAATATAATACCCATATAGGTATTGATGCTTTTATGATAGTGTTTATTTCACGTACTGGAATGGTTAATTCGAACCCCGGCTCAAAGTTTTCTGATTTTCTATATACTGCAAATATATCAAACATAATAATTATTATGTATTTTAATTGCAGTTTGACATCTGTCATTTGTTTGATAGTTAGTACCTACGATTGTAAGAATGTGTTCTGTAAACATTGAAAAATGGGCGAAATAGGTAATAAATGTTATTATACAAATTCGAATTCAATATTCATAGTAAAGGCTGGACAACGTCTGTCGGGAAAGCTGGTAAGGAAAATTGATTAATTGTAAGATTTATTATTATATGACATACAATAGAATTCCATTCTGCAGTCATTAATAATTATTGTCTCGCTGATGTACCAGTGTATCATGTGTTGATGACGGCATTCATAACAATGGGATCGAAGAAATTGTTCAGAACGTGAAATGAATGGGTTAATTTGGTACATGTGACAATATTTGGTGACAACAACAGACAAGCCGGCCGCGCCTACCAATGAGACTACTATAAAATAGTCACAAGGTTGATTTATTGATTCTTTTGTGTCCTATTTCAGGACTAGATCTACATATTACGGAACCAACAATTTGATGTTATGACGTGCCCACCGGACAATCCGGGAATCGCCAATTGTTTTCGGGTGTCCGGGCGAAACCTAAAATGTCCAGGTCGTAACTTTACTTTTAAATTTATTTTTCGGAACGACGATTATTTAGCGAACTTTCATCTTTGCGCGGAGATCAAATTTTCGGAATGATTTTTTTTTATTTTTTCGTCCGTGTCAAAATTTTTACAATAAGTGACAACAGTGAAAGTAATGATTCAAATAAGTAAAAAATTACCTAGCTCTTAAAATCGAACAATAAGTAATTAATAGAAGCACCTAATTGTTGTTTCATGGTATAATAATAATATACATAAAATAGTATTTTATAGTAGCCATGGTCATTGGCTCTGAAGCGCTACAAAAATACATTCGCGAGCTTTGATTAGAAAGCGATTTTTGATGAATTTAGAGAAATTATTGAAGATGGTAGTTATCGACGAAGACGAAATGAGCGACGAAGACGAAATGAGCGACGAAAACCGTCAAATGGTGACGGATTACTCTTTCTAGTTATCAATAAACAACAATAATAAAGCAGCGGATATTTATATTGTGCTGAGCGCATGGCTGGGTACTGAGGTCGGCGCATCGTGTCATGAATTATTCATCGACATCATGGAGTGTACGGAGCGGTATATTATGTTTAAAATCACAAGTTCATAGTTCAAGTAAATATATTCAACTAATTTCAATACTTAGGAAGTCTATTTTCCTTGTGCCTATTATAACTATTTATGCTAATATAGTTCACAACTTACTTATTTAAGACGAAATATTTTAAACTACTTATCGATGGTTAACTTGCAATACCTCTTAACCCAAATATTACAGGAGAGCATAAAAACTGTTTCAAATTCGTAATTATTAATTAAAAATGACAATTTTGTATTATTAGTTTAGTTATAACATTCTACATGACATTCTGTGAAAAAAAAATGAAGTAACCAGCTCTAATTTCAGTTACACTTTTCACATTTCTGTTTACTTAACTAAATCATTTTTGGAATTTAGTGGGTTATGAGGTATTGCAAGTTAACCATCGTTATTAAGTTTTCCTAATGACAAAAATTGATTTATTTGAAGTCTATTTTAATTTCCTTAATGCTTTTGCAAGCTTTTGCAAGCAGAACTTATCAACTAAGTGATATTCAATGGAGTGTTTTGTTTGCCTCTCTGGTGAACCACCAAAGGAAGTTTTGATTGAATGAAAAATTGCCAAATACTTGAGTAAACACGGATATATTTTTGACATTAAATTCACTTGTACCGTGAAAGAAGGTGCAGCGGGATTCGAACCCCAGTTTCCAGTACAGTGAAGAAAAGTCGCCAATAATTGCTTATATCATTAAAATGTCATTCTTGAAATGATCGGTTTAAATATGTCACTCACAATATTATATTTTGCTGAATTATTTTAACCAACAAAAAAGATCAGACGAAAGAGGAGAAAAAGAAAAACATACAAATTCATGAAGTGCGTTATGGCCCTTGACTGATTTTCCTTCTTTTCTTACCTTCCATATTTCAAATAGTCGGGCACCCACAAAACAGTTAACTATAGTTCAAGGTCACTAAACTAATCCACGTAACTTGCTGGGATTATGTCAAATCAATTTCTTTTACAGGAAATAACCCTCTGCCCTGAACTTAACATGGAAGTTTATAAAAAGTCGTTAGCACTATGAAAAAATAACACACAGATGATAAGCATTTAGTTTATAGTATTTTAAAAGCGCGTTTGGCCGACGAAACGATTGAATATCGGACTGTTCATTGATGTATTCCACAGGCCGATTGAATATATTATTATGGTAACTGTACATAACATTAGCAACACAAATGTTTTCCCGCAAATTTTGTTATTTTAACAATCACACATCATAATACAAAAAAGATCGTTTGTAATAAGATTTGTTTGTAAATTCGTACGAAAACGTCCGCTATTTTTTACGTGTACAATTTCCGTGACTTTTTAACCATCAGATAAAACGAAATACAGAGTGGCGTCCCGAAGTTGACATTTCAACCCCGCCATTTGTAATAAACACGAGACGGTTGTGGTGGTACCCCTGCTAGGGACGTCACGACGACGCACAATGAGGAAAACGCTGAAATAATGTGGATCAAAGTTTTCACTGTGTTTCAAAGCTTGCGATGTCTATTAAGGTTTATTTTATGAAGGTTTATTTTTAATTTCAAGCAATATATTTTTTTTACATAGAAACGTTGTTGGTCGCGATGTTTTAAAAAAAAAATTAATAACAGTCTTTCATAGTATTTTTTTGGAAAAAAAACCACTTCTATTATAAAAAGGTTTTAAAAATTAAATTGGATAATAAAAAAAGTCGTCTTTGAAAACCAAATCGTGTTTAAATAAAATTATATTTATCAAATATTGCTTTTCATATAATTTGAAATGAGCCACAAAAAGAAAAACATATATTTTTAGAGCTCTCTCTATATTTTAATGCTTCTATTTGCTATATGGCTTTCAAACACAACATTTCCTCTCTCTTAAAACTTGTGCAAAGAGAGGGCATCTGCATGAGATGATAGTATCATATCAAAACATCCTGTAAAATAATATATTTCAACATGCTGAAGATTTAAAAATATCGCCATTACAATTATTTTACCTCACTTCTATTAACATACATTAAACATTTTGGGTTACATAATAACATGAAGTGAATTTTTTTTACATAAAAACTACCTACTTACGTAAAAAATATTTTTTATAGTTTTCTTTTAATAGTCCCAAAATTATTTACACATACCTAATATTATAATACAACAGGGATGCCAATGTAATAAAAAGTTGATAACATACAAGTATGAATGGAACAGAGGGGTGGTTATATAGGGGATGAATGAACAATATAGTCCTGTGTTCACATTGTTTGCGGTTCACTTTATCAAAAAAATACCGAGGGATGTTTTGTAGTGCACCAAGTTTAAAATTATGATGACTGTGTCATCATGACAAATTGTTCTTTTTGACAACTTTTTTTATATGGATGTTCATGATGGAAACAAAATAATTTTAATCCTATGCAATAATTGGTCAGTTCTTCCGTAACTCGGTATTTTCGTTGAAACACTTTAATAACACTCGAAATGTGATAGATTAACTTTTTTTTATTGTTGTTATATTATTATTTATATATTTTATTTATTTATATTATTTTTTATTTTATTTTTTTATTATTTTTTATTTATTATTTTGTATTTATTAGTATAGAATATATAAGTTTAGTGTAAACGAAATTCTATGCACAGCTATCGACCCCCTTATACCAGCGCAACATGCTGTCTGGGGGCATTTTGTTAGATTAAGTGTTCGATTGTGCTTGCTTGTGATTCTGTTTGTATATGTTATGTAACATTATTTTTTGAATAAAATTATTATTATCAATATCAATATTTTTTATATGACAAAACCAACACAACTACGGGAAAAGTTTTTCATATTTCTTATTCGTCTATAAGTCGATGGTTTCTATGTAAATAATAACAGGTGATCGAGGAGAATATTGTTCCTACATATAGCTATTGCTACGGGAAGTAATGTCAAATGTCATTTGCAGTCCGCTTTAATCAAAGGACGATATAACTGATTAATACGATCAAACAATAATTTATCCTTTTCTATAAAATGTAGTCCAACAGATTTTGCTGCTATTATCAATTATGTGCCAGACTGAACTGAGGTCGATAATATTAGAAGCGATGCAATTAATGCGAGAGATACCGATTGCCCTTGGTGGTCTAATTGTCTCATAGATAATGGATCATGAAAAAAAATGTTCCAGGTTCAATTCCCGATCGATTCAGCTTTTCCTAAATAAATAACACTCTCCTATAGACTCCCCTAAGTGGGGTTTAGCTGGGATTGAGCTGGGGGGGTTGGTTTCGTGCGGGTCGGGTTTGTTGCGGATTTGTCTCCTCCGGGCTGGCTTGCAGTGTGCGGGGGGCCTTAAAGGGAGTATGTATGTATGTATGTATAGACATAGGTGTCAGTATAGCCGGCGGAACTTAATGCTTGAAGTATTCTCTACCAGTCAACCGGTCCCGTCCAATATGAAACAGGAATCCAACCCCGAATAGAAATTTCAAGTGAAAAAACACATTGAAATTTCTGACCCGACCGGGAATCGATCCCGAGACCTCTTGATCAGAAGTCGGAGCCTTTGCCACTAGGCTACCGAGGTCGGTATAATAACAAAATGGTTTCAATGTTACGTATCCCAGTCAAGTTTTCGTCTATCAATTTCAAAAACAATGTATTAAAAAAAGGTGTTTTTTTTTCAAATTCCTCGTGGAAGGTAATACCTATGATTTATGAATAATCTATTTGGCTAGACTTAAAGCGTAGTAACCATTTAAATATAATGTGAGGGTGTCCAAGACTGCACTTGAATGTGTTTATTTATCTTAAATGATTTTGATTTTGTTTGTATTTCATGTGCCATATTTGTTTATAATAAAGTTTATTATTATTATAAATCATTTATTCATTAAATCACAATATATCATATGAAGTATACATCATTGTAAAAAAAAATTAATAAAAATAAATTAAAATTAAATACAATGCTATATACTAAATATAAAAATATCGGTATTATCTCTCATGATACATCACGATGTAATGTAATCATGAGAGATCTTCGAACTACAGAGAAAGGAACCTTCTTAACATCCTACATGAGGACAACAGAACTGCCTTTTGGATGGCATATCTGAGACCACAACAGATGCCAAGTTTCCCTAGATTGTCTTTAAGAGACTTAGGAATAACTCCATTCGTCGATATCACTATAGGTATTATGTGCGTGGTTGGTGTATGCCACATATCCTTGATTTCGTGAGCAAGATCAAGATATTTAATTATCTTATCTTGCTCGGCTTTTTTCAAATTTTCGTCATACGGTATAGTGATATCCACGAGATACGTTATCCCGTTCCTACGATCAACCAATACAATGTCCGGACGATTTGCGTTAATCGTTCGGTCAGTTTGTATTGGTATATCCCAATACAACTTTGTATTACTGTTTTGCATTACCGAAATTGGGGTGTACCTATAATAAGGTACTTCAAGATCGAGCAAACCATATTTCAAGGCAAGTTTTTGATGAACTATTTTAGCCACATCGTTATGTCTGTGCAGATACTCAGAACCACACAGGAGAGAACACCCAGACAAAATATGTCTGAGTGTTTCTCCTGTTTGGCCACATGCACGACATTTATCAATTATATCAGGTGCTTTAATAATATATTTTTTATTATTATTATTAATGTAATTAATTCTTACCTCTTGAAATACTGTGTCTTGTTTCTTTGTTGATAAATTCAATGTTCTTTCCTGCGTCTGACAAAACTTGGCCGTTTTTTTGTCGAATTTCTTTTTCCCTTCCTGAAACCGAAAACAAAAAAAAATTGCAAAACATACGTGATAGGGAGATTATTCATAATATTACGTAGAAGCGGAAATCACTTCGTACATTATAATTGTTTTTTTTTTTCTAAAGACGAAATATTGGTGAAAGGTTAAAAAAAGTGCGTGAATACACAAAGATCTCCTTTTGTTTTCAAGATCACGGGATATCCATTATCCAATGTGATATCACGCTTAAGGTTCACATTATAATTTCATCTCAGTCTCCAAGCCTTCGTCCCTCCGACTACTTCATCCGCTCAGTTTTACTACCAAAATGGAGAAGTATAAAAGATTTTTCAGGCAAGGCAAATGGACTTTCCATTGATGTAAGCAATGAAGGAACCTCGCAAAGATAATTTAGTCCTGAAATATAAGAACAATATAGTTACCTTAACGGCGCCAATGTGGTCCTTACGAAACTTTTCTAAAGGCTGGATGATTTGCTCGTACGCCCTTCCAAGCTGAAACAACGGAGAATGATTTGTTACTTAATCCTCTTGAAGATATATTAACTAATCAGGTCATGAAGCTCTGAAGATCTATAATTATTTACATAGTTAAATCATTCGCACTAACATCAAAGCTAACACAATTCACACTCGCGAAATCAAGAGTGTTTAACTAATTTCGAGTTTGCGTATAATTAAAACTCATCTGGTATATATTATGAATTGGTGCCGACCATTTCCACTTTCACAATACAAGCTTTGCTTTTTGTGAAAGATGTCAAAAGTGTATTTGTAAGGAGTCAAAAAACAGTATTCGGTGAATCTACGTCAGAGGAAATGATAATAGAGAGAGGTGTGCCACAAGGATCAGTGCTGGGGCCGATATTGTTTGTTTTATATATAAATGATTTAACTGAGTGTATTTTACACAGTGAAATAAAACTTTTTGCGGATGATACGCTAATATTTGTTAGGTGTAAAGACATAGATGAAGGTTTTGGAAAAATACAAAGAGACTTAAATGCAATAGAAGAGTGGTTAAACTGCAATAGACTAAAATTAAACGTTAATAAAACTAAATATATGGTTATGGGGAAAGTGAAGAATAATAATATTAATAAACTGTTTATATATGGGGAAGAAATAGAAATAGTAGATAAAATTAAGTATTTGGGTGTTATATTAGATGATAAGTTAAATTTTAAGGCGAATTTGGATTATGTTGTTAAAAAAATGAATAAAAAATAGGTTTTTTTAGGTAGAATAAGAAAAAAATTGGATGTGGATTCTATAAAGTTGGTGTGTAATGCAATAATACTGCCGCACATCGGGTACTGCTCTTCCGTTTTGTTTATGACGAATAAAACTGAGCTAAATAAGTTACAGGTGGCTCAGAACAGGGCGATGAGGATTGTGCTGGGGTGCGGCAGGTATACTAGAGTGGACGATATGATGTTAAAGTTGAATTATGTGAATGTGAGAAGGATGTTGTATCTGAATGTTTTTTGTTTGGTATATAAGATTAAGAATAAAATGGTCCCACAATATTTGCTGGATAACGTTAGGTTTAATTTTGAAGTGCATGACTATCCTACGAGAATTCGAGATTTATTTAGGTTAAAGGTGCCGAAGCGCGCAAGTACAGAAAGCAGCTTATATTACCGAGGTTTCAGGCTGTTTAACGACTTGCCGCCTCATGTGAAATGCGCACCCACTTTGCCGACTTTTCGTTGGGGGTGCCTTAAATTTTTGAACACAAAAAATGTTGATAGTTGGATCTAGTTTTTAATGTAAGGATGAATGTAGGTAGTGAGTGAGGACCAAGCGAGTGATGAAGATTTATAATAAGATTAATATTAAGAAAACATAGTTATAAGTAAACTGTATGTACATAATAATTGTTATAAGATATATAAAAAGATTTTTATATAACTTTATAAAATTAATAAAATAAATTTGTGTTCACTTTGGGTGAGACGAGATTCATATATATAAAAAAATAAACAGCAGAAAAAGACAGTCGTAAGTCTGCAGTGGTTCAAATTTGTATACATTTAACAAACTATTAAAATCACACACCGATTGATTTAATGAATGTATTCTATAAGTTTCAAGTCGTTTATGTATTTATTTACTTAATCATTTACACTCGACAATTGCCTTTTAGAATAGTTATATGTTACATATTAAAAAGAAGAAATTATCGAGGCAGAGAAGGTCCACCAATATTACCGGCAGACAGATATGTTTCTATCAAAAATATCGATAGATGTCAGTCACTCAAAAAGTGTACGAGCGTGATGCCTAAAAAATATACCAAATACTCAAAAGGTTTGTAGGTAATGAACCATGAATCCATTTATTCACATTGATTTAGGTACATATTTCATTTTTTCACTGGACATTGGCCAAAATAAATAGCAAACTTGAGGAAAGACAGTTGCGATGGTATGGACACGTAGAACGGAGACCGCAGGAACATATTGTAAATCAGGCCATCAACATGAGTGTTCCACGTGTGACAAACAGAGGACGACCAAAGAATTCCTGGGTGGTGCAGAGGCGTGACCGGATGCGAAGATTGGGATTGGAAGAGGTGGTGCAGGAGAGACGGACTTATAGCCTAAGAACGAGGAGGGCTGACCCCAACAGTCTACTTAGACGCTAAGTTGGGAGCAAGCTAGGGAGAAGAAGAAGAAGAAGAAGAAGACTGGACATTGGCCAGTTCACAAAAAACTCAAGTGAGTACTTGATGGGCATTAACGGTTGACTCAGAGGTATCGAGCTTGCTTTTAGGACGCAACTGACCACACTGCAGATAACGTGACCACATAATGGTCTAAATTACGAATTTAATGTAGCAAAATGATAACGAAAATGATTTAAGATTTGGTATATTAATTTTTAGTGTTTGTTTAAATATTAAAAGCTATTAAGATTCCATTGAGCGAGTTCGTTTTGCGTAAGTGTGTACAAAATGTATGGTTGCTGGAAGAGACGAGGTATCTGCGAGTGTGTTCCTGGATGGCGTTCCTATTGGGCAGATAAAGGAATTTATATACTTGGGCAGTAGAATTTCGCAGGATGGTCGCTCAAAGGCAGAAATAAAGTGTTGAGTCCACCAGGCAAGAGTCGCATTTAACAAAAGATCTAAAATATTTGAATCCCCCAATATTGACATCAACGTGAGGAAGAATTTGATCAAGACTCTTGTCTGGAGTGTACTGCTATATGGAAGCGACACGTGGACCATTAACCAGAGCGAGTCCGGGCGATTAGCAGCCTTCGAAATGTGGTGCTACAGGCGCATGCTGGGGATCCATTGGTCCGAACACATCACAAACGACGAGGTACTGAGTAGAGCCAGGGAAAAACGGCAGCTCCTAAAAAGAGTTGCCCAACAACGTGCCAAATGGATAGGCAATAACATCAGGCACCCGGGTCTGCTCTTTACTATCGTCGAAGGAATGATTGAAGGCAGAAACCACAGAGGCCGCCCCAGGGATAACTACATAGACCAGGTGATCGGAGACATGCGCTGCAGCACCTACCAAGAAATGAAAAGATTGGCCAGTGACAGGGAAGAGTGTAGAAGAAGAGTCAGCATGCTTGGTGTAGACCAAACCTAGGATTGTGACTCAAAAGAAGAAGAAGTGTGCGCTTACACCAAACGAATATACAGCCGGAGGAAGAAAGAGAGCATACTTTCTTTATAGGTTGATATTGGACACCATGGAAACTATAACAAGCAAGAACTAATTAATGAGCGATGAAAGATTATCAACGATCAAGAAAATATACATTACTTCCAGCTCTGGCTATTCGTTTGGTTTAAGAGCACTCTAAAGGTGCATTTATACCAAACGAACAAAGACCCAGAGCTTGAAAATAGAATAGGTATATTTTCCTAATAGTTGATACTGGACACTATGGAAACAACAACTTATTAGTAGGCGATGACAGTTCTTTTCTTTCTTTTCTTTTCTCTGGTTATTATTTCCTTAGTGACCATATCAACGATTAGGAGAATAATATACTCTATTTTCAAGCTCTGGGTATTTGTTCGTTTGGTATAAAAGCACCTTAAGGGTAAACATAGAATAGTTCCAGAGTTCCATAATAGAGTATATTTTCTTGATCGTGTATGTGGTCACTAATGAAATAACAACGAGAAAGAACTGTCATCGCCCATTTCTTAATCGGCTCTTGCTCGTTTTTGTTTCTACGTTGTCCAATATCAACAATCGTGAAAATAAACTCCAGCTCTGGCTCTATATCAGTTTGGTACAAACGCAACCTAGGGGGGGGGGGGCAATACAGTTCGATATACGAACTACCTAAATTCATCAAAATTATACATACCTATTTGTATTTTCAATATTTTCCAAATATAAAACATAATTTTATTATGATACTGAAAACTTTGTCGAAAGAGTCTCAGTGTATTGTCAGGATGTGCGTGGTCTAGAAGATACATAGGTACTTAACGAGCAATTCTAGGAAAAACTAATGTTGAGTGCATCCTCGGGAGATCGAAAAGGAACGAGGAAAAATAATACGGAAAAATGACAACGTATCAGGAAGAATACAGTAATTGAACCGCAATGCCTGTGTTACGTCTGATGACAAGTCACGAGAACAAGTGAAAATCACTATCACCTATCACCATACCATGCAAATACAGGAAGCCACTATGTGTTACAATTTTATAGGTTCAAGTGAGATTTCAATTTTGCGAAGGTTCAAATTTGTTATTAGCAAGGCGTATTTGAAACAACCCTCGTGAAAATGATCTTTTCATAATAGCGACTAACGACCAATATGTTCATATTTTTTTCAAACCGAAAATCAATTTTGTCTAAATTTGCGTACCTCATTAGCAGAAAGATTTGCACAAGAGAGCAATGTTCATATCACAATAAGGTCGTTTATGATGTGATTTACTCGTATCTAGTCAGAAAAGATTTATCGTTTATTTTGGATTCGTGCACAAATTTATTGCAACATAAAGTATTCTCTCATGCAAGCCGACTCCTTGTGCTCAATACCAATGATAGTCCCGAATTATGCCATTCTTAAGATCGACCCACTATCACTATAGACTTGGACGCCCGCGCTCTTTGCATCATCTCGAATGACCGTATTTTTTCAAGAACCTCACAAAAAGTTTGCTTAAAATTGAGCAGTTATTCATGCCTAAGCCCACTGTGGTAACGAATAAAGACCAAATGTCGACTTTTTAATGGTATGTATAGGTAATGGGTTGGCTGAAAGAGATACTTCGGGATAAGTTCGCCCTTTGACTCTTGACTTAGTTAGCAATCATTTTCTGCGTATGGCCCCTAAATCCACCAACAATGGAACTCTATTTACAATAAATTTATGATGCACACTGCATGACGAAGACAATAAATTAATCATTCAAAAAGCACTTGCTGCTGGTCCTGGTTTCTTTATTATTTATTATCTCCCCTATGCCTCTTGAGGGATACTTATATTCAACAGTTTGTTTTATAATTTATTTATTTATTAAATCAACGGCTAAAGCCTTTTACAGAAATGGTTATAAAAAGTATGTACATAGATACTACATTCATAAAAATATTTTTTGGAAAACTTCTCAGTTAAATATACAACAGATACCTATATAGTATACAAAATTAAAAAAAAAAACAAAAACAAAACATCAATTAGACAAATCAATTTCAACCATATGCGAGCATTTAGTATGTATCAGACATAGGTATATAAAAAATGAAAGATTTATTTTTAAACTCAAACAATCAATTATTGATCTTATCACAAAAATTTAGGTATTAAAAAAGGAAATCATTAAAATAACAATTCAATAATACAGATTCAATATAACAAAATTAAAAAAATATGATTAAAAAATAAACAAGTAGCCTCCCAATGCAGAATCATTATTTAATACAATCCAGGATTATCAAGAAGTGAAGCATTTTATTATATTGGCATGACAAACAATAATTCTAGTGGCAACACACAACGCACAATTTCTGAACTGGCTGGTAGTAAACGGCGACAGCGCCGACAGCCATGTACTTATGTGACAGCAGTGACATTTGAATTGAAAACATACGTCCGCCATTGCTTGACTGTTATGCTTCACAAAAATCATTACTTAAAGATGAGTTAGTTGCCTGAGATAACAACAATATATTGTTCATTTACGTATGCTTGAGTGGCTGTCATGATGAACGGATGTGAGTGAGAATGCGCATGTGACAGAGTGTAAAATTAAGACTACGTTAGAAGAGTTAGGTTTTGGCGACCCGTGTTCAATGGCCCATTTATAATATTAAGTTATTTATGCCTATGTTATCGTATTTGAGCAAAAGAAAGAAGCGGGAGGAATGTTTAGAGGTCCACAGCAAGATCATGAGCGAACAAATTTACATCAAAGTGCAACGAAAAAAAAAGACAAACAAGAGGCATTAAAAGACAACATTGTGTTAAAGCTGGGCGCCTATCCATTCTTTATGGATTCCCATGCAAGTGATTTGAACAAATTAAAGCCCACCGTAAAAACATCCACATCTCTCAGATATAAATTAGCCGTATTGTGCAGTCTGGGCATGATAGTATGTCGAATAAAGTTTGTAGTTATATTGTCACAATGAAATGTGTCGCGGTTCCTAGTACATCGACCAGGTACCCGCAGTTTAATCAATGAAATCAATTCAGGGCTGTCAAAATAAGAGTTAATTATCTTATAAATACACACAAGGTCAAAAAAGGTTCTCCTATCTTCCAGTGTGTCGATCCTCAAGATAGACATTAGGTGTTCATAGTTAATCTCTGATTTAGGAATTTTTAGCTTAAAATTGATAAATCTAAGGAATTTGCGTTGGATTCTTTCTAAACCGTCGATGTGAGTTCTGTATGTAGGCGACCAAATTGGGGAGTTGTACTCAACAATTGAACGCACCAGGGTGGTGTACAAGAGCGTAATAGAATAGAGGTTGTTGAAGCAGCTGGTTGTCCTGAGTACAAACCCCATGGTTTGCATTGCTCTATTAACAATATCGGTTATATGTGGTACAAAGGAGAGTCCGCTATCAAAAGTAACTCCCAAGTCGCGAACATGATTCATCAGATTCAAGTCCGCCCCATTGATATTATATGTAAACATAATAAATACAATTTCAACAGTTACAGAAAATCAAGTCTTACTCCACCTAAGAAAGAGGAAGCTTTCGAAAATCGGTCAATAGTTATCTAAAAACTATAAGCGGGATTACAAATTTAGACTCGTCTTATCATTTTTGATATAATATAATTAGTTACAATAAACATTACCTACATTACAGCAACTATCAATCAAAATACAAAAGGAGACAAACCAAACCAATTGATAGAAAAGCGTGTTCAATTTGACGGAATATTGATGTATACAGGGACTTAAAAAACCAATGCTCCGATATACACGACTTTAACATGAACAATACGTCGATAAAGTGGTCAATTTTATGACGTCACTGTACAAATATTCTCGCGATGATCGGAACATAAAACAAATATTTTAAAAGTAACAACGCATATTATTACATAAGTGTTTACATTTAGTTTGCATACTACGAGAAGTACAAATAACATTAGGCGTTGTTATGCAATAGGTGATGTTGAGACGGGAGTAGCGATACCCTTGGTTGACTAACCATGCTCAATGAAGAGTGAATGCCGCGAGCTCTTGAGAGGTCTGCGTGCACTCAGTGCAATGCTTCATAATATTATCACAAGTTGAAGTCTGCTGATTTGCATACAATTGTACTAGTAACCCCATTGGGGGGAGAAATGTCACGAATGTATTATGTAAGGGAAGATTTCAATAATATTTGTCTTCGTTGTCCTCATAATTCGGAATCATTGTTTCCTTTTTTTAAAAACTACGGACGTTTGTGATCCTCGCTGTGCTCATTCTAAATCAAGTGTAAACATTATATAACCAAGAAACTCTAAGGTATTCTTTCTAGATCATGATAAAAATTGGAACACATTTCTTCGTCTAAGTGTCAATTTCCATATTTTATTAGGAACCATCGCTGTAGTAGGTCCAATACGAAACAAGTCATAGCTATGACTTGTTTGACCTACACATAGGTGTACTTGGGAAGTCAAAATAACCAACAAATTTAATAAGGTTTCGTTCGGTCATTCAATATTCGCTGGATCATCATCATCTTCAGCGTTACAACCCGTTACTGCCTCCCAAAGCTTCTCCATACCGATCTGTCACTGGCTACCACCCTCCAGTTATGCTGTCCCAGAGCCCGACAGTCTGCGACAACGCCATCCAGCCATCTTAGTTTTGGTCTTCCGACGCTTCTTCTACCGATTGGGTTATTTAACAACACCCATTTTGGGAGCTCCAGATCCTCCATACGGTGCAAATGACCCAGCCAGCGCAGTCTGTTAATCTTAATGAACCTGACTACGCTGATATTCTGGTAGAGAATAGAGATCATAGAGCTCCGTGTTGTATCTTCTGCGCCAAGTTTGACCATCATTTATAGGGCCGTATATTCTGCGTAGGATTTTCCTTTCAAACGCGTCCAGCCTGTTTTCGTCATGCTTAGTCAGTGTCCATGTCTCTGAGGCATATGTTAGGACTGGTCTAATTAATGTCTTATATAGAGTGGCTTTAGTCTTTCTGGATATAAGGCGTGACTTTAACCAGTGAGACCGAAATAGCTACGGTTAGCTGAAAAAAATCTTCTACCAATTTCCGCACTCATATATCATTATCGTTAGTGACAACGGAGCCAAGATATGTGAACTCTTCAACTGTTTCAAAAGTATCAATCAATCAATCAAATCTCCCTTTGAACTCCACTTAGGAGCATAGGGAGGCAACAAGAGCTCTCCATTGCGCTCGATCTTGCGCAATGCTTATGACCTCCTCCCACACCAAGTCCATTTCCCTCAGCTCTGCCTCGAAGGAACGGAACACGGTATGAGAGGGTCTTCCACGTCTTCGAGACCTGGTGGGAGGAAAAACAGCGTAGTATAATTACCAATATCAAAAGTATAATTACCAATATTTATTGTGGAGTGGCTAATACCGGGTAGCATTGCGACTGCCATGTACTTTGTTTTTGTATCATTAACTCGGAGTCCCACTCTTTTGGCGGTGACTTCAATGACAAGAATGCCTCTCGCAGGGATGATTCTGATCTTGCAATAATGTTTATATCGTCAGCGTCAGATATTCGCTGGATAGCCTATCCTATAATCTATATGAGTTATTCTTCGACGTTGTGAGCGATAACTTTACTCTTAACATAAAACGTCTTTAAATATGAATTTGATTTAACCTTTAAATCTTAACATAATAATTCAGAAAAACTGGTATAAATTGGTCAATTCTTTCGATGTATCTATAAAATAGGCAAACATACATCACATGTTATGTACTTCCTACTACACCGCCATCTATTGATTTTTTTTAAAAAGTAAAGCAATTACAGAGGAATTGTTTTGATTTCAAGCTTATGTCCCATCGAACGTCATCCATCACCCGAATCGAATCAACGATAACTATAACATAATTCAATAAATTATTAGCTAAAATTAATTAAGTTTTTACATCGTAAATTGCATTTTATCTACAAAATAATTCAGACATGTTTTTTTATTTGCTTTTTACCGTATGTCATAGCATCACGCCTAAACGGCTGAACCGATTTCACTGATTCTTTTTTTGTCGTGTTGGCTTTTATCAGTAGAAGGTTCTTATGAGAGAAAAAATTAAGAAAGTTGCGTGGTAAATCTACATAATAATTCAGAAATGTTTTTTTATTTGCTTTTTAACGTATGTCATCGCATCACGCCTAAACGGCTGAACCGATTTCACTAATTCTTTTTTTGTCGTGTTGGCTTTTATCAGGAGAAGGTTCTTATGAAAGAAAAAATTAAGAAAGTTGCGTGGTAAATTGGGAAATTAAATAAAACTCGCATTAGCCCCTCCTTCTCTATCTACATAATAATTCAGAAATGTTTTTTTTATTTGCTTTTTACCGTATGTCATAGCATCACGCTCAAAATACAAATGCTACGTCAGATATGAATCTGCAGAGAGCCGTGCAAAATGCCGGAGAAGGTTTTTTAATACAATTTGCTGCATTAACTTTAATAGATTTAGAGCTATTTAAAAAATTCTATTTTTTAGGATTTTCATACAAATTTTTCAAAAAAGACAGTAAGCCTTCGTTTGGAAACAAAATTACTCGTGTAAACGTTGAATGGAATCTTGATATTACGGTATGAAAATGCAATAAAATAATTGGAGATTGATTTGTTATACATATAAATGTTATTCAAATCTTATTATTCTCAATAAATAAAGATTTAATGAAAAAAATTGCAAAATAATTCCTCCATTTTGAAGTTTGACATATTTTAGTGACATTTGACATTCTTTTTTTTTAAGAGGTCTGTTAAGCAATGGGAAGCTAGACTAGAACCCGTTTAATTACCTACCGATCAAGCCTGACAATCGGAATCAAAAACGTAAAGCAAGACGGGTATAAGCTAGTTTTATTATAACTTTATTCAACGAGAATTAAAGCTCAACCGTATGGCAATTTTGGAATTAATGTTATCTGCGACCGTTAGTTGAAAGATTGACATAATCCTATTAGCAGGAAGGAACCATATCCTGATCTAGATAGACCCTATAAGATTGCCTTGCACGTAGTCTTCTTCTTATAGGTCAGACGATGTTCTATCCAAGATGTGATGTGCCAACTATTGCATTGCACCATATTTTTAGAATGTCCTCCTGGTAGGTAACCTTTTGTATTTAATAACACGATATTGAGTATAAATCAAGACATTTAACACGCGTATTGACCTAAAAATAAACCCTATATCTCTCTATGAACAAATACCGAACTATCACTGCACTTATTTATTTTATTATGAGAAATGTTTGTGTTAGTTTAAATAGATAAGTGTGTAAATATTAATGAATAATTAATGTTCCAGGAAATTGATTACTAAATAATTCACAGGTAGTAACAATAGGAGACAATGTATCAAATTATCTAGAACGTGTTCCATCCAAGAATTTGTGTTCACGTACAATGATTGGTAAATCAATAGCACTGGTCATAGTACACCAAGATACGCGACTCCCATAAATAAATATTGTATTAGCCCGAAAAAAATGCGATATTTTTCGACCTTAGTAAGCTCGCGCTAAATTCGGGTTTAGCCTGAGTCGATACTGTACGTAGTACGGCTAGGCAACTATATTTCCTCGTATCAAAATCTCTTGAGAAATTTTTGTTTTGTTTCATTAAAGCTAGTGTAATTACCTAAAGCTAATGTCAAAATCACTCGAGTCCGGGTGGAGGTCTATAAAATAAAAAAATAAAGCTAATGTAATTATCTAATTGAATTTGACATTCTTTAAATTCACTTCATGAATTTCCTTTCTAAAACTTATAAAAATCGTAGTCATATAATCGGGCTAATATGGTGTATTAAAAAAAATTTTAATTATCATCTAAAATTTCATGCGACTCTTATTTAGGCTACTGTACAGAGCCCGTAACACTCACACATGCGGCAGTTTAGGATAAAGGACTGAAGCGTGGTGGAGCTCAATATGAGAAGTTGCGACGTCACCCGTAGAGACGTATGGGATAGGATGAATAATTGAAGAAGTAAAACAAAGAAGGAAAACGCTACCACCATGTGGGAATAATCACTGCCAGAGGGAAGAGAAGGCGAGCATTTTGTAAGTCTCATTGCTGAGCTTCAAGGATGTTTACATAGAATTATTATTTTATATGAAGCAAGCCTCGTATACTGATGAAAAGGAAGAGTAGATGAGATTTTCTCATCTGAGTATGTCCCACGAGTAATATTTGAAAGAGAACAAAAACAACTTTGGCGTAAAAAAAAAGAAAACAAACAGGCACTAGGCAGTAATCTGTTTTCTCCTCTGTTGAATCAAACAAGAAAGTCGGGACCGAGTATTTCTATAATAATAATCATTATTGTATATTTGCATACAATTCGTCATCAGCAGAGCAATTGCATTATTTAATTGATGACTCTTACAAAAACACACACTGATGGGAACTACATATCTAAGACTGCTGAGAGGAACTCGGCATGAAGAATCCCATTGTCTTTTCTCTACGATTTGCAAAATATAACAACAATTACATACACATACTTGATCATCTTGTGATGAATATAATATTTAGCACCCACACACTCGAGTATGCTAATTAGCACAACAAATAGGTAAAGAATTCGTTAGAAGTACTCGACTATAGGAACACAATGCAACGTCGTGTGTTTAAACCTCGCCTATCATATTATAACGAGTGATCGAACTCACCAACTTAATGTGAAAGCAATGCGCGATTATTTCCTAAAGAGCAATGAACCGAGATTCTCGATGCGATCACTTGTCAAACTTTATTCCGACACCTATATACGTAAGTCAAGTAATGGCTAATATCAAGTTTTATTTATAAAACTATTAATCTTATCTCTACTTTTAAAATGATCTAATCTCTACTTTTAATATGAAGTACAACTAAGTATATAAAAATACGTGAAGAAAATGAAGTTTTCCTCTTTGAATTGCGAAAGGGGGACTTTGACACTCCTTTAAAAGGTCCATTATTTAAAAGGTACTTTTTTGACAGAAACACTAACTTTTTCGTACTTAATATGATAAAAAAATTAAGTCAGATAATCAGAACGGACGATTTTACTTTCAAAATTTTTTTTTAAACAGTGGTACAGATTTTTTCACAGGAAATAAATTGACTTTCGCAGAATATGTAGGTTTTCCTTTTTCAATGATTTAACTATTGAAATACACTATCCGTACTCTCTGCCTAACTCCACCGGGAAACGAAGCGATGGGTAAACAAATATAAATTTAGAAAAATAATTTTAGAATACCATGTGTGAAATAATTATTATTTAAATAGGTAGGTACTCTTGAATATACACTTTTACCAATTAATTGATTGAATTCAAGTTTTTAAAAATTGAAATGGCGTGTTTTTTATACTTAAGCTTAGTTTCAAAGTCAAAACCACGAGAGTTCATGGATAATCACCAAGAGTACTTAGTTCATAGCCTGAAGGCACGTAAGTAATATTAGAAAGTGTACTGTCTCACATAATATCAGTAAGACAGGGTACACCCAAAGTATGTGTCTACACACACACGTGAACATGAACGCATCGAGAGATGGTAAATCAACATAATACCTATAATAGTGCTAATACCAACATCCTAATAATTACTCTACGAGTGTTTTGGTAGTTGAATAACATTTTACTACTTTTTGCAGATCATTCACCTCTGCTTTTGTTAAATTATTGACACACGATCTTAATAATATGATATGCAGACCAGACTAAACGCCAATAATTGTACACGAATATTCACCTTTAGAAATATATTTCGAATTGTTATTATTATTTTCTTTTATCTGATTCCGAACTAGCGGCGTTTAAAAAGGTTAACTAATTTGCAGAATGGATGAAAATCACTGTCAAAAACTGTTTGAAATCAACATTTGAATGGCATTTTGAGATGGTAGAAAATTTAATGGCATGGCCGCTTCGAACCATTCTACATCTGGGTTTCATAAGCTGGGACCAAACAGTCTATTTTAGATTCATTTAGTATACAGTTCGTTACTGAATTTATAAGCTTTTCTTCAATGTGGCAGACCTTCCGTAAATTTATATATACCTTCTTTTAAATTTAAAAATTAGTAGGTATTAATGGCACTCAAGATGGTTGTATGACAGAAAAACAATCCCAGTCAAAAATAAAAGTTAGAAGTTTTTATCATAGAGAGAGAGAGGTCTAAATCTGCAAGACAAGAAAAATACAATGACATGTTTTGCAGAAACAGAAGCGTAAGTACCTACCTATTTAAATTAAAATTGATTTGATTGCTGTAACTTGATTCTTGTTTACGAATTCTGTTTACCAAGAAAATAATATATTTGATTACCTGTCAAATGAAATCAAAATAATCAAGTCACTAAACATAAATCTAATAATATTATATTGTATTCATTAAGTTGTTAAGTAAGCGATGTTCATAGAAGTTTAATGGCAACGTGTGTAGCTATGATATATTGAGAATAGCCATAAGTCTGAACATGTGCCGAGTTGAAAACGAAAGTTACGAGAATACCTGAGGCTACGGCTCAGAATCCAGTTTCTCCATACTAAAATATCATACCCATAAAAAATAACGCTAAATCCAATGATCATTTTATTGAAGTTGCAGCTGTTTGGACTAATGAAGTTAAATATACTCTGAATGAAGGAGTTCCAAAGTTACGTAATAATGATATCATAGAAATCAGCCGTCTGAAATCCAGGAAGAGCTTTTAAACGCAACAACACTTCTGAAAGACGAAGTTTGCAAGGCGGAAAACCTTCAACGGAATCAGAACAAGAGAGAGAAGCATCTTCAATTGAGGAATTTGTCTGAGGGCATAATGTGTGACTGGGGAAAGGAACAGAACACCGTACGCCACTTGCTAACAGCTGCCTTAGACCTTAGAGTGTAATTGGGAGGAGGAATTTGTGAGTAGAGAGATCTCCGGATCGTAGTTTTTTAAGGAGGCAATGAGGATATTTTTTGTGCCAACAGAAACAAGACTCTAAATTCTAGGAACTCTGTGTTAATAATGCTCAGTAAATCTTCAAGAAAAAATATTATAAATCTTACCATTCTATCCCTTTCATCTTCAACTGTTTTAATGAGTTGCGCGAACTGCTTGAGGGATCTAGATATGACAAGCTCATCTTCTGTTAGAGATTGTCCTATACATTCAAAGTCGAATTGCTCTAGTGATTCCGCCAAAATGCGTTGGGCTTGTGATAATCCTGAAAAAAAAAAGATAAAAATCAATAAAAGGTTCTAATGAATCAAAAAGATTATCTACTAACAAAATATTTCATCTATCGAACAATATCGGATCAATTAGTTTCGTGTGAAGAAAAAAGTAGAAATGCCAAATTACTCGAAAACTGTGCAGAGCGTGGTGTTTCCATATTATTAGGTATGTCTCTATAAATGGGGGAAAAATGATTACCCAAGTTTTTTAAACTTCGGTTAAAGTAAGGGTAATTTGGTATGCGAAAAAATGTAGGTACATAATATTATGAAATCAAATTGAAATTATGATTTCGTTCCAATTCTGTGTTATATCTTCTTCGTAAACTTATAATAATAATTAATTGAAAACTATAAGTGAAATCTATAGAGTAGGTGTAGGAAATAAATAAGTTATATTTAAAAAGGTATATTACGCCTAAACTTTCTTATAGGTAGAAAACCAAATATTGCAATTTAAACGATGTTAGGTATAATGAACAAGTAAAAAATCACCAATTATTCTTTTAAAATGTAGCAGATGGAACATTGGTGTGCCGAATTAGTAATCATGCACTTGGAACATATTGGAAAATATAAAAGAATAATCGACCGCACTTTCTAGATGATCATTATTGAAAATATTACATACATCTTTGTACCAGTATAACTATTCATTATAGGCATAAAATCAAATACAATTCACCTCAATGCAGAGGGTCGTGACTTCTACCTGGCGTATTGATGCCTTCTGCACAATATGAGTAGATTGAGGACCATCAGTTATTAGATTTTTAATGTTTTGACCAATAATCAATGCATCTCCAGTGCCGTTACTAGCAAAAGATGAGTACCTAAGTGTTTAATGTCTTACGTAAGGCTGTAGGACACATACATAGTAGGTACCTTAAGTTAAAACTTAAAACATTCTCTGGTTGCCAGGGTGGCAGTAGGCACCTTAAGTTTTAGTTTACACAAAATTGTTCGGTTCCCGTATGTTACCGCCGAGTTGCCAATTTTGTGACTAGGTATTCTAATATAAAATGTATTTGAAGTCTCTTTTGACATTCATGATTATATTTGTAACTATCGAATAGCATATTTAAAAGGGCGTAGGCGGGAAAATGAATATTTCGAAGGTTTCAGACATTCACAAGATTGATCTGAAGAGTCAACTAAAGAAATAATTAGATGCCAGGTGAATATACTTAACCTTTAACAGTCGCACAAAGATGGTTAACAATCATATTCCTATGTTCTCACACAGATTGGCAGTGCATGAATGAAATGTTAAAAGAATAATAGTATATAACAAAAGTATGAGCAATACATATTTTTGTTTACATTCGTAATATCGGTGAAGGAAAAACAATAACGAGAAATGTTGGTAAATAATAAATCCTATTGTTCTCTCCCGGAAAGAAAAATGAATAGTACTTCAGAAGCGATTTTACAAAATTATTGATCGTGTAATGAAACGTTTACTTTTGTACTGAAACAAATCAATTTCACCCCTATGACGAGAATAAATGACTCGGTATCACCTACATACATCCAAAGCCTAACGATGTTTAGAGGTTACTCTGACAATCGCACCAACTATTAAACAACTGATAAATGTCAATCGACAAATTAAAATTGAAAAATAGAGAAGTTTGCATAGTCAAAAACACAAACAAGGTTACCTTATTTTTTTTTTCTTAAATTTTATGTTTCGCGCAATATTCTTAATTTTTTCTTTCAGAACTTGATTTTTTTTATAAGAACCTTCTGACAATATACGACACGACAATAAATGAATTAGCAAAATTGATCCAGCAGTTCACGCGTGATGCTATGAACGAGGGACAAAGGCTCCATTTTTATATATAAAGATCAACGTAGATAAGAGGGTTCAGTTATACCTAGATATATTATGATCTACAAAAAATACATTTCCGTGGAAATCGATTTTCCAACTACAGAGCGCGGGCCAGAATAATCCGTATCAAACGAAAATGTGGTGGCTAAAGTGGGTTTGTGGGTGCATCCACGTGGCAAGTGTGATAGGGCTAGTGCAAGGGAGCGAGATGGAGGATGGGGTGGCTGAAGCTGGTGCACGGGTCGATGAACTGAGACCCTTTTGCAAGCGACACTGCCAAGTCTAAGTCGGTTACATAACTCCCGACAATCCCGTATATTTATTCAATCCTGAAATTAAACCGAGCCGTGTATGCACTGCGTGTATGTAAAAGCTTAGAAATGCCAGAGTCACCTTTTTTCTATTTTATGTTGGGGGCAACTTTAATAATGTGAAAGGCAGAACGATATTTTTGTGTTAAATACCAGAAAGACGGGTTAATACGCAATTAATATACGAACACGAAGTTTGGGTGCTTGCTTATCCACATCTCTTTATTTGTCTCATGAATAGACAATACTCCATTTCTTAAATAAAAATATAGGTACGAATTTGACACTTTTTTTGCCCAGTTGTTGCAAGGCAGGTTGTTGCACTTTTGTCCAATAAAAACGCTTGTCAGTCAGATGTCAATTATGGGAAGGCGATAAATAGGTACGTGTAACCGGCCCTTTAATTGCGCAAAAAGATCAAATTCGTATATTTCCAGAAATTGAGAGTAGATACCTACTAGCACGCATGCAAGTATGGGTAGTAAACATAAGTTCGGAAATAACACTGTACAATTTTTCTTAAATAAAAACAATATTGGTAAGGGACTGTAAATTCTGTTTTAAAATTTCAATATTTTAGTTTCTTTGTGTATATTAATTATAAAGTTTTTCTAATCAATTAAATACCAGTTTTAATCACTGAAAGTCGTTCAAGAATAAGAACTTTATTTGACATACGAATAACCATTAAATTCATGACGGAAAATATAAGTATTTCAATTTATTAATACAAAATAATCTTTAAGTCAAGAGCGCAAGGGATTTTTTTCTTCTTTATTAAAAGCTCTGATATAAGTTACTCTTTGTAATAAATTCTATTGTCCAGATGGTCCAAATGAGGAAGATTCATTCATATTACGTAAAGAGTGAAATGTAAGCGAATTTCGCGAGGGGTTTAAACGCTGAAAACACCATTCATTGTTCATAATTAGGATCTATACGCCGTGCAGATGATGGCCGACGAATGGCGGGACATTCCGGATGTTGTAATTATTTTCATTCTAAATGACATAATCACTTTGGAATTATTGAGGATGTACTGGTCGTCACGCCTGATAAATACTAAACAAATAAATACAAGGATAAACGACATGTTTGTACAAAAAAATATTTACGAACCTGTTGGATAGCATTCCAATACTATATTTTATTTAATATTATTCTGATTATCTTTGTGAGACACTAAATTTGAGACATTCGTAAATTGAAGCGCACGCAAAATCATACTAAAATACAAATTCAAATAAACATAAGTGTAAAATGTACTTAGATCAAAATGATAAGAATTACATTTCCTTCAAAGTCTGATTTGGTGTCCCAATTATTTTACATATGTATATTAGAATAATAGCCCAGAGCATTGAATAAAGCCGCCTACCCAGTGATTCCCCGCGAGCCACACATTTATGTATAGTGGTGCGTGAGTTCTGCCCTTTGAAAATACTCAGGTACCGCATAAGTTAGGTGTCAATTTAGTGTAGAAAAGAATTTTAAAGAGAATTCTCATGATTAGGAGTTTCGGAGACAAACATTACCACCTAATGGCGAACGTTGTTAACGTAAAGTGATCACACTAAGCCAGCCTTCGAAATAACAGTAGAAGACGGTCGTAAGCCCGTAGTGGTTTGCTCCATTTAAAAATCGAACATTAGTAATGAATTGTTAGAGTCATTAGTTATAGTATACGTCTTCATACAAATCAAGTTTCCGACAGATTACTCTCCTCCAAACTTATTTGCAATGTGCGGGGGATCTAACCCCAAGTGAATGATATAATTGTGTTTAACGACAAATTGTCTATTACATACACTGTGTTGGGTATGCAAAATAATAATATTTAAGCCCATTACGTAAAATATCTTCAGTTCGCACGGTACATTTTGTCATAAAGTATTGTAGTTCGGTAAACGCTATTATCAAACACGAATGTTTTCGTTAATCTGAGTTATAATCTAATTATCTTCGGAAAAACTGTGCTATGAACAATGGTTACTAGTTTATGTAGGAATTATGTCATGTTCACTAATTTGACTTCATTGCGTAATATAATTGCACGGGCCTAGTTTAGTTTCAATTAGGTATGTCTTGTGATATTTTACGTGGAATCTAGCCCAACTACGAGGAAATGGTTGTCGAAGAAAATTCTCGACTATTAATATTTTTACGTGGGTTATGTATGAACTCTTAATTGATTCGTAAAATAATTTTAAAATATGTTGATTCGTACTATTCGTTATTGTTATATCTTAATTAATTGTTATAAATATAGTAACCATACTTTTCTGCCCATAGAGTGTATGTTCTTCAATTCGCAGATCTCGATGGGTACCTACCATAACTAGAGACTGGAACATTTCGCGATCGCGATAAAACGATTTTTTTTCGCGACTCTTGAGGTTCTTGCGCGAATAACGCGAATTTCGGGTTTTTGCGCAAATAGCGCGAATAATGTGATTTTGGAAAAATAATCAAAGTGGAAATCATATTATTAGAATTACTCGAAATGACAAAAAATAATTAGACGCTTTATTGTTTGGATGCGATTTGGATATTTAGTTCTAATGTGGATTTGAGGGGTTTTTCTCTTTGTAGAAAACGAAGGAAAAATTTTGTTCTGGTTGGTCGCTCAGAAATAATAATTTACTACCCAAGTGCTCGGAGGGTCCCATAGTGATAACTTTTTTTTGGATGATTCCACCCAAAAAAAATTCCAAGGATCCCAGATGATTTACGCCGATGTCAACAAAAGTATTTTTTTTTTTATTTTGAAGCATTGCAACATTGATTGAAATATTGTATAATTTTTTTTGTGTAGGTATATTTTGTAAATCTCAAGTAGATCAGATTTTTTCATTCATTTGGCAATGTATATTCATAAATATTGTTGATAAATACTTATTACTATTTTTTTGTTTTGTAAGAAATCTTCCTTCATTTTGAACAAAATGAACGTTGAAAAAATAACGCGATTTAGGGCAAAAATAACACCGAATTTCTCCAAAAAGAGCGCCGAAATTAACAAAAAATAACACCACTATTTTCCAGTCTCTAACCATAACTAACTGATAGTATAGCGATTCGGTGGCCGACATTCTGGCCATGGGGACCGTGGGTCGACCAAGTATATTCCTCTTTCACGACACGAGTCTTTCTGAGAGATGTCAAATGGGTATTTTTGAGTTTACTTTGGATGAGTACAGATTAATTTTTTCAGAGGTAATTTTTTTGCTCCACACTGGGAGCGATTGTGGATAAAAAAAAATATAATCGGGGTTTGGGAACATTCACACAGGGAACAACAAAAAGTTATTTATTCTTATTCTGTGGACAGCCATAGACTACACCGATTGAAAACCAATGATTTTAAAACCTTTTGAATGACTTATATTATATATACCTATTTTTTAACATTTGAAACACACATTATTGTTTTTTTATCATCTTTTTATACATAAACAACTGAGTATAATATTTTGTGTTACACTCTTGAAATATTTTTGCATGTGAAAGTTTAGAGTTGTTTATTTTCGTATCAATCTTTAATTTATTTGACGTTTTAATTGCGCGACTACTTACATAATATTGACGAATTATTTTTCTTTTGTTTTTTTAATTTTTTAAAGCTTTGTTGTGTTTTTTTTAAATTTATTTTTATTCCTGATTTATTTTACTCCTTTTGTTGGAGCATTTATTTACTTGTCTTTCTCACTAATATTTTATAATTGAACTTTATAATTTGAACTTTACTTTTTTTTTTTTATGATTGTATTTGTTTTGTGATTATTATTATTATTTTTAGTTGGCACGTTTACGTACTGACACTTATACCTACCTGTATTCAGTTTTAAATACATTTTGGTTCGGGTCGCTGTCCTTTTGGAATCCGTACTGTGAACCGTAGGTGGGGTAGAAATAGAGGGCAGGAAAATGGAGACTAGAGGCAAGATGGTGGTAAAATCCGCATTGGCAAATGTGGTTGCAAGATCTGCACCTACATCGAGGGAGTCCTCTCCTCTTCCTGCTTGTGATGGTGTTCCTTTGTCGCCTGGGATCTCAGTGGCTGATAGGGTCCGAGCACTTTGCAGCAAAGCTGCGAAGCTTACTAAGTCCCAGGAACTGATCTCAGTATTGGAGGAGATAAAGACCATTGTAGCGGTGCAGGGTCAAACAGTGAGACATGGATGTATTGCTGCATCACAGGCCACCCTTGAGGAGCTTTCCAATATCAAATCTATCCTGAAAACCCAGAGCGACAAGCTGGATAGTCTTGTGGGCATTGGAAAGGGTGGACTAGTTGACCCACCTAAGATTGAAAGAACCTATGCGTTGGTGGTTGGATCTAAGGATCCAGTAAAAACTGGGGAGGAGATTGAGGGACAGATCAAGAGAAGTGTTAATGTTAGAAATTTGGGTATAGGAGTGAAGACCATTACTAAAACTAAGAACCAGAAAGTTGTGATAAGCTGTGTATCAGAGTCCAATAGGAACAAGTTAAAGGATGAACTCGATGGTGTGGGTGATGAGAGCGGTTTGACGGTACAATTTGGAAGGGAGCGGTTTCCTTTGGTGGTCTTTAAGGGAATAATTAAGGGTGTCAGTGAAAATGACCTTAATGAATCGCTGAAGAAGCAAAATTCCCATTTGAACATCAGGGAGAGTCTTAAGGTTAAGTATTTCAGGAGACATCGCAATGGCCTTCTTACCAACTTGATTTGCCAGGTTGAACCTGAAACATGGAAAAAGCTCACGAGCGCGGGCAAAGTGTTCATTGGATACCAGAGGATAGCAGTAGAGGATGAATCCCCGCTCGTCCAGTGCTACAACTGTCTATTGTATGGACACACAAAGAAATTTTGTAAAGGTCATACTAAGTGTGCCTACTGTGCTGAGGAACATCACAGTAGCGAATGTGTCAAAAAAAGGGAAGACGTGGATGCAAAACCAAGGTGTATAAACTGTTCTGATCGGGTGAACTGTTGTCACTCTGCGTTAAGTATGGACTGCCCAGTGAGACAGATACTGGATAAGAGAGCGAGAGAATTGATTAATTATCTTTGTTAAGGTTGCTGCATGTTCTCCTGGAGTTGTTGTGGGTTTGAATGCCCTAGAAAACAGAGATTACAGCTTTGGGTCGTTTAACGAAAATGAAATTGATGACTTTACTCATATTGAGACGAACATAGTTAGAAGTCCTGAAGAATTCAAAAGGTTGTACAACGATGTTCCGATGAAGATTGTTCATATCAATATAAGAAGTATTGAACGTAATTTTGATTCCCTTATTGCAGAAATTTCATCCATTGGTGTTGACTTTTCTATTTTGATACTGTCGGAATGTTGGTTGGGTAACAAATATCATCCTAAAAGGATTGAGGGTTTCACTGAATATCATACAGCGAATAACTTTAACCAGAACAGCGGTGTTGTAGTGTTCGTGAAGAACACAGGAATCACGCACATGACTCAAGAGGTTGAGATGCCTGGTGCAAATTGTCTTCTGATTAAGGTTGATCGGGATAGCTGTATCTTAGCTATCTATCGTTCACCTAATGGCAATGGTGAGGATGCGTTTGTTGAGTCATTAAACGACCTACTGGAGAATGTGAAGAGTTATAAGGAAATATTTATTGTTGGAGATATAAATATAGACATACTGTCTCCTAACATACAGGCAACAAAATATTTAACTCTACTTGGATCCATGGGACTAAGAGCGGCAATAAATGTGGTTACAAGGCCTGCTTCAGGCTCGTGCTTGGATCATGTTATGGCCAAAACTAAAAATAGCATGGTTGCTGCTGTATATCAGACCGACTTAACTGATCACTATATGACTATCCTTGGCCTTCGAAATTCAAGGGTTAAACGGGACAATGAAACGTATATAAAGAAATCTATTGATTTTCATGGTATTGTTGAAGGGGTGAGCGGTGTTGATTGGCAGTCTATTATGAATTCAGAAGACCCAAACAGGGCCATGGACTTATTCCTGTCTACAATGAAAAGCATTATTTCTCATAATATTAAGACGACGGTTAAAGGCAAGCGGAAACTGACAAAGTTAAAGCCATGGATAACGAACGGTTTGATTTTTTCTATTAGAAGAAGAAATCGCATGCACAATGAGATGAAAAAATACCCCGATGACTTGTTGTTGGCTTCTGAGTATAAAAAATACAGAAATGTTTGCAGAAGGGCCATCGAGAGAGCTAAGAATCTGTATTACAGTAACAAGGTGAAAGAGGCTGGCGGAGACGCCAAGGGTGTGTGGAATATTGTGAGGGAGTGCACTGACAACAGTAAGATGGGTTGTCGTGAAGTCCAGCTGATTGCTGATCCAAGTGGTACTGGGCAAATTGTGGAACCGGGAGAAATAGCTGATAGTTTCAATCGATTTTTCTCTAACATAGGCGAAGACTTGGCTAGGAAGATTGAAGTGGAGGGAGGACTGACGGAGGCAGACCTTGCTAATGACATAAAGACGACCAGGTCATTTAGGTCCTCGTTTTATTTTGTTCCAGCAGTTGAGCCTGAGATTCGACGGATTATCTGTTCAGTTGGGCAAACAAATTCCTGCGGAGATGATATGATCACATCTAAGATCTTAAGACTGTGTGCTGATCAGGTTGTGCGGCCATTGACTCACATTTTCAATATGTGTCTGCTACAGGGAACCTTTCCTACCGCTCTGAAGCGTGCCATTGTCATACCTGTTTATAAGAGTGGGGGAACACAATATTTAACCAATTATAGACCGATCTCAATACTAAGCACTATCTCTAAGATATTTGAGAAAGCTGTAAAGGAAAGGTTGGTTGATTATTTACAGAAATTTGAGATACTGTCCGGGAATCAATATGGGTTTAGGGCCAAATTGAGTACCCAGCATGCTATGAACAAGGTTATAGACTATGTACTGAATGACTTAAATGACGGGAAAAGGCCTTTGGCGATTTTTTTGGATCTGTCAAAGGCATTTGACACTGTTTCACATAGTATTCTTTTGAGAAAATTAGAACTTATGGGCATAAGGGGTATCGCTAGGGATTTCTTCGTAAGTTATTTGACAGATAGGGTGCAGTGTACTAGGATAGGCGACAGCATCAGTGGCGAGAGAAGAATTGGATTTGGTGTTCCACAGGGAAGTACTCTTGGACCACTGCTATTTATAATTTATATCAATGATCTCTGTGATCTGAGTCTTGAAGGGGGAGTTGTCGCATTTGCCGACGATACCGTACTGCTATTCAGTGCGTATACATGGGAGGAAACATATGCATTGGCTCAGAATGGTATGAAAGTGGTCAAGTCTTGGCTCGATAGGCATCTCTTAACTCTTAATACGGTTAAAACAAAATACATGCCGTTCTCTTGGACTGTCGCATCACAGCCGGATATGAATGCAACAATTGCTGCTTGTGGCTGTGCTGCAAACTGTGGTTGTACTCGAGTGGGAAGTACTGATTGTATTAAATATCTGGGAGTTATTTTTGACAAACATTTACGATGGACATCTCATTTGGAGCAACTGGCTAAAAGATTGAGAAAGCTGATATATGTTTTTAGAGTTCTGAGGCAGGTGCTGCCCCCGGATGCTGTCCGAATGGTATACTCGGCACTTTGCCAATCAATTTTAAATTATGGCATTGAATGCTGGGGTGGTGCTTCTGCCAACCATTTCCGCTCCGTTTTGGTGGCTCATAAGGCTATTCTGAGGGTCATACACTTTTGCGGCTATACTTATCCGTCAGAAACATTGTACAGATCGTATAGGGTGCTGGATGTCAGACAGATGTATGTGCGAAGTATCCTTGTGAGGTACCGCTTTGAGGGGTTGAATCGGTCTGGTGAAATTCAGCATATAGTGCCGACAAGGGCCAGAAGTCTTGGGCTTAGACTTCCACCCAGAATGAACACTGTACATGCTCAGAGATTCTCGGTTTTTCTCGCGCCTAGGATTTATAATCGTCTTGATATCTCTGTTAGGAGACTGCAGAACAGGGTACAGTTCAGTAGGTTGGTATTTGACTGGTTGTTTGAGATGGGAAGAGTGCGGACGGAAGAGATGATGTCTGTGATGCGATGAGGAGAATGAGGGAAGGAGAGAGATGATGTGGTGCCTTCTACTTTTTGTCAAGTTTTTGCGTTTTTGATTGAATTTTGTGTCTGTTGGCTTTGATTTTGTTGCGTGTTTTTGGAGTGGTGTCTTTTGATTTGTGTCAGTAGGATTCCTTTTGTGATTTTTGCCAAGCAGTTTTGGTTTTTGTGAGTTTTATTATTTTAATATTGACTATTAGTAATTATGATTAATTTTGGGATTATTTGAAAAGATTTTTTTTTTTTTTTTTTTTTCTTAATATGTTCATTATGGTCTCTCAATTTATTTTATGATTATATTTTAATTTTACCTATACCTATCTTATGGTTCTTATTATCTTGTGATTTCACTTTTATATTTGTAGTGTGTTCATTTCTCCGTCAATATATCTTATGATTTTTATTGTCTTATATTTTGTTTACTTATTGCTTCATTTAACATTCCTATATATCTTATGATTTTTATTCCATAATCATATCAGTGTACCATTTTCCATTTGTATCTAAGATGAGTTTATTTGCTTGTTTGTGTATTTTATGATTTTGGTTGGCATAATCTGTCTTATATATGTTATGATTTTTTATTTCAACATCTTTGATTTCCCTTTTATTTATAATTTATATGTCTTGTATATTTATAATTTGTAATATTTTGTATGTTTATTGTTTTTAGTGTATATATTTATAATCTATAATCTATGTTTCATTATCTTCCATCTCATTTTTTTTTAAATTTATAGTATGTTCATGATCGTCTCTCAAGATATTTTATGATTATTATTATATTTTTTATTTTTTTTTATCTTATATACCTTTCTCATGTTTCTTATTCCATTGCCTTTTGATTTCACTCCTATATTTATAGTATATTTATAGTGTGTTCACTTGTCTTTTTATATATTTTATTATTTTTATTGGCATAGCAATCTGTCTTATATGTGTATTTTATGATTTTTTATTTCAATATCTTAAGATTTCCCTTTTATTTGTAATGTATATGTCTTGTATATTTATAATTTTATAGTGTGTATATTTATAATTTTTATTTCATTATCTTGGGAATTCCTTTTTATATATTTTATAATGTGTATATTATTCGCAGCACGCCTCGATACAGGGCAACCTAGTGAGGCTGCTGCAGCATTAATATGTATTGTTTGTTTATATTTGTATTTCGGCAATACTCTGTAAATTTTGTTGAAAAATAAATTATTATTATTATTATATCTAAGAAAATTTGTGTTTGTTAATTAAGTACAGAAATAATATAAAAAATCATCGTTAGGATGCAAGGTGCAGGGTTTCGTTTTATATAAAGTATTTTATTTTATTTTATTGAATCTTACAGGAACATACAGTCATTCTACTATACTATCAACAACAAATCAAGTAATAATAATTATAAACCAGCAAAGTTCCTTCAATTACTTATCGAATATCCTACAATACAGTGATAAAACATAAATCAATATATAAATAAATACATAAATATATACATTTAAGAAACAGGAATATAAAGTCAAGGTAAAACACAATAAGACATAAATCTTTCAAATATGAAAAAAAAAGAAAAAGAAGTCACATAACATCATAGATATATAGCAGTGTATAAGTACCTTGAGGAATTTGGATATCCATTAAAGCTCCTTACAATAAATAAATTAATTAACACTTTTCTATACAAAGCTGTCAGTATAGCTGGCGGAAATTATTGCCTGAGGCGTTTTTTTTTCTAGTCAACAGGTCCCGTCCAACCTGAGACAGGCCAACCCCGGGATTTCTGACTCCACCAGGAATCGAACCCGGGACCTCGTGATCTGAAGTCCACGCCTATATAGAAACTAGGTCGGCTATATGTATTTTAAAAAATCCAATTAAACAAAATATAAGCTGCAGATCTCTTTTGTCTAGTGGGGTGATAAATTCCATTATCTTAATCTGTATTTATATATTATGTACACATTAATGTATTATATTAATATATTTGGAATGAAAAAAAAAAAATAAATAAAATAAATCTCAACAATGGCTTCCAATAATTTTTTTTTTAATGAATCTGTGCTCACTCGAAGCGAACACAAATACACTTTTGACATCTTTCACAGTAAGCAAATGCTTGTGTCGTGAAAGCGGAAAATGGTCGACACGGCCGGGATTCGAACCCACGACCTCCGCACGAACGAAACAGTGCGAAAGCCGGCGTCGTAACCGCTGGTCTATCAACCACCTCAAATTATTAAGCATCTTTACAAACTACTCAGTGTGTAACGATACTTCTTGTTGAATTGGTGTTAAGTGCAAGTTAGAATGTCCCTCTGGGTGGGTATGAAGTGTAATTATTTTTATACACACTAGCATATATCTACGGCTCAAAAAACCACAGGCACTTATGTATGTTCCCATACATTCTCATAGCATGGCATAGTCAACAAACCAAATGACAAAACATAAGAATTCGCATTGTAGAATTATATCGTTATCAATATTCAATAACGATGTGTAGGTAAGAAACAAACTATATATATACAGTATAATAAACTGTTAAGCATTGGCTTGTGATTCTAGATTATAGTTTAGTCCAAATAATTCACGCACTATAAAACGGTCGTTTGGATCGAGTAGCATAATATTATATTCGAACAATACCTATTTAGTTTTGCTTCACGAGCTTTGTGTTTACAAACAATTACCTATCATAATGTTGAAATTTAAGGACAATTAAAGTTAATTGTTAGTTGAAAGATTCGCAAACTTGTACCAATAAAAATGTACAAAGCTAAACAATCATTTATTTTGTATTATGTGCCTTTTTATATTCAAAAATTTTGATACAATAACATCATTATCCTACAATAATTATTGTATCGAAAACTGCAATTATCGGTAAATTGCATTCAAGAAACACACATAATCTAAGTACATACTTGGACAAGTGTTTGGTAGGCGGACTCCGAGTGCAGTAATAAGGTTGTTAAAAACCAGTTATAGGAAAAAGCTATGCTTCTCAATAGTTTTCCTCTTACTGTGAAGGGACTGCCAATATAGGTATGTACATTGTGCATGGATGACGACGGACTCCGTCGTTATAGGAAAGGATGAATTAGGGGTCAACGAAATAGAAATTGATACCAGTCTCATAATATAATATAGAGGCGTGCCGCTACTAAGAGTAACTATCACCATGTAATAATATTATGATCAGCAGTGGACAACGGCAGTTACGAGTTGTCTTGTACTGAGAGGCAGGTGAGATGGCAATATGCATAACGTAGGTAGATGGTAAACGAGACAGGTCTTGGACTCGATGACTTTTAAAGATGCCCACTAATGGAAAGCACCTGATGGACACGCTGTGTAAGGTAGCCAGCAGTTCGACATTATAGTTGATTATATACCTACCCTATTTTTGGAGAGAATGCCAAAAAATATACGTATTTGAATTTTTATGCGCAATCAAAGGCTAATCACACACTCATCATTGAAATCTGACTGAAAACGTTTCTATTGTATTCGATGAAAGTGCAACGACAAACGTTCAAATACAGAAAATCAAATCCGTATAATATTTTTTTTGTCATTCTGTCTTAAGAGCGTCTTTATGAGGTATTTCAAAAGCTGGCTCTATCAAACAAAAACATAATCATGATATTCAACAAAGTCCAACAAGGATGCAAAAAATAAGGTTTTTATAATGTCAATCAAATGGTCGAATTTATATTTTTATTCCCACAGCGTATCTATTATTCCACCAAGCCGACCTTTTGAGTCAGAACGTCGGGGAATTACTTATGATTTCATCTTTTGCAACTAGTTGCCATAATGCAAACCACAAATTATTAACATTATTATAGTAGGTATATACCTACATATTTTTTTTTTTATTAAATGAATCTGTGCTCACTCAAAGTGAACACAAATAAACTTTTTGACTCTTTCACAGTAAGCTACTTAAAGCTTGTGTCGTGAAAGAGGAAGATGGTCGGCACCTGGGATCGAACCCACGACCTCCGAACGAAACAGTACGAAAGCCGGCGGCGTCGTAGCCGTTAAACTCCCAACCACTTCGTAGCACATTTTACTAACTAACCCAAAATGTTAGTAGATTTTATTTATTCATGTAATCTAATATCGTCATTGCATTTCTCTTATAGTTTTCATACACATTTAATTCAGGTGTGAGAAGGTTTAATGAAAGTGATAAAGTAATATTTTGATAAAATCTGTGTATCTACATGATATTCACAAAGGATAATAATTATTAAGTATTGATATCTGTTATCACTAAACTTATGAAAGATAAACCAAGATAGTAGCGAATAGCTATCAACGTGTTAGACTTTTATCACAATAGGCTTACTGTCCACATACTGTACTGTACATGCTTCAAATTTTTTTACTCATATTTTACTTGATATACATATATTATGTTGATTTGAAGATTCATTTCGTGTAAAGCTCTTGTAGACATTTTTAACGAATACGAAAAATTGAGCTGATTTAGCTCTAATATTATACTCCTATATAGTACTTTGGGCATTCAAGCCATACTTAAGCCATTTCGCATTTCACAGCCAAGGAAACTATGAGATAAATTTTGACATAAGCAAGAATAAATAAATAACACTCTTCTATACGTAGGTGTCAGTATAGCAGGCGGAACTTAATGTTTGAAAAATTCTCTACTAGTCAACCTGTCCCGAGTAGAAATTTACAGTGAAGATACCGAGGTCGGTTAGAAGTCGTCAAGAAAAAGACCTTATATAAGATCTCGCCTGTTTCTTAAATATATATTTATTTTGACAATTGTTTATTTATTAAAATGAGAACGCTCGTATAGAGGTCTATTAATGCATGGTTTTGAAAAAAAATACCCAATAATAAAGAACGTCTTTTTACATAATGTTGGCAAAGTTCTTCCTGACTTTTTAATAATCTATAATCACACATTATCCCAGCTGTAGGTCCGTATGTTCTGGTTCAGCCGCTTGTCTGGACCTCATATCACTTAAACGAGTGCATGTGTGAACTGAGTACGGCGTGCATCCATTAACAAGAAATGAGAGAATCAATTAGTTGACGCCGCTGTTGACATTCCATACAGGACAAACATGAAGACGTGGTTCATTTTTTACGCCGGAACATTCTCTAACACACATGGGTATGTGCATTAAAACTCATAAAACTTTCATTATCTTAATGAACATATTGACGTAAGTAACGTACTACAAGCAATAAAGTAAACATCATAGCCAGGAAAGAGAACACATTATCGGTAAATTAAGATATATTACCTATACCTCACCTTCCCATACTTTCCAGATAGAATAGGGTGGAACACAAGTCCGTTTACATTTGAAACGATTATCTTAAACTAGATATGTGAGATAAATATGTACTATTTATTTATTATCAGAGAATACACAAAACGTGATTTTATTTTTCAAACATTACATACTTCATCAATATGATTTTTATAAGACTGTTGCAATCCGGAGATGAATTATTATTTATTTATTTAACAATATATATACGGCACAAAGTGCCATTGACAACAATCATCAGTTAAATTACCCTCTGACGTGTGAAACGGCCTGAAAACTGAAATGCAAATATGCTCCTTTAATTCTTAAGTTGCTGATGAAAACTTTGCTTTGCTTTATCTCGAAATCCCATGTAAAAAAATTAACGTGCTACTTTAAAATACCTAATTGGTGCACCATCAATCAATTTTGTTAAATTTGCACTTAACTCTAATTTTGCACTACTAATTTGTGCATTAGTCATATTTTTTATGTGCATTTATACCTTATGTATAGTTGAGTTTACACAGGCCTTGTAACACCACCAGCAAAACAAACATTTTGGTAAAGCATTTTTCTCGAACATTAGGTATGTTAGGTATATGAAGATAAGCGGTTTCAATGTACCCTTCTTGACAAAAAAACCTTTATAAAAGTCAAATAAAATGACGCAATATGAATCAGTTGTATGAATTAACTGCGCTAATATTTCAAATTTGAATAAAGGTCTCTTCTCTTCTTTTTCTCTTTCTCATGACTGAGAATGGAAGATGCCTGTGATTACTACTTGTTAGATGGTTTTTCTCTATATATGGCAAAGTGTAGAAATATATAAGGTATATTCACATATAATATGTTAAAAAGGTATAGAAAAACGTACGAAAGTTGTTGTAAATTGTTGCAAGTTGATAAATAAACTTAACCTAAATGTAAGAAATAAAACCTGGAGTTCATAGAAGAACGGCTACAGATTAGATGAGAATTGAGAACGTAAGGTCAGAAACCATTAATTGATTATAATAATGTCGATTACCGAAGAGGTTTTTTAGGATTCTGGGTATAGGATCCTAAAAAACCTCTTCGGTAAATAAATGTACGTATTGCATATGGCTAAATTTGTGAGGTATAGGATCTGGGTATAGGATCCTAAAAAACCTCTTCGGTAAATAAATGTACGTATTGCATATGGCTAAATTTGTGACGTATAGGATCTGGGTATAGGATCCTAAAAAACCCCTTCGGTAAATAAATGTACGTATTGCATATGGCTAAATTTGTGAGGTATAGGATCTGGGTATAGGATCCTAAAAAACCTCTTCGGTAAATAAATGTACGTATTGCATATGGCTAAATTTGTGACGTATAGGATCTGGGTATAGGATCCTAAAAAACCTCTTCGGTAAATAAATGTACGTATTGCATATGGCTAAATTTGTGAGGTATAGGATCTGGGTATAGGATCCTAAAAAACCTCTTCGGTAAATAAATGTACGTATTGCATATGGCTAAATTTGTGAGGTATAGGATCTGGGTATAGGATCCTAAAAAACCTCTTCGGTAAATAAATGTACGTATTGCATATGGCTAAATTTGTGAGGTATAGGATCTGGGTATAGGATCCTAAAAAACCTCTTCGGTAAATAAATGTACGTATTGCATATGGCTAAATTTGTGACGTATAGGATCTGGGTATAGGATCCTAAAAAACCTCTTCGGTAAATAAATGTACGTATTGCATATGGCTAAATTTGTGAGGTATAGGATCCTAAAAAACCTCTTCGGTAAATAAATGTACGTATTGCATACGACTAAATTTGTGACATTGTGAGATTTTATTGGCAAATCAAATTGTTTATTTAAAAAAAAACTACACTTTTTAAACATTTAATGATAGATAATAATAGATTGATAAGTGATAGCATTTTTCGTCAAATAAACCTGCCATATTATATATATTTTATTTATTCTCGTCCCTAGGCTTCGTTCGATTACTAGGAAAGGTCAAAGTATAAACATTATTAGGTAAAAAGGATGGTTCACATAAAGAAATAAGAATACAAAAAACAAGACAGGCAAAAAATAACAAAAGATCCAATGGGATGTTTTTTTATTTTTGTGCCACCAGAGGCGCCCTTGCTAACCCCGTCTATTGTCAAATTCAGTGTTGCCAACGTGGGCGATTTGGAACGAGAATCGGCAACGAAAAAATCTAAAAGGCGACAGGCCGCCATTTGGGCTACTTTGCTTTCAGCGAATTTTCACCTTTCCGAATTCTAAATGACCTTTTTTTAGTGAAATCCCGCCTTTCAGATTTTTTGGTCGCCGATTCTCGTTCCGAGTAGCCCAAATGGCGTTAAATCATCGCCCACGTTGGCAACACTGATAACCAGCAGTCATAATATTTAGACCTGATTAGAAGTGCTGCCACCTAGTGTGTCTTGTCGGATTATCCCCAGAAAACATCCCATTATAAACATAAAAAAGAATAAACAGATTAAATACAATATTATACCTATCATGATAAACGAATAGGCGAGGTTGAAAAGGTGTGAAGGGCCCTGTCAGCAGATGTTAATAATTGCATCGAACGATCTTGTGCACAAGTTCTTACCGCCAATGCTTATAAATAGAAGAAGATCAATGCAAATTTGATGTTTTATAAATCTTATGAAATTCTAAAGTAATGTAGACATTAACCTAATGTAAGTGACTGTGGTAAATCTCTGAAACAAGGTACCTAGTTCTAAAAAACAAACAAACGCAATGTTTGCGGTTAAATGAGAAAATAACAATAAGCGAATAAATAATACCTATACAGGCCCAGACTGTGAACTAGTTACACACAGCTACAATATATTTTGTACTTTCGTGGAGTTTACTTGAAAAGACGAAAAGTGAAAGTTCAGCGAACGCACAACACATTAGGCGAGTGCGCGCCGTGTTTAACATGTCAGCTGTGGGGTTATAGGAGGAATCGTTGTATCATGCTCAAGTTCTGCACAACCAAGATGGTCAGATTAATACATCCAGTAGTTTATTTGCCTCGTGAGACTTAGTAAGCTAGATGATCCCATCCATCTCCAGTGAGATTATGCTTTAGTTTAGAATATCTGTTTTTAATAAGAGTACAATCTACAATAATTTTACTTGTGTCGTATTAAGTTCATCCATCCCTTCTCGAAGTCAGGGGTTCAAGTTTAAATTTGCCGTAACGTAATTGTAAGTATTTTTTGTCGTTGTCTATGCTTTTCTTTTGTAGGTATGTATATCTGGAGGTATAGTTGGAAAAAAATATGCTTTGGCATAGAACTCTGGGCACCTGGACTCTTAGCCCCCTTTCGGAACTTAGGTATATTCGAAAGCAACCCTGCTCTGGTTTTAGCCATTTTCATGCTGTACCAGAAAAATCTAATATAAAAACAATTGAAAGTCGAACAATAATGTATGTCGTATTGTTTTTCTTCAAATTCATGATTTGGATTGATACCACGCTGTTTCAATTTTAAATCAAAAAGTAGACATAATTTAGTTTAAAATGGTATATTCTTATTTGATAATGTTTAGAGTAAAAATTAATTAATATAATATGAAATTATGATTTTTATGGTATAATGCAAAAAAGAATATTTTTTTTTACAAAGGACAAAAACGGTATAGTAGATGAGGAATATGGTCGTCACTGGTGTTCGACCTCAGGACAATCATAATAAAAGAGCCCTACAGCATCAACAACTAAGAAAAACCTCTTCATATAAACCCAGAATATATCAGGATAAAATTATTACGATTATAGCGTTAGTTTTTTGTTTTATTTGAAAAATAAAACACTCTTTTGTTTAGTTGACAAAGGCCTTTCGGTAATAAGAACATCTTTATTGCCATAAATACTTAAATTAAAAATAAAATAATAAGCCAATGTTAAGATGAGATTTCACAAAGTTACCACAGAAAACATCTAGGTAATAATAATGATTGCAGTTTAGATCGTAGGATTTGCGTGCTAATGTTGTAGTTTGAAGCACAGTGCCAACCATTTTTCTCTTCCACCGTACAAGTTGGAGTGAACACGATTAATTATTTCACATAAACAATGTAAGTATAGACAGGTATAAATTTATAAGCCTGGATATAAAATAAAATCTGTAGATGAATACAAGAATAATAGTAATCCGCATGCCACGACAATGGGGACCTCGTAATGATCGAGCATCTTTAAGGAAAATAATACAGCGCCGTTTATACGAAATAACGGCATTTTTAAACCGCGAGATTTTGGAATGGAGATAAATTCATTGTCAATATGGGGTCTGTGTGTCAGCGTAGAGTCGTGTTCGGGTGAAGTGGCGTTAGCTTATATCCGGTAGCCGAAACCATGCGTGAATACATACATCATCCTGCATTTAAAAAGCCATCCGATGTTAGTACCTGAGTGGCATACCTACCCATAATAGCACCGATACACATTATAATAATTATTGCAGATGAAATTTAATAGTTGAATTTTTTTCTTCTAGAACTAGATCCATGAGAATCTTGTTTTTTTTATTAATTTACTTAATATATGTACCTACATTTTATTTGAAAACATATTTTACTAAAAATTACATAATAAAAAAACATATTCGCAAAATCTTGTAAAATATCTTTGTTTTTTTTTTCGTAATAAGTCGTAATATTATATGGTCTTGCATCTTACAGCGGTCAGGTCTTACATCTTTCAGCGGTCAGGTCTTACATCTTTCAGGGGTCTTTGTCCATTGTTATCTGGTTAATCATGTTAACAACGGTGGACGAGTTAAAGAATACGTAGGTATAATAATTCAATTACATTTAAAAAAAAACGAATTAAGTAGGAACTTCTTCAATGTCAAAATATTGCCATTGAACAAAAAATATGACTCAGGTACCTGGTAAGATAAGAGTTGACTGCCGACACAAGACAGTTTAAAATGACGATTTTATTTAAAAAAAAAAATGATAAAAGTTCTTACTTAAATAGGTATCTCATAATTTTTGTACAACCAGTGTTTGGATAATCCTAACACTGGTACAACATGGTCTGTCGATACGAATCATAAAATGTAAGGATTAGATACCAAATGTGTATAAACTCTGACGAATACATAAACCTATGTATAAGTAGACACCCACATAAAACAGAATACAAAAGAGATATCACTGGTATAAAATAATGAATATGTACGTACGTCTACGGATTATAGCACGCTTGATCGGGACACAAATTGACTGCCTGGACAGGTTTCGTACGAGGCATCTGGGTCAAAGTTTCGGTCAAGGTTTTGAACATCACTACGTACAGTACTGCCTTGTGGCTGTTCCTTTTTTAAACACATACATCATTATTATTATCTACGTGCATTCCTCTCCTATGCGTTCACTGTCTTGCTTAGTTTGTTCGTGACCTATCGTGTAATGCAGACCAATATTCAAACTCGCAAGGGTCACACATCTTGTATGTAAAAATGATTAGTTAAGCCTGCGGCTCGCTAAAACTCGAGAATGGCCGGACCGATTTCGCCTATTTCGGTCTCAAGAAATATGGCTAAATTGCGAGGAAAAGAAAGATATAGCAATTTAGTTTTTATTACTGTGTGACGGTCACAACAAAGAAACTACATTTTTGGACAAGCAAGGATAGGATTGTGATAAAACATTATATTTAAATAAGTTATTATCTTTTTTATTGATAACTAGCTTTCCCGACACTGTAGTCTTTACTATGAATATTGATTTCAAATTTGTAATTTATACAAAAATACGTACATATACCTAAATATGTTTGAATGTTAAAAAATATTTCTGAAAGCTTGAAAGAAATTCTATCAAAAAAATCTGCGTGAAATGTTTAAAAACTCAATGGTTGTCAAGTAAATAAAAATTGTGTTGTTATAAATGGCGTTGGCGTCGCAGGAAAACTGTTCCATACTAACTTTAATGTTATATTTTATTACTTTTTATGCATTTTCAACTTTTTAATAATTATTCTGTTATCCGGTCTAAAATCTGTTCAGCCGATCTCGAGTTATAAGTCTTCGCACTAACCCGACTTTCTTTTATATTAAATAAGAGGTCCGCCCCAGCTTCGCACGGGTAGATAGATACTTAAAAATAATTTAGTTTTCATACAGATCCCTAACTTTTTCAAAATATTTTATAGCATATGTTAATCTGGAATAATTGCATTGCAATGTATCGTGTCACGTCACTTTACCACCGTGACTACTTTGCGCGGTATTTCTACTAAACTTGACATGCCTCCCCTCAGTCCCCTCCCCGCTCCCGTACGCACTCTGCATCGGATAAGTTGAGATGATAAGAGACTATGCTTTTTTTCCAATACTCACATTTTTAAACTCGTGATAACTTTCGAATGGAATGTCCGAATTGAATAATTCAAAAAGTTATACAAACATATTGAAGCAGACTTGAATATGAACTAATTTATTTTAATAAGGAGTAATACCAAGATACCAATAAAGAGTCTTTTCTAGAGGTGACATTTTATTGATTTTTTTAAAATAAAAAAACACTTATTGTGGCATAACTATAATAGTTAGACATATGCTGTCGCGATACTTTTTGTAAATAATGATGTCTTCTACAAAATTGTAGTACATTGTTTTATTCTATCATCATTAGTTTTCACAGCGTTCTCGATAAAAAGAATATTTTAGGTAAATTTTTTACACCTTGGGTTACATTATTGAAGTTTTCGTAGGTTACCCACTTTTTTTTGAAATTAAATATAGCCTATGTTCACCGCCGATATTGTAGCTTCCCAAAAGTGAAAGAATTTTTCAAATCGGTTCAGTAGTTTTGGAGCCTATTCGATGCAAACAAACAAACAAACAAAAAATCAAATCTTTCCTCTTTATATATTAGTATAGATAACACATTTAAATTAAATTTATACAATCACAGCGTAAACTATCACATAAAGAATGTAAAGACGATTCAAATCATGTCCCATGTAAGGTCCTCTTGGGAATTATTAATAACGAAGTGAGTTTCTTGCAATTAAAAAAATAAATTTAACCTGCTAATTTCCGAAATTACCAATCTGATTATAAGTATTATTTTTTGCATTTGATTAAAATTTAATAATAGCTTTTACAAATTAACACAACTTCTACTTCGGGGCGGGACAAAGTATGACTGGGCAGCTAGTTGATAATAAATATAATAAGTATGTCAGTTAATATTTTTTTTTAATAAATCGTAAAGAAACTACTGTTGAGATGATAATACCCATGGCCAAGGGCGTCGCCAGAGATTTAAAAATGTAGCCAATTCATATTTTCCTCATCCTACATAACATTATAGGGTATATAGAGAACAGCCTATGAATGGGTCAAATTGCCCCCCCCCCCCCTGGGCCCCGGACTGGCGACGCCCTTGCCCATGGCGTATAAGCCGTGATAACCATGCAAAGGAAATGTCCCGAATGTGATTAAGATAATATTGGGTAGATGATACCTAATTCCGAAAACGCTGTGGTATTGCGACTAGTTTAAAAAAAATTACACGGTTGATTGGCGCTTTTAAGGCTGTACTTATTTTTTCAATGAATGTTTCAAGATTGACAACAACAAAAAACAATTGAATAATATGATATTGAGAGAGTTTTTTTTATTCATGATAAAATAAGTAGGTACCTACTTCCAGAAATATTTTTTATATCAGTTATACCTACCTATGTTTTTTTTATGTATAGAGCATCTAAATTGGGAAATCTAAATGTGGGAGGAGGTCATTAACGTTGCGCAGGATCGAGCGCAATGGAGAGCTCTTGTTGCCTCCCTGTGCCCCTGGGTGGGGTCTTAAGGGAGTATGGATTTTGGCATCTAAATTAGAACTTCTCTTTAACAAGTATCCTGCGATATACGGAAGGAAACCAATATCACTCATACATCAAACTCGCGAAGAAATATTATAAAGCAGAATAAATCTGGATTCTCAATTAACATGAGATTACTATTTTATACTCGGTATATTTCTGTTTGCGTATACCGCAAGGGACTTGGCTTGATCTCACAGAGGGTTTACGACTAATGGATTTCGCTAAGGAACAAATAAATGAAAACAGCACTACCTATATCCTCTACGTCCTATGACATTCACAACAATGCTATGATCTACTCTTGCCACTAAGCTTTAGTGCGATTCCAGCAGCACGTCTCATGCATATATTTAAGCAAGGGTGAACTCTGACGCTCAAATACAACTCAACTTAAACATTGCGTGTTGTTTTATCAACACAATAAATATGATCTTTTAACTCCTCATGACAAAAGGCATGATAGGCGACGAGTGTACAAGAAAATACTACGAAAGAAGTATGATTTGGACGATGCTATTTAAAAATTGAGGAATTCATGAGATTAAAGTGCACCAAATTAGAGTGAAAATTTAAACCGAATTGACATACAAAGTCATGAGAATATGCTCTGCACCCGGATACGAACTCATAACCTACGATACGGATACTTGTGTTTATAAAAAAGCTTATGCATGCAATTCGAACAGGCGTGCATTACATACACATTCAGCTAAGATCGATTAAAATATGCGGCATCAAAAATTCGATAAACCAAGTAGTACCAAAACCTTGGCCTGATCAAGAAATCGGATACACTCCTCTGCCGCTCCCCTGCAGTTTTTCATTTCGATCGTTCTAACGTCGTCTTCTATGTTATTTATTTCTCCCATATACGTTATCAAGTTATTTCAACTTAGATCTAATTCTAACTCTATTTAACAATTTTTCACTCATATATTATGATCCTACCCTTCTAGTCTACAAACTTTTATAAACTGTCAGATATTTGGCTCCTCGCATGGTGCCTGTAGGTCGTAGTTGTATCGTATCATTTAGCTAGTGCATAGAATCGTTTAGTGCTCTAAGTCTGAGTCTAAGTAAGGGCAATTTAAACCATCAGCAGTCTCGCTTATACATAACGTGGATAACTCACCTTCAACTAATCACATATAAATTACAATCGAAATATCGTAATTAAGGATAGTTAGTTGTATTATAATGTATAGAACATCACTATCGTGTACCGATACCTAATGACATTCACAAACTACAATAAAATCAAACTAGACACAAGGAATCGTGAATGGACGGGTTAGTGTGAACGTGACCAGATTTCCCATCGCGAGATTTAACATTTCAATAGAGCGGGGTAGGTACTTATTTTTTTTAATAAATAATACGCAAGGATCCATACGAAAAATGTCACTTTCCGATCGCACACAAATAGGGCCCAGCATATGTTTTTATTGTGAATTATTTTGACATTTTGTAGATCACTCTCTTGAGAGTGGATGACATTAGGGAACTGGGCACTAGATGTCGTGCTTCGGCTTCAAAAAAGATAGTAACGATTAGAAAAAACTCTGCTCAGTATTGATTCCAAACTCAATTCTATACACCTGCAAGAATTTCATAACACTTACAATTTTTTATGTTAGTATGCGTCAAAGTAAATCATGGACATATATTGGACTCCATCGTCATATGAAGTTCGTAGCGTAGGAATGGCTGTTTGAATCCTATTTGTTACTCTTTATATTGATAATACAGGCGATGGGCACTGACTCCGATTTATAAAGTAACACCTGAGGAGGTCTGATCTACACGCAATCAGTTATATATTAGCTCATAATAGCACAAAAAAATAAAGTTAGTTAATTTAATCACTTCCTAACTGATGAGAATAAAGGGAAAATTTTGTTTCAGCTGTGGTTTTTAACTACCACAGCCGACTTCCGTTCTGTTTCGTACTGGAAGTCTTGGGTTCGATCCCAGATGCCGACTATCTTCCTCTTTCACGACACAAGCTTTAAGTAGCTTACTGTGAAAGAGTCAAATAGTATTTGTGTCGATTTTGAGTGAGCACTGATTCATTAAAAAAAACTTCATTAAAATCCTGTTCACACACAATCTTTTCCCTAGTGTTTATTCAATCCTTGTATTTGCAGTGGTAGTATTTTGAAATAAAGATGATTAAGAAAATTTATAATGCAGAATCCTGCTGCAAACCAAAGAGAAGGATTGTTGTGCAACTCCATAAAAAACACAAACCGTTCTTATTATCCGAAGAATACGGATTAAATACACCGTAGGACATTAAAATAAAAACGAATTTCATTGAAAAGGAAAAACGCCATGCCATAAAGCGTACTTGTTCGTGTTATTGAGGTTAACGTAAAGTCCCGTTGTACGCTCTATATTTGGTTGCTTAAGTTTGTTTTGACGTTGTAAATCTTCTTCCGATGTGTAAGTAGTTGTAGTTGACAAAAAGTGAATCGTGTTTACAATCAATACAACAAACTAAAAGTGCGAAAGAGAAATAAAATTGTACAATCGGATCAGTCGATGCATCCTGTCTATTGTACGGTGTTATTATTGTGTGAAAAAATCACAAAGGTGCGGAGTTCAGATTTAGAATCATGGTTAAGCTCACAGACCGGAACGAAAACAGTCGATTGATACGGCAATAATAATATTGTGTGTACTGTTTATAGGTAACACTAATGTTGGATCGGTAGTGTCTGATGACGAATGTGCTCTGCGATGGAGCGAGCAGGGTCGAATGTTAGTTGACAGTATGTAGGTACAATAACCATAGACAGACCAACAACAAACTAATGCAACATTAATCACGACGAATCAATCACTCACAATACATTATTATTGTGCTTCACTATTTGAATGGTCGCATACTGGTGCAAGGTTTACTTGGTTAAATTAAATGTAGATACCTATGTTTTTTATAACATTTCGATTAGTACACAACCTTCTAAAATTGTCTAGATTCTTGTTTCCATTTTTCAGGACTAGATCTTAACGATCTATCAACAACTGATGACTTACTATACTGTTTGATTTTTAAATGGTATGAACAAACCACTACACCCGGGGCATGGGATTTTTCCATATGTTGAACATGTTGAAATTTCTCATAATATTAGGGAATTTGAACATTACCACTTAATGGCGAATGTTGTTAAGGTAAAGTGATCACACTAAGCCAGCCTTCGAAATAACAGTAGAAGACGGTCGTAAGCCCGTAGTGGTTTGTTCATACCATTTTTTAAATGAATCTGTGCTCACTTGAAGTGAACACAAATACACTTTTAAAAATCGAACAGTATAGTAAGTCATCAGTTGTCGATAATATATCATTTCGATTGGTTTTAAATAAGAACTAAGAATAGCTTACGATCGAGTTCTATTACTTTTTTGAGGACTCACAATACGTCATCATATTTCGCTATACTTCTTCCAATAAATTTTATTCAACGGTTTTTAAAATAAAGTTTAAAAAAAAAACAATATTTTCTATTAGAACACACCTCTTATGCTGCTTTCGCCGTTATACAACCTCTTTTCTAAGAGGATAGTATTGATATGTTCCACCCACGACATTTTTGGTCTACAGCTCCTTCTTAAAACTTACATTATCACGTGGAGGATTAAAAATTAGATCTCAACTGTTTGATGTGTGTCTCGTTGCGGATTTTTTTGAATGGGAGCGAATGCCTGCACCTGACCAAAGTCCAATCACAAAAAAATCTGCGTTTGAAACGAGGTACCTACCTCAGAAGAATTTTGGGTTAATTGGATATTATGTAGTAGCGTATTATACCTAATGTGGAAATGGTTGGGACATGTGTTAACGATGGCGAATGACAGTTGACCGACGACAGCGCTGGTATTTCTCCCATCAGGCTCCCGAAGACGAGGAAGACCCTCACACACCGTGTTCCGTTCCTTCAAGGCAGAGCTGAAGACACATGGTCTTGTTGCCTTTTTATGCCACTAAGTGGGGTCTTAAAGTGGAGGATTGATTGATTAGTTTATATTTAAAATAAATGTTGGATATTTTTATTTACCTGTATCTAAACCAGTACGAACCATAGGTAGATACTCTAAAAGAATCGTGTACTCGAACAATCACTGCTAGGCAACATTAGATAAAATAAAACGCATATGTTCATAATACAAGCACTAAAATATCATCGTAAAATATGGCCTATATTTACGAATTCAATACAAACATTTGTGTGGCGTGGATAAATAAACGTGTACATTGTATGTAGAACAATATTGGTGAATGCAATTCATCTGGAATTGTTTCGAGTACTTATAGATCGGCGTAAAGTTTGAGTGAAAACTACGAACAGTAAAAGCGGCAGTATAGCTGTTAGGACGGAGCTTGTTGGGCAGATATGATCAAGAGTATCTTTGGTCTCAGCGTGGATACAGGAAAGGCAGCATACCACAAGAATGAAACTAAAAATCTATATATTATTAATGCGTGAAGGAAAAACTTTGTGACTATTTTTACGAAACTTACGCGGACGGAGGAGTATGAAATTTCGCACACTTCTAGTTCGGGATAAGCCCGCCCTTTCGAATGTCCAAATGTTTTTTTGTCGCCACATTGTACTTATAAGCAATAAAGTTTTATTTATTTATATATTATAGTTTATATAGAGAAGGAGTGGCGAATGCTAATATTTTTTTAACATTATGCATAAAAAATAGATTAAATTAATAAAAAATAACATTACAAATACTACTGTAATGTTATTTATTTGATACTCACACACTTCCACAGACTACTTACAACGATAATAATAATAACAATATAACACTTTTCTATACAAAGGTGTCAGTATAGCCGGCGTTACGAAAGATCATCAACTTCATAAAAACAAATGTAAAATGAAAAGCGACTCATAATGGGCGCAGAAAGCTTTTTGAAGGCGGTATATTCAAATGGAAGGAGGAGCGGGAAATGGCGGGATATTCTAAGTCATTGTAGGTATGGCTCAAATTGGGTATGAGAATTTAAATAAGTTATGATCGAATTTCGAGCACTGGTCGACCACTAGTAGGTATTCATAAAAAGAAGCACTTCCTACTCGTACAATGATTTTCAAAGACAACAACTGAATCGTCGAATTCAAGGCAGCTAACTAACCATAGAAGTAGAAACTTCTTCTTCTTCTGCTTCAGTTAGGACTACGCCCTATCTTCTCTCGGATCTTTATTTTCCTGGGAATCGGATGTCCAGTTATTCCTCCACTTCTTTGGTGGTCGTCTGCCAGTTGGTTAGAGACAGCTGCTATTTTTATAATCCTTTCAGGATATGCTCTTTCTACGTGATCTCTCCAGAAACGCCTTCTAGATATATCCCATCGCACAACATCCTGGACATCGCAGGTTCTCCTAATATCGGAGTTCCTTACTCTGTCCCGGAGTATTGAACGTATACAAAGTCTTCATCTCTGTTGTGCGTCAGAGGCTCTTCGTCTTATCGGGTCTTGACTCTAAACCAAGTGTCAGGATTGGTCAGGTCGGCAGGTTTTATAGATTTTAGCTTTAAAAGTAGAAACTAATATAAGTAATTATTTTTAATCGGTTGGTAATCGATTACGGGATCACGAGACAGGACTTATGAGGTAATTATATTATTGAGAGCCAACATTTTGGATAATGTAAATATAGAAAGTTCATTTTATTAAAAAAAAATCTTAATAATCTTAATAAATCTTAATAATTTATAAAAAAAATATCCGAAAAATGGCGGTCTAGTCACAACAGAACTTTGTTGGATGCTGTGTTTTTTAGCATTGATTTTTTAAATAAGCAAAATAATTGAGTTTCAAAGATCAACGTTAACAAAATTGGTAAAAATAGACTAATGCGTTTTGTTGAATTCTAAAAAAAATCAGGTACTTCTTCATATATCATTAGGTACATTTTCTGTGGGACCATCAACTAGATAAGGTATTATATGCTTCAACATATAATGCATACCTATTCAATAAAGACGTATAAGTTATGTAGTACAAAATGATTATGGATGGGGAACGACGGATTTCAGTCAGTTTTACGATTATCCGTGTTCGGGACCCCATCGAAATCCTTCGAGGTATACACGAAATCGCTTTACGAACCTCACTTTGAGAACAGTTGCTTTTGAAGAATTTAGTGAAAACGTGTTCAAGCAGATGACGTCTGCATAGGAATACATCGCACATTGCAAAAATACAAAACACATATAATATGCAACTAGGTGTATTATGTAAGGAGTGACTCACGGTCTGTGTAGGCATGCGGTGAACCCACACTTCACTCTTATCGCTAAACACTTGATAACTTAAATGTTTGTTAGTTTTGTGTGATAAGGCGTTTATTTACCCAGATTAACACTTGATATTCAATCGTTTAGTTTCTGATATTGAAAACAAGGTGAATTTATAATTGAAAATCCAAAAATTGGTTGATATATCATACTAATAGCAACAACTAAAATTTTGAATTTCGCGGGCAATTCTATATGCCATATGGTTTCAACAAATCCAAGCAATATTCCTTAAGAAATCGATCGAAGTGAATATATATATAGCTGCAAGTGATTTCAAACGAAAAATTTCCCCATGTCAAAATTATCATCATGGCCGCCAAATTTCCTTTTCCTCAAACAACTTCATCTTGATCAAGAAATATAACAGTATTAACGTATCTTTTGTGATGAAAACAAGAGCAAAATGATATATTTACTGAAAATAAAAGACACGATTTTTACATAATGACTGGTATTCTAAAATTCACGTTGCAACCCAACGCAAGAAGCTCTTGATTAGAACTTACGTATGCCAGTAGTTACGTAACTAATGTATTGAATAAAATATTTTCGGAATACAGAAATGTCAAAAGTCTCAATAAAAATTGGATACGACGCAATTCAATCGTCTGTTTTTCATTTCAGAATAATAGTCAATATAAGCGGTTCCTCTAAAATTTTGGCGGGTCTTTCTAAGGTGACGCTTAAATTGATCGAATAGCGGGTCATTTTTGAGGAATCGTGATAATTTAAGTGGAACAGTCAGTTAAAAGTTACTTTTTTCATGCACTTTTTTGGCGGATTCTTAATTTTAGCGGATCTGATAGCGAATAGGGGTATAAGCCTACTAAATAGAAGAGGGTGGAGGGATTGTAAACTTTGATTGACTTCATGACGAATGATGTAGTGTATAAGTGATCGTGAGGAACCCATATTTGAAATATGAGAAGAAGAAGCTCGTTGCCCCATACTCAAGTGCTTCAAAGTTCGTAATGTAAAGTTAATGGGATGATGTCGGAAAATATTATCAACGTAATTATTGTAACTTTTTAAAATTAGTTTATCATTAAGAGTCGTAAATGGAAACTGTCGCTATTTGGTTTTTAAAGCATTGTCAAAAAGAATGACAAGCGTCTTACCGCTAAGCTACAACCAATTCAAATTGAAATTTTTAATGAAGAGTTCAAAATTATAAAAGAGTTAACAAAGTATGACGAAATAGTTAAATTAATATTTTGTTACGATCAAGTTAAAAAAAAAACTTTTGACTTTGAACTTTTGATAATGATAGTCATATAATTTAATATCTCGTAGGTATATTAAAATGAATACGATGCCATATTCTAATATGGACCAAATTATTTAGTAGACATAATAATTGGTGCCTTCATAACTAAATATCTGTCAAAGAGAAATGTCATAGAAAAAAGAAAGTTTTTACTCCATAATAAACCTCGCGAGACTGATGGAGAGTGCATGCACGATGGATGTTGGTAGGTTTATTTCGCCGTAAAGAGAATTGTCACGCAGCCTAAAAATGATTAGTATGAAATACACGACACAGCTACTACATGTGTACTACAACTACAATGCTCCACCAAGGCATTCCTTTACATACTACACGTTGTTACGGGAATCAATGAAGCTATTGTACAAAATCAGATATAAAAATAAATTATTACTTCCCTAGGTATCAACTCGCTTCGATAATAATTCATGCTTTTTTAAGCTCGTGCCGGCTAGTTCCATTCAAACAATATACACTTCTCCGTTTTGATAATACAGTACCCATCTCGGATGAAACAACACAATGTGATAGTTGATTTGAGTTTCTCTTGGTATAAAATTGTAATAAAACATTACTTGAATGAGTAATAGACTTTTGGTCTGAAAGGATCTGTCTATGATCACATAATGAGAGGTGGAAGAAAAAAATAAAAAGTCATGAAATAAAAAAAAAGAGTACGGAAATATACGAGATTGGACAGGATTGGGAAATGTTGAAGCCAACGCAGCACAGTATGTTTTTGGGAAAGCACGTAAGAGAACATTTCCCGAGGATGGCTGTTAGGACGCTGAAAGAAGAAGATGAAATGTGCATTGATTTAAGCAGCCAATATGTCATCTATGGGACATGGAAAGGTATGAGAAAGTTAAGAAATGGTATGAAATTTAGTATTGTTATAAAAATGAAGATTGATAAGTTGAGATTAATTGAGCATGCTGAAAGAATTAATGCAAACACAATTACAAAAAGAATTTATACAGCCGAAAGAAAAGATGTAACAAGGGACCTGATACTGGAATGTCGATTAATGGGTTTTCTAATAGATCTTCGTATGTTTTTACGAAAGTCGTAAAAATTCTATTAGAAAACCCATCGATCGACATTCCATAGTAGGGTCCTTGGTCGACCGAGAAAAGCGTGATTTGAACATAATTGATTTCGTCAAGACTAGGTAAGAAGTAAAAGAAACTGGAGACGTATATAAGAAATGGTATGTCGGTGGAAGAACCGAAAGAAGTGTGCTAAGATAAAAAAGATTGGCGGTCTGTTAAATCTGCCAAGACCTTAAGAGACACGGCATGATGGGTAAAAAAGAGGCAGCATGGTATAATGGAGTTGGCTAATTCTAATTCTGGCTGACTCCACCTATAAAATTTTCAGGCTGGTCATAAATATACGACTATTCCACTTCTATAAAAGTTTCGGAAAAGAGTAACCAATACTTTTATTCTAGTGTTGTCTATCATAAAACGTATACAAAGTCATATTGTAGGCCATGTTCATAGAAGAACCTTTCTTATCAAGGTGAGAGGGAGCACATAGGTAGAACACGCTCTAATATTTATTACGAAGAGCTTATTGCAGGTAGCACTGCTGCCGGAAGGGTTCTAGTCTAGGCAGTGGATATAAATAACTGACATAATGTATGTATGAGGGGGCTTTTACGAACGACAGAGGATTTTCCAGATTGATTGCATGCATTCGGACTAGTTCAGACTTTACTATGAATTTCATTATCTGACTAAAAAAAAGATTGTAGGTTAAGTGATTTAGTTATTTCTATCTGTAGATTTAACCCAAACTCTCAACTAACTTGATGTTTTAGTCGAGAAAAAGTACATTAAACTAATTGTTTCTGTAGTTATATTTATTAAAAACAGAAGTGTTCGTTAATTCGGTACTAATGGCACATTTTCTTAAACGATAGCCTTTGCGATAAGTTAATCATTTAAACTCAACTCGTTAACGAATTTTTGGCACTGAGTGTGCCATCTTTGGTATTTTGAAGAGACCGAAATATAGGGTCGCTTATGAATAAGATGTGCCGCTAAACACTCTTGCGCTTCTCATTTTTCTGAAAGCATAACCATTAACAATTAAAACTTCTTCATACCTCCACACTTTGGTTGGTAAAAAAAATTCTCTCTAAATTCCATGACTTCTGAACTGTATCGTAGTTCGAACAATTTTATCAGTTGTTAATAAATATCTCTGCACTCGACTCAACATTAACCTAATCTGAACAAGGCTGATATCTTAGGGATGAATGATGGGCAATATAAAACAAAAAGACAGTGTAGATACAGCGGCGTATATTACATGATATTTTAATGTAATGAGTCGAATCTAACAAGAAAGAACAATGCCAACCACAAAACAATTAAATTCATATTGTTATCAGTTGAGGACAGCGATGCGCTGCTTGCTACAGCACGGTACTTGTTGTCATGCACACTCTGCGGTAATAACATAGTAATTGATATTTCATACAGGTGGATCGTAGGTACTGGAGGTATGTTGTTATGTCAACGTAGGACAATCCAGGTACCTACGCTGCATTAACGTGGATAGCTTGTTAAGGTTTATTTAAAAAAAAAAAAAAATTAAAAAAAAAAAAAAAAAAAAATTATTCCAAATGTTAAATCATTTTTTTTTACTTTGTATGTGTATTAATTTTCATGAATGTAAATAATGAAATTGATTCTTCGATACGTTCCCCCTTTACACGAGACTTGTCTCTATAAGGGGGATACACAAACTATTATGTTTTGTCCAAATTGTTCTTGTACATTATCCTTTATCTGTAAAACATTATATTTGTATTGAATAAATAAATAAATAAATTATTATATGAATACTACTGATTCTATTTTACATGAAACGGCCATGTTAATTAGTTTGGGCGTAATCATAGTTAGATACTTAAAGAAATATAAAAATAATCAATTCAATACAATAAATCAATAGGCTTTCATAATTTTAATACAAAAAGTATCTATACCACGCGTAAAATGACAGCCTCATGCGTAGATTAAACTCATCGAAAAAGTTCCAAAATTGAAACAGAGTTCAGAAGTTCGCCTAACACATTGAGATGATGTGTACCTACATATTATAGTTAATTAATTTTAATGACAACACTGTTAACAAAGGGTCCATTAAGTATAATACAAAGTGGCTAAAATACTCGTAAGTAGAAAAATAACCTATGTACAAGTATTAGCTGAGCATTTACCTAAGAACCCAATAGGATGTATGTAATAGGTGTACAGAGTTGAGCAGGTACCTTGATATTAGCGTGGATTAGCGGACAGAACCTGTATGGAAGTGGTCTATTGTCTAGTAGCGTATTGTAAAATACATATACATATATTAATAAACAATAATATAATACGTAGGCAAATACTGGCTACAGCACTAACAAGAATACGTCATAAAACTTGACCAACTAGCAGTACTGTATTAGCATGCAAGGTCATACGGCTTGGTGTAGGTTATTATTTTATTATATTGTCCACTGTATCAACCAGTTGACACTGTCTGACTTGACAACATCCACCACAGTGTCTTGAACTGTGCTTCTTAAATCAGTTTGTCCTTTAGAGTCAGAGAGCATTAACATCTCCTTCGCTACAGTAATAAACTTCTTAAAAAACTAACCGAGCAAATAATGATGAAATACCTGAAAAACTTCGAACATGAGAAAAATGAACAAGTACTATTATGTATGGCCAGCGAGTAAGCGCATTTGACCCCCAGCTGATATTTCTGCCTTTTACCTTCCCTTTTCACTCTTATTGAATTAAATCTAGAACGGTTATCAATTTCAAAAAAAATATTATACTATGTTCAGATGGGTAACTGTTGGGACTTACTTTTTGTAAATTTTTTGTTAAATATATAAAATAAAGATTAAAATAGACCAAAATACATGGATATTGCTAAAAAAAATTGAAAGAATATTGATTGACTATAGAGGTCAGGAATATTAATATACTTGAATCACGAGTCTTCGCATATTTTAAAAGTCAGGTCATCATGTTCGTATTCAAAAATAAGAATTAAAGTTGGCAAATATTTTTACCTAATTACATACATGGATTAACAGTTTATCCAGATAAACGGAGAAAATGTGTGTTGTTGCATCAGGATTTAAGAGGGATGGACAATGGACGAGAGGTGCAGGCAGTGGGTAGATCTGTTTATTTTGAAGTATTCGAGACGAAGACATTGGGACGATCACAACAACAACAACAAAAAAACAAAACAACGATAATAAGCTAGTGATAATGCAGAGATAGACGAATGAAGTAACACCTCGCTGTTATACTAGATAATAGGAAGGAATGAGGAGTGCTGGGCGAGATTGAAATTTTAATGTGACGTAGTCAAGTGCAGACTTCCTTATAAGCACCCTATCTATTCTTTATAACTATGTAACGACAATCGGTGGCATGTTAAATAATATGAATACCCAGATTCAACTATGTACTTACGTACTTCTGAACTAGACAAATTTTAGATATGGAGATATATGATTTGAAATGATATGCAATTAGTGATGACAATATACCAGACCGGATACATTTTTTTTGTTGGTTTGGTATCCAGGAAAATGGTTCACAAAAATCTGTTATTATTCATGGCAGGTTTTTGTGTTGTGAATGGTAGGTACACGTTCACTTAACTATAGGTATGTCATTACTTAATAATCATCCTTGTTAAAATTTGGTATTATTAATTTATATTTTGATATAATATTTAGGTATAGGTAATTTGATTCTGTTGTTGAATCTATTATCTCATATGCAGGCGCATATAGAAATGAAGGGTGTTTGTTTTTATATTGGAAAGAGATAGATAAAATATTGTAAAATAAATGGTTTAATTAAACAATTCATTAATTGGTGAACAAATACCATCAAGGGATATCTCACTAACAAGAGATAAACAGACCCGCCCCTCTCGTAAATGAATAAAATACATATTAGAATTATTGGTGTTGAGCTAGACAAATTTCACCAGGCCACCGTGTATTTTTTTTCTTTATTTCGATTAACTGACTCATTAGGGACACTCAAACCCTTGATGGGATGGAGTTTTTTTTAAGTTCTCTCAAAGTGAACACAAATACACTCTTTTACAGTAAGCTACCAAAAGTTTATGTCGTGAAAGAGGAAGATGGTCGGGAAGTTGGATCGAACCCACGACATTCAAGTACGAAACAGTACAAAAAATGGCAACGGAACCACCAGGCTACCACCAATCACTTCTATTTTCTCCACGTATTCTCTATTCCTTCTAACGGCATTTTCCTCCAATCCACCAGTGATTCAGCTTTGGTGCCAAGGGGGAGAGGTCACATAGTCGTAGTCGAGTCACAAGAAGTCATTTAATTTTGATAATAACAGATAAAAGTCAGTAAAAAGTAGGTATTTTATGAATAAATGTATCTAAGTACTTTACTTCAAAATAGACTAAAATATATAAAAACATTATGTTAACAATTATTTTGATTAGTGGATCACCTAGACCTGGATCCGCCCTTGCCACCAGTTACTGTCCAATTTCAAACAGGATTCCAGCCCTGGGCCCGGGTTAAAAATGGAAATGAAAAACATTTCGGACCTGACTGGGAATCTTGAAATGTTATTGAAATTTTGAGACATCTGTGGAAAATTGAAAAAAAAGGTATTTGATACCATTAAAAATAAACTACAATTTGTGTTCATCCTCTTAGGAAATAGCCTTAGAACGTATATTATTTCTTGCAATTTACAATTAAAATAATATACCTACTTACCTATTCAATTTTTGTAAAATTAGAAAATGCAATTTAGAACATTTCTATGGAATTATACGCTGATGAAAATGCTTCGTGTGGCCTTGTGACCCCGATGACGTCACTTGCAAGTAAATAAACGAATTGATGTTTGCGTTTTATTTTTGACAGTAGGTAATACTTTCATAATCACAAGACAGTTTTTTTCCCGCGCTTTTGGATATGTAAACTTTACACATCATGATTATCATTAAAATTAATTTCCAGGAAATATACCGATATTTTGTCAATGTATCGAACAATAAAATTTACAATGGTTTCTCAATATCGGCCAAACACCCCATTGTTTATGAAACTAATTAACGATAAAAAATTTGAAAATTACAATTAAATTATTTAAATCGGAAAGGCCATTTAAAGATAAAAAAAAGTTGCTAAGCTAGGGTAGCCCAGAACTCATAGTATATTATAAAAGCCTTTTCGTGTAAAACATATCTTTGCATAAAAATTCATAATTTTACGATTAAAATGAATTTATCCTTGGAATTATTATAGAAACTCTAAAATGATATCGACTATTGGAGCTTTTTATTATCTGCTTTAGAACTACATATTGTAAAAGTTAATGATAATGTAAAAGTTTCCGTCAAGAAGAAATAACAGATTGCGTCTAACTCGACCTCTACGAGCGGGATCCAAATTCCAAACACACGTGTTCACTGAGAAGTTCAGACGTTTGTTATTTTTTATAATTTACAAAAATAAAACAAACAATTTGGTTGTGTTAACCGGATGAATGTGAATAAATATTCCGTTCATAGACGATTGTTTACACAGTTCAGACTTGAGATAAACCCAGGGAAAAAACAGAAACAAAAACAGTTCTAGGTAGGTACATCCCCAGCTATAAATAATAATTTTAATTAAGGCGAGAAAACATCTTTGTACTGTAAAAATACAAGAAGTACACTGTGTAGACTAGAAAAAGTTATCAAGAGGTTCCGCTCGTCTCCTACCTATTCACCTTTCTAGAACCTCTTGAGAGGAATGATTCGAATGAATTCCAAATCTAACCTTTTCTCAAAGCATGCTGGTTTATTTATCTTTCTTATTCAGGTCTGAATCAAACAATTAATAACTATAATAAGATTTGTTTTAATGTATTCTCAAGAAAAAAAAGTATTATTTACTCAAAAAAAAACAGGAAGTCGTCTAGTCCTTGAAGGGAATTTTGGACGCAAAAATATCAGTATAGGTATTACGGATCAAAAATATTATCATATCTAATATTGTAAAGTTTTGTTTTATTTAAATAAGTATAATATAATCAAATATTTTTTTAGCACTGCATCCGTAGATAATTAACTATTAGTAAGTTAGAAAATACATGTAATGTGTTTGAAGAAAATTTCAGTAACCGAAAGCCCATTGGTAAAAAAAAAACAAATTTAAGAAGCACTCACATAAATAATATTTCTAATTCTAAATTTGCATTTCTAAAAGACGAGCTGTGAGTTTTTGCAGTATACCTAATAATTTTTTTTCTAAGTTTCCTGAAAAAAAAAACATAATACAAAGGTACATTTAAGGCCATTACGTATAGTGGCATATTTGGGGCAAAACAATGAGTATCGTATGTACAAGTCGGCTGGTAGTCTATTTTAAACCATAACAGTTTTTATAACCGATCGAAGTCTATGTAGATTGCAGAGGATTGGTGATCCACAAAGAACAGAATGCGCGGGAGTGTTCCATGAGACTGAGGTGGAACATAACGCACCATGGGATTACTGAACAGACCATGGCCCATGGTGAATGTTATACTCGCGCCAACCTAGGTAGGGATCATGTCGTGGTATTAGATTAGAGTATTGGTAGCGTGCGAAGGAAAGGAATGCGGTGAATGAGAGCTAAAAGTTATCAGTAGGTACCTTGATAATACAGGCCGCCTGTTAGTGGAGTCGGGAGTGCCTGCATCAGATATGGTGGATAGAGATCGCGCCGTAACATTCCTTCAAACTGGAGATGCGATAGGACATCTAATTATTGTCTATAAAATAAGCTACTTTATAGAGACAGCTTTCTCTAGGCGTGGAGTTACGAGAAGTCCTTCCACGCTAGAATATTTTTGTATAGGTACCTATGTACATTCCAGTTTTTTTTTAATTTCACCTATCACTGTCTCTCACATTCAACTTATTTTCATACAAATCAACTTTTACAGTTTATTTTTTTATATACATTAAGATCCTTAGACTAAACTGCCCGTTCGACGTAGAAGACGCAGCTTCTACCGCATCTAAATTATACTGTACAGCTGTTTAAAACTTTTTTCAATTTTTTGAAAAAAAAAAAAAAAAAAAAGCTAGTAGATACTAAGTGCTACTTGTCCGATGTTGGCCGTGAACATTTTTTTATGATTTTGCGGAGACAAGATGGTTTATCCAAAGCAGCCAAAATGAATAAATAACCGGCAGACTTTAAAAGTCAGAATCAGAGTAACATTAACAAGATAATAATGGATAGAAAGACAATAACTAATTATTTCACAGGTACGCAGTGTGTATAAAATTCTCAATAATAAAGTTCGTGTGACGTATTTTAATTTTAATTTAACAATAACAGCTACAATAATTATATTGATTCAGTCAGGTAGGACAATACGAATTGAAGCCATAACCGGAGTGGTGATTCAGCTAAAAATATGAGACTGTGATACCGAACACTTGGATAAACACAATGATGTTCTTGAGTCATTGCGAACTTCATAATAAAGCAGTCAATGCAAACTAAATGGCTATCGCAAGTACACGACATGCAGTTCATTTGATTAGTCCCATGTAACTGATGTCACTTTTTTGGAAATTTTACATAGATTCCTCTGTTTACCATCCATAGGTGAATAACTGTATTTTTTATAGCTTCCTAAAAAGGCATTTCTATTCTATATATCTCAAATATAAAAAAATGTAGTTTAAAATGTTTGGTAAAAGATATTTTACAAATTTTAATTAACAAAATTTCGATAAAAACTTTCGTTTCAGGACTTTTCTTGGATTAAAACGTACCTAAAATTATTATTGTGGAATTGATATAAAGATTCAAAAGTCTATATATAAAATGACTTTATAGAAGTGTTCGATATTCTGAGGTTTTCAGAAGTTCATGCACTTACAGAAAATTGCTTGAAATTCGTAGGACTTGAAATCTATGCGGTATTCAATAATATGCGTTCAATAATCGAAGGGAGACAAAGAAAGCAAATACCATGGTTCTATAGAGAGAGAGAGATGCTCTTCACGGCTTTGCCAAGTAATGGCAAGCGTCGGGACCTGTTGAAGAATTCTTACTAATTCCAAACGAGACTGACTTTGAAGAGGCTAATATAATATGTATAGGGATATAATTTTCTCGTGCGTATCTAACTATTAGATAGACCTTCATATGTAACAGTGGTACATAATAAAATCAATAAGAATCATGGCGAGTACAATTACAATGGATGATAATATGTGTGCGTAATCAATGAGAGACAGTATTGTTTTACATTGGTCACGTTTCTAGCGCATATCTGCCTACACAGTGGCGTCATTGCTATACGAATCAGGCTCCTTAGCCTACATCTCTAATAGATTTTTCCGCTAACTTACACGGACTAGTACGAAGCGGATTGTGTTGACAGATTCATTTTACAAAGGTGTTAAACAAAGCCAACGGGACTTATCTCTGAGACAACACTTTCCAGTTGACCCGTTCCATCTGACAGATATCAAATTTAAGCGGGAAGTTAGGCTGCAAGAAAAAAGGCAGCATTCAAATGCAATCTGGAGTGCTAAGACCAGAAAAAGTATGCAATTTATTTGCTATCTGTATATATAAAAATTAGGAACTAAGTAAGTATTTCCCTTGTTCATCGCATGACGCGTGAACGGTTGGACCAATTTTGGCAATTCTTTTTTGTTTCGATTGAACATTATGAACACAGAGAAAGTTGAGTGGAATATAGAAAATTTTAAGAAAACTTAACGTAGATAAACTTTTTAGTACTTTTGAGAACATAAACTTTTCTATTTTTGAATTTTCATTGGCGTTTAACAAACTGTCGGTTGATTCAACATCTTTTGGTTGATTGACAGCGTTTAAAACAGATGCATCGGTCGGAATTATATTGGTTAAATAGGTATTTAACTTTTTTTTTTTTACAACGTCTGTTGGGAAAGCTAGTTTGTAATCTTACCATAATAATTCGGTAAAATTTGGTTTTGATGAACGTCTATTCTTTCAACAACGTATAGAATATCGTAACGTGTATCACATATGATTTATTTCCTACTACAGCGCCATCTCTTGAATTTTTTAAAAGTTAGATATTTATAGAAGAATTTTAATTTATTTTTTTTATTACAAACTTATGACCCGTCGAACATTATCCCGCATCCGAATCAACAATAAATTTTACATACATAATGAAATTAATTATTAGCTAAATTTCATCCAGTTTTTATATTATAAACTGTATTTAATTCATGAAATAATTAAAAATTATTTTTTTATTTTGGATTAGGGCGAGTCAGCTAGTAAATAAATAAAAGTATAATGGTTGTATGTAGTGTGTTAACATAGTGTGGATTAATGGATACAACATTCCTTCAGAAAAGATGCAACTTCTTAATAAGGTAACACTGAGACACATTAGGTACGTACAACTATAAAGTAGTCAATACCAAACTCTAAAAAAAACGTATTTATTAAGTGGCATGCTCATAAAATACTGCGAAAATGATATTTACTTAAATAGCCTGGTCTAAAGCAGATGTCAATTAAAAATATTCCAGAGTAAAATGCATAAAAATTGTGATAGTTTCTGTACGTATGAGGTTAATGATTTTGAGAAAAATATATCTATTGTTGATTTTATTACATTTATCTATCTCTACACCCTTTCAGATACTACTTAGAGTCATAGGGAGGCAACAAGGGCTCTCCATTGCGCGGCTGCGATGAACTCCTCCCACATCATGTACAAAACCATCAGCTCTACTTGGAAGGAACGGAACACGGTGTGAGAGGATCATCTCAATCTCTGAGTCCGTGATAGGAGGACGAACAGTGCTATCCTCGGCCAACTGTCATTCGAAATCCTCAACACATGCCCACCTCATCTTCATTTTGAATTGAAATCTTATTGCTAGACGCTCTAAATTAGAACTTTTTTGACACCTAAAGAAAATTGCTTTAATAAAGACAAAAATAATTAGCACACACATGTAAGTAACTATAGGAATATTACATTAGAAGTCTAAAATATGGATTGGAAGGTTTGCGATAGAGTTTGTAAGTCGTGTGATTAGAAAACCAAACGAAAATTGTAGAGATCATTTGGATAGAAAGGCAACTAAGCGGAGGTTGCATAGTGGTAGAAAATCCATACCTACAAGCAGAAAGCCTTCAGCATGCTGAAAATGCGATTGAGATCGACATTTGTGGTAAAAAGACTACACACAAAAAGAAACAGTTAAACAATAATTTATTTATATTAAAATATGACATGGGTTCAGGGGCGGATCCAGAGGGGGGGGGGGTCACAACTTACATTTATTAATTTTCAGTACAGACTTACATTAATTATTGATAAAATACCTACTTTTAATTGTATATCTATTACTTATTATCAATATTAAATTATAACTTCTTGTGACTTGACCATGACTAATTTAGAGATGGGACTAACGGCTTAAATTCAAAAACGTAATTTTAAAATATTTGGTATCTGGGATCTTAACTTCTTCCTAACAAAAAAAAAAAAAGGTCGTTTCCAAAATTTGGTATCTGGAATCTTAACTTTTCCTAAAAAATAGGGGTAGGCTATTATTCTCATTCAACTATTATTTATAAATAACGTTAGATACGTTATTTTTATTTAGCTATTATTATTATCAGCTGTCGTTATAATGCCCATCTCTAATGACTATGTGTAGAGATGGGACTAACGGCTTAAATTCAAAAACGTTATAGCCATTTCGTTAATTGAAAATAACGTTAATACTAAAAGCTGAAAGCTATTTTAAAATATTTGGTATCTGGGATCTTAACTTCTTCCTAAAAAAAAAAAAAAAAGGTCGTTTCCAAAATTTGGTATCTGGAATCTTTACTTTTCCTAAAAAAAAAAAAAAAATTTGGTATCTGGAATCTTTCCTTTTCCTAAAAAAAAAAAAAAAAGGTCGTTCCATACGCTCAGTTCCATAATATTACCTGACATATACATAATAGGGGTAGGCTATTATTTTCATTTAACTATTATTTATAAATAACGTTTGATATTAATAACGTTAGATACGTTATTTTTATTTAGCTATTATTATTATCAGCTGTCGTTATAATGCCCATCTCTAACTATGTGACCCCCCCTGGAGCCAAAACTAGATCCACCCTTACATGGATTACTTACTGTTCCTACAAGAACTTAGTAAGAATATAGAAAAGCAAACATCTTCGATACATTTACATAAAAACAGAACAAATAAAAAAATTCCTTAATAATTAAAACTTCTTTTCATAGTATTATTGCATTATCTCCAAAATATAATATATGTATTTAAATAATTAATATTCGTTCATTAAATTAGGTATCATAATATTTAACACAATCACTTGCATATTATTAATACAATGTAATGATTGCGTTCCCGCGATGTAATTCGCGTTTCTTGAGATGATAAAAAAGTAATAATAATAACTACTACAGTATTGGTAAGACATGTAGGATGTGGATTCGAAGCCTACGCGTCATTCATCAAAAAGTCATAGTATTATGAGATTAGAAACATAACACCATTATTTTACGCGGTTTATAAATTCATCTGCGCTACTTAGTCTAATAATAATGAGAAAATCAAAATACTGATAGCCGATGTCAAGTGTCACGTGACTAAAAAGTAAACTATGAAGTTTACTTTTGTAGAGTACAACAATTTATTTAAACTTACGTTTAGCAGCTTGTAGCAAGTCTTTGACTTCCTTTATTAATCTTTTTATTTGTTGGCTGGTTTTATCCAATTCCTTTTCGTGTTTGTGCAAGTTTTCTCTAAAACTTGGGCTGTCTGTGAGACAGTCAGTAAACTCCAGAGGCATCAACCCAACACCCATTTTTGAGTAATTATTATTACAAACAAATTAGAAAAATCACAAATTACACAACAGCGATCATCACCACCACTAACTGTTTATTTTGAAACGCACTTAAAACAATGTATTCAATAATATTTTAAACTTTGAAAACAATATTGATAATACGCCGCGTGCGATACACCCCACTACAGAGTCAAATCGAAACTGATTTTTTTTCTTGAATTTTGACATTAGTTTTGAAGTAGAATGCGCGGTGTTGCCAGCGCGTCAAATTATACACTTTTATTAATGACACTAAAAATCATATTTCAATAATATTAGTATTTCCAATTGAATACTATAAAACCCTGTTTTTAGATGATTTTATTGAATATTTCTATTCACTTAACTTATTCACATTTCTTCCAGCAACTTATCAGACTCAATACTTCCTTCAGAATCATTATAACCTATTTCTTTACTTTAAACTTATTACACAAAATTTTCTTCTATTTTTTTAGAATCTCTCTGAAGCTAACCTCAACGCACACTGGTTTCCTTCTTATATTCTTTACCAAGTAGGTATATCAATATTTTAACCAAATTCATGGTCTCTTTAGTTGTTACAAGTATACTCTTTTCTATATATTATTCTTTCTCTTACAAATTTGATGTAATTATGAGATCTAGCGTTGGCTCGTCTTAATTTAATGAAAAATATATTGCTTCTTCGAGGAAGTGCACTTTGCACCCTTACACATTTTTCCTTCCTATTTGTTTTTTTTTAATGAATCTGGGTTGATTCTAGGTGAACACAATACACTTTTGACATCTTTCACACAAAGGCTTGAATCATGAAAATGGTCAGCACTAGGGTTTGAATCCACAAACTCCAGTATGCTGTGTGTACGAAAGCGGATGACTGGACAGGTGGGCTACCAACCACCTCTTTTTCTATCCCTTAATAATTTAATACAGGTATTTCAATGACTTTATTGAGAGCTGATTGGTCTGGTTACATAAGGGTACAGGATATAAAGGATGGATGTCAGTTTTTTATAGTTTTGAGACTGATAACGCCATCTCGTGAAAGTTTACATGACCTACATGATTGTCTAATACAACTTGACATAGAGGCTGTATTTCGTAAGATAATTGAAAAAGAAAAAAACGCATACGGGGGATAAAGGAATGTCAGTTTAATACTTGACCACAGAACACATATACTCTCTAACGAGAGTACTTGACAATCTTTCTCGTTAGAGAGTATGTGTTCTGTTATTACAGTATATTTATATTATCTTTGGTGTTCTGTGATCTTGACATAAAGGATGAATGTCACTTATAGCCACCTAGCGAATGTTTTTCAAAACTTTTGACTGTTGATATCAGAATACTCTATATAGCATCCTCGGGATGAACTGGCAGCCGGGGCATAAAATTAAGGGATCCTAATCCCTTTTAAAAGGATGTGAATAATATCAGTCGATAATGCCTTTTGTATTGGTTATATTACCCCGACTGCCAGATGAACTTGACTAGACTATAGTATCATTTCGAGGATACTATAGTCTAGTTCATAGAATATATAAAAATCACCTCTAATAATATTGCAATTGTGCAATTATTCTAAAAAAAAAAACAGAAGTTTTGTGGTGATAAAGCTGCTAATTATTACAGTAGCCTTTCATTTAAAACAGTATGATTTGCCATTTTTCCACAATAATTTTTATAGTATTTTGGTATTTTAATTTTTCTATTGTTTCTTATTAAAGTACATTCAACTTTATATGTTTTTATTTACACCTTAACAAAACTATCTATGTAAAAATTATTGGATATCGAAGATTGACATCCATACTTCATCTCCTGTTTGATATTGACATTCATCCTTTATGTTATGTATATTGGGGACTTGATTTAAAAAAATAATTATAATTTTCATAAATACAATGTAAGGATAATGAAATGTATTTGTAATGATAGGGTATAATATGGAGAACATTAAATCGAGCAAGCTCCATACAATTTATTTGTTGATTCATTGTTCAAGAGGTTTGAAAACTTTAAAGCGTAATATCTCAAAACATACATTTTTGACATTCAACCTTTATATCCTGTACCCTTCATATGCATGGTCTGCACCTGAAATTACATTCTGGCGATTGAAGAAATTTGTCAGCAACATAAAAATATGATAAAAGGGAAGTCTAGAGTAGTCACAATTCTCATGATTGAGAAATTGACCTGTTGATTCATAGTATAGAGAAAACAGGCTAACAAACAAAGAAGAATGCAGGAAAACAGGCTGGCCAACTGTTCTGATCAGAAAAATTCAAGTGTGCTTCTTTCATTTAGTTCTTCACTACTTCAGCATTCAAACAAATTTTCTACGATTGAATAGAAAATTGTTATATTTTTCTTACTCTTACAGCTGGAACAATATTTCTACATTTTGCAATCCAAATGTCCAGTTTTTTCATAATAGAGCAGCAAAATTATTATTCATGTAAAAGTTTAAAACGAGACAAATATTTCTGACTTGAGGGTTTTACTCGAAAACACCCGTTTTTGGCAGTTTTACTAAATTGATTACTCGAAAAGACCTTTACATACGAAACTGAAATTATTAGATACTGTAGAATTAATTTTAATAAAATAGTTAAGCAACACAGGCAGGAAAGATGTTTGTATTTTAATATCTATCTAGACCTTGACAGATCTGATAATAATTTATGGCTTGGACGGAGTTACAAAAAAGGGCTTAATTGGAATTTGTCTCTTTTTAACTAATCATGATTACTTTTAAGAAAATAATTTTAAAAATTTTGAACTAGGCTTTTTCATGAATAACCCTGCTGAGGCTGATTCAATCCAACAAACAAATATTTTATTAAAATGTGTCACATAAAAATAAAAGACAATGAGGATATATCTAAATAAATTATATTCCACAGTAAACTGTAACATGATGACTTTTATTTAGTTTCTTCTTTCTTTTTATCCTCACTAGTTCCTGCACACTCTTCTTGAGAATCTTCTTCATCTTCAGAATATTCTGATTCGCTATCATTATCTTCTTCTGAAGAACTTGTCTCGCTATTGTGACTGTAACCGTAATCATGACCTAAAAATAACAACATTATTTTAGCTTCTAGGTTAATTTAAATAATTGGCCTTTAACGATTTCCAGTAAGTAACGAGAATACGTAAATATCTAAAACTATTTATACTACTTCATCAATATTTCCAAACACGGAAGCGTAGTGGTATAGGTGTAACTTTTGATCAACAGAAATTTCTGCCTGGCTAGGGTGTCTCAGATTAGACGAGATCAGTTGACTGGAAAAGTTGTCATAGGGTGGAAACACGTAGAAAGCCGATTCTGACCGACACAAAGAATGTTGTCTATGGTTTCAATGCATTTAAATGGGCATGCCGGAATCCAGGTTCCTGCTTTTGCTGTGCGTATCCCCATTCAAATGCCTAGTAACATTCTTTGTGCCGGTCAGCACGGGTCGGAATCGGCTTTCTACGTGTTTCCATCCTTAGGCAATAAACCCCACCGGCTTTACATAGTTACATCTTTGTATAGTTAAGTGTAAATTTATTTATTAATAAATGTAAGCACTGCACAAGATTGAGCGCAATGGAGAGCTCTTGTTACCTCCCTATGACCCTGAGTGGGATTCAAAGGGAGGTATGCCATTAATTATCTTGAGAGAAAAAGAAAAGATTCTTACTTCCATACTGATTACTTGTACCAGAATAGTACCCAAAGCCACCACTTTCATCATCATCATCATCATAATCATCCATATTATTTTGTTGCCTGCCAAACTTATGGTTGCGAGCTGAAATAATATAAATGTATGTGTGGTTTAGATTTGAACATTCAAAGGCAAACATGAATGTTAAAATAATGCATCTCTTGATCGTATATATTATAAAGATCAACATGAATGTAGTTAAGACAGGAAACATAAAAGACACAATTTTTTTCTGCCTATTTTTCAACTTCACATACTTTTTAAAACTTTATAACAAGTAGATAAGCAGTTGAAAAACAACAAAGCGCCAGGAGACGATGGAATCCACGCAGAGCTCCTCAAACAAGGCATAGACACCCTTGGCCAACCACTTCTTGATATATTTAAAATGGCGTGGGAAGAGGAGAGGTGCCCAAAAGATTGGCGGAATGGATCCATCGTCGCAATATTTAAAAAGGGGGATCCCCTTGAATGCGGAAACTACCGTGGAATTACTCTACTGAGTGTTCCCGGTAAGGTATTATCTCAGATATTACTACACCGCATTCGGGGGCCTATCATGGCTGTCCTGAGAGAGCAACAATGCGGCTTTGTACCTGGCAAGTCCTGCACGGACCCAATTTTCTGTGCCAGGTGCATCTTTCAGCAGTGCAAAGAGTTTAACTCTCCAGTCGCTTGTTGCTTCATAGATTTTGAAAAGGCCTTCGACAGCCCACATAGACCATCGATATGGAAAATTTTAGCTCTGTACGGTATACCTCCGAAGATAGTAAAAATGGTGCAGTCCCTGTATGAAGACTACGAGTGTAGCGTCAAAACGCCAGGTGGTCCTACTGAAGCTTTCAGGATCACCACGGGAGTCAGACAGGGCTGCGTACTGGCTCCATTTATATTTATTATTGTCATGGACTTCCTCTTGAGAAAGTCCATGCAAGGAGCAAGAGGTATACCGATAACACAGAGAGATGGTCTAATGGGCGAACTGTGCGATCTGGAGTACGCGGACGACCTAGCGTTGTTCAGTACGACAGTGGAGGAATTACAGCGCAGTGTTTCAAGACTCTGCGACGAAACAGCACGCCTTGGCCTTCGAGTCAATGGCAGTAAGACGGAGCTCATGGCGAGTAATGCCTGCCCCGATAAACAGCTACCGATAACCATAGACGGTCACCAGGTCTCCCGGGTGGATAAATTTAAATACCTGGGAGCAACCATTACCACCTCTGGTGACCTCGGGGCTGAGCTCCCGATACGTATCGGTATGGCAAGTGGCGCCTTTAACAACATGACCAAGATTTGGAAAGCGGCGGCGTTTAGTGTCGAGACGAAATGTAAACTGTTTGATGCGTGTGTGTTGCCCATTCTCCTCTATGGGTGTGAGTCCTGGCACCTGACCAAAGCCCAGGCACAAAAAGTCTCAGCTTTTGAAATGAAGTGCCTAAGGAGAATTCTGGGTGTAAGATGGTACCACCGCATCACGAACGACGCTATACGCCGGCGCACCCAGCGTGAGCCCATCACCTCTACCATTGTGGGGAGGAGATGGACTTGGCTGGGACATGTGTTAAGGATGCCGAATGACAGTTGGCCGAGGAGAGCGCTGTTCTTCCTCCCATCAGGGTCCCGAAGACGAGGAAGACCCTCTCACACTGTGTTCCGCTCCTTCGAAGCAGAGCTGAGGGACATGGACATGGTGTGGGAGGAGGTTATACACATTGCGCAAGATCGAGCGCAATGGAGAGCTCTTGTTGCCTCCCTATGCCCCTGAGTAGGGTGTAAAAGGGAGAATTGATTGATTGATTGAGATAAGCAAAATATTTTTTAGCAAAAAATAGACGCTTCCTCTGTAAATGATTTGGGCGATTCATTGACGGTTTGTCCAGAAACATAGTCTATAGATTCAATAGGGAATCTACAATTGATAACAGACAAATCTACTCCTCATAATGAGAGGTGAAAAATACAAGGTGCTACAGCTCGTCATAAAGGGGAAAATAGAGGGCCACAGAGGAGTCGGAAGAAAACACGGTCAGAATCTTATCAAAAAATAACTGCACACTTACTTGACATGCTGAGATCTTTAGTTTGAGATGTCTCATAACTGCACTTGGGGCAAGGAATCGCCTTGTTTTTCTCATATTTAAAACCTTTTCTACGGACGTGATCATCACAGTAGCAAGTTTTACATCTCAAACAAGAGTACTGTCCAAGACGATTGCAAGACTGACATTTTAAGTTTTCAGACTCGAGGATTTGGCACGATGCTTGGTGCTCAAACTGATCATCCTCACATAGAAATCCATTGCAGAAGGAACATCGAAATACTCTGCCTCCGTGATCCCAAACACCTAAAATATACATACACACTGTCATATAACTTTCCGTTCATTTGAAAAATCAAATGAATTTTATTTGAACTCTCCACATTGATTTAAACAAACCTCTTTCACATTCAATGCAGACAGCATCTGCTAATGGACAGGTGCATGCATGTGATGTTAAGCATTTCTTCCCATGACAAACCCAAGCTTCACAAAAGTCGCATATGGCCCCCTGTTGAATTCAACCATATATGTAAATACACAATCACGTATTTTTAATAGTCCTAATGAATATTTTATTGTCAAGACTGAGATCACAAAGTCATTTTATGGCTTCCAAATTGTACCAATTATCTTCACCATTAAACTATATTGTGATTTCTGATAAACAGAATTATTTTATACATTCAAGATATTGAGATATGATTAGCCATTTTTGGCTGTGAAATGGAATTTTGAAAGTGAACAAACTAATGTTGCATCACTCACCACCATCCCAAGACCAGTTGTAAACAGCCCCGGATGCTTGACAACACAATCTCCAGTCTTTAACATGCACTTTACTTTCGAGCATTGAGCACACATGGGTAACCGCTGGAGTGATTGACAGAAGTAACAAAAAGCCCTGCTCTTCTGTTTTCTAGAATGATAAAATCCATTCAATAAATACCATTATTACAGACATTACATTAAGGAATTTCTCGAAATATTAGAGTGTAACTTACTTTTCACATTTATCACATTCCATAGTGCCATTACATGGATGTTGTGCTAAATCCACGTTTTCTTTCGCATTGCGAATTTCCTTCTGACGCAATTTTTGTTTTTCTGCTTTTTTACGTTGACCCGTTTTCTTTTTAGGCATTTTGGTTTGAGAAATTAACCATGAAAGACACCACTAAATTATCAATAAAAGTTTGACATTTGGTGACAGGCCGATTTGAATGCACAATGATCTGTTAACTCCTTCAAAAGAAACGAAACACTATATTAATTTGTTAATCAATACCTTAAAATTACAAATTATTATGAATAAACAGAACTGTATATTAAATTTAACTGCCAGAGAAATCAGTATAAAGGTTAAGCGCAGAGCGCAACACCAATACGGAAACTTACATGAAATAAAAAAAAATAAAAGTGCAACGATGGTATGTAAAAACGCCAGCAGTGTTGCCAACGGATTTTGGCCGATGTCGCCGATTTTCAAAAAAAAAAGTAGCCCAAAGTCGCCGAACTGAAAATTTGGTAGCCCAAAGAGTCGCCCAACTGAAAATTTGTATCCGGAAACATGAAATTTGCTAAAAAAAAAAAGGCATTCCGAAAATTTTGGTACCCTCAAAGATGAAATGTAGCTAAAAAAAAAGGTCATTCCGAAAATTTTGGTTTCCGGAGAGGTGAAAGTTCACTAAAAAAGGTCATTTTGTATCCGGAAAGGTGAAAATTCGCTAAAAGGGAAGTAGGCCAAATGGCGACCGGTCGCCATTTAGACTATTCCATGCATAGATCAGTGTTGCCAACGGATTTTGGTCGATGTCGCCGATTTTCATAAAAATAGCCCAAGTCGCCCAACTGAAAATTTGGTATCCGGAAACATGAAATGTAGCTAAAAAAAAAAAAAGGTCATTCCGAAAATTTTTGGTATCCGGAGAGGTCAAAAAAAGGTCATTTTAGTGTCCGGAAAGGTGAAAATTCGCTAAAAGGGAAGTAGCCCAAATGGCGACCAGTCGCGATTTAGATTTTTTCGTCGCCAATTCCACAGAATTCTATACAATAACCTAGAATCCCGACTCGCATTCAAAAGTGAGGCCGAAATATTGCAGCTTTTGACAGTTCGGTTCCAAAAAGATCGCGGTACGACGTATATTTATTCAGTTGTTTTCTCGTGTTTTTTACACTAAAACGCATTTTTACGTTGAAATAAGTGATATTAGATCATTGTTAAGTTTCTTTATAAACGTTAACATCATTTTTTACGTTCCGTTTTGCCTACCGTACTGTCAAAATTGCCGTCCAAATCGGCTTCACTTTTTTATTATGAAGAGGTATAGGAGTACTCTATCTAGGTAGTTATATATAAAAATCTATGGCCAATTCTCGTTCCGAGTAGCCCAAATGGCGATAAATCGCCCACGTTGGCAACACTGATAGATAATAATAATAATACTCTATAGAGACTTAATAATACTACTTAAAATAGAGTGGCAACTCAAGGGTATTTTTGTAGACTTGGAATATTTACGATTACAACACCATATTTTGTTCTTCGTACTAAAAATACGCGCATGCGCGCTTTAAATCTCATACCCCGCAATATTCAATTTTGTCCATACGAATACAAAAATAAGATTCTTGAATAATACTACTAATACTTGATTCTTTGAGAAGAAAATATAATACCAGAAATAATGTGCTACTGCGCATGGTTCCAACAAGTACTACGTGACTGCTGTTAAACTCATACAAATTATGACGTTTGTCGGTGGCAGTTGGTGACACACGATTTTTTATTTTTAATATTTTAGCGTTAACTCAGAGGAAGTTTATGTTTTAATCATATAATTAGTTAGAGTAAGTATGTACCTATGGGTTTTGTTATGTTGTCTTGTGCTTGTGGTTGAGAGTAAAATGAATTATTATTGATAATTTATCTTCAGTCACGTGACTGTTGAATAAAGGAACCAATTTTCGGTTCTGCGCATCCAAAAAAATTCTCTTATAGTAATTGTACTCAGTGACTTGATTCCATAGCTATTCACAAAGCAAAGATAATGAGTGTACAATAAGAATTACTTTACTTTTAGGGAAGTAAGCTTAAAATTATATTTTTCCAGTTTTATTATATTTTTTTGTCATAATACACGATTTTTTAAAATATAAAACCCACTTGAATACTCAATTTTACAAGGCCACACCGAAAATACTATTTAGAATTTTCAGTGTGGCCTTGTCAAATTTAGTTCTAGATACTAGATCTAGATAATATCATGTGAGAGTTTTTGAGTACACTTTGGGTTGGTTCGGCAGTTTCCGGCCACCATGTGCCTTGGAAAAAAATAGCAGTTTCCATTTTTAAGCCACATGGTATATTGTCTAGGCATGGCAGGGAATATGTCATACGCGTTAAGTTCAAAGTATTTTTAATGTTAAAATTCACCCCAAAATGTTTATATTTACTATATGTTACATTTTTATTACTGATAAAATAAGTTATTATTTTCTTTCAGTTGGCAGCCCTAAGCAATTTGATTCCCAAAAAGTTAGAATATTTGGAACACAGTTCGGAAATCGGAATAAATAAACGGTCTGTTTGTTTCAGTAGTGTTTCTACAAACTGTTTTATGGATTAAAAAATGTTTCAACCATTAATAAACTGTTAATTATTATAAGTATTTCGATGGCTAATTTATACCCATTACATTTTAAAATAAGTTTTAAAAAAAGTAACAAAAGCACTACATAACAATTAATTTTGATTAAAAATGTTTGGTACGATTGCTCGTGAAAACTTACTGTTTACTACCTAATTAACAATTCCAGAAAACTGATTGTTTAATCGTTAACAAATCATATAACGGTAATATTATTATCTTTAAATCGGATTGTATAATAAACAAATTTTATTTCATAGTTACCTTTAACATAATTCTAATTTAACACGGATATTATTATTATTATTTATTATATATCTGTGTTGGTACAATAAGTTCAATTCATAAGACATTTGCCCTTCGACCGCTTATATCTCTAATTACTTATATATGTTTATTTTTCTCACCATATTCGCTCATTCATTAGTGATCAACGAAAACAAAAAAGTGTGATCGAGTACATTCTTTGGTGAAAGTTTTATATTGTTTTTTTTTAAAAGGGTTACTGTACTTATTTTAAAGGATTTATTATTTGTGATAGTTTGAACAGTTCCCAAAATATTTAGTTGATAAATATTCATAAACGTCCTATGTACTCTAATCAAATAACTATGGTGAACTGAATATGGGTCAGCTAAGTTATAAATTTGTGCAAAATATTTGTGTAGTTCTCTTATTGATCAATTTCGCAAATGGATCACAATTTGACAGATCCAATGCCGATGTTGAAGAAACGAAAAATGAATGCGTGTTTAGAAATTGCGAGTTATCACAAGGGTCAAGGACGGATATAGGGACATCTGATGTTGAAAATGGAAATTCATCTATTTATGGATTTTCCGAAGATCTTTCAACCTTTAACACAAATAAAATAGAGCATGGGGAAAATAAAACAGAATCAAGTAATCCTGAGGATGATTTAGTCAGTGCTTCAGAACAAATTTTTACAAATCAAACTTCACCTCTGGATGTGAATTCTAGTACACAATCAATACCAATGAATGTAGAAGTATCCTCCAATCAGGAATTAAATATAGAAGATAATTTGGAGACCACTAATGCAGCAACAGTCGAACTTCAAGATTCCAAAGAAAACACTATTGATATCCAACCAACATCTAAACATGAAAATTCTACATTCGAAGTTTTTAAAGATATTCCCCAAGAAATTCTTCAAATGCCTGCAAAAGTTCTCAGCACAGAGCCTCATCAACTAACAAATATAAACTTGATTGATATGGGTGAGTAGTTTTTAAGTTGTACTTATAAAGATTTCAAATATCTACACATATAGGTAATTATTTTTTCAAAATGTCGGTACATAGATACCCATCAATTGTTGTAGTTATTACTTAAGTAGATAATCGTATCTTACAGAAACAACTTCCAATGATGGATTTTTAACAGAAGCTAACTTAGAATCTATTACGGAGACAACTGTTGAAACAGAAGTAACATTAAATGGTGATGATTCAAAACTTGATAACAAAACTTTCCAAGATGAAACGTCTAAAAGCATCAAAAGCAACCAATCTGATGATTATGAAGTTCCACAAAGCCTTAATGATGAACAAAGTAATGGTGATGTTTTAAGTATTGTAGACGTAAACGATTTAAGTGATAGTTATACTAAAAAGTTAATAAACAAATTAGAAAAAAATAATGTGAAACTGAAAGAGAACTCTAAACAAAACGTGAAAAAGAGAAAGAGTACATTGTCCTTTGTATTTGACGCAACCGGCTCAATGTATGATGATTTAGTACAGCTGCAAAAAGGTGCCAAACTGATTTTGAAAACCATCTTGGAGAGAGAGGACAACCCTATTGAAAATTTCGTTTTGGTTCCTTACAGAGACCCTGGTGAGTTTTAAATATATATATTTTTTTATTTTTTTTAAAATGAATCTGTGCTCACTCGAAGTGAACACAAATACACTTTTGACATCTTTTACAGTAAGCAAATGCTTGTGTCGTGAAAGCGGAAATGATCGACACGGCCGGTATTCGAACCCTTGGACCTCCACACGAAACAGTGCGAAAAGCCGGCGTCGCAACCGCTGGTCTATCAACCACCTCATCTATATCTACTCACTAAACAACATAAATATTCATTTATGAAGTTTTGTTATAACAAGTCTTATACTTGTGAAACATTTTGTCAATAGCTTCTACTGTTTCTTTTCATGTGCATATACGAGGGTGGTTTTAGCTGGTACCTACTATTACCTATAAATCCTTTTTCAGCTTTGATCTCACTCCATCCGATAGGTTTGTTTCATACTCTTCCACCTACCTGTATTGGATGCTACCTCATTTCTTACTGACTGCGTCTGTTATATCAATCATCCTTTTTGAGACCTTCTGATGCCCTTCATTTCAAAAAAGTGGAGGTCTGTTCCTTAAAGGACAGGTAAAAAAATTATTTTAGTAATATTTAAAATGATGTTGAAATTTGTAGAAATAGGTCCAGTGACTGTCACCTCCAGCCATGATGTGTTTGAAAGTGAACTAGAAAACATGGCCATCTACGGTGGTGGAGACTGTCCTGAGAGTTCATTGTCAGGAATTGCAGCTGCTCTGAATGCCAGTTTACCTTACTCCTATATTTACGTGTTTACTGATGCAACCGCCACCGATCATCACAAAGTCAACCAAGTTATTAACTTGGTGCAAGAGAAACAGTCTCAGGTGAAGAGTCATTCATGTACCTTTAATTACAAAATTTTTATTATTTTACTTTCTATATTTCTTTATCTCGATGTGGACAAATTTTAGATAGTTTTTGTGCTTACTGGTGACTGCAAGGATAGAGATTCATTGAATTACAAAGTATATGAACAGATTGCAGCTGCAAGTTCAGGACAAATATTCCACTTGGAAAAATCAAAAGTTGAGCAGGTATGAGGCAATTTTGTATCAATTATCCTATGAGTAGGTCTACAAAAACTGTGTCACATTGGCCTCGAGGCTAGCATCTTAACTGCTTCAAGATCTAGTGAAATATTTGAACATCCCAACTTAAACATTCCCATGATTGGGGGATTTAATTACGCCAAATGTTTTAGAATTAGAGAGATCCAACCGTGCCAGCCATATAAATATCATTAGAAGAACTTAATTAAAATTATTGTGCTTTAAATTAAGTTTTGATGTTCCCTAATGTTTATTCATTTATTAAGTACAAGTATTCGAATAGTTCAGGGTTTCAGAACTCAGATGGATGGATGTGTCTTGTAGAGGGGCCTTTCTATGAGATATTTGCCGCATCAATGTGTTGATATCGCTTATGTTTGGGATATCTGACGCCATTTTTGGCACGCGGTACCTGCTGTTGGGTGGCGGTTTGTCTCTGGGATGGCTGTCAGGGTGGCGCTCACTGACGTTTGTGGACTCCCGTAGCGCCGTGGGTGTGATGAGCTTTCGACTTGTTTTTCCATGGACCAGAATGATAATTGTATACATCATCAATAAGCATAGCGGGAGGATGTACATATTATAGTGAATTATCATTTTGAAGCTATGAAAATAAAAAAAAAAATGTGTAAAAAGCTAATAATGTTATATACTGTTTGTTATGATGGTTTCTTATCTGCATATGTTTCAAAAGGTATTTTAAATTTCAGATTCTTTCTTATATCGAGGACACTTTGGATAGCAAACGTGTGAATTTAAATACAATTATAAATCCTCCAGGATCACATAAGCACAAAGTAATTCAGTTTTTTATCAATAATTTGAATTTTAAAACACCCATAGATTATAATATTATCAATTCAATGATTTTAGTTGCTGGTTGATAATACACTGAAAAAAGTAACAGTTTCTGTTGCTGGGCGAGAACCAAACGTGTCCTTTACCAATCCGTGGGGAGATGTTATTAAAGATCCTCCAAGAGTTCAATCAATCGTAGATTTATCAGATGTTCAGGTTTGTCTCAAAGATTTTCTCACAAAGTGTTAGAGACATCTGAAGATGTAGCACCTCAGGTGTAACCTAATCACAATTTTTTTTACGCAGGTTGTTAATCTAATCAATCCTGATCCAGGTAACTGGACAATCAATGTGGGAAGTATTGAACAGCATTCCGTACGAGTTACCGGCTTGTCAAATATTACATTTAAACACAGTTTTTCCGTGCAAGATCCACACAAAATAGAAGAAACTACAAAGAAACCCCTTAATGGTAATTCACTTTTTTTGTTTTGTTTATTGATTAAAAAATTATCCCTCCCGAAGCACGAGTATTTACTCATTTTCGGGAGGTATCTTGTTTAAGTATATTTTAGTTGTTAATAATTATTTGTAAGCATGTTATTTTTATATTTGTATATTTTATCAAATAAAGGCTTTATATTATTATTATTTCAAATCATATATTCATTAAATCACAATATATCATATAAAGCATACATCATTGTATAAAAATTAATAAAAAAATTAAATTAAAATTAAATACAATGCTATATACTAAATATAAAAATATCGGTATTATCTCTCATGATACATCACGATGTAATGTAATCATGAGAGATCTTCGAACTACAGAGAAAGGAACCTTCTTAACATCCTACATGAGGACAACAGAACTTCCTTTTGGATGGCATATCTGAGACCACAACAGATGCCAAGTTTCCCTAGATTGTCTTTAAGAGACTTAGGAATAACTCCATTCGTCGATATCACTATAGGTATTATGTGGGTGGTTGGTGTATGCCACATATCCTTGATTTCGTGAGCAAGATCAAGATATTTAATTATCTTGTCTTGCTCGGCTTTTTTCAAATTTTCGTCATACGGTACAGTGATATCCACGAGATACGTTATCCCGTTCCTACGATCAACCAATACAATGTCCGGACGATTTGCGTTAATCGTTCGGTCAGTTTGTATTGATATATCCCAATATAACTTTGTATTATTGTTTTGCATTACCGAAATTGGGGTGTACCTATAATAAGGTACTTTAAAATCGAGTAAACCATATTTCAAGGCAAGTTTTTGATGAACTATTTTAGCCACATCGTTATGTCTGTGCAGATACTCAGAACCACACAGGAGAGGACACCCAGACAAAATATTTCTGAGTGTTTCTCCCGTTTGGCAACATGCACGACATTTGTCAATTATATTTGGTGTTTTAATTATATACTTTTTATAATTATTAGTGACTATGACCTGGTCTTGTATTGCACAGACAAAACCTTCTGTTTCGCTAAATAGTTCACCAAACCTCAACCATCCAGTCGAATCTTCAAGACTTACATTGGATGAATTTAAAGTTTCGAAGAATCGACCGTGGAAAGACTTGCCTTTCCATATTTCAACCCGATCTTGTACCCCAATTATCGGTGGCGAAACAGGATTTGATAAATTTAAGGGTGTGTACTTCAAATCACACGCAATGAGGTCTTCATAACCCAATTTATTCCTTGATGAGATAAAGTAAGACTGGAGGAGGTTTATTTCTTTGTTATTCATGTTTTTGATGTTTAACATGCCTCTACCACCTATCTTCCTTGGTAAATATAGTCTCATCAAGGAGCATCTTGGGTGATGCATCCTGTACTGCGTGAGCAAACCACGAACCCTTAAATCTATCCTGTCCAATTCAGTTTGGTTCCACTTAATGATTCCAAAAGAATACAATATTTTCGGTATAACCCATAAATTAATGGCCATAATTTTATTTCTCCCTGAAAGAAAACTTTTCAAAACTTTTTTTAATCTTTTAATAAATTCATTTTTAATGTTATTTTTAATAATTTTGTGGTCAAAAACCAGATTTTCTTGAAAACCAAGATATTTGTAATTTTGATTATCTAAAAGAGGAATATTTGAAACTAATGTTGAACTATTTTGATTGTTGTTTCGGATTATTCCTTTTTGAACATTAATTTTTGCACATTTTTCTAAGCCAAATTCCATTTTTATATCATCACTGAATTTTTTTGTAATTTATATTAATTTTTCTAATTCATCTGAATTTTTACCAAATAATTTTAAATCATCCATATAAAGCAAATGATTAAATTTACAACCAGACCTTTTTAATTGATAGCCACAATTTGAGGATTCCAATAATTTACTCAGTGGATTTAGAGCTAAGCAGAACCAAAGCGGACTTAGACTATCTCCTTAAAAATACCTCTATTGATATGGATTGAATCAGTAATATATTTTCCAGAAGGTTGAGAAACAGATATTTTTGTTCTCCATTTTGACATCAAAAATTTTAGAAATTGTACGACTTCGTTGTTAATTTTATGTATTTCCAAAACTTTTATTAGCCAAGAATGTGGGACTGAATCATATGCTTTTTTGTAATCAATCCATGCCATAGAGATATTTTTCTTTTTGTGTTTCACCTGCTCACAAATAATACTGTCTATTAAGAGCAATTCCTTTGTGCCACGAGATCCTATTTTACATCCATTTTGTCTGACAGATAAAATATCATTTTCGATCAAGTATGAATGAATTTTGTTTGAAATTATAGATGTCAAAAGTTTATAAATTGTTGGTAAGCATGTAATTGGTCTAAAGTTATTTGGAGTTGAAGCATTATTGATTTTTGGGATAACGTGGGTACCCACATAGGCAACACTGAATTCTATTAGACCCTGATTGTCAGTGCTGCCCCCGGTGGCGAAAAGAGTAAAGAAAACAACCCATTATTGAGCGAAATTTAGTAATTCTATTTTCTATTCTTTTTTGCCAACGGGGGGTACTTGAATGCTCAATGATGTTTTGATTTCGATTAAATTAAATTTTTGCCATAGTTACGCAAGTAGCCGCTGCACAATAAAGAATAGAATGAACATCTTGTAAATTTTGACAGGAGTTTAAATCATCTAAAATAATATTATTAACCCGACAAATAATTTTTTCAATAATTGGAAAACTTTTAAATTTTGGCAATAAAGGTCGAAGAAAGGGTTCTTGATTACAAAACTTGTTTCTTGTTCTTGATTATTATTATTAATAAACTAATAATGGGAGAAAGGTTTGATAACCTAGTGGTAAAGCCGATAATTTCGGATCAAGAGGTCCCGGTTAGAATTTTTACTTGGTGTTAGCCTGTCTCAGATTAGACAGGACCGGTTGCTAGGAAATATTGCCTCAGGTAATATGTGGTTGGTAGCCCAATGGTTCAGTGACAGCTTTTGTAGGTACAGTGTACTGAATGGAACCCTGGTTCCATTCCAACCACTTCCACTTTCACAACACAAGCATTGTTTCTTTGAAAGGCGTCAAAAGTGTATTTGTGTCCACTTTGGGTGAGCCCAGATTCATTAAACAAAATCCTGCCAGCTATAAATTACACTTCTTTTTATAAAGCTGTCAATATAGCCGGCGGAACTTATTACCTGAGGCAATTTTTTTCAGCCAACTAGTCCTATCCAATCTGAGACAGACCAACCCCGGGTAGAAATTCCAATAATTGGAATTTACAATTATTGTAAAAATACTTTGAAAAAATCTGACCTGACTGGGAATCAAACCCGGGACCTGTTTATCTGAAGTCCAAGTTTGTTTCAAACAAGCAATACAAGAAACTTCAATTGAAAATCACTTTGCCTATGACGAATCAAACTTTTACTTCTATTTCAAAAGATTGACATTTAAATCAATAGATTTCTAATATCAGTATATGTACCTAAATGTGTTTCAGGTACTACAAATTATTTAATAATTTCAATTGAAAATGACGCTGATTTGGAAAATTTATTATCTGCTGAATTGGTTGACGCGTTTGGAAAGTCCCTATTTGAAATGCCGCTCTACAGAATGGATAACTTTTCTAATGATAGTGATTTGTTTTTTAAGTCTGATCCTATAATGCCTCCAGCAGACTTGTTTAATGTGGCTGTAAGTTTTTTTTTCAAATTTATGTGTATTTATATTGAGAAAAAAATGCAGAAAATAATGAGGTATTTTAATGCTGATTTCAGATAAATGGACTGGACAAGCACGGAAATGTATTTAGAAGAAGCAGTACAACTGGGATAAAAGCACAAGAGCCTGGTAAAATAATGTTCTTCTTTTTCTAATTGTAGATCATAAATTTGTTTTTCTAGAAATTTACTTTTGGAAAGTTGAGATTTAACTTAAATGAGGCTTTCTTGGCTTACAAGAGTTGCAAGTCTACCTAATATCCTTGTCACATATTTTTTCTGTAAGCTTCTTTCTGCGACATGCCTTAAGACCTTCATTTCTGATGTTTTGGGAAGGTTTTTGGTTCAGTGTGTGTCGGCTCTTACTCCTACCATAGACAAGTGTCATTCAGCCTATAGGCTAGAAATAATATTATTTGTTTTGTTTCAGAAAAGCCTAAACTTCATGTTCCCCCTGAGGTAATTCTTATTGGTTAATTATACCTACTATTTAACATTTTATCTATAAGTTTTAAAGCTTAAATCGTTTTATATTTGAACGCTAAGATTTTAGAGACTTTCCATCAGATTTTAAAAAAAATCCAATATCCAGATATCCAATTTCTTGGAAAAGCCTTTATTAAGGCACGCTCACCGTATCACGCTACAATTCTTAAGAGACACTTTCGTCAATTCATTTCGTAAACAAACCACACGCAACACCATATTTTTCACTAATGTTTATATCCATATAGAGGTCAGGAATTAAGCAAGGGAATTTTCTATAAGCATGATTTTCTCATTTTTTTTAATGTGGCAATCTACTCTTGAGAAAGTCATCTATGCCAATGACATGATATCGATGTCTCAATAATAATATATTGATTGCAGATATATGGAGAATATCACGGTGAAGTTGTTTTGACTTGTAAAGTTGAAAGCTTGGTCCCTATCAAAGTGTGGTGGTTTAGAGATGGCAAACCAGTTTTATCAAAGGAATTTTTGTAAGTTTGTAATTTATTGTATGTACTAGTTCTAAAGGTAAGTTATTCTAGCTTATGACTGAGGTACCTTGTTTTTTTTATCTGAATCTCTTGTCTTTCGTACACAGCTTTCGTATACTGAATTATAATTCACAATTACCTATTGAAATATATTCACATTTTTTAATTTTATATTCTCTTTAACAATAATTATAGACAAAGTACTGTAGTTGAGTTCAGTATCTCGGACCTGTCTGAAAATACAGAAGGGAGTTATATATGTAAAGCAAGTAATATAGCAGGACATTCAGCTTCAACAACAAATGTCATATTGAGAGGTGGGTATGTTTCTAAAATATAAATATTCAATATGTTTAACCTTAAGTAAAATGGTTATTGCTACGTATAATTTTTTTCTCATAGGTGAACCCCCCAAGGTGAATTTGTATCCGAAAGAATCTATGGCTCTGTATAATGCAGTAATACGGTTGACATGTTATGTTGAGAGTAAATTTCCTGTGTCTATTAAATTTTTATTTAGAGAAAGAACTGACGGAGGTAAGTATCAATTCAGATATATCTTGATTTTGCTTATTTCAAAGTGTTAATTTAATGTATCAACTCTTTTAGATTTATCCCGACAAAAGATTTTGAAAGAAATGCCAGAGACATATTTTGGTGCTACAACAGAATATGTGCATAATGTTGTCCTTTCTGAAGAATCAGAAGGAATATATACCTGTGTGGCTTCCAATAGAGGTGATGAAACATCAAATATATTTTCTTCATTATAGAACAATAGGCTATCATCAATGCTGTTTTTATGAATAATTTGATAAAAAAATGTAAAATTTTAGCTGGATCGGATCAGATGGAAAGCACTGTCAGAGTTGTCCCACCTTTGAAGGTTTCTGTCCACCCAAAGATATTGGAGTTTCAGGGAAATACACCTCTACATTTTTCTTGTATAGTCTATGGGACAATGTCTGTTCAGTTAACTATGGACAGTAATGATATAAAAGAAAAATTTGAGGCGGAGAATCAACAAACATCAAATTGGAATATAACTGAAGTTCCTTTGACAAAGGAGAAGGGGGTTCAAGTTTTTTATGATTTGTCACAAGCAACCAAAGAAGATGAAGGTATTTATTATTGCAGTGGTAAACGAGAAGATGAAATAGGTATGTATTTCCATACTATGAACATATCTTAAATTCCTGTCTGCACATTATTTGTTATTACATTATGGGTATGGTGGTTATTTTAGCATTTGACTCTATAGATATTAGATATGTAGAAGCTCCAGCTATTCATATGAAGCACAACAATTTACTATTTGAGTTAGACACAAAAGCTGTTATTGATTGCAAAGCTACTGGGATTCCACAACCTCTAATTCAGTGGTTTGGAGTAGATGGGACTCAAATTATTTCCGAAGATGGGGCTATAAAACGAGTTGATGTAAATAGTTTGAATCAGCTTGTAGTTTACAATATAAATCCAATAGATAATGGAAAATACAGTTGCAGAGCCGAGAATCAATTTGGGATTTCTAACGCAGATGTAGAAATAACGGTGTATGTAAAACCATATTTTACGGATATACCAGAAGGTTTGAGTATTTCATTAAATATTGATGGTGAATTATGTGGCCTCGTAATGAATATTTCTCTTTACAATAAAATCATTTTCAGACCAGACAATTGATATTTACACATCCAAAGTGCTGACATGTAAAGCTGATGGTATTCCTCCACCTAAAGTGTCTTGGTATTTCAATGATATGCCGTACAGTGAAATTGAGCTTGTTGCCGACTCTGGGATAAATCTTCATCTAAGAAACGTGGAGACAAAGCATAGTGGCAAATATTCGTGCGTTGCAGAAAACAAGTATGATCTAATCAAAGAAGATGTTTATGTTGATATAGTTGGATTAGGTATTTTTGCTATCATTTTATTTTTTTTTGCTTTGTCTGCTCAATCAAATCTTGTGATTTAAAATACTGAAACGTTGCACTAGATGCTAAAATACATCATGTGATTAATGGACGAGCCCTTCTCCCTTGAAGATGAGAGGTTTGATCCTTTTGAAACTTGTGCTTATTAATTTGTACCAAAAAATATTGCTCAGTTAAAATAAGGTGTTAAAAAGTTGTGCAAAATGCCTTAGTGATACTGAAAAATTGTTCTCTCTTCCCTTCATATACATATTTATAGGTTTACCTTATGAAATTTTTCTTTTTTTATGGACTAACTGACTCGCCCATTGAACTTCTGACTTATTACATGAATTAAATGCAGATTACGACATAAAAACTGAATTAAATTTAGCTAATAATTAATTGCATTAAGTATGTAAGTAATAATTATTGTTGATTCGGATGCGGGATGAATTTCGACGGTTCATATGTTTGTAATTAAAATAATTTCTTTATAGTTGCGTAACTTAAAAAAATCCAAAAGATGGCGGTGTAGTAGATAATAAATCACATGTGAAACACATTACATTATTCTACATGTTGAAAGAGTAGAACTCATGTAAATCAATTTTTTTCTGAATTATTATGTTAAGATTTATAAGCTAGCATTTAGCAATAATATTTCAATTTTGATTCACAGAGCCCCCTGTTGTTTACAAAGGAAAAGATAAAATTATATTGAATCAAGGAGATCATTTCAAATTTGTTTGTAAGTAAGTATTGCACAGGTTTTCTTATAAATGTTTTATTTTGATATTTGGATTTCCCAGTACATAAGGGGGACTACAAAAACAATAGCGAGCTGTAGAGATATTGTTTTAGGGCGACATTAAATATTTCATGATTTTTTTATATCTTGTAGATATACTCACGGAAAGCCATATCCTAAATTATACTGGTTGAAGAATGGACATGAAATATGGAGTGATTTATTTGGGTTGTCAGATAATGGGTCCAGTGGTACTGACAGCAGTAGCTTGGAGTTGTCTATTGATAACATGATGGTGGAGCAGGAAGGAAATTACTCTTGTGTAGGGAGGAATAGTGTGGGGGAGGATCGGTATGAATTCACTATTGAAGTTAATAGTAAGATTGGTTATACTCATTTTTCATGATGTCTCTGGATTATACAAGGATTTTTAGCTTAATGAAATTTAATATCAATGAATTTTTCAGGTCCACCGAAGTTCGCTGATCATAATACGAATGTTGGAGTTGCGAGTACGTACGGAAACAGTAATTCGGCACATAATTCTATGGAGGTGGTTGTAGGTGACAATATTTTCCTTGATTGTGCGGCTGAAGGGAAACCAAAACCACTTCTGACATGGTCAAAAGATGGAATACCAATAATTTATACCAATATAACGTACTTACCTTCATATTAATTTGTAACATTAATTATAAATTTGATAACGATGGTTGTGGTTGTAAAAAAATATATTTTAATCAATAATAATCAGGAACAAATAATTCAATGAGTTCAGATCACTATAGTACTACACATTTTTTCAGTATAATAACAAATAACACTCCTCTATACATAGGTATCAGTATAGTCCCGTACAATCTGAGACAGGATTTCAACCCAAGTAGGAATTTCAAGTGAAAAAACACAATAAATGAAAATTTTTGACGTCACCAGGAATCACACCTGTGACCTCTTGATCTGATTTTGGCGCCTATAGCGGCGTACCAAGCCATATGTCTTAATGAATATTCAATGTCATATACATTGTATAGAACTATTCACACCTTGTTTGTATGCCATAAAAGCATATTCAGTTTATCACTATGTATGTATTTGTTAAGACGTATACCTACTGCAAAAAAATGTAGTACAATATAATGTGAACTCCGTCTTTCTCCTATGAACTTTTTTGCAATGTGATTTGATCTTTATTATTGACTTGTGTGATTTAACTTATTTTCAGATACATAAATAATACCAGTTTAGTAGTGAACAATGTGAGAGAAAGTGATGCAGGTCTTTACACTTGTTTTGTCAGCAATCCAGCTGGGACGTTGGATAAAAACTTCACCGTTGAAGTTTTGGGTAAACATCACTTGTTCTCCCTAATCTCAAAATAATTTTTAGTTTAGAATTAGCAGTTTCTTTTATCTGTAGCTACCATTCACTGTGATTAAAACCTGTTGTAAAATGAAACACAGATGTGAAAAGACTTTGTTTAATAATGATAATAACGATTAAAACAAGTACAAAAGATACAATGTGACAATAAAATGTGTGGTGATGTAAAAAGGACACGACACCATATATTCAAACAGGATATAATAATAATTAGTTACTTAGTGAGGGCACCACAATCAACCAAAGAAATCAGAGGAAGTCAGAGACAAGAATTAACAACCTACATGGGCTGATATTTCTTCAATTTCATTGAAAAAAAAAAAAAACAATAGACAATTTATCAAGATTGCTGGAAGAAGATTTGGATTAAAAAAAAATATCTATGGAATACTAAATTTATTCTAGGATTTATTTGTAGCGGTCTCCCTTAAACTTTGTCAGTCGTCAGTCAATGTAGATATCATTTTTTAATTAATTTCCAGTTCCTCCTTCAATATTGAATGAAAGCGCCGCTGAAGCTGTGACACAAACAGTGGAAGGACAACTAGTTGTACTGCCTTGTCCGGCATATGGGGTGCCACCACCCGAGATAAAGTGGGAGTACAATGATCAGCCGTTGCCAACATCAAACAGATACCAATTAGATTTGGACTACACAATACGGTGATTTTATATAATAGTATTATATACCTAACAAGTCATAAAATATGATATATACCCTACAAGTGATTAGTGCTTAGCTTAGTGGTAGGGCACATGACTTTCATTAAAATTTTTTAATCTTCTTTTTATCAGCGTTATTGTCAGTCTCATCTTCAATTGCTAGAAAAAATAAAACAACTTCCTTTGGAGCAATAGGCTATAGAGAGTCAACAAGAACTCTCCACTTGTTCTATTTTGAAGGAGTGAAACACAGTGTGAGAGGGTTTTATTGTTAATATATGGCTCTTAAGTTGTTTAGTTTTCTCTACAAAATAATTCTGACGTTTGTTTTAGATTTGTTGCAAATTTGACAGATGGCGGAGTTTATCGGTGTAATGTTATAAACAAAGCTGGTAACACAAGTAAAGAATATTTGGTTTTAGTTTTCGGTAAGTTTAAGTAAAATTAAAAATAAATTATTAATAAGTAAAATGAATTTTGAAGTTTATCAAATATTTTAGTATTCAACTGAATAATTATAATTTTAGTGCCCCCATATACATACCCAGCCGGCAATGAAGTGATAAAGACAAAAGCAAACTTGGATGTTCTGCTGCAGTGTAATGCTATTGGGTTTCCTGTGCCTGCTATCAGATGGATCAAGAATGGACAGACATTAAGTAGTAACGCTTCTATGAATTATATGTATGCAAACTATTTTGAATTTATCACGTAACTTAATTGCAAAATATTTTTTACTTGTTTATTCAAAACATGATGAGGAACGACCAAATGTTAGCAATTTTAATTTCAATAATAACAACGGGATTAAAAATATACAACTGAATTATTTGTACTTTTTTTTAGTTTGAATGATTCCGGAGAGTTAAAAATACTAAACATATCCAAAGATTCTATAGGAACATATATTTGTGAAGCAGAAAATTTGGTGGGATTATCAGAAAAGTTGTTTCAAGTTGTAATGAATGGTAAAATACATTGTTTCAGTTAATTTGTTAAATTTTCATCTAGAAGTAAGCTTGTCACAGACAAATTTAGTTAGCCTTACGTTTCGCACAATCTGAGTAATTTTAATAACAGGCATACAATAATGAAGAGGTGCTAGGTTCAACTCCTGGCCAGGTTAGATATCCTAAGCAGTTTTGGCAACCTGTTTCAGATTGAAACATATAAGTTGCCTAGTAAAAATTGCTCGACCTACATACACAAGTAATACTATTTTATTTATTTATTCATTTTTTAGAAGCTCCTAATATTTTGCCAAGTGAAGTGCCTGTGAATATAAAGTTGTTAGTTGGTGAGGAAGATTTCAAAATACCTTGCAAAGCAGTTGGAAATCCTCAGCCTTACATAACTTGGCTCCGAGATAAGAAGTACATTGTCAATGGTTTGAAAACATTTTTTTATTACACATCAAAGTCGAAACCTCAATTAGATCTTCATAAAACCTGTTGTTTATTTTTCAGATTACCACATTAGAGTACAAGTAGATGGGACATTAGAATTAAAACTAATAACTGAAGACTTGAACGGTGTCTACACTTGTCAGGCGGCTAATACAGAGGGCTCTGTTGAGATTGATTATCATATTCAAGTTATAGGTGGGCCATCTTATTGATGTACATAAATACAGATAGTCACATTGAAACATCTTGCTGGTCATTTTTGTCTTTACATACATAATGTTATGTTTGTTACTTTTTAGCTCCCCCTACTCTTGTGAATTCTGAAGAAGATGTTAAGATTAGTATAGTTACAGAGGGGTCAACTGCTACCTTGAATTGTCCTCTAAAGTTATCTCAAGTGCTTCCGAACATACAGTGGTATAGGGTAGGTTCATGTATTTTAATTTTAGCATGTCATTTTCAAAAGTTGGATTGGTTGGAAGACATCATTTTTGAGATAAGGCTACCCTTTGATCATACCTTGATATTTTGTTGCTTTTAAAAAAATTGAATTTGGGCTCATCCAAAGGGAACACAAATACTTTTTCGACATCTTTCACATGAAGCAAAGCTCTTTGTTGTGGAAGTGGAAATGATCAACTCTGGGATTTGAACCCATGACCTTCAGTATTTTCTGCGTATGAAAGCCGTCGACTGATACTGCTGGTCTACCAACCACTCCCTGATATTATAACCGAAAAGGTACATTAATCCTTAATCACTTTGAGTTTCAAGGTTTCTTTGTATTGTTATTTTGTTCTAATGTCTGAAACTGTATTTCACAAACCAAAAATGTTTCATGGTGTTGGGCTAGCTTTAAAAACAGTTTCTAAGGTTGGTGGTATTTTGTCCTTATACAATGGTGTTTTGTATAGTACGCAAGAACTAATAATATTCTCCTTACAGAAATCCAAATTGGTAAATAACGGTGTTGAAGATTCTAAGTTGACTATAATAAATGTGACTAGAGACGACTCTGGAGAATATACTTGCTTGGCGACCAATCCTGGTGGACAAGTTTCTGCTACACTAGACCTGATTGTACAGTGGCCACCCACGTTTGTGTCCAATCTGACAGATCAAGATGAATATTTATATTTGCTTGAAGGAGAGCCTGTGGAATTGGCTTGTCATGTTGATGCAAATCCATCGGCTGATGTAAGAATATATTTGAAATCTTTGTGTGATATTTAGTTGTAGTACCTACTTCTTATGGTACTGTAAAAATATGAAATTGATTTGATTCAAGGTCCAATGGTTGAAAAATTATGAAATGATTGGCGATATCTCACCCATTCTGAAAAGAAAGTCTATGAAAACACATCATGCTGGCGAACACATCTGTATAGCGTCTAATTCCTTAGGTCAAGTCAAAAAGAAGTTTATGGTTCATGTTTCAGGTAAAAAAAAATTTGATCAATATATAAATATAAATAAATTGGATGTGTTAACGGTTATTCAAGGATGGTATAGAATCAGAGTTTGATCTTCTAGACACAACTTATTTTATATTGATTCTCAGGGGTAAGACGAAACTCGATGGGCAGCGATATATAGCATATCGATAAATTGAAATTTGTTAAAGAACCTTCTATAATTAATATATAATTTATGAATGTAAGATTTAGAACTAATTATTTACTTAACTAAGTGTTTATTAGTCACTAGGTGCAATAATCCCACACATAAATGAAATAGTCAGCAAGTCTCTCAGCACGCTTGGCTTCGTATTGCGAATGTGTAGCGAGTTCAGGCGTATAGAAACTTTTATCACCTTGTTTATTGGTCTTGTTAGACCTTTATTAGAATATAATTCTGTGCTCTGGTCGCCCTTTTATCAGGTACACATAGCTCGGTTGGAGAGGGTCCAGAATAAATTTCTGAGATTCCTAAATTATAAACTCGGTATACCCTTGGTTGACATTAATTACGAAATGCTCCGTAAAAAGTATAACCTGCACTCCCTGGAATTAAGGAGAGGAACCGCTGACATGGTGTTTCTGTACAAGGTTCTTCATGGACTGATTGATGCTCCTGACCTCTTAGAAAAGATAAGTTTGCGTGTGCCGAGACGGAGCACCAGAAGTGTGGATACGTTCAGTGTAATCAATGCAACCACTAACTACCACTATTACTCTCCCTTACAACGAATTTTAAGAAATGCAAACAAGCTGACGAACACAGACATATTTTCTGAAACTCTATATTCCTTTAAGAAAAAATGTATGATTGAGATGTCTCTGCAGACGGGACACCCTGTATGAACCATGAACTGTATGAGTTTGGTTGTTGGTGTGTGTGTGGTGGTGTGTTGCGACTTAGGAATGGTTGTCTTGCGTGGCGGTGCCCTGCGGTGTGACCTATCTATAGGTACTACAGTACATAGACATAATGGAGAATACTAATGTACCATACTTAGTATTTTTTCTAATTGTTTTTTTGTAAATAAGTTTTTTTTGTAATTGTAAGTTTTTTTGTAAGTGCATAATATTATGTATGTATTGTATTAGTAAATGTTTTTATCTTTGTTGTAAAAGCGACAATGTCGCGTTGATCTATAATAAATAAATAAATAATTGAAATCAATTTTGATCAGTTGTATTATATGGAGGTATTTTGGCTTCAATTGATTTCACTTGATCACTTTCACCATTTTCAATGACTTTTGAAATGAGTCATCAAATTATGTTTTTTTTTAATACGAATATCAATTTTTTTTATTTATTTATTTATTTTACATCTTACTTAAATGAAATATTTTTGACATTGATTCAGTAATTGAGTACCTATCTTATATTTAGGGTACTATGCTGAAAACTTATCACTCTTTACCCTACAAAGTATACACATGACTATGTTTGTGTCTTTTTAGCTCTGCCGAAAATAGAAGGAGCTCTGAATGTGAGTCTAGAAGTTCGTGTTGGTCAATCGGTGACATTGGAATGTTTTGCTAATGGACACCCAAAACCTCAGATTGAATGGGTTACAAAGTATGTGATGTATTCCCAAAAACCAAAAAATGTCTTTGTTATTTTATATACAGGATGTTTTGTAGAGTGTTAGACAAACTGATATGGAGAGCTCTTGTTGCCTCCCTATGCCTCTATATAGGGTGTAAAAGGGAGATTTGATTGATAAAAAAGAGAGCACTCTATAACATAAATTCTGAGCACATATAAGATGTTTCAAATGGTCTCCTCTATGTAACAAATCAGTTTGTCTAACATCCTACTAAACACCCTGTATATTACTGAAAATTTATGTATATTTTTTGCCTATTTGTTAGATATCCAATGGATTGGAACATTCTGGGTGATGGTAGAATTTTCAAATCTTACAACATTTCAATAAATTCTGATGGTGTACATTCGTGCCAAGCCACTAACACAGTAGGGACAATTGAAAAAAACTTTTATGTTAAAGTTTTAGAACCACCTAAACCTCCTGTAGTTTTCATTCATGATACTAAAATGGAGTCTTCATCAATTTCTTTACAGGTAATTATGTAGTTAAATTTTAACAATTTATATAAATTAGTACTATATTAGGCTGTCTCTATAGAGGTGTCAGGTACATTCTCCATTGCTATAGGTAAGAAAATAAAAGTCCGCCCTTACAAAGCCTTGCATATAGGGGTATGGCAAAAAGTCATCCCGAGTTTGCTTGGTATCAGGGAGCCTTCGTTGGTTACTAACCTACCTATTAATCACGGGTCGAATCACACCTTGGATTGGGGATTTTCGGTTAGAAAGGTTTACTTTTTTCCAGAATGATAAGACTAGGTGAGTATGGATAGGAGAGCTCATAGAAGACAAAAAAAGGGTAGGATTCAGGTGTAGGATATGCCTTGCATATTGGACAGCCATGCAAGTCACTCCGTACTTTCTCCCTAGCATCCACAGGGACCATTTTTACCACAATACTTTCAGCCTGGGCCAATGTAACAGGGTCCACCACGTGTAGAGTTGAATTGTAATGCAGTGGCTAAAGAGGCATTAAGTGCTCTTATATTGCACATAACATTTCCTTGGAACTCATTCCCACATCATGCAGAACTTTTTTTTTTTTTTCATTACAGGCTAAAACAAATACAACATTAAGTTGTGTTTCATCAGGACAATCCTCAAACAACATATCTTGGATCCGAAATAATATAATTTTAAGTAGTAATGAGGACGACTTTATGAACAAATCTGTACTTAAATTGAATAACGTACAAATGTCAGATTCCGGAGTATACACATGTCTTGTCAAAAATAAAATTGGATTTGAAGAAGTTGATGTGGTGGTGGATGTTCTAGGTAATTAAAATAGCACACTTTATTTGGCTACTGGGGCGGTCTTGGCGAAGACTGAATTTCACTTGAAATTATCTCATTCTTTCTAATGACTTATTTTTTTCGTAATGCTATTTTTAGTTCCTCCGGAAATATTAAACAAAATGTCAGGAAATATTGTTGTGATTAATAATAAAACAAATCAATACTGGAGGCAAATTGAAGTAGTGGAACAACAAAGCGTGGAGCTAGATTGCCGTTGTTTTGGGAATCCGTTTCCTGATATTTATTGGTTTAAGAACACTAAATATTTAGGATTTTATGATTCCAACGTACTAACTAGAGATCACAGCCAGGTGCTCGTTATACACAAAGTTTCTAGAGACCACAGAGGGAACTTTACTTGTGTTGCAAGAAATAAAGTTGGCGAAGATAAATTGCGTTTTAATCTTGATGTTTGGGGTAAGATTAAACTTATTTTCTCTTCGCAACTTAATTCATTTATTTCCCCATAATGCCGTGTCACTTAAGGGGTTGTAGGCAAAGAGAATGGATTTTGCTTCTGACCTGGCCTCCTTGAGGAAGGAATCTAATTGTTGGATCCATGTCACTATTGGTCAACCAAGCCTTCTTACAACTTTTCTTCACCTTTATAAATTCTTTTTGTCAATTCTATTTACATACATTCTTTCTATATGTTTAAAAAATTTGAGTGCTTTTTCTTTTGGCTTATACGTACACCTATGTAAAACTTGTGGATTTTAGTTCCTCCATTCATTGATCAAACGAAAACTGGAAGTCAGGTGATCACAACCGAAAAAGGAAAAAATGTAACATTGGAGTGCGATGTAGCAAGTAATCCCCCACCTATGATACGTTGGTTGAAAAGTCCGTACTCGGAAATAATCAGCAGTGATTCACGATATACTATAACTGAAGGCAATACAACTTTGGTATATTATAATAATAAATTCATCATTAATATAATACTTACCTAATTCTCTTAAACTGCATTCTATAAGTTTTTCATTTTATTTATTCTTTGTAGGTGATCAAAAATGTGAATGTGTCTGACAGTGGTGATTACTCTTGTATTGGAACAAATATCATTGGCATGGTGGAGATCTTATTCTCTGTAGAAGTGGTTGAACCTCCTTCACTTCTTGAAGACCTCCATAATATTAAAAAACCCAATGTATACGCCAACGGTACAATAGTGGCTAAGATACGCAGAAGTTTACAGTTGGCGTGTAATGCTGTGGGACATCCGGAACCTAGCATTGTTTGGTATAAGGTAAGTTTTCAGTTTAACTAAAAAATCTGTGTTGGTATTAATACTCGCTACTGAACTCTCACACTATGTTAGTGCAGTTTTCATAAGTGAGAAGAGCTTTTAAAATGAACAGCCCGCAACGCAATACAGTTTAGCTCTAGCGACTAATGAACATGACTAAAACTAAAGGAGCCGGTGGCCAGTGACGCATGGGGGGATGTTGCTTGACCAGAAATGGATTGACGTGACTAAACTGCCAAATAATATACTCGACTAAATTTTGGGGGTTTAGACATGTTTAACTTATAAATTACTCGCTACTCGACTAGTGCGAACTATGCCTAATGGGGAGTAGGTTACCTCCCAAACTATGTTTCTTTACTTTAAAGCAAAGCAGAAGAATTTTTACAACGCATAGAATCTAGCATGATCGAAGATTTTTGGTGAATCCGTGTGTAACCGTAAAGGAAATGAGATCTTGCAATATACATATCACTCTTTTAACTATATAATCAAGGCTTAGAAAGTGTCTATGCTTAATGAAAAAGTCTCGTTTTATTTTTTTCATTTATTATCTTTCAGGATGGTTTTCTCTTGCACAAGACATTTGCTGGTGATTCTTTTCACATCTCTAAAGATGGAAGATATTTAAACATCATGGATGCTCAACTGAGTAGTGCTGGCAATTATAGTTGTAATGCATTCAATAAAGTTGGAAGTATTGAAAAGGAGTTTGTTGTTAAAATTTTAGGTTTGTTTCCAACTTTGATTCATTGAATTTTATTTAAAACAATATGGACCTCTTAAGCGCCATAAGCTTGTGTGAAACAAGGATGTCAATCTGTGTAATGTCATTCAAAGTAGTATTGTGCTGACTGATTTGTGTACTATGTACAAGCCAATTGCGTATTGAGCCTCCATCCATTCTAAATGTCTTCAAATGTAGCAAGACAAGAAGTGGTGACTATTTGACCATGCCATTGCAGTGTTGCCAACGGATTTTGGCCGATTTTAAAGAAAAAAAAGTAGCCCAAGTCGCCCAACTGAAAATTTGGTATCTGGAAACATGAAATTTTGCTAAAAAAAAAGGTCATTCCAAAGAAAATTTTGGTATCCGGAGAGAGGTGAATAATCCCTAAAAAAAAAAGGTCATTTAGTGTCCGAAATGGTGAAAAATCGCTAAAAAGGAAGTAGCCCAATTGGCGACCAGTCGCCATTTAGATTTTTTCGTCGCCGATTCTCATTCCGAGTAGCCCAAATGGCGATAAATCGCCCACGTTGGCAACACTGTGCCATTGTGCTTCTTCATTTTAAACATTTGAGTATTTTTAATGTAATGTACTATCCAATTTGAGAGATCTATCTTTTTTTTCATAAACCTCATTTTCTCAAAGTCAACGTAATAGGAAGCTGGAAAAAAGGAACGTCATTTCCTATGGGTGTAACACTTAAACAATATGAAGCAATAATATGATATAAACTTGAATAACCATTTAACAATAATTTACAGTACCTGCCGAATGGGGTATCTGGAGCACATGGAGTGAGTGCAGCGAATCTTGTGGTCTCGGTGTTAGTACCAGAAAAAGAGAATGCCAATTTTATGGAGATTTGAGCAATGTTGGGGGATTTTCTCTACGTATACTTGATCATAGTTCTGAACAAACGGGTAAGTAAATAAATTCAATCATTACATAATTATTCAAAATTAAGTAGTTGGGCCTTCATATTTTTTGCTTTTCAGATTTGAAGAATGCTAGAATCGCTGAAGAGTTTCTAGATAAAAGTTCTTGCAGAGGAAACTCCACTGAATTCAGGGAATGTTTTAATGTTCCATGTAAAGTGAGTTTTTTCCTAAACATAAATTGTTCACACAATCACACTTCAGATCAAATCAGGATATAGGGACCAAGAATTTGATTTCGTTATATTGAAAGTGAAATATGTCGTTATGCTTCTAGGTTGATGGGGGTTGGAGCCCGTGGGGTGAGTGGACATCTTGTTCTGTTTTATGTGGTGCAGGAAGTAGGAGACGGTACAGGACATGCTCCTCACCAAAACCACAGCATGGAGGTAAGCCTTGTGTGGGCGCTGATGCACAACAAGAACCTTGTGTTGGAAGGAACTGCTCACAATGGTAGGTTACGAGTAATAATAATTGACAGTTTAAAATTTATATAAAATACATGTTTATTGTGTCTACGATTGCAGGTTTGCTTGGAGTGCATGGAGTATGTGCAGTGTTACATGTGGATCTGGAAAAAAAACTCGCACTCGTAAATGCAATGGACCAACTGAGACCTGTTTGGGTTCTCATAAAGAATACATCACTTGCAAATTACCAGATTGTTTAGGTAATGATACAAAACAATAGAAAATCTATTTTTTAGATGCATTTACTATTTTTATTCTAATAATTTTTTTTATTTATAAGGTAAATGGAGTGATTGGGGCCCTTGGGGCCCTTGCTCAGTTACTTGTGGTAGTGGTGTCAGGAGAAGAACTTGTCTGGGGACTAACTGCACTGGTGGCAATTTACAAATAGAAAGTTGTGTTGGTTTATCAGTTTCCTGCAATCAAATTGATTACGGCTCACGTAAATTACAGACTTCAAAAGAAAAACCAAGACTCGGTCCAAACTCCTTGGGAAATGAGAAACCTGTTAAAGAGGTATTTTCCTTGTAAATAATGCCAAAAGTGAATTGAAACAGTAACGGAAGTCAATTAATTTCTCATAAAAATATTTTGTTTTCAGACTTATTTACCCTCAGCGACCTTTGTCATAGCACCAGAAATAAAAACAAAAGAGGCTGACGGTACAAAGTTTGAAACGATTCCATCAGAATTGAATATGATTCCTCCATCAGATCAAAATCCACAGGATTTGGAAATATTTTCCGAAGGTAGATAATTTTATTTGAGTAGATAATTATTTTAAAGGCAACCCAGTTATTTCTTTATCATTGTATTTTTCAAACTTATTTATTTAGGGGACAATGAATTTAATCAAAGACAAATCAAGAATGAGAAAAAGGAAGATTTTAATGTAGATGTGTTTGAAGCAGTCAGTCATTCACCTGAAAAGCTGCATCCTAATGGGTATGAGAAACTTACATTTTCAGGAATTTTCTCAATTTGAAGGCGGTAATCAAAAATGAATGTGTTTTTATTTGTGTTCTATTCGTCCCCTTATACTCTTTTTGCAACCTGGATCTGCCAACTCTGCTTGCATCCAGATATCTTCTCAGGATTCACTTAGAATCTTGAATTGAATTTTTAATCTAGCATGTTTCCAGGTTTCATCATTGATTATTAGCTCCAAAATTATACGCAGCACTCTTCTCTCAAATGTATATCTGGTTATACACTTATTTCGCTCCCATATTTTTTGTGTGCTTGATTTGATCATACAAAATAATTTAAACACTTGATTGCTTGTAATTTTAGTATGCATCCTTTTGTGGTGTCCAAAGAAAACATTTGCAGTGAAGGCTATAATTTCAATCACATAACTAATGAGTGTGTCGGTAAGTTTATCTCAATCAATCAATCAATCTTTGAATATTTTCATTGAAATATAATTTTTATTCTGTTGGTGATTTATTTTATGATCTAGATGTGAATGAATGTCAGTACTCTTTGAACAAATGTCACTCAACACAACTTTGTGAGAACACGCCTGGAAGTTACAGATGTTTGTGTCAGAGAGGATACAGGTCCTTAGGGAATGGCCAGAGATGCAAAGGTATGAGTCATTGTACAACTTATTTCTTATTAAAAAAAAACTACTAAATATCTTATTCAATAAATAACTAAAGCAAAATTTATGTAATTTTCTTATGTAGTTGTTTTCATGTAACATGTACTTTTTCATAGATATCAATGAATGCCTTCAAAATATACATGAATGTTCCCATGACTGCATTAATATGGCGGGCACTTATAGATGTTCTTGTCCTGTAGGATTAAAATTGACTACAGACAACAAGACTTGTGTTCACGGTAAGTGTCCAATAATTTGGTATTCATTACATCTGCTCATTACCATTTTGTGCTTATTTTTGTTGTGTATGAAAATAGAAGTAGTTAAGGAATTAGTGAGCTTTCTTAACTTACAGTATAGCTAGATCTTTTATATTGATTTTTTATATTTGTAGATGAAAATTTAAAAGAAATCATTTCTCAATACACTCCTTTGAAAAAAACAAAATTATCCATCACCTCATCATCTCAAGATGAAAATATTTTAATCACGAGAATATCTCCAAAGAGAAATAAGCCTGTAAGAATTATAAGACCACACAAGCATACATTTGACGATGATTATGAAGATTATGATTTCCACACAGAAAACAGTAATAGAAAATCTTTATCGCCAGTCAATAGTGAAGAAAATAATGCTGGTGTAAGGAAACAACGTATATCTAAACATACCAGTGCACCTGTGGACTCTGAACTACCATATGAAGAAGATACAGACTTTTATGTTCCTTTTGAATCTTCCAAAATAAAATCAAATTCCACTTTCAATGCGACATTCCATAAATCATCATTAGCAGAACAGAAGAAGCGGTTTGTTTACAGCGAGGAAGATTCATATGAAGATGAGGAATCTTCCTTGTTTGAAGATATTTGTCCCGATGGTTTTTATCAAGATCATCAAACATGCATCGGTAATTTTAATTGAACTTAAATATGCACAAATAAATTGTAAATGTACATGTTCAATTTTCAGAATGTCTTTTGTTTTAGATATTGACGAATGTGAAATGAACATGAATGTATGCAACGGTGTGACAGATGCCTGTATCAACACGATTGGCTCTCACATGTGTGTGCCAACTCCCTGTCCTGAAGGATACAAAAGAACTTCTCAACGGTACAACTGGATCATTTGTTTCTCAAAATTTTGTTAGTTTTGTTCAGCAGACTTATATTATTTCATAAATATTTTTTCCTTCAGAACTTGCACACAGAACTGTAGTGAAAGAGGGAGCATGTGTGCCAAAGGGGCTCTACTAACTCAGAGCATCAAATACATTGTGATTTCAACTTCTTCACAAGACACCAAAATACCTGGTGCAATATTGTCTTTGCAAGAAGGAGAATACTCAAATGGCTCTATGACATATTCTTTGGAAAGGCAACCTAAAGGTATCCTCTATTCTGCACTTTTTTTACTTCTTCAACTTCCTTCTTATTTGTCTAGACCTCTTTCCCTTCATCCAATAACATAATGTTCGCATACATTTTCCCCTATTCTTTATACTCCTCTAACTCGGTCCTCCCTTTAAGACAGCACCAATGTGATCAGATAATATGATCGGTTTACGTCATTCTAGGTTGACTATGTCTCTGTGTACCTATTTTTTTTAGATTTATAGATCCTTTTTTTTTTCATTCTATTTCATGAATGTACCTCAATTTATTGACTTTCATTCTAGTCACTAGGATAAAATTCACTCCACATTCCTCTGTAATATATATTCTAAAGTGCAATTTAGTTACTATTCTATTATACAACTTAAATTGCTACAGAGTTTACTATCATTGATATTTATATGAAAAATTAGGTAGGTACCTACATCATCATGTTTTGGTGATTTTTTTTACAAAAATCTTTTTTTTGGTTTTCAGGTGAAACATTTTACGTCTCCACCAGTGATAAGGCTGGGACTGTCTATACTTTAATGCCTCCTACATTCAAACGTATCAACAGGTACTATTTTAGAATATTTATTAGTTTATAATTAAGGCATGGTCTAGTTGTCTAGGTGACATGTCCTGGGTTTGATACCTAGTCAGTGATGGAATATTTATTTAACTCATTGCGGCAGCTCGTTTCATTTACAACATTCATCTCTCTGAACATATCTCACCTACTCTAAAGTCACTTCACTGGCTTAAAAGTCCTGAAAGGGTAGAATTTAAAGCCTGTCTCCTAGTCTTCAAAGCACTAAATCTCATGGCCCCAGAATATCTCTCTGAAATGTGTAAACTTCAACCGTTGACCCACAGGAAATCAACCCTCAGATCAGCTTCAGATGCTACCACTCTCCTCGTAACAACCAACTGCAATGCAAAGCCTGCGTATTCCCACAGAGCTTTTAGTATTGCATCTTCAGAAATGTGGAATAAACTTCCTGCCTCCGTGAGAGAAGCTCCAACCATCTCCAGGTTCAAGACTTCTCTTAAGACTCATCTCTTTGGGAAATCATATCCAGACACAAAGCACTAACTCCACCCATTATAAAAGCGCCCTTGAGGTGGTGTTACACCACAAAACGGCGCTATATAAATCATCTTATATTATTATTATTATTATTGCGATGCACTAGGAAAATGAGATGACCCACAGCTCAAAATGTGTTGGTACTATGACTTGTAATATATATATATATATATATATTTTTTTTTGCGTTTTATAAAAATGATGTATTTATTTATTTATTTATTCATTCATACGTTTATAAAAAATCAGTCATACATTGCATTGACTCAACCCACTAGGACAAGCCTGTCTCGGGTAGATAAAAAAACAATTACTTATACATATACATTCAAAAACAGTAAACAAAAGAAAAAAAAATACAACATACAAAGACATTAAAAGATATGAAACGCATTAATGATGCAACAATGTCAACACAAAACAAATAAAAAATTGAACCTCGAGATATAAAACGGTAGTATGTGTATGAAAATAATTGTTACAAAATATTCATAAATAATAGGCAAAACACAATAAAAATCTCGATAATCAGTCACATTATAATGAATATTCATAAAAATTTCAAATCATTATAATAAATATCAAATAAAATAATTTTGAGTATAAGAAATAAATTCTGATAAATGATTAAAAAATAATAATAATAAAAGATAAAAGAGACAAAAAGATATTAAACAATCACAATTAGTCAAATGTATCAGATCATTAAGAAAACATACACAAACACATCTTCACTTATACATACTCACACGAACAACTTTATAAAAATAAACATATTTTGTAGTCAAAAATATACTTCAAATGATATCACTATAAGCAGTCACAACAATAAGAAAACAAATATGTAGTTCAGGCAATAGACAATCATACAAAATGACAAATAGGTAGACACAGCAATTAGTAATGTGCTTCTAATTTGCTCTCTCGTTTGTCAAACAAAGGAAAGCTTTGACAATTTTTCAAGGGCTTAACTCCTACAATTTGTAGCTGAGATGACCATTTAAGTAAATTTTTTGTTCTAGGATTATCATTGGCGGGAAAAGATATGATGAAACAAAAGAAAAACTTCTGCACTACATAAAGTTTATTATTTATCTTTATATAGGTAATGATTAAGATGTCGTCTGTTGATTAAGGTTAAAAGATTACTTATACTCAGGATTTACCCTAGAAAATTTGAACTAACAGGATTTCATGCCAATCAATGCACAGCTTTTCATTACCTACACTCTATCTACTTAACTTCGCCTATCTCTTCTCCTATGATCATATCTCTTTTGAAGGAAAGAACACAGTAAGAAAGGTTCTTGGAATCCCCGTGCTGGGGATTATCTTTACCATAATAATTCGGTAAAATTTGGTTTTGATGAACGTTTATTCCTTCAACAACATATAGAATATCGTAAGGTGATTTATAAATTACTACACCATCTCTTGGATTTTTTTGAAAGTTTCACATCTATAGATATATTTAATTCAGTTTTTATGTCATAAACTGTATTTAATTCATGCAATAAGTTAAAATTATTTTTTTATTCTGGATTATGTCAAAGTTCGACGGGTGGGTCAGCTAGTATGTAATATAATAAGAAATTATATACTCATTAATTTATATGCCAATGAAACTATATAAGTGTACCTATTTAATTTAAATTGTCTATTTTATTAATAAAAAATCATAAAAAAATTGAGTTTGGTTTGTGACCCAATGAGCCGAAGTTTTTTTTTTTTCTTAATAAAACAATATTGTTGATAGTAAAAGATCATTATTGAGATTCTGCTTATATTATTATTCTGTTTTTTTTAGTGCAACGCTAATAATAAATACGCTATTATGGAAATTGAGAAAATAGTTGTGATTTTTATTATTAGACGTAATTTTTATTTGTTGTTATTTCACTAGTTTGAAGTATGTAAAGGTATTTTCCCACGGTACACCGTCTGATTTATAGGACCCTTCTTGAGATCCAAAGTTCTCAAATTTTTTTGAATACCACCATTTCTAAAATAAAACCCACACCAATGAAGAATGAATATAAAATAAGTATTCTGAGATGGTAATAAAAAAATAATAATTTAACTTACTGCCAACGATCAAAGGAGTTTATGGTTTTTGATGCAGAGTTTGTATGGTAAAGAGCATTTTGCAGATTTATTTTCTGATCCACAATTCTTTGATAAAGCTGAAAAAAGTAAAGAATAATTTTTTTTTTTCAATGATGGCCGAGTTTGAATCATTATATAATTTTCAATGTGACCACTTCTATGTTTACAATACTCGTCAATAAGCTAACTACTTGCTTTTTGACCCCACTTGGGGGCATAAGGAGGCAACAAGAGCCGCATCCGATCTTGCGCAGCTTCAATGACCTCCTCTCACACTTATCCAAATCACTCTTCTTTGAAGAAGTGGAACAGGGTGTGAGAGGGCTTCCTCGTCTTCGGGATCCTGATAGGAGGAAGAACAACGCTCTCCTCGGCCAATACAGTCCCAGTCAAGTCCATCTCCTCTCCATAATGGTAGAAGTGATGGGTCCCACACCGGGTGCACCGACATAAAGCAATGTTCACTATCAGGTGAAGAATTAGTTGATTGACCAAGCTATTAGTTATTGGTCAAGGATTAAAAAACAGACCTCAACCAACAATTAACACGAACAGCTTTAACAAGCCCAGACAGTGAAAACAGCTTATTCAAAAATTGTACTACTATATTGTGTTTCTCAGTACCCTAGTGGTATAGGCAATAAGTTCCGCCGAAAATACTAACACTTTTGTATAGAGAAGTGTAAATTTATTATGTTTACTGTATCATAGAAATAAATTAGTTGTCAAGAGTAAAAAATAAGAAAAATTGTGGTGTTGCTTTTACCTTTGATTCATTATCCAGACTCCATTCCTTGCTTATGAGAGCGCTCTTGATATCTGTCTTCATTCTCTCCAACTTTTTAATAGTTTTATACAGTTCTATCTGTAAATACACATCAAAATATACATAGTGAATGAGAATGTTCATTTAGGAAGTATGTTTAGTAGAAATGGAAAGTGTGAATAAGAAATTGAACGTAGGAAGGTGACTGGTAGCAGGGAGGGTGGGATGCAAATAGAAGGTGTGGTCGAAGGAGAATGGCGCGGATTGAATACATGGATTCCGTCCTGAAGGAAAGCCTGTTCAGAAGCAAAAGAGCTTTGATTAAGAAGTGAAGTTTTGCTTACCTCATTCATTATGTCTAGATTTATATTTAGATCATCATGTTTCATTCTGCAATCTGAAGTTAGTAAAAAAATTTAGGTTTTATTGAAAATGGAATGGAACTTTTAAAAAGGGAAGTCAACTATTGATTATGAAAATTTACTATCAGTACCTTTTCCACATACTTTTGCATTTTTCAGTTTCTCTTTCATTTCGGGTATTTTTTCTTTCAGCAGTTTAATATCCAAATTGATTTGGTCAATGGTGAGAAGTTCATTTTTCAAATCATCATCATGTTCCCAAGGAAAATCATCTTTCTGTAGCTGCTCTTGAAGTTTCAGTATATCTTTTTCTATATCTATATTCCGTATTTTAACATTATCTCTGTGAGAAATTTAAAGAAAATTCAACTTTGAAGAAAGCTTTTGTATAGGTTATTATTAGTGTGGTATGTCTATTTTTATAATAGGTACCTAATATAAAAATCACTCGTCAACCAGGTGGAGTGCATAAATAAATAATAATATGGTAAGTAATAGAGAATTATTTTCATAGATTAGAATGGAATACTTAATTGAAAAAGATTTTCCTAAGAACTAGAACAATTGGATACCTGTAGACTTTTTCATTTTCATATTCAGCTTTGAGGTTCTCCAAGTCATTTTCCTGATGAGTACTTTCAATAGATTTAGACGAATCTAGTCTGTAAAGATTCATTTTACACCTTTTTTCAATTATCAAAAGTGAGTTTCAATAAAATTAGTATTGTGTTATCACCGTGGACTGGAGAGTAGTAACATTAGATATTGATCAAACACAATAATATGTAAAAAAAAAAGTTTTCAACCTTCATTTTTTTATAACTTACTACAAATTTAATAGAATTTAGGACTATGTACATTATTATGATATTGATTTAACTTGACAATAAAATTGTAAAGGAAGATTTTAACCACTGCCGTATTAATAATTTTAAAGCCTCATATATTATGTTGTATTTGCTTTTATTGGGGCATGCATACAATAAGTTTAACTTTCATTCAATAATTATTAAGTCATTTCTTTTATTTTCAATAAACAATATTTCATTATACCCAACTGTGATAGATATGAATTTCAAATGATTGAAATATTTTGGATTTTCACGAACTCCTATTTCCAATAGGGGACATGGGTGCCGGAAACTGCCGAATCAACCCGAAGTGTAACGAAAACGGCTGTATGATTGTATTAGTGTTAAATTTTATTTTAGGTTAGCGTTAACAAGTTTTCTACTAATTTATATGATTAGAGTTAGGTCATAATAGGGAAGTTGCACTAATGAAGAATTGCTTTGAAAATATTTGGAATATATTCAGACACTATTTGTTATTCGATATGTATGAAAAAAAAAATTCAAAATATCGTTTATATTTATTATTTTGATAAATAAAATCGCAAATTTCACGCCCCTTTTAGGAACGCTCTGTGATTGGTCAATCAAAGTTGTGACGTCACTACATACGATATTGTACGAAATGTCAAATCCTTCATACATTTTACATGCGTTCTACTACTAATGTCGTCGCTAAAGTTGTGTTGTGCTGTTGAATTATTGTGAAAAATATAAAGAAGTGTTTTCCTTTGGTTGCAAACTCATATACTTTAAAATGGTTACATGCAAGAACAATCTGATAATTTACCTAAAATAGACTCTTTTATGTTAGCAACATATGCATCAAACACAGATTTATCAGTGCAGAATAACGGGGAGTTAAAGCTGCAATCCAAGTTATCTTAAATATTAGAACCAATCAACATTCCAATGTTTTATTCACATTACTACTTTGAAATATGTACTATAATTTTAATTAACTACCTGACCACTTGCATCTATAGTTCCCTTTATTTTTTTAGATAGGTATATAGTACATTCATGCCATATAATTATTTTTACAGTTCCTCGAGAGCAAATTGTGGTGAATATGCCATTGGGTATGTTCAAGTAAAGAGAGATGGACCTTATACCACAGCAATATAAACTGATACTAGAACTCAATTGATTGTTTAAAATTTTGTCTCTTTTCATAGCACGACACCATTTGCGTCGTATTAAACAATCGCCTGGAACATGTAAAAATATTTTGTTTGGGGTTATAAATGTGGTATTTTTGCATCTTGGCACTATACAATACTTGTAAGACATATTTTTGCAAAAACTTTTATTGAAATACAAAAAAAAACTCAATTATTACACGCAACACAAAACTTAAACTCGCGAGTCCAACGTACTGACCATAGAATAAGAAGTACTTTCGCATGTCTCAAGGTGTGTTATGACGTCACGGGGGTGTGGTTTCAACTTACCAACTTTTTCGCGCCGTTATGAAATATTCAAACTTCAAACTTTGATATCTCGAAAACAAAATATTTTTTTTCGAAATGATAATTGTCAAAAGTCTTTATTTATCGATACCTTTAATTATAATAAAAAATATATATATGTGCAACTTCCCTAGGGAAGTTGCACTAATGAAGAATTGCTTTGAAAATATTTGGAATATATTCAGACACTATTTGTTATTCGATATGTATGAAAAAAAAAATTCAAAATATCGTTTATATTTATTATTTTGATAAATAAAATCGCAAATTTCACGCCCCTTTTAGGAACGCTCTGTGATTGGTCAATCAAAGTTGTGACGTCACTACATACGATATTGTACGAAATGTCAAATCCTTCATACATTTTACATGCGTTCTACTACTAATGTCGTCGCTAAAGTTGTGTTGTGCTGTTGAATTATTGTGAAAAATATAAAGAAGTGTTTTCCTTTGGTTGCAAACTCATATACTTTAAAATGGTTACATGCAAGAACAATCTGATAATTTACCTAAAATAGACTCTTTTATGTTAGCAACATATGCATCAAACACAGATTTATCAGTGCAGAATAACGGGGAGTTAAAGCTGCAATCCAAGTTATCTTAAATATTAGAACCAATCAACATTCCAATGTTTTATTCACATTACTACTTTGAAATATGTACTATAATTTTAATTAACTACCTGACCACTTGCATCTATAGTTCCCTTTATTTTTTTAGATAGGTATATAGTACATTCATGCCATATAATTATTTTTACAGTTCCTCGAGAGCAAATTGTGGTGAATATGCCATTGGGTATGTTCAAGTAAAGAGAGATGGACCTTATACCACAGCAATATAAACTGATACTAGAACTCAATTGATTGTTTAAAATTTTGTCTCTTTTCATAGCACGACACCATTTGCGTCGTATTAAACAATCGCCTGGAACATGTAAAAATATTTTGTTTGGGGTTATAAATGTGGTATTTTTGCATCTTGGCACTATACAATACTTGTAAGACATATTTTTGCAAAAACTTTTATTGAAATACAAAAAAAAACTCAATTATTACACGCAACACAAAACTTAAACTCGCGAGTCCAACGTACTGACCATAGAATAAGAAGTACTTTCGCATGTCTCAAGGTGTGTTATGACGTCACGGGGGTGTGGTTTCAACTTACCAACTTTTTCGCGCCGTTATGAAATATTCAAACTTCAAACTTTGATATCTCGAAAACAAAATATTTTTTTTCGAAATGATAATTGTCAAAAGTCTTTATTTATCGATACCTTTAATTATAATAAAAAATATATATATGTGCAACTTCCCTATTATAGGGGGGTTTGGGGGGGGGGCGGGGCCCCCCATATCTTTCGAGGTTCTTCCCCGAAATGATTTAAAGTAATAATAAAAATAGCATCAAAATTATCATTGAACACTAATTCAATCATACTGTCGTCTTCGTTACACTTCGGGATGGTTCGGCAGTTTCCGGCACCCATGTCACCTGTTGGAAATAGGAGCTCGTGGATTTTCTGAAGATTTTTATTGTGTCGCCATGAGCCAAAAATTGTTTCCGGCCAACATTATAATAAAAGAGAGAGAAAATTTTATTCTACTTCCAGGTACCAACTTAAAAAAACTACTAGCCCGAGCACTGCATACGTCTTATTAGAAAGAGATTCATGAAAATTTTCCACGGAGAGCATTCAGGAATCTGAAAGACAGTCATAGATAATGAAATTCAATATTATGCTATTCATACACGAGTCTTTGCGTATGCTTACGTAAGTAAATAATATAATGCAGCAACAACAACTGTAAAGGGTAGGTTATTACACATAATGACATTTGAGCTCTTTGTAAAAAGGTTACATTATTTTATACAGCAACTAATGAATTCAAATCGTACTTTTTTTGTAGTCGCTCATTTTATATGAACATTTTCACAACGCATGATCGTGAGCAGTCATTTGTTTAGTGACGTCATTTAGACGGCCTTGTGTGTTATTGGCGTATTTTGTTCGATTCGATTCTTTAGTTTGTAAACACTCGTAGGTTTGACAGATACGCTCGGTGAAGTGTTTTGTTTGTTTTGAAACAAACAAGGAGTTCAATTTACTACTTAATTGTTAAAAATGAACTATGAAACAATGCCAGTGGTCGAGGAAGATGTTCAAATGGTTGGTAATGTTATACATGACTCATTTATTATTTATTTTAACCGTAAAATAATAACACCACGCGTGGAAGAGCTTATGTAAAGATAGCATTAATGTCCCTACATAATACAGTTAGATAATAATTATTGTTTGAAAATGAGTTTGTTATTTTATTAAACAAAACGTTTCTTAAAATATAAAAAAATCACTGGATTGTGGAGAATATTATTTTTGTTTTTGAGTATGTAAATGGTTTTAGATTTTATAGTTTTCATTAGCGAGTGTAATATTATTGTTTATCATTAAGGACAAGGGTATAAACTATGTAATATGTTTTAAATATTCTTTATAAAGTTATTTTTATTGAATACTTAATTATTCTAATGTACGAATTTCATAACTAATGTGAAATTTATTAATAATGCAATGTTTTTATCCTCTGTCGATTGATATTAGCATAGCATCAAACCCATGTTTCGTTGTAGTACAATGAAACAAGTTTATGTGTAAAACTACAGATGGCGCTCGGCAATCTCGTGACTATAAACTTATTTAAATTCATATCAATTCAAAGTAATTTTTTTAACACAATCGCGCAATGTAATTACTCCTATGATCTTTCACATGTTTTTTTTATTGTGGGATGAATTTTACTAAGTAATACGTAAAGAAAAACTACTTAGTAGATTTTAGTTAGATTCTTACTAGAAAACTATTAGGTTATTTTCCGTGTAAAACTTACGATAGTTTTCCTTCAAATTAAATAATTTACTGAAAGAAAACTTGAACAAGAAATTTATCTCGTGATACTAATCTGTTGCTTGCAATAGAAATAGTAATTATTTGTTGTTATTATTGTGTCATATAATAGGCGCACGTATATCTTTGTATATATGCACATATACCTAGTTTGATTTGTTTTCTACGCAAAATAACACGAACACTTAGTTCGCTTGCGTCGCAGATTGTGCGGAGTATATATTTTCTTTCCCTATCACACACTATACAACAGAAAGAAACGGAGATAAAAATGGATGCTTAGTTAGTTGGACATTAAAGTATTTAGTTAACGCCGGCCATTTCGTTTTTTTGGAGTAGGGCGGGTTGAGCTTGCCGTTCGTGATTGCAAAAGCCGGTAAGTATTTTTTATTTTATTCGTGCCTGAAATGTTCAATATCGATCGGAAATATTTTACATGACATTTGGAGAGTTTGCTGTTTTATTTACCCGTTTTTATGAGTTATATCGTCTTTTCCATTTATTAAAAGCGATTTTTGCGATAGAGTTGTAACTAGGTGAGCGCTCTGAAACATTTACGCAGTACGACTTAAAGTTTCAATTACTTTTTTGTATCAATTTCCGTGTTATATTTGTTTATTCCACTTTTAAATTATTATTCAGATGTTATCTTGTGACTGAGAAGATTTATTTTCGAATACAATAATAACCTATAAATTTTCGAATACTTATTCGAAACAAAATTAATGGTGTACTTCGAGCTATTTTCAGTTAAATTTCTCTTCCATTTTTGTGTTTTTTTTGTAAAATACTTTAACTTTTGGAGTACCTAATAATATACTTCGTTAAAATTTTTGAAAAAATATCGTTTTCCTCGAAATTCGGGATTACCTATCTATCGCAGTTGTGTTAAATCTAAAATTATCTGAAACACTTGAAATAAAATATACCAGTGTATTCTTCTGTGATTTATTATAATATATATATCTAATTATGCCTACAGATTTTAAACCCATGCTGTGTTTTCAGTATAATATGGGTTTTTAATTATATTTGATAGATACTGTATTGCGGGAATTTTTTGCGTAGTATAATATTTTGCAACACTACTTGACCATGATAAAACGCACAGTGAGTGAAGGTACACTGCTTGAATGTATTAGTTATAGACGTGTCTATATTTTGATTGTGTATTGAGTGTGTATTAGTTCCCTCTATCGGTTGTAGGATGAACCTGCGAGTGATTTACGTATCATAGCTGTCATCTTCTTCTTCTTCTTTTATTAGGCAATCACCCAGGGGGGTGATGTGTGCCATTATCAAGATTAAAAATATTGAAGTTCATGGTACAAATCTATAAATAAATAAGCAAAAAAAAAATACACACAATGACATATCTTAAGGTTGTTCATTAAAATAAAATGGCCGATGTCCCTGTATATGTCTGCATTGCAAATACTGAGTAAATACGATGAATTTATAGGACCATTTACAACCACATGCTTCCTACCAAAGACGATATTCAGAGGAGTTCTTAGCGAGCAATCGAAAAATATATGGTCCAACGTCTCCTCATCTTCCCCGCATTCGCACAAGGGGTTGTTTTTCACGTTAATTTTAAACAAGTGATATGAGAGGCAATTGTGACCAAGACGCATTCTGCAAATCGTGCTAATGTAATATTTGGACAGTTTCATTCGAAAAAACCAATGGCTTTGGACAAACATCCTTTTGAACCAGTCCATATGAGCGTCCTTTATTATTGGACACCCAGTGTTCTCTCCATAGTTCCAATAAGCGCTTCTTAACATCAAAGACGATATTCAGAGGAGTTCTTAGCGAGCAATCGAAAAATATATGGTCCAACGTCTCCTCATCTTCCCCGCACTCGCACAAGGGGCTGTTTTTCACGTTAATTTTAAACAAGTGATATGAGAGGCAATTGTGACCAAGACGCATTCTGCAAATCGTGCTAATGTAATATTTGGACAGTTTCATTCGAAAAAACCATGGCTTTGGACAAACATCCTTTTGAACCAGTCCATATGAGCGTCCTTTATTATTGGACACCCAGTGTTCTCTCCATAGTTCCAATAAGCGCTTCTTAACATCCAAACAAATATCCTCAATTTGAAGATTCCTGTACACGGGTGGCTCTCCAGTGGTGCTGGCTAATTTGGCCAGTTTATCTGCTTCCTCATTACCCTTGACACCCTTGTTGCCAGGAATCCAGCAAACTGTTACACTTTTATTTTTGATGTGCAATTTATATATTATGTAATCTTTAATGAATGATAGTAGGTGATTATATGGGAATTTCAACGAGTTATTTCTAATGATTTGGGTAGCACTCAGACTGTCGGTGAAAATTATAAAATTTGTATGATTCAATCAATCAATCAAATCTCCCTTTGAACTCCACTTAGGAGCATAGGGAGGAATATCTACTTGTTGCATAGCAAGTTTTCTGATATCGATATTCAAGTAATTATGTAGGTAAGATATTAAAATGTGCGAATAAATGGACAAAAAAAAAATCACGCGAAAAACTTTGGAATTTGTTTTTTTAGGGGCAACTTAATTTATTCTCTTCAAGAAAGCTGCCTATTTTCTTAAAATCAATCTCAATGTAAGCGAGAAAGTCTAACTATGTATGAAAATAAATAAAAGTTACGATTTGAAACAGAAATTTAGTTAACAATAATTAATGACAAAAGATTTTTTTTCGTCTGAAACTTTTAAATCAATCCTTCGAGTTATGGTTTATTTAATTTTATGATTTATTCTTCGACTTTTACTTAAAAAAAAAAAAAAAAAAAACAAACCGTAAAATGGTTTTTAAGAACCATGGGAAAGAGAAGAGATTTTTAAATGTATCTAGGCCCTTTTTTGCAGAGTGCTAATTCCATCCCTAATTATTCAAGCCAACTAATAATTAATTATTAAGTTAAGTTTCTTGTTACTTGATAAAGCTAGAATGGAGGTTGTATGTTTGCAGGAAGGCCCCCGTAACGAAGGTCGCAAGGAGGGGGGCAAGAGGGGGCGGAAGCCAGGAAGGAAGGCAGCACCTGAAAGAGTAGACATGAAGGCCAGACTTGGTAATTATAAACTTTTCTTTTATGCTTCAACTTACTGCTATACTGTTATTCAGGAAATGACTGATTGAACCGTTTGTTAAAGATGTATTTTTTTTTTTAAATGAATCTGCTCACTCAAAGTGAATACAAATACACTCTTTCACACTAAGCTACTTAAAACTTGTGTCGTGAAAGAGGAAGATGGTCAGCACCTGGGATCGAACCCACGACCTCTGCACGAGACTGTACGAAAGCCGGCGTTGTAACCGCTAGTCTACCAACCATTTCATTATATATTCGTCTTTATATACAAAAATGGAGCCTTATTTCCCTTGGTTATCACTTTATGTGTGAACCAGGAGGCCAAACAGGTTCTTATGAAAGAAAAAATTAAGAAAGTTACGTGGAACAGTAAAATATTTAAGAAAGCTTAACGTAGGTAGCCTTTTAGTGCTTTTGACACTATAAACTTTTCTTTATTTTTGAATTTCAATTGGCGTTTGATATCTGTCAAATGTTGGTAGTTAAAAACAAACATCGCTTTAAACAGATATATTGGTCGGAATTATATTGGTTAAATAGGTAATAATTTATCATTATACCAATTGGAATTCAATATTCAGTGTAAAGACAGGAACATGTCTGTCGGGAGAGCTAGTATTCATATAATGAAGTGGTTGGTGACCCAGCGGTTACAACGCCGGCTTTCATACTGCGGACGTCGTGGTTCTATCCCAGGTGCCGACCATCTTCCTCTTTCACGACACAAGCTTTAAGTAGCTTAGTGTGAAAGAGTGTATTTGTATTCACTTTGAGTGAGCACAGATTCATTTTTTTGAAATAAAAAAAAAATAAAAAAATAATAATGTTTAAAACTAAAAGCATGATATGATAATGAAATAATGATAATGAATACAAAAATGAGTATTATTTTGTTGTTACAGAACGCAGCAGGCAAAGTGCCCGGGAGTGCCGTGCTCGCAAGAAGCTCCGTTACCAGTATCTGGAAGAGCTGGTCACTGATAGGGAGAATGCTGTTTTCGCATTGAGGAAAGAACTTGATAAGGTGCTTACTTTACTACCCATTCTTTTCAAAACAAACATGAAGCTCTTAAGTTTTTAACACGTTGACGGCCATTGAATGCCAAGGAGATTTTGTATTATAATGTGTGTGGCCAAAATACAAAGATACAACTAAGGAATGAAATACTATATACCAACACACTACCTTTATAAAATGCAATGTTCCATATGAACCGCATCCAGGAAAACGTATGTGTTGATAAGTAACTGCGTAACATAACATGCCTATGTATATTATAAAAAGGTATAACTTTTTTTTTATACAACGGTGTCCGTATAGTTGACAAAACTATTATATTTATTTATTTTATTCTTTTTAGCGCATATATTAGGTCTTTAACTATGAAATTGCCGTTTTTCAGTACTGATCCTATATCTTATACCTATACAAATTTGAAAGGCTGATGTGGCCTTTTTTTACTAGCCCTTTACTCATCAGTGAGTGATTTAGGAATCTTAGATTTAAAAGACAATAAAAATTGAGAGAATGATGCAAAAAAATATTTTTTTAATCCGAAACTCATTGCTCCACATCGTGTGCTTTCTTAAAAGATGTTCTTTAGAATGTGTAGTTTCAGTTTGTTATCCGAACATATTGTGATCTTTGTCCAGTCCTTTGTCTTTTTGAAAGGATTCCTTATTGTTAATGTAGCTCTCTCTAAGAATTTTTTCTCATTATTTTCAGTATCACTCGTGGGCTTTGGAGTTGCAGCAAGGCAGAGTACCTGACGGTGTGCAGCAGATGCTGGAGGAAATGGGAGTTTTCAAACAGGAAGCCAACACACAATAATGTGCGGTCCCACTAAATACACCTACCTACTCTATATTATATAACTGTTAAAATCATGCTGTTAAATATTTTATTTAGGTACATCACAAATTGCTACGATTAATTTTGCACATCTCCCTACAAATAAAAAAAACTGTTGGAATTAGATTAAGAACTGTGATATTCTCATATTAATTAAGGTACTTACTGTGTTAACTGTATGTTTTGTACTGGAGCTGCATGTGATTGTCCACTGGTAAAAGGAATGGTTTCTTGATGAAACTATCAATACTATTACAGCCATTTAAAAGCAACCTCACTATTGTAAGTTCATTCTTTAGTAGACACTACCCATAATTTAAGAATGTCATATTTTTATGTGTATACCTATGTGTCAACATTATTTTAATTACTTATAACTTATAAGGATCTAGATAGTTTATTTCCCTAGAACCTTCCTTCAGAAGTAAAGTTTTAGGTTTTTTTTTTTAAGTTATTTTATTTGTTGCATGAAATGCTTTTGTTACTTTTTATTTCCATTTACATATTTCAAAATTTTATATTATTTTATCCGGTTTTAAAAATTTAATTTTTGTTTATGATGTTAAAATTATTTTAATAAAAAAAAATAAAATGTATTTTAAAAGTTGTGCATTGTTTCATTTTAACCCATGAAGGTGATATTTTCTTGATACTTCTTCTTCTTATGCCTTATCAGGATATACTTTTCCCCAACTACAGTTGTACTGTACAGTTGTAATGTGCTGCAGATATAAAACCTTACGAACTTTGATATTATTCAGTATCTTACTATTGCAGTCACATTTGAATTTCTAACTAAATCTCGGTCGGTCAGTGTTCCCATGGTAACAACGGAAAAAGCTGTCGTTTGTACCATTTTGCCATGGGAACACCGACCGACCGACACCGTTGGCGGCCATTTTATTACACTTGACTTCGACCCCTAGTCTGTATCAAGCTGGAATAATCTGCTCTGCTAAATGCCATCCAAGCATTTTTTTTGAGCCCAACTCCTCTCTTGCCATATTTATGCTTATAAAAAGTTCCTGAAGATCTGCAATCTATTAATAATTAATTGAACTAAATAAGTTCTACTACAGTGTTCAGAAAAATGTTTAACATTTTCTTCTTAGTCGACCCTGCTCTTTGAAGTACTCAATAAAGTTTTTGTAAGTGAATCTATGCTCACTCAAAGTGAACACAAATACAGTTTTTGAATCTTTCAGTTAGTGACTATGGAACCTTAACAATGTTCAAACTTATAATCTAAATTAGATATGGTCGAATTTCGAGCACTGATCAACCACTAGTCTCTAATATAAATGAAAGTCGGGTTAGTCCGAACACTTAAAACTCGACAACGGCTGAACAGATTCTTCCGATGTTTGATTTATTGGATTCTTCTCCGCTCCGGATAACAGAATAACGAATAAAAAGTTGAATAAATGGATAAGGAATAAAATAAAATATTAAAGTTTGTATGGAACGGATTCGGCACTGGTACTGCTACCGCCATCTGTTGGGGAAATAGGGAGATGTCTGGTAGATCGATTCTATAGATCAATATAATTCCCTATTTTTCAACAGATGACGGTAATGATTGAGATTAAAAATTTTGATACGGACGAAAATTTTTGATGGTGCTTTTTTCAAAGTTTTTTATAATTTGTTAACATCTATAATATAAAAGAAAATGTGGTTAGTGCGAACACGTATAACTCGAGATCGGCTGAGCAGATTTTTATTGTGTTAAGATTATTAGATTCTTCTCCGCTCCGGATAACAGAATAACATGGAAAATAGTATGAAAAATTTAATAAAATAATATTAAAGTTAGTATGGAACTAGCTTCCTAACAACAATAACGCCATCTGTGAAAAATCCCATAAAAACACAAATTTTATTTACCTGACAACCATCGAGTTTCAAAACATTCCACATTGGTAGGCATATGATTGATAAAATTTCTTTCAAGCTTTCAGAAATATTTTTTTTAACATTCAAACATATTTTAAGCATATTTTGTATTTCAATCAGGACTTATAAAAAAGTCAGATAATACAGCCTTTTTTGTCTCAGTCTGTATTATCTGACTTTTATAAGTCAGATGATGAAAATTCAATATAGATATCTAATATAGAAATGGGTGAGTGTTGGTGCTTTTGAAATAACTGATTCATAATATTATAACCACATAACTTTTAATTTTTTCACAATGAGGGTCATGTATGTCATTGTTACCCATCAATATTTTATTGACTTTAAGGTGGGACGAAGTTCGATGGGTCAGCTAGTTTTATAAATAACACAGGGTGCGTGTATTTCCTAGAGCAGTGTTCCGCAAACTTATCTACTTTATTTATAAACTCTGATCAGTGGAAAAAATAGCTTAGCCATAGAAAACTTGCGATCAAGCCGTTGTTGTCGAGGTAGATTAACCCATATCGATTGATTGTGAGCTGATTTCTGTAGATTACCCTCCATGTTGGATTTTATGTCAACTGTCAGTGGTTTCGAGTGTACAAAAATGCTTTATACACTGTTTTGTAGTTTTTTTCCCATGTGCTCTCCCTTCATATTTAGGTCAATTTTGTTTTGGTTTATCATTTTAATAATAGAAAATTTAAACAAATAAGCAAATATTGCATTCCCGTAATCATTCGACGTCTTAAAACCATGATGCACCAACTAAATTTTTAAGGAAGATAATGACGTTTTGAAGAAAAAATTCAAAGAATACTTTTTGAGTAGATACAAATAATATGAAATTCGGTAGATATAATAAACATTATGGAACTTTTTATTATAAATTTTAAACTAACTGTAACTCCATCATACTGCCTTTGTTCTTATGCAAAATTTAAATTGAAGTGACCAAACATGATTTAGTTCATTTTGGCTGAAACATATGTACCTAAAGGTTTCGTATGAATTAATGCAACTTTTTATTTTCTGAAATAAAAATCAGGACTTAACTATATTTTGATAGAAAATAAATAATTAAAAATAAGGTACCTATTCTTCATCAATAACTCGAAATCATTCAAATCTGACATACATAGTAGGTACATCTTGGTTGTAAACACTCGCGTTGCCCGGCTACTATTTTGTTTGTCTACAGAATTTTGTGCGAAATGTGATCTTCATACATAACAGACGCGGATGAAATGTTTTTTTTTTTAATAAAGTACAAACTGATCAGTGAGTCATACGTAATCGTGCGATTAACGAATTTTTTATAAATACCTAAGACTGTTGTGTTCAAGGTACATCTAGCAAATCAAGAAATTTTAGAGGTACTTACACCAATAAAATATAAATCATTAAAAATAAGGTACCTATTCTTCATCAATAACTCGAAATCATTCAAATCTGACATAGTAATCATTCAAATCTGACATAGTAAGTACATCTTGGTTGTAAACACTCGCGTTGCCCGGCTACTATTTTGTTTGTTTACAAAATTTTGTGCGAAATGTGATCTTCATATATAACAGACGCGGATGAAATGTTTTTTTAAAAATAAAGTACAAACTGATCAGTGAGTCATACGTAATCGTGCGATTAACGATTTTTTTATAAATACCTAAGACTGTTGTGTTCAAGGTACATCTACCAAATCAAGAAATTTTAGAGGTACTTACACCAATAAAATAGGTATACGGGTCGTTCAAGTATTACGTAACGCATTTTTTAGATTTTTACCCCCCCCACATATTGCTTTACGTATTACGTAATACTTGAACGACCCCAAAAACAACGTTTATTTTATATTAATTTGTTACTACTCGTTAAATCGATATACCTAATATGAAAAGATAATATTTAATGAGAAATGTGACGATTTTTAACTGAGCACAGCAGGAGGTCAACATTTGGAGCAATCGTTGATAAGGTTGCTCTCCTATCTTCATTGATCGTCTTAAGCCTTTCTCTTTTTTTGTATTTTATTATATTGAGAGTTGAAGGTTCGCATAAGAAGGTTGTGGCAAGAAGAATTGTAACAGCACGCTTTGAATGCAGGGATACAGGGGGCTTATGGCAAGCTCTACTTCGGAAATTCTTAATTTTATAGTCTGATTAGTGTCCAATAAAAATGATATCCGAGAATGCATTTCGTACCCAGTTCATAGGTTGCAGGTCACACTTAGGAAAATAACAGTTCATTTTTTTCTGCTAATAGCTCCAAGTGTTCCACTATCAATGCATGCATTTTTTTCTGAATCAGCAGGCGTGACATTTGGAAACATTTCATTAGGTACCTACTTTTGTCATTGACAGTGTGCCTGATCTACACCAATTTAGCGCAAAAACTTTCTATTTTGTCCAGAGATGTTAAACTATTACAATTCCTGGCTTACGTTTTTCTGTTGAGCTCATTTAAATGGGCGAATATATCCGGCTGATGAACATGTTTTACTACCCATTCTTTTCTTTTGAATACGGAAGCCAAATCTGAACAATGAGCTTCTAAAAACACTTGGGAGATTTTTTTCGCGGCACACCAACAGATGATCACGGTACACCAGTGTGCCGCGGCACATGCTTTGCGGAACACTGTCCTAGAGTAGGTTTTACATACCATGATTTTGCTATGGGAATTTTTAGATCATCGATAGTTAGGTACCTATGGGTATTTAAAGAGCATGCACTCGACATAAAATCCGTTATTATTTGTCAAAGGTCCTCACATATCGAACGTAACGTATAATATGCGTCATGTGGGATTTTTATGAACATTTCCCCTTTACACGAGACTTGTCTCTATAAGGGGGATACACATAATATTACATATTATTATGTTTTGTTCAAATTCTTCTATGTAGTTCATCATCTTATCGTGTAAAATATTCATTATATTTGTATTCAATAAATAAATAAAAAAATGAATAAATTATTAAGTATTAGCAGCAAAACCTGCGGGACGACAGGCATGAAAAAGGGGCCATTAATTCTTTGATTGTCCTACAAATCAGTTATAGTCCTATACCTATTGTCGCTTAAAGGGTCTCAATCTTACTTTATCACGTTGAGAATTGCGGATCATTTGACATTTCTTAATCAAGTGTCAAATATTTTGTCGATATAATATTATTTCCTCGTACACGAAGGGGCCTTCAAGTGAGGGGGGGGGGGTAAGACAAGATGGGTATAACAGCTAGTCTATTCTACTTCATGTAACTTAGGAGGGCTATTTTTAATACATCAAATTTTTATCATCAACTCCCAACTGTGATTGTACTTAGGGACCTATCTTAAAAATTTAATCACTGATTTTCCTGACATTATCATCAGGATGATTTTTTTCTGTTAAACTAAAATCCAATAACCCATTCAAGTAGGACATATAATGAAAGAGAGTTAAGCCGAAGTAGAACATCGGCCTACTAGTAGGTAGGTATGTATGTAGGTTGCGAGTGTTGGTGGATTGTGGAGCTCAGGTGGAAGGGGTGGAAATGACGCTATCCAACAAAGGGAGGTCTAAGCCTTATTTTAATTTTAAATCCGATACGATTAACTATTATAAGAACATTAGTAAATACTAAACACCCACCCACATTTTATCATGCATGGCCAAAAATTTCACACTAAAACTTGCGAAAAGAAAGATAAAATGTTACGTTTGGTCAGCTCGTTTGTATGGGCGCGAAAGATGGTCGTCGAAAATTTACAATAAGTATGAACCGGTTAAACTATATATATAACCTATGCGGTACCTATAATCGAGTTAAAACTTAAGAATAATATACGGTACCTATACTCGAGTTAAAATATAAGAATAATATGCGGTACCTACATATACTCGAGTTAAAATATAAGAATAATATGCGGTACCTATATACTCGAGTTAAAATATAAGAATAATATGCGGTACCTATACTCGAGTTAAAATATAAGAATAATATGCGGTACCTATACTCGAGTTAAAACTTAAGAATAATATACGGTACCTATACTCGAGTTAAAATATAAGAATAATATGCGGTACCTACATAAATAAATAAATAAATAAATAATGCTTTATTGTTACTAAAAATGCAGCCGTGATACAATTCATTCATGAGAATCAAAGGGCGGACTTACCCCGCAGGATCTCTTCCAGCCAACCCAAACATATACTCGAGTTAAAATATAAGAATAATATGCGGTACCTATACTCGAGTTAAAATATAAGAATAATATGCGGTACCTATACTCGAGTTAAAATATAAGAATAATATGCGGTACCTATACTCGAGTTAAAATATAAGAATAATATGCGGTACCTATACTCGAGTTAAAATATAAGAATAATATGCGGTACCTAAACTCGAGTTAAAATATAAGAATAATATGCGGTACCTAAACTCGAGTTAAAATATAAGAATAATATGCGGTACCTACTAAACTCGAGTTAAAATATAAGAATAATATGCGGTACCTAAACTCGAGTTAAAATATAAGAATAATATGCGGTACCTATACTCGAGTTAAAATATAAGAATAATATGCGGTACCTATACTCGAGTTAAAATATAAGAATAATATGCGGTACCTATACTCGAGTTAAAATATAAGAATAATATGCGGTACCTATACTCGAGTTAAAATATAAGAATAATATGCGGTACCTACATATACTCGAGTTAAAATATAAGAATAATATGCGGTACCTATACTCGAGTTAAAATATAAGAATAATATGCGGTACCTAAACTCGAGTTAAAATATAAGAATAATATGCGGTACCTAAACTCGAGTTAAAATATAAGAATAATATGCGGTACCTACTAAACTCGAGTTAAAATATAAGAATAATATGCGGTACCTAAACTCGAGTTAAAATATAAGAATAATATGCAGTACCTATACTCGAGTTAAAATATAAGAATAATATGCGGTACCTAAACTCGAGTTAAAATATAATAATAATATGCGGTACCTATACTCGAGTTAAAATATAAGAATAATATTGCCCCATACACAAGTTTCTAACTTCAAATGGGGCATATAAAATTGACTTTTTCATTTGATATATTTGTTAATGTACCTATATGTTTTGTACTTGTAGGTATATATTTTTTAATTAATAAATAAAAAAAAAAAAAATATCGGTACCTATACTCGAGTTAAAATATAAGAATAATATGCGGTACCTACATATAGGTACTCGAGTTAAAATATAAGAATAATACCTATGCTTCTTCATGGACTGAACGGAAAAATCTACCCATTGGACAGAACCGGTGCCAGAAGAGAATTCCTGACGCATATTAAGGCGAAGAAGATGTATTATTTGGGTCGGTTTTTGAGAACAGAAAAATATCGCCTCCTCCGATTGATACCTATTGAAAGGCAAGGTGGAAGGAAGTGGGCATAAAGGGTAAAGCAGATGCCATTGTCATGGCTGCAAAATATTGAGTATGCCTGTTGACCAGTGGCGTACCGAGGGGGGGGGGGGGGGGGCGCGGACAACCCGGGCGCCTCTATTGAGAGGGCGGCAAAATCTGCTTGTGCTTAATACGCGACCAGATTGATAAAATCGGAATTTTTAGTTTTATTAAAAACAACATTTCGGGTGGTGGTCTTTTGACAAAAAACATTTGCGGTAAATCCGCTGGTAGAGAAATCTGTGTCAGAAGTTAGCTCTGCCCTAAAACTGAATTTTTAAAACAATTTGATACCTGTATACTATATTGTTGTGCTTTAAGTATGTAAATTAAAATAAATAGGTACGCTTACTTTTTTATTTTGATTTTTTTTTCATTTTCGGGCTGTTTTTTTTTTAATTAAATGGGGGGGGGGGGGAGGGGGCAAATTTTATAAGAGTGGGATGGCGCCAAATTTTATGGGGAGGGGGGGGGGCGCCAAATTTTAATCCCACAACCCACGGTAGGTACGCCACTGTATTGATACATAACTAAGCTGACTAAGCAACAGGTTAAAGTGTTACAAAATGTTTGGTAATAATTTTAAAAGCTCCGTGAAATAATATTCTCCGTGTCAACAAGGAATAAGTATAATTGGTTAGTGGTCGGCAGTAGCTGGGAATATCAGTGTTAGAAGTCAACAGATATCAATTTACATATTGGCGGGATGGCGGGGAAATCAAACACGGGTGGCCGCCTCGCGTCATCGGTCACGGTTTGTTTACACATTTTTCAAATTGAAAATATATTATGCTAGTATCTACTTCGGAAAATTGATTGAAATTGGTTCAGAAAATTGGTCCAAAAAGTAAACACCCACGCAAAGAGTTATATTACACCCCAACCACAGAATTGTATAAAAAAAATTTTGAACCTCGACTCGCATTCAAAAGTGAAAACTGAATCTTTAGTTTGGCTGACAAAAATGCGTGCTCTAAAGACAAAAGAAACAAACTTAAGATGTTATCAGTTTTATTTCAAAGTAATTTTGACATAATGTATCCCATTTTATATAAATAAAAATAAAAATATCTAAATTTATTAACGAATCTCTATAGCTACAGTACAGCCAGATAGTTATTGGACACAAGAAGTTCTTCAAATTCATTTGACTGTAAAAGGTTAAATAAATGAAACACAATTGAAAAATACATGTTTTATTCAAAAGAATGTATTCGTTTATGAGTACCTATGATCAAAGTATCATATTTTTAATTATTTTATAAAAAAAATATAAAGATTAAAACTTGTGTAAAGAGTATAGTTATTGGACACATTTTTCAGTTATTGAACAACCAAAATACAGTTATTGGACAATAGTAAAAAATATATATTAATGAAGAATAACATATTTTAAAATCTTGTTTAAAAATTATATCATAAATGTCATCTATTGAAGATTCACTTACATCATCTATGATGATCATTATCACCAAATTTAAGAAGTTCAAAAAAAAAAGTCATATTTTACAGTTATTGGACACTTAAAATTCAGTTACTGGACACAGTGCCAGTAACTGTTTAGAATTCAAGTAGAGATGTATAATTTTAAATTTTTTCTATAAGTTGTGATTTTATAAAGATATTGCAAAAGTAATCATAGCGTTTTTCCATCAAAACACGCTTATTGGTCGGCTGTGCAGTAATTGAAATGAAGTAAAAAATAGATCCAGTTATTGGACACACTACTAACACACTTAATTCAGCAGTAAATGAGGATACACTACTAACACATTTAATTCAGCAGTAAATGATATCAAATGAAATTCTATCATTTCTGACAACCTTATTTATATTCTAAATGCAATTAAATACTTAAAAATAGGTTATTTTTACGTATACTTACATTAATTTAACAAAAATTGATATCTTTATTGATTTTTTTAAGAAAAATACAGTATTGAACCAACACTTTCCGACTTAACAAAAAAATATCTATTACTGGTCAAATTTTAAATGAGCCGATAAAATAAGTAGCGATTTTTCTAAAGGAAAGTTCCACGAAGACATCTATGGATGAACTTATTAACAATAAGTAGCGGTATGCTTATTTTTTAGAACTTTGATACTAAACGTCCCATAACTGTCTGGTTTACCCTACATTCCCTTTTGCAAACTAATCTATCAAAAGTGCCAGTCAATGAAGTTTCAGCTTTTTGCAATTAATAGATATAGGTACCTGGGAGTAAGTTACTATACCTAGGTAATTCTGGTAACTAAACATAAGAATGAATGACACCCATTAGCTAAATATAATAAGTAAAATTCATGTTTAGATACAACGGGAAAAATGGCAGCCGGAAATAGCTTAGGTTTTGTTGTTTACTGGTATATATCTATGGAAAGTTCGCCAAATCAGTTTTGCAATACTGCCTTCTCGCAAACATTTTCGACACAATAATAATAGTCCATAGTATACGGAAAAGTTTTTGACATTGTTCCCAAAGCAATCATAAAAATGCACTATCAATGAGTATGATGTATTGATTTAAAATAAAAAAAGGACCTGACTCAAAATACAGAGAAAAGAAGAGGAGGTTGACGCAGTAGACTTGACAGACTCGAAATTGACAGATTCGAAGACAAGACCCAATTTCCATTGACTGTAGCCAACTGTAGCGCCATCCAAGAAGCTTTAACATGTCTCCACAATACATTAACCAACACGGTGTAACAGATATAGTGGATAACCCGAAGTAGAGAGGTAGAGGACCTCAATACCTATCGATTAAACCCCCATGTATGTTAGCGACATTGGGTGGTTCAAAAGTTATTTACGTTTTTGTGAATTTTGAACAAATTCCAGATTTCACACTAAAATACAGAACTTTAGCCAAATCATTGATTTTACGATCTTGCTTTTTTTCTGAGAATGGCCCGATAGTGTCACTATTATTGTTATGTAATATTTTTGTAAATCAGCACCCGATAGATTTTGATTTAAAAAATCTTTTCTTAAATTTTTTTTCCAAGCTAAATTTTTCCACAAACTTTCAAGGGCTTTAAGAGCAAATTTTTACATAACTTTTTATTCTACGACTTATCTTTAAAACTGTTACTATTTATGGAGAACTACTCCTGAAAATTTTACTTTGCTGGTTTAATGGGATCATGCTAAAACGCTCCCATAACTTGTGCAAGTATCAATTTTCAACATTTTTTTTACCAAGACACAGCCTTGTTATATGGGTGGAGAAAGCCAGTTTTTAAATATTTGTGGTGCCTAACTGCATGATTTGATGTGATATTTAAATAAAATAAATTATTTATTGAAAAGTTAAAAATATTGTTATACACTTATTTAGCCTGAAACAAATATATCCCTTTAATTGTTCAGTAATAGCAGATATTTATTTTTCTAAAAATAGCTCTACATAAAAAGTTCCAAAACCGAAAGTCCATCGGGTTTAACCTGGGGACCTTGGGAGCTAACTTTTGGACCCCCACGACCACTCCATGGGCATGGGTAAATTATATCGAAAATTTTTCTCACTTAATTATTCCCAATGTGGGCCCTTTGAATCACTAGGGGACTCTAAAATCATTCAGGGGGTCTGCAGAAAATGAAAATCCATTTTAGGGTTCCTGAACAACGTCAGGATTCCAAGCAAGCGGAATTTGTTCAATATTCACAAAAACGTAAATAACTTTTGAACCACCCAATATCGCTGAACATACATAGGGATTAAATCGATAGGTATTGAGGTCCTCTACCTCCCTGCTTCGGATTATCCACTATCTCTGTTACACCGTGTTGACATCAACACTATTATACCGTAATTTGACATTTTTTTAGACGTATTTTTGGACACTTGCAAACTATAGTTATAATTTCAAAAAAAAATATTTTAGAAATTTAAACTGGAGTTACAATGTTGCAATTTATGGCCTATGTTATGGTAACGTCAACTAATTGTAGTAGATTTGTTTATTGAGTGAGCAAATATTGTTAAATACTCTGAGATTAACATTTTCTTGATAAGATAGTAGGTAACATGGAATTGAAAAAAACCAAATGTAATATAGGTAAGTAGCTACTTAATTAATAACAGCGCCTGAAGCTCTAGGCTACTAACATTATCGGTTGATTCATTTCAACGAAATGTTCACGAACTATTAAAGAATTGCAGGGAAACCTCACTACAGAAAGTAGCAGGAAGTAAAGTTTCGCTAAACAAGAACGAAACAGTTTAGTTCTAACTGAACTTATTTATTTTCTTAAGGGGAATTATAACGCTAAAAAAGAGTTATGTTTAGGTAAATTAGAAGAAATCAAATTCTTATTAAAATTAATCTTCATATTCTTCCGAAATTTACGATGTAACATATGTGGTATGTACCTACATAGAATACGTATTTCGAAAGATTCCGAGGTTCTGGTGCGAAAGACGGGGGCCAAATAACCCAATACTTTTTCTTAAATTGCTTTAATTTAATTTCCATAATAATATCACCTTGATCATGAATCAAAATAGGCATAGAAGTAATATTCCCTCTTTTGTGTGAGTGTTGATTCTATGTAAGTGCTCCGGCTGCGAGACACTGCGATAGAACAGTGAGTCGATTTATGCGATGGGTTCCTAGGGAGAGGTGCGTCGTCTGGCAAGACGGTTGTCATTTAAAAAAATACTGGTTCTAGAAACCCCAGACGGTTTGGGAGATTAAAACAATGATCGACTTCTCGGCTTTGAGTCTAACGAATAAAGGATTATTATGAATCACAAATCAATGTCAGAGTGATTTTTTAGACGAACCACCAAGAGTACCTAATTTGTTCCAAGTGAATGGATTACAAATTACAGAATTTAGTTGTCATTTATGAGATGAAAGTTTATTCGACGTATAAATAAAGGTTCTTATCACATAGAGATTTTTCACATTCTAGACGTACCTAAGTAACATATTATAACATAGAAAATATTTTATACGAATGCTTCAATAGATGTTAACTAACAAGGGATAAAATAATATGTACTACAAAGGAGAAGGTAGGTACTTGCAATAAATCAAGAGGATTAATACTGGACTCATACAAAATCTTTTTAGATTAATTAATTACATCAATTATTCGGCATAAATCTTTATCTTTTTCTAGTTTACTAATAAGATCCTGATAGCTATTTGGTTTGATTAAATTATTATTTAACAACCCATTATTCTAAATCAAATGATCGTTTTTTTTTCAATTAAAATGAATTTGTGCTCTCTCAAAGTGAACACAAATAAACTTAAAATCTTTTACACTAAGCAAAGGACTTATGTCGTGAAAGTGGAAATGGTCGGCGCCGGGATTCGAACTCACGACCCTCAGTACGCTGTATCTACGAAAGCCGTCTACTGAACTGCTGGGCCACCGACCATTTCGTATTTCTTCAAAATTAAGGAGGGAACTTTGGTAACTGATGTAAGAACCTATACTTAGTGTAAACAATTCATTTCATTATTTTGCTGAATTGGCAAATGCCTTTTTAGATCACTCTCTTTTCGTGAAACTGGTACAGAAAATAAAATTATAAATAAAAATATGAAATAAAATTTAAAACAGTTTAGCTCTGATTCATCAAAACCTTACTTTTTTCCAAAATTAACTTAAAAAAAAAAAACTAGCAGTAATATAGCTCAAAATTCATGTTTATTAATGCATCGTTCCAATGTTCCAAATAATTATGGATTCTTGCGCCGTGTTCCAGGAATAGATCTTATATAGAGAATCAACTATTTGATGCAATCGAATTTTAAATTTGTTCGATTTTTAAATTTACATTTTAAAAATCGAACACTAATTTATTGTTTTAATGATTGCATTAAATAGTTGGATGTATATGGTTATTAATGTTTAGGTGTCATATTATTAGAAAAATTAAATCTATTGTCAATCTTTAAAAAAAATGCAACAAATATATTCCTTCTTTTTAAAACTACTATGAAGGACTATTATTGGTGTCATGAAAGAAAGCGAAACTGTTTTGAATTCTGGTAAAAGACATAAAATTTTATCAACAAAGTAAAACATCTTCATGCTTTGTGTTCGGTGGCATCGATTTGACGTTTGGTTGTTCGCATCTTATCATTGTGCATAATTCCTTTATATTGTACTCTCTGGCTTCAGACAAGTGGCGTTGCTCGCCTCCACTACATCAGTAGCGTCGTAGCGTTGATTGTATCAGGACCGCTGGTGGAGGCGCTGCTCCATAAGCCTGGCGTCCCGACGCCCACTGAAACTTTTCATCAACACTTTTCAAACTGACGGTTTAAAAGAGTTAAAGTTTTATAATACAATCAAGTGCTTCATTGATTTTTAAGTGATATAAATATATCGAGCAGTTGTAACAAACTTTGTTCAAACTTCAGTTAAAGCTGTTATAATGATATCAACTTAATAGTTTGTTTTAAACAATTTGGAACAGTAACAAATGATTCCAGATTCATAAAAACACTGAGTAAGTACGTAATTCTTATTTAAATCATTTATTGATTTTTATGTGGTTAAAATAGAATTTTTACTTTTTTATGTGGCTGAAGTCCATAGGCAGGGGTGTGATATTTTTTTGTTAAATGTGAACACTACGTAAAAAAAACTACAGAAAGAAGATTTTCTTGTAGTACAAAGTCTTTGATTTTCGTTAAAGAAACACGACTATTTATGTAAAGAGAAAATTAAATAAAATAAAAATGGTTCTACTTTGTTAATAAATAAATTTCAGAATATATACACGGTGTTAAGTTGGTAGTGGATAATCCGAAGCAGGGAGGTAGAAGACCTCAATACCTATCGATTTGACACCCATGTATGTTCAGCGATATTGGGTGGTTCAAAAGTTATTAACGTTTTTGTGAAATTTGAATAAAAACCGGATTTCTGACTAAACTACGTAACTGTGGCTAAACTATTTAGATTACGATCATGATTTTTTTTCTGGAAATAGTTCGATAGTGACCCTTACGCAAGGTATTATTGCTATGAGTCAGCACCCGATAGCTTTGTTCAAAAAATTTTTTTTCAAGAATTTATTTCCAAACACAAATTTTATAAAATCTCTCAAAGGCTCTAGACAAAAAAAATCACGTAACATTTTTTTTTAGAAACTATCTTAAAAACTTCTACTATTCATGGAGAATTATTCCTGCAAATTTCATTTGGATGGTATAATGGGATCATGCTAAAACCCTCTCATAACTTGTGCAAGTATCAATATTCAACATTTTTTCATTAACACACAGCTTTGTTATATGGGTGGTAAAAGCCAGTTTGAAAATTATTTGAGGTACCTAAATGCATAATTTGATGTGATATTTAAATAAAATAAATTATTTATTGAAATAAAGAAAAAAAATATTGTTATACACTCTTAAACCTATAATTAAAATTGTAGTACTTTAGAATAAACTGATGGTTCCTTTGTTTAGCCTGAAACCAATATTACCCGTTATTGTTCAATAATATAAGGTATTTATTTTAATAAAATAGCTCTTAATAGGAATTTCCATAGACGAAAGTCCATCGGATTTAAGCTGGGGACCTTAGGGGCTAGTTTTTGGATCCCCATGGCCGCTCCATCGGCATGGGTAAATTATATCGAAAAATGTTCTCACTTAATGGTTCTCAATGTGGTCCCTTTGAATCATTAGGGGACTCTAAAATCATTCAAGGGGTCCATATAAAATGAAAATCCATTTTAGGGTCCCTGAAAAACGTCAGGGGTCCAAGCAGTGATGGGCTCACGCTGGGTGCGCCGGCGTAAAGCGTCGTTCGTGATGCGGTGGTACCATCTTACGCCCAGAATTCTCCATAGGCACTTAATTTCAAAGGCTGAGACTTTTTGTGCCTGGGCCTTGGTCAGGTGCCAGGACTCACACCCATATATGAGAATGGGTTACACACACGCATCAAACAGTTTACATTTCGTCTCGACACTAAACGCCGACGTTTTCCAAATCTTGGTCATGTTGTTAAAGGCGCCACTTGCCATACCGATACGTATCGGGAGCTCAGCCCCGAGGTCTCCAGAGGTGGTAATGGTTGCTCCCAGGTATTTAAATTTATCCACCCGGGAGACCTGGGTTCCGTTTTGAGCTCCGTCTTACTGGCATTGACTCGAAGGCCAAGGCGTGCTGTTTCGTCGACGAGTCTTGAAACACTGCGCTGTAATTCCTCCACTGTCGTACTGAACAACGCTAGGTCATCCGCGTACTCCAGATCGCACAGTTCGCCCATTAGACCATCTCTCTGTGTTATCGGTATACCTTGCATGGACTTTCTCAACAGGAAGTCCATGCTAATAATGAATATGAAAGGAGCCAGTACGCAGCCCTGTCTGACTCCCGTGGTGATCCTAAAAGCCTCAGTAGGACCACCTGGCGTTTTGACGCTACACTCGGAGTCTTCATACAGGGACTGCACCATTTTAACTATCTTCGGAGGTATACCGTACAGAGCTAAAATTTTCCATATCGATGGTCTATGTGGGCTGTCGAAGGCCTTTTCAAAATCTATGAAGCAACAAGCGACTGGAGAGTTAAACTCTTTACACTACTGAAAGATGCACCTAGCACAGAAAGATGCACCTGGCACAGAAAAATAATATAAAATATAATATTAAAGTTAGCATGGAACGGATTTCCTGCGACGCCAACGCAATCTATGAAAAACTCTATAACACAAAATTATTGTTTACCTGACAATCATTGACATTAAAAATATTGGTACGCAGATGTTTGATGGATTTTTTCGAGCTTTCAGAAATATTTTTTTAATTTTCACACATATTTTAAACGTATTTTTGTATAAATTACAATTTTCAAACAAATATCATAGTAAGGACTACAGGACAATGTCTGTCGGGAAAGTTAGTTTTTAATATTTTCAACAAATTAGTTTAAAAAATAGATTGTTAAACTCTGACCGTCTTACTTATAAAAAAAAATCGTTAATCGTAAGATTACGTATAAATCACTGATCAGTTTTTACTTCAATTATAAAAATATATTTAATCCGCGTTTGTTATGTATGAAGATGACATTTCATACAAAATTTTGTAAACATTTTTGGTAACTGCCAATATTCGCTATGTCAGATTTGAACGAGTTATTGATGCAGAATAGGTACCTTATTTTTAATTATTTATTTTATATCAAAATATAGTTAAGTCCTTATTAAATCATACGAAATCTTTATGTTTCAGCCAAAATGAACCAATTCATGTTTGATCACTTCAATTTTAATATTTGTACCTACTTAAAAAGTATTCTTTGAGTATTTTCTTCAAAACGTCATTATATTTCTTATAAATTTAGTTGGTGCATCATGGTTGTAAGACCTCGATGATTACGGGAATATTTGCTTTATTTGTTTAAAATTTCTATTATCAAAATGATAAACCAAAACAAAATGGACCAAAATATGAAAGGAGCACCCAATTGAAAGGGAAAAAAACTCAAATACATCAGTGTAGGTAGGTACTTATTACAGAAAGCGTTCTTGTATACTTGAAACAGCTGTCAGTTGACGTAAAATCCAACATGGTGGGTCAAAATATACAGAGATCAGCTCACAATCAAGCGATTTGCGTTAAACTATCTCGATGACAGCTTGATCGTAGTTTTTAAATCAAGCAGTGAATGTTGGTGGGTGGCTTGAATGTAGCCTAATCTGTGATGATTTATTGAAATACCTACGAGTCCTTTGCGTAATAAAGTATTTTGAGAATTCCAGTTTATGCGCGAAAATGATTACCCACATATGTGTGCCCACGTAATTTTGCTCGATATATCTAATCAAACAGTTGGTATTTACTCGAAACAATAAATCAATTAACTCCCTAGTATCTATGTACTTACACTATGTGCATTGGTTTATTTGAACGGCAAATAAGCCAATTAGCAGGCTTTGATTATTTCAGCACTTAACAAAATTTAACCTAATAACGGTACGGAAATTAAATATAGGTACCTATAGAAAAGTGCTATTATTTCAAACTCTTCAGTTTGTGCAAATTTCAATTTATATATTAAGGTCGAGCGAGCCAGAATTATACGAAACACAAAACTGTTTTTAGTAAATTGACATTGCAGAAAAGCCAACAGTTACGTTAACAAAATAAGTCTGTAAGCACTAGATAGTGAAAAAGTAGAGATGCGTTTGTGACGACACGGCATAAGTGAATAATGGTCTTTCAATTATTCAAAAAAAAAAAAAACAAACAAACATACGCATTTAATTGTAGGCCCTTTAATACAGTATATAAGTATTAAATATTGTATAGAATTGTTAGCAGAATATAGGTACTTACATATAAATATTTCATATATGTTTCCGACCCGAGCGCATTTGATGTTGAGTGGAGCCGTACCTTAGCCCGCTTTACAACCTGTACAGTGTACACATCTGAACACGCGCGCGTTAACGTAACCAATGTAACGTTGCATGGAACGTATCAAAATTCCATAGCACGCGGTTCGTTTTTCTAAAATAGATTTTTAATTTAAATATCTCGTTGGTTTCTGTGTAGAGTGTACCTGTACAGTGTCATGTTTGAATACTGGCAAATGTAAAATCTCAGCTCGCAATAAAATACAATAGTTTGACATCTCTTTGTCAAGCGTCTCATCAGAGATTATGTTGGCGTTATGATAGCACCGTCACACAGCAGTTAGTAGATACTACAAATTGCATTTACTACCACAATGTGTCGGGTGCCGACGCGCTAGACGCCACAATGCAAGGTTGCCACCTACCCAGTCTAATGTAAATAGAGCGACCCTAATTTATGGTAACACTACGTAACTTTTAAGTTATATTACTATTTTTTCAGGAATAAGATTGCTGAATACCTTTTGAGGTTTTTGTCTCAAGTAAAAAGTTTCTGATACGTATTTATCTAGTTTAGGTACTTTTATAAGGCGATGTCAATTAGAAATTCAATATTTAGGGCGGCCTTACGCCAAAGTTTCTCTTCCAGTACACTTCTCAATAAAAATCTATGCAACTAATTATATTACTAAAACAAAAAAAAAACAGTTTTATATTCAAATAGGTTATGATAAGGAAGAACGTACGAAAAATGTTTTTTTTTGTAAATGGAACATTTAGACCGTGATCTAATTAGAAAGTGATCGTGCGTCCGTGCGTAAATAAAGTTTTGCGACGATTTGAATCGTTCGAATCTGCGTTTGTCCGTCTATCCCAATTATGACATGTTCATTGTTCATACAATATGTTCTCAGTTTGAATAGTCCGTCCGCGTTTGAGCGTCCGACGCTCGACACACGGACGCACGATCACATTCCAATAGCTGCATACACGTAACGATTATTTATCTTTACGATTTGACCGATAATCGCTTATTTTTCAATTGTTTTCTTCGCTAAAATTTGGAAATTAAGCGATTATTGTTCAAATCTTAAAGATAAATCGATACGTGTGTATCCAGCTAATTAGGGCACGGACTGATAACCATTCTGGACAAACAAAATAATAATTTAAGACAGGTACATATCATACAAAAAGTTTAATATATTTTTTAATATTGGTATCCCTTTGGGATTATTTATACTTTATAACGAATCAATTTTCAGCAAAATACACAAATAAATTGACATTTATCATAGTTGCAAAATGTACACAGAAATAAATTGTAGATGTACAACGCTTTACGCATATTATATTGACCTGTCGAGGTTTTTTTGCGAATAAATGAATCCAGATATTGAAACATAAAAACAGCGTTGCGGTGGTAGGCAGAGGCAGAGCAGAGGCAACTAATGTCAACTAAACATATTTGAGGAATTTTCCATCCAGTTTAGGACCAATCAATATTCTCGATGTTTTCTACCCGAAATGATGATCGTTTTTACATCGAAGACGGTATTTTGATTGAAAGGGGTTGCGGCCGCCTCGCCACGTTTTTTGTTTAACAAGGAGGTTTCTGCAGCTCAATATTGTGATTCGAATAAGAAATGATTTGTAGAATTTCAATGTATTCCAGAGATTGCTTTGGATTATTAATTCGATTTACAACAAAGTTATTCAGTAGATTTTTTCGTCATAAAATCGGAAGTAAGCAGGGCTTTTTTTAAAATAAATGGGCCGGAACTCACTTCATGTCAAGCTTATTACTAAATAAAATCATATTCAAATTTCATTTAAGCCATTAGTTGATTTTGAAATAAAAAAAAAAGTGAAAAATGTGCCGGAACCGCGTTAAATGAAAAAAAAAAAAACACTGGAAGTAGGTGTATAATAATACAGATAATACGTTCGTCTTTATTTATATTTTTGACTGCAACCATCTAGTAGTTCATCTTATGAAATATATTTGCTGACCCACCCATCGAACTTCGACATAACCCAGAATAAAAAAACACTGGAAGTAGGTGTATAATAATACAGATAATACGTTCGTCTTTATTTATATTTTTGACTGCAACCATCTAGTAGTTCATCTTATGAAATATATTTGCTGACCACCCATCGAACTTCGACAAAACCCAGAATAAAAAAAAATACTTATTACATGAACTTTATGACATAATTTTATTTATTTATTTATTACAATTATAAACGGCAATAGCCTTTGAAACAAATACAACAATGTAAAAATACAGAAATGGCATGCAAGCATGGGTCAAACATCGTTAAAAAACAAATCAGTGACTGGTATTCTCAAATTCGCGTCCCAACTCAACGCAAGAAGCTCTTGCTTAGAACTTAATCGGTTGCCAGTAGTTACGCATCTATGTAATGTATTGGATAAAACATTTTCAGAATAGCGAAATGTCAAAAGTCTCAATAAAAATTGGATACGACACAACTCAATCGTCTGTTTTTCATTTCAGAATAACCGTCAATGACGGAAAGTACTGATGGCAACCGATTAAGTTCTAAGCAAGAGCTTCTTGCGTTGAGTTGGAACGTGAATTTGAGAATACCCGTCAATAACTGAATTAACTAACTATATTGGATTATGCAATTGTTATAATATTTGTTGATTCGGGTGCGGGATGAAGTTCGACGGGTCATAAGTTTGTAAAAAAACAATTCCTCTATAGTTTCGTAGCTTTTAAAAATATCCAAGAGATGGCGGTGTAGTAGGAAATAAGTCACAACATGTTACGTTATTGTATATACCTAATATGTATTATGTAATTGCAAGAATAGATGCGAATAGAAATTATTATGGTAAGATTAAGACAAACAATATCAAATGATTAGTAACTAACTTATTGATGCAAAACTTACAATTATCATGTTCGAATTTTTAATGGTAGATTTAGACCACTGGGAGTTTATGATAGTTTTCTACTCATCAGACGGGTTTTCAACGCGTTAAATGATGAGTTCTGAAAAATTCCACGCCCCCAGTAGTATTTCAACCTAGTTGTGCCGTGCCGAAGCGCTGACCTGTATACTTATGTGGTTTTTAAATAAATTGAGACAAAACTAAAGATCTTCGATGTTTAAGGCAGAAGGTGCTTGGTGAAAGTCCATTTCAAAATAAACTTGAAAGAGTCTTGTATAGTTCTATCACAAATTTAATATTCAAACATGAACTGGTTTTCGGAGAGTATTATTATAGAGACAGTAGTCGCCGAAAACCGGTTCATTTTTTAATATTAAATTTATGATAGAACTATACAAGACTCCTTCATTTTTATTTTAAAACTAAATATGACTTTATTATGAGATTTTAAAAATGTTGATTTTCTCTCCGAGGAAACCTTTTTACATGCATGCATTTCAGTGGGCGTGCTATTTTCTGCAGTATCAAAGCTTCTTTTAATGACACTTCACATAGACGTTGCACTATCTCTTTCGCGCTTTCAATATTTTACTGCCGGCAGTGAAAGAGATAAACATACTCGTAGAATGCTTTGTACCTACATGTCTCAAAAATACTGCGTTCGTAATGTTACGGCTGCTTCAATACAACGCTTGAACCACAATGAGAAAATAATCTTACAAAATAAACCTCATGGTTGAAAACTGGAAAATATAGAAGCAGCACGTTGGCTGAATAACAGTTGTTTCTAAGGGGTAATTTCATTAAAGGAGGCCGATAAATAGAAACTACACATAGATTCCAATTTTTCCTCGTAGCAAAGTATCCAATTTAATAACAATTCAAAAATGATGCTATTGATAAAACAAAACCCAAGACATACCAATATCAAGCCCAAACACAATACACAAAATGGTGGATAATGAAGGAATCTCTGAAATTATTATTTGGGTTGTAAATTTTTGAGTAGGTGCAGTGTAGGAGAGGGCAGCCTGATTTCATTTTCATTTAATTCTTAATAATAAAAAGTGTCAGGTTTCATTGAGGATTTGCAAAAAAACATCTAAGGTTGTTTTACATGAAATTAATTATTTTTACCATTTAACGAAACAGAATATAATCATTTCGAAAATATGACAAAGTTAATAAAGTATACAGGGATACAGGAAAAGTCGTTATTTAGGTCACTTCTGATGGATTTGATTCTATAATATGGTGTCCGAAACTTAACCGTTATGGAGATATTTAACTTTAAAGATTTTGAAAAAATATCCTTTATTTTTTGCCTTTTTATCGATTTTTCTGAATAGAGGTCCTAGAGTCCGTTTTTTATGTATTTAGTGAGAGGACATGTCAGTTACTTAAAAATACAGCTCGACAACGGTTAGGATTAAACAATTTTCACTTAGTGTTTTTAACATTGAAACCCTTTTTTTTAATTTATAGAACTTGTTCTGCAAATAACTTTTAAAACTTTTACGTCTCTTTAGCTATTCAAAAAGGTATAACACTTGCTATTAAATAGGCAAAATATTGAGCAAATAACAGTTAAGGTAGTAGAAGGTTCATTCACTACACGATACGCGCTGTTCTTCCTCCCATCAGGGTTCCAAAGACGAGGAAGTGTTTCATATCGTGTTTGCTCCTTTGAAGCAGAGTTGAGGGATCTGGATATGGCGTGGGAGGTTATCGAAGCTACGCGAGATCGAGCGCACTTGAGGGCTCTTGTTGTCTCCGTATGCCCTAAAGTGGGGTCAAAAAAGGAGTATGTTGTGTATTAAATAATGATTAATGAATCATTTAAAATATTTATCTTCTTCAGCTTTCTGTATCTTTCCACTTCTTCGAGTTATTAAATATAGGTACTATAATAAAATAATGATTACATATCAGTTCTCTACTTTTCATGAAAGTCTATCTTCGGAGATCTATGTTAGATGGGGGGACTACCTTTGAAAATGTTTCTCTAATTTATTTTAATGCCTATGATAATTATTGTACTGTGCTCTGCCGTAACAAATTCGCAAATCCTAATTTACATCATGTAGCTATACGAGTAATTTTCTGGTGTTCTGCTTCTAATCATTTTAAATAATCGTGTGAAACGTTTGAATGCTTTCTGAATTTCGAATAGGTATGAATCTGTCATTATTTGCACGGTGTACGCGCAACCTGTACCACGGATATTGTTATACTTAACATGATAAATTTGTAGGGTAAAACTTAAAATAAATGTCATTTTACGCTGTTTTGATTTCTGCATTTTTCAGTATTGATTTATGCTTGGACCTTGCGAAGTAAATAATAAATTATTATTTTAAACAATGTCATTCCAACTGATTCATCTGTTTTAAACCATATTTTTGCATCCGCATTGTTTCAATCGCACCAGCTGTCAGTTTTTGTCGTAACTTTCATATTTCTTTCTTTTATAAGAACCTTCGATGCGATGATCAATCAAAATAGTGCTCCATTTTTATATATAGAGATTAAAACATTTTGACAGCAAATTTCTATAGGGTAGCTTAATGGTTCAGTCGGCGATATTCATACTTAAGGAGTTTTGGTTCCACTGTGAAAAAATCAAAAGTGTCATTAAGAAAAACCGTTATTATAAAACTGAAATAAATTCATGGTTAAACATATAGTAATAAACAAATAAATGATTATCGTGATGTGTTATAGGTAGGTACTTACCTACTTCCCCTTCTGCCTAGTTCAGACTAGGTCGAGTAGCGAGTAATTTAGTACTACTCGACCAATGTGAACTAGGCTTTAAATTCGGTTAGCGAGTATTATGAAGATATTTAATGCAGCCACCACTTACTACATGGAAACATAGGAGTCAAGAGGCTGTAGTTTCTATGTAGTGGTTACATCGTTAGCGACAAGAGCATCCCTCATTATTCGTTTAATATAATATGCAAATTCGCAGTGTTTGATAGTAAGAAAATCTGAAAGAAAGGATCGTAAAGTCAATTTTGAGGGATGTACCTATCTAATTTTGATAGAGTGAAAAGGAAACCTCTTGCCGTACTGCTCATTCCTGAACGTCGTATTCTATTTGAAGCGCTGCGCTGTCAAGGTCCCGATTGAGTACCAGCTCTCTGCAAGCGCCTCTGTCAGCTTGTCTCAAATGCCATGTTCTTAGGGAGACTGGTAATTATCTCAATTTGGTCGGTCCAAAGGGCAATGCCTCGTACCCATGACCTTTCCAACGACAGTCAGTCTTTCAAGATTTCCGGGAAAACGTTTAGTCTAAAATTCGACGTTTTGACAATTTGACATTTCTTCCTAAAGCAACAGTTGTATTTAAGAACCTCTGATCACGTATCACATATTTCTGCGACATTACATTTCTGTTATTTTTTATTGTCTTAGCAACTGTTGAATTACAGACAAATAATATAATACCTATAAGTATGGATAACATTTTCCGTAGTTGGATTGATTGCTGAAATATATGTCACGCGGTGTTCAGAGGAGACCAACCATCCAATTATTATATGGAATTCCATTTCAGCAAAGGCCCCTAAAATTTTATTAGGGCTAGTAAATTATAATATCAATTATTTGGGTAATTAGGAAGTGCGTAAAAACATTTATATGATAGGAAGCAATAATACGCCGTAGAAAGATCATGATTAAAATACATCAGCGCAATGTTACGTCTAGTGCCGTCTAGGCGGTGATAAAAAGAGTGGACGTAAATCAGCGTTAATAAAGTGCTCGGTAATTTTTTTCTCATTCCTCCTATTTTTTGTAACATGGCGAGTCAGGGAGATGCGTATTTTTATAGGCAGACCCTTTTTCTATATGTCCCAACATATATATTTTTCAAGTGTCGCGTGTTGGCTAAATTAACGACTCTGAAATGTTTTTATTACTCGTTTATCTTATAAATGGTTAAAATAGTCGGAATGCTGTTTTGACAGTTTTTGAAAGGGCGTATACATATATAGGTAGGTAGGTACTGATATGGATGTTTTGTTAGGACTCACCACACAAAAGTTCCTTTTTAAAATAACAATGAATTTAACAATCTACGAACGAAATATAAATACGAGAACAAAAAAATCACGTCTGACAACTACGATAGTTGGACACACAGCTAGTATGTATTTTTTAACCGAATCTGGACTGACACAACACCAGCGAAAATACGGCTTACTCTTTCAGTCTTTCCCCAGCAAGACCCTAATTATATCCTCACCTCTGCATGTAATTCAAGGGCTTCATGATTTTTCTGCTTGGTGTAGCTTCAGCAAGTTTGGTCAGAAGCCCTTACGTCATACAGTGTCGTAGGCGGTTGATAGATCTACGAAGGCTGTCAAAAACTTTAATCCCCTTTGAAACTCTGCTTCAATCTTGGTGGTCAATGCGAGCACCTGTTCAGTACAATCTCTGCCAGCTCGGAAGCCTGCTTTTTCCATAGGAATCGCTGTCGTTGTTGAGGTGGAAATGCGCTGTAATAAGTCTATCGAAAGTTTATAAGGAGTAACCAACAAAGAGATAGGTCTAAAGCAGGGGAGGGCAAACTTTTTGGATGGCGGGCCAAATTCAATAATTCATAATGAGCGGCGGGCCGCAAAGAAGAAGAAGATTTTTTCTTCTTCTTCTTTTTAAAAAAATATGAAAAATCACCATTTTATGTTTCATACATATACATACTTACATTGTTAATTATCTCGAAAAAATATGAGAAGAAGTGAACTGATCTTTTTTTACTTAGATACCTATTTTTTTAATCAGTTTTACACGGGCAGTTCAATGTATTCTCGGTTTACAACAACCTCCAAAAAATATTTTTATCTCGCTCTGAAAAAATTTGTTTTTTTTGCGTCTTGAACTCTTCATGGTGGGAAAATCGCTTCCCACTAATGTTTGTTTTTTCTCAGATCCGGGAACGAAAATTGTCGATAGGCACCAGGGCTAGAGTTAAAGTTATTAAAGAAAAGGCTCAAAGTTGATTGATATTTTGGAAAAAATGCTTTAAAACGGCGGAATTCGCAATGCACGTCTAGTGAATCGGCGCGCTGTCGTCGAAGTGCAAGACATTGGCGGTCAATTTTCCTAGATTTTTTCATAATTTTCTTCCTAAAAACCATGTGTAGTGCTTGCATAAGGATATTTAGTTACACTTGGCCTATTTTGTCAATAAGCAAAATCTTTTTTGAATCCCAGAAAACTATAGTAAGGAGATTTTCCAGAGATAAAGCATGGTACCATAACTTTTAACTCCTTCGGAGGTCCTGAAGATTTTTTACCCACTGTATTGACTTCCATTTCCCTTATAAGCATAATGAAAAACCAACGTTTCCTTTTCAGTAAAAATGTGATAAAAAAATCTTCTTCAATTTTCACCACAGAGCTCCAAACTCTCTATACAAAATTCAATTTGGTTTGTTTCTGTGGTAGTGGGAGTATTCGCGGCACCCATCTTTCACCAGACTATGAGGTTCAAAAAGTCATGAACTATCCATGGATAAGTTGGTGATCTTTGCGTACGAATATCTTTTTATTCCAGCATGTTCTTGTGCAATATTCTCGACATTAAGTATTGATTTTTCTTCCACTGAGGATAAAACAGGACCACCTGATCGAGGGTCACGTTCAATATCCTTATGGATGGATACTTCTAAACTACTGTAATATTTATCTCCTTAGATTTATTCCTGAGAATACTTTGTGATTTGTTTACTTTTTTTCCACAAATTGTTTAAAAGTAATTTATTTCTGAAATTTCTATATTTCGGTTACTTTCTACCAGAAAAAAAATGGTTATTTCAATAATAATTATCAATTTCATTATATAGTTAACAAACAAAATAATCAAAAAGTCATAATGTTCATTATAATTTAAGGAATCTGTAGTTGACAGGTGGTATTGCAATAAAGTTGCAGGGATTCGAAAAAATAATACCGACATAAATGAAAACTGCTACACAAACAGTACGAACTCACAGTTGTCCAACAAAACTTCTGTCATACACATAACTTTTTAACGAATTGTTATCCTGGAGCAGATAAACAGCCACATGCATGATATGTACTAAGGTAGTTTGATCTTTCAGGCGTATCGTGACAACAGCGTTATTGATTTTTCACTGCAAAACTTATATTTTATTAGAAATCAATTAATTCATTTTAATTGAACATTTCTATTTGTTGTCGAATTTATTGTTTACATTTTCTGTATACCAATTCACTGGCTGTTTCCAAAATAGATTAGAGTTAAAAAGAGAAAAAAATGTTGCTTTTATGAAGGTAAACACAAAAGAAGGAAGAATTGTACAAAGGATGCTTGAAGGTACTGGTGGACTTAGAAGGTCTTGGTACGTTTATTTACGTATAACTCTCGCCTTTGCTTGCGAAAAATCTTCTATACATTCGTGAAGAACAATCTTGGTTATCGTTTAAATAAAATCACCCAAGTTCTCCATAAAAACTAAACCTCGCGTTTTTAAGGTATACCTACTATTTGCCAGTGATATTCTATTGTGAATTCTGGCAGTAGAAGAAGGCGTAAATAATGAAATTACTAAGTGCAAAGGACAGATTTTTGCAATTGATGGTATGAATTCGGTGAAACTTCTATGTACATGTAAATTATACATCTGTATGTGCCTACGCACTAGAATTGAACATGCCAAGAGCCAACCACCTCAGACATTCAGAACCGCAGATTGAGCCGGCATGCGCCGTTTCTTCCTTATGTCTCCCGAGACTACTGAATATTATTCTAGTGAGAAATAACGATGATGTAGGTTTAAGCTAACGGTTAAACAGTCTTTCTCTGTGGGCATATTATGAGATGCTGGGATGAAGCCGTACAATCGGTTCAAGTTAGAGAGCCGTACAACTGGTTCAAGATGGAGAACCTTGGAAAAGTTTAATGAATTTGATTTATTGTTCAATCATTCGTATATTTCGTATTCGTATATTTTTTTGGTTATATTCTCGAGAAAAAGAGAATAGTTTTAAATTAGTTCCAATTAAATATTAAAAACGTTTGGACACCTCGCGATAATATTCTTCGAAAAGTCGCGTCAATACTTGAAATATTTCGAATTATTCATACCTATTAGGCATTATATTCCAGCTCCAATATTTGAGCGATTAGCGTATTTATGAGATAAAAAATAATTTAATCGGATTTAAAAAACTCTGGGATATGATAGGAAGGAATGAACATATTAGGAAGGAATGTGGCATGGAAGTAACTGTTGTGACAAAGATGAAAGTTAATAAGTTGAGATAGTTTTGGCATGTTGAAAGAAAAGATGTAAACAGAATGACAAAGAGAATTCATAAGGCTGAAAGGAAAGGTGTAAGAAAGCGTGGCCGACCGAGAATGACGTGGATCGAACACATCGATTCCGTCCTCAAGGAAGGCAAGGCCACGTAGACGAATTCAAATTGGCGTTCGACTACAAACGAAGATTTCGTCAATGTATAGTGCGAAAAAATTTACTGTCCACTGGAACAAATAAACAAGTATTTAAACCAAACCAAAACACTTACATAAAAATATAAAAAGTGGACAGTTAATTTTATTCCTACTCCACAATGTCAAAGAATTCGTTTGTAGTCGATCGCCAAATGCAATTTGTCTAGGCCTACAGGTAAGAAGTTAGAGAAATAGGAGAGGGTGTATGAGAAATGTTATAACGGTGAATGAAGCGAAAGAAAAGTGTTGAGGTCCGTTCTCTCTGCCTACCCCTTACGGGACACGGCGTGATGGGTAAAAAAACCTTTCCATACTATAGAAATAAAAAAAAAAGTTTTATAAGTAACTAGTTAAAATCATTTATACATAAAAACATTTATAATATTTTATTTATTTATTTATTTATTTATTTTTAACACACGGCTTAAAGCCATTTACATGTTAATAAAGTATTGATTTCGTACATATAAATTTAACAACAACAAAATTTGAACAGATCAAAGGGGGTAATATACATTATGATGATAATCAGGAGTATAAAATCGCATCGCCAGTCATTTTGGTCTAATGCGATTCTATATCCATCGTCGATTAAGATAAAATTTGTAACACATAAAAACAATAACGATATAACAAATAACAAATAGATAGTCTCCAGTCGTAATTATCACAGTTAAATAAATGAAATAAATAGAAAGTTAATATTTAAGTCAACGCCAACGTGGTGAAATTTTGGTCAGATCAAGTGAATAAAATGAGAAGTCAGAGTAAAAACTATAATGATGAGTCAGAGGGAATATGGTAAATGTAGATAATTATTATATAATTAAATAAAGTTTGTCCATTTTAAGCGATTTCGCAAAAAAAACAATTAAATTAATTCAAGCATGTGTCAATAGGAACAAAAAGGATAAATAGCGTTGAATCGGGTTATCGAGTTGCCCATTGTCAATTATACAAGGAGTGGAAGAAAATATTTATGTCAGATTTGAATTTGAGGAAACTGTCGGCAACGATGTCCGCACAACCATCCACCAGATTTCCAAGTCTATGAATACGTATCATAGGAGAGTGGAACATATAATTATTTCTAGTAGTCTGCTCCCGAAACAGAGACGTCTGTCGAGTTGATCTAGCTGGGATGTGGAATTGAATAAGTGCGAGAAGTTCCGGGGAGTTTATGGCACCATTAATCAGCTTATGAAGGAAACAGAGATCTGATATGTCTCTGCGATTTCGCAGGCTGAGCAATCCAAGTTCATTCATAAGGGCAGAATAGTCTATTTTATCTAATAGGATGCCCTTTCTGAAGTTGACCAGCCTCAAAAACTTCCTCTGCACCCTCTCCAAACTATTTACATGAATGGTATAGTTCGGAGACCACACCGTGGAGTTGTATTCGAGCAGTGGCCTAACCAGGGAAACAAACAAAAGCTTGTAAGACTGAATCAATTGCAAGTCAGCTGACAATCTAAATACAAAGCCCAGAATTCTCATCGCTTTTCCAACAGTTTCATATTAAATTATGATCATTTCATTCAAATCATAATCATTTCATTTTATAAATACCTATCGCCTGTTTTTAATTACTCGTACATACTCGAGTAAATATTATGCATCCACATACGAAGTCGTTAAAATCAAAGCCACGTAGCGCATTATAAAAATATTATATTCTATATGGTCATGGTTAATTTACTTTCAAACGCGAAAATAATTTTGTATTTTGAAATATCGCAACACACTCATATTAGTTATTCGCGCTTAAGCGGCTTATTCGTACAAATCGTTTTGTAATGTATCAATGAAGACGTAAGTTTAATTCAGTACACCTGTACCCGTATTCTGTAGCAAGTGTAGGGTAGTCACTTGAAAAAAGTGACTATTTGGCGATACATTTTGTATGAAAAACGTTGAACGTATCGAGTGCGAGAATCGCATATAGACGTTTTTCATACAAAATGTATCGCCTAATAGTCACTTATTTTCAAGTGACTACCCTACACTTGCTACAGAATAGGGGTCCTGATGATTTTTCAGCTTTGTGAAATTTTGGCTTAATTTAATACTTAGCTCTAATATGGTCCCGAGAGCTTTTTTTGTAATCACTTTGGATTAAAAAAGTATGTGGGTTATTTTTTTGAGAATATCTGAATTAAAGTATGTATAGATGAGCTGTTGACTTGTTTTTTAAATTTTTAGTAGTTAGAATCCCATAGGAACACTTTAAATAAAGAGAGGTAAGATGACATAACACATCAAAAGTTCCCTTCAAATAATGAAGTTACGAATCTACATGAAAATAAAATTCTCCAAAGTAAGTATGTCTCAAATTGGACGGGTCCGATTGACTAGAAGTATTATTTTTTTGTCTTGCGATCTCGTGTTGGGTCTTTAAAATGAGATATTTTTTTTCAAGATTCGTGAGTCTGACATAAGTCGGTCTTTCTTAGAACTCTCGAATAATTAATTCAAAGGACATTGCAGTTATTAAAAAAAAACACGTTAAAAATTATGTATTTTATTATCTAAGGTGAAAATACACCACGTGTGTTCCATTTTTTTTAGAAGATACAGCCTTGATTCCTCCACTACAGATAAGCTCATTTCTTCTATGGTCTTCTTTTTCATTCCTACTGAGAGCTTCATTGATTCATAAAAAAAAACATTTCATAATTAATACAATAACCAATTTTCTAATTTTTAAAATTAAATCTGTCCAGACCATTTCCAACACCCAACTCAGTAGCCTAGTGGTATGACAGGCTTGGACTTCAGATCAAGAGGTCCCGGATTCGATTTCCGTTCGGGTCAGATTTTTTAAACTGTTTTTTCACTTGAAATTTCTACTCGGGGTTGGAATGTCTAAGGTTGCACGGGGCCGGTTGGATAGAAAATTTTTCCCTGCCAATTTTGTAAATATAACGTTTAAAGAGAAGTTTTAATTTATTTATTTACTATTTCATTAACATAAACAAATAACACGTAAATACAAATTGATGTGCAAGACTCTTTTTTCCATGTCCAGAACTGATCATGGAAATTCAAGAGTATTCCAGTAAAATGTCACTTTAAGAGTAAAATAAACTTGTCGAAGATAAGGGCTTCTGGTGTAGGTAATAACTACTGTTTTCTATAAAAATATCATAATATAATCAAATACATACCTGAGCATATGTAACCTCTACATCTCTGGCTTTAGGTATAATTTCAAATCATGATATAAAATGACTTATGATATTATTTAAAGAAAAAAAATAACAACTAACGACTCTAAAAATTCATTACTAATGTTCGATTTTTAAATGGAACAAACCACTACGGGCTTACGACCGTCTTCTACTGTTCGAAGGCTGGCTTAGTGTGATCACTTTACGTTAACAACGTTCGCCATTAGGTGGTAATGTTTGTCTCCGAAACTCTTAATCATGATCTTAATATTATTTAACTTCTCTCCATTTCTTGACTTATGATATTAAATTCCTTTTCCTACATTAAATATTAAAAATGTACTAGATACGAACGTTTGTAGGAACTTTTACATAGAACTCATTTTTGAGATGTGTAAGTAGGTGATTGGGGTGTTTGTTGTGAGTAGGTAGGTACACAAAAGTAGATGGATCGATTCCTTGGAATTTGTTATCGTTAAACTGAAAAGTTTTGATGACAACTTCATACCTACCATAGTAAATTTGCTTTCCGTTCCATTTCAATAGACACAGGGCGACCTCCACTCCAGCGGGAGAATCGAATTAATTAAGTCATATTATTGTGCTTTGATATTCCCAGAGTTTGAATTATTTCACAAGTTTTTTTTGTCTTTTTAAATATCTTAACTACAAGCGTTCTTTGACGATAATCATAAACGTATCTCATCTTTAAAAAACATATTATAATTTTATTCTGTAGATGTTAGATTTGAAACTTTCAAACGGTGTGTTTTGTTTTTTCAATGGCCAATTTTACTTTATCCTACTTGAGATAAGACATTCTGTATTATGTATCTGAATATAAATTATGTATTTTTTACTTGAAACTTTTTAAATCTCTCTGGATTAGATTCTTAAAAAAAATATAGAAATAGATCGTTCCTATTGTTTTTCTGCGAATAACAAATCCAGCTATAGGATAAAAACTCTTGAGGTAATCCAAAATTCGGTGAATTCAGTTAAAAAAAAAGTTATTTACAAAAAATTATTTAAAGTACACTGATTGATTGAATGACCGACTAATGACGCCTATCCAGCGGACCACATAATACGTCTATGTAGTGGTGCGTGAGTTAGTTTCGTTTAAAAATACACCACACAGGTACCGCATCGGTTATTTGTAATTAATTTTCTTGTTCATTGTTGTTTGCTTGGTGTCATATCAATGATCAAGATAGAATGCTCGTTTTCTAGCTCTGGCTCTATATTAGTTTGGTGTAAAAGCACCCTTATTGACACTGCTCTGGTCAGTTATTTTTGCTTGAGCTTAACAGACAAGCATAATTTACAAAAAATAAAAAACTATGGTTCAACTGTGTGGTACAATATTTTATATGGATATCATTGCAGAAACAATTGTCTATCTAAATGTCGATTTATTGCACCGTTTTCTGACGGAAAAAAGGTAGAATAAATTATGAATGATATATAATAGCTCTCCAAGAAACGCACACTAGGAGCGATGAAGATATAAACAACCGAGGACGAATACCTGGCTTCTCGCTAATAGCAGCCGTGCATAGTAGTGTGTACGGCGTAGCTACCTACGTCAGATCGGATCTGGATAACGTGAAGGTCCTGAATTGCAGCACGGCACACAACATTTCCTCCATAACCATCGAACTTAACGACATAAAAATAACCAATGTATATAAATCCCCAAATGAAACATGGCCCTCACCACCCATGCCATGCTACCAACATCCCGCAATATACGTAGGAGACTTCAACAGTCACCATCAATCATGGGGATATGACCACCCAAATCCCAACGGAGACGTTATTGCCGAATTGGCCCAATTAAACTCAATACATCTTTTATACTGCGCGAAAGACAAGGGAACATTTCGATCTGCGCGTTGGAGGAAGGATTATACTCCCGACCTAAGCTTTGTAACAAGTCCAGACATACATGTGAACGACAAGGCCACCCGCATAGTACTCGATGATTTCCCACACTCGCAACATGGGCCTATCGTAGTAAAATGCGGTATTCGCGTCCCATTGATAAATACAATATCATTGCCAAGATGGAATTTCAGAAAAGCCAACTGGGAATCTTTTTCACGGGACCTAGACAATATCGTACAACACACCTTGCCGGCTTGATTGCTACAACAGGTTTGTTGGAGCAGTGATAGCCACAGCCAAGAAGCATATCCCACGCGGATACCGAAAAGAATATATCCCAACATGGAACAGGAAATGCGACCAACTCTACAAAAGATACCAGGAGTCTCATGATAGTAAGATTGATGGAGATCTCCTAGAAGCATTAAATCAGAGCCGACAGGAAAGATGGAGCGAATCTGTCGAAGGAATGGACTTCCAGCACTCCAGCCGCAAGGCTTGGAACACACTATGGAAGCTGGGAGCTGCCCCACCCAAGCTCCTAAACCCGACGGCTAGCCCTTCTTCCACTGTCACGCCGGAGCGAATTCTTAATCACATGGTATCTGTCTCTAAAATTAAAGTCAGCAAGGAGAGAACAAGAGAGGTCAGCTACAAGCTGCGAAAAGTCAAATCGGAACTTCCGGAAAATCCCACCTTCTCCAGAGATTTTTCTCTTGCAGAGTTAAGCTCAGCAATGAGAAACATAAAATGCGGCAAAGCAGCTGGCTTGGACGGTATATACCCTGAATTCATGAAGTATATGGGCCTAGATGCGAAAAATGGCTGCTTGAATTCATGAATCTGACAATGAGGTCGGGACGATTACCCAGAATCTGGAAACACTCGAAGATCGTGGCCATTACCAAACCGGGAAAAGACGGATCAGAACCTAACCACTATAGACCCATCTCGTTGCTATGTAGCGCTTATAAATTGTTAGAGAGACTCATCTTACAGCGCCTTGCTACCACCATAGACGCAGTAGTCCCTGTGGAGCAGGCTGGTTTCCGGGCTGGCAGGGACTGCTGCGAGCAGGTCTTGGCGCTGACAAGCAGCATAGAAGCAGGGTACCAGAAGTGAGAGAAGTTTTCGGCTGCTTTCGTCGATCTGTCCGCGGCATACGACACTGTATGGCGCCAGGGACTCCTGTTGAAGTTGTGTGCGATTATACCCTGCCGGAAAATTCTTAACATTGTCAACTCCATGCTGTCTTGTCGATATATTGGGGTATCGCTTGATGGAAAAATGAGCCGCAGCAGGGTATTGAATGATGGTCTACCGCAGGGATCAGTGTTGGCTCCAATTTTGTTCAACCTGTATATTTATGACATCCCCAAAACGGAATCTGCGATGTACCAGTACGCGGACGACATTGCACTCCTGGCCGGCGGAAGGGATTTGGATGCGAGTGCTCGGATGTTGGAACGGGACTTACAACATCTGTCATCATATTTTAAAGACTGGAGATTGAAGCACAACCCATCTAAAACAGAGGTTGCAACATTCCACCTATGCAACCAACAAGCCAAAAAAGAAATCAGTGTTCATTTTGAGGGCGTCCAGTTACATCAAACGGAGCACCCGAAATGTCTTGGCATTACCCTAGACAGAACTCTTTCCTTCAAAAGGCAAACTGATATTTTGTGCGCTAAATTGAAGACGAGGAACAACGTTATACAGAAGTTGGCGGGTTCTGGATGGGGAGCACGACCAGAAACGCTGCGAACTGCGGCTCTGTCTCTTGTTTACTCCGCAGCTGAATACTGTGCCCCTGTATGGAGTGGTAGCTCATATGCTAAAAATGTAGACGACCAACTAAGAGCTACAATGAGAACAATCACTGGAACACTTAAACCTACCCAGTGTCAGTGGCTGCCGGTCCTTGCAAACATAGCTCCGCCTCATATACGCAGGGAGGCATCAACCCTGAGAGAGTGGAATAGAGAAAAATCTTCTAACTCCTTGCTAAAATCAACTTTTGATAACATTCCGGCGACCAGGCTCAAATCAAGAAAGCCTTTCTGGACTAGAGCGCAAGCCTCGGAGAGCGAGGGTTTTACGGTTGCGCAAGCCTGGACGATGGAGTGGAATAATGGCACGGACACTAAAAATAGGGAACTTGTCGTGGATCCGACATCGAGGGTTTCAGGTTTTGAGCTCGAGCGGAGACAATGGGTAGCACTTAATAGAATAAGATCGGGGACTAGTAGATGCGCAGCAGATCGTCACAGATGGGGGCACATTGCCGATCCTCATTGTGACTGCGGCTGCCCATCCCAGACGTTACAGCATGTTGTCGGCGAGTGTCCACTTTATGGTTTCGATGGAACCTTGGAGGACATCAATTTGTTGACGACTGGAGCTAGAAACTGGCATCAGGATTTTAGCCACTTAATATAAGTTTTTAAAGTGATTTTAAAACCATGACCGTTTATTTATGTTTTTTTTTTATTGTATTTTAATGTTTTTATTAAGTACTAAATAAATGATTTTAAATTTTGACAATAATTATTTATAATCCACCATTGTAAATAGTTTTTATTTTATTAGAATTTAATTTGCACCAATACCATACGCATATATATATATATATATATATTTCTGTGAAGATGTGATCACGGAGAGAAATATATGAAGCGTACGCGAAACGTTTTGGGTACTCCGTGTACTCAGGTTGGCTCTGAAAAGAGCCGTTGGTCGCCCGACGTTTCGATTGGATTCCACCAATCATCATCTGGGGCAGATGGGAAGCCGCTGGGAAGCAGCTGCTTCCCAGCGGCTTCCCATCTGCCCCAGATGATGATTGGTGGAATCCAATCGAAACGTCGGGCGACCAACGGCTCTTTTCAGAGCCAACCTGAGTACACGGAGTACCCAAAACGTTTCGCGTACGCTTCATATATATATATATATATATATATATATATAGCCGCTATATAGCGGCTATTTTAAATGTTTTTGGGTGTGGAGCATCAACTTAGTGCTATCATATCGCATATGTAATAAAATTGTGAATACGAAAATCCTTTTTCTCGTCAACTGTTCCTCCACTTTAAAAGTACAGAGATTCAGCACCAACAACGAACAACCTTAACGTAGGTACCTTAATATTTTTATATAAATGTTTTGGTTCATTATACAAGCCTGCTTGTTAAACTATTAAAAATGAATAAATACACAGTCTTTCTTTTTTCGAATGTAATTTCGAAGGGTTACTTCACTACACATTCCCAACATAGGTGGGTATTCGTTGAGACGAAATGTCCCATCAGGTAAATAGCCAGGAATTTGTTTATTATTCTAATAAATTACATCGTGGTGGTTTTGTCCTTACGGCAAATTTTTACACGACAGTGAAGACCATGTTGTAATAAAACACACTTTTTGGCTAATTTTAACGTAGACTGCTGTTTCGCAAAAGATAATTGGTTTAAATTAATTTAATTATTATGATTCTTTAAAAGATATACCAGCAATAAAAACAGACGCGGACAGTAATAATTCTTTTGGAATCCTTCACCTTTGGGGCGTTTTTAAGAAAATAATGCTATAAGTAGCTAGAGATGATTTCAAACTAGACAAACTGCTAATATTGGTGGTATTTAAACACTGTTTTTGTTTGTTCAAATTTTTTTTTTTTTTTTTTTTTTTAATTGTTTATTCATATAAACGATACATGAAAAAGTATCTACTATAGTTCTCTTAAATTTTGGAAGGAAACAAAAAAAACAAATATTTTTTACCGGAAAGAATTCTCTTCATTGCGCTCGTGATTGGGCACCCATAATTATTTTTCAAAGGAACGAAACATAGTAAGAGAATCAGCTGAAATAAAAAATTGCTGAAGCTTTTATGGGACACACTCAGAAGACAGGGATATCCAGCTATGTCAATACATTTTCTGAAGAAGTTCAAAGGATGTTTTTTTTTTAATTAAAATCTTGGCTCATCCAAAGTGAATTTACATTTGGACTATGTTAAGGCTTGTTACGTTAAAGAGGAAGGTGGTCGGCACTGGCTATCGAACCCACAAACTTCAGTATGTAAGAAGTTTACTGACCCGCCACCCGCCCGACTACCATCGACTTCTTTTATTTTAGATTTTTCCAGAGGCTATATTGCAGAAGAACGGAGATACAAAGAACCTTCATGTCTTAATAATTATTCATTTAACGGTTATATTATAGTTGGAAGCAATTGGAATTAGAATAATTCAACTTATTGATAAAATCAGTTATTCTAATACATAGGTAGGTACCTACATTCTTTTTAATTTAGCTGAAGAGACAAAAATGATTTTGTTCATACACATGAAACTGATAAAATACACATCGTATAGGAATAATAGCTGTAGGTAGAATTATTTCTAGTCGGGTAATATTAATGGTCTAAAGTAAGACGGCGACCATTGTTTCAATATGAAAGTATCCATTGACCGGAACAAAGCAGTTTATCAGCCTTCGGCCGTACTGTCAGGGATCTGATAGACTCATGGTCTGTTGAGATTATTTTCCGATACTATGCTCCAAATATCTAATAACTTAACATTCATTAGTGAAGTTAGCCAAGGAAATCATTGCTTATTAAGATAACCCCGTAGAACTTTCTAAATCCAGAGGTCTACGAAATAATATTTCAGTCAATACTCACGTCTTCTTGGATATTATTATTCATAAAATGGCGACTAATGGTGTATTTGTTAATTGTTAAGCCAAATTATTTACCTTAGCTATTAAGCTATTACATTAGTAAAGCATTGATATGGTTTTGTTGATTTTTATGAGGATGTACTTACCTAAAAATTACAGCACCGCAAAAATAAACTAAATTACTAAAATAACATAATGAGTAGATTGTACCTACATAATATGATGATTACCCATTGCTGAATCAAACCCCGGATTTTTTTTGGTCTGTAAGCAGATAATATTTTATCATTGAGGGATTTTGCAGTAGGTAACTATATAACGCATCATTGTACGTGCTGCTGTACTGTGTAGAGATATGGACCCTCAAAGTTAATACAATAAATCGCCTAGAAGCATTTGAATGCTTAAAATAGCCTGGACCGACTTGATCACCAACACAGAAGTCTTACGCACAGCGAACACAGGCAGACAATTATTCACCTTAATTGGGATTCTTAAGACTTAGTACTAGGTCACACAATAAGAGATGAAAAATACAAGATACATACCGTCATAATGGGGAAAATAGAGGGCCGCAGAGGAGTCGGAACAACTTTCCTAGCTCCGAAACATTCGATAGTGGACCGGACTGAGAAGTGTGGACGATTTATTCAGGGCAGCTGAAAATACGGAGGCTTTCCCTCAAGTGACTATATTAGTTATTCAGGTATAAACGTTATCGTAGGTATGAAACTACGTATTATTATGTTCGTGATCATTTTCAACAATTTCAAATCTCTCAATATTAGGATTCAGGTAGCACCTCAAAATGAGAGCAAAATGATCACTATAATCAAAGTCACCTCATCTTGAAACCAAAAGAGTGTAATATTTGACAGTATTAAAATATTGCTTTGATCAATCGGTCGTGTTCATGGATTTATACTCAAAATAATGCTCTCAACATAATACTATTCAATTCTTTTCACCAAGATCATCATTTTGAATTTATAATAAATTATTTATATACTTTCAAATGCGACAATGTAATTCTGTTACAAATAAAATAATATGACTTAAAATACTTAAACAAGCCACTGATTGTTGGAGGGTGGTTTCGAGCGTTATATATCTTCCAAGACATCTAAATAACTCAAGACAGCAGAGCGGCTGTATGAATTACATTTCAGACATGAAAGTAAACAGTTGGTGATGAGAGTACCTGAATGTAGAAGGGAAAAGAAATTAATTAAGGCTCACCTTTTGTTTGCAGTTGTGAAATAATTTATGAGAAGAAAACCGCAGAAGGTCATTTTAGCCCAATCGTTATTATTACTTTTGTGTGTTTGTCGTTTAATTGAATATTTTACGGCAGATCTAAACCATAGGACACGGAACATTGTGATAAACAGTAATTATTTAGAATTGTCTTCACCGCTACAAAGGATTGCGGCCCGTTTCATGATTTTCCTTCAAATGCAAATAAATATTCTTAATATTACAACGTTGGCATTTTAGCTATAAAATATGTACAGCAACTTCTTTTTCTTAAGTGCTAAATCGAGTCACCCCGACGTTGGCGATCACCACAACAGTGAATAGAATCCTCCTCGCCGTGGCGGTTTCCTGGGAATGAGTTATCCAGAGAGGTTTTCCGTTCCTTTTTCTGGTGGATTTTGTTTGCTTGATTTCTCTTACCTGGTTGGTTCTGACATTCAAGCGCCGGAGATTCACATTTCATCCTCTCGTTATCTGCTATGTTTCACACGATGTAAAATATTGTAAAAACATTGCCTGGCGTGCACAGGGAGATGCTAACCAGTAGTGTTGCTAATATTATGCAACGTAGCATTTCACGGCGTTTTATAGACCGTTATAGAGATGTAGCTCACTGTGACCCTACTGGCCTTTTGAACCCAGAATATAATAGGCCCTTAAGGCCCCGTTTCATAGAAAAAAGGCATCGTCATATAGCTACCGTCTAAGGATGGTGATTTATGTTAATAATGTTCCTTTTTGAACAATATCCATGTAAACCAAATCGCAAGTTTCCAAGAGAGCACACCCTAATAATTGTTAACGATTTACATTGCGTACATCATGTTACGACCGCTATGTAGGAAATCAGAGCTCAGTATGCAAATATTTGTATTCTTATATACACATGAATCAATTTTCCATTACTTTTCTAGGAAATGAGGGCTAAGTTAATACTTGAATATCTACATATGTATAAATCAATCCAGAAAAGGCATCTATGGGTTATAAAGCAAGTTGGTCGTGTATATGATTGAAAATGGCTGAATCACACAATATTCCCAATCATGTGTTTTACGGCATGTACGAGACACTCGAAAACAATATTTGTAAAGGAAGATAGTCATTATTTCGCTGTTCTTCAAGATAATTCATGTCCCTATTAGACACACAATAGGTAATAACAAGGGTATCGAAAAGTCATTGTCACAAAATATGATGTGATTGTGTCCTCTCGAAGCAAAGGACTCCACACATGTCCCTCATAAAGTCCTAGTGTATGGAGCGGCGGTCAGAGGTCAAGCGTTACATTTCCATGTAAGTGAGCGTATCGTTACACAGGTGAGAGCGGCTACTTGGGAAAATAAATGGTGCCTCGACGCCCGCCCCTCTAATGTTTCAACCTTTTAAGAATGTCAACCCTTTTAAAAGTCATTGATTGGAAAATTGATTAGGTCTGTTATGTCAGGGATTTTAAGGATATCACTTCTTTATACCGGGCACGTTTTATCGTGAAAGGGTTTTTTTTGTAATTTTAACGAAAATTTATTTATAATTTATATTTCTAAATTTATAAAATAATACTGTTGAAGTAAAGTGATCCTTCAATTTTTACTTGTCTTCTTACTCTATTGAAGGATTCGCATGGAAAATAGGGAGCAAATGCGCTAAATTCAACTGCCACAGCGTAATCAAACTTACTGCTCAGTTCAGTAGGGCTATTAACGAAGAAGTTTCGCTCAAAATTTATTATTTTCTAAAGAAGATAAATAACTTAAAGAAATCATAAGGTAAATGACACAAATTCCAATTTCGCCTTTTTTGTAACTCAACCTGAGGCGTAAATTATTGTATTATATTATACAGAATCACAAAGGACTAGATGGATCAATTAGTTAAAATATAAAGAACTTGCCTGCCTGCCTCGCTAAGCTACTTAATTAAAGTTATAATATAGTTACTGGTTGATTTGTTAGTTATACATCAAGTTAAGAGATTATGCAGTGTAGGTACTAGATTCCCGTAAGTAGGTACTGTAGGTTGATGTGATTGAATATATGCGCCGGGCCTAGAGTCATAGGGGCATTGTGCTCCTTTGTTAAGACATGTCATCGTCAAATATGACAAACGACGCTCTGTTAAGAATCATTGATGATATTCTTTTATTCCTTTTCATGACAAATATATCCATCGTTTCTTTGTGTCGTTGGCTTTTCTTTGCGTTTAGCTTTAGTCTTATTCGAGTTCGTAAGTGATACACAGTATATGTTAGTCCGTGATAGTCCACTAGCGGACAAAGAAAGAAAACTTCACTCTTGTGTAAATTTAAATGTATGCAAAAAAAGTAGATTGATGTGCAAGTAATAACAGAGATAGGTTTAAGTGCAATTACAGCACCTACACAATACTATGTAACTGGCAGTGAAACCCTGTCCGCATGAAAAAGAAATAGGTACCTACCTACCTACTTATGACATCATTTAATTATTTTTATTAACAGGTTCGACTTTTTCCCAAACGGTAATCTATATACGGCTATTATTTGGTCTACTATAAAGTTTATCTATATTATTTATTTTTCATTTTATAATTTTATTATGTTATATTATATATTCACAATATAGCTTATAACAATATATATTTTTTTCCTTTTTTTTCACACATTACAACGAAACTTTTATTATTATTATATTTTCTATATTATTATTCTATATTATTGTATTGATGGCACATTGATAAAAAAAATAAATGCACGTGATTTTCCAAATAGACCCTCCCTCCCCCCTGGTGATGTTTCGTGATTTTTTCTGACCCCTCCGCCCCCTCCTTTAGAGCTCACGTGATTAATGGACGCCCCCAAATCAGTTAAATCGTCCATTAAAGGGTCCCGATTTTACTTTTCCACGATGACAACTGCGAAAAATTTGACATTTCTTCCCTTAGCAACAGTTGACTGTAGGAACCTCTGATCAAGCAGTATCAAATAAATATTCGATATAATTTCCCGCGTACAACTGTGATTGGTATTATTGTCATAGCAAAGAATATCAATTTTTGATATCCCCTGACATTACATATACTAAAATTATGAGTATGAAAAAATATTTCCCGTAGTTGAATTATGTAGTTTTGTCGTTTGTATAAAAAAAGCAAGAAAAATATTTCGCACGGGTTAGCTTAACTTAACCAGTAGGTACATAATTATTGATGACTAGTATAATAGCTGACCCGCCCATCGAACTTCGATGTAACCCAGAATTAGATAAAATAATTTTGACATATTACACGAATTAAATACAGTTTACGACATTAAAACTGAATTAAATTAGCTAAAAATGTATCGTATTATGTAATAATTATTGTTGATTCGGATGCGGGAGGAAGTTCCACAGGTCTAAAGTTTGTAATAGAAAGAATAATTCCTCTATAGTTGCATAACTTTAAAAAAATTCTAGAGATATCGGTGTAGAAGGAAATAAGTCACATGTGAAACATGGTACGTTATTGTACATATCTTATTGCAAGAACAGCAATACATATCACATGAAACCAAAAATCACAAGCAGAAATTCGCATAATGGCACAGGCCCAGTCCGCGGAACTTTTCAAAACTCAAGCAACACAAGTAAACTCCACAACATTTTTGACCTAATAAACGCATTGCAAACGTTTCTCTCTCTCTCTCTCACTACGTTAAATGTAAAATAATTACCGAATGATCACGATGAGATTGTATCTGGATTTTTTGTAAAGGTTTTACTATCTGAATCGTATGAGATGATTGAAAAAATCTATCAATAAAAGACTAAAGAGAAGTTAGGCCTATTTCGACATAAGAATGTTCTTAGTAAGGAATTTCTGAGTACCTTCTAAAAAGGTCATAGGTTTAAGCCTTTCTCAGGTTCTAATACATGCTAGGGATGGGCAAATGAAAAAAATATATCGATATATATCGTATCGATAGTTTTAAAAAGTATCGATGTATGAAGAGGAAAATATATCGATATATCGATATTTTTAGCCCAAAGCCTATACCTACCTATACTAATTATCAAAACATTTAAAAATGAAAAGAAAATCAGCACGTATTTGGTACACAGTTTTATTGGCTATTATTCGTATATAAAATGAAAAAAAAATATAGATGCTGGCAAATTTCTTAGGCCAAACGTAAACTGCAAAAAACTTGTAATCAAACCGTTTATTTAGAAAAACGATTTAAAAATATGACTAAAGCAAGAAATTAAATTAAGCATGTACACAATTATCTTTCCTGGGAAAATCGATTTTTAGTCCCGCTTAATATAATTATTGTGCCAAGAAGTTTGGTTTACAAGGCTCAACGCACCCACAGGTCGGCGATATTAAAATTTTGTGCAGTAGTTTTTACAAGTTTCAGGTCCATTTACCATTGTTTATTGCTATACTTGAGATTTAGAAGCGGCAATATATAAATATTTTAAAGGTATATTACTAAAACTCATTACAACTTAAAATAAATGAATGTAAAAATTAGAATTTATTAAAGCGCTTAAAAAAATATCGATTGCAATATTCAGAAATAAAAATCGAATATCGATATTTCCAGATTAAAAAAATCGATTATTTTCTAAAAAAATATCGATATTTTTTGCCCATCATATACATGTACATACTATGTTAATCTAGAAATAAAAATATGTAGGTCTAGTCCCTAGGGACAACTATCATACACACATGGAAGTTAGCTCTCAAATCGAACACGACACACGTACTTATATAAAATGAAATATAATATTTTTTTTAGTAGGTAATGATGACTATTTAGCAGAGATGTGCAAAATGGGTACCCAAAACCATTTGAAATGCAAAATGGAAATGGGTCAAAACTTTTCCATTTGAAAATGCAAAATGTAAAATGGTTTTTAGAAAAGCATTTCAAATGCAAAATGGAAAATACCTATTTTCAAAATGCATTAAAAATGCAAAATGGTTTTTTAGGTCAAACATGAAAAGAGTAAAACAACAACCTTAATAATAATGAAATGTTTTATTATTGATGCAAAAAAAATATACAAAAATGAATCATTGAAATAATGTTATACAGACGTGGAATCTCACCGTCGAAGAAGTTTTATGGGGACATCAGCGGTATACTAAACATTGATAAAAATAATTTCATAACAATAAAATTTGTATTTGGCGATTTCAAAGAAATAAATAGGTCAAGGATTAAGGGGCCTTTCCCCGAAAACACCCGTTTTTGGCAGTTTTACCAAATTGATTACTCTGCAAGTCCGTAATATACAAAGCTGAAAGTTACGATTTATTGTAGAATGAACTTTAATTTAAAAAGTTAGGCTGGCAGATTTTTTAATAAAAGCATGCTTTTCGAGTAATTTTCATTTTACTGGAACATCTCGCAAATTTTTCTCGATAGATAACTCAAAAAATACAATACTTATAGATACGCAAGTTTCTGGATATTTTAACGATTAAGCCAACTCAATAAATTAGCGTGTATCTTTTTTAAATTTCGTCTTTGTTTTCCTGGAAAATCCAAAAAACTTAAATTCTCATTAAAATCTAATCAAAATCTTGTTAAATTATTTTCTAGTTAGATTTTATTAGAGGGCTAGTTGTACAATGGATTTTTTCTGGCCCAACCCACAAAATAATGCTATTGTGTGTTCCTTGATTTGATTGGCTTGATTCTCTCTGACTTACCGAGTTACGAACGAACCTAACGAATTATTATATTAGATTTTTTACCTACAGAAGAGACAATATTGTAAAATACCACATCTGTCAAATAATATCAGATAATATCAGAGACTCTGTTTGCGTTAAAATAGGAAGGGTTTGCTTTTGTTCAAAAAATCACCGCCACTTCTACCTACCTGCTATTATGTAGCTCAAGTACCTACCCAACCATTGGTTTACTGCGAATGTTCTCGAAGAAAAAGAGTTTTTTACACTGTATTACATTCTTTCGAAGCAGAGGTGAGCGAAAGTCATTGAACTCGCGTAAGATTGATCGGGGCGTAAAGAGTTGTACGTAGGAACAATACTGTGGTGATGTGAGTTCCTATGTTTCAATATATTATATTTCCTGCCAAAGACATCTGTTTATTTTTGTCAAAGAAACTACGTTCAAACGAATAATACCTATAAATATTTTTTTAAATTTAAAATGTTTTAAAGTACACATTCCCGTAGTTAGATTGTTTTTGTCATATTATCTACGAAAAATATTTTGCGTGAATGTCGGTGGAAGAAGCGAAAGAAGTATGCTTGGATAGAAAAGAGTGGAGGTCCGTTCTCTCTGCCTACCCCTTACGGGACACGGCGTGATGGTTAAAAAAAAAAAAAAATTGCGTGAAAGTGATTCAACGAAAATACCGGGTTACGAACGAACCTAACCAATTGTTATATTTGATTCATTAGAAAACCGATGATATCTAAATCACACTAAACTTTTATTTTTACCAAAAATTGGAAGAAACCGTTACCTGCCCTGCTAACAAAGGACGTAGGTACCCATGAAACGGACTTATACCTCTGTAGAAGTTCGAAGGAGACAGGTATACAGGCCTTTCGTCATTGTTTTGCTAATATTCGTCAAGTTTGTTATCTATCAGGTTCTTTTGTAAATCTTAATATTATTTATGACATGGGTGGACCTACAAAAATTAGGCGTTATTGGAATTTTGCTCAAATACCTAAATATGATTCTGCGAGCGTTACATGGGGCCTTAAGATCTAGCTCGGTTGGGAAGTTTGGGCTGCGATATGGGAATTAGAGAATAGACAGATAATATTATGAATTTTGTCAAGAGAGAGGTCTCATTCTTGGTTATTGCAAATATATGGTTCATATTGACGGTGTAATAGACTTTGTACACTTTGAAAACTCTACAAAAAAAAAACTGAAAATGCTATGTGTCACCACGCCAGTGTTGCCAACAGCGCACGGCCCAATAACGCTTTTTCCGTTTTCATACACGAAGTAGCCTAAGCAGCCGAATTGCTCATTTCGAATATTTGGTATCTAGAAACCTAACTTTTCCCACCAAAACCTCTGACCTTTTTTTTTTGCTCATTTCGAAAATTCCTTTTCGTATTTTTCGTCGCCGATTTTCGTTTTGAGTAACCTAAACGGCGATAAATCGCCTACGTTGGCAACACTGCACCACGCGTGAAAAAGACAAACTCCTATTTGGACCACGATCATAGTAGCCGGAAAATGCCGAACAATATTTCTTTTCTATGCACTTATGAAACTTTTCTTTTCACCAAACTCTTTTCTCTCTTTGCTCTTGAGCGTGAACCATGGACGTTCTTACATCCATGGCGTGAACAAATGACATTTACAGATTTTTTCATAATCTATGTTTTTTCTATGCACGACGAAAAATAGAAACTGCGATGAGATTCCAAAAAAGCATTTAGGTTCCAAAAAAAGCATTTAAAATGAAAATGTATTGAGAAAAGCATTTAAAATGTAAATGGAAATGGGTGAAAAAAGAAACCATTTAAAATGCAAAATGGAAATGTACATTTTGCATTTCCATTTGAAATGGTTTTATTTGAAATGCATCACATCTCTGCTATTTAGGAATCATAACTCAATATAAACTTTCCTTTATTAATTACAATTACGCAGTTAAATTGTTCGAAAGGCATTATGATACAAAAACTTTCGCCAAGAAAATATAAACATCGTCTACTAGGGTAGGTATGCGTCGTGTTCTTCTTGACAGTATTACGGTACTTACTTAAGTTGTTTCAAAAGATACCGCCTATCTCTGACTAGGAGAACCAGGAACATTCATCATTTGTAATAATGTTCAATACATTGAATATAATTAAACATAAATTGAATTATTTATTATAAAATCTATTCATTTATTTTAAAATTCGTATTTAACATTCTCACACTTTTATTCTTTATTCTTAAAATATTTCCATAGGCCCTTAAGGGCACTCGGAATAGTAAATGCAAACAATAATAACAATAATAAAATGTAACAAAGCAAAACAAGCATGTAAATAGGGTCTCAGAACATAATGCATAGGAGTTAAATAAAAGTGTAAAAGAGAGAGATCAGATCATGCATGGTGTAAAGGGACATACGGCATTAGTCAAGCAAAGATTTTATATGTAATCAATCTAACATCTCGTCAACAGAGTAAAAACATTTATCAACAAGGAACGATTTTATCTCTCTCTGAAAGGCTTCGTTATCTGTTGATTTGATATTTTGAGGTAGCTTGTTATAAAAACGAACATCTCTGCACACAAAACTTCGTGATAACTTTGCTAGCCGGTGCTGGATGGGTCTGATTTCATCCTTTCGTCTAGTATCGTAACCGTGGTGGTCAGAGTTAAGAGGTGTGCTACTCAAACCTCTTCGTGCAAACATAATGCATTCTTGTATGTATGTATGCACCAGCCAGTGTGAGTATCCCGAGATCTTTAAAGGCATCTCGGCAGGAATCTCTAGGCTGCAAGCCCAGTATTGCCCTTACTGCCCTTTTTTGCAGAGTAAATACTCTGCCAAAGTCAGCACCACCACCCCAGACCACCACACCATTGACCATCACTGAGTGGAAGTATGATGAAGTTCTCTGTCCCATTCCTTCGAATCAGAGCTGAGGGATTTTGCCATGGTATGGAAAGAGGTCATTTAAGCTGCACAGTAACGAGCGCGATGGAGGCTCTTGTTCCCTCCCTATGCCCTTATGTGAGTGATCAAAGGGAGTTTGAATGTATAAGTATGTAATTTTCATAATTTATTTATTTAAAGCCAATGGTGCACTTCAGATACCTAATACATGTGAGTACAAACAATATATAAAAGAAAAAAAATATAAATAATGCATTACCTTATTTAAAAGTGTACACATACTTCACAAGTTGTAATATTTTAAGCCCATAAGGTTGTTATATATAAACAGATATAATTTTTAGAAAAAAAAAGAAAGAAGTAGTAGCAATACACAATCCAACAAAATAGAAAAATAATAGTCATTACCAATTAATGTAACTTTTGTTATAAAAGAAGCTGTATTTTACGTCTTTTATAAACTGAACAAAGTGTATGACAAATGTTGCTTTTGTGTTCTTGTGATTTAAGACAAATGCAGCTAGATAGTGAAAAAAAAAAAACTTCATTTTCGTACACAAAGGAAAGTATTGATTTGAAAAAAAAAACAATAAATAGGAAGAAAAGAAAAACGTCTCGTCTTCCCATGGGTGACTTTATTTTTCTTTCAAATTCACGTATGAAGTGTGCAATATTTCGGTTAGGTAAACCCTCCAGAGATTCTTATAAAATCTAATAACATTTTTGTCTTTGATATTGTCACTGAAGTGGGTACCCAGTACCCACGCAGCTTTTTTCTTCAGATTTCCCTGTGTTCGAACGTTTCATATACATTTACATCTTTATTCGAGTATATAAAAATGGAAGCCTGTTTCCCTTGGTCAGGGTATCACGCGTGAACATCTGAATCAATTGCGCTAACTCTTTTGATGTTGTGTGTGCTATTGTCCGGAGAAGGTTCTAATGATAGAAAAAATGAAGAAAGTTGTGCAAAATATTATTTAATTTAAGAAGACTCAACGTCGGTTACCTTTTTCGTGCTTTTGACAATATTAACTTTGTCTATTTATGAATTCAAATTGGCGTTTGATATATCTATCAGTTTTTCGATAGTTGATGTGATTGATGGAATGTAGGTACAAATTCATTAGTAGGAATAATATTAGGAACATAATTAATTAATCATTATACAAAATAAAAATTCGAAGTTAGACAAGAGAACGTGTGTCGGGAAAGCTGGTAGATAATAATAATAATATATTGTGCTGAAGAAATTTTATTGTGTCAGCGTAAACACGTGAACTTGTCATCTCAAAAAAGCCGTGAAAACTGTGTCTGTGAAGAGATTGTTGTTTCTACACTGACGTATTATAATATAGACTAGTATCTAGACAACGCACACAGTTATTCAAACATCTTAAATATGAATAGGCGCGTGTCGAATCAACAATATTTTTGAGAAGTGAGTATTTTGGGAATTACAGAAAATACTCTCTCCTCGAATCATAACTCTGTTCCGCTTTAATGATGTGTTTCTTCGCAAATAAAAATATACAACAGCTATAAACATAGGTACGTTTATAAATAAAATAATACATGCCGTATTGCATTTCCTATTTTTATGATTTTTTTCAAACATTGTTCCACTGTTTTATGCATAACGTATGGTTAATTTTATATTTATTTGAAAAACTGTCACCTGATGATACTCCTGTTTGATGAAAAACAAAGAGATGAGATCAGTTTGTTCTTTTTAGTCCTCTTTGTCTTGATAATGTTCATGTGGCAGCAAAAACCGACAACAAAAGGAGGTCGCCCGAGGCGAGCCGAGGATGGACGAAGTAAGGCGAAATGCCTCTCCACACTATCGTATTCGCCTTTCTTCGATCAACTTCGCGAGTAGTGTAGTGCAGGTTTTGAGCTAATAGAGAGCAAAGGCCTAAACTGCATAGAGGCTAACGTATATTGTCTAGTAGAGAAAAAAAACTCTTCTGAAAAAAGGACTGTGTCCTGTTTTTCTAAGGTATATTATTCTTGGGACGTGGATGGTCAACTGTCCCTCTATCTTTCTGGTAGATGTCCAGGAGGTCTGCTAGTTCATGGTATATCGTCTTCCGCTATTTTCACCACCAGAAAAAAATATTTTCTCATATTATTATTATCGAAACTTTAGATATGCATTAAAATAGTTGTCAGTACTAAGACAGTTTTTGTCAGAAGTATTGTCGTTTTTTACGTGATACATTCTTTAACTCATTAGTTTGGAGAATTCCGACGACCCACCCCACCAACATTACTGTATGCATCAGTAGTGGTAAATAAAAACCTTTGTTTTGTCGGTACTAACGATATTTCTAAAAAACCACACCAGTTTAACTCTCGTTTGGAAATACCCTAACGTTTATAGGACTGATTGATAATCTTTTGAATACATTTACATATAAGAAATCCATACTTATCAGTTAATTTATGAACGAAAATTTTACCCTGCATGGAATATAGGTAGATACTTTTATTATTAACGTTTGTTAGATATTATAGAGGTCTAACACTATAAAAATGCTAAGTCAACAATGTACTTATACTGGAAGGTTGCGTCTGAGAAAACTACGCACAATGGGATACTTTCATCCTTTTCGTAATAATAATGGGTACCTACTATTCGCAGGATACGAATAGTTATGAGTCCTTTCATCTACTAGAAAATGTATATGTACGTCGTGTTAAAGGTGATCCTTATACATATAATGATTTAAAATATTGATATTTTGCAATGTGAAAGCGTGTACCCAAAATAATGAAACCGTTTGGTATTTAAACTCTTATTTTGTACTTAGTGTGAAACTATAAAATGTTCTATTGTGTATTATTTGTTGACAATTCCGAGTGCCCTATGGGGCCTATTTTGGCATTGCATCCATTTGGATGATTCATGCCACCAACAAATCAAAATTATAACAGCAAAAAAAATATAAGTATAAAGATAATAAAAAATATTGAGATTATGTAACTGTCCATTTTTTAAAAAAGAAATGCATAGAATCATGAAAACATATTATTTACTCATAACTAGCTAGTCAATGAGAGGTAAGAGCATTTTTAAACTTGTTAAGGCCCTGTCAGATTGCGATGCTCGCATGAACGCGGACGCCCTGTTCAAACATAATATAACATTATATGAACGTGTCCTAACTTAGTTCTTCAGTAAATTCGTCTTAATTTTTTAATAAAAATATAAGAATAATGAATTTAATGCAACTTGATTTAATATACTTTGGAATACATTGAGATGTTTTATTAGGGAGCGTTCAATTATTACGTAACGCAATATGGGGGGGGGAGGGGGGGGTTTTCTTGTAAAACGTTACTATTGTATTACCGGCGCCGCAACAAAGGTATTTAGTGAATTTCCATTAATAATTGTGATTTGAGGCATACATAGTTGTAATATGTGCGTTAGGCAACGTTTAGAGAATGGGAAGAGGGGTACAAAGAGCGTTACGGTGCATCTCGGGGGGGGGGGGGGGGGGGGTCAATAATGTTAAAAAATGCGTTACGTAATACTTGAACGGTCCCTTATGTGGTTGCAAATTTGATAAACCTACCTACCGAAAATTTTTAAATTTATTTTTTTGTTATAAAAAAAGGTAAAACAGGCGAAAAACTGAGACAAAAAATGTCACCTGTATGTAATTGATTTAAACAATATTTTCAAATCAGATTCCTAGGTCTTATTCTATAAATAACTAGCTGACCCATCGAACTTCGTCACAACTAAAACACCAGAAAAAGATTCATTCATTGGTTTAAAAATACAAAAATATGCTTAAAATATTTGTGAATGTTAAACTGCGTACCAATGCGCAATGTTTTGAAACTCGGTGGTTGTCAGGTAAACAAAAATTGTGTTATGGGATATTTCACAGATGGCGCTTTCGTTGTTAGGAAACCCATTCCATACTATCTTTAATATTATATTTCATACTATTTTGCATCCATTTTTCGATTTTTTATTAGTTATTCGACAATAGCGAAGAGGGTTTAAGAAACTTGTTTCTGGAACTGGATTAAGAGCCGTTGAAGAAATTTGCGGACATTAATTTACACAAGGATTCGTTGTATTAAAAAGTTATCAATTATTTAGATTGATAGGTTTTTTATACTCTTTATTCATTACAATAATAATAATAAAAAAAAACAATGTTCATAATAAAATTTTCATATTTCTTCCATTCTCGTTTCTTCCAAAACAATTTTTGATTTCATTAAAGAACTCTGTGAAAAATAAGCCGAAACAAATTTAATATTTTTTTATTTTCTTGAAATATTCTTATTCGAAAATATCAAAAGTATCTTAAGATGTAATGATAAGGTCTTATAATAATATGATTTAGTAATTATTAGTAATTTCTATTTTAGTAATTTTTCAAAATTGAAATATGTTGTTTTTTATTAAAAATAATATAAGTACATTTATTTTATTGAAATATCATAATTGAATCGAAATGTGATATTCAAGGAAGACTCAGATCGAAGACTTAAAAAATATCTATATCTATTCATGATTTATGTTTCGTATATGTTTCTGTAGCTTGGGAAAATGGTATTATTTAAGGTTATTTTGGGATAAGAATTTCAGAAGACTACAAAAATACTAGATACATAGATTGTTAGAATGTGAAATTAGTTTTCTCATATAATATGTTTGCCAGCGTCGCTTTTCTATGTAAGAAAAGTTCAGAAACTATTATTGTATTACTTTAAATGTTGGAGCGGTACAATAAACAAATAGAATTGTTTTCTAAATTTAAAAATAAATAGTTTGAAGTAGGTACCCACATGTTTATTATTTTTGGTTATTTGATTAACAATATAGTTGGACACTAAAAATTTTTGAATTTGAATTATGTTTGGAACAGTTTTTTGTTTTTTTTTTTATCACAGGAAAAATTGTGAAAGAGAGACAGATAGAGATAGGATGTGTTGAAAAGGTTTATATACGAGAGAATCTTACAAAAATTGGCCGACGATGCTTCACACAGGACGTGTATAGATCTACAACAAGTCAAGTATGCTAAGTGGGACTAAACATACATTAGGAGAGTTTTATTATTTCGGTGGAATTATTTAATAATGAAGATTGGACTTTTTGGATAAAAATTGTGGCAAGATAAAAAAAAAACTGTAATGAAGAATTGGGCAACACGACAGAAAGAATAGATATAGTATAGTTTTATCATTTTTTTGTTCTTGTTGTTTTTAATCTATCAAACAAGCTTTGTGGTAATTTAAAATTTGCTATTTTTTTAATCTACAAAAATAAACCAAAAAGACGGCCCTAGGTAACCCACCCCAAATGAGCTAAGCTGGATGGCTGGAGTCAAGGATAGTCGACTATAAATCTCGCTCCAATGTAAGTACTTATTTGAAATGGAATTAAAAGAAAGATTCTAGGAAAGATTTCTAGAGAGCTTAAACAAAATACCTGCATTTCTCAGAAAGTCTTTCAAAATGACTTGAGTGCCTTTACGCTGCTTCCAATTTCCTGCTTATCTGTTCTTAGCTAAGAAGAAACAAATAAACCCTTCCTTTATTTAACAAAAGTTTTTTGTTTTAAACTAGGTAGGTAGGTATATGTTGTAAGAATATTGTGAAGACTTCCATTTGTCTGTCAAAGCTTTGTTGTTGTTTAATGTTTTATATAATATTATATTATTACATGTAAATGGCTAACGCCGTGAATTGAAATAAATAAATAAAAGAGTATCGGTGTTATGAATCTACAAAAAGACTGCACCACCATCTTTATTCAGAACTAGCTTTCCCGACAGACGTTGTCCTGTGTTCCTAAGTATGAATATTGAATATTGATGAATTAATTATCATTTGACCAACGTGATTCCGAACGATGCGTCTGTTTTAAACCATTCATATTCCATCCGCATTCTATCAATCGCACCGATCGTCAATTTCTGTCAAAATTTCAAAATTGGAATAAAAATCAAGGTAAAAAGTACTAATAAGGTTGTCTACGTAGAGTTTTCTTTAATTTTCTAATTTTCCATGCATTTTTCTTAATTTTTTTCTTCTAAAAGGACATTATCTCAATAAAAGCCTACACGACAAAAAAAGAATTAGCGAAATCGGTTCACCGTTTAGGCGTGATGCGATGACATCGGGAAATAGCTCTCCATTTTTATATATAAGATTATTGATAGAATCACTTTAATATAGCGCAACCAGATTTATAAAATCAGAATTTTTAGTTTTTTTTTTAGATTGCGGGATCCCGCAATCTCGCGGGATCCGCGTAATTTTAGGGCCTGCGGGTTCCCGCAATAGCGCAAGTGCGGATCCGCAAGCATTAAATTGCGTAAATTCTACATTACAAAAGAAATTAGAAATGCAGCTGAAGCAAGAAAATGAAGACTACACTAAATAGACTGAAACTAGACAACAGAAAGTCTTCGAAAAAATATGAAAAAAAAGAAATGGTTGTATTTGAAAGTGATGGAGTTAATGGAAGTATTGTTGCCGACTATTTTCAAACCAAGAAGCGTGGAGAAAGAAAGTCTTTTCGGCCGTTGGCTACAAAATATGTAGTTCTATAAGAAGTAGGTTGGGAGATCACGCCATTAATGCTTCCTATATGTTTTTTAAATTCATATATTTAAAAGGAGAAGTAACTTTTTATTTGGTATTTTAAAATTTGTTACGTTATACTTGATTGATTAAAAACTACTAGCACAGTAGGCAGTAGGTAATTATGGCAAACATAACTGATTTTATACATAAAGATATGGTTATACCCTACATAAAGATTAGAATAGAATTAATATTTTTAGTTATTTAAAACTAGGTGACAAAAAATAGTGTTATACGAGCTGACTAATTTTTCTGTTTGGTTCAAAATCTTTGTGTGTTATTGAATCATTTTTCATATGGAAAACCCGGGGATGGCCTTTTACAGATTGGTCGGAACCAGTAGACTAAAAAAATTGCCTCCTCAGGCAATATACCTATTCCGCCGGCTATAATACTGACACCTTTACAATTTATTTCATAGAACTTACTACCAAATATATTGCTATTGTTTTTTATTTTATTTTTTACTAGCTGATACCCGTCTTGTTTTACGTTGTTGATTTGGCTAGTCAGACTTGAGCCGTAGGTTATTGAACAGGTTTTGTATGCAGCTTTCCCCTTCTCAGGACCAGTAGGCCTAGACAAAATGCATTAGGCAATCGACTACAAACGACTTCGACAATGTAGAGTAGGAAGAAAATTAACTGTCCACTTTTTATATTTTATATTGTAAGGATCATTGTTTGGTTTGAATAAATGTTTATATATGTTCCAGTGGACAGTTAATTTTTTCGCACTATACATTAGCGAAATCTTTGTTTGTAGTCGAACGCCAATTTGAATTTGTCTACGGCGGCAGGAGTATATATTATCTTAATAACTGGGTATAAGGATCATTGTTTGGTTTGAATAAATGTTTATATATGTTCCAGTGGACAGTTAATTTTTTCGCACTATACATTAGCGAAATCTTTGTTTGTAGTCGAACGCCAATTTGAATTTGTCTACGGCGGCAGGAGTATATATTATCTTAATAACTGGGTACACACGTAACGATTTATCTTTAAGATTTGACCGATAATCGCTCATTTTCAAAAAAAAATTTCGCTAAAATTTTAAAAATGAACGATTATCGGTCAAATGTTATAGATAATCTATCATTTTCAAAAATTTTCACGCTAAGATTTAGAATGTGTACCCAGCTAATGTTACAAAAAAGGAAAAAATAAGAGTCACTGCTAAATATGCGAAAAATTTGAAAAACTAATGTCACTTTCAATATTTATAAAAAAAATAGAAGATGAGGAAAAATTAATACTCACTGTTGAATACGCGAAAAAATTAAAAGAAGAATGTAGTTATACATAGGTACCTACCTACCTAGTATTATAATACGTGTAGTTGTTCCTAATGAAAACCTCCATACTGTGTGTAGATATAGGTACCTACCTACCTGTATAGTTAGTTTGACCTACTTATGACTGTAGTGATAAATTTAATGAGGTACCTTAGGAGAGAGAGTTTGCAAGCGAACTCTGCTTTACCGGCTTTAGTCATCTGTCATGGTGTACATATTTTATAAGAAGTTTCGGTGAAAATCTTTATAAAATAAGAATTAAAAGACTTCTACTTATATTTTTTGTATTTCAAATCAAACTTCGATCGATTTTGTACATTTTCATACCGTAATGCTACAGTTCTACACAAAATTTAGACGTATAATTTTACTTTTAAAACATGACTTTCTCATTTTTGTATGAAGATTTTAAATTTTTAGAAATTTGTAAATAATTTAAAATATATTTAATGAAATGTAAATATTTGTATCTCAGATTACCACAATTGTATTTGCGAAAAACTGCGAAGAAAAATATTCAACGCAGAACCTACGGTTTTAGCGTGATGCTCTGACATACAGTTGGAGTGAAACAAATAAATAAATAAATATACATACATTACTGAATTATTATGTAGATTTTTATTATTAAATAAGAAAAGTGAAATTTAAAAAAAAATTCAATTATGTACAATGTGATGTTGATTTATACAATTTTTAATAAATATTTTATTTATACATAGGTACAACAGAAAAAGTTTTTTTTTTTAATTTTGTTTAACCGTGCGGGATCCGCGGATCCCGCGGGATTGGAGTCAATCCCGCAAAAAACCCGCGGGATTTAAAATGGTGCGGGATTGCAATCCCTAGTCGGGAAAGCTAGTTATACATATAGTAATATTTCATCACCGAAAGTAGTAGAGACACATACATGACGATTCTTTAAAAAATACCCTAGTGGAAAGGGTGGTGTTTTCACTTTCTATTAGAGTGTCTCAGCCATTCGTCATGAAAGAAACTGAACGGTTCCATCCACCTTTTCTTCAACACATAGCAGTGGGTTGTTGGATCCTATTTAAAGAGTACCAACTGAAAAATGGTATTATTTGTAAGTGATTGTCATGCCCTTGTAGCGATAATCCCACTTGGGACTTACAATGATACAAATCCGATTAGGTTAATGAACTGATTAGTGTACCATTGTGACCACATCTTAGAAGTTGAGATCCCTGTTTTCATTGGTTTCTCCTTATATTTGATTAAACCAAGCACCACATATATTATGTATGAAGTTATTATTACTTTATTGTGTCATATTTCATCGGTCTTTCAGCAACTTCATACAAAACGTGATTAATGTGCGATTTTTATCTTACGTCAACGTAAAAAAATCTCACAATATGGTGTGACTAGACAAATGTTCTTATAAAGATATTTTTTAACACGTACAACTAGAACAATTGTGGACAGTGATTTTAGTTTTGAGTGCGCCATTGTTGAAGTTATAATCTAGATATTTCATCATCTGCTATCATCTATAAGCCCGTAGTGGTTTGTTCCATTTAAAAATCGAACATCAGTAATGAATTGTTAGAGTCATTCGTTGTTACATATTCTTGACTAATTATAATTTAGCATACCCATTTAAGAGCTGATTACCATTTTCCTATATGTCGGTCTTGTAATAATCTTATGGAATAAACCGTTGCAAAAGAATTCTTATTTAACAAAATAATTAAACAAATTAATCGTATTTTTTCATAAAAACATGAATTTAATAAAAAATGAAGTCTATTCGCTGATATCATCAAACATTTTTCTTAATTGCGTCGTAAAATATAACGAAGCTCTTAGTAAAAATATAATTCAGTTAAGGGCCAATCAGGCCTGAATAATAATGTCTTCTTCTACGGAAATAATGAGGGAATTTATAGATATAGGATTAAGTTTGTTAATTAAAAAATATATTCAAATCAATGTCTTTGGGGACCGAAATCAAAAGGGGATACCATTATTGAAGATGATACTTGATATTTAATATTGTGATACCGATGTAATTTGTAGATATGGGCAAACCAACAGAAACACAGATGAAAAAGAATATAATAAATGTTGAAGGTTTATCTGAAATGGTTCTCAAAATGAAAAGAATTCGCATTTATCAACATTTTTTTCTCACGTCATATCTGACTCATTTCGTAGGCGCTATGTAAATAACACTCTGATATCTAGAAATTTACTCACATACAAACAAACACACGCATGAAATTTTGACAGATATTCTTCATACCTGCTTATCTCGTTTTGAGGTTTTATTAAATCAGCTTTTCACAGACTTCTTCGTACCTTTTAAACATACCTAGAGTCTAGATACTACAATAAATTAGAAAGCTAACACTAACAAAAACCATGACATTTGAAATTAAAAAAAGTATTTTCAAATGATATTTGCTTTTCAAGTCTTCAGATGAATGCATACATATTTCGAAGATGTTAACTCTGCTATTATCATCTTTTTTTTCAATGAAATTAAATGGGAGGTTGATCAGGTCCAAAAAAAAATACGGTTCATTTCACTTCATCAGTCCACATTTTATCGCCATTCAGTCTTGCCATTTGCAAACTACGAGAATTATTTTTAATGGTGGTATTCCAATAAAGGATGGCTATGAAGGAAATACGCATCGATGAAAGATACAATGAAAAACGAACCAGCAGACTTTATCACACGGACATCGAAAATAAAATAAAAGCCGAACCGTTAAATATATGGCTTTTCGAGTGAAATGTTAATTTAAAATGAAATTGATCTCTGGGAAGAGTTTAATAGGAAAACAATTAATAATTGTTTTCGAACAAAACGATTGAAATATTTCTTTTGAGGAGGTGTTTTTAATTAATATCAACCCGAGAGAATCCCTACTTTGTAACGATTGTTCTTCATAATTTAAATATATTCCATTTATTGAAAACAAATTATAATTCTTGTGTTGAAAAATTTTTTTCGATTGGTAATCATTTGAGAGAGTTTTTTTTAATATTACTTGGAAATATGTTCTACTATAACAAACAATACCTATATTTCTTATAGCATACTCCCTTTTTGATATAACTTAAGAGAATAGTGAGGCAACAAGAGATCTCCACGAATGATCCCCATGACTCGAGGGGCTCTAGATACAAACAGATCCAACCCGTGATTCCCTCCAAACCTTGGTTTAAATTTTACAGATTACCTAAATGGGAAACATCCATCATATCACGTTTAAGAATCGGCCACTGTTTGGTGGCTAAACATCTATTTAAAATAAAGGTTCTGGACAGCCCTCAGTGCCCATGTGGAGACGAGGAGGAGTCTATAGATCACGCTTTGTTTGCTTGCCCTCTTCGCGGTAGTGGCAGTCTTTTTACGGAGAGTCCCTTGGAGAAACCAATCTGCTTTCTTTCACTTTTTACATCGAAAATAGGTATGAAAACGTTAATAGAATTTATTAGAAAGTTCGAATTCAAAGTGTAGTAAATTTGTAATGAATGACAGACCTCGCGTCTTTGAGTATTTTTATATTATATTACTGAATATTTAACTGATTAGTCATAAGGCATAAATCAGCCCAGAGGGGTTGGATTGCCAATATTGAAAAAAAAAAAAAAAAGAAGATATCTCCACTGCGCTCGATCTCGCGCAGCTATGGATGCATTTAAAACCCTAGATCACAAACCTTATTTTACACCCGTTATTACAAACCTTCGTCATTTTGACTACGCTACTTTCGAAAGAATATTCAAAGGGTTTAAATTGCATAAAATATAAATTATTTTTTTATTGATTTATTGTAACAAATGTTTTTTAAATATTTATTACGTTTTATTACATAAATTTAGTTTTTTCAATTTGAAATCTGCCTTTCAAACGAGAAACAACAAAAATAAATTCGTCTTTTTGTTATCTTTAAAAGACTTAAATTATCACGTAATATTAATACAAAACTAGGTATTTATATTAAAAAATAATAAAACAAGCAACAGAATAAAAAAAACGGTTTAGGAATATATTATCAATTAGGTAACACATTTGTGGAACATGTCAAGTTTGTGATCGCCACACAACAAAAAAGCACGTCCTATTAGCCATTCTTTCCTATGAGGAGGGGCGTATGGCACATATTTCCTTTTTTTGCAGCAGCAGAAACTATACCTAAAATGGTTGTGAAGATGAAATAGACGTTTTCCATAACGAACATCTTCCCTGGATAACGTATGTGAGGTCATAGAGGACACTATTCTTCAATAATGTCCTTTGAAAGCGGGATCAACCTCAAGACGATCTTCCAGCTCATTACCAGAAGAATTTACCTCTTGGTTATCTTCTCTTTATTAAAAGTTGACATTTTGTATCAATCATAAGAACAAAAAAAAAAGAGAACAAAAATACTTTATGTTTGAGAGTAAAAAGTGTCGTTATCACAAACCTTCGTCATTTTGACGAGTCACCGTTTCAGAAATGGTACATAGAGAGCACTTAGACACAAAACACTACCGGCCATCGCAAGCCCTAAGGGATGAAATAGGAGCATGTGCGTACACGCATAAAATAATGGCATAGTTTTTAAAAAGCAGCGTCGTCATTGTTTGTGTAACAGGGTTAAACTAACTGATCAAAGTGCCAGAGCTGGAAGAAGAGTATATTTACTTGATCGTTGATATGGACACTAGTCTGTCATGGTCATTGTTTGTGTAACAGGGTTAAACTAACTGATCAAAGTGCCAGAGCTGGAAGAAGAGTATATTTACTTGATCGTTGATATGGACACTAGTCTGTCATGGTCATTGTTTGTGTAACAGGGTTAAACTAACTGATCAAAGTGCCAGAGCTGGAAGAAGAGTATATTTACTTGATCGTTGATATGGACACTAGTCTGTCATGGCCCTTTACTGAGTTCTTGTTTGTTATAATTTCTATGGTGTCCGATAATAACTATTAAAATAATGTATGTTCGTTTCTAGATTCGGCTCGATGTTCGTTTGGTGTAAACGCACAGTCGCATACTTAGTGAAATGAAACTTTTTGCAGATGACACGCTCATGTTCATTAGGTGTAGGGACATTCATGAGGGGATTAATAAAATACAGAGAGACTTAAATTCAATAGAAGAGTGGCTAAATTGTAATAGACTAAAATTAAATGTAAACAAAACCAAATGTATGGTTATGGGAAAGCCAAAGAATATTAATAGTTATAAATTGTGTATATATGGGGAAGAAATAGAAATTGTTGATAAAATTAAATATTTGGGTGTTATATTAGATGATAAGTTGAATTTCAAGGCAAATTTGGAATATGTTATTAAAAAAATGAATAAAAGGATAGGATTTTTAGCTAGAATAAGAAAGAAGATGGATCTGAATTCAAGAAAGTTGGTGTGTAATGCAATAATACTGCCACATATCGGGTACTGCTCTTCTGTGTTGTTCATGACAAATAAAACCGAATTAAATAAATTACAGGTGGCTCAGAATAGAGCGATGAGAGTTGTGCTGGGGTGTGGCAGGTATACTAGAGTGGATGATATGATGTTAAAGTTGAACTATGTGAATGTGAGAAGGATGCTGTATCTTAATGTTTTCTGTTTAGTTTATAAAATCAAGAACAAAATGGTGCCACAATATTTATTAGATAATGTGAAATTTAGTTTTGAAGTGCATGACTATCCAACGAGAAGTCGAGACCTTTTTAGGTTAAAAGTGCCGAGGCGCGCGAGTACGGAGAACAGCTTGTATTACCGAGGTTTCAGGCTGTTTAACGACTTGCCGTCTCATGTGAAATGTGCACCAAGCTTACCGACTTTTCGTTGGAGATGTATGAAATTTTTAATTACAAAAAATGTTGATGGCTGGGTGTAGTATGTAGTGTAAGAATGAATGTAGATAGTGCGTGAGGACCGAGCGAGTGATGAAGATATTTAGAATAAAATTAATATTAAGAAGACGTAGTAATAAGTTAGTGTTAATTATATATATATTGTTATAAGCTATATTGTGAATTTATAATATAACTTAATAAAATTATAAAATAAATAAATAAATAAATACTTAACGCATAGACCACCATCGAAGCATTTCTTACACATTATATTATTATGTTGGTATCCAGCGCTTTTTTTCCATGTAACGCGGTGGAACGGCGATCCGGCACCTTTTTCTCGTTTTTTTTTTTAATTTCAAAATTATTTATCGCTTAAATGGAATTAGAATCATGTAATTCTCTTTAATGATATTTGCATTTTATAAAACACATACTTATATAAAAAAGACATACATGATTTTGGGTTCCTGAAATATGCACTATACATGATTATAATAAGCGCAGCCTTAAATGATTAATGAAAGGATATTTAAGTTACATAAATACACTTTTCACCATTAATTGTATTTGACCAGTCCCTGGGGTCAAATCTAAGAGTTTTCTTAGACTTAGTTACCGGTATCTTTGGTACTTCACATTAACCACTTCAGCTAAATGACAGTGTTAACGTTCGTTGGTGGTTATACGGTTAGACGAGGAAGACCCTCTCACACCGTGTTGGACATGGTGTGGGAGGAGGTCATAAATATTGCGCAAGATCGAGCACAATGGAGAGCTCTTGTTGCCTCCCTATGCTCCTGAGTGGGAGGTTTAAAGGGAGAATTGATTGATTGAATGTTCGTTCAGAAAATTAAATTACAGTTAATATTAATTCATTTTTTAAATTTTGAATTTAATATCAACCACTCTTCAAATACTATTGACCGGCATGTTTTCTTGAATATTTCAATAATGCCCTTTCCAAAGAGATGGGTGATTTTTATAATATTGCATCAAAGTTCTTTGTTTTTTTATCAACTTTAGCTTATTAATATCTTCAAAAAATTGTTTTACATTCCAAAAAGGCTATGCGTCCTATTTTGTTCTGTTATAAAGGAGAATCTTTCCCAGATTGAACATATACCCATTAAGTTTTCCCTTTCAAAACTCTCGTAGCTACTTTGCTAGCAACATAAACCGCAACCCTTGAAGGATTCAAAACTCTGATCAAACCAAGTAACATTCATACAATGACGTGTGCGTTTATTTATGCCAAACAAACCCAGATCCAGAGCTGGAAAATAGAGTATATTTTCTTGTTCGTTTTGATATGGTCATCTAGGAAATAACAACACGCGTAATCTATGACCGCCCATTAATGAATTCGTGCTTGTTATTGTTTCCATGTTTCCATTTCCAATATCAACCATAAAAGAAAGTATTCTCTGTTTCTAGATTCGGCTCTATATTCGTTTGGTATATAAACGCACCCTAAAATGCGTACGTAGAATTTATTAAGATCTTGCATTCAGGGCAAATAAAAAATATTATTGTATTACTTTTCTAGAGCTTTTGTTAACTTCTAGAGTTGGGCTGAGAAATGTTATTACTTTTTAGTCATAATGTTTATTTTCATATTTTTGTTTTCTATTATATAAGTATTTCTTCATATGGAAGCAACTATTTGATGCAATTATTAGACCAATATTACATGTCAATTTTAAGAGGTTAATTTTCTAATGAACGATCATATTCTAACGCTGTTTCAAAGACTGTCTAATACAATGGTTTTCTAGAAAAAAAACAGACCCCCACTTTAATGGGTTATATAAAGAAAAATCCAATATTTAATATCACCGACTAACATAGCAAACGTACATGAAAAAATTAAAAACGTTTTTGAATTACGCCTTTTACCGAATTTTGTTTCAGTGGGCGTCTAGTTTGTTATGGATGATATACAAGCTACGCTTAATGACACTATGTAAACGTTAACTTACACTGTTTCTTTCGCACTTGCATTATTTTACTGCAGGTAGTGATAGAGATAAATATAATTCATCAAACACATTTTTTGTATCATTGTAATATTTAGTCATCATACCAATTTATAAAGAAAACAAACTTTGGAGTATTTCTATATAAATATATATTATGTCATACTTTGTAATTATCTCAAAAAAAAAAACCAAGATATTCAACTTGGACTGTTTTTCAGATTATTTGAAGAGACTTTTTATTTCGGTGTTTTTGTAAAATTTAAAACAGAAAATGATTGTTACTTCATTAGAGAAGATAAAACCATTGGTCCACGTGAGTTTTAACCTTAACGCCTCATGTAACAGCCGTAATAGATTGAGTAATGTGATCTGTGACTGAAAACGATAGATAATTACTAAACTGTTCGGTTGGCAGAAAAACCCGTTGTTGGCTCATGGGATTGTGTTGCAGATTTTTATCTACAAAGGAACATCGAGGGATACATAAATCATTCAATGAGGGATACCTAAGTGCGGGAGTGTGAATACTCTGAAAACATAAAAGGTTAAAAGAAATTTACGCTTTTGTTAAGTTTCCGTGTGGGAACGATACGTTTTCTCTATCTATTTATAAGGTCACTCTATTTTCTTTTATTTGAAGGGAGCGCGAGGCATCTTAGCACTTCTGACGTACCTATTCATATTATTTTATTGTAACACTAGCTTTCCCGACACGCGTTATCCTGTGTTCCTAATTATGAATATTGAATTCGAATTTGTATGGTGATGAATTAATCATCATTTTACCAATGTGATTCCGAACGATGCGTCTGTTTTAAACCATGTATATTTCATCCGCATTCTGTCAATCGCACCAATTGACAATTTCTGTCAAAATTTCAAAGTTTGAATAAAAATTATTAAAAGGTAAAAAGTACTTATAAGATTGTCTACGTAGAGTTTTCTTTAATTGTCTAATTTTCCATGCATTTTTCGTAATTTTTTTCTTCTAAAAGGACATTCTCGTGATAAAAGCCTACACGACAAAAAAAGAATTAGCGAAATCGGTCCAGCCGTTTAGGCGTGATGCGATGACATCGGGAAATAGCTCTCCATTTTTAATATATATAAGATTAGAACAAAATAATGTTTATCTGAGGAGGCAAAGAGTACACAATGCATATTTATTTGCTTTTACAACACCAATTTTTTTTACAAACGATAAATTCAACACGGGTCAGCTATTACATGGTATTTTTTCGAACGAGAATCAGTGCGATCGACCATAATGTTACTCGTAGATACTGTGCGCACAAATTATAAATCAAACAACCAATCATTATTTAGCAGATTTTTATGCGTTTAGACTGTAAATTCGCTCAAATAAAATGTTTTCTGTTTATATTTTAAGTAATTAGAATTATACATGTAACCGAAAATTCCTCCCCATAATATGACGTTAATTTTAGATACCAACAGTATTATCTTTATCGCGAAATCGCGAAGCGTGGACACCATCAAAGTTAATATGATGAATAGAATAGATGCCTTCGAAATCTGGATTCACAGGCGGATGCTAGATATAATGTGAACTGAGAAAGTTACAAACTCGGAGGTCCTATGCAGAGCAGGAGTTGACCTTGAGCTACTCAATAGTATTAATAATAATAATAATAATAAAAGGACGATTTTTAACGCGCCGTTTCGTGATAATTATCACGATTAAGACGTGTAGGATCTCATATCTGGGTCATGTGCAGAGGGGTGATAAACAAATTTTACTCCAATTCATCATGGGGAAAAAATAGAGGAGAGCAGAGGGGATGGGAGAAGGCAGATGTCTTGGCTGCGAAATGAGAGACTGGACCGGAATAAGAAGCGCGGAGGAGTTGTTCCGAATCGTGCAAGACAGAGAAGTGATCGCCAACGTTGGGGTAACCTGGGGCCCTAGACAAATTAAAATTAGCGAACGACTACAAAAATGTAGAAGTTAAAATAAGATGGGTTATCAGATTTTAATATTTTGTTGAGGACACACTTCATTTTACAACATACAGTACGACACCATGACAGGAAGTGACCATAGATTTATTAAACATATACTTACACCTTAAAGTAGAGTAGGCAGAAAATTAACTGTCCACTTTTTATATAAGTGTCGTTTGGTTTAAATAATTGTATATACCTACCTATGTTCCAATGGAGAGTTAATTTTTTTCGCCATTGACGAAATCTTTGTTTGTAGTCGAACGCAATTTGAATTTGTCTAGATCGATCGATACGGCACACGGAGGAGAAGATAAGGAAATAAAAAACACGCAATTAAAAAAAAATTAAAACGATTTATAAGCAATTATAACTATCTCTCTTACTTCCTCTTTCGAGAATACATTATTTATTTCTTTAAATATCAATATTTATATAAATATATAATATGTAGGTATTGTAGATAGATAGGTACAAAGTTTTGGAAAATAGAAACGTGAAAAAACGATTGAGCCTTTTGTAAAAAAAACTGTAGGATCGAATATGTTATTAGACATTAATATTTTTTGATAAAACTTCAAAATCTTTTTTGAAAGGTTATTCCTAATTATTACTTTTATGAAAATAACGAAAATTCCATTGTAGGTTTATAATATTTGTTTAAACTGTTATTAAAATCAAATAAAAAATATTTCTAAATTAAAGCTACAATGTCATTTGGATAGAAACTGTGCTACTAAAAAAGGCTCCATGAAAAGTACTTGAAAAAAGATAGACAATTGTGATGATATAATATGTAATATAAAAAGATGAATCTTCAAATTCTTTGTCGTGAGTAACTTTGTAGAACATTTTAATAAACAAACATACTTACATTAAAATAAACAAAAACTTTGTCAGTTCTACTTGAGTGTCAGTTCTACCCAAGTAGAACTGACAAAGTTTTTGTTTATTTTAATTTATGTTTGTTTATAAAAAGATGGTTTGAATAATGGTCGTCAATATGTTCTTCATAAAACATATATTTTATTCGTAAAAGGCACTTGCACAAACTTTGAAGCCAACCCTATTATGTATTATTAGCTTGACTTTTGGGTATTCTGTATTAAAAACAAGATTTATCTGGTCTACTATAATATGTCTACTAAACTTAATAATTTTGTTTATCAAAAGCACGTGTATCTGATCTCACATACATGTGTTTTAAGGGATATTATTTTAGTATTACCTATATACAGTGTACATATAAGCTTACTTACTTTTGATTATGTATCCTAAATACTCTATTAAATAATGCTATGAGTAAAGTCAACAATTTTAAAACAGACACTTGCTTTCGATATGCTTTGAAACGAACATGCGATTTGGAAAGGACTTTGAAAATTATTTCTCAAAGTCAGTTCTCTATATCTATGGAGTCGGAAATGCTAGCCGAGATCATTACTTAGGCAGGTAGGTACTAGAAGCGTAGAATCTCCTCATAATATGCGTCAAAAGTTATGTCCACACATGGCAACAATATGTTGTCAGCAGTGTTGTCAAGAAAACTCCAGCATTTTGTTAAGCTATGTCCACACATAGCGACAAAATGTTGATATCAACAGTTGACGGGTATCTATCAACTTTTTGTTGTAAAAACGCAAAATGTTGACGGATACTTAAATGTTGACCGCCGACTTTTGGTGGCAAAAATCAAAGAAACGTTTCAAACGGGTAACTCGTCAACTTTTCACGTTCATCTCACTGGTCAAGGTATTATTTGTGAATGTTTTTTTACCTTTCTACATTATTTTTATAGGTTTGTTTTGAAATTTTTTTAATTTTTTATTAATTTCAAATTTAAATGGGTACCTACCTACTTATTTAATTATTTAATATTTTCTTTTTACCCATCAAGCCATAATGGACAGGCAGAGAGAACGGACCTCCACTTTTTTCTATCCAGGCATTCTTCTTTCACTTACTCCAATGACATACCATTTCGCATAAAACCACTCCTATTTCTCTTCATAACTAACTTCATACCTGAGCTTCCTTGAGGACGGAATCGATGTGTTCGATCCGAGTTATTACATAAATAAGTAACACTCTTCAATACATAAGTGTCAGTATAGCAGGCGGAACTTAATCCTTGGAGCATCCTCTACCAGTCAACCAGTCCCGTCTAATATGAGACAGGATTCCAACTTCGAGAAGATATTTCAGGTGAAAATACACATACATTGAAAATTTATGACCCAACCGGGATTTGAACCAGGGACCTCTTGATCTGAAGTTGATGCATTTGCAACTAGGCTACCATTCTCCTTTTTTGACCCTATTCGGGGGCAACGGGGGGCAGCTAGAACTCTCTACTTCGGTCGATCTCGCGCAATTTTTTTTTCTTTATAAAAATGAATCTGTGTTCACTATTCACTCAAAGTGAACACAAATACACTATATATGACTCTTTCACAGTAAGCTACTTAAAGCTTGTGTCGCGAAAAAGGAAGATTGTCGGCACCTGGGATCGAACCCACGACCTCCGCATGAAACATTGCGAAAGCCGGCGTCGTATCCGCTGGTCTACCAAAGACTTCCCATACTCAGAGTTTCGATAACCAACTCCAACACCATATTCAGACCCCGCTCTGCTTCATAATAGCGGAGCACAGAGTCTTCTTTGTCTTCGGGACCCTGATGATTAGAGGAAGAACAGCGCTCTCCTCGACCAACTGCCATTCGGCATCTTTAACACATATCCCAGCCAAGTCCATCTACTCTCCAAAATGGTAGAAGTGATGGGCCTACGCTGGGTGCGCCGGCGTATAGAGTCGTTCGTTATGCGGTGGAACCATCTTATATTAAAAATTCTCCTGAGGCACCTCGTTTCCGAAAGAAGAGACTTTTTGTGCATGGACTTTGGTCAGGTGCCAGGACTCACAACCATACAGGAGAATGGGCAACACACACACGCATCAAACAATTAACATTTTCGTCTTGACACCAAACGCTGATGCTTTCCATATACCTATTGGTCAATGGTCATGTTGTTAAAGGCGCCCCTGCCATACAGATGCGAATCGGGAGCTCAGTCCCCAGGTCAATAGAGATGGTAATGGTTGCTCCCAGTTGTTTGAACTTATCCACTCGGGATACCTGATTAACAGTCGATGATGTTCAGTAAATGTGAATTAGTGCAGGTGTTATTCGCCATGAGCTTCAAATCTGGCAATTTTCTAAAGATTTCCACATTTTTTAAAATGAATCTGAGCTTAGTCAAAGTGAATACAATTACGCTTTTGACATCTTTCACACTAAGCAAAAGGCTTGTGTCGTGAAAGTGGAAATGGTTGGCACCGGGATTTGGTTTTTCGTTTGATAAACTGGTATGGTACAAAGTTAGATAATTTATTTTGTAATATATTGTACTTACCTACTCAAAATGTATATAGAGAGCTCCCTTTTTTATGAGTTTTTACAAAAAAAAAAAAAAAATAGAAATCCCATAATTTTATCTAGTAACTTTTTTCACTCTGTAACTTTTTTTATTTATCCAACTATTTTTTCAAATTTCAAATCTTTAGAAAAAAATAGGTAATATAATCAAGAAAATGGCTTAATAAAAAGTAATATACCTCCATATTCCAAAGAAACGTCCACGAAATAAGTTTACTTCAGATTTCAAAATTCTCAGAAAAAAATTTAATGGTCACTTTCACCAATGGTTCCTAACTTTTACGTAGCTCTTTGTGTCCTCCACTCCACACTATATAAAAGGCTACGAGCAACTTAAATGTTATGAATCGTTGGTGAAAGTCACCATGAGTTCTTCAAATTTCGTAAAATTTTTCCTTAAATATCAGTAAAACGGGAGAAAAACAGGGTTGCGTATTGGCACGCCTTGCTGTGCCCCCCGAACATGGCTTGAACGCACTGATCTGAGAGGAAGCAGACAAGGCAGAAGTGCATAGAGGAACCTAATGGTGACCAGATGCTCTACCTTGGGAGTGAACGTGAGTTGGTAAGGGTAAGGTTTATATTCTCTTTCAAACAGAATACCTACAACATGTGTGTATATAACAAGCAAAGCGTATTTTTATTTCCAAATGATCTCCTCTATGTACCACACCAGTTTGTCTAACGTTTAACCAAACACTCTGTATTCGCACATATCCATTTTCAACAACAAACGATGTATGGACGCGCAACATCGCTATCAACTGTATCCAGATACAGTTGACGCAACTTTTTGTATCTCCAACATTTTGTTGGAGATACAAAAAGTTGCAATGTGGGGACATAGCTTTAGAGATACAAAAAGTTGCTTTGCTTCCATTGTATTTGGACCCAAGTTGCTAGTGATGTTGCGCGTTCACACATATTATATAGTTTTGTTGTTGAAAATGAAAATGTGCGAATAAGATACAGAGTGTTTGGTAAAACGTTAGACAAACAGGTATGGTACATAGAGGAGATCATTTGAAAATAAAAGAGATCATTTGAAAATAAAAATACTTCACTTGAGATAGAGACTATCGTCTTGTTTTTATTTTTTTGGTTGTGATATACACACATGTTGTATACTGTTTGAAGGAGAATATATACACGGATACAAGCAACATTTCTCTTTGATTTTTACATTTGACATTAGAGTATCCGTCAACATTTTGCGTTTTTACAACAAAAAGTTGATAGAAACCTGCCAACTGTTGTTATCAACATTTTGTTGCCCTGTGTGGACATAGCTTATGAAAAGTACGTCGTTTTTTCATCTAAGTATGCAAAGCTACGGTCTTTGTTCGATAAAGCTACTTAAAGCTTGTGTCATGAAAGAGGAATATGGTCAGCACCTGGGATCGAACCCACGACCTCTGAACGAAACAGTACGAAAGCCGGCGTCGTATCCGCTAGTCTACCAACCAATTTATTATAAGTTTTTCTGGGATATTTTAAAAATATACGTTTTCAAAAAGTCTGTAGAAAATACTTGCAACAATAATACAAAGAGATGAGAGACAACGAGATGGAAGGAGAAAAGAAAAGTTCGAATAAATTAAGCAAATTAATTTGACATAATATTAAATTTTTGACGTTTTTGTACCAATCCCGCTTTTAGTAGGTACCAACATAGTATAAAATAATTTAGGGGCTCTATTAGATTTTTGCAAATATATACCTATACATTATTAAAAAAAGAAATTATTTCACCCTGCAATGCAACGTGGCTGAAAAGTGATATTCATTGATATACGAAGAATTTACATCTTACTCCCATACTCCAAAACTCCTATGTACAAACATTACTCTTATTAAATTACTTTGGTATTTTTCATCTAAAATACCTTCGCATCTGTTTTCACATATCAATGTAATAAATTTGTTACATTTATTTCAATTTATTTTAACTCTAATAAAACGAACTAAAAAACGAAAATAAATATAGCGAAACGCGTGTACCTTCGCCATATTTTGAAATTGTTGATATTTACACATGCCTACGACATTCATTTTGAACATCAATAAAATGATAATCGTGTCTATTCTTGCGTTATTGAAATGTATATTTATTTACGGCATTTTTTAGTTGGGTAATTGGTAATTTCTTTTATAATCGAAATCGAAGTTTTTGGAGGGGGCAACGTATACTTGTTGAATCGTATAGACAATAAGCACGAATTGCAACAATATTATGTACTGTCTGTGTGCCGTGTGGTAGGTGTTGCAAAGGGTTATCAGATAAAAAAAATACGGATTTTTAGATAAAAGGTATGGATAGAAGTTGTTTTTTTTTACTTCTACGATTGCAACAAAGGTAAAAAAAGACGGATTGTAGGTATATGTGCGAATAGCCCGGAATATTATTATATTTAACTTTTAAAGTACCTATTTAGAATATTTCGCCAGGAAAATCTCTCTTAAATAATATGGTTTCTGTCCTTTGATCAGATAAAAAAACTTGTGACAATGATGAAGGTTGAGATGGTTTGAAAATGTGAAAAGAATGGATGTAAACAGAATGACAAAGAGAATTCATAAGGCTGAAAGGAAAGGTGTAAGAAAGCGTGGTTGACCGAGAATGACGTGGATCGAACACATCGATTCCGTCCTCAAGGAAGGCCAGGTAAGAGAAATAGGAGAGGTTGTATGAGAAATGTTATGTCGATAAAAGAAGCGAAAGAAGTGTGCTTAGATGGAAAGAGTGGAGGTCCGTTCTCTCTGCCTTACATAAAAAAACAATATAAAAATATGTCAGTCGTCGATAATGCATTGTTTCGGGTAGGAAAACTTATGCTGGATAGAATATGTCGCTTCTTTAACCCATATCTGCATATTGCGCTGAATGAACCAACGCTATAAAAAGAACCGTATGTCTCAGTGTCGACCTAGAATTTACATGAGGGTTATCCAACGTGACACCGAGGTACCTTTACTTGCCATATTAACTAAAACTGACGTTTACTCCCTTGGCGAAGGTTTTATTCCGTACGTCTCTGGCATCGCATTTCATCGCCACGATTGCTCTGAGGATGACGCATATCATTTTCTTCTCCTGTTTGAAATAATTTGAAAAATTACATCTAAGGGGTGATGTGTTCATATATTGTATTATTTATTAAGAATTATGACAGCGGATTTACTTACATATTGAAAAATGTATAGAAAACCTCGGCTCGTGTATCGAGACGAAAAATATAAACTGTTTATGCGTGCGCTGGACGTTCTTCTGTGCGAGACCTGGCACTTTAAAAATCAAAATCAAAACTCCCTTTGAACCCCACTCAAGAGCATAGGGAGGCAAAAAGAGCTCTCCATTGCACTCGATCTTGCGCAATGATTATGACCTCCTCCCACACCATGTCCAACTCCCTCATCTCTGCCTGGAAGGAACAGAACACCGTATGAGAGGGTCTTCCTCGTTTTCTAGACCCTGATGGGAGGAAAAACAGCACTTTAAAATACCCCCTACCTCCTAAATAATGAAATCTTATAATAATTATTTGTCGATTTTGGTAGCTTAGTTGGCTAGGCGCCGAGCCGGGCTTTCGTACCGGGTTCAACTCTAGATGGATAGAATTTTACACTCGGAGTTGACTTACATAAAAAGCCCGGTTTGATGCTATACTGAATTACTTTATATTTTTGCACATTTAAACCGATAAATGTCGATGAGTACATATAACAGAAATATGCCTGCTAGTATGTTTTTGTTTAACTCATTATACCGACCTCGGTAGTCCAGCGGCATAGGCACAGAATTCGGACGAGAGGTCTCGGATTCGATTTTTCAAAGTGTTTTTTTTTCTTGAAATTTGTAGTCGGGATTAGAATCTTGTTTCAGATTGAACGGGACCGGTTGACTGGTTGAGAATGCTTTAAGTTCATTAAGTTTAGCCGACTATACTGACGTATATACTTTACTATAAGAGTGTTACTTATTATATCCCCCAAAGCACGATCTCTGCTCAATTTTGGGGGTAAAATATATCTATAAAAAAAATGTTTTTTTTTTATTTTTTTTTTTTTAATTAATCTGTCCTCACTCAAAGTGAACACAAATTATACACTCCTTGACTCTTTCACAGTAAGCTACTTAAAGCTTGTGTCGTGAAAGAGGAAGATGGTCGGCACCTGGGATCGAACCACGACGTCCGCACCAAACAGTACGAAAGCCGGCGCTGTAACCGCTAGTCTACCAACCACTTCAAATTGTGTATATATATTTTTAATGTTTTTTATTTTCTCAATAAAAATATTTGAATTTGAATTTATTAATGTATTACGAGTATATTGATTTATTAATTTAAAAACAGCAGATTATACAAACAGAGCATTGAAAATGATACCTACTAGTTTATAATAATAAAGTAATCGCAGCGATCTGGAGGAGTTAGTGGAGGGGGGCGATTAAATCGCGGCTGTGGTGGGTATCTTGTTTGCCTTTTGAAGCCGTGTTCTGTCATTCTTGAAATGCTTCTAGAGACGCGCAATAAATCTTGAGTGATAAGTGAGGTGGCTCGGAGATAAATTGCGATATCTGCATTATTTACGGAGGGTCCAAACCTCAAATTTATGTCGCGTTAATAGTCCCATCACATGGCAGGAGAGCCCTCCTTGTCTAGTATTCATTCGACATTCCTGATATGACAAAATTAACAACTATGTAGGTACGTACTTGTATTATAATGATAATTATGTAAGAGTTAAAATTATAAAATTTCTTTTTTTTTTTACCCATCCGGCCGTGTCCCGTAAGGGGTAGACAGAGAGAACGGACCTCCACTCTTTTCTATCCAAGCATACTTCTTTCGCTTCTTCCACCGACATAACATTTCTCATACACCCTCTCCTATTTCTCTTACTTCTTACCTGGCCTTCCTTGAGGACAGAATCGATGTGTTCGATCCACATCATTCTCGGTCGGCCACGCTTTCTTACACCTTTCCTTTCAGCCTTATAAATTCTCTTTGTCATTCTGTTTGCATCCATTCTTTCCACATGCCCAAACCATCTCAACTTATTAACTTTCATCTTTGTCACAACACTTACTTCCATATCACATTCCTTCCTAATATTTTCATTCCTTTTCATATCCCATAAAGTTTTTCCACATATTCTTCGTAGAGATTTCACCTCTACTGCATTTATACTACATTTTTTTTTCGTCCATGTTTCACACGTTTCACATCCATACATCATCGATGGTAACATGACTGCGTTATGCACTAGTTTCTTTGCTTGTTGTGAGACGTTGTTGTTTCTCATTATAGGTCTTAGGGCACCGCCCACCCTGCAACCAGCAACTTTCCTACGTTCGATTTCTTTTTCACACTTTTCATCCCGACTAAACATGCTTCCTTAATATACATACTCATTCACTTGCTCAAGACATTCATTTTCTACGGTTATTTTACAAAACGTTCTTGCTTCATATCTTTCAAATACTGTTTTGCTGACATTCATTTTTAGACCGTTTTTTGCACAATTTTCAAACACACTTGACACAAGTACTTGCAAATCATTTTCACACTCAGCCATGAGCACTAAATTATCTGCATACATATGCGCACATACCTTTATACCATTCAATTCAACCCCTATATTTATATCTTTTAACCCACTGACGCAAAAATAAAAAAAAACAAATTGAACGTATTATTAATTTATTATAAACCTATTATTAACTATAATTTTTTTCCATTTTAACTGAACAATCCTCGTCAATAAAGACTCTAAGGAGCATAGCGGGGAGAACCTCAGAGATACAGTGAGGAATACGAGGGTAAGGGAAATATGCGAGGTCGAAGACATAGTGAGATAATAATAATATAACACTTTTCTACACAAACTTTCTCCCTCCCGAAGCACGAGTATCAACATCAACTCATTTTCGCGAGGTATTATAACCGGCGGAACTTATTGCCTGAGGCAGTTTTTTCCAGTCAACCGATCCCGTCCAATCTGAGACAGGCCAACCCCGGGTAGAAATTTCAAGTGAAATAAAAAACCCCTAAGAAAAACTCTGACCCGAGCGGGAAGCGAATCTGGGACCTCGTGATCTGAAGTCCACGTCAGTAAAACTAGGCTACCGAGGTCGGCAATGAGATGGGGAAGGCTACGAAGAAGTTTCTGGTATGCAAGATATTGGATTTTTCCAGACTCTCTCACGGCCAACACCATGGAAGACGGTGGAGGGACAGCTTAGAGTGACCTCGTAGGAGGCAAACCCCACCTCTTGAATTACAGGCCCCAAGGCCTAAATTAAGAAGTAGAAGAAGACCACCTGCCCCAGCAATGTCCTAATCATGTCTTAGTCATTACATACATTCTCCCTTTTACGCCCCCCCCGCACACCGCAAGCCAGCATGGAGGAGACAAATCTGCAGCAAACCCGACCCGCACGAAACCAACCCCCTAGTTCGATCGAAGCAATCAAACCAAAAAGCCGGCCCCACACAAATCAAGCCCGCCACAGATACCCCCAAACCAACCCGCAATGCAGGGGGCCTAAACCCCACTTAGGGAGGCAACAAGAGCTCTCCATTGCGCTCGATGTCGTCCGAGGCTTATGGTGCCTTTTCTGGCCGGTTGAGGTTTATGGACGTAAGGTGGTCAACCTCACGGTCCCGATCTGTTTTCGATTTCCTGCCGCTTACAGGATGCTCGAAAAACCATCAAAAAGAGCAGAAGTGCTATTCTTAGCCGGCAACCCCACGGCAGAGTTCTTAGTCATTACTGGACTTTAATGAAGAGTCGTAACTAATGCAAATAATGTAGAGCCATGAGAAAATGGTTACCAGATATAATTTCAGATTGGATGTCAAACATGCCAATGTCTCTTGTCATTAGTAGAAACAGATCTATCACGGTTAGATATTATGACAGATTTATTTAGATAGGAGAATTGACAAAGGGGAATAAGTAGAGACAAATTAAAGACAGTTGACAGTTTGATTGACAGCACTAATTACCTATGATAGTAGAAGGTAAATCATTTAACGTAACAATTGATACAAATAGTTCCAGATTCATTGTTACAATATCCAATATCATAATAAAACGCGTAGGAAAATAAATATTACCACGCGGTTTTTTAATAATTAAGAGCGTTACAGCTCCATGTTCAAAGTCACTTTCGGGCGGGATATAAAAATTAGGGCGGACTCTCCCCTACCCTAATCTCACAATATTGGTACGCATGCAAGTGCTATGTTAAATGCATGCATTAGGGGTCGGTAACCAGTGGAATGCGTCGCAATATTGAAAACCTCAATGTTATTTTGACTGCAATGTGTTTGGAAATTTTGAACAACGGTGGATGATAGTGATGATAACGATAAAACTGATAATGACGATAAACATGTACATATTTGGTTTAGGCGACAACGGGTTTATTAAATTTGCTACATCCACGTATATATTGCTTTTACCAGATTTTTTTAAACATGAATTCTCAACATTAATTATTAATCTAAATATTATTATTATTATTTTTACATTTGAAAAGAGAACTACATTGGATCTATTTTATTTTTTTTTATTTGTTTTTATTTTATAGAACTATAACTATTTCATGATTTATCATGCCCTCCACATTAAATAATGAATTTTATTATTCTGTAATGTGTCACTGAGATTTTTTAAAATCCAGTAGATGCTCTTTAAGACAAAAAAGAATTATTTCATTCCGACGTACATTCATTCATTCATTCATTCGTTCCGATGAAAAACGACGTTTGCTCGGCTCTGAGGCTGCCTTCATTAAAGCCTATTTATGTTATATTTTTTTTTTCATCGAAATCTGACAGTAAATAACGCCGGAAAATAGATTGAAAAATCACTAAAATCACCTTGTTTGCTACTCTAACAGCCTTAATGGCGCATAAAACAAACTGGAGTAGAAAAGTTCATTATTATCTCGGGCGATAAAATTTACTTCATTTTTGCAGAAAGCCGATATGGATTATAAAATGTATTGTAGGGTTGATATCAGTGGCAAACAGTCTAACCTTATGGGTTTTTTAATGTTGCACACATATAAATTGATCTCGAAATTTCGTTGGTCGGAATATTGCATTCGAGCAATTATTTTTGGAATCATTTTTATATGCAATCTCATAAAAATATGTACCTACATGATAAATGGAAAAAACGACGCCTTTCTAAAACTCTCTTAAGAAATGAATGTGGAATCCTAAATATACAGCAGCCCTAGACAGATGGCATTTGGCGATCGACTACCAACGAATTTTTCGACAATGTAGAGTAGGAAGAATATAAAGTGTTCACTTTATTCTTTATTTTCATTCCTAGGCCCAAATTTGGGCACTTAAACATGTCAAAAACAAATACAGTAAGAACAGTACTCACAATATGAAAAGTTACAAACGGTGAAACTATTAGCATAATAACAGCCGTGTGATACCAGATGTAAAGGGTCTAATATCACATTTTGTCATACATCAAATTTTGAGAAAAAAAAATCAAGAAACAATAGTAAAGTACATGTATATGAGCTATCCATTCAGTATTTCGTCGATTGTATAATAAGATTTACTAATTATGTACGATTTCACCCGTCCCCTAAAGATTTTTAAATTGTCGGATTTCAAATTTTCAGGCAATCTATTGTACATTCTAATGGACATACATACGAAGCTTTTGTCTACTTTAGTTAGCCTGTGTTTCATAGGTCTGTAGGGCTATTCTCGTAATCAATCGCTTTTAAAAATCACTTAACGATAAGATTAAGACACGATCGCAAGCAGTCGTATTCACAAAACTATCGGAATCTAATCTTAAATCTTATTTTGAACTATATCATTTTCATACTGATATTTCAAACATAACGAATTTTTAACATATCTACTAGATATCTTATTTTGTGAATACCAATCCGCCATTTTATGATTATCAATCAAGATAAGAGCGTATTAAGACCGCTACGAGAATAAGGGCACTGATTATGTCTTTATAACACTATTTATATTAAAGTGTCTTTGTTTGATTGAATTTATTGTTTATACGTTCCAGTAGACAGCTCGTTTTTTTTGCACTCTACATTGATGAAATCTTCGTTTGTAGTCGAACGCCAATTTTAAATTGTATACGGAAGCATTTCCATGTCGTATACCTACAATAATTATTCAGCATAATAAAATGAAACGTTCTCAAATGTTTCTACTACATGCTTCATGCATGATGTTCGTTTCACGATTCAGTAAGTTTTCTAAAATGCACGCAAAAAATATAAATCAATCGACTGTTATATTTCGAATATTCGACAATTAAATTTAATGGGATGCAAATGTGGTGAAGTACGAAAAAAAATTTGCAAAAAACTTAATGGAAAATTATTCAATTTATCAATCGTTATTGAACAGAAATCCCATTTTTACGTGCTGAATCAAAATTTCTAAAACTAAGCGGAAAAAAATAATTTTGGAACGATTTTTCACCCGTATTGGTATGTATTACGTGTTGTCATTATGTGTATGGAAGCACTCAAATACGTCGAAGTATGCAAACAAACAGCAATAACATTGATTTATTTATTTAATAACACAATGTTTATTATACGTTAAGTTACCAAATTATCGATTTCAACATTATAATACTATTGTTAGAATTTTTAATTGTTAATTTGGACCACCACATGCAAAGACCATCTTCTTTCTAATATTATTGTTTTGAAGGCAGGCATGTTAAACAAGTTAAAAATTCACATGCCCTCGGTAGGATTCGAGACGCCTGCGATTTTTTCAAACAATAATTGTTGACAAAGTTTTACTAGTATTTTCAATTTGAAAGTGAAAAATTTGGCCGTGTTTTGGTGGTATGTTTCTTCAAATCTTCCTGATAAAATCAAACAACCAACATCCCTCCGACCAGCTTACATTTCTATTGTTTAGAACAACCATACAAAAAAGGGCTATCCAGCGTCCATAAAAATATTATTAAACCAGAACAAAGAAGGAACAAACTTTGGTTTGTTTTTACGAGAGCTATGAAATCATATAGTAGGTAGCTGAAGGGAGATATTCTTCACTTTTTTGATGCAACACACCTCATAAGCCCAGTTTCATATTTATTTTTAGCTCATTGTTCTATTTACCTTGGGTAAAATCATAGCGTTGTTAGGGTTCTGTGCCCGTAGACAATTCAAATTAATTTTGTGAACGAATTTTTCGTCAGTGTAAAGTGCGAAAAAATGAACTGTCCACTGGAACATATAAAAAAATATTTAAACCAAACAAACACTTTTATAATATAAAAAATATAAAAAGTGGACGGTTAATTTTCTCCCTACCCTACATTGAAAAAAAATCGTTCGCAAAATTAAAATTGTCTAGGCCCCAGGTTGCTTGCTTGCAGAAGATTCAATTTAGCTTATGATAGAAAGTCTAGGTAGAGAACCTATAGAGTGGTATTATAAAGCAGTGGTCTAGCGAGAGTGAAAGAAACACAGTGTACGTAACACTGTACACGTGTACAGCAGAGGTTGTCAATCTTTTTCAGCTTACCGCTCCCTTAAAACTCCCATATAATTAGTCTTTATCAATCAGAGAAATTGGAAAACTTCCTTCTGTTCTCCCTGGGGAGCCGAGGCTCACGCTTTGGGAAACGCTGCTTTATAGTATTTCTAGAGTTAGATCTCCGTCTAGATCATGAGTGGTTTCTTTAAGAGCGCTCTAACAGCTGCTTTCAGTTCAGCTGGGTGGCGCAGAACGGACGTTGCGGTTTGAATTTTATATTTTTTCATAAACATTGCGCAACATTGCGCAATGAAGAGCTCGTGTTGCCTCCTTATGCCTCTAAGTAGGGTTTAAAGGGAGTTTGATTTGATTTTTAATCCAGAGATTATTTTAATTAGATTTATGTCCTTGATTTAAACTTTTTTGAGTTTGAGTTTTATCGCCAGGATTTAAACTAGTAATACGATGTTTCTTTTATGAAATGAATAAATACATTTTCAAAATTACAAACAAAAAAACAATTACAGTTTTTTGACAATGATTCTTAGTTTGACAAAGAATTACTATTTTCATAGAATAATAGTTCAAGAATACATGAACGATACTAATTTTGTTTTTGAAGATAGAAAATGAACTAATTGATTGCAAACTGTCTGATGTTTGTGTACTTTTATTGGATTATTTTTACTCGACACAAGAAACTTGTTATAATTAAATCATCGTCTAGATACGGGACTTGAATAAAACTGCATGGACCAATCATACAAGCTGCGCAATTCGTTTATCTCTAGAATAATTCCATATAGAACATGAAACATGTCAAAATAATATTTATAAACGTAATTAGTCTGTTTAGTCTGTAACATTATATATAGTATTTTTCTTCTTTTTTACACCTATCGTCCGACAACCTTTGCTGGTTGTTAAAAATTATTATATTACGTTTATAAAAAAAAAAATACCATTGAATTATTTTTTGAATATTTTTTTAATTTTGATACGAATGAACATACTTTGACCATGAGTACAAAGTTTGACCATTTCCTAAATAAACAACCAAGAATCTATGTTATATTCTGTTGCTTAATGTAATTTTATGATTTGGTTACACAAAAAATAAATATTCATCGCTCGTCCCTACGGGAATATAATCATAAGGCATTTTGTTATTTCTTATTCAAACGATGTAAAAGAAAATAAAACAAAACATAAGGCTGCCCTTAGATAACTCTTTTGATTATCTTTGTTAGGGAAGATTGGGTGCAGAAAACATCCCGATATGATTGTCACCACAGTTCCTACATTCGTTTTTATTTGCGATTCATAACCATTGGTATTACTTGTCGTGATATTCTCTTGAAAATCCTAAACTTTTTTGGTTTTATTTTTGGAGTCTCTTTATAATTTTATTTTGTTAAAAACGCCCGGTCTTAGTACTTTTTAACACCACGCTATTTCATTCGGTTCATTGGTTATTTTTCGGGTGCTGTCGAATATGTATGAACGGAATAGAATTGAATAAAATTATGAAATAAAACAGCATTAGTTTAGGGCCGAAAGGTCCCATCACCGAATTTTTAATTCAAAAGCACTTTTAGCTTGGAAAGAAAGTAGTGGAGGTCCGTTCTCTGGTTCGCCGATCTTTTTCTTTAAAGTATCAAGAATACTTGATTTTTATGCGGCGGATATCGCGATTGTATATCTCGTATTTAAGTCACAGGCATAAGAGGTATTACATCCAGGAAAAGCTTCCTTAAAATAACATCTCCCCTAAAACTGCCACCGGATAGGGCGAGGAAAGATTTTTGGCATCCACAGTATTATAGAAGCCAGATAATAATAATTTCGGAAAGCTTAGGACTGGAACACTAACAACCTTGAGTGGGTGTCATTAGGTTTAAGAAAAACATGCACAGGTGGGGTTTTAGTGTGGAAGAGGATATCTCTTGTAGTTGCGATGAGACTCAAAGTGGGTAACATCCCTCACTTGTCGAGATATGCCTGTGAGGTGCGATATGCAAGACCTAACTTTGAGTATAATGACAATGATGTTGCAGCTACTGAATATTGGAGTGGAGTGATCTTGTTACTAGTGGATGGGCGTTCGAACTTGCTTACTAAGTAGGTATAGAATATCGTGATTTCGAACTCCGTAGCCAGACAATTTTTTACACTACATCAAAAGCCAGCTTAGTGTAAAGATGTCAAAACTTTTTGGTTATGTGTAGCGTATATAAAATCTTTTTTATACATTCATAAAAAGCAATAAATACCCGCTTTCACCATATAATGATATTTTACCTTATTCCGTACATGTTCAGGTAGGTACAACTATTGCGTGAGGCTGAACTGTGTTTGAAGTCTAATCCCAGTCACGTAAACGAATGTGTGAATCGCGGGGAACTTCTATCTGTGAAATATAATAAAGCAATAAAATATAAAAACATCACACGACATACAAACAAAGGCGAAGTTTTATAATTTCATCAAAGTTTATTTTAATGGTGAGGAGTTACGGCCCACACGAGACTAAACGAAAAAAAGAAATTATATTTCTATTGTGTAAGTTTTTATATGCGTCCACTCACACTTATCCAACCGCCCAGTACAATAATTATTGGGTGTGCAAAGTTTTTCGCATTGGGCGGTTTAGATTGAAGAAAAACTCAGAAGGGCAATTAACTCTACCAATCTCAAGTTTTAAAAGGTTCAGATTTTTGAGAATCACAAATAAATATACTTTGGTAGGTACATAACAACATGATTTACTTAAGTTTGTCTGAGGGTAAATACCTCGAATAATTAACACGATTTATAAAACGTGTGTTAACAATACTTATTTATGTTTTTATACGCGACAAGATGACTCATTTTAAATGCTGAATCCCCTACATTCTAAGGACAATTTTCAAGAAACTAAAAATATTGATGCTTAGTTGTGACACATCAAACAGGTAAAAAGACTTTATATGGGGATACTATTCCATGTTCCTCACAAGATTGCTTTGTCGAAAACTGAGCGAACGCTGTTTCAAAATTTTCTAAAAAAAATAATGACATGGATACGTCATATTTGAAATGTTGATATGTTCAAAGTTTTTTCTTTGGTTATTTAATACAAAAAAAATCCTGAGCTGACACTGTCCATATCAATAACGGCTTACGGAACCAAAAAAAGTCTTCGATAACGAATAATATATGTACATTATACTGAAATCCAAAAATGTTTGAGGCAGAAAAATATGTCATTAGATTAAGCGCAATGTAGGAGATACTGGAACGATCATGCCTGGAGAAATAATTCCAAAAATAGTTAGTGACAATGTACCGGATTGCTATCGAATTCGTGGTAAACCACCCAAAAAAGGTGGATCGACAACTGGCATTCCTCATCACACGAGGAAGACAGAAATGAAAAAATATTATTAACAGGCCTATAAAAAGAAGGTGAGGAGTTTCTTCCATTAGAAGAAATTTATATTTTGCTTTTTCATTGATGGTAATAGTCGGTAAAAATTATCAAGTCAAAAGCTCTTCGCCGCGCTGTGGATTACAAACACTGGATCACGTAGAATGTTAAGTAACACCTTATCTCCCGGAAAATCTGTAAGGATTCGTTAAAATCATTTAGCCGAAATAGAAGGATCATATTATTATATTGGTGGTAGGAATAAAGAGAGTGTATTGTGTTGATTGAAGCTTCAAAGAGAGCCTTGAAGGTATGGATTATCAGATACGTAATTTCGGAATTATAATACTATCGCACAAACAATAAACCTTTTGGCTTTCGAGATTATCCGATACTATTCATCATTTAGAATAAAATATCTTATGCCGCGATAATACGATGAACGAAATTAAAATAATTTGTTTTTAAATAATATTCTATTCTATTCGCCCTTTGAATCCCACCCAGAGGCAACATCAAGAGCTCTCCATTACGCTCAATATTTATGATCAAGACAGGGGGGACACCAGCTGCCGTTAATCCCCCTGATGGGCTCCAAGCATCCGAAACTTATTTCATGCGCCTTTTCTGAGCTGTTTGGGTTTAAGGTCAACCTCTAAGTCCCGATTTGATTTTTCGATTTCCTTCTTGTCTCATGTGCTATCCTTAGCCGGCAGCCCACAGCGTGTAGTATTATTTCTAAATAAAAATGCAGCTCTATTTCATTTGGTCATTGCATCACAGCTTTGTGAATCGCTGGACCAATTTCGCTGTATTTGATATTGTCGGTATTTATGAAATAAAAAAAAATAAGAAAGTTTAGAAAATTTAATTAAACTAAACCTAGGTGACCGTCTTAGATCTTATGACAATATAAACTTTTTGGTTACAGAATTGCCTTTCAAAACATTTATTAATCATAATATAATAGTTATAGATACCTAATTATACATCAACGACGACGAAAAAGGCACACCTTTAACGAATCTATTAAAAATGATGATCGTTCACTTACACTAGAAAATGAGTGAGAACGTAGTATCCGTACTGAATAGGTAGCTGAGTCTAGACCTATTGTGCCTGTATTCGTACACACCGAGACAATTCTCTTGATCCGATATTGAAACGTGAGACGATACTTTTTGAATGTGGAGGGAATAGAGGAAAGCACTTGGAAGAAATAGAGGTGGGAATAACGGCTTAAATTCAAAAACGTTATAGCAATTTCAATAATTTTAAATAAAATTATTTTTAAAGGCTTTTTCATTAGTATCCGGAAAGACTTTCCTATAAAAAATCATTTCGAAAATTTGATATCCGTTGGCGCTAAGGTATAATTTCGCTAAAAAAGTCATTCAGTAAAGTCATAACTCTGATATATTTACAAAATATCGTTTAATACGAATAACGGGAAGAAGCTATTCTTATTTATCGAATCGAAACTGCTTACACTTACGTAAAGTCAATTCCGTCTACAACGTTAGTCACTTTATCATTTCTTCGGAAGTCTTCAAATTTATTGTCGTGAGCAACACTATAGATTTCCATATTTAAGAATTAAAATATTGAAAATGAGTAACACTTTGTTTTAAAATCTACAAACACTTTATTAAAATATAAACGTTAGAACGTTTTCAGACTTTCGTCCATCATCAGTAACTTATTACTTTGGAAGTATTATCAGAAAAATTAGTTTGATTTGACCGATTATCGCTCATTTTTCAAATCTTAGCGAAGAAAACAAATGAAAAATGAGCGATTATCGTTCAAATCGTAAAGATAAATCGTTAAGTGTGTATGCAGCTAATGAATGTGTTCAGTTGTCAATACGAATCACAAAGCTAAAAGATTAAACGCTGTAATGTTGTATTATAATATCTTTCCTTAAAAGAAGCTGATTATTTATACTTGCCTCTAAAACATCATTATTTTCAATTGATAATAAGTAATAACAATTGTAATAATTAAAAAAATACATATACTTATTTTTATTTCATTTTTTTCTTAATAAAAACAACCTACTTCAAACAAAGAAATGTCAATCCCGCTGATCCCGCAAATCCCACGGGATCCGCGGGATTAAGGTCACCAATCCCGCAGGCATGCGGCATCGCAAATTTGTTGCGGGATTGGATTCTCTAGTGCATACCTACATACCCTTTAAGGCCCCCCGCACACCGCAAGCCGGTCCGGAGGAGACCAATCCGCAGTAAGCCCGACCCGCACGAAACCGACCCCCTAGCTCGATCGAAGCAATCATAATTTTAGGCAAATCACAATTCAGCAAGCAAATTGATTTTGATAGAAGAACATCGGCAAATAATCAGAACAAGACAGAAAACAAAGGATTGCTAAAGAAAATAATATGGGTCATTATAAAATATTTTATTTATTTATTTATTTATATATCATCATTAACGGCCCAAAGGCCTTTTACAAAAACAAAGCAATTAGAAAACAAATCATACAAAGTATGGAATATCATTAAAAAAAAACAGAGAAAAGATAATCTTAAGTGTAAAAATTTATACAACAACTAATGTTCATAATATTCCTCAAAAAAAAAAAAAAAACACAGATAAACTGTAATACTTATTAATATTAAACATGATTGCACACTGGTGCATTCACACGCACACATATACCCTGCCATTCCGGCACCATGTGCAGGGCCGGTTTCAAACTTCACCAAGCACACATTTACAATAAAAAAGAAAAATATGAAAATAATAAAGATAAAAAAATGTGAATGTGAAAAATGCGATAAAATTTTTGAAAAGCTACCACAATAGGGGGAGGGGAGAAGGAACAACAAACTATCAGTGCAAGTCACGCAACGCACTCTCCATTTGCAATCTGAACTGCGCCATACTTGCATTAAAAATGTCAATCGAGCCCAGATGTCGGTTGCCCGAAGCATGCAGACGAGGAAAGACCGTATTGCGAGTGTAATTTGACAGATGCGTGTCGACATGGAAGAGATCCACACTACGGGTATCGCGGAGAGGAACTCTTATGCTTATTTTCTGTAACAGTTCTGGGCTGTCATAGAAATTGTTAAGAATTTTATACAGAAAAATCAAATCGAAAAAAGTTCTACGGTTTTGCATAGGAGTGAGGCCAGTATGGGTGTATAAAAAATCATAATTTAAATGTTCCCTCGGTATGCCCAGCAAGTAATTGATATGGCGTAAGAATTTCTTCTGTACCTTTTCCAAACCATCAACATGGATCGCATAATTTGGAGACCATATGGGAGAGTTAAAATCAAGTATGGTGCGCACAGTGGACATATATAATAATTTTAGTGTAGCAATACTTTTAAAACCTGACACCGTCCTAAGCATAAAGCCCAATGATTTCATAGCTCGATTTTTAATACCGGTTATATGACTCTTAAAAGATAATTTGCTATCAAAAAGTACTCCTAGGTCTCTTATTTCCTCAACGCGTTCAAGATTTTTGCCATCAATTGAATATGGAAACTGTATGCGAGACTTATTACGTGAAAACTGGATATATTGAAATTTTGTCTATGTTGAGAGGGAGTCTGTTAAGTTGACACCATTTGGACAGACCATCGAGAGCCCCCTGTAACACAAGGCAATCCTCCATAGAACTTATTCGACTATAGATCTTCATATCGTCCGCGAAAAGAAGTAACTCCACACCGCTCAAATTATCGACTATGTCATTTATAAATATAAGAAATAGTACGGGCCCGAAGTGGCTTCCTTGGGGGAGACCACTTGTAGCAACAAATTCGCCAGATATGTGATCTCGGACTCTCACTCGCAATCTACGGTCACCGAGATAAGTAGTGAACCACTGCAATAGACTACCTTCGACTCCCATCGTCTGCAATTTATCAAGCAATATCCTATGTGAAACCTTATCAAAAGCCTTTTGAAAGTCTGTATAGACACTATCCACTTGTACTCTATGGGTAAGACTCTCGCTAATGTAATGTTCGTATAGAGCCAAATTTGTTAGTGTTGATTTCTTTGGTAGAAATCCATGCTGGGGTGATTTGATAATCTTAGTTACATGTGGCATGAAGAGTTCCAACACCAACGACTCAAAAGTTTAGCCATGGTATTCTGTATACAAATAGATAATAAATAGTCTGTAGTTAGCTATATCTGCTTTATCCCCCTTTTTAAAAATTGGCGTTATATTTCCAGTTTTCCACAAACTGGGGAAAATTCCACACTCCAAAGATAAGTTAAATAAAAAGGTTATAGGAATAGCTAGTGCTATCTCACAATTCTTCAAGAATATTGGCGGAACGCCATCGGGTCCCGCCGATTTATCTATATTGAACTTCTTTAAAGCACTTTCCACGGTTGACACACACTTCCCTATATCTATACTACAACCACTTACGTTTGGATACGATGTATCATGAGAGTCATCCGTCTCATAAACACCCCCAAAAAAATCAGAAAACAAATTGGCAATTTCGCCCTCTGTCCTCGCAACTTTGTTGCCCAAATACATAAGGCTAGGATAATTGTTATTATTAGAATTAGGGCATTGTATAAAACGGAAGCTTTCAAAATGGTGAGACTGAATACTTATTGAAAGTGAAAAAATACACGACTTCATCCTTCAAAAGTATCATTACTTATGCACAAAGAGAAATTGTACGTAGAAAGGCAACGAGCAGTGAATGAACTTGTATTGTGACTCGCAAAATATAGCACAGGTGAATTCTAAATAAATTATCCCCTTCCAAGATTTATAACCAAGGGTTAATTTGAGAGCGAGAATAGAAAATCACCCATTGAGTGCCGCCTCGATTTCATGAATAATTTATTTTCATATTTTTTTTTATAAGGGAAGATTTTCAACTGAAACGAAGAGACATGTTTATTGTTTATACCAAATTGTCATATTTGCTAGAATTGCTTTTTGAAAACTTTGTGAACAACGAACGGGTGTTAACGCTCATGCGATTTTCGTGTGCTCTGTGGGGTTCGATAAAGCTGAATCGCGTTTTCTTTCATCCTTTATACATCAAGTGCAGGCAGGTCGGTAAAATTTATAAAATAATAATAACGACATGATCATCATCATCAGCCTTCACTCGTCCAGTATTGGACTTAGGCATCTTTTCTCCGACCTCCACAATTCTCTATTCTATGTCTCTGTAGTTATTCTGTTAAATTGCCGGCAACTCTCTTAATATCGTCAGACCACCTTAGTTATGGCCTTCCTGGGTTTCTAAGACCTGTTCTTGTGCTCCAATCCAGGGTTTTCTTGGTCCATCTATCATCTCTTGTTATATCTCTTACTACATATTATATGGCCGGCCCACTTTCACTTTAGTAACGCTATTTTATGAGTCACCTTTCATTGAAAGCAAATACAATTTTAAAATCTTCAAAACTAGGCGAACATGCCTTGTATAAGAGAAAGGATGAGCACCGAAGGTCGAACCCATCACCCGGTGTAGTGCGAAAGTCGTCGACCGAACCAGTGGAAAGCCGATCGTTATTCGATTTTGCAGTTGGTGTAGAACTGTATATAGACACGCTGTCAATACGTTTATTTCTATTTTTATGCAGAATTTTATGTAAATAACTTGAGGGAATTTGCATATATTGAAAAAGCCATGACTGACTGACTGATCGACTACTTAAATGAATCGAGCATAATTCTTGGGTCACACCTATGCACATCTAGGTATGTAGAGGTGCGTATTGTTTAAAACGGGCGGATATATACACCATTCAGCTTCTGCGACAGTTCTATTATCAATTTTGTGTGAAAAAGAACCTCGGCACAGAAATTGTAATTGCGTCACAACGTGACGGCTGCCCTTTAGTTTTATTATAATAAGCGTGTGATATTTTTATTGTTAAGTGGAAAGTATTTCTTTCTGTCATGTGGTCGTAAGTTACAACACCCACTCTTTTTCACTTTCCTATCTAAAAATATCTTAAGACGAAAAATACAAAATAACAATTCTCATCTTTTTTTTTATAGGAAGTTATGTTTCATAAGAGCGAAGAATATCACTTGTTGAGTAAAGTTCTTTGTTCCGTGTGACTCTGGTATTAGTTCGAGCTGTTTCCCTACAGATAGTTGATTCGAAAGGTTATGTTAGGATAACTTCACGGACTCTTGAGCATAAAAATAATATTTACGTGGGAAAACGTCGATATAAGAACTAAAAATACCACCAGCATAATATTATATACAAAATGTTATCTACCCTCTGACCCGGTAAACATTGTTTTGACTATGAATTTCGAATTCGAATGATAAATTAATCATTTTTAAATACAATCGCGACTGAAGCATCTTTAGAGATATATACTAAATTGTTGAAAATAATTTGTAGCATAAACTTAATAAAACATACAAAATAGAGTAGGTACTTTAATGACCTTAAGTACTTAAAAGATGCAGACCAAAAACGAAAAAAAAATTCAATACAGAAATTTCCAATCAAATATTAATTTTTACTAAGTTTCCCTTTGGTATTGTTACTTTTTATTAATTTATTTAGGTAGGTAGATGTTTTAGCTTTCAAATGAGACTAATTTGAAGAAAAAATGGTGTATGGTAGAAGAGAAAATGACCAAAACAAAGAGTATGAATATCAAAAAATTAAGGATTTAAAAATTTCTCATTTTCTTGGATATTTTTTTTCTATAATTCGCAGATTTTGATTAATCAAGTGTCGAAATGACAGATTGTATTTTGTCAAAAGCACTAATAAGGATAAATGAGAAAAGTTGATATGTAGTTGTTAAGTTTTATTACATTTTCTAATGTACCTACCTCGTAACTGTCGTCATTTTTTCTTTCATAAAAACACATTAAAAAGGAATAATTACTAAAATTGATTAAGCTGTGTTAGGTGCGGTAATGGTACTTAGAAAAAAAGGGATCCATTTTAATAATTATATTGATGAAATGGATCCATATTTTTCTATGGATCCATATTATAGATAAATGGAGATGATTAAATATGACCATTATAAAGCCTGCAACTTTTTTTCACAGCTCAGATTATAAGTAAAAAATAATATAATATCCCCCCAGAGTGTCGTTGGAAGATTTAAGAATTTGTTTCAAAAATTTCATCACACTTCATTACGTCTAGATAAAAAGAAATTTAAAAGAAACTTGAAAAGTCTTTTCGAATACATGTTTCTGTCTTGGTCGTCGACATCTCATTTTCATTTTCACGTCTTGTAAAATAATAAGTTTTAATCCACCTTTTATGATGAGTTTTTATCAAGGAACTCTGCTGAGAATCATTTTATTTTCAAACAACGAAAAAAGTTACAAAATTCCAAAATGGAGATAAAAATATGGTCATTGTAAAAAATGAAAATCTTCTGAATTAATTATTAAGCTAATTAAGGATCGGTATTAATTGTTAAAATGCCAGTCACAATGCTACCCGGTATAAGCCACCCACAATAAATATTAATAATTATACTTTTGAAATAGTTGAAGAGTTCACATATCTTGGCTCCGTTGTCATTCACGATAATGATATGAGTGCGGAAATTGGGAGAAGAATTTTTTCAGCTAACCGTAGCTATTTCGGTCTCACTGGACAGTTGAGGTCACGCCTTATATCCAGGAAGACTAAAGCCACTCTATATAAGACACTAATTAGACCAGTCCTAACATATGCCTCAGAGACCTGGACACTGTCTAAGCATGACGAAAACAGGCTGGACGCGTTTGAAAGGAAAATCCTAAGCAGAATATACGGCCCTATAAATGATGGTCATTCTTGGCGCAGAAGATACAACACGGAGCTCTATGATCTCTACCAGGATATCAGCGTAGTCAGGTTCATTAAGATTAACAGACTGCGCTGGCTGGGTCATTTGCACCGTATGGAGGGAAAATTATTTGTATATTATCAACTAGAAAGTAGATTAGTTATATTCGTAATAACTAATTAAATATATTATTATCAAAATATTTTATTTACTAAATTAATAAATAAATATAAATTATTATTGTTGTGCAAATTAAATAATACGGTCGAACCGAAATAAACGTCTTAATTGAAACTCTAACAATATTAATATCCTCGTTCGAAATCAAAATAGGAAGCTCTCTGTTTGTATAATCATATTTTGTTCGTAGCAAGGTAGGTAGGTACTGTCAAATCGACAAAAATGTTTCGCTCGGAAGCATACCGCGTGTTCTTCAACCTTCCATGGAAATTATGCAAATTGGTTTGACGACCTTCATGCGAGTTTAAGAGGATCACAAATTTATAAAGTGTGAATGTTATATTGTATTCTATCTACTATTTATCATTCAAAAACGTCGCCTTATTGTATTTCACTCTGTAAAAATCTGTTCGTGCTATGTGGAATGAGAACTATTAGTTCTTAAAGATCACTTCATATTATCGGTGTGATTTCAATAGCTGCATAAACACGTAACGATTTATCTTTGCGATTTGACCGATAATCATTCAGGTCGCGAAGACGAGGAGGACCCTCATATACCGTTTTAAGCTCCTTCGAAGCAGAGCTGACGGGCTAGGACATGGTGTGGGAGGAGGTCATTTCGCAAGATCGAGCGCAATGAGAAACTCTTGTTGCCTTCCTATACCCTTAAGTGGCGTCAAAAAGATAGTATTGATTGATTGAATACATCATTCCAAGGGTTAACAGGACACCAAGTTTACCGTTACATACTGTGACGGCACTAACATTTTAGTAAAGTATTTTAGATTTTTTATTTATATATTTATTTTTAAACTCTAATAACTTGGAGACGCCTGTGGGTTTATACGTCACTGTGTTGTACGTCACGTGTTTATTTCGAAAATATGGCGAAATATTGTTTTATAAATAGGGGCGCAAAACTTGGAACAGTTCATCTCAACTCTTGGAGTAGTGAGGACCTCCCCTTTAGCAAGCAGCCGAACAAGGGTCAGTCTTGGCAAGGCCTCCCGGGGCGCGGACCTCTTCTTTTCTCTTGAAGGACCTCTCGGCCGATTCAGATAAATATAAATTTGTTTTTTTACTAATTTATTTATTTTTTTCAGAGATCAATATTTTTTCATTCCAATTGTTTTCTTTTGTTTTTTGTTCACCGTGATATTATAATATTTATTTTTACATATTGAAATAGATTTAATTATAATGATTTGTTTCGAACATTTATTTCGTTTTAGTTTCATTCTGATAAATGAATATTTTAATTTATTTTATTTTGGCCTTCAAATTTATAAATAATTATCATAAAATATTTCGGTTTATTTTATTTATTTTCTATTCATATTGATTTACTTTTCAGCGAATAAACAATAGTTTTATAATATTTGTTTTTTGCAGAATTAAATATAGACATTCTTGTTCGGGAAGTTATCAAAATTTGTTTTAAACATTATTTATTTTATTCCGGTTTTAAGCTCGATAAATAATTATTAATAATAACAAACTCATCATTTTGTGCCTAATGTATTTATATATTTATAATCTAAATTTAACGGTCATTTAATTAGGAACAATGTAACAACATTTTATTTCATTTTTAAATATTATTATATTTGTTTTAATTTCAATAATACATACCAATTTTATAGCAGTTTAATTAGGGTCATTATGACTATATTTTTCAATAATATTTCACTTTATTTCTGCTTTCAATTGGAGTGATAACCTTAATTTTATATTTGCTTTCCGACATTTTCAGCTTTTATGGTTTGAATTTGTGTCGATTAGGATTATGAATTTATTGACTTATTTATGATATGAATTTAAGGGTATTTTAACTAGGCCATGATTGCGACATTAGACTAAGTGTTGCATCATTAGATATAAATGTTGCGTAATATTATGATACTATTCAAACTCTTCCATTTCAGATCGCGATTCTAGAGAAAGGATTCATTTCATATTATTATTTTGCCAATTAACTATAAGCTTTTTTACTGTGTGCGATTCGCTTTTTGCATTCCAGATATATTAGACATTGTTTTATGTGCTTTCGATTGCTTGGGTTTGTGTCTTGGTGGAGGGTAGATTGAGATCATCATTTATTATTTGAAATAGTTCTTTTCTAATTTTTTTTTTATAATACGCTTTGGGTAGTATTCTAACAATAATTGTAGTTGAGCTATTGTGTGACAAATAGTAAAATATATATATATATATATATATATATATATGTTAATATATAGTTTTTTTTTAATATATAGTTTTTCGCGACGAGGAATATGATTATGAGTTTTTTCGGGTACGTCACGTGGTGGTTTGCGATTTTCGCGAGCTTTCGGTGACTCTTGGGACACCATCTTCAGGCGAGTTCTAGTTGTTAACTGATGGTTTGTTTTTGATTCTGGTACTGCGGCGAAGAGCTGCGTGAGGGTCGGTAGTGGGGGGTGCTGCTGCGTCTGGGCGTTCGTCATTGGTCGCTGGTGATGATTCCTTTTGTTTATATATATATATATATATATATATATATATATATATATATATTATTATTTTATTTTATACTAACAATAGTCCTATCCCTTTCTTCCCTAATGCAAATTGGGAATTGACTAATATTCTTATACTTATTCGTATTTATACTTATTTTATTTAGTTGCATGGAATTTATCTTTAGTCTCTGCTGGATGTATGTAAGCATGCATATATACTATGTATATACTCATGTGGGTACTTGCAGCAGCGAATACTTATAAACTTAACAACCTCAGTCCTTTTTCCCTACGAGAAGCGGTAATCGTTCCATTTTTCGTCATATTTCTAGGGAAGAGTACAGTCAGCGACCGTAGCGATTGCTCGTTAAGGCCCTATTGTGAAATATTCTATAATAATTACTAACCTTTATTTTATGTATTGGGTGCATGCTTATTTATTTATGTATACCTTAATCTATGTGTGTTTATTCGCGAATTACTCTAACAGCACAGAGATTCAGCACTTGTTTAGGCCGGCTAAAATCTGAAATAGGCGGGCCTTGGGGCCTATTTCTCATTGGTGGTGGTGGGGGGGGGGGGTGTTGTACATATAATTGTAGAATTTGAAACTGTAGTTGTATTAAATAAGTAGATTTTGAATCTTTATTTCTAATAACAATCTCTCTCAGGACAATGGACTCGCAGCTGACCAGAATTATTGTCCTTCAAATTCGAAGGCCATTCGAAAAAGGTATAATTAGGTATCATAAAACTAATAAATTATTTACAGAATGAATATAATCACGATGTGACGAGAAATTGTGCAATATTTATCTATTTATTTTATGTCGCTATTATTGCAAATTAAATACAAATAAACGAAGAAATATTATTAAAATAATCGTCATTTAAATACGCCGTTTTATCGTGTTTAATTTCAGAACTAATTGAACTATTTTATGTTTCAGGATTATCCAGTTGAACAATAAATCTCTATTAGACTAAAACCACAACATTTGGGTCCTTAGGTTAGTTCCTAGACGATCACGATATGGCCATTTCGTAGACGGATGTTCTAGGTTTTCTAGATAGTCTTTCAGATACAAGTATAGAATAGAGCTGACAACGTCATATTCAGATTAGGATTATTCTATAGCTAGATTAAGTAGCCCTAGCTTTGCAGATGGTCTGCTTTGCTCGCTGGGCTTAGGTAGTTGCATAAATATGGTGCAATCGATAGTTTAGGTATAATGGGGTTGCGACATAATAGTGTCATCATAGGTTTAGGTATAGTAATGCTTAGGTTTAGCTTAGATCTAGTTAGGCCAGCTTAGGTTTATAGCTCTCGCAGGGGGATAGGGCTGTGACAATACGTAATATTAACGTAAAAAGTTCAGGTGGAGTAAAATAATGAGAACTATGATGATGTTTATATCCAACTGATAAAAAATACGTCATCATTATCGCTCAAATTTTATGGAATTCCGAAAGATCAGCGATCATACGATAATCTTTTGAATTTGAAAGATAAATCTTTCGTCCAGCACACACGTACCAAATTATCTGAACGACGATTTTATTACGAGAAATAGCTCAGAAAAATTTGCACGTTAGTGTCAAACAACCGATATATCTTAACGATAAATTGTACCAATTTGTCGACCGATAATTTGGAACGATTTATCTTTACGTGTATACCCTGCTATGCGTTTATCGTTCGAACAGCCGAGTAACAGGAAAGTATTGAATCCGATTACCTTCATACTGTATTGTCATTTACGTTACATTAATGCAGAACTATCCTAAGTTCATGTTTTGGTCAAAATGAGTTGAGTATGAGGAAATGTCGAGCATAGACCAATATATTATGTGCAGAAATATCCAATCTCACATTGATTATTTTTTTACAAATTCCTCATAAACATTTTGATCCTAAATAGATGACACCCTGATTGTTAATGCATTAATTTTAATCATGCAGAATTTTTAAATTCTGCAGGAGATAAAACATGGTATAAATATTTGAAGTCATGTTCCTTTTATCCCATTACCAGATTCCCATTATAGGAACATAAAATTGGAATAAGATAACGGAGAGAATCGAAAGGAATATAAATCTTCGCAGCAGAAAAGCCTCGAGGGATGCTGAAACCATCTCTAGTATATTTCATAATGACAAATAAGCAAGATTTGTTTTAACTATGATCCCTTACTTATTGCCTATACCTTATTCTTATAACGATTCGTTTTTGTTCGAGTTTTTTTCACGTCGGCTGGTGACCCTTAACTAAGAAAGTCTATTTTTTTTTTCAATCATATGACATCCAAACCCACGAATGCTGAATGAATGGTGTAACTCGCTCGTAGTGTAAGATTCTAAAAAAATAAATTTCAATACTATGTATTTAAAAATTCTTTTCTTCAGTAAAAAATTATGTTTAATTAAAATATTAAATAAAGCATTTTCAAGGTAAGGCAATGAATTTACAAAAGAAAACAACAAATTGTTGAAATACACTATTCTGTTTTGGCGCGCCATTCAAATATCAGTTTCAAAAAGAGCAACAAAACAACTTTCCACAAAATTGTATCTCTGTCCATACTCTATTTTTGAAACATATTGATACTGGATGCAGCTTGATACTGGACTGACATTTGTCCCGCACATTAATTCAATGGTGGACAGGGCAATCCGAACACTTGGGTTTGTCCTTACGCTTGTGCCGCAGGTTTTCCTAAGTGTCAAAATTTGTTCATTTGTACACATAATATCTCGTTAGACCACAGTTAGAGTATAATTCGGTTCTGTGGTCACCATATTACCAGGTACACATTAAAAGAATTGAAAGGCTTCAAAATAAACTTCTGAAGTTTATTAAATAACTTCAAACTGGGTATACCAGCTGCGGATGTTAACTATGATCATCTTCGCCAGGAGTGTGATCTCACGCTGCTGTCCGAAAGGCGTGCGGTAGCGGATATGACTTTCTTGCATAGGTTGATCAGCGGCCAGATTGATTCCTCTCGGTTGTTGTCTATGGTGGAGCTTCGTGTCCCTTCCAGGAGCACACGAAGTACACAGACCTTTAGATTAGCAAACAGTGTCACAAACTATTCTTTCAACACGCCCATGCAAAGGTTACTTAGGGGGGGGGGGGGGGGTAATGATCTTGGCGAAATTGATATATTTTCTATACCCTTGTAAAGATTAAAAAAAATGCTAAAGGATAGGTACCGCTTGGCTCATTAAGTTCTTTGAGATAATTATTTTTCTTTACTGTGATGCATATTTTTTTTTCTTCTGATTTGTAAATTGTATGTAAAAGCAGCCATTGGTTGCGTGGAATCCAAATCTACATAATATTTTAGAAATGTTTGTATTTTTATTTGCCTTTGACAATACTTTACCGTTATGTCCGAGCATCACGCTCAAAATACAAATGCTACGTCAGATATTAATATGCCCAGAGCCGTACGAAATGCTGGAGAAGGTTCTTAAATACAATTTGCTGCATTAACTTTAATATATTTAGAGCTATTTAAAAAAATCTTATTTTTTTAGGATCTTCATACAAATTTCTCAAAAAGACTTTTGGAAACAAAATTACTCATGTAAACGTTGAATGGAATCTTGGTATTACGGTATGAAAATGTAATAAAATAATCGTAGATTGATTTGTTATACATATAAATGTTATTCAAATCTTATTATTCTCAATAAATAAAGATTTAATGAAAAAATTTGAAGTTTGATTTTGAAGTTTGACAGGTACAAATTGAATATACACATATTAGCATCGCCATCTGTTGAAAAGATACATAAATGTGTTATGAATTATTGATATTGAGTGTTTTGGCGTTGGTCCCACAGATGGCGGTGGTGACTTGAATTATTGATATTGAGTGTTTTGGCGTTGGTTCCACAGATGGCGGTGGTGACTTGAATTTTTGGTATTATCAGTTATAGAGGTCTGTTAAGCAATGGGAAGCTAGACTAGAACCTGTTTAGTTACCTACCGATAAAGCCTGACAATCGGAATCAAAAACGTAAAGCAAAACGGGTATAAGCTAGTAAATAAATATAATGCTCTTGGCACGCCACCGCTCACTGTAGAAATTTGATGCAACGTTACATTGGTTAGGCTACGGCTACACTATGGCCCATGCTGGTCCAGGATGGCCAAATACGGGCTCTGGCCAATCATTGGCAAGTAGCAATATTTGGCAAATACACTTGTACACCTGGCTACACTATTGGCCCAACTTTGATAGCTGGTACGTGGTACGCACGCCAAATTTTAGATTTTAGGTTATCGTGAACGCATCTTGAGCGTGTTTTGTGTATTAAAATAGACCAAAGTAAATATTTAATATATATTCTTTAGTTTAAAGTACAATAAAAGAAACAAATTAGTGATTTATTAAAAAATTATATGTTATTTTGCGCTTCTGTGACAAATCTTGTTTTATTTTGTTATTTTGTCAACATAAACCAATGGACGCATCATTTGGCAACACAATATTAAACCTACTGTCTTTTTACGTATACTGTTTTATTTATATTGTTGTCTATTGTATTGATATCGATTGTAATTACTAATTGTTTAAAAATAATATACAAAACTCTGAAAATAACAACATGGAAGACATGACAGCTGTCAACATTGGCCCAATATTGGTGAATACTTGCGGACTCGATCGACAAGTAAACAAGTAACGGCCAATATGTCAAATATTGGGCGATATTGGTTGTTACGCCTATAGGGCTCGGGAGACAAAAAAAAAACATGAAAATATTATGCAATACCTATAAGCGAAACAAACAGAAAAATTTCAAACTACTTCGGTTAGTATACTAAAACCCGTGGGAGGTATTGTGTGAGGAATGCCCTCCCTGACCCCTCTGAGTAATCCTTTCAGAGGCTCTTCTAATGAGTTTAATTTAATGGTTACACGACTGTGTAACTTGCAACACAAAACAAGTAAAATTTAAATCCTCATACAATACGAACTTGGGTATGAACAAATACTATGGTTAGTAAACTAGATACTCTCAAACCTCTACTGCAACCAGCCAATTAATCCAATTAGGTATCACTACACCACAACTATTATTTATTTAAACACTACTAGCAAATAAACTCAATCACTAGATGTAACTATTAATCTCTACTTGTTTATTTTAATCCGTCACTACGCGATTACAGTATACCCGACACCACTCTACGCTTATTTCCAAATATAAACCGAAATTACACTTTCACCAATCACTAATTATTTTACAATTACGGATACGCTCGAAATAACACTAAATACGTCAAAACTCTACTCAGGCAACAGATTAGTAGCGTAAGTATATATGCGTGCAGCTACGTGTATTAGCGTGTTATGAGGGCTCGCTCTGCAATACAGCTATTTTTAAGAAAACTTCCGAGAGGCGGAGTCAGGACAAGGAAGGGGAAAAAAATGGAGTCAAAGTATGATCTTATTGGTGGAGGCGCCTGTGATGTAGTGTGCGAGGGAGACAGGGTAATTGTTTTTGTGACCACTACAAAATGTCTACGCGCGTGAAACACATAATAAAATAATATAATTATAACATATCTTTCCGTATGAATCTTCATACCTAGTAATCAATAAATCTTTTCTTTATACATGATTTTTCATCTTAACTGATAGGTTAGTATTATGATCTACGTTTTTCATAAAGCTTAATTTAATACATTTCTTAATAATAATCTTTTGAAAGCTTAATTCTTAAAATTAATTACAACCTTATGAATATATGGAAATCTTATATACTAGACATGTTCAATAATTGTCTTAATGTTAATTATTATTAATCTTATTACTAATGTTGGCCATTAATCAATTCTATCTTAGGTAATTCTTAACCTACACATAGGTATATTCCTTCTTAATTAAGATGCTTATCAGTAATTAAACTAACGTGCCTTAATCAATAATTAATCTAATAGTCTTATAATATCTTATATTACTCCTTAAGCATATGTGTTATAATTTATCATTTCAAAACAACATTATAATCTCTACACATTATTTATTCAGTATTTAAGTCTTGTTTAAACCATAGTCTATTATAGAACAACAACATACCTACTTCTGTTAATTTACAGTTACAACTACATAGTGTCGTGGCCATTCATTTTATTGAAATATTGTAGTTTATTTTATAAACTTAAATACTATTTTATGTTAGTCTAATATTAGTAGTGACTTATTTTACTTAATTAGGGATCGAAGTCTTCCAATTTATATATGGAGAAATGATTCAAACACTTCACATATAATCTTGATTGTTTGGAACGCTTTTGGATAGAGTCATGAAACATTGACTGAAGATGGGATACGAAGGATTTTGTATTAGATAAATTATGCGCCTGAGTTCATCTCGGGACAGTTCGGGTTGTATCGTCGACGGGGAGTGTAGGGGCGTGTTCTCGTGCGAAATCTTTAGATAGCCCTGTTTTTAGTTAGTGATTTTTTATTCATTGATTACCTATTTTGAACATTTTATATATTAACTTTGTGTGCTCCTGGGTGGTGAAATTTATTTAGAGTAAATTCCTTTTAGATTCAAACATAAATTTAAATTCAGTGTTGCATCTTCTTTGCTTAAATATTTTTTCTTAATTATGTGTTATCTGGGAACCAATTTGAATTAGAATCTTTTAAAACATAGAGTCAGTGTATTCAAGAAAGAAATAGCAGCTCTGGATCATTGATAAGTCTTATTTTATTTTATTATCTATTTTAATTTGTTTGCTTAGTTTGGGGAGGGATTTGTGTATTATCGAGTAGAACCATTCACTGCAATGTGTAATGGCGAACGTTGTATATACGTAAAGCGCGCATAAGCCAGCCTTCGAAACCAAGTAGAAGACGGTCGTAAGCCCGTAATGGTTCTATCTTGATTTTAGGGGGGGGGGGGGGGTTGGTAAAGTTTTATGATATCATGGTAGGCTAGGGTTGATTGCATGCTTATCTACTAATATTTCAGTTATCGACGACCACCATTTGTGAAAACTTTCAATAATGTTATAAACTGTCGAATATTTTGTTTCATCTTGTTTTGAATATTTCTCATGTCATTCCACAGAACCGAGGATGTAAGGTAAGTAGCTCTTTCATCTCATTATTACTAACATCACAAATGGTGGGGTATCCTGCGTTTGATTTGTTTACGTAAATGTGTTCTATTATCACCTTTATTTCAGAGTTTACAGGTTTATATAGTTGAATGATTGTTATAATTAATTTCGTACACAACGTGTTGGGTCCTTAAATTTAGGTTACTAGACGATCACAATATCATCATGGCCATTAGATTCCACGTAGCGATCCGAAAGTCTTCTTTAAAGCACATACGATTTCCTTAACCGTGATTTCAGGTGCGTATCATGAAGTGTGTTAACCCCCTTTACCTTGGGTTCGTAGGTATTCGTCTTAGAGTCATCTACCTATTATATAGGTACATTGATGCATTCCTTCAGTCGATTCGGTTTACACGGTTTTGTTAAACGCTGATTTAGCTAGATTAGTGTAGACTCGAGGTTAGGTAGATTAGTTTAGTGGAAATCTAGTTAGTAATAGCTTTCGATTGAGGAGATCCCATCACAGAATGGTGCCTCGTGACCGTAGGATTCTTGTCTTTACCCCTGTAAAGACAAACCTGATTTACTACGTTTTTTTTTCCTTTCTCTTGTTTATCGTTATTATGGAGTTGTCATCTAGGGGAGGTTCAGGAAATTTTAGTCAGAAATTTGATTAGCAGAGCAGGGGAGGTAGAAAAAATTCTATGGTTGGTTGGATAAATGGTTGAAAGTTCTAGTCAGTTATTGGAAGAAGTTATTAGTTTTCAAGAGTTAGAATTAGATTGTAAGATTGTCTTATTAAACTGTATAACATTAATCTTAAAGAGTAGGGGAGGTCTTGTTTTACTTAGGTATTTTAGGATTTTTGTTGCTGTTGTTTTGGATTTAATAATAATATTAAATATTTTGTTAACGTCGAGGGGAGGTCTTGTTTTACTTAGGTATTTTAGGATTTTTGTTGCTGTTGTTTTGGATTTAATAATAATATTAAATATTTTGTTAACGTCGAGGGGAGGTCTCTTTTGGTAATTTTGTAGGATTGAAGTAAATTATTTTCTAAAGAATGCAGGGTTTTATTTGATATTTTGTTCAGCAAGGAAATGTGTAAATGAAAGAATTTCGAATGTGCGATGTCGAAAAATAAGCGTGAATGATGAGGTAAGTTTAGGTGTTTTGTTTTAAATAGTTCAGGTTAAATTTTCAATAATATTCTTTGGTTATTTGTGAGAGACAAATAATATTTATTTTGTTTGGATCTCCAAATGTATTAATTATCTCGAGGTGTGATCTGAAGAGGGTTTATTCGAATGTACTCTGGTTAGGGCTATTATAGCCACTTGACACTTGCTTGGTGCATCGTCTTTTTATGTATAGTGGATATTACGAGTCGCTGGAAATATTATGTATGTAGGTGAAATATTAGGTATGAATAGGGCCACATGTTTCTATACAGGGCGTTCTTTGTCGTAAGGATTTGATCTTCTAAGCAGGAAATTCTTTTGCTTTTGGTATGTGATAATTATAGTTTGGTAGTGTGTAGGGTAATTGGATCGATTTATATGTAGGTTTGTTAGGTGCTGTTTCGGTAAGGGCAATATTTTAATTCGAATATATTTATTCTCAGTTTTGGGGTCCCGGGTTCGATTCCTGGTCGGCTCGCATTTTCGACTTTCTAATTTTATTTATTTTTTCTCCTTCCCTTTCGTCCTTTCGTTTCATACGAAATTCCTGACCATGGTTGCATTGTTTCAGATTAGACGAAACCGGTTGACTAGAAAAAATTGCCTCAGGCGATAAGTTCTGCCGGTTTAACTCATAACTTGTTATGAAAGGGATATATTTATAAAATCATTAGGTATTTTAGGGTAGTTTAGCTTTAGGTACTTTTCTTTCTATTGTATTTGGAGACAAAGTCGGTTGATTGGAAGACATCAATTAATTGATAATATCATCCGACTAACATATTTATATTATTTTAATTTTCTGCAAGACGAGACACGGTTGTGTGTTCGTGTGTACCCTGTATATTTTTTTCTTCAGGTAGTACCTACTCGATGTTTTTTTCTGGTATTATTTTTGTTTGGTCCTAGAGGTTGATTAACTATCTTTGGAAAGTATTGTGTTAGGAATTGAGACTAATAAAGATGTTAAATTTATGGTCACATTTCAGGAATGCGTGAAGTGGTTGTCTAGAGTAGGGATATTAATTTATTTGTGTGTGCACCAGAGTCAAGATGTTAAATATTATTGGTTTGTCAGGAATAATAATAAAATAAAGTAACATTTTTTTTGTTGAATTGAATGTAGGTACCTAGAGTTTTGTATGTTGAGGTTTGATATTATACTGTTTTAATGCATTTCTAAAGCTCTGTTAATATTTAACTAATTCAGCTGTTACTTGGGTGTCACGTAGTTTTTTTATTTCTTGTAATAATGGTTGATAGAAGTGGTTGGTGGCCCAGCGGTTATAACGCCGGTTTTCGTACTGCGGACGTCGTGGTTCGATCCCAGGTGCTGACCATCTTCCTCTTTCACGACACAAGCTTTCAGTAGCTTACTGTGAAAGAGTCAAGGAGTGTATTTGTGTTCACTTTGGGTGAGCACAGATTCATTTATAAAAAAAAAAAAAAAAAAATATTTTGTTAACGAACATGGTAGTTCAGTGGCATAGACGCTGACTTCCGACTTCTGATCAGAAGCTCCCGGGTTCGATTCCCGGTCGTGATCAGAAACTCTCTAAGGGTTTTTTTTCTATATTTTGAAATTTCAATTCGGGGTTTGAATCCTGTCTTAACTTGGATGGGACCGGCAGACTGGTAGAGAATGCTTCAAGCGTTAAGTCTCGCCGGCTATTTTATTGGAGAGTGTTGAAATTAAATATAGATCAGGTTAATAAGTCTATTTTGTTTTGTTAAAATAACTTTTAACGTTCTCGATTATTATGGTTAGGTACTTTTGACCGAGTGGGTTGGTTTGTAGTAATATTGAGAAAAAGAGTTGTAAGGGTGAATGATGGGCATATTATAAAGTGGACTTTGGTCGGTTTTGTTTATACATAAGAGTTTTTGCAAGGTATGATGGAATATGAATTGTAAGTTATTAGAATTTTAGATTAAATATGGTTGGTATCCGCTCAGGAGGTCGTATCATATTATGCTGGTCGTGGGTTCGATTCCCGATGCCGACATTTTTTTTTCTCTTCTCCTTTACACCAATTCAGGTCAGTGGGGTGTCATGTTTTTTTTTTTTTTGTTCACTTTGTGTGAACCCAGATTCATTATTTTTTGTAAAAGAGATACTTGGTGCTTTTGCAAGGTATGTGTTTTCTATGATTTATCATTGCTTATAAATATTTGGGACTGAAGTTAAAGGTCGGATTCTTTTCTGCTTGGTACAGTTTAATATTCCAAAAGGGTAGGCTTCTGTGTGAAGATACTTATAATAATTAGTTCTGTCCGACTTTAATAAGTAGGTATATTTCTTCTTCAAACACTTCATTCCTTGGAAAGGTCTTTCATAATAATCCTTCAAAATTTCTAAAATATATAGGAATACATATTATAGGTATTTCTATTCATCTTTCTAATAGAATCGTTGTTTCTTTGCAGTTGCAATAAGTACCTTCTCATTGTCCGTTTCGTCATCATATTTGTGTTTAGTAGATAGTTGTATTTCAGGGTTCAATAATAATAATAATGTTTTAGGTCTCACTGTGTTTTTCGATTTATTACTATGGGCTTTCATTATTGAACTGTGAAATATTATTATTAAATTTATGAAATGTTAAGTATGTCTTCTAGGTCCTAGGGTATCTAATGGTTGAGTGAGATATTTTTTGTCTGTTTGTATTTGATATAGGTATATTTTGTTTTTGTTTATTATGGTGTTTTTTTTTTTGTCAAGCTCTATATGTCACTACAGTATTGTACTATTGAGTGTTCGGTCGAGCTTTACCTCGGATTGGTGAGGTACCTACTTCGGGATTTGAGTCGTAATTGTGTCCTTGGTTTGTTTCTATAATCTTAGTCGACAGAGCCGTATTTAGGAAGCTTTATATTTATTTAATTTATTTTTTTATATTTTATTATAATTTAGTATGAGTTTGGGTGAATGAATTGTGATCTGTGTCTCTGGTTAAAGAATTCAGGACTACATAATTTAAGTTTTAGTTATTTTAAGATAATCATTCTCAATTCGATTAAATTAAATAAGTTCAAAGTTTTAGTTACCAGACTATTGCAGCAGGACCACATTCAGCCAGGCCTTAAATTTAAAATTAGGTACTTATCTATCTTTATAAATTTTCATTATTCTGTATTGTGAAGGAACTGAATACTTTATCAAGCTTTTAATATTTCAATAATTTATAAAATGTGTTGACTATTGTTGTTTACTAACGACTCCATTGTATTATTTATCGTATTTATGTATTTACATTATTTTATTGTATCTTAGCAAACTCCTCTTCCTTTCTTTTCGTAACTTAAGGCGAAAATGACTCACAACCTTGTATTTATTATGATTTATTTTACAATATTGCATGAATTTATTATATACAAAATATTATACATATTTTTAACAACTCCAGTCCTTGCCTCAAACTTTGTCTGGGGGAAAGTTCCATTCTTCGTATATGATCCTAGGAAAGGCTCGAAGGACAATCCCTTGTGTCATCGCCGCTAAGGTCCTAATATGGGTCATTGCTTAACACCATAAATTGAATCTGTCATTATGAGAGGGCGACCGAGGTGTGGTTAAAGTTGTGACCATATTTGGGTCGGTTTCGGGGGTGATTGATTCAATGCCTATTGTAAAACCTTATTTTATGTATTTAAGCATGCTTTGTACACGTATCTTAGTTTATTATATTTCGCGTTAAAGTTTAGCCTAATCGCATGAGGGGCTCGACACCCGGTAGTTTACTAACGACGCCTTGCATGAATTATCGTATTTATGTATATATCCTTATTATATTGTATCTTAACAAACTCCTCTTCCTTTCTTTTCGTAACTTAAGGCGAAAATGATTCACAACCTTGTATTTATTATGATTTATTTTACAATAATGCATGAATTTATTATATACAAAATATTATACATATTTTTAACAACTCCAGTCCTTGCCTCAAACTTTGTCTGGGGGAAAGTTCCATTCTTCGTATATGATCCTAGGAAAGGCTCGAAGGACAATCCCTTGTGTCATCGCCGCTAAGGTCCTAATATGGGTCATTGCTTAACACCATAAATTGAATCTGTCATTATGAGAGGGCGACCGAGGTGTGGTTAAAGTTGTGACCATATTTGGGTCGGTTTCGGGGGTGATTGATTCAATGCCTATTGTAAAACCTTAGTTTATGTATTTAAGCATGCTTTGTACTCGTATCTTAGTTTATATATTTCGCGTGCGCGTTGAAGGTTAGTTTAATCGCATGAGGGACTCGACATCCGAACAGGCCGGTCGAGATCTAAAAGCAGCGGGACGTGGGGGCTGCTATATAGCATGAAAAAAATATATATATATATTTATACAATTCTAAAATCAAGTCAACAAAATGATTCAGAAAATAATTCTTCCTACAAAAATTTAAATTCCTTCACGATACAAATAACATTAGGTACTGGATACGGCCCTGGCACTAACATATTTTACATTGACTATTCATAGAAGGGACTTCGGCTGGTGGTTGTACCGAATGGTTGATTGGTAAGAGGGTAGGTACTTGTATGATTGAGAACCTATATCCATAGCGTTTTGAGATAGGCTCACATGGTAGGTGCAAATAAGATAGGGTTGTACATAGAAATTATAAATTTATATTCATTTTGTATTAATATTTTATTTTTTTTTAGTTTGTGAAAGAAAATCATGAATCTTTGGCCATTCTTGGCAAGCCCATGATTGTTCTTTCAAGGGGAGGATTGTCGTGGCCATTCATTTTATTGAAATATTGTAGTTTATTTTATAAACTTAAATACTATTTTATGTTAGTCTAATATTAGTAGTGACTTATTTTACTTAATTAGGGATCGAAGTCTTCCAATTTATATATGGAGAAATGATTCAAACACTTCACATATAATCTTGATTGTTTGGAACGCTTTTGGATAGAGTCATGAAACATTGACTGAAGATGGGATACGAAGGATTTTGTATTAGATAAATTATGCGCCTGAGTTCATCTCGGGACAGTTCGGGTTGTATCGTCGACGGGGAGTGTAGGGGCGTGTTCTCGTGCGAAATCTTTAGATAGCCCTGTTTTTAGTTAGTGATTTTTTATTCATTGATTACCTATTTTGAACATTTTATATATTAACTTTGTGTGCTCCTGGGTGGTGAAATTTATTTAGAGTAAATTCCTTTTAGATTCAAACATAAATTTAAATTCAGTGTTGCATCTTCTTTGCTTAAATATTTTTTCTTAATTATGTGTTATCTGGGAACCAATTTGAATTAGAATCTTTTAAAACATAGAGTCAGTGTATTCAAGAAAGAAATAGCAGCTCTGGATCATTGATAAGTCTTATTTTATTTTATTATCTATTTTAATTTGTTTGCTTAGTTTGGGGAGGGATTTGTGTATTATCGAGTAGAACCATTCACTGCAATGTGTAATGGCGAACGTTGTATATACGTAAAGCGCGCATAAGCCAGCCTTCGAAACCAAGTAGAAGACGGTCGTAAGCCCGTAATGGTTCTATCTTGATTTTAGGGGGGGGGGGGGGTTGGTAAAGTTTTATGATATCATGGTAGGCTAGGGTTGATTGCATGCTTATCTACTAATATTTCAGTTATCGACGACCACCATTTGTGAAAACTTTCAATAATGTTATAAACTGTCGAATATTTTGTTTCATCTTGTTTTGAATATTTCTCATGTCATTCCACAGAACCGAGGATGTAAGGTAAGTAGCTCTTTCATCTCATTATTACTAACATCACAAATGGTGGGGTATCCTGCGTTTGATTTGTTTACGTAAATGTGTTCTATTATCACCTTTATTTCAGAGTTTACAGGTTTATATAGTTGAATGATTGTTATAATTAATTTCGTACACAACGTGTTGGGTCCTTAAATTTAGGTTACTAGACGATCACAATATCATCATGGCCATTAGATTCCACGTAGCGATCCGAAAGTCTTCTTTAAAGCACATACGATTTCCTTAACCGTGATTTCAGGTGCGTATCATGAAGTGTGTTAACCCCCTTTACCTTGGGTTCGTAGGTATTCGTCTTAGAGTCATCTACCTATTATATAGGTACATTGATGCATTCCTTCAGTCGACTCGGTTTACACGGTTTTGGTAAACGTCTATTTAGCCAGATTAGGTGTAGAGTTCCGAGGTTAGGTAGTTTAATTTAGCGGAAATCCAGTTAGTAATAGTCCCGTTGAGGGGATCCCGTCACAATAGGTACATAATTTGATAATCAAAATACAATGCCATCTAAACAATTATATTTGCCATACCAACCCCTTATTATATTCTATATTTTATTATTACAAGGGTTTTTTTTTTTTATTAATTCGCAAAACAATAATATGCACTCAAGAGCTACCCTTATCTACGGTGTTTCGAAGCATCCAAAAAAAACCCGTTTCACTAGAATATTGTGAATCCTTAAAATTAAACAAAAGACTATGTTAACTATGTAAAACCCTTATCTACAGTATCCGAGTAAATTAACAAAAGGGCATTGTAATTCATATTGCCTGGTCAAAACCTGGAGCAGGGCCATGTTCAATTCGGTCGCGCCTTCCTTGTCTATACGCAGAACGTGAGTGAATTTACTCTGAGGTATTGCAAAACGCTAAGGTACTGAATTTGTAATTTATCCAACAGTAATGTGACTCTAATATGGATCGCCAACCCACTTCAATTTATTAACCTACTATACATTTTGTATTAAAAAAATTAACCGCCCATGGCAAGTGCCTTCCGGCATAAGCCCGGGGCACGCCTCTGTTCGTCTTCACCCAAACTAACGGGAATTCTGTTGTTTACCATATCGGTGTTCTGGGATAAGCCCGAGCCTTTGTTTATCTATCAGAACTTTCTAAAAATTTTACAATGCATCCTACCACACTATTTTTCTAAGAACGGATTTTTGGACGCTGTAGGGTGACCACAACATGGTCATTGGTGAAGCGGCCACACTACTTGCCCATGATGGGCCAGAGCCTCTATTTGGCCAACATGGCCCATAGTCTAGCCGTGGCTTTACGTTACCGCGCGTGTTCAGATGTGTACAGACCCTCAGGTAACATTGTTCATTTCTGAAGTCGGAAAAGCAAAATTGATTAAATTGAATAGCAAATGTTGGTAAATTTATATCATTATGTACTCGATCGATGTCAATTCCAGCCAGACACGTACTCGTATAGGTTTACGACGTTTCTGAAATAATTTCTCGTAGAACAAAAGGAAGTAGGTGACAAACTTGCCTCGGGATCCAGATATCTCAAAGGGTTGTTTTCAATTTCAAGCGTCTGAGAAGATAAGTAATTGACTAATACGTAGGTATTATTTCATGTGTGTATTTTTAAATCGTAGCCTTTTCGCCTATCCCGAAAGAGACAAGAATAGAGATAGATTAGACCTATATCCTTTAATTATTTTTAATGCAGCTTGTCATTTATTTTCTTCAATTCTTTCCCTTCGTCTAGCTAGAATTTATCTGATAAATGTATTAATAATTTCAACTGTTTTTTTTACCAACGCGATTGAAATTTAATATGCAGTGGGGTCAGTACGAGTTTCATCGAAAGCTAATTGCACGCTAATAAGCGCTTATTAACGTGCAAATAGTGTTCGAAAATCAAACGATCGAATCATTCGATCATTTTTGTATGGAAATTTTTCGAAACACTTTCGATGATCGTTTCGATATTCGATCATCGAAAACTTATACTAGTGGTACAGTTCATATTTTTTGTTATAAATGCAGTAATCTTAGACGGTGATTGAACAGAGAATTACTCTGTGCTATTTTTATGCGAAAGATGACTGTTTTTGGAGCACTGAAAATTCTTTGGAAGTGCATTACAAATAGTTTCTTTCGTGTTTTTCAGCTTTCTGTTGATTTTAATAAACAAATGATTGCAAATCTGGCGACTTTAATAATCAAACGATAAATTAATATTAGCTATAACTTAATTTACGAGTTCGGTTTACACTTTGCGAATGAATCACAGCGAAAGTCATTACATTTTCTTGCAGGTTGCAACTTTTATGAATCAGTGGGTATGGTAGGGATGGGCAAATGAAAAAAATATATCGATATATATCGTATCGATAGTTTTAAAAAGTATCGATGTATGAAGAGGAAAAAATATCGATATTTCGATATATCGATATTTTTAGCCCAAAGCCTAAATACCTATATTAATTATCAAAATATTTAAAAATGAAAAGAAGAACAGCACATATTTGGTACATAGTTTTATTGGCTTTATTATTCGTATATAAAATGAAAAAAAAAATATAGATGCTGGCAAATTTCTTAGGCCAAACGTAAACTGCAATAAACTTGTAATCAAGCCGTTAATTTAGAAAAACGATTTTAAAATATGACTAAAGCAAGAAATTAAATTAAGCATACACAATTATCTTACCTGGGAAAATCGATTTTTAATCCCGATTAATATAATTATTGTGCCAAGAAGTTTGTTTTACAAGGCTAAACGCACCCACAGGTCGGCGATATTCAAATTTTGTGCAGTATTATTTTTACAAGTTTCAAGTCCATTTACCATTGTTTATTGCTTAACTTGAGATTTAGAAGCGGCAATATATAAGTATTTTAAAGGTATATTGCTAAAACTCATTACAACTTAAAATAAATAAATGTAAAAATTAGAATTTTTATACAAAATTTATTAAAACGCTTAAAAAATATCGATTGCGATATTCAGAAATAAAAATCGAATATCGATATTTCCAGATTAAAAAAATCGACGAAAAATATTGATTATTTTCTAAAAAAATATCGATATTTTTATATATCGATATTTTTTGCCCATCCCTAGGGTATGGTTGTCATTTTGGAAGTCACCACACTCACGTTCTGTTTCGTCTGCAGAGCGGTAGCCCCATTTATGTAGGTTTTCCTAAACATCACTAATATAGGAAATATCATTATCACAATATTTACTAAAAATGATAATGTTTATCTGAGTTGTTTCACAAGACTTTAAGCTTTATTTGTCATGATGTTAATAGAAAACAAATAAATATACTATTATTTAACAAACTTTTTTTTTTTAACTAATTATTGAACTTTATTACAAAACAACCATTTGTAACCTCATATTAAATTGTTTTATTTTAACATTCGTCAAGACCGCTGTTCGTACTAATGATTTTTTTATTTTTTTTTATTTTTATATAAAACAAATAAATATTTACAAATATAACAAATTGAGTCACGCCAAATCTTATAAGATTTGTCGGCGTGTTCTCTTTCTATGTTCATGTTAAACTATAAACTCAATCATAAAATTAAAACACATTTATTGTAAAATACAAAGAGACACAACCATTTAAGCATTAATTTATCTGCGTATTTCAATGCAGGAACCTTTATAATATTACTAACTTTCCAGACCGACGGTGTCCTGTTGCATATTGTTGATTTTGAATTTGTAATTTATAGAAAAATACATAGGTACCTACGATTAAAATATGTTTGAATGTTAAAAATTATTTCTGAAAGCATGAAAACATTTCCATAAAAAAATTGCATTGTAATATTTTTAAATGTCAATGGTTGTCAGGTAAACAATTATTTTGTTGTTATAGAATTTTTCATAGATGCCGTTGGCTTTGCAGGTTGCATATTAACTTTAATATTACATTTTATACTATTTCTTATGCATTTATCAACTTTTTAATAGTTATCATGTTATCCGGAGCGGCGAAGAATCCAATAAATCAAACATCGGGAGAATCTGTTCAGCTGATCTCCAGTTATAAGTGTTCGCTCTAACCCGACATTGTTTTATATCATAAGATTGAAATTGGTTTTAAATCTACTATTCACGTTGGCGTTGTTCAGCCAACATAAAAAATTAAGTAAAAACCTAAGACGCTCATTTTTTTAAATACCGATTACAGCAAACTTTTCATAAAAATATTTCGAGAATAGAGTGTAGCTTTTTTCCATATCTTGATAAAATAAAATATTTCATAATGCCCTTACCTACGCTGTCCATAAATCTACAAAATTTGGTGAGGTACAAAAACCAACATGTGCATTGAAAGTTTAACCTTTTACCATTACCTATAATATTTGTGTCAAAATGTCGTCAATAATCAAGCACGAATTAATTTGTAAAAAAATCAGAAGATGTATGAAAACGACTGAACAACTTCGACATTGAATGAATATAACAGATATTGTAAAGTAATTCTCGATACATTTCGTGTGAAACGATTTTCTAAAAGGATTGCCGAATAAAATAAATATTGTGGTATTTCGTTAAAGTATTGAAATACAATTTGTCATCAAATATCCCAGTGTACTGCGTGCGGATGTTTCATGGGTCGTGGATTTATTCCTTTGGATCTTCGTTATTTCAACACATTAAACAATATACCCACAGTTGATTTATTTCCATATGCGTGGGCTTATTCGAAACAAGAAAAATGTTTCCGCTACCTTTTGATAGGGAACAGCAGTAAAAGGTTTCTCGGCTTAGTTTGTACCTGATACTTGCACTATTACAATGTATTTGAGTCGATTAACAAAATTATTTCAGAAACGTCTAGAGAAGACATTTGCAGAATCTTCCTTTTATAATCTTACTCTTGTTATTTGGGCATCTTTATGTATATACAACAGACTGTCTCTAAATATTAGAAAAATTACGGCAAAATAGCAGTTCAAAAGGGAGTTGAAAAGGCATTTTATAGCATGGGAGGCTTGAACGGTTCGATCTCTGGGCTCGTTTCTGGTTTCCTTTCTACATATTTGATAGATGTGAGTTGCCCTATATTTCTTTCGGATTGCCTTTCACAATGTGGCCGATGGTAAGTAATCTAATATTTTAATATTATAAAAGTGATGCTCAATTCTTGTTTAAATATTTTTTACTCTTTTTATAAAGCAAACTAACACTTCACGTTGAAAGAAGACTTTTGTAAAATTTATATTGTAATCTTCCTCATCTTCACACAAATGCGTACGCATTTTTGAAGGGGGGAATATTGCCTTTATTAAAATAAAATAAAAAATAATGAGGGGAAGAAAGGAAATCCTTCATAAATATCTACTAAAACGAAAAAAAAAACATAAAATATCTTATAATATCAACGTTTCTGTCACTGACTCACTGACTGATGTCAGTAACGCTGTTAGGTCCCGCGTTTCCCAGAAGATGGCGCCACTCGCAACTAAAGGGAAATTTCGTTCTACTAATGTGGTTGACAGCTGACAGTAACATATTATTATTATGGCTGGTGGCTGAGCACTTTTTTTAAAGGTCTTGATATGCACAAAAACATTTTTTACGGATTACTTAAAGACTCTCATGCGAATTCAGCCATAAGATGGCAAAGTTTGCATGAAAAAGTTTACCAAATCAGGGAACTGTAACGCACACGCGCGACATCATAACGGAGAAAAGCCTTATGAATGCAATGTTTGCAATAAAAAGTTACGCACTCAAGTAATTTAAAGATTCACTTGCGAACTCATAGCGGAGAAAAGCCATACGAATGATATAATTGCAATAAAAAGTTTAATCAATCATAATTAAACACCCTCATACTAAAAGCCATTTGAACGCAAAGTCTGTTAAAAAAAAGACGTTTATGTTGTTTTTTGAATTATTATAAAGAGTTTTGCGCGTAAGATGTTAACTCTAAAAGCCAAAATCGTATGAGTATGTTCCACCAAGAAGGGTAGAAAAATTAATTTCGTTAAATGACAGTTTTCTGTCCATTTATTAACGTTTTATATTTATATTTATATTATTTTGTTTTAAATAAATTTATTAACGTTTATCTTTATAAATCACTGTTTATATTTTGATATCTCCCAGAAAATACTCTCAAGAATCCAAGAAACTAGATGAAAAAAGGTACTTTGATTTTAATGAGAAATGAAACATTTTGCGATGGAAATTGTAATTAAATCATTTAAAGGCTGTAAAAGATATTGAATTGAAATTAGGTGGCTCCGATGAAGTTTTTATCTTTCATCAATATTCCTTGACCGATTGATTAATTAGCGCGTGCTGAACGAAAGGTTTATCCCACAGTCAACTTTCGTGCCTTTTAATGAGAAAACTTTCCTCACCTCCGTCAATGTGAGCAGTGCAAACTGTGATGACACGAGGTGGTGGCCCACGCTCACTTCTTTGTTCTACCGTCTCTATTAGCAGCTTATTGAACATCATTATTAAACTCATACGTCGAAAGTGTCACACATTATTATATCAAGTTATCGTATCATATTGACATGAAGTAAAATTATGAAGTTTTTTTTTCAATTTATAGAATAGCATGCATCCAAATTTAGGGCATAGAAAAGGATCATTAGTTGTTTGTCTCAATTTTTTTTATATCTTAGAACAACGTGGAGCAAAACCTGTCGGGAACATTCATAGAAAAGAGTAATTAGTTATTTATAAATCAGAATCTCTAGTATCAGTTTTCGATGATCCAATATCGAAATGATAATCGAAAGAGTTTCGAAAAATTTTCCATAAAATGATCGATTCAATCAATTCATATTAGAACACTATTTGCCTAAGACAAAACTGATATAAGACCCACGGTTATAGTATTATCCCTTAGGGTTCCAAGTATTACATAATCCCCGTGGACATTATTTTTTACATAGATAAGTATAAGGAAAAATATTTCCTGTAGTTGGATTGGCTTCGTCATATTATGTATGAAAAATATTAAACGTGGAGTTAATGTTTCGAAATCGAACGAAAATACAGAGTTACGGCCGCAGCTACCAATCATAATACCTACTCATATCTAAAGCATTCGGTATATTATAACTAATCCATGTGATTTATTAAGAAGACTCACGCGTGTATAATCGACGTATCTAGTTAAGAAATTTTACAACTCTCATTTTTTTTATAAAGATGAAAATATAAAGACACTAAACTGGAAAAATGCATCCACTTTATTTTAACGATATTATTATCTGTATGAGTTTTACCCATGAGCTTAGTAATGAAAATGTAAAAGAGGCACATTTAATATCAGCAACATGCAGAGGGGCTATCCAATAATTCTGAACAGTGTTCGTAAGGAGGGGTTGTTATGACAGTGTTTGGTGCAAGGGCGGATCCAGCATTGGCGCCAGGGGTGGGGTCACGACAGTAAAAAAAAGATCATTTCCAAAATTTGGTATCTGGAAACTACACAAAAAATGTCATTTCCATGATCCAGGGGGGGGGGGGGTCATGAACCACAATAACTTTTAATTATAATAGAAATGTAGTGTTTTTTGACGCAAAATCCCAAAATCATTGGTATCTGGTACTGACTCAGATAAGTGCGATACTTTGATAGAAATGACGCATATAAATGTGTTGATTCTCATTATCACCGTTTATAATTAAGATTTTAATATAGTTTCAATATTTACATAGTATTTGTTGTCTTTGTAGGTGGATTATTGTGACAAGATGCTGAGAGGACGGACCAGATAACGATGACGCTGGTATGCATAACTTATACTTACTCTGATTCTACTTTTGTGTTTGCTTGAGGGCCCAACAAATCACCTTGCACGTAACATCGGTCTTTACATTTTTGAAGTATGTAGGTACAGTAAATTATATTAACCATTGACGATTATTTTGGGCAGGTTTTATATTGAAGTGTTTATATTGAATATGACTTATTTCAAACAAACTAAAGTAATGTTGTACTTGAGAGCTAACTTATTTGACTCAAATAAAAAAAAAACGCTTTTACAGTGATGTATTTAAGTCAGTTCACCAGACAAGTTGACTCTCAGGTGTAGAATGGTATGTAAATAAAGAAACCAATTCCCTTCATACCAAACTGTCAGTGTAAACCGATATTTTATTGCATTATGAGGAGGATAAAGTAAACTTCTGGCCAATTAATTTTCTGAAATTTCTTACTCTCTTTCAAGGTTTCCTCAGCGATTGATTGTGTGGGATAGCTTTATCCCATAATTCATATAGTTTTCTGCCACGGTCCACACATAAACCTAACATTTAGAAGTCTCATTTTCGCTCCACAAGATCAGTTAAGGAGATAGACAAATTTCAAGATATATATTTATTTATTTATTAAATCATTCACGGCGTTAACGCCTTTTACATATCATTAATTTATTAAGAAAGTGAACAAACAAAAATACCAACAATATCACACGAATCGAACACAATCATACAATATAGTTAGTTAAAACAATAATAAAAAATTAAAATTTATGATAAAAAAGCACGTATCAATTTTAATTTTATTTAATTTAAAACAAAAGCAAAAGGAAAACATTATCTACGTGCATAAAAATATTAAGGATATTCGACCTTGTTAATTTTAATTTCATTTCTGATGAAGTCGGAAGGGCTGGAATTTTCCAGACATCTAAAAGAAGCAATGTTGAAAACATCATCAAGACAGCAAACTGTCCCTATTGTCAAAATGTAGTACTCGGCTTGCTTGAGAATGATAATAATAATTATGATGGTGTGGAGATATGTATAATGCAGGTACTAGGCGTGATACAGCTATAAATAGAATACCGCAGTATTAGCTGCCTGATAACAAATTATTTGCACATCATCTTGTATTCATAATAATAATTCAACATTTGTTGATGCGAAACGAGGAGACCAGACAGGCCCACCTCTTTTGAATACTTTTTGACTTTTAATATTCGAATGACCCATTCTTCAAAGGGGGTATGTCCAATTGTCCAATTCATATCATTATCGTTAAAAGAAAAAAAAAACTTTCCGGTGAATTTTGTAAAATAACAATTTCCTACTGTTTTGTAACCCGTTGTTAGTTATCGGGGAAAATTAATGACGAACAAACGCATTTTTTCAAAGCGATTACGATGATTTTTCAAAACATTTAACAACCGAGGGGTTGGAAACCAGACTTATAGAAGCGACAAAATATGAAATTGAAAAACTATTATTTGTGAATATTTTTGGAAATTTTTTATTAAAAATACACAAATAATACTTTTTCTCAGTTTCACTATTTTGTAAATTGAACCAGTCTGGTATTTAACCAGTCAACTTATATCTACATTTTTATATTAAGCGATACATTGTCTCATCACAGAGTATCCCTCAAGGAGTTGAGCAGAAAAAAATCACCTTGACTCTTTTTTTATCCAGAAACAATGCATGCCGCATTTCTCGTATTGCGGTACCAATATGTATATTCATATGGAAGATTTAAGTACAAACTTAAATTAAAGTTCTTAAAGTAGTAATCTATTCGAATTCGATTTTTTTTTTCAATTATTTCATTTAGTCAAAACAGGTATTGCGAAAAAATTAGACTGAAATTACCGTTCAGTACAAGGTTTGGAACTTTTTCGTTGTCAAAGTTAAATTATGTGCTTGTTTAAACAAAACGTTACGGGCTTAAGCCCAGTTCGCGAAAATTGGACTTACACCCTTCAAACGTAGAGCGATTAATTTATGGAATGTTTTGAAATATTCCAATAATATTCTTATAAACTCCCACGCAAAAGGGGGCAAAGTTTTTCCCGAGCCAATATTGTTGCATTTAGAAATGTTGTTGTGATATTATTATTTTCATAAATTCTCTCCTAGACGGTGACTAAAGGGGGATTATTACACAGCTTTCGCTTTAAGCTTTTTCATTCATTATTTTGCACACAGTACAAAGTTTTCTCATAATCTGGTCGGACGGCAAACTCGTGAGTAACCCAACTATTAAGAGTGTCACAATGGAATTAAACATTTAAAGAGAAATTAGAAATAGTTTTATTTTACATATTATTATGTTGTAAAGAACAATATAACTTTAGTTTGATCATCCGATTATATTCCTTTGTGATCAATTTAATCCTCCATAATCGCAAAATTTCAAATTAAGTTATGTGAGTAAAACTGGGTAGGTATATCTAAGAAATATAAATAAATAAAGAAGTTAATATATTACACTGTTAAAATTTTAATAATGGTCAATTTTATTGCTAATATCGACACTTTTTGCCTTTTTCGTAAATAGGTAGGTACATAATATACATATTATATTTAGTCATTCTTTTTTATAGTGCTTTTGAAATTGTTCTGTTCGTAGTTTATTACAGCAAGCCTAGCTCTTCAATTCTTTCGATCTTAATTAATTAATTTCGATCGAATTCTTAATTGCGGCATTCTGGGAAAAATATCACACAAGGCCCAAGATGGTGCAAATTTATGCAATCGAGAAGTCAATCTAGTCTATTTTAATAACGGGAGCCGTAAAGAGGAATTTTATCAATATTCAGGAAATAATATTTATATCCCTTATCATATCAATCTTAGAGACAGAGTCGCCAATGATGAGATACGAAGAACCTGCAATGTCGACGACATCGTAAGATTGAGTAGACAGAGCAGAAGGTTCTGGAGGGACCATGTCGAAAGGATGGAAGAAAACAGAATTGCCAAGGTCGTGATGCAAGGGATCCCAGATGGACGCCGGCCACCAGGACGTCCCCCAAAGAGATGGAGAGAAAGCTGGACTTCATCATCACAGGAGCCCGATTTGACCACTTCTTAAACAGATCGTAGATCTAAACAAAGAGGAGAAAGAAGAAGATCAATCTTAGAATCATAGAATATGAATATTATGTATTTTTAATCTACTTGGGTAATTTTATAGTATGTGTATATACTTACAGACAGACATAGCATGTTCTAACTTGTCTGTAGCGACACTCCGAAATACCATCATGAAAATCATTTAGATTTAATATCGCATAAAATGACATTACGCCAGTTACGGTGTTCTTAAAAAAGAAGCATTATTTTTTGTATTAAAATTTCAACCCTAAAAATACCACACAAATTTACATTTTCCTCGCGTTTCATGCTTCATAAATGTAGAATTTTTAATAAGAAACATCGCTACTACGATCAAACTTATTAGCAGGGGGGAGATAAAGGGTTTGTGATAATCGAGAAGCGATTAAACGTGCGACTCAATAATAAATAAATAAAAAAAAAAGATAAATGGATCCTGGCATCATCAGTCATAAAAAATGAAAATGGAAGAATATGCATATCAAGATAACTTTTTTTATGAATTAACGTGATGGACTTTTTGAAATTCCCATTTTTTTTGCCTGACTTTAGCAAATAATGCCTCTGTCACTAGTAAAATGAATAAGTTCCCCGATGGCGACGACTTGAATTCCAGCATACTCCATCCAATGGTGAAGTTGTAATAATTATTGTCTTCTACCGACTCCGCGTCTTCCCATAGTCATAATTTCGACGATAAGCTGTAGAAGCGAGTCGACACTGGTCACCCTCGTAAAGAGCCAAGATACGAGATCTTACAAGTTATGATAAATTGTTTTTAAATTGTCAGTAATTTTCTGACAATAATTGCCCTGGATAAATCTCTGAATTGACGTCTAATCAATAATCACCCACGATATTATTCTCCAAATACTAGCATCCTTCAACGAATCCATATCTTATACGAATCTATTTTATTCATCGTTTTTACCTTGGTCTTCTACGCTTCAGATTACTGAAAGCAGTTCACATCTACATACGTTCAGGTACTCAAAGAAGTAGGTACATACCTATTACGTTAATACTTTGTTTCGACAGAAGAAGAAGGATTTGAAACACAGACCTCGCCAGGGTAACCTAAATAAAAAACAGAACAGAAGAATCTACTTGATCTCACCATCTCGAAAAAAACTCTAATAATATATAATTATAAAATAATTGTCACTTAGGCCTTCAATCGGGACTATGTCGTACCAGTTTAGCGTCTCCACATGAATTTTAACAAAAGTGGCACTATATCGACACAAAGGCCACTTAGCGTAAGCGACTAAATAACAATTTTACAGAGAGGATTTTTTTTTTGTTAAAAAAATAAAATAAAAATAAATTAAGGAAATTTGAGGTTTTGACACATAGTCAATAAAAATATAGCAAATTGATGAGATATAGATGAGATATCTCGCTTACGATAATTTTGTCGGACTAATTATTTGTTTTTATTAATTTTATTTTTGAATTCAACTTATCGAATAATTTTAACCCATATCTTCCCAGTGTTCCATTATTGGAACGGTATAGTTAATAATTTTTATGATTTTTTTGTAAAAGCGCAACTCGTTTATTTTTTTCTGCTTAAAATCTTCGATTAATAGGCTTTAGTTAGAGATATTGTTGAATGATATTTGCGTCTGCTTTTTTCTGTTATGAAGCATTCTTTATAGCAGATTTTGTGGAAAAACATTGCTCGTTTTAAAATGTCCGTATATTTTTTGTTTGTTATAATAAACATTCAAATAATACGTTACCAGTTATATTCCTTTCTCTTTTGTCATTATAAAAAATAAAAGAAATAAAGATGACTATAAGTAGGTATTTTCATGTCCTTTTTCCTAACCGTTCCATTTTTGGAACACTGGGATGATATGCCAATGTAAACTTTTTGTACTATTTTCATGCAATAAATTTATTAATTGTTGGTAATTTATTTTTTTGGTCGTAGTTTAATAGTGTACTAAATATTTTAACACCTTGAAACGAAAAAAGTATTTTATGTAAAGAAAACATGCCCACACAGCTGGTAGAACTGAACCTTACACAGTAAGAAAACGTTGTTTGTATGGTTACTTTGAAGGTGAATGTTGTTGATTTTCAAAAAGTATCTGCAAAATCATCTTAACTATCGTATTCCACCTAAGATCTGCTACGCTCAAAAACAGAAAAAAATTAATTCATTGTACTTGATGAGTGATAATACCACCAGGATGTGGTGATAAATTTTTTCATCAAAAACGCTATGAAAAACGTTAAAGCAGGTGTTATATCTCCAAAACAGGAGGAAATCCTGCATCAGAAAGCTATTGAAGTGCTTTGCTTTACAGTCAATAGCAATGTAACCTGCTTGCCTGATAAGTAAGGTCACAGGCTGATTAAGCTGCCGCAGAAGCAGTCTGCTTGAAAGATATCATAATATAGAAAAAACAAAGATATGAGGACAGACAGAAAGGTTCGTGAAGAAAGACACATGGCATTTATCCAGAGCAGACAATGTCAAAACAAAAAGCATGCTAAGAACATCTAAAATGAAAACACTACATGGTTAATATCTGCGTGATCGAATTAGAAACACAGTAATCTGAGAGATCTAATAAGTCGAACAATGTGGTCAGGTGGCTACGTCATAGTTTGCTATAATATATTTTAGTGACACCAAAATGTATTGAAAAATTAAACAAGAGCAAGAATACTATATCTAGCCCTGCATGAGGGTATCAAATTGGCTGCGCCGATCAAAAATACTCGTCAAGCGATGGGAAGAAACCTGAAATAACGCAAGTCAAGATGATAACCCTGATAAAACACACTCCCGTGTCTACAAAAAAGAAGAAGAAGAAGTTTTTTTGTTTTATTATTTTATACAAGGTTTATAATTTATAAATTGTGGATTAAAATTTTGAAAAAACTTCATAAAGTACTTTACTACGCTCTATATCGTTTTAGATTTCCCATACAAAATCCCAAATGTTACATGTATGTATCTTCCCAGTGTTCCATTATTGGAACGGTTCTATAACTAAAAATCCAAAAATCCAAATTTTTTTTTGACACTTATTTATCAATACATAGACCGTAAATAGTCCCTGGTATGATTTTCATGAAAATCTTACGGCTATTTCTATGTCTGGGAAGATATGGGTTAATATACAGATGGCAGACATTGACGGAGAATATTTTTTAACGTCGCTTGCGATATGTCAAATTTAGGTAATATCGTATATATGTAGTTAAGTAATTCAATAAAAAAATATTCATGGACTCACTGTTTAGTAGCTTTATTTGGACAAACGAGATTGTCAAACACTTTAGGCGACATCTGGACATGTATCTGTATGGAACTGAGGCATCGATATCATTGTAGGATAAACTATTTAATAGTAAGTTATAGACGTAATTGTTGAAAGTTTGACTTATCTGTCTCACTGTTTCGAATAAGCTTGGACGGAGGAGTATGTAACCTGGGACAACACGCTCTAATCCTATTGTCAGTGGCCGGGGATCAAGAGTGGATTACTGTTTCGGCTCTCATAGATAACTCTGCAGAAGGGATTGATTTATCGGAAATCGCTAGATTTCACATCGTCTAGACACGACCGCAATATCTCCAAGTTTGATAAGCACCACGTTAACTTTACTCTATAAATGTACTGAATATTAAACTTTTTTATTCGAACATGTCACCGTGTCTTTATTGGGATTTTGGGATTTAATACAAACTACAATAATAGTTGCTAGTTGATTTACCTGCTTACCTGAATGTCTTTTCCATAGCACTATCAATTGAAGTTATTTTGTTGTTGTGAAGCTGACAATTTATTAATTACTGATGTTGAGAATTGTGTACCAAAATACAATACTTCGTTATACTGACATAATATCTTTTACTGTTAATTTTATTGCTTTACTTAATAGCTGATATCGAACGGGTTGTCATGTAAGTGAAAAACACTTTTTGTTTAGTTTGTATGTTTCAAGAAAGTTCAAATAAAAATAATCCGGGTCCTCAAAGTTAGTTGAAGTTCCCAAACTGAGTTTCCTATACCAGAAACAAAAAACAAACTTTTCCCCTTGATTGGTTGTGTTTAATGATTGAATACACGGCTGGATAACAACGATACAAATACAAAGAAACGTTTGCCGATGACGAAGTAAGTAAATAGAATATTTTTTCTCTTTTATCTAACTGTTTCAAACATTTCTTACATATAATAAGGGCTTGTGTTTATAGTTTTTAGATGATAGGCTTAAAAAGTTATTTACGTAATTCAGTAAAAGCATGTCTCAATATTTCTTTAAAGATAAATAGTAAACCAAGTACGAGTTACATACCTGTGTGCATTTATTATATTTAAAACGTTTTAAGTGCGAGTATTTACTCCACTTCCTTCTCCATCTTTTCTATAGCACATCATTGGGTGCCTTCTGCGAAATAAATGCACAAATACGCTTCCAGTTTTCTTTACTCTTTTTCAAGTACAGGGGGGGCAGTACAAATTTTATAGAAAGCTAATTGCACGTCAACCAGCGGTTATTAGCGTGCAAAAAGTGCTCTGACATTAAACAATCGAATCGTTCGATTATTTTGTATGGAAGTTTTTTCGAAACTCTCTCGATTATCATTTCGATATTCGATCATCGAAAAGTTGCACTAGCGGTACGGATCTCTTTCCATTTGTTTATCTGGTTATATCATATTGAAGTTTCTCATCTCTAGGAATGAGAAAAAAGAAAATCACCATCTCTAGCCCGGTGAGGATCGAGTCTGTTTTTTTGCAGTCCACTTTTTCAACTTTCTTGCATATGCATACTTCCTTTGTTCAGATTTCGGCTGCAAAAAGTAATATTATAGATGCTAGAATGATCAATTGGCAAATTTATAGGTATATCATTCATTTAAGTTTGTACCTTCGGTCAATCAACCGAAATGTATTTTCATTTTAGTATCTTCACGTCTGATAGTTTTATTTTACGGAGAATATACCTAATTCTGTTTTTCAACTATCTAACACTTAAATCTAAAGTAATGATAATACAAAAAAAGTGTATGTGCTCTAATAAAATGCCTGAGCAGCAAAGATTCTTCAGGTTCTATAAAGTCAAATTGAATCGATTTTTTACAAAAAACAATTAAATAATTAATTAACGGGCCATAACATATCTGAATCATTTGGATATGAACATTTTCGACAATTTCCCGCTTACCATGGAAATATTATTTTCCAACATGCAAAGAGACATAATTCGCCCGAAAAAGACCTCGCCTTGTAATATTTTCGCAACCGGACACAGAACGGAACTTTAGCAGGCGGGACTTAAATCGATTTTTTTGTATACAAATATTTCAGCCATGTTATGGCCCGTTTTAGAGTTCCATAACATACCTACCTGAATTGATAATTCAAAAACATCGCCCAAATTCAAAGGGAGATATTTATTCAAGAGTAATCAACTGAATTATTTATAGAATAGACAAAGGTAACATTATTTGCATTGTAAAGGGCAGCACAATCGAGAGGCTCCTGTTTGGGAACGATGTTTGATGTTCGGCGTTAATTCCAAAAGTCAGGAAAATAATATCATATATTATCGTTGGGATAAATTTCGCATGCAAATTAGTCTAGAAAATTGTTCTCGTATTATTCCGATAAAAAAATGTCTTTCTTCCAGCGATGTGAAAATTACATTATGTATGATTCGTTTTCGATATAAGTTTCGGTAAAAGTTAAAACCATTTTCTTTTTTACATTCTATGGCTACTGGATACCTATATTGTGTTTTTTTCATTAAAGTTTTTACATTTAGAAAGATTTGATTTTTTTTCGTTCATAGCATATTCGAACTTACCGAAAATATTAAGAACATAGGAATGTATATTATGTATCTATGTTTTTTAAACCTTTTATAAATTGACTACATAATAAATTAAATATAGGTACCTACTAAAACTTCATCATAATCAAGTACAATAAAGATCCTTGCATGGTTATAAAAGAATGTATTTTTGAAAAAAATAAACCGTTTAGGGAGACTACCGTCTCCATTATCAAACGTTTAAGGAGACTACCGTCTAACATTATCAACCGTTTAAGGAGACTACCGTCTCCATTGTCAACCGTTTAAGACTTAATAATGGAGACAGACACCGAGTCACCGAAAACCGGTTCTTGTTTGAACAATAAATTTTGTGATAGAACATTCATTTTTATTTGAAACTATATAAGCTATATAAGCTTTCCCGACAGACGATACCCTGTGGTCCTGAATATGAATATTAAATCAAATCTGTTATAGTCAATGATAAATTAATTACCATTTAAACAATGTAATTCCGACCGATACATCTGTTTTAATTCATATATTTTCCATCCGCATTTTGTCAATCACACCGAAACACTGACGTTTTCTGTCGTAAGCCATTTTAAAAAGCACTAAGAAAGTTCCTACATAAAGTTTTGTTAAGTTTTCTTACGTTTCGCTCAATTTTATTATTTTTTTTCCTTCATTAGGACCTTCTTCTGACAAAAACAAATACAACAAAAAAGAGTTAGAGTAATTATTATAGTATAGCCGTTCAGGCGTGATGCAATGACCGCGCAAAAAAGGCTCCATGTTTATATAAGAGATAAACTAATACCAAGTACCTTCTGCTCGAAACATCGAAGAATCATCATAAGAATCACACTCAAAATGTTACAAGAAAATGGTTGGGATGAAAAATTATGGAGTTATTTTGGTTATAGAACAAAAAGGGACAATCATTCCCGTACAGTTTTAGAAAGGATTATCTCGGATAAATTTTTTTAATGAAAAATATTAAATACCTTTAGGTATATTCTTTGATAAGAGAATGTCTTGATGGAAGAAGGTCAATGAGGTCAGCAGAAAGCTTTTGCTTCAATGCACTCCCTCAGGAGATTGAAGAACTTTTGTGCGGAGGAAACAAGGAAGCGGTTGGTGGAGTGTCTGATTCATCCCCTATTTGATTACGCCGATGTGTGCTACCTAGATATTTCAGCTGAGGCTTAGAATAAGCTTGAACGCCTTCAAAACACCTGTGTTCTTTATATAATATAAATGATTTTAAAAAATTCGTCCACGTTTTAGAGTTTCGCCAACGTGGTTGGAAAAAAATCGCACGGCGGAGGGATAACCACGTTCTTTGTCTTCTGTATAAGATTCTTTTTTATCCCTCCACTCCTCTGTACCTTAAGGAAAGATTCACATTCTTGCACAGACCTACAAATTCATGGACTCCCGCAGAGGACAGCGTCGAACAATCTTCTGGCTATCCCGCCACATATCTCTGGCTACTACACGGACTCTTTCACGGTACATGGATCGAGATTGTGGAATCAGTGGGGCTAGTACGAGTTTTATCGAAAGCTAAATGCACACAAATAAGCGCTTATTGGCGTGCAATTAGTGTTCTAAAATCAAACGATCGAATCATTCGATCATTTTAGTATGAAAATTTTTCGAAACTCTTTCGATGATCGTTTCAATATTCGATCATCGAAAACTTATACTAGGGCTACAGCTCCCACTACATACAATGTCGCATCTGTTCTTCTATTTACTCATTTCGCAGGATTATATCCTATTTTTTATATGTTTTTTTATATATTATTATATATATATATATATATATATATATATATATATATATATATATATATATATATATATATATATATATATATATATATATATATTAAGATGTAAGTTTTACTCCATTTCACTGTGATCAGTAAGGCAGAGACTATGCTACTGCACTTGCATATGGGACGAGACTGTGCCCATCACCAGAATATGCGTTGGATTCGTCAAAAAGGTGTAGTGTTTCGACATTGTGCGCATGTGTCTCGTCAGGACCATCTCACAAAATGGCCGACACACATCGTGGAATCCGATGAAAGCGGGGAGCGCCGCATAACATGACTGGGATTTGTCACGAACTGCATGTGTAAAACATGCACCTCGATAGACAAAAAAGGTCATCAGCTTTTCACAGGAAGAAATATTAAGATGTAAGTTTTACTCCATTTCACTGTGATCAGTAAGGCAGAGACTATGCTACTGCACTTGCATATGGGACGAGACTGTACCCATCACCAGAATATGCGTTGGATTCGTCAAAAAGGTGTAGTGTTTCGACATTGTGCGCATGTGTCTCGTCAGGACCATCTCACAAAATGGCCGACACACATCGTGGAATCCGATGAAAGCGGGGAGCGCCGCATAACATGACTGGGATTTGTCACGAACTGCATGTGTAAAACATGCACCTCGATAGACAAAAAAGGTCATCAGCTTTTCACAGGAAGAAATATTAAGATGTAAGTTTTACTCCATTTCACTGTGATCAGTAAGGCAGAGACTATGCTACTGCACTTGCATATGGGACGAGACTGTACCCATCACCAGAATATGCGTTGGATTCGTCAAAAAGGTGTAGTGTTTCGACATTGTGCGCATGTGTCTCGTCAGGACCATCTCACAAAATGGCCGACACACATCGTGGAATCCGATGAAAGCGGGGAGCGCCGCATAACATGACTGGGATTTGTCACGAACTGCATGTGTGAAACATGCACCTCGATAGACAAAAAAGGTCATATATATGTATATATTTTTTATGTTTTTTTTATGATTATCTATTTTATTTGTCCATTTTGACATTTTTGATAATATGTTGTCTTTGTTTTTACTGGGTTGGCTGGCAGAGATCCTTCGGGATAAGCCCGCTCTTACGACTGTCCAAATATTTTTTATTGTCATCACATTGTATTTATGCAATACCTAGTGTTTTATTTATTCATTTACCTTTTGATCGGAAATCTGATGCCTAGAAATAAAAAAATTCGAGTTGTTATCATATAGATAAGAATTCTTTTACGATTTTTCTGATAAATTTTCACATTTTTCGGCAGGTTCCTTCATTCAGAGCTGTTCCGAGTACAGGAAAAAAATACTCGAGTACTGAGTACAAGTACTGCACACAAATATACTCGGAGTACAAGTACAAGTACTCAGATCGAAGTACTCGAGTACAAAATACCGAGTACAAGTACCGAGTACATGAGTGATTAATTAAACGCAAATCTTTTATAAACCTCTAACAATTTTGCGCATGTTTCAAAACATAATGTAATCGCGAGCAATTGAATCGATCATTACAACAAACTGCATGAAATAAAAATTTTACAAAAAAAGTGTATAACTATAATATTATTACATTAAAAAAATGGGTAAAATAACGCCTCCACGTGGTGCACCCCCGGGCAACGTTATAACGGCAAAATTCTATCAATAAGGAAGAGAGAAAGCAGATAAGCCAAAGAGGATTGAATTAAAAACAAGAAAATAGAACATGGTATGGCAAATGATACAAATCGCAAAAACAGCTCTCCTCTGGGCAATAAGACAAGAGACCTTGGAAAAAATAGAAGATAGAAGAAATAAGTATGTAGTTCTAAGACCGAATATCTGACAAAACTGACAAAAGAGTTATGTATTGATGTTATACTGCTACAGGAAACCCACACAGCAAACTTGAACTAACTCACCACCAGAGGTACCTACGGTTCCCGGTTTCAACCTAGCTGGCGCTGTCCACGGCGTGGCCACCAACGTACGCGACGGCCTGATTTGGATTTGGAAAACATTGTTTTAAATCAGGTAATGTGTCCTTGGTCACCAGTCACCATCAAAATAGGACACAAAAGTCGTCAACGTTTACAAACCTGATAGATTCCAGTGGCTACCCACAGTCATTACTTCAGTCCTCCCACATCCATCTGTCATAATGCGAGACTTTAATAATGGGAGCAATCACACCAACTGGCGATTTAGAACCACAGACAATAATGGTGAGGACCTCACGGAATATATGGAGACTGAGAATCTTCACCTCGTTTATGATGCCAAAGACAGAGGCACCTTTTATCAGCTAGATGTAACGGCTACACCCAGGACTTGTGCTTGTCCTCGAAGGTCTCGCAATGGAACTTCCAAATTAACAAATGGGACATCTTCGCCGCCCATTTCGATGAGACATTGATGTCTCTCGTACCACTGTCTACTAACTACCATAAATTTATAACAGTTTCAGAGGCCACCAAACAGTCTATACCATGAGGATATCGTAAAACATACATCCCGGATGGAAGGAACACTGCAAGAATCTCTACAACAGTTAATCCGTAAGGCATGATCCCTACTCCGTAAAATGTGGCAAATTAAACCACCGGACCGCACAGCATAGATTTCAGCGAACCTTGTTGCAAACAAAATAGTAGACAACGGCAGAGCGCCCGGAGAGAAAACATTCCAACTTAAGGTTAAGGAACAGCTCCACACAGCACAAAGGACTGTCCAATCCGATCTACCCTGGTTGCTCCGTTCACTGAAACAGAGGTGACTTCAGCCGTTTAAACGTTAAAACAGCCGGAAAGGCTGCTGGGTCTGATGGCATGTTGCCTGGCTTATGCGGTGTTCACACGAGGCGATATAAGGCCAGACGATTTCGCTTGCATAAAAAAAATATCGCTCGGTCGCCCATTGATCGTCTGATGTGTTCACACGAGCCCACCGGCATACATTCAATCTGTCAGGTGCGCTGATAGTTTTAAAAATGGCGGACGTCGAGGTAGAAGTCACGCAGTAATTGGGGTTAGTTGAAAATATTGTTTTAGACGATATAAGGAGACTCCTAATTGAGGAAAAATAAAAACAACGCAGATATTGGGTGCGGAATTGGATTCTAAGGAGAAATAAATTTAGAGCAGTGCTGTCAACTGTCAAGAAACAGAACATACGGACGCCGCGCATATCTGCGCATGCGTGCATCGTTCCACCAGATACAAAAGTTGAAGGGCGTTCAACTTGAGGCGATATCGCTTTCAACCATTTTTATCGCTTCAGATTTATCGACAATCTGTTCACACGGTTCAATTGGCTGGCGATATTTTAGTGTCCTGGCGATATTCGCCTCGTCTGATCACCGCATTACGGGCCTTATTTATTATTATTATTTTTTATTTGGTTCAACGGCCAACCGGCCTTTTACAATTTATATTTTAATATAGAGTTGTAGTGCACATTAGTACAAGGATAAATAAAAAAAACTCACAATTAACATAATAATAATATAACACTTTTCTATACAAAGGTGTCAGTATTGCCGGCGGAACTTACTTGAGGTAATTTTTTCCAGTCAACCGGTACCGTCCAATTTGAGACAGGCCAACCCAAAGTAGAATTTTCAAGTGAAAAAACACTTACGAAAACTCTGACCCGGATGACTTCGGATCTGAAGTCCACGCCAGTACAACTAGGCTACCAAGGACAATTATTAAAATAATAATGACTAATATAATAAGAATACACTGCGAATATCCTTGCCGCGGGCCACCAGCCGAAAAAATTTAAAACATCTAAAGTGCTGGTCTTGTAAAAGCCTGAAAAATTTCCGCAAGACCGTCTGCTACAAGTTGCTTGAACATCTTATTCTCAACGTCTTCTTTTTGTTGTGTCTAAATACTACAAATTATGGGATTTAGCAGTATCGAAGTTCTGAATTTTTTGTTTTATTTTTTTTATATATATATATTTTTACTATTCTATTCTATTCAACAGATTAGAGCCCATCATAAATCACAATTTTTTCATATAAATAATATACCTACTTCAGTTTTTACGTAAAGGAGCAATAGCAGAGCAGGATTTCAGACTATACTCTATAACTATAAGACTTATTTAGTTTTTGAAATAACCAATTCAATCATAATACACGGGTTTTAAAAACAACCATTTCGTCACCAACACTCTCGAATTAAAAACGAGAACCATACTAATTAACATTCACACTTTACCACTACCAATAACCACGACACCTAACAAGTCTCTACTTGCAATATAAATACAAATTACGTATCATAGTAGGTTTAACGTATTCCAATATATCCAAAGATGTAGGTACTCGAGAACTTGAAATGTACTCGAGTACCTTTAATGTACTCGAGTACCTTTGATGTACTCGAGTACTTTGAATGTACTTACTCGAGTACATTCAAAAGTACTCGAGTACATTCAAAGTACTCGAGTACATTTTAGGCTCAAAAACGTACCGAATACAAGTACAAGTACAGGTTTTAGAAATGTACTCGTGGACTGAGTACTGAGTACACCAAAAGTACTCAGAGTACAATCTACGAGTACTTGTACTCGAGTACCGCCCAGCTCTGCCTTCATTTATATACTTTTATTTAAGATCGGAGTTATATGTATAGAATATGAAACCAATTCGGTAATCATATTTTCGGTCTCCACACTTTATGAAAAAAAGCACTTTGAAGGTAAAGGTAGGTAATTAAATTAATCAAATTTAAATAAAAAACTTTTTAACTATTCCACAAATTTATTGTACCTGGCATGTTTCGAAGGGGCACGCCCTTCATGGTCACAGGTTATTTGAAACTCCTGTTTCCATGTTTCAAATAACCTGTGACCATGAAGGGCGTGCCCCTTCCAAACATGTCAGGTACAATAAATTTGTGGAATAGTTAAAAAGTTTTTTATTTAAATTTGATTATTTAAATTACATCCACCAAGAAAAATGCATGTTCAACAACTTATAAATTTTAATTAAATTAATGTTTATTTGTTAATTAAAACAAATCACGCACTTAGTTTTATAGTATTAGAGAAAAAACAATTGATCCATGTACGTGATGAGCTGAAGATAAAAGAGGTCCTCTCGAGGTTGAGTTGAGTGGAATCAAACAAACAAGCTCCTACCCTTGGATTAGACTAACGACTCCTTAACACCAGACTGAGATGGATGGGTATCATAAAAAGTGGTGCTTAAACCATTCTTACTGCCAGCTTTTCATTAAACATTTTATTTTCTCGCTATTATTATATTTTATAAGCAATTATCTTTACAGCAACCTTTTATTAATAACACTTGTTTTATTATTTCTTTTATTCCGTGGGGTTGCCGGCTAAGAATAGCACCTCTGCTCTTTTTGCTGGTTTTTCGAGCATCCTGTAAGAGGCAGGAAATCGAAAAATCAGATCGGGACCGTGAGGTTGAACACCTCACGTCCTTAAACTTCAACCGGTCAGAAAAGGCACCATAAGCCTCGGACGCCTTCGAGCGCAATGGAGAACTCTTGGTGCCTCCCTATGCCCCTAAGTGGGGTTTAGGCCCCCTGCATTGCGGGATGGTTTGGGGGGGATCTGCGGTGGGCTTGATTTGTGTGGGGCCGGCTTTTTCGTTTGATTGCTTCGATCGAACTAGAGGGTTGATTTCGTGCGGGTCGCGTTTGCCGTGGATTTGTCTCCTCTGGGCTGGCTTGCGGTGTGCGTGGGGCCTTAAAGGGAGAATTTATTTATTTATTATTTGTATGACCCACGACTGACATAAATACGTCAAAGTTTTTTTATTTGACGAACCAATCTAAAAGTCGGTATAACATAGAGTGAACGATAACTCATCCATGGGAACTATTAATGTGATTCGATAACGTTCAATAACAGCAAGATGACAGATTAGGAGGTCAAATATTTACATATAAATCTATGTGTATATAACAATGAAACATTTTGTAATAATATTTATTTAATTTATTTATTTATTTTCTGTCAAAATTAAGCATTGCTCACCATTACAGAGTAATCCTTTGCGGTGAGCAATGCACATTAGGCTGGGCCGTTCTAGTATGGAAGTTTAAAAAGTTCTTCTAATCTTAATGTAATAGTGATAATTTGTTGCCTTATGATGTATTATAACTATCTACAAAATTTCATGACAAAAAAATAAGATCTTCTGTCTCCGAATCGACCTTGAAGTTTTCTATGGGACGAAAATATCCCATACTATCTGATATTTATATAATAATCATGTAAAATGATTCCGGTTTTTTTATTCATTTTTTTTATTATACCACAGATAATTCAAGTACATACTTCTATTTATTTAGTTACACAAAAATAATAAATAAAACTTTTAATTTTTTTATGTAAAGCAAGTATATGAAATTATGTTATTTTGCAGTGATTGTTTTTGATAAATTGGGTTTGATATATTTTTTACTCGTTGCTTTCTAAGCTTTAATATAATCTTTTCTTGATAAATTTCTCCGTTAAGTTGGTGAGGCTTCTTTGACAATTTCACAGATCGTCAAATTCCTTGGATATGACAAGGAAAATTCAGGAAACTGTATTTATTCATCTTCGCCATTGTATGTAATGAATGCCGTAAGATCTTCGTCGGATACTTGTCGATTGGTGTTTCTGTTACATTTTAGTGTCTGTCTATAACGTAGTTCTTGTAAAAGGATGCTTCAAAATTTACTTTCGGTACTTCAAGGATCAAAAATGCGTGTTTTCGGGTGATTCGAGCTTTCACTATCCGGCGAGCGGTTCATTCTCTTACTACATGGTGTATTTTGAGCGAGATTAGCTTTCTTTTAGTAATTACAGTTTATATAACAGATTTGATAATCTGAGAAATATATGGATAAGAAATTAAACTTCCATAGGTAACTGGATCAGTTGCGAGGTAAGTTGGTGCACAAAAATTAACAACAAAGATAAGTTAAAGTCATCAAACTTTATGAAAGAAACGCAGTCGCAGAGTCCTATTAGCTTAGTTTAGCGATTATTACATGGATTATTTTTTCTGGAGCTCTGTTGCCTAAATCATTAGAAAATGTTCCTGTTGGTATGACTGTGCCAATTTGGAATAAATATAATTGATCTTTTCGTAGATCTTGAAATGATAAAATAGTAGCTTCTCTTGTAATCACCTGGAACATATCAATTGTTTTTTATTTTATTTTTCCAGTTGTTTTCCAATTTGATCAGAATGCGTATGATGATTTGAGAAAGCACAATCAACATATTATACAAAGACCTAAATAATTGTTACTTGTCGTTTTTTTCTAGATTAGGTACCGGCGACTCATTCAATTGGGATTACTCTTTTCTCCTGCAAAATAATTATTCAATCATGTTTTTCGGTATTAACCTACACTTTTTTTCATCACATCAGACGACAAGTAAAAGATCAAATGAAATATTGCTTTTTGAAAAGAAATCTGTAATCGATCTCTCTATCGGTTTCGGTTTTCCAAATTTTCCATGAATTTAGAATCAGTTTCCTTTAATACTCTCTTAATTATTGTTCATCTGTATTTTTGACCACGTTTTCTAATCACTAGCCTAAAACTTTGGCTTTACGGCCATCAAAATACAATACTGGTATTTTTAACCCTTTTCTCATTTCATGAGATTTTCTCTGGTTTCCGCGGCGCTTTATATGCTTTGTTGCTATCTTAAATTGTATTTTTATGCTTTATATCATACAGATTTGATTATTCCGTCATTTTTATGACATAAAATCTTAAAAAATATTAAGTTAAAGATATTTTTAATTTATTTATACCTGCTTCAAAATACGATAAATTTAACAATTTTTTGAAATTTTGAGTTCAATTCGGAGACAGAAGATATCTTTCAAATTGAAAATATTTTGCATACCTATTTTAAACAGCATTTAGCACTAAAATATAACTATTACGTTAGCAATATTAGAAGAAATGCAAATCGACCCGCCCTAATGCACATACAATACAAAATAACAACAATATATTATAAACCTATTTTTCTCTTTTAAACTAAAATAAAATTAACACAAAGATAGAAAAAAATGGACAATCTATAGACAATATAACACCATGGAAAGTCTACTTCGCCGAGAGTCACACACACACACACACACAAACACACGCACAGACGTGAACAATACTGTCGAGTCCAGCCGGTATAGTGAGTGTACCATCGCATTGACATTATTACATATGACATTCTTTGCCATATTTTTTTATATTTGTTTTTCTAAAATTAATTTCAGTGTTGCAGTACCTACCTATCTCTTTGCGTTCCTTGTTCCTATATTTTTATTAGTCCTACTAAGAATGTGCTCCTAGAGATTTTTTCTTGGAAGATCTTGAAGTCTTCCTAGAATAATTCACTCAAGCCTTGCTCACAGTGATTGTATTCTAAAACAATAAACACAGATTCGTACTAATACCTTTACTTCGACCTTCCTTAACAATCTTGTGAACTTTGCCTTAAAACAAGTAAGTAGTGTTCTCAGCTATTGCTTTATAGAATTCCTACGTAAATACTTATACATATAGCTTCCTCGTACACAAAACAACAAGCTTTCGGCAGGATTTCATCATGCAAACGGAGGTCTATGTTAAGAGGCGTTGAAATATAAACCGACCTCGGTAGCCTAGTTGTACTAGCGTGGACTTCAGATCCGAGGTCCCGGGTTCGATTCCCGGTCGGGTCAGAGTTTTTCAAAGTGTTTTTTCACTTGAAATTTCTACCCGGGGTTGGCCTGTCTCAGATTGGACGGGACCGGTTGACTGGAAAAAATTGCCTCAGGCAATAAGTTCCGCCGGCTATACTGACACCTTTGTATAGAGAAATGTTATATTATATTAGATATTATTATTATAAATATCTAGCTTTCTAGCTTTTCTGTCTTATCTCAAAATGGGTTTTAAATACTGGGTTACGTTGATTTTACCTATTTTACTCTGCATTAATAACGATGTGCAAGTGTGTGAGCTACACCTGCAATCTGGGCGGGGTGGTGGTGCGAGAATTCGCTGAGATATCTGTCAGTATGAGTTCCCTTTCGGTAAACGTCATACAACAACTTGTGGTGAGATGATTTCTTGACGAGAACATCGAGAAAAGGTAGAGCTTCGTCGGACTCTACCTCCATTGTGAATTGGATGGAAGTGTGAATGGAGTTGAGATGCTCAAGAAAAAGACGTAATTCATCATGTCCGTGAGGCCAGATGACAAAGGTGTCGTCGACGTACCGTAGCCACAGCTTTGGTTGTAGGCGCGCACTGCTCTGCGCCCTCTCTTCAAAGTCAGCCATGAATATATTCACGACTGCCGGTGAGATTGGGCTACCTGTTGGAGAATGTTGGCTAGGAACTGTGCGAGTTTGTGGGTTGGAGAATTTATTAAACTTACGATTGGGCGGAGTGGAACGTTGGGTTTATGGGTTTTGGGGAGACCGTACAGTTTAGGACACTGTGAAGATTTTTCACGCGGGACGAGTTGAGTTTTAGTACGCTCTTCGATGTTCGAACTCAAAATTTTTGATTTCGTCATCTTTTCGAGGTACGTCGTGGGGTCGTTGGGATGGACTTTGTAGGCGTCGTCAAGGAGAAGATCGAGCATCTTCTTTTGGTAGTCAGCGGTGTTCATAACAACCGTTGCAGAACCCTTGTCCGCCGAGAGAACGATGATGTCAGCGTTTTGTTTCAGCGCTAAGCGTTCATCGCGAGTAATATTGGGAGTAGGGTGCTTTGAAGATCGGATGGTGTTACACACTTGTTGTCGAATTTCTTCGGCTTCCAAGTGCGGGATTTTATTGAGTGAAGACTCGATTGCCATGACGATATCGTCAACCGGAATTCGAGTGGGGGCGACGGCGAAGTTACCGCCTTTGGCTAAAACGGATTTGGTGGTGTCATCGAGTGTGACGTCAGAAATGTTATGAACAAGTTTGTTCATGTCGAGGGTGGGTCTTGACGGCTGGGATTTGGACTGGGACGCGGAAAGTTTCTCGAACTTTCTATATATTTATATTTCTATAAATATCGCAAAGCAACTTTCCTCTCTTAGTGCGAAGAGATTGGAATTGGGAGATGAGAGTTGTATATTCCTTCCCATGAAGGTTATAAATTTCTGTGAAGATGTGATCACGGAGAGAAATATATGAAGCGTACGCGAAACGTTTTGGGTACTCCGTGTACTCAGGTTGGCTCTGAAAAGAGCCGTTGGTCGCCCGACGTTCCGATTGGATTCCACCAATCATCATCTGGGGCAGATGGGATTATATTGGGGGATGGGATATTAATGATTTTTTTTTTGTAAAGAAGGTCAGGGGACCATATGCCCCTTGAGTCACCGCGACCAAATTAGGTCTATTGTGACATCCTTCAATGAGTTCATGCGCTACCTCTTATCGTGCCACGTCTCCAGAGGCCTCTTGCAGAGTGAGAGTGCCTCTTCCCAGCTCTTGCCCTCCGCAAAAAGGTCTCCTTAATCTTCTTTTTGAAAGATAGGTCCCAACAGGATTCCCATCTCTCGGTTGCAACAAATGCCCTTGATCATGTGACCTTATGTCCACTTTGACCACTGATGCGGAAGTACCTATTATATCTACCACACCAGGTCGGTTCTAAAAAGGTGCCATGTACATCCTCCATAGCCGGAACTAGGGAAATAAAAGTCCGCCCCTGCAGATCCCTGTATGTAGGGGTAAGGCAAAAAGTCACCCTGAGGTTGCCTGGTATCAGGTAGCCTCCGTTAGTTACTAACCTACCCGTTAGTCACGCATCCCTCGGCACGGGTCGAATGACACCTTGGATTGGGGATTTTTGGGCAGAAAGGTTTACTCCTTCCGGAATGATAGGACTAGGTGAATATGGATGGGAGGGCTCATAGAAGGCAGGAGGATTGGATTCAGGTGTAGGAAATGCCCTGCATGTTGGACAGCCATGCAAGGCACCCCGTACTCTCTTCGGCTTGTTGACCCTAGCATCCACAGGGACCGAATGTAACCGCCGTTTCAGCCTGGTCCAACGTAACAGGGTCCACCACTTGTAGGTGAGAGTCGAGTTGAAATGCAGTGGCTAAGAGGCATTAAGTGCTCTTATATTGCGTGTAACATTTCCTTGGACCCCTGTATTAATGATATTGTTGACGTAAGTACGTTACAGCGCGAATTGAGTGTTTTTTGACCTTATAATCGAAAATCCCTTTGTAATAATGTTATGAAGAATTTTTTGTACATTGCTTGGAGTATTTAAAGTTTCTTTTTCATTGTTACAATGGCTTCTAAAAATACCGTCACCATAGATTTAATAAAAAACAATCGAGTTTAATTTGAATCAAAAATTTATTTGAAAGGTTTGTATTTAGAAATTACTTCGTGTTAAAACATTAATTAGTCGTGTAAAAACTATCAAATTGTACATCTTTAGGCCAGTTGTTAATTATCCATTGAGCTAAAATCGTCGCGTCTGAAAGTTGGGGGCATTTTCGATCATTTTTATCGTTTGGTGTCTATGTTACGGAAAAGAAAGTAAAATGAATAGAATTGTATGCGAGGTCTTTAGTATAGAATTTTTAATTGTTTGTAAGTGAAAATGTGTTAGAAAAATCTTCTTGCTATGAAGAAAAAGAAGAAGAAAAATCGCAGTAGGTAGGTAGATACATTGTTTGCACTCCCTATGACTTGGGACCAGGGCCCCCACATGCCCGGTGCTACCGATGCTACGGCAACGGGGCCCGTGGGCCAAGGGGGCCCGCAAGGACGGGGAAATAAATTAAAAAGTAGAACATTTTTAATAAATCATAGAAATAAAACCAAAATAAAATCACTAGGACTAAATTTATGTGTATCAATACTTATAATTTAGAACATGGTGATTAATTGTGAGGCGGTACGAAGTGTGTGCATGGTCAGTCCGTTAATAAATAAATATTTCCATGGTTCGTAATGTATGGTTAGGTATTAATCCATGGTTTATAATATAACCACCAATTTCCTACGACAGTTATTATTTTATATGTGTGAATAATCAAGCAAACAAAAATATTTAAGATTTTATTTGTTCAATTATGTTTTTACCAGTATTTAAAATAAATTTACGATGTGTTTTAAATGTGTGTTTGATTTGATGAAAAATAATTGTAATAAAAGTTGAAAAATGTATATTGTAAAAAAGGATCGAAAATTCTTTTTTTGGTAGTGAGAGGGGGGCCCATCATGACTTAGCAACGGGGCCCAGGAAATAATGTGGGGGGCCTGCTTGGGACACGAGCCGCCTCTGGTTACCATTCTAAAATTATTACATATTTTGAATCTAACAAATAATATGTCGTGAAGGCCTAAGTAAATTTTCTAAAGCTACGCGCAACTTTCTTTTTTATTTCATTCATAAAAATCTAAATAATACTACGTATAAAGAATAAAAATCTCTGCATTTGAAATGAAGTGCCTCAGGAGAATTTGGGGTATAAGATGGTGCCACCGCATCACGAACGATGGGTGAGGGCCCATCACCTCTACCATTTTGGAGAGGAGATGGACTTGGCTGGGGCATGTGTTAAGGATGCCGAATGACAATTGGCCGGGGAGAGCGCTGTTCTTCCTCCCATCAGGGTCCCGAAGACGAGGAAGACCCTTTCACATTGTGTTCCACTCCTTCGAAGCAGAGCTGAGGGACTTGGACATGGTGTGGGAGGTCATAAAAATTGCGCCAGATCGAGCGCAATGGAGAGCTCTTGTTGCTTCCCTATGCTCCTGAGTGGGGTGCACAAGGGAGTATTGTTTGATAAAGAATATGTGTAATTGTGCATGATGCCGTGACTAATCTTACAAGGTAGGTACTCATGTTTATACGATGTGTTATTTCGACACTTAAAAGACCAAAATTCATCGATGAAAATGTGAACATTTTTGGAAAAATTTCTTCTTCTTCTTTTCTAGGGGCATTTAAACATTTAAAAAACTATGGGAATATGATTTATCTCGAGATAGAAAATTATCGCACAATTATTCAAGTGTGGAATTAACACATTGTATGATATGTAGGTAAGTAGGTACCTACTTTAGATTGCAAAGATGCTAATGGACAACGTCAGTCGGGACCTGCACGTACTGGGTGTGGGACATCTGTGAGAGTCCGTTGCGCAGGATAGGACGGCTTAGAAAAACATCGTTCAGGAGGCTTGAAATTTACAGGAGTTGTTTGGCCATCGGACGTAATTAAGTATATTATATTGCACAATTGAGTTCTTGAGATTTTTTATGTGTGTGAGCGCACTCAGAGCTAACTCTAATAGTCAGAATAGATTGAAAATGTGAATTATCCGAATTGAGGATCGAACCTTACAATTTCAATACGAAAGCACGAAAAGCGAGGGTTCTCTCACCATACCATCACTTTTCTTTTTCAGTGATACTCATTTTAAAAAGTTGCAGTTCCTGTTTTGTTTTAAATTTGAAAGTGGTTTGTATTTAAAATAAAGGAATAATACTATAATGAAACTGAGACACAAAAGGTGCTGTCAAAATTAGAAACGACTTTATATGTTTCATTGTTTCATAATTAGACTTTATATGTTTCATTGTTTCATAATTAGTTTTCATTTCAATCTTACAAAGATCATTCCTAAACAACAATTCTATATTAAGTTTAACGTACACATTTATCCTATTTGTGTTTGTATATTATAAGTATACAAGCATTGCTGTAATTGTCTGCAAAGTTTATTTAATCGAGAAAAGTTTGAAATAACTAAGCTTCGTGCGAAATGTTGGCAACTTAAATAAGAAGTGCCTTGAAGAAGAACACCCCTGTGTAGAAAGCCTCTTTATTTCCTCTCTCTTCATCTACAACAATGATTCTAATGTGCTTCCGCTCCAAATCATATATTATTTTAAATTATTTCAGAATTAATATAAATCCGTTCCAGCTTAATGTTTTAAAAACTGTTACCCACGCTAACGTTTGAATTTCCCTACTACGATCTACGCATACATTTTTAAATTTTAGGGTAAAAAGTACACGTGTTTGGTGAAACATTATTACCTATATACGATGTATTTAAGAACTCGAAAAATATTATTGTAAGTATTTTTTTATTATTAGACTAGCTTTTCCGACAGACGTTGTCCTGTGGACCCTTTGGACCTAACCAGAGGCGGCATGTTCATTGTGCACTGCGCCTTCAGAAACATAAATAAACTAACGAAATAATACTTAATATTAAAATATTAATTCTAAAACGTCCATATTTCATTCGTATTCAAAGCTCAGACGGGATCAACGCGAGAATAAAATTATATGCCCGCAATTTGGTTGACTTTGTATGAAAATTTTCTAAAACGCCCGAAACGGCGCGGCGGAGTAAGTGAAATGGGCTACTGTAAGAGTGGCAAATACGTAAGTATGCGAGAATGAGAGGGCGCAGGTGTAAAAGACAATAATTTTGTTGTTAGATTTTTCAAAGATGGCGTTGCATGTGATTCGTTCCATACTTACTTTAATATCATATTTTATATTATTTCTTATCCATTTTTCAACTTTTTTCTGTTTCTGGATCCGGAGTGGAGAAGAATCCAATAAATCACACATCGGAAGAATCTGTTGAGCCAATATCGTTATAAGTGTTCGCACTAACCCAACTTTAATTTATATTAGAGATAAGAAAATTCTTTGAAACAAAATATACTAAGATCGCGAGATGTTACGAATTTCTTGTTATAAAATTCTAAAAATAACAGGATCTACACTTAATTGTGTATTACCGACTTATGGTATAAAATTTAACTAGGTACCAATTCGTTACGTTTCTTTGATAAAGCTCTAATTGTTTAACAAAACCTTAGTTAGAACAATTATGAAGTAAAATAACGAACCTAAGTAATTGAAATTACATTCTAAAGAACCTTGTTACTAATCACCATATAATTAGCTACATTTTCTATACAAACATGTCAGTTTACCCGCCGGAAGTTATTCTCAGAGGCATGTTTTTTCAATAACTGGTCCCGTTCATTCCATAAATTTCAAATGAAAAATATAGCACGACAGGGAATCGAACCCAGGACCTCGTGATTATAAGTCCACGTTAACACCACTAGGCAAACAAGGTCGGTATATCCATAAATCACTGTTCTTTTTCAGAAGGGTAAAAAATATTGTGGTGACAATGTATGTATGTATATTGTGGAATGAAACATTTTATTTTATGGTGATCTCAAAAGGCGAACAAAAGTAAAATAAATAGTACCTACATACCTAGATGTAAGATACGTCTCACAGGAATTCCGAGATGGGTGACAGCCTTCTTTCATAAAAGGCCGTCGTCATCTATACTAATATATAAAGCTGAAACTGTCTTATGTCAGAAATAAATTAAGCAAAAAAATCTTTTTGCTTTGATATCTCATGCCTTGGAGATGGTTTTGGGCTATTTAAGATTACATTACGACTCGTACGGATAATATGATAAATGCCTTTTTTATTAAAATTGAATTCAAAGGATAGTATGAGAGTCCGAATGGAAACGTGACACGTTACTTCCAATGTGGGATTATCCACTGCCTGCCGAGTAGGTGCTATTATTAGGCCGTATTCACCTAACCAGAAAGGAAAAGCGAACTGGGAACATTTTTCTTTCGCTTTAGGTGAACAAGAGAAATGAATATCGGATCTGTTCAACCGTTTCTAATGATGCTAAGTACAAAAAGAAATATTATCGGGCTTATTTCTAGTATTCTTCTTAGGAAAGGTTGAAAATTCATAAGTTATTATTGTACACTAGCTTTCACGACGGGCCTTGCCCTGTCTTTACTGTGAATCTTTACGCCCCGCGTAGGGGCATATGGAGGCAACAAGAGTTCTCCACTTCGCTTGATCTTGCGTAATATTTATGACCTCCTCCCACACCATATGTACCTATCACTGTGAATATTGAATTCTAATTTATGTGATACATTCAAATCCGACTGATATATCTGTTTTAAAAACGTTTACAGGATACATTCTATCAACCGCACGAATTATCAAACAAAATGTCAGTTATGGCAAAGGCAAATTTAAATTTAAAAAAAAAGCATAGTTAGTTAAAAGCACTAAGAAGGTTTCCTACGTTTTCTTATATTTCCTATTGATCCGTGCAATTTCCTTAATTTTTCCTTACATAAGAATACTCTCGTGACAAGCGCAAACACAAATAAAAAAATAATTAGCGAAGTTTTAATTGGTCTAGCCGTTCACACGTGATGCAATGACCAAGGGAAATAGGGTTCCATTTTTATATATAGAGATACATTCGTACTCCAATCGCAATCTTATAATGTTATGCACGTTTGTATTCTAATCATCAATGTGGAAGACAGCTCTCAGGCAGACCACCCAAGGAGTTGAGCAATAACTTTGGGTCTAACTCGCAAGAGGTGAACTGAAGTCTTAAAAAAATTAGACCATTATGTTCTTATTAGAATGAAGGAAAGAGAACGCATGTCTTAAGCTATAAAACATAACTTACTCACTTACTGTTTGATGGTTGTGTGTTGCCCTTTATTCTGTACGAGGGTGAGTCTGGGAACCTGAATAAAGCCCAGGTACAGAAAAATCTTCATTTTTGAAACAATATACCTCAGAACGATTAAGGCGCACCCGGCGCAGGATCATTGACTCTAAAACGATGAAGAGGAGATGAGGTACACATGTCTCAAGGATATCTAATGGCAGCTTATTGCTGGTCTTTCTCCCATCGAGTTTCCGAAAACGAGGAAAACCCTCTCATACCATGGTCTGAGCCATTGAAGCAGTGCTGAGGGTTTTGGACACTTTATGGGAGGAGGTCATTGAAACTGCGCAAGACCGAGCGCAGGGAAGCTTTTGTTGCCTCCGTATGCCCTCATGTGGGGTCTCAAAGAGCGTATTTGTTGGTTAGTTTATAAACATTATAATATACGTACACGCAGCGTGTGAATATGGCAACCTTTAATGCAAAAATATTATAAGGATAATCGTACGATCCTCAAACACAGCAACTTATAAATACAGGAAATCATAAAATTGAGGTTGGAGTAGCTCTCTTGGTTTTGGCGGTTAATGGCCCTCGCATCTATTTTCTGTACCATTTCATTTTGATGGATACGCACTACCTTTCCTATTAAATATAATTTATTGTAGAAAATAATATATTTCTCGTATTTTTGTCAACGTTTGTACTTCGCTCACGCAGGTGAAAGAAAAAACTATCGAAAATTGCTGAAAAAACGTAACGGAAACCGAGAAAAACACAAAAAAATAAAAATATTCCTGAAAGCTGTGTGTAATAACATTAATAATAATACATATAAGCTCTTAGAAATAAACGCCTGTCATTAACGGGATGTCATAATATGTTAATACGGGACGAATTACTCGTTTATTTGGTTTTTTTTACAAAAATTATAATTATCATTAGTTTAGATTAACTTTTTTACGAGATACCAAGTATTTAGATGCGTGAAAATTTTAACGTTCATTTAATAAATACTCTAAGCTTATAAAATCGAAAAAGTTTTATATCCTTTTGTTTATCATCAAATAATGAATAAACTATTTATTTTACAGAAAGCAAAAAGTCTTGAATATTAAAATGCTATTTAGTGTACGAGGCTTTTGATAAGAGCTGGACGTTTATTTTCGCAATTAATTGTTTCTATTTATTAATTAATTATTTATTCTTATTTTCTCAACTTGTTTTTTTTTTTACCCATCACGCCGCGCCGTGTCCCGTAAGGGGTAGGCAGAGAAACGGACCACCACTCTTTTCTATCCAAGCATACTTCTTTCGCTTCTCCCACCGACATAAAATTTCTCATACACCCTCTCCTATTTCTCTTACTTCTTACCTGGTCTTTCTTGAGGACGGAATCGATGTATTCGATCCACGTCATTCTCGGTCGGCCACGCTTTTTTTTTACTTTATTTAAACAAACATACAGTTATTACAAAGACATATAGTATAACAAAACATAAATCATATCATAAACCAGTTAAGTAAACCATAAACCTTTTTTACACCTTTCCTTTCAGCCTTATAAATTCTCTTTGTCATTCTGTTTGCATCCATTCTTTCCACATTCCCAAACCATCTCAACTTATTAACTTTCATCTTTGTCACAACACTTACTTCCATTACATATTCTTCCTAATATTTTCATTTCTTTCCATATCCCATAAAGTTTTTCCACATATTCTTCGTAGAGATTTCATCTCTACTGCATTTATACTGCATTCTTCTTTTTTCGTCCATGTCCACGTTTCACATCCATACATCATCGATGGTAACAGAATTGCGTTATGCACTAGTTTCTTTGCTTGTAGTGAGACGTTGTTGTTTCTCATTATAGGTCTTAGGGCACCGACCACCCTGCAACCAGCAACTTTCCTTCGTTTGATTTCTTTTTCACACTTTCCATCCCGACTAAACATGCCTCCTAAATATATACTCATTCACTTGCTCAAGATATTCATTTTCTACGGTTATTTTACAATTCCTTCTTGCTTCATCCCTTTCAAATACTAAAACCTTTGTTTTGCTGACATTCATTTTTAGACCGTTTTTTGCACAATTTTCAAACACACTTGACACAAGTTCTTGCAAATCATTTTCACACTCAGCCATAAGTACTAAATCATCTGCATACAATGCATATTTTCTAAGTGTTTTTTCACTTGAAATTTCTACCCCGGGATTGGCCTGTCTCAGAATGGACGGGACCGGCTGACTCGAAAAAATTGCCTCAGGCAATAAGTTCCGCCGGCTATCCTGACACCTTTGTATAGAAAAGTGTTATCTTATTATAATATTATATGCCGTATTTCGTACTGCTTATTGAAATCGGATCTTATTTGGAAAGATATTATATCAAAATTCCGGGAATCAGATTTTTTTTAATTCTGGGTGTTGAAGGGTTATTTTATTAGATATGCGAAATCTCAAAAACCCATTTGAATACACAATTAAGTAACATTTTTTTTTCTTACAAATCTCACACTCCAAACCTAATGAAGTGTGAATACGTGTTCTAATATGATACATTTCAGATTTTTTTGTCATATTTTTTTCACGTAGATATCGTATAGAAAAATGAAATATTTCTTGTTTGATGTAAAAATGATCACGTACCTACCTGGGCACGTATAAATCGAAGTAAAAACATGAATACCGAGTAATTTTATGAATATGTTATATAATTTCTTTTACTTTATATTTGCCTTGTTCAATTTTATGATAACGTGGAAGGACTGTTACAGGTCAAACACCTTAGATTTAACAGGAATAAAAAATGATATTTCTTCACTAGGTGATTTAATTAATAGCTTGGTGCGTTGTAGATTCAGTGAGTCAAAGAAAGAGCCATGCTGGAACTGGCATCAGAGAAATGAGACGGTTGGATAAAAAAAAAGTTTTAGATATCATCCACCAAGTTCCATCCAGCAAGTCTGAAGACTGAAGTGGAAGTAGATGGGGCATGTGGTCAGCAGCTCGGCTGATAAATTAGCGAAAGTTGCACTGTGGGAAGCCTCGAAAGATTTAAAGAAGCATAGGACGGTCACAACTTGAAGAAACGATGTTGAGCGGACTCAATGCTCGGGTGACTTGGAAGCAGAAAGTACAAGATAGAGTCATATGGAAGGAGATGGTGGGGATCTTCGTTGATTGATGATTGTCTTCGTTCCATCACTCGACACAAGGGGCTTAGTGTCAATATAACATGGACATATAAAAAAAAACCTTTCAGAAGGCACGGTAATGGATAATTGAGGGGATAATTAATCGAAGTCGAGATGTGGTTAGACAACATATTCCCTGGCTAAGAAATATCAGGCAATGGCCGGAATCCAATAAAGCGGGTGGAGAACTCCTTTGGTTGGCCCAGGGCAGGGAAACCTACGCCATAGTGGTAGCCGACGTTGGGTGGACTTGACATGACACAAGAACAAGAAGATGGCACGAAAAGTCAACGCCTGATTAAAGACTAAACTCATCATTCATAGTTTCATAATAACACACGTGTCATAATGAAATAAGTATAATGGGCTTCTCAACAGATAAAAAAGATTTTTGAGGGAGAATTTCAGTGGAGAAGAGTTGTCGAAAGCTTAGACGCTCCGGCGACACCTGAAGTTGCCTGTCTTTGATATAGCATGAGTACATGAAAAAGATCGGCATTCATGCATCTTTAAAATGAAGCGTATTCACACACTATATGTATATTTATATTTACATTTGTCGGCGACTACCATGAAACATAAATCATATTTATCTGAATAGGTTTTTATAAAAAAAAAACAATATCAAAGCGAATTCTTATACTTGCTGTTTGCTATAATAATAAAGGGTGTGATTGAGCTGAAAAAAAAAACGAGTGTTAGGGAGAATGATGTCAAACTGGAGTTTTTTATTAGCCATAAATAAAATTACACTTATATTCTTCCACGGTCTATACTTTAAAACGTGACAAAGATACATTAAAATGAATTTTACGACATCTTCAGAAATACGCAATACGCACCTAACAATAAACCAGCCTTTATTACGGGCAGATTACAGCGAATAGTTTCCTTCTATTCTCTCCTCTAGTGAACCTTGTGGGAAATACTCTATTTATAGCACTCGGATACTGTATTATTAAATTTGTGATACCTAGATTTTTTGTTGTAAAAAATAACACAATAGTTGTTAATAGTAATAAAATAAAAAATTAATAGTAATAAAAAATAACACAATATGCAATAAAGATGAGACATAAACAAAAATGGATATAGTCATATCCTGGCGCAAAATACATGACAGCAGTCGCAGTCTATAAATTTGGTTGCTCTCTTGTTCTCAATAATTTCCAACTTTTATCTCTATATTTCATTAATAATTATTAAATATCTTCTTGTTGTATACGTGAGATTTTTTGAAATGTTGAACATGTTACTTACTTAACGAATCCGATCACCCATCCACTAGACCACTCCACTCCAATACTCGGCAGCTGCAACAGCATTGTCATTACACATGATAAGGTCTTGCATATCACACCTCACAGCAATATCTCTGCAAGTGAGACGTTGTTGAACATGTTGAGAATTCTCATGATTAGGAGTTTCGGAGACTTAAACATTACCACCTAATGGCGAACGTTGTTAACGTAAAGTGATTACACTAAGCCAGCCTTCGAAATAATAGTAGAAGACGGTCGTAAGTCCGTAGTGGTTTGTTCCATTTAAAAATCGAACATCAGTAATGAATTAATAGAGTAATTTGTTGTTACATATTCTACAATAGTTTTTGTTTTATTGTTATAAATATCGATCAACTGGCGGAGTTTTTGCAATGAAATCTCTTAAATCTTAACCAGTTTTATTTACTAGGGTTTCCAATCACCATGTAACTTCGTCGCCCGTTTTTACGGTTGCACAATTATTGAGAAATTCACTTCATTGATAAGCAAATTTTGATGAATAGCTGCATGCATACTTTCCGTCTTTTTATTTTCTAATTCGAGGCCTTCATAATGATGGCTGCAGGTAACGAATGTTTTTATGTTGAGAATTTATTCTTCATAAAGAATTCTTAATTAAATTTGCCAGATCACTTTTGACACTGGTACTTACCTATTGTTTGTGTATCCGCCCTCTTCAAACAACAGAAATAACTCACCACAAATAGATGTATGTATGTGGGCCTCGCGAATATGAGTTCATAGTATTAGTCGATCGGAGTTCTGGACTATTTTAACGAATATTACTTATGGATTAATAATACATTATTTTAAAACCCTTTACCTTTTCATAGAAAATATTTATTCTTCTTTCTCTCGTGTTTTCGTTCTAAAAGTGTCAGATATTGTTCCTACTGCATTTGTGATGAAAATATTTCTTTCCTAAAAGGAAATAAATATTCACAAGTTAAAAACTTTGAAGAACTGTTATGCGCCTTACTCAAAAAAATAGCATTCAGTTTATAAAAATATCTCGAAAACTTTAGTACGATATAAACTTTAAATGAAAACAAATTAGTTAGTTATAAAAATGATCTTTTTCAAAAAAAAATAAATAAATTGAAGCCTCTATAAATGGAGAATACAAGTAGGTAAGTATCTACTGAGTAACTTGAAATCAACACCAACTTGTTTAAACTTAATATCAAATTATTAAAAAAAAACTTCCAAAACTTGTTTTGAAAAAGAAAAACACATTAAAGAATATCGTACTTACTCGTTGTATCTATATATACAAGTATTTGGGGAGAAACAACACAAGACAGTTCTGTTGTTACTAAAGCCTTGTCCACACTATAATAGCGAGTAATTTTATAACAAAACGTGTCTGGACATCTAAAATGTAGTCGAGTAGATTAGCCGGTAGTTTTGTTGTATACATCTATCAATTTTTTGGGCAAGTAGCGCCCCTCACTTGCTAATCGTGTATATGAACCTAAAGTCCAGTTCATTAGTTGCAACTAAAATGACGTTCTGCAAGAGTGAACCTATATTATATTAGGTATATTATACCTAGTATAAGTATATCAAGTATATTATACTTTATACTTGTAAATTTTACTATACATTTTGTTATTTTATCAACTCAAAACAATCAATGATCTGGGTGTATTAAATATTATATATCCTATGTATGCTTATGGTATAAGGCGCCTATAAAGAAATGCTAAGATCCCTCAGCCATATCCTGGCTTCGGTCGTCAATTCATGTAAATCTCCCATCGCTCCCTGAAACCCATACAGCGGGCATGGTCCAACGATATGGCTGGTAGTCTGAATCTCCTCGCCACAACTGCAGCTGGGGTTGTTGGAATATCCCCATCTGTGAAGTTCAGATGCACTCCTACTGCAGATGCTATTAATAATTAATTAATTCGATTCTATTTTAAGAGTTATTTTTCCATTTGTAGGTACTATTAAGGGATTATGACCGTCTTTTACTTCCGTTTCGTAGGCTGGTTTATTTATGCACTGCGTTCCTAGGGAGAGGTCCATTGTCTGACAAGACGACAGTCTTGTCAATGTTTTTTGTTACTACGGTAACAATATTGACAATGTTCTAAGTTGACATTCACCGCTACCGCTAAAGTAGTACTTACCGTAGTCCTAGGAAAACAGCCCATTAGTGTGATAATTTTACGTCAACAACATTCGCCATTTGGGTGGTCAAATTCGTCGATTCGCCCGAAATTCTCTAATATGAACTGTACTCGAATTTTGTATAATAATATGTACGATTTTTGGTCGAGTAGCGACTTATTTAGTTACTAAATTGCTAGCTACTCGACCTAGTGTAAACTATACTTTAGGCCATAAGCAAATGACGTAGACGGTAAAGGTTTAACCACTTGATGTCAGTATATCTCCACATTAATAGTTAATAGGTGAGTGTAATGGGTTCGCGTGCTACGAGATCATTTCTCCTTGAGTAGCATCGTTAAAAACTAATAAACTAAATACGAATAAAGAAATTTAAAACAAAGGATAAAAAATAATACGTAAAACTTAACGATAAGATTCGTCACCCTGTTTGTGAAATAACTCCATAAATTTCTAAAAGTTATTTTCGGATAATTTATTTCTACTTCTTAATTATCAACGTGACTATGTAGCATCTACACTGAGAGAAATTTTGTCATGCTGAAGGCACGTACAGTAAATGGTTTCATAAAAACCGCAGAATACAAGAAAAAATCATAAACTTTTATGAAAAAAACCATTATCATTGAAATAATCAATTCACCTTATCTGCTTATTTCCATTCCCAAGAATGGAATTTCCGAAATTCTCGGATCAGGGAATTATTCAAGTAATTCATAGAAAGAAACAAGTTTACTTGTTTTACGTTTTTTCCAGTAAGAATAGAAATAATGTAAATGCTGTATGTCATTGATTAAACCAATGCAACTGGAATAAAACAAATGATTCAATTTATAATAATTTAAAATATCCCGTACGGGAATTGTTTCTTTCTATTACGGAGATGGTTTATATGAAAACGCAACATCATTGGTATTTTCAATGATGGAGCATGGAGTTTTTTCCTGGACATCCGTACAATTTCAAAAACCTATGCAAGTCAAATATATTTCTGTTGTAAATTCCATTATTTCTTTGGTTTTGAGTAAAGCCAGTACAAATAATAGGATACTAGGTAAGAGCTGGTAGGTAATGGAAAATAGCTAGTAAACTTGAAAAATCCAATGACAATAATTAATTTCAACAGAAACAAGTAAATACGAGAATTTCGCAAGGACAACGTGAAAAAATCCAGGCCCTTGACTTGTGCGGCACCTGTTAAAACCAAGTTCGTACGGGGTTTTCACAAGTACGTCCGTGATTTCCAGACGGAGTAGGGATATTTTTTTACCAGACGCAATCGACCTACCTCTTAGATCTACCATTAGTTTGCTTGAGCTCGTAGATGCAAGACTTGTTTACTCATTACTTAAAAGTTTATACTAAAATCATTTTACAAACTATGTACCTAGTTATATTTCTCTATACAATGTGTTATCTGGATAATTATTGATCAAACGAATTGTACGAACAAAAGACAAACATTTTACGTTGAAATTGCAATTGGCACTTTAAATTGAAATTGATACCTTAATTCAAACTTCGTGTTCATATTTATTTTCTCTTCAGGTTAACAACCTATTTTCTTATAAATAAGTAGGTATACTTAACAGATTTTTTTTTCAATGAATTTGGAAATTATTTTTTGTGGACATAAAAAATTAAGTGCCGTATAAGGATAATAAATAAATATAAAAGACAAAATAAAATATCTATGAAATTTCGATTTTTTTTTTGGGAAATTCTTCTTCTTTTTCTTTTATAAGTGAAGTCTTAATAAAGAAGAATATTCCAAAAAAACTTCCGCAATTTCATCGTTAATTTTTTATTCGTACAATTCGTTTGATCAAGTTTCGAAATTAACACATTGTAGATGTTAGGTAAACATGTGTGATCCATACCTACGGAAGACAACTGAGGGATAGCCTGAGAAGACGGTATATTCTCCCAGCTGTTTGGCGAGTTTCCTCAAGGAGACTATGCGTCACCAACTCATCAGTTTATAATTTAGATGAAAGTTCACAAAACGAGCTGAATGTAATCTAGGGAGACGCAAAAATTTCATCAAGTCATCAATGCCTCCATAGTGTCTTGCTTTGATCAACTGGGAGAAAACGTATCAAGTACGAAGAAGACAAACTCAATCACCTGGATGTGTGGAATTTTTAGATCTAGGTAGGTATTGAGAGCTTAGATAGCAATGATGTAATAGGTAAGAAAGGGGTTGCTACCTGGTTGAATCAATTACAGCATTGGTTTTTCCTCGTAATGTACTAGAAAATAAAAAGTCTCTTCCTTAGGTATATCAATGAAGTAATGGGTTGTCCCAAGCACGGCATTGGTATTTCCTCGTACTATACTAGAAAATATAAAGGACTTTACTTAGATATATCAATGAAGTAACGGGTTGTACCAAGTACGTCATTGGTTTTTTCTCGTACGCTACTAGAAAATATACAGGCCCTTACTTAGATTTTTCAATGATGTAACGGTTTATACCACGTACGGCATTGATTTTTTCCCGTACGTTAATAGAAAATATGAAGTCTCTTACTTAGATATATCAATGACGGCATTGCCTTTTCCAATGAACTATCATTTAAAAATTCAATGACATTGCATAGATCAATTCCTCTCCAATACCTGCTAATTTCCAGTAAACCGTACGGGAAAATACCTCGTATGAAAATTCAATGACGGAGCATTGAAAAAACCAATGCTTCACTCTGAGTCAAAAAAAACAGTTCTTACGAGAAAAAACTCAAGAAATACGAGCTTTTCCCCCTTACTTTTCTCTCAGTGTACCTACATAATATTATCGAGCCTTGGCCTCCTCTATTCACAAGAATTATAATTAATTTAATAATAATATAACTTTTTTTTTATTTTTGACGTTTCTGATCAAGCCCTTTGGTTTTAATCTGAGTTCTGTCTTTGGTTTGCAAAGTCTGAAAAAGAAAACTCGACTTATATGGTTCCTGAATCATCCAGAGGTATTGAAAGGGCGAAACTATGCACGTTATAGCAGCTAATGTATCTTCAAAAATATATATTTCAGTTTTCATATAAGTCTTCCGATCGGCTACATACTTTCGCTAGAATGTACATTACGTATACATTTTGTCTACCAATGAGCCAAACATTATTTTTGCATGCCTAACCTTTCTTAATCTGAGTATTAGTTGGTCAAAACCAAAAATATCTTAACTGTCGATTTTTCGATGTACGTTTTAACACTGTTCTTTTGGTCTTGAAATCTGCTTTTTTGGTTTTCATTTGTACATCATACTTGCAAGACTTGAAAACTAGCACGAGCGAAATGTATGTCGATATTGCCGATCAATACTGTAATTTTTCGCGTTATTTCAGAATGTTCGTAGGCAAATGTATCATTGCGATAACGATTGTGAACGCCACCGTTTTTGTTTGTGTGGAGTTTTCAAGAAAAAAAGTCAAGAAAAAAAACTTCAAGTTTATAAAAACTTATCGCAATCGTGCCTTATCGTAATGTAACATTGCATTATTTTAACGTGTGGATCAATAATCAATTTTAACACCAACCATATTATAGCACCCTTTGTGTTTTCAAATGGTCAGACTGGGTTTTTATCCCGAAAATGATTTATTATTATATGGCGAGGGTTATTATCATGAGAGAGGCATCAAGTTCAGGGGATGTTATTTAATAATAGTGTTGGGGGCTGTGTCAACTGACATGTGACGATTAGACAGGACTGACGTAGGTTCTCTCCACATAAAGGCTAGTCTTATTTATCACATGTCCCACAATGCCCGCAAACATGATATTTTAATAACTATTCTCTTTAAAGCTATGAAATGTTCATGATATCGTTTAGTAAAATAAAAAATGCAATGATGATTAAGTCATAAATTTTCGTAACTCTTTCGATGATCGTTTCGATATTCGATCATCGAAAACTTATACTAGGGCTACTGTTTCTTCTTTTGTTTATCCCTTATTCTCATCCTACTGGCTATTTCCTCAGCAAACATTATAACACGCTTTTCCCTTCGAGTAAGTTTTTTTAAAACATGTTACACGGAAAAAATATTCTAAAAAAACAACAACTAAAAACGCTTTCGAGAAGTTGAAAATAACCACCCTAATGTAGGCGAATCGTTATGTTCAAGGGATTGTACGTCATCATGTGACCTTAGTCGACCTTGTTGTGTGTTATTTCCAGGCTCAACGCAAGGCCCTTTTGATTCAGATTGTAAGATACCAAAACGTTTTAAAACAAATTCAAAGGAAATCGAACACATTATCTTTATTTCTCTATTCATCCGTATCCATAGGAAAGTAGATTCGCCATTATTTTATAAAAGTAGGAAAAACCCTCGTACCTATCTTGATTTTTTTTAACGAATCTGAGTTTAGTTGAAATGAACATTACTTATATACAATTTCGATATTTTTTACCATAAGTAGGTATCATGGCATTCGTGAATGAAGCATTTCTTGGTGCCTGTAGTTGCAATCATTGATTGCGAGTTTATCAAATATTTATTACTAGCTTATACCCGTCTTGCTTTACGTTTTTGATTCCGATTGTCAGGCTTGATCGGTAGGTAATTAAACAGGTTCTAGTCTAGCTTCCCATTGGTTAACAGACCTCTATAACTGACATAAGCACAGAAAAAGAAGAATGACACTTTTACAATTCATAAAAAGAGAGAAGAATGATACTTTTAATGTTTATAAAATAGAAAGAAGAAAAATTATAGTCTACTACCCACATGGAAAAAAACTCCATATATGTTACGTCTCACACTTGATTCAATTTCACTGTTCAATCGAAGAGTAACAAAATACTTTAATGATAATATTATACGATATTAATTAATAATAAAAAATATTATACGAACCTACCTACATAATTTGGAAGTTTTTCTCTCTTTATGGTTTGAATCTTAGCTAAATCCCTCTATGTGTGGAATGGTACAAATTTTTAGGTGATTGACTAATGATAAAGGCAGCTGTTTTACCGACCACAAATAATATTATACGAACCTACCTACATAATTTGCAAGTTTTACTCTCTCTATGGTTTGAATCTTAGCTACATTCCCTACACCCTCTATGTGTGATAATTAATTAGGCATTCCACCCATAGAGAGTGATTTGTACTATGCGTGATAAAGGCAGCTGTTTTACCGACCTTAAATGTCACTAAAATATGCCAAGCATCAAAACGGAGGAATCATTTTGCAAATTTTTTCATTAAATCTTTATTTATTGAGAATAATAAGATTTGAATAACATTTATATGTATAACAAATCAATCTCCAATTATTTTATTACATTTTCATACCGAAATACCAAGATTCCATTCAACGTTTACATGAGTAATTTTGTTTCCAAAAGATGGCTTTCTGTCTTTTTTGAAAAATTTGTATGAAGATCCTAAAAAAATAGATTTTTTAAATAGCTCTAAATATATTAAAGTTAATGCAGCAAATTGTATTTAAGAACCTTCTCCGGCATTTTGCACGGCTCTGCGTAGATTCATATCTGACGTAGCATTTATATTTCGAGCGTGATGCTCCGACATACGATAAAAAGCAAATATACAAACATTTCTGAATTATTACGTAGATGATCAATTTTTGTATTGTAGAATTACAATAGAATTTTATTTAATGAATCTGGGCTGACCCAAAGTGAACTGATTGTATCTTTTTGTAACAACTATAAAGCCTCAAACTTGATCTTGAAATCTTATCTTTGTTAATATATGTAGATTAAATTTAATCTATTCACTTGGATGATGTTGGTTTATGAAGAGTATGGACCTTTTTAGGTACTATTTTTAACGTAAACTTAATTAAATTAAATTAACTCTTCACATTTTTTCTATAAATGTTTAGTTGTACAGTCGACAGATAGCTTTCAAATAGATTCCTGATTCGTATCCGTTGAGTCAATCAAAATATGTTTAGAGCCGTTGTTACCCTATCTCGTATACTCGTATATAGGAACAGTTAGATGAAAAGAAATCACCTTTAGCATGTTAAATTTATGCGATTCCCCAAAAGCCATGATTTATATTGCAGAGCTAGGCGTTCCTGCTCCAGCTACATGAATCAGTGCTCTGACGGTTTGAATTTTGGTCTACGTCATTACATTACCTGACTTCTACATCAAACTTTTGCTGAACCGCTAAACCAAAATAATATATAATAACTTCCTCTTTATTACTAAAAAATCAAATCGAAGAAACGATGAGTATATTTCAAATGTCACTCTGTTATTTTTGTACAAAATAACATTTTTTCAGTTTCAATTTCCATCAACAGTGAAAGAATATCGAATGAAATAAATGGAAGTAAGTTTGTCAGGAGGTAATATCAAACTTCACACGTCGTTTCCGGCCGATTCATCCCCCCGCCCCGCCCCCATGAGGTATTGTGCCGCTAATAGAAACATTTCTAAAGCTTTCGAAGGTTAGAAAATTGTTGGAATTCCTATTACATACATATTTTGATACATGTTTTATTAATATCTGTCTTCTCCGCTTCGGATAACAGAATAACTAATAAAACATCGAAGAATGGATAGCAAATAATATAAAAGTGAGAATAGAACGAATTTCGATGCAACAACGCCGTGTGTGAAAAATTCTAAAGAAACACATCTTTTATTTATCTGACAACCATTGACATTAAAAATATAGGCAAGCAGGTTTTTTATCGTAAATTCGTATTAATCTTATTTTCAAATCAAATTGTAGTTTGACACAAACTGTCAGTTGCTGCGATTGACAGAATTCGGATGGAAAATGTATGTTTTAAAGCGGATGCATGCATCGGTCGGAATGACATCGGTCAAAAGCCATTTTTATCATTCTTTAAAATTCGAATGCAATATTCAGAGTTAGATCACACGAAAACGTCTGTCGGGAAAATCCATCGTTTTATATATAAACTTGAAAAAAATGAGAGTTTAATTTGAGTACTTTATATTTTTTTTTTTTGCTAAAAGGTATACCTACATTAAATAAAAAATTCTTTCATTCAGGTAAGTTATTCAACCAATGTTAATAAAGACAAAAGCAACCCTCTAGATTTGGTTAAATACAACCTTTCTAACATCTCCAGTTTCCACGCCTTAACCCGACCTGGATAGCATTTGAAAGCAATAATTATTTGGCTCCTTATTGTCAGTATCATTATTGTAGGCAAGGAATAAGGTTGCGCAACCAAAAGGATTTGCCAATAAATTATTTTCAATGAAGTATTCGAACTTTTCCCGAGGATTTGGAGAAGTTAATTGTTACTAATATCTGGTTCTCTAACCATTGTTTCGTGTCCTTTAATTCCATTCCTGACATTTGAAAACGCTGTATACTTCCGCCCTTTCAAATTAATTATTCCCCTTGGTATGAAAATTTCAACATATGGATATCGAATTTAATATCAACTCATTGCAAAAGCCGATAAAAGCGTAAAGGGTCAGGGAGTTTTAAACTGGTTTTAAAAAGGTTCTCAAATAAAGACCAAGAATCGGTCTTCAAGGCATATTAGCAGACCTCGGAAAATGATATAATATGATTGTGGAAGTCCACAGGGAAAGTCTATCTCCTACAATGGACGCAAAAGAGCAAATTATTTAGATATCTATTTTGAGTAAAGCAAAGCTGCTGCTGTGAATAACTTTTATAGTTAATTTTATCTTAGTTGCCTTTATTATTCTTTTCGTTAACAAAATGTATTACAAAATTTACCTATCACTCTCTCGGAGGATTATTAAAACAGTTAAGTGTATAAACGACGCCGCCGGAGCATTTCGGAAATTCCCTCCATTGTTTCAATAGGTAAAACTTGGAGTTTTTTTATTGAGACTTCAGGTATTCCTGTAATGGGGTGTCTATTGTGCTGATCCCTTTTTATTTTTAAAAAATATGCCGTCTATTCATAAATAATACATATTTTGTAAAATAGTTCGTTATCTGTCTATTGGGTGCCGGCCGGGCTCCCATACTAATTGTATGTAAATGGCTAGGAATCATCTGTATTTCGTGGAACTTTTAAAAGCTTTCTGCTTCTACTTTAATTCTATAAACACATTGCAATAAGTTATATTGCATTGTAATTTAAGTTTTTTTAGTAAAAATAATATTTTGAAAGTGTGAAGTGTTTTATACCTACATAACTAGAATACCTGCAAAATGTTGGTATCAATACAAATTATGTTGTTTGTATTTTATTTGTTATCAAGATAATAATTATTTTTATATTCATAAACTTTACTGAGCCTAGTGGTATAGTGTTAACTTGCGAATAAGAGGACCCAGACTCAATTCCCGGTCGAGTCAGAGTTTTATCACTTGATATTTTCTAACCGGGGCTGGCTTGTCTCAGTTTGGTCGGAATCGGAAACTGCTGTGAAATTTTTAGAAACTGGGAGTGCTATGAACTTGGGGGACATACTCACCTTCAATAATAATTAATTTTGAAACTAAAATCAATCAATCAGTACTATCTTTTGACCCCACTTCGGGGCATAGAATATCAACAAGAACGCGGCTTCAATCACCTCTTTTCACACCATGTCCTTCGAACGAATGGGACACGTTGTTAGAGAGTCATCCACGTCTTCTCGTTTTCTACAGCTAACTATATTTCGGCATACTTACTAACACATTTCCTAGCCAAGTACGTCTCCTCTTCATGAAAGTGATGGGCCGCCGCTGGGATCGCCGGCAAAACGAAAAAATATACCTAAATCATGTTTTGAAACTAAAATATTAGTCTAATTTGACACGAACCTTAATGAAAACATTCATGTGAATTTACAAGTTATACGTTCCTAAGATGAGAAAGAAATCTTCAGTTTTTGGATTAACCAAAATTATGATTGGTATAAAATGTTTAAAAAAAGCTGTCTACGCACCATGACGAAGCTGTGGATATTGAATAATTGAAAATAAAGAAGAAAAAAGATATATTCACACATTACAACGAATTTTAATATGAACGGACCTATTGAACAATGTGATTAAATTTCATAATTGTTCAATGTTCACCAAAAAAATAAGAGTAATAACTATTCCAAATTAAAATGCGATAAATTTCGAATTAAATAGTATACATTTTAATGTGTATATCATTTCCCTAGACAAAATATCCTTAGTTCTTTTCAAAAATTATACGCAATAGCGAAAGTGCCATACTAATTGTATGGACGCCGGCCGAGCGTTGTATAGACAGATACCTGACTTTATGCCTATCGACACTTAACGGTTAAAAAAAAAAAAATAAAGAAAAATGTATAAAATACAAAATTTTGTATGTCTATGATACAGTGTGATTTTTACTTTTACGTAGGTAAATAATTATATCCATATATTTATGAAACTCCAATTGTTAATTACGTACCTACTATTTTTTTATTACATAATATTTAAGTATAAGTTAGTGTATGCAAGATAATGTTATATGTGTACATGGCCAAGGTAAATATATAGTTTGGAAAATGTTAATATATTATTCACAAAACTAACATTACCAAATAAATGTTAGTATCTAGATGTGGTTATTTAATTTCCTGAAAAAAGTCCGATGAAAATGATAGGTTTGAACTATGTCAAATATATTTTGAACCAGGTAGGTATATACAGAATCCCAAAATAAATAATGTAGATTTGACGAATAGAAAGACTTTGTATGTTTCATATCTATTTTCATCAGTTTATATTATTCTTATACTCAGGCATTGTACTCGATTCCTAAGTAGATATTATTAATGATGATCTAATAAATATTATAAGTTTTACGAAGAAGATATATGGGGTGGTATGTAAGGATTGTTAGGCGAGCAGTACATACTGCCTATTGAAATAAAATTAAGTTAATTTTTAAGCCATTTCTGGTGTAATGTTATGTAAAGTTTAACTTGGAGGATAATTTAAGCACCTCTCTGCTGGCTTCATGTGGAAGGAATTAATATTACGATAATGACCCGAGTTTCATAATATCAAAGCGTTCAATATTAGCCCAAAAAACCTTAGCGAGCATTTTCTGTCTATTCCAATGTTTTTATAGGGTGATATTTTAATGATTATATTTGAGTCAGTGGTTTAATAGTGATCACGAAAATGGTGAGTGCACATTGTTGGATACAAAGTTTTGTTATTGCCTTTGTTTCCACTTGCAACGCTTTGTTTAAATTTTGTAAGCGTAGTTCAGAAGACATAGTGTATTCGCGTACAAACATTTTTTTCATATATTTTATTTTTTATTTTTGAAAATGTACGGCAAATGTCTTTATAAAACAATGAGTAATTCAACAGTTATATAAAACAAAGTATTGAATAAATAAATATCCTCATCAATCATATAGAAAAACAAAGCATTAAATTAATACATATCATCATCACTCAGACAAAATATAAATTACATAACATAGTACTAAATAATATACCTACTCAAAAATCGAAAAACTCAGGGTATATAATGCATAGTACCGGTTGCAAAGTATGATCTGAAAACAGTAACACTGACTAAATTGACCATGGAAAAGATAAGGGTTAACCAAATATCCATGGAAAGAGCCATGTTGGGAATCACCCTGGGGATAGAGTAAGAAACGAAGCGATACGACAGAAAGCAACGGCAAAGACATTGCCTAATTTAATGCTCCTCTCAAATGGTGGTGGTAGGTCACATGGCAAGATACCAGAAAGGAAAAGGGTTGACCACGTTCTCTTCGTACTGAGGTTCGAAATTAAGAGGCCCAGAATACCAGGAATGTTTGGAGACGGAGACCACCATTCTCGAAACACCTTGGTGTTAAACTAGGTCCCGAGAGCCCAAGGTAGAACGTCCAGAGATTTCAAGTGAGAGATCTAGAGTCAGAGGTTAGAACACGTTGAAAAGAGCTAAACAAGAAGTCAGAGTTAATAATTGAATCGAAGTAATATCACAAGTTGAAATATATGAAATCATCCATCAGATTACTGTGCTATGTACCCAAGAATTAGTTGTGACTTAGTTAACGGTCTGTGTAAATGATGGCAGCCTTCCTACTGATAACGAAGCCAACACACATTAATATAGCACGGAGATACATAATTATCACTGATAATATCACTTGTTGATGACGGTTTGTATATTTGAGAATTATAATTAAATGTTGTGTATTTTAATCTTCAAACCAAAGTATTAATTTTAATTGGGGTAATATAATAGCGTGTTATTAAATCACTATGATATCTGGTTAGCCTCTCTCCACGTACTTTTCTTGGCACAATTACACAAGCTGTGGTTGAGGCGTGTAGCATTAAATTGTTGTTTCTCTGAAAATTATCTTTAAGTCAAAAATTTTCAATGAGACCATAAGTTTAAGTCTTCTTAGGGCGGAAAATTGCAGTCATATTTTCATCATGGATACTCTGCCATGGCTCTGCCTGAATGTGGAAATGACAATCGCTGACAATCTAATTGAGGAATACAGGAGCATTAAAATGGTTTTGCATGAGCATTAACTTAGTGAGCAACAACAACGTTTTTGCCTTTAAATTCCAAGAGTTGCATTGAACTGCACAGTATTGTGTTGACTATTATTGCCTAATGTCTAAACAGAAGGTTTGCAGTCAAACTAACATCCTCTAAAAGGAAATCGGATTGATATAGAGAGCCCAAATATCGCGCTCAAATAGTTTCGTAGATCATCATGGTAGTTCTCTTCAACGTACACCTAACAAGTTAATATAGTTTGTTATCAACGTGACAAAATATTCCAAACCGCAATTCAGCAAAGTGGCTAAAGGAAAGGACAAAATCATGAACATTAAACATTAATATCTAAAACTCTTCTGGTAATATCATTTGTATAGGTATCTGAATATACCATAGGAGTATAATAATATAATGTTGTGTAACATACCTTATCGATATTCAATAATAAGGGTACAATAAGTGAGTTAGGTATAATAATAAGGGTTATAAATGTAAAGAATAACTTTTCATCTTGACTTTTATATAATGTGTTTTTTCGCAGCTCACGTTCTATTTTATTGAGGACCAAGCGTTCTTAATTTTAAAGAATACCCATATACCTACCTATACTTAATCGTCGCTAGGAACATATTTAACCATCGATATTTTTCCGCCTTTTATGAAACATCGTCATCTATTTCTTCCTTATTCTAGATTTTTTCATTAACCAGTAAAAAATCCAGTTCATTTAAAATGTTTTGGCCTCAAAATATAAGAAATAACATTAATAAAATGTTTTAATTTTTTTTTCAAACGCTCAGTACCTACACTTAGGTACATGAAAAAGATAAAAAAAAATGATATTTTACTGAGCCAAATTTTTAGTATCTGAACTATTATTTTATTCAAAAAGTAAATTTAGAAAATTGAAACGTTTTCATATTTAGAGCCTACACGCTCCTGATTTCGATTTTATAAAAAATATTTTTTGTTGTAAACAAATATATTGATCCTATAATGAGACCTAAACTTGTAGTAAAATTTAACATTTGACCATTTTCACTAAACGGGGACTAAACGAAATAAAACGTAGTTGTTACGTCACAGCAGATCCATCATCAAGCTATTTTTATACTCGACGTTAATTTTTATTGATGCAAATCGTGACTATAGTTAAGTAGAAAGATTTACTGCTTGGTTTCATGTTCAAGTACATTCCGTGATTGTATGAATTAAACAATGCTAAGTGGAGTAATTAAATAGGTAGTGTGATGCTCTCATCAAATTAGTACTCATTTTATTGACAAAAAGGTTAGCTTCTCAAATAACTTAAATGTCGTTCTATAAAAAAAATAATCAAAATGTGAAAAGCGTTGTGTGAAACAGTGATTTGGTTTGTTTCATCTACAAATCGGATTTACAGTTAATTCAATAATATTCAAAATCACTTACTTTTCAAGTCCCAGCGTTGAGTATGTTACACTAGTTGCAGATGTGCATAGCATTAAAAAATGTAAGTAAGTCTTTTTTATAAGCATCGCCTCTCATCAGTGCTAGAACTAGATTTGTATGAAATTATTGAATAAGTAATCTTTAAAATTTGATATGCTTCATTTATGACATACTAACTACATGTTTGGAAATTAAAAAAAATAAGTCTTTGAATTTTACAAACTAGTATTTTATTAAACAAATCCATTTTTGCAGAGATTTTTGTAAATATAATTTATATACGTCATGTAATGGTGCATACGTATTATTCTTAATTTATGTAGGTTTTATAGTAACAAACTTAATTTGTAAACATAAAGTACCTATACGAAAATAAAAACAACAAAACTTAAAAGTATTAAAATAACCTTGTATCTAAATAATAAAAAGTAAACAATTTGAAATATAGTATAAGTACCTACCTAATAATACATAATTGTTCGTGTAAGGTGTAAGATAAAGCCAAAAATCCCGTAAGGGATTATACATCTTCCTATATTTAATAGGTAATTGTACAAACAATTTTATTGCGAATAAATAAATCTAAATAAATGTGTAAAATTCACATTCAATTTACTTAAATTTTCCCAGTTCAATGTTATTTCATTCCCGTTTAAGTCAAATTATTCAGTGCCTGATAGCATTCGAGTACGCACCATTAAACATTGATGCCCAAATGGAGTTTTTTCAATAAAATACTCTATCACGTTAAATGCTAGGTGAGTGATAATTTACTGCGAGTTTGCAAAAAACACTTAACGATAACCATAGTTGCTTTTCCGATAATTATTGTTAAAATAAACGTGGGATGAAATCAAAAATATTTACTTATCAGTTTTTATAAATGTTATATTTTGATAGCAAATATCTCGCCAGTGCAACGTACTATTATGCACAAATTTAATATGAATATACATTTATTTTGTATTAAAAATAAAATTATTTACGTTCGATTACCCTCAGAAGTTTCTTCGAAGATAATTTTGAGGATTCTGTCTTCTGTCATTCTATCTACATGATCCATCATCAAATATCTTTACACTCCAGTACATCTGACGATTTTATCTACATTCCATCTTCTTTTGATTTACTCGTTCCAAATACTCAATAGATCTATTCACAAAAGAACTACTCTGGCGATACAAGACGGTCGCAGTTTTGGCATTTATATGGTCTGAAGTAAGGTTCTTCATCCTATTATTATACTAGTGATCGAAATTCGTCCATGACAAATTTAGATAACATTAGACTGAGCGAGTGCTATTTTACAACTTTATTTCCAAAACAATGACATGGAAACGTCAAGTTTTAAAAGTTGATATTATGTTTAAAGTGTTTTAATTATTATTTAAAAAAAAAAACAATATTAATCTATTCTCAATTTGACGCAATGAGTTTGAATATCCCGCTATTTGCATTATATATGAGGGAGGCCATCATCCAGCAGAGGATGGTTGAGGCTCGCGGAAGAAGAATTTAGAGCCTGTTAAAAAGAACTCAAAAAGGTTTAAAAATTAAAGGTTTCGTGAAAATATTTTAAGATAACCTACGTTTTAAGATTTTTTTTTCTTAATGTGCCTAGTCAGGATATGTATTAAAATTTTATGATCAATTTAATCCGTGAATCATCATACAAAAAAGTTGGTTCGCACAAGTAGACTCAGTTGTCTATAATTCGTCGATACCCATCTCAAATCAAATCTTTTGAGAAATGTTAGGTATAGAAAATAAAATTTGATTTCACAGGAGAGTTGAAATCAAATTATGAAGAAAAAACAAACTTTTTAATTTGCGGCGCTTTTGTGAGAAAGTTTTAATCAATTCAAGTAATGAACAAGTCTGCCCGGTGCACTGTTTTAAGCCCCCCATTTACTATCACTTCAACCGTTCAAATGAAGCTATGTCACTCCATTTGGACAGGTTTGAATCTTTTTTTTTCAATAATTTTAAAGGAATATCACCATGTTAATACACACAATATATTGATATTATTAAATTAATAACAGCAAAACGTGTTCCATGATGGAAGGATAATGACAAAATGAGACAAATTTGGACCAAGTTTTAACGCTGACAAAACAACTATGATCACACCCACTCGAGTTTCCCCATTGTTTTTTTTTTTACTTAATTTTGAATATTTGACCCACCCTATCATTCCACGTCATCCATATGGTTTCCCCACTCACTGTCAATTTCTTGAGTGATATCACTCCATTTGAACGGATGGGGTTATATCATAGTGAATGGGGGGCTTTATAAGTAGGATTCTACCGATTGTTTCTATATACCTACATGTAAAAATGTTTTTTACTTCTAACTTGAGTTAACACATCTTGTAAATAGGGCAATACAATTTAGAGGGAAACAAATTTTTTTTTGTCGAATTTCGATTTGGATTAGTTGTATTATGTTGCCTATTGGCATCAATAATCTACATAAAAAATATAAAAATTCTCATACAACGGTAAGAGCCCCCGCCGAGAATATTTACAAAAACGACAATTTTGGGGCTGTTTTCGCGGTCTACGAAATATTACAGAATTTACTTAAATAGGTTTATTTTATTCAAAAACTAATTCAAATTAGTTGACTAGCTGTTGTTTTCACTATTTCATCAATTTAATAGTCTTTGGCGCTGTGAGAGAGGAGCAAAGTGCAAGACAAAACGGGGGCGGCAAGGGCCGATTTATAAATTTGAAATTTTAGTTTCATCAAGTGCAGTGGATAATTATTTTCGTAAAGTGAAAGGTCGCATTTCAATTATTTCCACGAGCGTGTAGGAATAGGTGATGTGTGTTCATGACTTCTACGAGACAAAAGTTTAAAAGTTTAAATGTCCGATACTTGGTTTCATAGCACTTTTGTGCAGAGTTAATAGAATAAATCCTACCTACGTATGAAAATGTGATGTAATTCTATGAATGGGTTTGACAAAAAATGTTATAATTAAAATAAAAATCTGTGTAGAAACTTAAGGAAGTAGAGTTAGAAGCATTCAGAGTCCAAAGTAGAAAGCTTTTTGACATATCTGCATGTAAATTTAATGAATTTGTAAGATGTACTTATTTTAGAGATGAAAAATTGCCAAAAGAGGAACAAATAAATATTTTTAAATGGCAACCAGCGGGTACGAGATAGCTTAACTGTGTTCTGTTTTATGAATCAGGAGTGCTGGATCCATTTATGAGAGTTACTAATTGGTTATGTTCTTCCGTAGCGCGATATTTTCATTGAAACATTCTAAAACTCCACGCGAAATATGTAATAAAAATATTACAAAACTAATCCAGGAAATATTTTTCACTATTATATTTGATGCCGAATGACAGTTGGCCGAGGAGAGCGCTGTTCTTCCTCCCATCAGGGTCCCGGAGACGAGGAAGACCCTCTCACATTTGTACATGGTGTGGGAGGAGGCGCAAGATCGAGCGCAATGGAAGAGCTCTTGTTGCCTCCCTATGCCCCTGAGTGGGGTGTAACAGGGAGTATTGATTGATTGATATTTATTGATGAAAAATATTATATAGACGAAATAATATGCGTTACTTGATCAGAGATTCTATACATAAAATTGTTGCTACGGCGAGCAATTTCAAATTTTTCGTGAATTTCAACATGGGAACATAAAATTTGGATTCTTTTAAGACGGACAAACAAACAAAATAATCTGTTTTCTTTCTTTATTGTATTTAAGCCAGAAACTCCAGTTCTTCAGACACATTGCCAGACGAGATGAAGAGAGCCTGGAAAAAAATGTAGTCTTTGGCAGTGTTAAAGGAACTAGATGCAGAGGAAGAGCACGCACTTGATGGACAGACCAAATCAGTCCTGCTACGGACACACCAGTTGTTGGAGCAGTGCAGTATGTTGGATGGCGATGTGTCGGAAGATGTGGAGTACAACATAGGGTGTTATTGCGGCGGAGACAGTGCCAGGAAACGACGCAAAACGACGATGATGAACTGAATTTTATATATCAAAAAATATCAACAAGGCGATTGACTAAACCAATGGAACCATTCAAAAAGTCAAATAATATTTTGATAAAAGTCCAAGTTTCAAAATACACAAATTCCTCCTTTCAATTTTCATGTAGACAATATTTTTAAACGTGTAACCAATTTGTTGACATAATGACGTTGTAGAAAAGGTTTGAAATTTTGTATCCTGAAGGCAGCTTTTACGTTGGATATGTAAATATGTCTGTTCATACATCGCAGGTAAAAAATAAACAAATTTTAACTAATTTATGTATGTATGCATGAAATAAAATCCTTTTACCGACGCTCGCTTCAATCTTTTAATAAATTCATTAAAATCAGGTTGGTGTTATTATGTGCTCAGTTTTCGATGAAAAAAATTAATATCTAACTATACACCCTGTTGGTATTCTTTATTATTTCACTGATACTCGTAGATGGGTTTATTGATTTAGGTTTTATAGTATTGTATTAGTCTAAAACACTGACAGACTAACGCTTTACATAACTTTATATCCTCAAGCGACACAAACACACATTTACGTAGAGGTGCATTGTATTGTTATATATAATTTTCTTGTTTTCGTTGTTTGTTATTTATATTGTATGTATATGATGATATGATGTAACATGTATGATGTATATGATGATCCCAAGTGTCCTGCAAAGGACCTACGGGTTGATACAGAATAAATAAATAAATAAATATATTGTTTGAAGCGGGCGGAGAAACGATAGGTAAATCGGTTTCAAATTAGTGAACTTATGCAGAAAATTTGAAATAAGATTTCTCTCTATAAATAAAAACGGAGCTCCATTTTGTTATTGCATCGCGCGTGAACGTCTGGACCAAAATCTTTTTTTAGATGTTTGATGTTGTCATGATGAGGTCATGAAAGAAAAATCAAAATGGTACGCGGAACATTACAAAGTTTGAGAAATAAAAACTTAACGTAGGTTACCTTGTTTATTTAATTATAATGTCAGATGTTTGATAGTCATGCGTGGTGGTGCGATTAGCAAACAATCACTGCCCCGATAACCATTGACGGTGACAAGGTCTCCCGGGTGGATAAATTTAAATACCTGAGCCCCGATTCTCTGTTTTATCGGAAGGTAGTCACGGTAGTAAAGTGAGTATTACACGATACATTTTGTATGAAAAACGTCTATACGTATCTCAGGCATAAAAAGTATCTGCATTGAAACGAAGTATCTTAAGAGAATCTTGGGTGTATGCCGGTAACACCGCATCACGAACGACGCCGGCGCACCTAGCGCAGGACCATCACTTTCACCATTGTGGCTGTGTGTGTTATGCCGAATGACAGTTGGCCAAGTAGAGTGCTGTTCTACCTTCTGTCAGGGTCTCGAAGACGAGGAAAACCCTGTCATAACGTGATTGGATTTGGATCATTATGCCAGCATAAAAATGGGCTACGATTTCACATGGTGACGGGTGACTCCTACAGCTACCAAATATTGTAATAAAAATTAACTAAACCTCCAACTTTAAGCTTCCCACACAATTATACTTTGCGAAGGCGATAGAAAGTTGCATTCAATAGGTAACTAAAATGATAACACTTTGTTTATAACATTTTTATATTGTAACGAGTGCTTTATAAATAAGGTTAGGTAAGCTGGTTTACGTAACATAGATTTTTATCTTTTAATATGTTACCCATCCATGAATTTTCGTTTCAAACGGAAAAGAATTAGCATTAAGCTTTCTATTTTAGTATCAAAATGTGAATAGGCTAAATTCACCTATAAACTGATGTAATATTACTTTAAAAACGAATCTGTTGAAATTTTATGAATTTATGAATATCTAATTGAAAAATATCTGGAAATTTTTAAGCTAAATCATGAAATGTAAATAATTGACATGCGGTTTTCTAAAATACTGATCCGTATAATTTGTAAGAAGTCTTTGTTGACTGATGACATACCTAGAATTCTGAAAAAAGGTATGAAGAAGTCACATAAGCACCCAGACGCACTTAGTTTTGTTCAATGGCAATAACTTTTTAACGCCATGCTTAAATTCGTAAGTAAAGATACGGAAAGTTTTCTTAGTTTTGGACCCATGGAAGAAGTTAATTTTTTTATACATTTTCACCTTTACAACACGGTAGAAACGAAGGGCTCATGCTAGTTGCAATAGAGTTCAATGTCGAATAAATAAATTTAAGCTTCTCTATGCAAATATGTCAGTAGGTATAGCTGGCGGATCTCATCGTCTGTTTCCAGTCAACCGAACCCATCCAATCTGAGACAGGCCAACCCCGGGTAGAAAGTGAAAATACACGAACCCGGGACCTCTTGCTTGAAGTCCAAGCCTATACCAATAGGCTACCGAGGTCGTTTATTATGTGTTAAAACCATCTGAATGGAATATTTTGTAGTAATTGTGAACTTCAGATCATTTACCTGATATAACTTACATAGCTCAATGATTGCCAAGTATTTCCAGACAATAGAAGATAATAATCAATAAATAAGTTTTTCAGTTTAGAATCGAAATAACTTTTTTCCCCATACGCATATTTTAGAAATGTCCGTGTGATGATGACGTGTTGGGTGAACTTAAATATTAAAACATCGTATCTCATCATGTTTCATATTTTATAACTTCTCCATTAGACTTTTTTAGTTGGGTCGTAAAAGCTGGCGATAGTTCTCTCTCGGTGATTACATTAACTATCTTCTTGTAATGTCTTTTTAATTTCTTAGATGTCTCCTCGGGTGAGGGTGTTCAAGACGCTTAAAGTTTAGTTTAAAAAATGATAGTTCAAGGTCAGAGCTAGATTTTGTTGAAAGAAACAGCTTAATTTGACAACAAATAAATAGGTATTCCCACTAACAATAAGACAAATAGAATCAGTAAATTTAATTTCCTTTGTAGCATAAAAAATTGTAACGAGTTGAAATTTTCCGACTTCCTGTTTTCCGGGATTTTGTAATTCGAGACGAGAGATAAGAGATGAACAATTTTAATAATAATTTACTAGAAGTTTATTCTTAAACACACAAAACAAATGGTTCTTCCTTGACTTTAAATATGGCGTCACACTAATCATTAATATTTTTGTTTCTTTTTTTCAGATAACGGATGACACTTCGGATGACGAATAGCTCGTGGAGTAAAAGTTTGAAATATATACGTTGCTAGAAGTTTAAAAGAAATAATGTTTGTGTTTGTTTTATTATGATGTCTGAATTGTGTTTTAAATGGAAGCCCCTCACATAGCCCCGAGTGCCGTCGTTATGGAAGAAGTGGAAAGTGTGTGGAGCGATAACGGGTCGTTGGGGTTGCTGGGGAACTACACTAACAATTCGCTTTACGATGAAATGGACAGATGCTATGGCAATAATCCATTTTTCAATTGTACGCTAGAGGAGTACCTGCTGTACTCTCTAGGACCGAAACAGTTGGCCCTCTACATAGCCATTCCCATCACCATAGTGTATGTGCTGATATTCGTGACCGGTCTCGTCGGCAATGTGTCCGTGTGCATAGTGATAGTCCGCCATCCAGCAATGCGGACCGCCACCAACTATTATCTTTTCAGTTTGGCTGTGAGTGATTTGACTCTACTACTTTTGGGTAAGTTAACATTTATTTAATTATTTATGCACGTATTACAAAATCTATAATATAAATAAAGTCGGGTTAATGCGAACACTTATAACTCGAGATCGGCTGAACATATTCTTTCGATGTTTGATTTATTGAATTCTTCTCCGCTCCGGATAATGGATGCGATGCATTTTTCAACATAATAAAATGTTGAAAAATGCATAAAACTTTATGTAAAATATGACATTAAAGTTAATATGGAATGGATATCCTACGACGCCATCTACGAAAAAATCTAACAACAAAATTATTGTCTACTGCACCTGCACCGTTTCGGGCGTTTTATTTTTTTTTCATACAAAGTCAACAAAATTGTGTGCATATAATTATATTCACGCGTTCTTCTTGCCTGAGTTTTGAATACGAATGAAATATGGACGTTTTAGAAATACATAATATTTTAATGTTATTGTTTTATTAGTTTATTTTTGTTTCTGGAGGCGCAGTCACAATGAACGGGCCGCCTCTGGTTAGGACCACAGGGTCCACAGGACAAAGTCTGTCGGGAAAGCTGGTAGTGTATAAAATAAGTGGGCGATGGCGGGATTATAGCCGAAGCAATCTCCAACATTATTTATTTACATGTATTTTTTATTTTAGTTTAATGATAAGCACTTCTTGATTAAATCGAAAGTTAACAGCAATTATGCAAATGTGCAACCATTTACTAAATATTTTATATGATCAATGCATTTCATCCATTAAAGATCGTATCTTTTTAAGTTGTTAAATGCATTTATGTAACTTTTCAAATGAATTTTTAGGATTCTTTCATAGCCTTATCTTTATGATCCTGGATTTGGCACACCAAGCGCTTTTAAAGAGATTTGAACCAAGAGATTATTTAATGTCCAATGTTCTTCTTAGGCATTTTTTTCTGCCTGGGCTTTGGTCAGGTGCCGAGACTCACACCCTTAAGAAAATTGGGCAACACACACATCAAACAGTTAACATTTCGTCTCGACACTAAACGCCGACGCTTTCCATATTATCTTGGTCATTTTGTTAAAAGGCGCCACTTGCCATACCGATACGTATCGAGATCTCAGCCCCGAAGAGGGTCCTATTTGTGTATATACCTACATAATTAATAGGTATTTTATTTCATTTATAACAATTATTATTTGAAAAGATAATATTAATACGAAAGGAAAAGTACAGAATTGCATTATTTGAAATACATACAATATTTTTTTTTGTAACAAGACAACCTTTTGTTATAAAACTGATAACGTTTTATTTTCTAATTATTATAAAAGAAATTCTCATTTTGGTTAGTTTGCTCAAATGGAGGATTGGTCCGTAAAACCCGATTCTCATAGTAAAGAAAATAATACTTCAACGTACAATCTTCTTTACATATTACACGTGGGTACGTAGTAATATAAAATCCAAGCAATTTGTACATTTTTCCAAATGTTTTCATGTAAACCCAAGGGAGAAAATAAGGGAAAATTAAAAAAAGCAAGTTTACTCAAAGGAATCAATTGTATGAAGAATATCGATATTCGAAATGTTTTTTTTTTTCAACATTCTACACATGAAAATAATTTTATACGCGAGAGATGAGAGAGACATTGAATTTTTTTTTCTGATTTATCTTTCCTCTTCAAAATATTCAAACACACAAACGTAGGGATGCTGCTCAATTTATTCTTTCACATTTAAGTTGATATTTTACAATGTCCATAGAGTTGTAAATGATAGTTTTACAAAACAAAACTTGCTTCTGAGATTGACCTTATTGTATCTCCCTTAGGGAATGTCTGGATGAAAATAACAAAACTGAGGTTTAATATTACGAATATTGTTCAATATTACACTAATGCATTTATTTATTTAATGAGCTGCGGGAACTTCTACCACTGGGGAGAGGAAATAGACATTCTGTGGTTAGAATATCGAATGACCGTTTTTTCATTCTCGCATTCCTTTCTTATTTCTTTTACTCGATCTAACTAATATTATCATTCCTTTTTCATTGCCGGGCTATATTCCTTTCTTTATTTCTTTTACCTTGCATACCATTCGCTCACTTCCAAATAACAGCTGTTAATAAATACTCATCAATCTGTTAATCAATTGTTGATGAAGGTAAGCATGTTGCATTCTCTCATCAGCGTCCCGAAGATAAGGATGAGACCTGAGGGTTTCCAATCCAATGAGTTCTTCTTGACTCTATTTGCCTCTATGTTATTTAGTGACTCGTTACCAATGCAAGAGCACAGAAAAATTCGAAAGATTTCATATCTTGGACACATCTGAGAGAAATATCCCATGTTGGAACATGGGATATATGAGGTGGACCTCATACTGAAACGAATGACGGGTGTCGCAGAGGGGCTGGAAGAAAGGAGATGTCCCTAATGTCTGTAATGTGGGATAATTGTTCCAAACGGTCCACAGTAGTCGTCTAAGTTTGTCAGATTCACTCTCTACAGAGGAAATCTTTTATTCTTTACTTTGATTCTGCAACCGCTTCCGCTTTCTTGATAGAGCATTTGTTTTTCAAAAGCTTTCTTTGTGCAATCATGTCCTGGGTAATATGAATGGACACATCACAGGCAATTTCAGTAAAATGATTACAAAATGGGGTTATTAATCGATAGAAATGTGCGATAAAGAGTAGATGACTCACCTATTTCTCGCAATATTCGATGTCTGGCGGATTCATTATTCAAATGAATTTCATTATTGGAAAATCGTTCGTTTATAGATCCAGTCAGGAGAGAACAATAGAGTGACATCGCAGAATTCATTTGCATGTAAAATTAACTTTGTTACAATAAAATAACAGTTCGTCTCCATAGTTTATCTTGGCAAAGGTTTTATTTAATTATATAATAAAGAGAAGATGAGATGTTTCATGCCAAGTCAAGTGCATCGAGTCATCGTTGCAACTCATTTTATGAGGACGGTGTCGTTGTTCGTACGTCGATAAAATTAATAACACGGCGTCGCACCGAAGATTTCCCGTCGAAAAACCGATGTGAAATTTTCTTTTTCGGTTAATGAAGCACGTTCCTTATACTTTTGCACAAAAAAAAAATAAAACCAAACAAAAGTGAAGGAATTCCTTGAGAGAATATATTATTATTATTTGAGAGTAAGACGGAAGAGATAAATTAGAATAGAGAACAATTACTTTTAAAAAAGTAAAGGTTCCACCTTAATTTGGAGCAGAGCGAAGAGATACTTCGTTCTAATCAAAGCTTATTGTTTTGGAATACCTATCCTGCGATTTTGTTAGCAGGCAATTTCGTTGATTTTACAAAAATATTTATTTTACTTTCTCAGATTATTCAATCAGTTTATCTCTACCAAAAAATAATATTTATTTATTTCTTATCAATTTAACTGAATTAAAAGACAAACAAATTAAGTTTGTACGAGAAGGAAATGAAAGTTCAATATTGTTTTTTTTTTCAGTACGAAATGAGTTAGATTTCGGAACATATTTCCAGTTTGAATATTGTGTTAAATATTGAAAACCTCATTTTGCTTGGTTTTCAAAAAAGGACATACCCATTCGATACATGACAAAAGGATAATTTATAGAAATAGAGTGTCTCAAATAACGAAAGCGTTTTATCGTATACGTGACTTTTGTTTATCATTGTCATTGTGGACTTTTTTGCAGATTTAATTTTATTGTGTTACGTAAACAATTTTAGTTACCCAATTGCAATTTTAGAATTCTATTTTAGGGAAATACACCTATGTCCAAAAATTTATTTATGCTTTAATCTCACGACTACTCATAGGTTTTCTATATATTTTTATAAACGAAAACTGATGGTTTTTTTCACTTTCTATTTTATGCGTTGGTACCGTCCAAATATGTTTACCTACTGAGGGATTCAGCCTCACAATAAGGATAAACTTCTGCAACATTCCTTTCGATTTATAATGGTCAAGTTTTTACAAAGGATAACAATAAACTATTTAATTTAGTAAAAAATGTAATAATACATTTATTAGTTATATTTTTGTATGAGACAATTTTTAATACAACCAACTTTTAATAAAGACAAAAAAATAATTCAGGCTGTAAAATAATTGGAGTGTAACGCCGTAATGAACACCGGTAGCGCCTAACAATATTTAATTTAAAAAAACTTTTCCTTTAAAAAGTCCACAAACAAAATAATCTCATAGATTAAATCTAACGCTTTATCGGTGCTGCGGAGCGGTCACTTGAATAAAATCGCTAATTTATTACAAACTAGCTTTCCCGACACACGTTGTTCTGTAATCCTAACCAGAGGCGGCCCGTTTTATGTGCACTGCGCCCCCAGAAACAAAAATACATAATTAATCCGATTAAGTTAGAAATAAAATAATAATCTTAAAATATTTCTAAAACATCCATATTTCATTAGTATTCAAAGCTCAGGCGGGAACACCGTGAGAATATAATATGCGCCCGCACACATTCTACCTCACCTATGAATTAGGTTCCGACACGAATGTGCCCGATAATTTTGTTGACTTTGCGGTGGAGTAAGTGAGATGGGCTACTGTATAAACGGCAATCACGTATGCGAGAATGATAGGGAACTACCCGCGATGGCGTTGGCGCGTTGCAGGTGATCCTTTGTATTTTATATCATTTATTAACCATTTGTTTTCAACTTTTTATTAGTTATTCTATTATCCGGAGCGAAGAAGAATCCGATAAATCAAACATTGAAAGAATCTGTTCAGCCGATCTCGAGTTATAAGTGTTTGCACTAACCCGACTTTCATGTATATTAGAGATGTGACTCAAAACAGTCAAAATGACTTCTATTCTACTCTTAAAGCTACAGCTTGAGTTTCACAACTTTTCGACGATCGGGGTTTGGGTAAACCGGGCCATCTCGCTAATAAGGCAATCGTGCGTGTCTCTTGGATAATTTGAATAGTTTCAAGGATACGGGAATATCAATGTAAGTCGGTCATTTTTTTATATTTAAACTTCATTTATCTTTTTTCTTGATTGAATGCTTTGATTTTCGAAATGAATCTAATATTTTTGGCAATATGGAATAGATCTTTCCCTAGAGAAGAAAGGAAGAGACTTGAATATCGTCAGCTGTGCAAATAGAACGCTATTCGTTGAATAAGCGTGGAATAAGCTAATCTTCCGCAACAGCGTCCCAAATGAAATGCCAAACCTAGATATAAGAAGTTAAAGTACATACTACGATAGTTAGAAATTCCATTTGGGTCGCTGTTCTGGAATTAGTACGAATGCATATTATCTTTTGCGTATAAACGTTTACTTCATATCAATGCGGTCAATATAAAAAAACGAATGCACAAGCATTTTTCATATTTTTATTATTATATTCGAGTAACGTAACCCTTTGACCTTTGATGAGGTTGTGCACAGTATATCCGACATTTTGCTAATCGGTTGGACGGTTTAATAATAATAATAAAAAAAATGGCAAAAATTAAATTTAATCGAAATCAAAACATCATTGAGCATTCAAGTACCCCAAAAAAAAGAATAGAAAATAGAATTACTAAATTTCGCTCAATAATTGGAAAACTTACATCATTTAATTCTGGAAACCATAGACCAAGAATAAAATTATTTTTTGAGAAAATTTTTGATATCGAAAATATATATTCAATTGATAACTTTAATTTAAAAATAATAGAAAAAATTGACTTTTTTAAACAACGAGTCTTAGCGTTAGCTAAACGGATAAGAAGATTTAAAGAAAGGGTTCAAAGGAAAAAACAGAACCATCTCTTCTCCTTTAATCAAAAAAAATGTTTTACAAATCTGGAAGATTCTAATTTCAAAACAGATAATTTACCTAATAAAGATGATATGGAAACTTTTTGGAAAAATCTTTGGTCGAATTCTATATCTCATAATACTAATAGTGATTGGTTAGAAGAAATTAATTCTGAATATCCAGAAATGCAAAATTTTAATATAAATTTGATTGACGTTAAAACTGCATTAAAAAAAATACAAAATTGGAAATCTCCGGGAAAAGATGGTCTACAAAACTTTTGGATTAAAAAATTTACAAATTCACATATCATTTTGGCCAGACAGTTTCAATCTGCAATTGAGAATTTGGACCTTCCAGAATTCTTAACAGAAGGTATAACCCACGTTATCCCAAAAATCAATAATGCTTCAACTCCAAATAATTTTAGACCAATTACATGCTTACCAACAATTTATAAACTTTTGACATCTATAATTTCAAACAAAATACATTCTTACTTAATCGAAAATGATATTTTATCCGTCAGACAAAATGGATGTAAAATGGGATCTCGTGGCACAAAAGAATTGCTCTTAATAGATAGTATTATTTGTGAGCAGGTGAAACACAAAAAGAAAAATATCTCTATGGCATGGATTGATTACAAAAAAGCATATGATTCAGTCCCACATTCTTGGCTAATAAAAGTATTGGAAATATATAAAATTAATAACGAACTCATAGAATTTCTAAAAATTTTGATGTCAAAATGGAGAACATATCTGTTTCTCAACCATCTGGAAAATATATTACTGAATCAATCCATATCAAAAGAGGTATTTTTCAAGGAGATAGTCTTAGTCCGCTTTGGTTCTGCTTAGCTCTAAATCCGCTGAGTAAATTATTGGAATCCTCAAATTGTGGCTATGAATTAAAAAGGTCTGGTATTAAATTTAGTCATTTACTTTATATGGACGATTTAAAATTATTTGGTAAAAATTTAGTTGAATTAGAAAAATTAATCAAAATTACAAAAAAATTTAGTGATGATATAAAAATGGAATTTGGCTTAGAAAAATGTGCAAAAATTAATGTTCAAAAAGGAATAATCCGAAACAATCATCAAAATAGTTCTTCATCTGTTACAAACATTCCTCTTTTAGATAATCAAAATTACAAATATCTTGGCTTTCAACAAAATCTAGTTTTTGACCACAAAATTATTAAAAATAACATTAAAAATGAATTTATTAAACGAATAAAAAAAGTTTTGAAAAGTTTTCTCTCCGGGAGAAATAAAATTATGGCCATTAATTCATGGGTTGTACCGAAAATATTGTATTCTTTTGGAATCATTAAGTGGAACCAAACGGAACTAGACAAGATGGATTTAAAGGTACGTAGTTTGCTCAAGCAATATAGGATGCATCATCCAAGATGTTCCTTGATGAGATTATATTTACCAAGGAAGATTGGTGGTAGAGGCATGTTAAACATCAAAAACATGAATAACAAAGAGATAAACCTCCTCCAATCTTACTTTATCTCATCAAGGAATAAATTGGGTTATGAAGACCTCATTGCGTGTGATTTGAAGTACACGCCCTTAAATTTATCAAATCCTGTTTCACCACCGATAATTGGGGTGCAAGATCGGGTTGATATATGGAAAGGCAAGTCTCTCCACGGTCGATTCTTCGAAACTTTAAATTCATCACATGTAAGTCTTGAAGATTCGACTGGATGGTTGAGGTTTGGTGAACTATTTAGCGAAACAGAAGGTTTTGTCTGTGCAATACAAGACCAGGTCATCGTAACCAATAATTATAAAAAATATATTATTAAAACACCTGACACTATTGATAAATGTCGTGCATGTGGCCAAACGGGTGAAACACTCAGACATATTTTGTCTGGGTGTTCTCTCCTGTGTGGTTCTGAGTATCTGCACAGACATAACGATGTGGCTAAAATAGTTCATCAAAAACTTGCCTTAAAATATGGTTTACTCGATTTTGAAGTACCTTATTATAGGTACACCCCAATTTCGGTAATGCAAAACAATAATACAAAGTTATATTGGGATATACCAATACAGACTGACCGAACGATTAACGCAAATCGTCCGGACATTGTATTGGTTGATCGTAGGAACGGGATAACGTATCTCGTGGATGTCACTGTACCGTATGACGAAAATTTGAAAAAAGCCGAGCAAGACAAGATAATTAAATATCTTGATCTTGCTCACGAAATCAAGGATATGTGGCATACACCAACCACACACATAATACCTATAGTGATATCGACGAATGGAGTTATTCCTAAGTCTCTTAAAGACAATCTAGGGAAACTTGGCATCTGTTGTGGTCTCAGATATGCCATCCAAAAGGCAGTTCTGTTGTCCTCATGTAGGATGTTAAGAAGGTTCCTTTCTCTGTAGTTCGAAGATCTCTCATGATTAAATTACATCGTGATGTATCGTGAGAGATAATACCGATATTTTTATATTTAGTATATTATAGCATTGTATTTAATTTTAATTTATTTTTATTATTTTTTTTTTACAATGATGTATACTTCATATGATATATTGTGATTTAATGAATAAATGATTTGAAATAATAATAATATAACACTTTTCTATACAAAGGTGTCAGGATAGCCGGCGGAACTTATTGCCTGAGGCAATTTTTTCCAGTCAACCGGTCCCGTTCAATCTGAGACAGGCCAACCCCGGGTAGAAATTTCAAGTGAAAAAACACTTGAAAACTCTGACTTGTTAAAACAATGTCCATTTTAAACTTCAAAGGACATTGTTAGAAACATTAGGTATTTAATACAGTTCAATATAATTATAATGGACATTGTTAGAAACATTAGGTATTTAATACAGTTCAATATAATTATAATGGACATTGTTAGAAACATTAGATATTTAATACAGTTCAAGTTCAATTCATTTAAGTTAAACCTAGTTCACATTATCTCAATAAATCTTACTAAAATTTTGGGTGTTCAGAGACGTTTTGTAACTAAATTACTCTCTACTTGACTTCAATGAATACTAAAGCGAATTAGGTCCTTAATTTCGTAGGTAGGTAAGTAATCATTCGAAATAAACATGTCGTTGTATTAAATTTTTTTGTTCTATTTTTGAATTTAGTTCTCAATATGATTCCTTGTTTTGCTTTGTTCTAGAAAAATTGTAATACGTTGTTCTCTTCATGGTGATGAAGTGCTGTTGAATATCTTTAACGATTTTTTCTCTTTTTTAACATTTTTTATAAACCATCATCACTAAACACTAGGCTTTATGGATAAAAACCATAATGTTCATTTAATGCCAGGTAAATATGATTAACTCATTTTTAATGCTCCCAATCACCGGATTGTTGCGTTCGGCGATTCCTTGCCAACCAACGTTACACATCAGCTTATTAGCATAAGTATCTTAAAAATTAAGAAATGAAAAAGGACCCATTAAGTCCAATTGACCTCCCGCTTCTCAAATTTTGTTTGCCTGTTTAATAGAGTACACTAAATGCTAAATAACTTTTGTTTTTTGTTAAAAACTTATTCATTATAATATCCTTTATGTTAATTCTACCATGTGCATAATTGAAATGAAATGATTTCTTTTATTCATTTCTTTTTTGCGTTTCTTTTAAATTAAAACCTTATCTAATTAGCTTGTTTATTGTTCTGGAGGTATTGTCATACAAACAAAAAATGTTGTTTTGCTTCTAATTATGTTCCTCTTTTTAAATTTATTACAGCCTCTTCGTCATTCCTTTTATCTCTCATATCTGATCCACTTCTGTAGAAAGTCTTGCATTTGACTATTGAAACGTCTTTTTTCTTTTCTTTTCGGCCTTGATAGCCTGTTTTTATAGAATAATATTTTCTGGAAATTTTTTGTTCCCAGCTGTCTCTCCATGTTAAACGAAGTGGAAGAGGATCGTGTGGCCAGTGTTTACCATTCTTTGAACATGGATATCCATTCCTTTTTTCACTTATTATTCTTTTTCTTAATTTAGACTTTGTGGCATGTAGTTCAGTTGGCCTCTGGCGAGGTCGATTTCCACCTATCCTTCCATCTTATAATTCCACTTTTAAAAAAATATTTATGCTGTCAATTTATTAATTTTAAGATAGAGCCATTTTGAATAAATTTATGTATCTTTCTACATTATCGACCTTGGTAGACTTGTAATATAGGCGCTGACTTCTGATCAAACGGTTCCCGGTTTGATAGTGTTTTTTACTAGCCTACATGGGGTTGGGCTGTCTCAGATTGGATGGGATCGGACGATACAGACGATAAAGGCCATTCAAACAAGAGGAGGGGAAAAATCATATTGCAGATATTAGAACGATTTGACAGAATGAAGTGTCTAGGCCGCTTTCCTTTTTAATACATTTTTAACCATTTAGGATCCTTATTATGCATAGCTGTTTTATTGATATTATACCTTAAAATTAATAAAAAAAATACACATCAAGTTGGTACTTATAACCAAACACTTAATTGAATAAACTGATTTTATTCAATTAAGTGTTCCGAACCAAAAATACATTTTTTAAATACCCGTTTTATCCTAAATAAAAATAAAATAAGTAATCTTATACTGTATTTTTTGTATAACAAATTAAATTGTCAAAAAAAAAAACTTTAAAGAATGATAATATAATTTTGTCCTTAGTACCCTTAAAATAGGTTTAAGAATATTCATAGCCGGCAAGTCCAGTACATTAGCATAACGGAACTCATTTCAATTTATTAAAGCTTCTCAAAACAAGCTTCCGCAGTTTAGAAAAAATACGGTCCAACTTTGGTTCCCTCCTTTAGTCTTGGTAATGCACAATATAAATTTGGCTAAATTACTACCCACAAACTGTTGGAAGATATTTTTATAATTTAATAACTCTTTAGATCCTTGTTTTACAAAGGAAATTACATTGTTAGTAGTACCATTAATTATGGCGGAACATACTTTCTTGTTGGTGATTTGATTTTTTAGTACTTGTACACGAATTTATATTATACTTGTTTGAAAACTAAAGTAATATTGTATCCAGCTTAAAATTGTTTAATATACGAACGGGGTATAAGAGAAAGTTTTAAACATAAAGCTGATATTTCAATAATCTGAGGGGAGAAATTTAAGCAGCTTTCTCTAATAAGCATTATCCGGATAATATATTAAAAAAAATCCTCCTTGTAGGTTTGATCCTTTCGAATTTTTATAAGTGTATTGATACCTACTGTAGCTCATTCATTATAGGAGATGTTCAAGCTACTACTTCTTAGTTTTATAGGTAAAATTGGTTGTATTGATTTATAGTGATCTGCCTTTGTACACTTACTAGCACTCCACATGTCTTCCCATTCTTTTCTGAAGATACATTATTTATTTTGAGGACTGATGGTTGGTCCTTTGGAGTGAGTACAAATTGAGTTCGCCATATTAAAATTGTATCTGTTCGACGAACATGGGACAGAACCTTTTTGAAATAAATTAGGTACAAAATAAAAAATAAAAATATTGATTCTACCTACTCAAATCAGTCAGAAGGAAAATACTGAGCACGCAACAATGATAGGATAGCAAGCTTAGTAGATAAACTGGAACATTGCAGTACAGAAATATGTATAGATGGGCAGGCTAATGGCCGAATCAGAACCGCAAATGTTTGATTGACTGAAATGGGAATTTTTCGTGAAACCACGGATTATTTTGATGAATTTGTAAAGGGTTAAGGGAGGTTGGGAAATGATATTGATTAAACTTTTTAAAACGGACTGTTATCATCTTTACTTAAATATAATCATATACGGTAATTGATATATATTTTTTTAAATGAATCTGTGCTCACTCAAAGTGAACACAAATACACTCATTGACTCTTTCACAGTAAGCTACTTAAAGCTTGTGTCGTGAAAGAGGAAGATGGTCGGCACCTGGGATCGAACCCACGGCCTCCGCACGAAACAGTGCGAAAGCCGGCGTCGTAACCGCTAGACCACCAACCACTTCATATAAACCACATTGATTGCTACGATAAATCTATAGAATTTAATTTTATTTTAAGACTTCTTAAATAAGACGTAAAAACATTTTAATTTCCGCGAAGAACATTGAGTCTATACAAGTAGAAGAAATAAATTTCTTTTAATGTTTTTCTACGATGTGTTTTTTAACATGTGGCAATTTCGTGAGAGTACTTTTACAGATTAGAACAAAGACAAATAAAACAAATTAAACTGTACAAATATTTTAAGCGTTTGCTTCTTTTTCTATCCTATAAACATGCAAATAAATTTCTTATAAACAAAATAACTACATTATAGATGAAATAGAAAAGATGGTTTCTGTGTAAATACACGAGAGTTGTCTCTATAAGGGGGATGTACAAAAAAGTGTATTTTGCTTAAACAATCGTAGTCCATACTCGTATCCATATTGAAGTGCTTGGTATCCTAGGGGCTACGACGGCGGCTATCGTACTGTCTCATACCCAGGGTTCGATCCCAAGTGACGACCATCCTCCTCTTTTACTGCACAAGCTTTGAGTAGCTTACTGTTTGAAAGTCAAAAGTGTGTATTCGTGTTCACTTTGAGTGAGCACAGATTAATTTATTTAAAAAAATAGTTATATCTATATGTAAACTGTCAAACTGCACTCAATAAATATATAATTAATCTTTGAATGGTTTTCATTTCCAACAAGATAAACCTTATAAGAAGGTATCTTATAATGATTTCTTATACATAAAAGTGGTTACAACTAAACAATCAATCATCAATGATAAAGATCGTAGACTTTAATATTGTATCATTGATCTCAGACATCAGACGATCAAATTACTCGGACATTTTTAATGCTTGATGTAAGTAACATTCATGTATTATTTTGAATGTTTTAAAACACGCAACAGATTTTTACACTGCAAATGTAAGAAAATTGCAAAGAATTAGTTGGACCAATTCATGGTTAGTAAAGTAGTGTTGTTTTATTTGTAAGTGGCTAGTTATAAAATTTATGCTGTAAGGTACATTAAAAAAATAATGTTGTTATGCTCGTAAGAAAGAGAACACACCTTAACAAACCTCTTGGATTTGGCGTGACTCTAATAGATATTTGGATGGACATTGGACATGGTGTAGGCATGCATAAGCATTGCGCAACAATGAGCGCAGTGGAGACCTCTTATTGCCTCCCTATGCCCCAAAGTAGGGTTTAAAGGGAGTATGTACGTATAATGTAATTGTACGAAGTATATTGAATGCGTCCTATATTTCAAAGTATGAATCCTATTCAAAGTACATATAAAGTATAAAACGATACTTAAAATTTCTTGTTTAAGTATCCAGTTTATAATACATGTTAATTTCTCTCAAATGTCTACCGAATGTTACTGAAGTAATTTTTATTTTTGTAAAATATAATTATCTTCAAAAATAGCAAATATGATCGAACTCAAGGTTATTTTAAGCATAACGGTAGCGGAATTCAGGGGAAAAAATATTGTTTTAATTTTAAAATATTTGATAAAAAAATTCCTGTGTTAAAATTTAAAATAAAGTAAAATTTGAAAATCAGTAGTGAATAAAAAAATGTAAATATAAAAAAAACTTTTCAAATGTAGATAAATAATTTTACTTTTCCACAGAAATTCGATACGATATTGGATTTTTACAGATTATTGATAACTCGAAGGTTAATTATATTCTGTTACATTGAAAAAATTCTGCGTAACATCTGTTGTTTTTTTTCGGCAATAATTTGCTCCCTGGAATATATCATTCGTTTCTCCGCGACATTTTTTTTTTCGAGAAATATTTGAGAATGATATAATATAATAATTTCGCTTCGTCATTATATCAGGAGAGGATCTCAAAAAAACTTTTGCGTAGATTTCTCACATAAAAAAGTTTTTCAATTTTAATCTTTCAAACGGTGCGCGGTGTCAGTCTATTTAAAAAGAAAGGTAAAATTATTTTGGATGATGAAATATTTCATGGCATCTTCTAGAAAATAGAGAAAATTCACGCTTTCATGATAATTTTGTTAGAACTGTATAGGTTGGTAAATTGATTTTTTTAATAAAGTGTATTTGGAGCGTTACATAGAAATTTTTCATATCATTTTACATAAATGAATTTTACAACGATTTGGATAGAAATATATAAGAACAAAATTGTTTTTCTGCGCATCATCAATTTTTCATAATTTTTTCTTTTTCAATTTAAACTACGTCCTAGTTTGTATCAGTAACTCGTACATATTTACATGTAGGTAGACATAAGGTTTCAAAAAATTCGATTAAGGAATAATCAGATTAATTTCTTTGTTTTTCCAGAAAATATCAACACTTAGGTATGCGTTATCATTCCAATTTTCAATTCCAAACTTCCTTTACGGGAATCAAAAAGAGCTCTTGATTGCGCTTGATGTGGCGCAATATTGTTTACGATCTATAGGACTTTAGGTAATTTAATTAATACACAAATATCTCTGTATAAAATTATGTGAATAACAAAAACAATATTGTGCCAAAACAAAGGTGTACCTATGTTTCGATCAATTTTACTGGAGAAAAACGACGCGACAACAAGCATTTCAATTTATATTAAGAATTGCTGTTTTTGTAGGAATTCTGTTCGTGAAAATGGGGTCAGTATCGAGTAGTCGTCCCTTACACAGCGATGTGTCAAAGAAAATTACAAGAGAAAATGAAAAAAAAAACACATAATGGAACCAATTTCAAGTGTCGGGCGAAGATCTCTAACATGTTGCACAACTTTTCCTATTTTTTATTTAATATCATCTGTTCTAAACGTGGGGACATCAATCGATCGACCAAGCAGGGTACGTATTTTTATTGTATCGCTTTATATTATCTCTAATATAAATTAAAATCGGGTTAGTGCGAACACTTATATACTAATTCGAGATAGGCCGAACAGATTCTTTCGATGTTTGATTTATTGAATTCTTCTCCGTTCCGGATAACAGAATAACTAATAAAAAGTTGGAAAATGGATAAGAAATAATATAAAATATAATATTAAAGTAAGTATGGAACGGATTTCTTGCGACGCCATAACAACTAAATTATTGTTTACTGCACATGATGGTAGTTACCGTAATTGACGTTTTTACAGTAGACCATCCCACTTTCTCCAATTTTCATACAAAGTCAACATCGGACACTTTCATAATATGTCCATTGTCCACAGGTAGCATCGGCACTTCATAGGCGAGGTAGAATACGCGCACATATATTCTCGCGTTGTTCCCGCCTGAGCTTTGAAAACGAATGTAATATGGATGTTTTGGAAATATTTTAATGTTATCACTCAATCGAATTAATTAATTAATCGGGTGCAGTGCATATTATCTACATATTATGAACGGGCCGCCTCGGACTAGAACCACAGGACAACGTCTGTCGGGAAAGCTAATTAATTTATATAAAGTATATCAGTGGTTAGGATTCAGTGCAAGATGATCGAAAAGAGTAACTCGGTAACTTACTTTTTTTTATCGCAATTCCCAACAAATTACAGTGATGTAATTTCATTATTTTTTTTCAATTCTCATTCAATTTTCCTTTAAAAATCATTAAGTTCTAACGTAACTCGTTATTTTCGTTGCAACTCTCTAAAAATCCCTCGCGAAATATATTTCATTATTATGACAAAGTCAATCCGACTACTTACATATTTTTGCTATGTCAAAAAGATCTGAAACAACAGTCGAAGGCAGTTTTAATCACGTCAATTTGAAAAATACCCCATTTAAACAAAAATATAGAATGGTGTAGTGTTGAAATTTAGCATATAATAATATTATGTTCTAGACCTGGAAAATGGCACAAAACTAAGAAAGTTTTGAAATAAAAGTGAAGATCACAGGACATCTTCAAATCCACGTAATACAAGGGACTTGAATATGTGTATGATCTAGCATCAAAATTTCTTGTTTAATATTGAAATTTAGTTTACAGGAAAGTTTACATAGTGTTTCTCAGTTATTTTTTATAAAAATACGTCGCGAACGGAAAGTTATAGAAATATTTTATATTTGATATTCTATAAGAGTATGTTGGTAACTTGGCATTCCTATTATAGAATAGCAACAATATTATAATGAAATGAAGCCCGTACTGGTTGGTCTACATGGAAGGCTACACGAGTAGATACTAATAAAATGAAGGCGATATCCACAGGTAAGTTGCCGTATCGTCTTCATGAAAATACCGCTGAGGGATAAGCGAGCCATTATTAATATTGCTTTCCCCAACGACTGTGTAACTTAAAGCAATTTATAAAATTATTCGCATTATTACAACCATTATGTGTATTAAGATCCAAGCATTTAAACTTATCAACGCAACAACTTAACAGACTTTGGAGCAGCGCGCAGGGACCCTTCGAAAAATCCAACAAAAATATCTTGGGGCAGCTTCAAACTAATGGGAACATTTTCTTAACGTGTTAATCGCTTTTACAACACTACAAACGACCATGATTTAGACAGCAATAATAATTCTCTCTCTCTCAAAGAGACAACTCGGGTCTCTTTGATTTCATCCATCTTGTTTTTTTTTCTCCAATAAATTCCTCTCATCTTGTCAACAAAGAAAATGGTGTGCATATGTCTGATATCTTCATTTGAATCGCCTGGAACACTGATCGATCCATGCCACCTACTTAGCGATTTTACGCTGGTCATACATACGTCTATTAGTAGTGCGTGACTTCTGTTGTTTGAAAATACACCATACAGATACCGCGTCAGTTAGTTTGTTGTCAATTGTATGTAGAAAAGACATTAACCGTCTTACTCATAAAAAAATCGTTAATCGTAAGATTACATATAAACCACTGATCAGTTTTTACTTAAATCATAAAAAATACTTAATCCGCGTTTGTTATGTATGAAGATGACATTTCATACAAAGTTTTGTAAACAAACAAAAAGTAACTCCGGACAACGCGAGTGGTAACTACCAATATTCGTTATGTCAGATTTGAACGAGTTATTGACGCAGAATAGGTACCTTATTTTTTAATTATTTATTTTATATCAAAATATAGTTAAGTCCTTATTAAATCATACGATACCTTTATGTTTCCGCCAAAATGAACATATTCTTGTTTGATCACTTGTACCTACTTAAAAAGTATTATTTGAGTATTTTCTTCAAAACGTCATTACATTTCTTATAAATTTAATTGGTGCATCATGGTTGTAAGACCTCGATGATTACGGGAATGCAATATTTGCATTATTTGTTTAAAATATTTATTATCAAAATGATAAACCAAAACAAAATGGACCAAAATATGAAGGGAGCAACTAATTGGACGGGAAAAAAAACTTAAAAACAGTATAGTTATTACAGAAAGCTTTGTTGTACACTCGAAACCATTGTCAGTTGACATAAAATCCAACATGGCGGGCTAAAATCTACAGAGATCAGCTCGCAATCAATCGATATGGGTTAAACTACCTCGACGACGGCTTGATCGCAAATTTTCTACCGCTGAACTCCTATTTTCCGCTGATCTGAGTTTTTAAATAAAGCAGTATGAGTGTGGAGTATTTATTGAATCTGGGATCTGTGGATATATATCGATTATTGTATAGGTTTATTGAGAAAAACATAGAGATTGTCTAGTATACCAAAATGACTTTTAATTATTTTAACCTTCCTATTTTATTTACATTTTTACTACATGAAAGAATAAATAGCCCACTTTATTTATTTATTTTTTTTTTTTTATTACGGCAACTCACCCTATAAGAGTGATATGTGCCTAAATACAGATTTATAATAGATTACAATAATATAATATTATATATCAATACATTTTACACAACTAAAGATACCTTATTATACATAGGTGGTGTTTTAGCATATAGAATTCTTTTTTTTTTAAACCTAATGTGTGACGATATACTATAATAATTAGAATAATAAATAAAATAAAATATAAATATAACAAAGTAAGATTCATCCAATCAAAAGTTTCTCTCGTTCAACTGGATGCACCTCATTATTGCGGCGTTAATTCTGTCACAACCCTGGGCGAGTAAGAAACTTATGGACAGTGGGTAGGTAAGTGTTATTTGTTTAATGTTGAGTAGGAAAATTTCGGAGTCAAAAAGTGGGCATGAGAAAAACACATGGTCTAATGTCTCTTCCTCTGCTCCACATTTACATTCAGGAGAATCAAGGACGTTAATTTTGTTAAGGTGAGAATTTACTATACAGTGCCCGGATCTTATTCTAAAAATTGAGGAAACAGTGAATTTAGAAAAAGGTTTCTTATTGTACCATGGATTTTTTGGAATGTTTGGCTGAATGTTCTTGTAGTGAAGTCCCTTAGTGGACTTCGACCACAATTCATTCCATTCATTTCTAATACTTTCGAATATGTTTGTAAAATAGTCAGTAACTGGTTTGTTGATATGTTCGGTATATTTGTTATTCGATTCATTTATAGCAGCCCTTGCCAGGCCGTCGACATATTCATTGCCAGTTATTCCCACATGTGACGGGATCCACGCAATTACTATCTCAATGTTCCTTTGTTGGGCAAGGAAGAGTTCTTTGATGATGTCACACAACATATTATTTTGGGGGTCGTTTTTAACGTTAGTAAGTAGCTTTTTGACTAAACTTAGTGAATCTGTAAAGATAATTGCCCGTTGAAATGATGAGGACAAAATTTCTAATAGTGCAAGTCTAAGGGCTATACATTCTGTGGTTGGTCACTTTATTTATAAACCAATGATTGTCGGTGGCATGATATCGTCCAAGCCTGGATGCAATGCCATACAAAAAGACATTAAGGTTCATACAGCCATTATAACAAAGTATACTGTTTGGCTGATACTATGCTCGTTATATGGATAACTACTGTTAATAACATTCTATAGAGTTTTTTATAATATTGTCACTAGAAAAGTAGACAACTTCCTTAAAAAATCGTTGATGAATTTATTTAAATAAAAAGATAGATAAAAACGTGTTAAAAGGAGTTTTTTTTCATCTCTCATTTTAAAATATAGTTATATAAAAAAATTACAATGGAATTCCTGATAAACATTTAGAATTATTCTTACAACTTTTTTTTAAATTTTTATCAATTTAAAATAATACATTATCTTTACACAAAACGTTGTCTCTTTTAAATATCTTTCTTGTTTTATTCGCTTCAATTACGATTCATACATTCACACTTTTCAATTTTCTCAAAATGTTTTATGTTGACAATATTTCGATCTTCAAATATTAGAATCCGTGATGATCTGAGCGGAGGATCAAATTGGACACGTCCCTCTTGGGTTATTGAATATTCTTCAGATGGATGGAACATACCGACATTGTTTACATTGCTTATTGACGCGAGCGCAACTTTCTTTGTGAGCGACGATGGGATATTTTGCTGGGTAAAAGTACACACAGTGTAAAATGTTTCGTCTCTTCCTTTGTTGGAATGTGTCAAAAGAGAACAAATGAACTGGAAAGACTATACGCTTTGACGCTTACAAGATATTCCGTCTTGTACTTTTTCTTTAAAAAGAGAGTGTTCATTTGTTTAATACCATGTAAAACAGACAATAGCGTAAAATTAGAACCTATTTCAACGAGAAGAAAACAAAGCAATGGTTTTTCACTTAAAATATACTATAATACATACGATAACCTACATAATATTATTTGCAGCAAGGTTAATTTGAGGCCGTAGGGTTGCTGGCTAACAATAGCACCTTTGTAGCCCTAGTATAAGTTTTCGATGATCGAATATCGAAACGATCATCGAAAGAGTTTCGAAAAATGTTCGTACTAAAATGATCGATCGATCGTTTGATTTAAGAACACTATTTGCACGCCAATGAGCGCTTATTTGCATGCAATAAGCTTTTGATAAAACTCGTACTAAGCCCACTGCTCTTTATGTTAGGTTTTTAAGCTTCCTGTAAGAGGCTTAAAAAACGAAAAATCAGATCGGGGTCATGAGGTTGACCACATCACGTCCTTAAACCCCTGTGATGGCCCAATGGAGAGCTCTTGTTGCCTTCCTATGCTCCTGAATGGGGTTTAAAGGGAGAGTGAAGTGAAGGTTAATTTGACACCAAACAACAAAATCATCAATTGAATCTGATGAAATATTTATACTGCAAGAAATATGCTATTTCAATTCTAGCCTTCTTTAATCCAATGTTATCACTTTAACCGCTGTACAAAAAAACATTTAAACATCTACGGAATTAGCTTTAAATTAATGTTTAAGCCAGATTTTACCGATTTTATTTGAATCCGCCATAATTTTATATATCTCAACCCCTAAACAATGGCAATAAAAATAAACAAAAATTCTAAAGCAATTGCAACCAAGCCCGATGCCTTTTATTCAGATATGGGTGCAAAAGCAATTATTATTTTATAAATACATGACAGCCGTCGCAGTCTTTAAATTTGGTTGCTCTCTTGTTCTCAATAATTTCTAACTTTTATATCTTTATTTCATTTTTAATTATTTAATATCTACTTGTTGTATAAATGAGATTTTTCGACATGTTGAACATATTGAGAATTCTCATGATTAAGAGTTTCGGAGACTTAAACATTACCACCTGATGGCGAACGTTGTTAACGTAAAGTGATCACACTAAGCCAGCCTTCGAAATAACAGTAGAAGATGGTCGTAAGCCCGTAGTGGCTTGTTCCATTTAAAAATCGAACATCAGTAATGAATTCTTAGAGTTTTTAGTTGATAGATATTCGTAATTATTATTTTGTTTTTACTGTTATGTTGATGAAAATTTTAATAATCTAGTATTTTAAAACCTTAATCGTGTAATATAAAGGTATAATAAATAACTATCACAGCCTGGCGGCCATAATCTTTAGATTTAGGACGATCAGATTAGGAGGAAATTACTTTAGGTACAATTTTTAGTTTCGTAAAAACAATCTAATATAATGTAATGAATAATTATTTCGAAATCGATTGCCTACAAAACAATAGGCATTCATAATAATGCCATGTTCGTTCTCCTCTGTCTTATGACAAAAGCTACAGAATTAATGCTTTGACACGGTCGCCACATATTAATTATGGTGATGAGTCTGGTTTGATTGAATTCAATTAAATTCGTGTAATTATTGATATTTCATTATGAGACATAACAAAGGTATGACATACCTATGACAATATGTTGTGTCATTTCTTATTAACCGAGGTTATGAGCTAATTTCATAATATCCTGGTAGATCATTTTAGAAAACAAAGTTGACTATTTGGTATAAAGTTATGGCTTGCTAGAGCACCAATTCTACTGAAATAAGTGAGAAATGTAATCCGTAATATTTTTTATAAATTCCTCTTATACTTAGTACTTATAGTTGGTCACAATTTGTTGCAGAAACCGATGCCATTGCATCGCATTATCCGTCAATGCGTGCAATTCCTGCATGTGCTAAACAAACTCAATGACGACTTGAAGTATTTGAAAATTGAATGATTGTCCTTCTTTGAGCTACCTATTCCGAATTCTCTTATATTTCCATGGCAGGGATCGAGGGATGATAGTATCCCTACTGCGCTGGTGCGAAATAATAATATGTTAATGTAGAAATACTCATAAAGAGAACACACTTTCTATAGAATCACACCTTCCAGCAAGGTGACTTATTGAATTTCTGTATGTTTCCTTTGTCACTCTACTGGCTTTTAAGCCCCCAAGCCATATACATACATATGTATTTAGTATATTTGAAACAAAGCGATTTCAATCAATTCTACCGGTCTCATTCCACTTATAGGCAACAAGATCCCTCCACTGCGCTCGATCTTGCGCCGCCTCAATGACCTCCTCCCACACGAAAAATTGCTCAGAGAAAAATTTTGACCTAGAAAATTATTTTAATCTTTAACTTAGTTTTCAACACAAGACATGATCAACATGAAAATCAGGAAACATCACATACTAGTAGAAAGTCAACGTAACAAAATAAATTAATTGAATACGTTTTATTTAAATTCATTTTAATGGAAACTATTATTAATGGCTTAATAATCTATCAATTTAACTTAAAACTACTGCAAATTGAACAAAATATTCTTTTATAAAATATCCATTTAAAATAAATCAACCGTGTTTGTCAGTATGGAATATCAAAATTTTCAGTTAATCTCGCACGCTATACTTATCTTTTGTGTTGAAAATAAAGAAAAAAAAATCCTATTCGCACGTATTCAATAAGTTTTTTATGTAATTTTCAGATACCTTCTGCACGAATCAGAATATCATATCAATCTACTCGGTATGAAACATGTGAGCCAAACCTTTGTATGTTTTTGGTGAATTATTAAACATATTGATCATTTCAAACATCCGGTGATAAAGTAGATAATATTTCCAAAGGAAACATTCTTGGATTTCTCTTTACAAATCTTGTAAAATGTGAGTAGTAATTTTTTATTCATACATGGTGTAAAAATAATTAAGGGATACCGTTTTTCCAAAATAAGTATTCCAGCCAAAAGCTAAGTACTGTGTACAAAATAATAAAATTCTAAATTTCGAATAAAATTGGCGTTTGACAGGTTATTTTTGTTTGATTGCCGGAATTACATTGGTTAAAAGGTTACTAATTTATCATTATTCAAATTCGAATTTAATGTTCATAGCTAGGACCACAGGAAAACATCTGTCGGGAAAGCTAGTTATTATATAAATTATTATCAAAGAAATATTAACAAACCTGAGTCCCTTAATAAATTTATATTTGGGAAACTTAAATCTGTTTTGTTCGGACTTTGAGCATACGAATTAATTTGAGATCTAGTCTACTAATGTAAAATTGAATCTCACAAATCAAGACCATTAAGTTTGTTTAGCATATTTCAAAGTTTCGCATAAAATTAAAGGCCTGATTTATGTTAATCGATTTTTAAGTGCTTTCAAAAAAGAAAGGGCCGCTTTTGCGATGGAAATTCCGCTAATTTGAATAAACAACTTTCTCAGATCTCGAACAACGTTACACAACTGCTTTGAAAAATCATAATTGACGTATAAGGTCAGACAATTTCATTTAACATCCGACTTTTTGTGTTGTGGTGTAAAAATTCAATGCTACTGATCGGTTAGAATGTTAGATGGTTGTGATTTTTATCTTATACTAGCTTTCCCGACAGAAGTTGTCCTGTAATCTTTACTATGAATATTGATTTAAATTTTTTTAGCTCATATAAAAATATGTTTGAATGTAAAATTTTTTTTCTCAAAGCTCTAAATCTTCGTACCAATCCGTAATTGTTTAATCTGTGTACCATTTTTAATGTAAATGGTTGTCAGGTAACCATTAATTTTGTTGTTATAGAATTTTTCATAGATGGCGTTGGCGTCGTAGGAAATCCGTTCCATAATTACTTTGATATTATAATATAGCATATATATAAAATATATTTTATATTATTTCTTCTTTCAACTTTTTAATAGTTATTATGTTATCCGGAGCGGAGAAGAATCCTATAAATCAAACATTGGAGGAATTTGTTCAGCCGATCTCGAGTCATAAGTATTCGCACTAACCCGACTTTCTTTTTTATTATAGATTTCACGATAAGTTAACAAATTTTTATGCTGATATGGAAAATTTAGAGCACTACTTGGCCTTTAAACTGCATTCTACTGCTGTTTCGGAGGCTGTCTGAAGATCTAAAATACACAAAAGGTTCACCTTTATAATGTAAAATATTGACCATGCGATAACAGCAATTCACCATCCAATTGTAGCGAGTTTTCTTCACGCCATCCTCTTATTCATCGTTTGATTCATTTCTCATATCCTTGTTCATAACTGAATAATATTTATTCTCGTGTGAACACTTACAGACTTGTAAAAATATGATGGGCACTGATATTTAAAAAAATGACTAAAACTTGTAAAGAGCCTTGCCACTAATGCTATTTAAACGTTCATCTGATCAGGGAATCCAGCCAGCCACACTTGTGGAAGAAATTGAAGAATCTTCCAGTCTGTTCATGCGCTCCTAATCGTACGAGGTTGATCGAACCCAGGCGGCATCATAGAGGTATTATATGAGGCATGAAGTGATTCACCGTTTAAGTAATAATTGGGCATACATATAATTCTAAAATGTTTGATTTTATTTAAACACAAAATTTTACAATATTTTAATAATAAAACAAAAAACTAAATTTACCAATGAAATTTTTTTTGTATAGCTTTTCTATTTTTTTATATTGTGAATTGTGTTTAACATCAAAAAACAGCATTGCTGCATCCTTACACTTTGAAAAAAAATTAAAATGGTAATATATAAGTGTGAAGTTTTCCTTTTACACCCTAAATATAGATAAGCAGGTTAATTCTCGCGTGTGTTAAAGGTGAACCTAACCTAAAAATCCAGTGTCACGGAAAAGGCTGCAATATTTTGTACTGAACGTGTCTATCGAGCTATTCCCTTATCGAAACGATGTTCTTATTATCATCTTATCTCCTTTAATTCACGTAGGTACAAGATGTTATAAATATCTCACAAGTTTATGCAAAGTTGCGTATAATATGTTCTAGTTACTGGTAATAATTTATGAGTTAGTTAACTTTGGGGGGTGTATCTTGATGTTCCAACAGTTGCGTGAGTTAAAACTTTACGCTTATAATGTAGAGAATGTTTATAAGTCATCATTAATAAACTAGGTACGTATTCATACTTTTTTTATATTATACAATTTTAAATTTAGAACACGTTTGTTATTCAAATCAAGAACAGAATAAAGAAGTTAATCAAATTAAACTAATTTTGCTGATAATATTTTTAATTTTCGAAATCATTTGGAATAACTTTTGAGTTTTTTTTTTTGTTTTGGCCAATGTTAAGCTCTCACGAGATTAATCAAATAGATGAGCGTAGAATTTTGAGCGTTGAAGTGCAATGGACAGCAAAAAATGGATCTGATTGCTTGTACAGTGTAGGGGACTTAAAAATGTGACATGATTTCAAAATAGGAGCTGGGATATGAAGATACGAGCTGGAAGATTTCAAAGGGAGATAACGTTCTCTTTGGTGAAATTGTTTATTTTGTTTAAAGAAAGTATGTAGACAAAAGATGAAGTCAGAGAGAGAAATAAATAATTGTTGAGTTTTTTGTTACGTACTATAAGTGAAACACAGCATTGCTATTTTTTTCTACTTGGGAATAACCTTTTGTAAATAGCGTTGTCATTAAAAAGTCAAACATTTAAAAAAATCTGTTTCTAAATAATTTTGTTTTGTCAAATTGGATGAAACCTAAATATTTTCTCGTATACACTTCGTCTCATCTAACCAACACTATCTCGTTCACTCCATCACAGAGGCCTCCATCTCCTTCCACACCGCTCTGTTTTGGGATCTTTTGCCATCATATTACATATACTTATCAAAGACCCCCCAACATCTTGGTGGTGGTCTTCGTGCTTTCCTGGTAGTTGTTTTCGGTTTCCAGAGTAAGAATTTCTTCGACTCCTTTTTTATGCTTCTCTACCCTTACCTTCTCTACCATTACCTGCTCACCGCCATTAGTGAGATGCGTTATGAGTTAAACCTGTTCCTCTTGTTATCAATCGTTTCACAATCTTTGGAGTGTATCTAGCACGGCTCTTTTATGAGTCTTTTTGGTACTCTGTTTGATCATCGTCACTGTTTCTAGGCTGTTTGTATGTTGCATTCGGTGATGTGTGCATCTCATACAATAGCCTTTTAAGGTTCACGGTGATTAAATGGTTTTGCATTATTTAGTGCTACTCAACTTAATATTAACCGTCCATTGACCTCAGTGTGTTGTTTTTGTCTTTTAAGTGATTGTTGAATATTTTTAAAATCTACCAAGTTTTCATAGTCTTGGACTATTTCAGCTTTATAATAAGTCCTACGTGACGTCCTACTAAGTCCTAAATGGCTTTTTTAATTTCGAAACCATAAGGAGAGTTTGTGGCGCATTTGTGCTGCCCCAAATTACTTATGGACGTTTGGTATGGTCGCAGTGCAGCCTTCAATGGAAGGACAGTGATCAAAGGGTGATAAATAAACCACTACAAATAGTATATACTTTAAAAGGATACACGAGAACTGTTTACCTGTTCAATGTGAATATAATCTGGAGGAATTAATATTGACTGAAAAATATTGGGATACATAGTTACCAGACAAGAGAGAGAGAACATAATATCATAATGGAATACCCAAGAACGAATACAACAAGATATTGTATAGCAGCGGGGCGTTGCGTTGTGTTGACAATTAATGTTTTCGTATTGCTGATAAAGTGGTTGCGTTATCCAGGAGCAAACGTCAAACGATTCATTAAAAAACTGTAGTCGCAACTTTATAGTTTATTTAAAGGTATAATTAATTATACGTTGTAGGTGTTTCATAGATGGAAAATAGTTATCTTATAAATCACGCCATTACATTAACGAATCTGCTGCATGAAAGATAATAAATCAGTTGCCTCTAATTTTGGCACATTTATCTTCAAATTTCAGACAGCTATAAACAAAAACGGTTGTGTTTTATTTTCGTAGGTTAAAATGAAAAGTATTTTATCTCCACGTTTAAAACATCTTCTCATTCAACGTATCTTTTGAACCGCCGCAAACTACGCAGTAAAAAGTCCACAAATTTTACTAAAGGTTTTTTATTGGTCATTTTTTTGTGACAAAAAATGTGAAATTTTTACCTTGATTTTTACTTACAATTAAGCAGTATTGTTTAGAAATGAAACTTCATATTGGAGTTAATATTTTTTTATCTGAGGAAGGAGGCAGTCGCTCCCGTTAAAGTAGTTTATGGTATATGTAGGTACTCGATAGTCAATAGTACAAATTGAACGCTCGTGTTTTTATTTTAAATCTGAAAAAAAAAATCATTACGACAAAGCACCCTCAGGGTTGTTTTAAACGGCGAGAAAATATGGAATAATAGCCAGAAAAAAATAAACTTTTTCGTTTTCTCATAGTCTTATACAATGTGTTACCACAAGTTGGATGTGTCGCAACTCGCAACAATGGATTGTTATTTTTTGTGAGTGATTAAAAAAATAATGAATGTGATAGAAAGTTTGACAGGTGAATGTAGTGGTTGGAAGCCTGGAGATTACGACGACAGCTTTCGTAGTGTTTGTACTGTTTCATACTGATGTCGTGGGTTCGATTCCAGTTGCTAACCATCTTCCTCTTTCAAAGTCAAACTACTTTATTTTTATAAATTCGAATCAGTGGAAAAAATAACTCAGCGATAGAAAATCATGCGATAAAGCGTCGTCGAGGTAGATTAACCCATATCGCTTGATTGTGAGCTGATCTCTGTAGATTTTGACCCGCCATGTTGGATTTTACGTCAACTGACAGATTTTTCGCTAATATAAGAACGCTTTATGTGATTAATACACTGTTTTTTTCCTGCCCAATTATGTGCTCCCTTGATATTTTGGTTAATCATTTTAATAATAGAAAAATTAAACAAATAAAGCAAATGTGCATTCCCGTAATCATTCGAGGGCTTACAACCATGATGGACCAACTAAATTTTTAAGAAAGATAATGACGTTTTGAAGAAAAAAATCAATTAATACTTTTCAAGTATATACAAATATGAAATTCGGTAAGCTGGGTAGGTACACACGTAACGATTTATCTTTAAGATTTGACCGATAATCGCTCATTTTTCAAATCTTCGCGAAGAAAACAATTGAAAAATGAGGGATTATCGTTCAAATCTTAAAAATAAATCGTTACGTGTGTACCCAGCTGTAGATATAATAAACATTATGGAACTCTTTTTTTAATTTTGCGATAAAAACTAACTGTAACTTCATACTGCTTTGTTCTTACGCAAAAGGTAAATATTTAAAATTGAATTGACCAAACATGATTGTGTTCAATTTGGCTGAAACATATAGGTTTCGAATGATTTAATGCAACTTTTTATTTTCTGAAATAAAAATCAGGACTTAATAAAGTATATTTTGATAGAAAATAAATCATCAAAAAATAAGGTAGGTACCTTTTTAACATCAATTACTCGAAGTCATTCAAATCTGACATCTTGTTTGTAAACACTCGCGTTGCCCGACTACTATTTTATTTGTTTACAAAATTTTGTGTGAAATTTCTTTATACAATGACATAACAGACGCTGTTCAAATATTTTTTTATAAATAAATTAAAAACTGATCAGTGAGTCATTCGTAATTGTGCGATTAACGAATTTTTCATTAATAACTAGCTTTCCCGACAGACGTTGTCCTGTGGTTCTAACCCGAGGCGGCCCGTGCATATATAGGTTTATAATGTGCACTGCGCCCCCATAAAAACATAAATTAATTCGATTGAGTTAAGCTAATAAAATATTTAAAAAAACATACATATTTCATTTGTATTCAAAACTCAGGCGGGAACAACGCGAGAATATAATATGCACGCGCAGACATTCAACCTCTATATGTGCCTGATGTTGACTGTATGAAAATTGGAGTAAGTGGGATGGGCTACTGTAAGAGCGGCAATAACGTTTGCAAGAATGAGAGGGAATTACCCGTGATGGCGTTGGCGGGTTGCAGGTGATCCGTTCCATACTTACTTAAATATTATATTTTATATCATTTGTTACCCATTTTTTTATTAGTTATTCTGTTATCCGGAAGAATCCAATAAATCAAAAATTGAAAAAATCTATTCAGCCGATCTCGAGTTATAAGTAGAGATGTGCATTATAACGATAGCTGATAAAAGTATTAGATAAATAAAAATAACGCCTATAACGTTATTAATATTTAACGATATTTACAAATAATAGTTAGAACAAAAATAATAGTCAGGTAATATTAAGCAAAAATAATAGCCTATCCTTTTTATTAATATACAGGCAATATTAGGTGAATGAAATTGGAAATTACCTTTTTTTAGGATAAAGTTAATTTTCCAGATACCATATTTTGGAAATAACCTTTTTTTAGGAAAAAGTTAGCTTTCCAGATACCAAATTTTGGAAATGACTTTTTTTTGAAAAAGGTATGTTTCTAGATACCAAATGTTCATTTCGGCTTAAAAAATAAAATAGCTTTAAGCTTTTAATATTAACGTTATTTTCAATAACCGAAATTGCTATAACGTTTTTGAATTTAAGCCGTTAGTCCCATCTCTAGTTGTAAGTGTTCGCACTAACCCGACTTTCATTTAAGTTTGTGTAAAACTAATAAATGTTAATATTAATAAGTTGAATTTCGATATGTATAGTATAATCAGTAGGTGGGTACATTACCAACAAATTATCTTAGCAGGATTATTATTATAAGGATAAGCATTGAACTTGTTAGATTAATAATCAAAATGAAACCCACGTACACATAAATTTTAGTGTAGATTATTTTCTAAGGCTTATTATGTAGTGTTTCTAGTATTAACAGGCTGAATTTGCTCCATAGCTAAGCTTTTTAGACATGTTGATTTATCTATCATCTAATCATCTTAGTTTTATATCAAAAAACGGAAGGCACTTAGTCCTTCCATTCCATTTGTGTACATAGTTACCTCCGAGCCGCCCTTGATTATTTTTCCCCTTTTCATTTTACAAAACCCAGTGTACGATAATATAACCTACATTATGATAAAATGTGAATGATGTGTTTTGTTAAAGATAAATTTAAAAAGGTTTTGTGAAAGTATGCATTTCGTTTCGTCTTCCCTTAAAGAAATTTGAAAAGTGAAGTTTATTATGTTTGTTGAATTAAACCTGTTTATTTATAACTAGCTTTCCCGACAGACGTTGTGCTGTAGTCCTTACTATGAATATCGATTTCGAATTTGTTATTTATACAAAATACGTCTAATTATTGTCACCACCGCAATGCTGGAAGAAATGCATACAACAGACAAAGTTCAACTACAGTGGCCGGCCATAGGGCGTGTTACTTCGTGTTTATTTCAAAGTGTTATATGCACTTTGACAAAAGGCGGTGAGTACACAATTGATATACATTTATTTGTGCATCCCTTCAGATATATTGTATCCACATATTCCTTGTTTTTTCACCCTCTCCATACAGTTTACATGCTCTAACATAGTATGTTTGAATGTTAAAACATATTTATGAAAGGTTAAAATAATTCTATCAAAAATCTGCGTACCAATGTTTTGAAACCCAATGGTATCAGGTAAATAAAAATTGTGTTAATAATAAAAATAAGGGGATAATTTTTAACGCGCCGTTTTGTGACACAATGGCCATATCAAGGGCGAATGGCCACCTCTGTTGTTATGGATATTTTCACAGATGGCGTAGTTGGCAGTAAACCCGTTCCATACTAACTTAAATGTTACATATTATATTAATTTCTAATAATCTGCATACCTACCAATATTTTTTTATAAAAATTGTGTCGTCATTGAATTTTTCACAGATGGCGTTTTTGTCGGTAAATCCGTTCCATACTAACTTTAATATTATTTGCTATCCATTTTTCGAATTTTTAATAATTATTCTGTTATCCGGAACGGAGAAGAATCCAATAAACCAAGCATCATAAAAATCTGTTCAGCCCATCAAGAATAGTTGTGTGTGTTCGCACTAACCCGACATTTTTTTATATTGTAGACGTCAGCTTTAATCCAGAGTAGTTCTGTTGTAAAATAAAAGGTGCGTCAATAAACTTACAATTCTGTCCAATATCTTTATTATTGACAGATTACTAAAACAAAGATTTATAAAGTTGCAAATATTATTGAGAAAAAAATTGAAAAGAAGATTTTATTTATTGATCCATTGATGATTGATTTAAATGTTTGTTCAAAAATTAATACGAAGTTATAATGATAACAGTTTAGGTGTCTAATCCTCATAATAACCGTTTTATTAAATTTGCTTTTTATAAGTAAGACATTTAGTAAAAATTTTGTTAACTGCAGAATATCTTGCTTCCTTAAAAATTACAAATTATGATTAAAAAAGTGTAAGATTTTCCATCCAATTCAGTGACATTACAAAGTGGAAACGGAACAATTTCACAAAATGTTGGTGAAGTGCTTCAAAATAATTGCCTCTTTTTAAATGGAACTGTTCAAATCAAAATTATTATCTCAAAAATGGTTTTACGTTAAGAGTTAAACTTTAAATATCGAAATTTTCATTCTATAATGATGGTTTACAATTGAATCTTCCATTATATTTTAAATATTTTTTTCTAAATGAATCTGGGATGGCAAAATCTTATAACTACATAATTCAATAACATTTTTCTTATAAATTACTTTACAATCGAACTTGAACATATTTTTAAAGACTTGTTTAAAATCTGAATCTCACATTAAAGAGTTGATGTGAAAGCTGAATGATCCAATGAATCCAACATTGAAACATATCGAGTTTACCAGCATTTTTGGAATATAGACGTTAGGATCCAACGATTACATGGGGCATTTGATGAAGCCATTTTGAGTGACAGTGAACATTCAAGAAAAGTGGTTGTCATCCTTGTGATTCGCCTGGCGATATTTGTGCGGTGTACTAGAGATTTTAAAAAAAATAATGTCCAAGGTGTAAGAACTCCTGTTCCTTAATTAAGTGAGACCTGAATTATTTTTAGGAATATGCGGCACACGCACAATATTTCACGAGAAGAATTATTTTTGTATCTTTGTATAGTAAGATTACAAAAAGAGTTTAACCTCAAAACACACCAGATTATCCTCACCTTGTATTATCCTTTTTGTTTTGTTGGGCCTCGGAGATTTACTATCACTCAATTAATATTAATTCACGCGTCAAACCATGTTCAAAAATAGAAAAGTCATTTTTGTAAAATTATGATTTTTTTTCAATGTTCTTTGCTCACTCGAAGTGAACACAAACTCACACTCTTAACATCTTTCACACTAAGTAAATGCTTGTGTGGATTCGAATCTACGACCTTCGATACGCTGTACGCACGAAAGTCGCCGATTGATACCACTGGACTACCAACCACCTCTGATATTAGGTATTATTATTGTGCTGTTTGCTTGGTGAGGTACTTGAATTTTGTTATGTTAATATAATTGTACCCACCTAACTATGTACAATAGCTTGCTGGAGATACCTTTAATTGGAGAGCTGGATATTCTATGTGTTTGTTTCATGTTTTTATTTTATTTGTGTTGTTCAGTGTTCTGTTGGTGTCTCTATGTTATAAATAAATAAATTATTGTGTTGCCGAATAATTAAAGATTTATTTACAGCGATGCACCGAACACTGTGTCTGGCCGGCATTGTGCTACCTTATTTTCTTTACAATCGCATCGCAAGATCGAGCGCAATGGAGAGCTCTTGTTGCCTCCCTATGCTCCTAAGTGGAGTTCAAAGGGAGATTTGATTGATTGATTGATATTCTTTACATTACGTTATATGAATTGTACTTACTGTAATTCTGTAAAAAAGATGGGACATGCTGAAAGTTAGCTTCAATTTAATGTAAAATGATTTATTTTTTAGTAAACCCACACTCAGGCCTCGCCTGGTGGGATCTTTGGTGTAACAACTGTTTTTTTTTAACTTTATATACATAAATATATACTTTTTGTATATTGTTATGTACCATATATTGTTAAAAATAAATACATAAATAAATAAAAAAAAAGTACTAAGAAGGTTTCCTACGTTATGTTTTCTAATGTTCTAGGCATTTTTTTTTCTTTCATAAGAACCTACTCCTGGCAATAGCAAACACAACAAAAAGAGTTATTGAAGTTGGTCCAGCCGATTATGCGTAGTACGATGCTCAAGAAAAATAGGGCTTCATTTTTATGTATGTGGGTATTACATATTTTGAACAAAATCCAAATATTTACAAACGTGATTCATCACTAGATAATTATTATAACGACACGCTAAGGCATAATAATTAAAGAATGAGTTATGAAGGGTTATATACATTTCAAGACGCTAAGTAAGCGTTATTAATACAATAAGAACAAAAGATTTGAAAACATTGAAACCTTGGCCATGGTTGAGGAACGAGGCGCTTACACCACGGACCCCTACTTACTCTCTGTTAACGATTATGTTATTTATCAAACAAAATTAATGGGATCATTAATCTTTCTGTGCCTTCCACAGAACATCCCAGTGTTTGGTGTGTTCTATATCCATACTTACTTTTTGGAATCACAATATTATTAATATTAGATTATTATTGTGTTGGTACATAAACCCAATGGTTTATATTTTATAATATCGTTAATTTACCATGAAATTACGTTCTATTTTTCAAAGAAAAAACCCTTCGTAAAGCTTTCGTGCTCTAAGCCGTATAGTAAAAAAATTATATGTGTTAACAAGTTGCAAAGTGTGTTTAAATTTGAATACCAGGAACATAATTTGAATCTTGACATTCAAGACTTTTCTGATGACGATACCTACTTGAAAAAGGGACACGTTTTTTTTCTGTGTTCTTTTTGTAACCGAAATATTTATTTTTAAATCAGTCATCTAATAAATCTTATATAAGGTTTGACGACCTTTTTAAAGTAGCGTTTTTATTTCTTAACGAAGTCTCCGAAACTCCTAATCATGAGAATTCTCGACATATTCAACATGTCGATGTTTTTATTTCTGTTTCATCTGTTTTATTTATTTATTTCTTTATGAGAGACATCAACAGAACTCTGAACAACATTACGAAAACACCCCCCGTTCCACACAAGCGACTATTAATTACCTTTAGAAACAGAGTGTACCTTTATTGTTATAACAAATAAAATAATCATGAAACAAAAACATAGAATCTTCAGTGCTTCGGTGACAGTTATCTCCTACATAGCACACAATGGCGCATAGTTTTATTTGTGTTTTTTGGTGGTCTTCTACGAAGCATTTTGCTGGCTAATTCTCATGAAATTAAAAAAAAATATAATGTGTTCGCACAAACATGACGTACCTAATATTATTATAATATAATTTGATATCTTTATGAAGCCTCTTAATATTTACCGAACCATGTCTAAACTAATTTTTCAATTAGCGGTTGTTGAACTTAAATGCACCATTGTCGCTCAATATCTTACTATTTTCATCAGCACAGACCAACTTAATTTCAAAATATAGTCACTGTTTTCATTGATATCTTCAAACAAAGGTGGTTTAAATTTAACGGTTTACTTATAAAGTGCAGTAAGTAGGACTGCAAAATTATGAATGCATGTATTAAATATTTTACCCATCCAATAATATACCAACTCCTGCAGTTTTTTCTCTTGTATCACGAGCTCCAGAAGCATTACTCTGGAATAAAAATGCCTTTCAAAAAAATCAGTGCATAATAAACCTTTGATAATTGAAGTTATTGGTTCAGTATCTTGGGTTTTCTCTTATGTATGTAGTAAGGAATTTAGACATCTACATAATGCCTAAAATCGATCCTTCCATATCCCGACTCAGCGTTGTTTATCTTGACGTGACTGGCTTTTTCCTACACCCAATGTATTTTTTTGCACCCAAATTGAGCACAAATACACCTGTGACATATTTTTCACAAAACAAAGGCTTGTTTCAAGAAAGAAGAGAGAACTATCACCAACTTCATTGCATTTTAACAATTCATTAATTGAACATATATAAGTTATATCGAGGTAGCCACTAGGTTCAAAAGGAAAAAGATCCAAAGTGCTCACATTCGTGGAAGCCTAAGAGTGACAGACATCAATAGTAAACTAGAAGAAAGGCAGTTGAGATGGTATGGACACATAGAACGAAGACCACAGGAGCATATCTTACAACAGGCAATAAACTTATGTTCCACGTTCTGTGACTAGAGGGAGGCCAAAGAATTCCTGGGTGATGCAAAGGCACATGCAAAGATGTGGGGTGGGGGAAGTAGCGCAGCAGAGGAGAGTCTACAGCCTGAGGACGAGGAGAGCTGACCCTAGCAGTCTTCATAGACATTAAGCTGGGAGCAAGCCAGGGAGAGAGAGAGAGAGAGAGAGGTAGCCACTAGGTTACCGACCTCAGTAGCTTAGTGACAGTCTCTGACTTCGGATCAAGAGATACCGGGTTCGATTCCCGGTTGGGTCAGATATTTTCAATGTGTTTATTCACTTGAAATTTCTACTCGGGTTTGGATTCCTGTCTCCGATTGGACGTTGACTGGTAGAGAATGCTTCAAGCATTAAGTTCCGCCGGCTATACTGACACCTATGTATAGAAGAGTGTTATTTATTTATTCTTTATTTATCTCTCTTTTCATCAATAAACTCCAGTGCAATCCCCTTTGTTGTCATTTCACACTAGGTATTTTTTTTAAGGAACGACAGCATAAAATTAATTTCCATCTTTTTTATACATAACTTATTATTTTGTTTATTCATGATTTTTACGCAGTTTATGATTTTTCATACGTTCTATTTCAAATTTACAATAAGAGGGTTGATAACTTATTAAACACTCGTCGAACCAAACCGTATTTCATAATATTGTTATTGACTCATATTTTCATCCTTGAAGACCATATTGTATCCATCCCTTTGATAATGAGGTTGTGAATTTATAGGTTGTGGAGGGTTGAAGCGAAGATTAAAGTCATAAATGTGTGTTAGTATCTACCTACCCACTCGCTGCCGTCTGGGATGTTTATAACTACCGTAATTTGTATGTGACAACTTAATATCAAAGTAAATTAAGCTGAAGTGCGGGGCTGTGACTCGTATCTTTGATGGAGGAAATATTGGGACATGGTGATGTCAAATGTTGGATTCGGATATTAATTAATTTTGATAATGTATTCAAAACTATTGATTTTTGTAAATTTAACTTAGCCGGTTTTTCGCCTTTTTATAATAATTAACACATAGAGTTAACTCTACTATCAACACCTGTTAATAATATTATGAAGTCGACGTATCGCCTGGAATAACGTTGAATATTATACATTAGGTCGATTTTCGGTTTTTTATATCATCCGATAGAGTAGACTTTTCTCTATCTACAGCAAAATATCGATTTTAATCAATCAACTCCTCAAAAATTTCATAAAAATACTCGCACATTCACTCTGGTTGGTATACATAATATAGGCTCTATGGTTTATGTCACAAGTACCCGTCTTTATCTTTTTTCAGCGCACCTGCTAATGTTGAACGTCGTGTCGTGGGGTTTATATAAGTTTTATTATATTTCGTGGAAGGATTTCAAATTTATTGCAGTGGTCAGATTAGTTGTTATTTCATGTGTTTATGATATAATAGACGACCAGTGTGTATTATTATTTACGCTTTGTAGGTGCGGCAAATTATTATTTTGTTATCTAATGCACCCTCATGTTTGTTTTTTAAATGTCTTTTGTTAAGCTACGGCTACACTATGGCCGATGCTGGTCCAGGATGGCCAAATAGTGGCTCTGGCCAAGCATTGGCAAGTAGCAACATTTGGCAAATATACTTGTTTAAAAATTTAAATAAAACGATTTTTATCTTTTCCACAATTTATTTTGTCCCTGACATGTTTCGAAAGGACACGCCTTTCATGCTCACAGGGTTTGGTGAAAAGTTCTCATGCTCAGAGTTTTCACCAAACCCTGTGAGCATGAAAGGCGTGTCCTTTCGAAACATGTCAGGGACAAAATAAATTGTGGAAAAGATAAAAATCGTTTTATTTAAATTTTATTTAAATTAATTCCACCAAGTATGCATGTTCAACAATTAGTTAAATATACTTGTACACCTGGCTACACTATTGACCCAACTCTGACAGCTGGCACGAGGCTAGACTGCTACACAATGTTTCTATCACTGATTTATTGATTAATTCTTGCTTTTATTCATCATTTTACATTCTAATCTCCAATTATTCACTGTATACTCCTATCTGAGTGGAGAATTTCAAGAGAGTTTATCTCCCTGGGCAAAAAGATATTTTAATATAATTTCCGATTCACAAATATACACATTAAAAACATTCATAATTTTATTAAACCTAACCTTAAATTTTTATTGATGTTTATTGTTATGCAATAGGTATATATTATAGCTCTTACAGGTTGATTTGGACTATAACATTAATGAAAATAAAAGATATTGATAAAAAAAAAACAAGAATCATGGGTACATTACATACATACTCGAGTGGTTTAAAGCATCAACCACTGTCTTTGCCGTTTGCGTTTTTCATTATTTTTAATAACAGAAAAGCAGATTCCGCATGTATCACTGTATAGGATGCTGCAATTAATGCCATAATATGATATTATCATTGTCAACTTCCATTATTTTATCAGGATTATAAAAAATGTACAAAACACTATGAAAATAACAACATGGAAGACATGACAGCTGTCAACATTGTTCCAATATTGGCGAATACTTGCGAACTCGATCGACAAGTAAACAAGTAACGGCCAATGTCAAATATTTGGCGATATTGGTCATTGGTGGAGCGGCCACACTATTTGCCCATGATGGGCCAGAGCCTCTATTTGGCCAGCATGGCCCATAGTCTAGCCGTAGCTTTACAAAAATAAACAATGGTCATTGTCTTTTTATTTTATGACACTTTTTTTTGTTAAATGAAATAAATTTCTACGAATATATCTGTTATAAAGAAAGTTAACAATAAGTATCTTATTGTTATTGGTATCAACAATAAAACACTTCATCAGTTTTAAATGCTTTATTTTTCATACAGTAGGGTGGATTTGTTTTGAGAAACAAGAACACAGAGTAAATTTGTATGAAATAACCACTAAGACAGAGAACAATAATAATAGAGAATTCCCCGCAGTTTGAGGGCTTGGCTATTTATATACCTGGATATTTTTATAAGATATTTCGTTGAATTTTGAATGGACCCCAAAGAAATCTCTAAAAATTAGTTTTGTATCTTTGAAAGCTCTTTTCTCGAAACTTTTAGTATGCATATCTGACGTTCTTTCATGCGATGCGTCAATTATTATTCCATTTTGGAAATTTTGATAGGAACTGTCAGTTGTAAGATAGTTGATGCAATTGACAGAATGCGGATGGAATATACAAGGTTTAAAACAGTTGCATCAGTCGGAATAACATTGGTCAAAAGATAATAATTTCATCACCAATATTCATTGTTAGGAATACAGGACAAAGTCTGTCAGGAAAGCTAGTATGAAATAAAAAAAACTGAAAACAATATCAAACTTAATAGATTACCTTCAGTACTCTCAGAGAAATCTATCCGAAGATTTAAAGCAATGTTAAATTTCATATTCATTTCCCTCTTTATTGTGAAACTAAAATGTGGGGGATATAAATTTGTTTTTAGTTAGTGTGTCAAGGGTATTAGCATTGTATACATATTGTTAGGGTCAATATAAATCGACTATGAGTGATTAATTATTTAAGTGTATTTTTTGTCAACCCCATATTCAAACAAAAAAAGCCATAATTATATTACAATCACCTTGTGTTAAGTGAATTAGGCTAATGGAAACTTGTCGAACCTCCAAAATAGCTATAAGTACAAGAAGCTATTGTTTTTTATGTGTCGATAAGAGCTTGAAAGATAGAAAAAAACTTTGAAGGAAATTTATTTGTTTACTGAAAATAAAAATATGAGATACATCTAACGTACTTACAAGCATAGCAATTTAGCATCTTCTTCTCTTTCAGTCGTCTCTCTGCTGCTGGGTTTAGGCCTCTTCTAAAGTTTTTCACCTTTTTCTAGCCAATTTGGGATCTCCAAATTAATCTCTTTTTCTCACATGGTCGCCATTTTTGTTTTGAGATACGGTATATTATAACTGCGATTCTTGTTCGGCGTCTTATCTCTTTAATTTATCGATATGACTTATACCTAACATTTATTACTCCACGGACAAATCGGTAGTAAAGTATAAGGGAATGAAAATATATCACAAAAAATCCAACAAATTCACACATATTAAAATGCGCACAGTTTGACAGACGACTTAGAATTACTGCAAATGAAGAAAAAGTTTATTTGATGTTCGGATTCATTCTTCTCCTGAATGCACCTGCGTCAGAGAAAATGTAATTATACAAATTCCACGTTACTTTAATAAATAGAGTTGAGTTGTCCCGTATTTTTTATATTGCACAAGCGTGTTGGCTCCAGCATTATACTAAACGTGAGTGCACCCGAATGAATTTCATCTTGACCTGATTCTGTGACAAATGAAAAGACTCGAGGAGATGGTCTTTTCGGAATTGTGGTTTCAGAGTAATTGAATTGTTTTAACCGCAAAGTGACAATCGATTTAACATTTATTTGAAAACCTTCACGTTTTTATTTACTTTGACATGTTTCACTTCAATTTTATTCTTATGCTTGTGAGCAATATTGCATTATATATGGTTTTCGATTATTTTTGATAAATCTTTTCACTCTGACTCCCTTATGGGATGAATATTTTTACTCATTTTTGACGGCTTTCAAAATAAAATTTTCAAAATAGCATTATCAATTGAAGTGGTTGATAGCCTAGCAGTTACGACGCCGCCTTTCGTAATGTTTCATACTGGAGGTTGTGGGCTCGATCCCAGGTGCCGACTATCTTCTTCTTTCACGACACAAACTTCAAGAAGCTTACTGTGAAAGAGTCAAAGAATGTATTTGTACGCTCATATTATTTTTTATTAAAAAAAATAAAATAATTGTATTATTGCAATTTTTTATATTTTTATACGTTTTTACAATTGATAGTTGAAGAAAAAATATGACGCAAGCTAAAAAATAAGACCACAAAGGTTTTTTTATGACAAATAATTCTGTCAAAGAGTTGATTATAAAAAACTGCTGATCCGGCGATCAGGACCTTTGATAGGATATAAGGTACATAGATACCTACACGAAGAAACAATGTTTCTATTAAAAGTTGGTTTGCACGGTAGCTACATAAATCATTGTACTTATTAAAGGTAGTTACGTATGTGTATAATATTTTCAAAAGACCGTTAGCAATGTTTTAATTAAAGCTTAGTAATTTTACATAAATTTTCGTACGTTGATATTTTAAATATTTTCATGCATATTGCAAATTATTTAAAACTAGCCTTTTTACCCGTCCATAAAATTGTTGATGAAGTTTGTTGAGAAAAATGTGAATTACAGAACCTGATTTATGGATTAATAAAATATGCTACCTATAAAGTATGTCCCTAAGTGGGGTCAAAAAATGGAGAATTGATTGACTGATCGAGTTTGCATTACCTATAAGTCAGAGGATTTGAATTGGTAAATAGGTAGATATAATTAGATAGTATGAGAAATTTGTAGAATTATTGCTGTGGAGGCAGCAAAGGTGAGTCATAAACATAGCATTTCCTATACCTTCCCCATCAAGTACATTTAGATAGAACACTTGATTTCTGTAAATGGCAGTAAATGCTTTAGTTGTTCTTCTGCAAAAATTAATTATGTACCTACAAAGCTTTATTTATTCTTAATATCAAATTTAACAGGTAGGTACATAATTATTTTAAGTGTTAAGACCTCTACCCGAGCCAGTGATTTTGTACCCAAAAATCTTTTGTATGAAAAATTGTCAGTATAGCCAGCAAGAAAATATTGCATAAAAAACTCCTATAAATATTCTGACCCATCTGGGAATTGGAACCAGAAATTTCTTACCAGAAGTGGGTGTTAATTATTATGAGCATAGTAAAGAATTTTGTGGCCAAGGATTCGAACCTGCACCTCACATCCAGCCTTCGTGTGAATAGAAAAATCAGTGTAGATTGCTTATTAAAAATATAACACAGGAATAGGGTAATAATAAAAATTTCAAATTGCTATGGCAATAATTCCACCAATTTATTAAATCCCTATGCCCCTAAGTGGGGCGTAAAGGGAGTTTGGATTTCAAAAATTAATTTTACTTACATTAATAAAACAATCAATACAATTGGTAAAGAAAAACACTTTTATAATAAATAACTAAGGTATTTTGCAGTTGATCTTTAAACATCATTTTTACAGGGTAAAACTTTTTAATAAATGATAATTTTGAGTATAAATATTTAGGTACTTCTAGAGAATTAGAACTCTCATAGGTGCTTAATATAAGTCATACTAAGAGTTGACAATTAATAAGAGATATACAAAACATTAAAGTAAACGTTATTGTTGTGAGATAATATCTTGAAAATTTTGACACACTTTAAAATTCTGTAGACATTTTGGCATTGCATTCATGATAAGATATAATCATAGGAATCTCAGCTCCATAGACGAATTATGGAAGGCATAAATGCAACGGGCCGTTGGCCCGGTGGCTAGCATCTCAGCAGATTGTTGAATTTGTCGAATACTCAAGGATTTCAATTTGACCACCTAAATAAGGAACGTTGTTAACGTGAAGTCATCACACAAAGCCATTCGAAATAGCAAGAGAAGAAAGTCATAATCCAGTTAGTACTGGTCAAATTGAAAAAAAAAATGGCATTTTAAAATTGACCATAAATAACGGTGTAATGTTGAATCTATCAGTCTGTAATAATATGACACTTTTCGATGTTACAGGAAAAGAGGTCTGATTATAGAAACTTCAACTAAATTTCAACAAAAAAAAAACAGGTTTACAATAATAATAACTCTGAAATTAAAATAATCATATATCTAAATTTAAAAACAATTAATAGTTTGGAAGTTAAGCTGCTATAGGCTAACAATTGTCCTCCAATGCAATCACTTGTAAGTTAATGATGTTGCTAGATTCTTTTAACAAATCTATGAATGCTCTTTTTAGTACTTACGTACTTACTTAATACACATAATCTGCAAATTAAATATACATAGGTAATCTTCATATTCATAAGAATGATATTAAAAATTGTGAAAAGTTTATAAAGTAAATGACGTTTTAATCGGCCCGGTGTTGGTTATTTTAACATAATATCTTGTTAAGATTATAAGGCCTATTCCAATTAAAATAATCAAAGTGTTAAATATCAAATAAATATTTCTTCTTCCGATGGCGCTACAGCCTAATTCAGCCTTGGCTTCCAATACTCAACGCTTAGAGACAACTTTGTCTCTACTTCTGTCCTGATTTCGTGGGTCAAGAAGTTTCTCGGCATCCCTCCTGACCTCATTCTCTCATCGCAGCCTAGGTCTTCCAATTCGGCTGGATGTCCACCCATAATTCTCTTTGGTGCTCGCAATGATAGCATTATCTGCTCATGTCTGGCCCAGCGTAGTCTATATCTATAATAATAAAACCAATATTAGGATGGGACTTTCTAAGGTTAGATAGGTATCTCAAAATTTTCTTATGCATAATTTTAAAACAAATAAGAGATTACACTTTTTAAATAAAGTAATGGATATAACATGAGTTTAATTAAAAGAACATATTTTAGGAGTGAAAAGTATAATTAAATGTACTGAATAATAAATTCTAAAATAAATCAATTTAAAATGAACATTGATATTGATAGTTATTATTGAGAAGATTCAATACTTAGAATTGATTTGTGTTCAAGCAAAGTTATATTCATCATTCTTATCAGTTCATCCCCCTTGTCAAAATATTATCAGATATTGCTCTGCCGTCTCTGTGATTCCTTGCAATGACTGGCTCTGTCAAAATATTATCAGATATTGCTCTGCCGTCTCTGTGATTCCTTGCAATGACTGGCTCTGTCAAAATATTATCAGACATTGCTCTGCCGTCTCTGTGATTCCTTGCAATGACTGGCTACTTCATTCTATCAGGCTAGAAACTTATCTGCAACAAAAAAATTATGTGTGTTTTTATTTAGCCTTTTAAATTTGCTGCATTTAATGTCTATTTCTTTTTATAATTTCCAATAAAACATTGGAAGGAATTTGGAATAATGTTCCACAGGTTGAAAATGAAGGTGATGTTTGAATATGTCGTATTCATAATTATTTTTAGGTTATAAATTATATGTTTTTTGAAACTATGACTAAATAAATAAAAATAAATAGGTTACCTGAAGACCAGAAATCCAATATTAATGAATTTAAATCTCAGTCCATCCATCAAACACATACTGACATATGTTTTTCCAAGGAATGAATCAGTTTTGATGTCTATTTTCGACAAACCACTCTCACATTTAAAATATATATTTTGTACTAAACTAATTCGCTATATAACTCAACATTACACAAAAGTCATAACTTATTGTCAACACAAACACGATAATATCATTACCGCCAATCTCTTCGATTATTGCGTTTTCGTGCAAAATTGCGCTGGCGCACATATTTGGATTTGCGTACCTATAAAATTTGACAGCTCATACGGAAGCAAAAATACCATAGATGAAGATAGTGCATACAGTACAGAAATAATTCATTATAATATTGTAAAAATATTTATAAAATTGATTATTGAAAATATGTTTTTTATTCATATAAATAATTAAAACCTTTTTTTATTTAATAATTAATTATGACGTAGCAAAAGTAACTAATTAATTATAGACGACATTTTATTCCGCTATACATATTTTCTTTTGATAGTGTCTGTAAAACCAACCTTCATAAAAATATAATATGAAGTAGATGTCATTTACACATAAAATAAAATATATAAATTGGTTAATCAATATCTTAGGCAACCCATCCTGGAAGAATGATTTGTGAAAAATACGCTGCTTTATTTTAATTAGATTGTGCGCCACTCAACCATAGATTTACTAATACATAGATTAGTAGAATTCATTGTCAATGTCACTCAATATTGATAAATATTCATCTGTCAAAAAAAAATAAGAGAGTGATGGAATGCTTCCAATTTCAAAATTAAAATAATTATTTGCTGCTCAATAGATATTTTCGGTAGGTACCTAATGTTGTTTATTAAGATTTATTATATTATCACTTCTTTGTAATTTTTAAGTACTGACTCAGAAACATAAAAAATGATGACCTTTTCTGTAACATTCTTTCCATCACTTAGTATTTTATTTTTTTAGTTTAAGAATGCATGAATCACTTTGAAATGTTAACCGAATTGGAAACAAATGAGCTAAGACAATCATACTCTTTTTGAAAATATATAAGCAATATGATTTATGCTAAACTATAAGATTTGATTTTAAATTCAACCATTAGTGCAAAGGGGTTAGTAAAGAAAAATAAACGCAAATATTTACTGACTGATGATTAATTTATTCATTTTCAGTGTCACAAACCTTGGTTGCTTTTATCTGTCATCAAATTGGGCTGTGACAGAGTCACCTTTGGGTTTTTTTTGCGTCAAAACTTGGTCGAAACCTGTCAATCTGCACATACCACATCCAACGATTGCAGTTTTGGTCTTTGAAGGATTCTTTATTCTACAGGATCATGTTTGAGATGTATAAAGAGAATATGTTGTTGACGGAAGAAACTACTACACCAATTATCCCATACCATACTTTTTTAATATAATGCTTCTTGTCGTATTACTCGTATTATGAAACATATGTGAAGATTGTTATATTAACGCAATAAAATATTAATATATATTTAACATTGTTTTTAATTTATCTTCATACCTATTAATTAAGAATTTAGATAATTTTGTTATTATAATAGCAAATAAAGTGATATTCAATGATTCTGTCCACAACAATCTGTTTTATGTGATTAATTGAGATATGAATATTATACAGTAGGTATTTCTTAATTATTATGATGTGGATAAAACAAATATATTTTTTACTATAATAAACATGCACAAATACCTGACAAATCCATTATGATTTTGATAAACAGGAACGTCATTAGTTCCTGTCAGATTCGCTTTCTTTCAGAGTTCTGTTTTATCGACCAAATCTACTAAAGAATTTTTATACTCATTTCAATTTTCAAAAATCATTTTTACGATTACTATATTTAAATGTATTATGAATTTAATTTCATGTATCTTTATTATTTACCAACATTTAATATGATTTTATCAGGTACTTACTCATCTAATGGCCACGACAGATTTACACAAACTGCGGCCATAAATTTTTTTAAATGTGTCAAATTACAAAATGGAGGAATTATATTTCCAAAATTTTGCATTAAATCTTTATTTATTGAGAATAATAAGATTTGAATAACATTTATATGTATAACGAATCAATCTCCAATTATTTTATTACATTTTCATACCGTAATACCAAGATTCCATTCAACGTTTACATGAGTAATTTTGTTTCCAAAAGATGGCTTTCTGTCTTTTTTGAAAATTTGTATGAAGATCCTAAAAAAATAAAGTTTTTTAAATAGCGCTTAATATATTAAAGTTAACGTTGCCAATTGTATCTTAGAACGTTCTCGAGCAAATTTCACCGCTCTGCGCAGATTCATATCTGACGTAGCATTTGTATTTTGAGCGTGATGCTCCGACATAACGGAAAGTATTGTCAAAGGCAAATAAAAAAACAAACATTTCTGAATTATTATGTAGATTATTATGTAGATTTTATTTCTTTCTCTCAACAATTCTGTCAAGTTCACTGTACGTTATGATCTAATTTATCGGCTACTGTTTTACCGACCAGTTTGTTTATGGAATGTTCATACCAATTTCAACGATGATTTTAAATTTAATATTTTTCAACGATGAATTTAAGATTTAAACTTTATTTATATTTCAGAAATATAAAATGATTCAACAATTATTTTTAAATTATTTAATACCTATCTACATTAGAATATTATTTTATCAGGCACCTACATAATTACTTAAATCTATTACAGTGGCTACGACGCTTTGTAAAAAGTATGGCCATAAATTTTCTAAAATATGTCAATTTCAAAATGGAGGAATGATTTTTACAAAATTTTGCATTAAATCTTTATTTATTGAGAATAATAAGATTTGAATAACATTTATATGTATAACAAATCAATCTCCAATTATTTTATTACATTTTCATACAGTAATACCAAGATTCCATTCTACGTTTACATGAGTAATTTTGTTTCCAAAAGATGGCTTACTGTCTTTTGTGAAAAATTTGTATGAAGATCTTAAAAAAATAAAGTTTTTTAAATAGCTCTAAATATATTAATGTTAATTTATCAAAGAGTATTTAAGAACGCTCTCTGGAATTTTGCACGGCTTTTCGCATATTAATATCTGACCTTTACGTTTGTTTTCTATGATTGATGCTGTTACAAAAATATATATATATAAACGGACTAAAATATTATGTAGATGATGTTGAAATATGAATAAGTATATCAACAGTGTATTTCAATAACTTTACTTTTGTGTCATATTTAAATTACACGTTCAAAGCCTCCGGCCAGTAATTAACATTCGAAGAATAATAACGTATTGAATAGATGTGAATAGAAAAGTATTGTTTATAATCATTTTGAATCCACGTTACATTTCTATATAGACCACAAAGATATTTTAATGATTTCCTCTTTTTTATATTCCAGGTCTTCCTAACGACATCAGTATCTACTGGCACCAGTACCCATACAGTCTTGGAATTGTGTTTTGTAAGATGAGAGCCCTTCTGTCAGAAGCGTAAGTTTTTCTTCATACTACATTACTTTACACTTACTCGTACTTATGTCTAGTATTGAACGGAGGCCTCCCTCTTGAACTTCCGAGACTTTTTTTTAATGTCGTCGAATCATCTTGTCTGTGGCCTACCCACGCTTCTAAGTCATGTTCTAGATCTCCGGTCCAGCACCCTCTTCGTTCACCAACCATCAGACATACCCTCCATGTGACCTGCCCAGTTCCACTTCTTTTCCGCGATTCTTTGAGCCACATCCGTTTCTTTATTTTTTCGGTCGCTTGGTGATATATTCAACATCCTTCTCTCTTATTTCTCTCAGTATAATTCGAAGGTTATGCATAAATGTTTCGTTTGAGCGGATTGTTCATATGGAAAAAATTATTTCAGGAGATACACGGATTGAATTTTTCCGTAACTAAAGGCAGCTCATTGCACTTTCATCCAATACAAATGTTTGTCAGTTAGATGCCAATGATAGATGTGTGATAAATGGGTGTGAACCGTCTTTAATTGCGCATAAATGTTTCAAATTCGCATACTTTTTTGTCATTATCTTCAGGGAATATTATATATAGGCAAAGGGATGGAACCTCCACATTATTACATGCAAAAACTTTGTTTGATTTGTACACTTTTGCCTAATGAATACAAAATAAACAGGCTAATCATTATTCAAAATGCATTACAAACATGCTTGTTTAATTTGCTTCAGAGCTTCATTATAATCATTTTACTAACCTTTTCCCAAAATGTAATTTAAAATAGATAAAACGATTCATTCTCTTTAGTTGGCCCTACATAAATTTTAGAAATATTCTTACTCAACCTAATTTTACGCTACGAATATTCAAGTTAGAGTAAATAAATCCATTTAGAAAGTTTAGGAGAGAATTTTGATGATTCGAGGCATATTCAACGCCGAGATAGATTCTAAATATACTCTACAAGACGTATAAAGGAATCAATCAAAATATTATTAACAATATATTTTATATAAGCATATATACATTATTAATACATAATTAAAATATAATACTGCCTTTATGCTAAAGTTACAAATATAAGGGAGACTTTTTAGTACGTAAATATCTATAGACTAATGGGGCTAGTAAGATTTTTATCGAAAGCTTTTTGCATGGTGTTAGAACACCTACTTATTTGCATGCTAATAATCACATATAAGCGTGCATGTACATATATGTTCTAACACAAAACGATGGAATTGTTCGATCATTTTGTATGGATTATTTTTAAACTCTTTCGGGGATCGTTTCGATATTCGATCATCGAAATCTTATACTAGGAGTGTTGGTCGGTTTAATTTTCGGATGTTTCACTCAAATTAGACGGGAAAAGTTGAGTTTAAGAAACTGGCAAGGAATTCAGGTTTACCGGTTAGACTCTTTTGATTTTTTTTTAATTTAAAAAATAATAAAATATAATAAATTGAACCAAGCGCTAGAACAATTTAACCTGAAAACTTTCACAACAATTAATATTTATAGATATTTATGTATTCCCAATTTAACAACGAACGTTGTTATTGACAATATATTTTGTGAAATTGATTTCTAACATATTTCAGTGTCAATCTAGTGAATTATTAATCGATATCGACAGACGAACCAATATCGATTCTAATTTCCATACGAACAACTTTGAGTATTGCATAGAAATTATTTTCTTTAAACTAATTATTGTTTTGTTAGCTAAGATGTGAGGCAATTAAATATCTTGTATGTTTTGCAGGTCGTCGTACGTGTCTGTGTTGACCATAGTCGCGTTCTCGATGGAAAGATATTTGGCAATCTGCCATCCTCTCCACTTATACACCATGTCAGGACTTCAGAGACCTGTGAGGATCATCGCTGCTCTGTGGGTCATATCGCTGATATGCGCCTTCCCTATATGCCAACACACCACCATACATTACCTCTATTATCCACCACGTAAGTGATTTTTTTCTTCTTCAAGGCTTAAATTTTATATATGCTAGGTTTATGAGCAGTAGCGTTGCTTTACGGTGGCAAAATTCCACGGGCCCTCGACCCGAGAGGGTCCCGGATCAAAAATAATAATTCCAAGCAAATAAATTTAAATAGAGGGCCCCATCCAAAAAATTGCCACGGAACCCTGATGGTATAGTTACGCCACTCTCTATGTATATCTTAGTAAAATGTGATGATATCAATAATTTGGCTAAAATTTCCATAAAATAAAATCTAAAAAAATGACTCCATTTGGTCAACCAAGATTATTTTGTAAGTTGATAAAAACATTTAAAGCGCATTCACTTTTTATAAAATATGAAAAATAACTGATAATATAATACTTAAAGTATCAAAAATTACATATGTAGGTATTTTTACACCAAATCAGTTGTTTATAAATCCATTGCCTCTGTTACTATTCCTTGATAAGCTTTTAAAGTTCATCTTTGCTTGAAAAAGCAGTAATAATAAAGACAAGTAGGAAATCAGTTTATTAATCGTTGAACAACGCACAATCAAAACGGAAAAAATAGATACAATTCATCAATAAGATACAAAATACCGATATTGATTATAATAAAATAATATATACCGATGAGAGCAGAATCATCTGTAAATACTCAGAATGATGTATTATAATAAATAGATATTAACTTTCATAGTAACTGTTTATTTATAAAGTAGCTGTAATCTCTATCAATAATCCTCATGTTTGCTCTCTCCAGAAGTTCTTTGATTGAATGCGTTATGATTTGCATCCATACAATAGAGTTCACGTTAAGATAAAAATAATCAGAGCAGAAATCGGCGCCAATAAGTCACTGATGTATGCAACCTCGAGTGTTTTAGAACATACTCGTACGAACGAACAGCTCTTTACATCAGGGATTGTTGAATGCGTAATGCGGTGGTATACGAATCTAAATGGATACTAATGTAGGTACTTGCAGAGAATCGTTATTTTGAATTTGCCCACAATATTACATCCAACTGTACGTAGATTTATGGTAAATCGTCAAGGAAGTAGTTTCAGGACCCTGAAACGATGTTAATTTAATGTGTTATATTTTACTGTACTCTGGTAGGTGTCCCAAACTATTCCCCTGAACTCACACTATCTTTTATGGAATATTATGACACATCATCAATTTTCTCTGGACATTATTCATAATATCTATATTTGGTATACCTACTACTTCTGTTTTAAGTAGGTAAATAAATTTATTTGTATAGTTATCTATATTTTTTGGTAACTTTTTTTTCTCGATCGTTTCGATAGATGTCGCCGAGATGATTTACTTGGGCATGTTTAAATATAAGTAATAGAAAAAGTATGACATGGGGTATTTATCATTTTAATACATAATTACGTTCTGGTAAAGATGTAGTTTGCACTTGTCAAATTTCGAGGGATGATTTATGTATAGCAATTTGTTTCAGAAAAGTAAATATTCCCTCATTACAAGTTCCATGCCATTGTCTTGGTCAGAACATAATAAACTAAAATAAAAAGGGATGTTTTAAATTCAATATTGATTAAAATAAAAATCTACCACATACTTACCTGCAAGAAAATATAGATTTCAACTTTATTATTATTATATAAATATGGCATTACGTCACGTAAAGGACGATTTGTGCCAACTGGCAGCAAAGTAAGACTTACTCACAGACGGAAAATAGACATGGAGAGAAAAAAAAAAAAAAAAAAAAAAAAAAAAATAATACTAAACATAAAATAGCTATCTATAATAAAATCATATTTTTCTCTATGTACACCAAAATATGTTTGTATATGCTCTTCGAAGGAGTGGACAAGAGATGGGTCATATTGATAGGGAGTTGAATATTCATTCTATTGTACAATTCGTATCTGTCTCTTAAAGGACAGTCAAAGAACACATGGTCCAAGTTCTCCAGATCCAGCTCGCACTCGCAATATGGACTGTCGACTAGATTAATTTTGAACAAATGACTGTTCAGTCTATGGTGACCAAAACGCATTCGGCAAATGTTAACGATTTGAGGTCGGGTCAACTTCAAACCATGATACCAGGGTTTTTTGGAGATATTATTTTTGATAGCTTTGTAAAGAGATCCCTTGGTAAGGCTCTCTCTATCCCAGAAGATTTCCCATCTTTTAAAGGCTGCCTCCTCCATATTGCGCCTCCGGTCACTTATAGGAAGAACAAAACTCCCAAGAATGGTCCCAGAAATAGATGCTGATCTCGCTAGAGAATCAACTTGTTCATTATATTGTATACCCTTGTGTGAAGGGATCCACGTGATGACTGTCTCCTGGTGGTTATTCATTTGATCAAATAGTTCCTTCTTAATTTGTAATAATATCTCATTATCCATACGAAATGGGTCTGAGAAAGAGAGAGATTGGACCAATGAGAGGGAATCTGTGAATATAACCGTTTTATCGAATTTAAGATCACTGACGATGTCAAGAGCCTTCAGCAACGCAACACACTCCGCCGTGAAAATCGATGCTTCTGGAGGTAACTTGATTAGAACTTTTATATCGAGAGAGGGGATAAGGACTGCTGCACCCACGCATTCCTCGGAAGTAGTTTTGGAGCCATCAGTGTAAACTTGAATATGCTTTGGCCATTTAGACTCAATTTGAAACTGAAATTCACTGTTTATTTGTTGGGCAGACATCAAACAAGATTTGTCTAAACCCATGTGTGGAACGGTATCAGGTCTAAAGATTAAAGCTTCGAATGGGAGGTTGTATATAGGGGAGGGAAATGGGTATTTTTTTACATGGAAGTTGATGCTCGAAAAACTTTCACACAGATTAGGTGGTTGTCGTTTCAACCAAAATCTATCATTTCTTACGATGTTATTGAGTACAGCAATTCTGCTGGTTAAAGGATGTCCTTCGTACATTATCTTTTTCGAGTAATAACAATCCGACAAATACCGACGTCGAATTCTCAATGGCATATCAGCACATTCGACCTGAAGGGCGTTATTTGGAGTAGATTGCATAGCTCCTAGAATCAACCTCAGGGACTTTGTCTGAATCCTGTCCAATTTAGACTCCAAAGTTTTTGGGAGAGGGTCAAATAGGAAACTCGCGTAATCCAAATGACTTCGGATTAAGGCATTATAAAGTAGCTTTAATGTGGAAGGGTGTGATCCCCAGGATATGTTGCACAGAGCTCTCAACATATTGATACCTATTTCACATTTTTGAGATATATGATTAATTTGGGAATGCCATGATAGCTTCCTGTTTATGAAAAGGCCTAAAAATTTAACTTCCTCCACTTGAGGAATTGGAAGACCTTCAGATTTTAGTACGATTGAAGGGTTGTTATGTTTTCTAGAGAATACTATTGATTGTGATTTATGGGCCGAAAGTCTCAAGGAATTATCAAACATCCATTTGTTGATCTTATCAATAGCAGAAGATATGCACTCCTCAGCAAGGGAGAGATTTTTGTTTGACGTATATATTGCGATGTCATCAGCATATTGGACAATAGAGCAGTTAGGTGGAATAAGAGATTCCAGATCAGAACAGTACAGGTTAAATAAAGTTGGGCTCAAAACGGATCCCTGAGGAAGTCCCTTCCACACGCTTCTACTCACATTTTTCTCACCATGATTGACGACGATGGTTCTTTCAGAAAATATGTTGAAAATTAATTTGGCAAAGGGTTCCGGAAAGGAAAGATTTATCATTTTTTTATAAAGAGTGGAAAGACAAACATTATCATATGCGGAATCGATATCGAGGAATACTGCGATTGTAAACTCTTTTTTGGAAAGAGCTATATGTACGTCGGAGATAAGTAAGCTAAGATTATCAATACAAGAAAGGGATTTACGAAAACCGTATTGGGATTTGGGAAGGATTGACTTATGTTCAATTAACCAATCAATTCTATTTTTTAGGAGGTGTTCCAGAATTTTCAAAATACAGGATGAGAGGGCAATAGGTCTGTACGAGGAACCTAAAGAAGGGTCTTTTTTTGGTTTAGGTATTGGAATGATAAGTTGTTTTTTCCAACTTTCAGGAACAGAAGAAGATATGAGAATTTTATTTACAAAAGACAAAAAATATTCTAGGAAAGATGGTGGGGCCTTTTGGAAAAATGTATATGGGATCAAATCTAAACCTGGAGCAGAGTCTTTTACACGCTGCAGACAGCATATTAGTTCCCCCATTACGAAGGGTGAAATAAGAAAAGAGAATGTTTCTGAGCTGGAGTAATTTAAACAAGGAGGAGAAATTTGATCAATACGTGGCGCATATGGGGGAGCCAAGAGATTCACAAATTCAGGTAACCAGGTCTCTACTCCTTCCTTAGGGAAGGAAGGAGAGAAAGAACCCTTAAATCTCTTGATCATGCTCCACACGTATGACGAATGAGAATGGGGAGACAGCGAAGAGCAGAATTTCTGCCATCCCTGTCTCTTTTTTTGTCTTAATCTTCTTTTGACTTTAGCCTGGATAGACTTAGCCGTTAAGAAGGCATCCAAACTAAAATTTTTCCGAACTTTGCGCATAGCCTCCTTTCGATCTCTGATGAGTTCAGAACATTCTTCGTCCCACCAAGGGGCATTTCTTCTAGGGCGATTATTACATGCCTTTTTAGGAATGCTTTCATCCGCAGCTGAGTAAATAAACTCTAATAATACAGTATTTTCTTCATCCACATTTGAACATTCGTTTCCTTTTGAAATTAATGATGGAACGTTATTATCTAGATGTCTAGAGAAGGCATTCCAATCTGCTTTGTTCAAATTGTATAATTGTCTTCCGTGAGGAGAATTTTTGATAGGTTTAGTATGAAATTGAATCACAATCGGATAATGGTCACTGGATCGAGGGTCATCCATAATCGACCAGTGGAGGGAAGCCATTAAGTTATTGGTACAAATAGATAAATCTACTGCGCTTTTGTTCTGGCCTGGAGGGGTCATTCTAGTTGGAGAACCATCGTTGACAATACATAAGTTATGAGAATCTAAAAACGAAAGGACAGAATTCCCTGCTCTATCTGAGATAGAGCTTCCCCAAACGTTGGAGTGACAGTTCAGGTCTCCTAAGATAACGAAAGATGAAGGAAGAAGTGCGACAACAGCGTCAAAGAATCCGACGTCGAAGCCGGTGTTGGGAGGAATATAAACTGATACATATGCGATCCCATCGACAAGGATCGCCACTATTTCCAAGTACGGGTTTTGTGGTAAATTAATTACAGAGTGAGGTATTCTATGATCAACTAATATGGTAGCTCCGCCACCTCTTCCATATAGTCTATCTGAACGCGAGCATACATAACCTGGTACATTAAAATTGAAATGAGGAAGGAGCCATGTCTCTTGGATCAATGCGATATCAATGTCCAAGTCATGGAGGAGTTGAATTATTTCGTGTTTATTTGATACGGCACTTCTGCTGTTCCACTGTAATAAATTTAAATGATCTCTTTTGTTTTTATTGTTATCTTGTAAATTTGCCATGATTATTATTTTATTGAAATATAAATGTATAAAACGATCGATTAATGCGTTGTGCTAAGGTTGCACAACACATCATTCTCACTGTCAGACATCTTTTCAAATACTTTTGTAAGCATAGGGAGAATCAAAGGAATAACATCATCTTTAGGACTAGAAATAACTAGTGAGAGAATCTGGGAAAGCATTTTAAATAGTTGGTTTTTTTCTGAATTGTATGAAAGCGTGGAAGGAACGGTTTCTATATTTTTAAGAGCGCAGCCATTTTGGAGATTTGTGGATTGCCCATTGGAATATGAAAGAAGGGCCTCTGTGGCTCTTTTATCTAGATTTGGTTTTACCACAGGACGTGTAACAGGGGTGGTAGGTTTATTTTTTGTAGATGAACCATACTGTTTTTGTGAGGACGAAACCACCTCACTGTAAAATTTTTTTGAAGGGGGAGTTTGTTTGACGGCTTCAACAAAAGAAATATTTTCAGATGCCATAATGTATTTTATTTTCTTTTGCCTGATGAATTCAGGGCAAGAAACATCTGTCGTCAAGTGTTCTCCCTTGCAATGGGAACACTTTGGAGGGAGTTCTTTATCTGGGCAAGATTCACCAAGGTGATTTTCACCACAACGGAAGCATTTAGGGGAAGAGGTACAGTTCTTTTTAGTATGTCCAAATCTAAGGCAACGATGACAAATATAACATGGACGAGCGTACAACTCCACTTTGATGGAGTTATAGAACAAATATATATGCTCAGGCAGGGATTGGCCCTCAAATGATAACAAAATAGTGGTAGATGGTTTCCATATAGTAGTCCCATCTGGAGCTGTAATCCTTCTGTTTAGCCTTCGAAGATTATTGAGCTTTCCACAAGAAGAGGGAACCTCAATATTCTCAAAGATTTCTTCGTCTTTAAGCTCTGTTGGTATTCCGCGAATGATTCCATGTTTATACAATTTATAGCTTGGAATGAATGCATTCAAATTGTATGTAGATAAAATATCATTAGAAATGAATGAGTTCGCTGAATTTGCAGATGAAAAAGTCACAGCTATTTTATTTCTACCGTCTGAACGCACGCCACCACTTACGATGCCTTTAACGCCATTCTTAGCCACTAGACCTCCAAATACCATTGGGTGAAGATGTTTGTCAGGGTTTTTATTTTCTACTATGACCAAAAATGGACCATGAGAAGATTGAGGGTACCTGGCCGGAGCCTTTCCTTCGGGGTTAGGTTGGGCCTCGGTACTCGGAGAAGTTACTGATGAAGGAAATTGAGTATCCATGATTGTCCCAGAATCGGACATCAGAGAAGAATCATCCGTTCTTCTTCTCTTGGTGCTAGAGTTTACATCGTCTAATCTGATTTTATCGGGGTCTTTATTAGGGGGGTCTCCCATGATGCTACATTAGTATTGAAAAAAAAATAACAACAAAAAAATCTAATTTTAGAATGAAAAAGAGAAAAAAATAAATGGGTACTTAAACCTACTTAACACTAATAAGTGAAAAAGAAAAAAAAAAAAAACAATAATATTATTATTAAAGTGAAAAAATAATAAATGGTTTTATAAATATCTGTTTTTTCCCAGCGATGTAAATAAATGACGTCACTACTGAACACCTGCACAAGAAATAATAATAATAAACGTAAACACACTCAGAGCCAGAGAGACGACCGTCCGCCACGAGAAGCCGAAGCGAAAAAAAAGATTTCAACTTTATTAGAGATTTTAGTTAAAATAATACTCTCGTTTGAAAATAATATATTCAAAGGTTTATGAGAAACCAAATCCTACTTGTTTCTGTAAAATATTTAACACCATTGCGACACGAGGACCATTAACCAGAGCGAGTCTGGGCGATTACCAGCCTTCGAAATCTGGTGCTACAGGTGCATGCTGGGGATCCATTGGTCGGAACACATCACAAACGACGAGGTACTGAGTAGAGCCGGGGAAAAACGGCAGGTCCTAAAAAGAGTTGCCCAACAACGTGCCAAATGGAAAGGGCATAACAACAGGCAACCGGGTCAGCTCTTTACTATCGTCGAAGGAATGATTGAAGGCAGAAACCACAGAGGCCGCCCCAGGGATAACTACATAGACCAGGTGATCGGAGACATGCGCTGCAGCACCTACCAAGAAATGAAAAGGTTGGCCAGTGACAGGGAGGAGTGGAGAAGAAGAGTCAGCATGCTTGGTGCAGACCAATCCTAGGATTGTGACTCAAAGAGAGATTCAACACCTGCTGATGGGAAATGCCATAATTTTCCTACGCTCATATTTGGTTGACAGTTTACTTACCTTCTGTACTAAAAATGACGTTTATAATAAATTCTCATGTGTATTTATTTATTATTTATTACAATTATAAACGGCAATAGCCTTTAAAACAAATACAACAATGTAAAAATACAGAAGTGGCATGCAACATGTCTCAAAAATCGTTAAAAAAAAAACAAATCAGTTGATGCAACAACAACAATATATAAAATCAAATATGACAAAAATGGTAAATGTGCCAAATATAGAATCTAGCAAAATTTTACAGAATACAAGCAGTAAAATAGACAAGTGCAAATAAAAGTATGCAGCTTTTAAATTTGAAAAAGGTAGTACACATAGGAACAACTTACTATTGAATAAATTTTATTTAGAGGGTCAAACAGGAACAGATAAAAGCAATAAAAGGTCAATGTGTTAAACATCTATAAAATAAGATAGTTGAAGCGGAATAATTTGATTAAATTTAATCAAGTAGGTTAAACAGGAACAGATAAAAGCAGTAAGTGGTCAATGTGTTAAACATATATAAAATAAAATATTGAAAGTAACAACAATATAGAAAATCAAGAAAAACAGTCAATATACCAGATACAGAATGAAATAAAATCAACAGAACATAAGCAATAAAATAGAAAAGTGCAAATAAAAGATATGTAGGTTTTGAAATTTGAAAATAGTTGTACACATAGGAATAATTGATTGTTGAAGCGGAATAATTTGATTTTAATATATGATTATTGTATGCATGCTATAATAATTTATAATACATCTTTTATAAGATGTAAACTTTGGACTTGTGTAAAAAATTAATAACAAAAAATACTAGTTGCATATAATGCATTATGAAGTGGTTGGTGACCCAGCGGTTACAACGTCGGCTTTCGTACTGCGGACGCCGTGGTTCGATCCCAGGTGCCGACCATCTTCCTCTTTCATGACACAAGCTTTCGGTAGCTTACTGTGAAAGAGTCAAAAAGTGTATTTGTGTTCACTTTGAGTGAGCACAGATTCATTTTTTAAAAAAAATGAACTTCTGAAATCCAAATTTATCAACCAATCCGTATCTTTATCTTCGGCAATAAAATAACATTTTGGTTTAGATCAGTAAGATGGCCGACTGTTTTGTTAAAATGTAAAAAAAAAAACTGAAAATCGACAAGCAAAGTATTTTATTTATTATTTTACTTATTAATTTATTCGAGACACCAATATGAATCAACATGAAATACCACAAGTGATAAAATAACAGATATCTCATGGCCTATACAAATAATAGTAGATATTAAAAAGCTAATGTTACACCTAAAATGAAAAGGATAGGAATATTTTTTTTGTGTTTATATACCCAATACATATGAGTTCCATCACCAACTACCAATAATAGAAATTATTGTATCTATCTTTTCGCATTTCATTATTTTATTAGAGTTGTTTCTGTTTATTAATTTGTTGTTGTTACAAATCTTTTTTCTATATATTCTTTTACATTCATACTTAATTGATTTTTGTAACATGCACGCTAGAAATTTGCTGAGTGGAAATTTGGATATAAGAAGTAGAAGGGATTTAGTATATATTAGATGTTTTTTATGTACCTACTTATAATAAACATTTATTTATTTATTTACTTATTTATTATTATAATAATTATTTACATATCCCCTCTCCCCTGAAAAAAAAACGTAGGTATGTACCAGAAACCTTAAAAATAAATTCAAATGATATTCTCACGACGTTCCATCTCCCTAGTGTTATTTCGTGTTTTTTTTTCAAAATCCCCTCCCCTCTTTTGACTTCACGTGATCAAATAATTATTGACAATCGCTTTCCACAAAAATTTACATTTTTAATGTTTATTCTGAGAAGTCTCAATTTACAAAAACATTTTTGTTAAAAACTCCTTATTATGGAATTACTTTAAATCTTTGGGTACCTTTTATTTTTGTCGGGTTTGATCTGTTTGAGAATATAAAAATATACAGAAGTTCTCTTTAAACAAGCACTAGGATTGGCAAAGGACTTCTCAAAATCATTTTACTGAAATTCAGCGGGATTTCACGAACTTATCCCTGAGGGGTCCATCTAAGGGTCTATCCTATTTATCAGACAGTTATAAGCATATTACTAACGCATCTCGCTCGGGATTACTGTAATCTAAATAGGGTTATTTTAATCCTTTTAACATGTATCTACCCTATTTTGATGTTGAAATATCGATTCGTACATATATATTATCCTATTAGAATTATGAGTATTAAAAGTTGTTTAAAATACGATTCTCCGATTTTTAATTAATTAAAACCAATTGAATACATTCGAGATGTACTATAGAGAGTCTAAGCTGAGTAGTGTTTAGTGTAGGTTTTCATACTACTAATATTAATTGCAACCGAAGTAATATTCGTATACAGTAATTATTGGTAAGTTCGTCCGTGACCGAGGCCTCCGCGATTGGCTGTCTCTTCGCATAATCAATACAAATGAGAGCGACAGCAAATCGCGGAGGCCTCGCCGTTGCTCGGTTTTTTCTTTGAAACTCTCTAAATCCCGCACATATTCATATTCTTTTTTTCCAAACAAATGACATAACCAATCTAACTACGGGTAATATTTTTTTGTACTTAACTTACTTATATCATTCGTCCGTAGGTCGATAGTTGCTATGACGATCAATAATTACAAGTGTCTTCGGGCAATATTTATTTATTTATTTAATAGAGACACCAACAGAACACTGAACAACATAAAGAAAAAAAAAACATGAAACAAGCACACAGAATATCCAGTTCTCCAATAACAGGTATCTCTCGCATAGCTATTGTGCATACTTAGGTGGGTACAATCAACCCCTGAGCATTCAAATAAAACTCATAAAAACCTTTCACTGCGTGCGTAGGTACGGTATTATAATATTATAGCTATGACGTGATATATGTGAAACTTGATCAGTGGTTCTGACATAAAATCGTTGCGACGGAAATAAATGTCAAATTGCCCACAGTCCTCAACGTGGTTACCTAATAATTAAAATTGGTGGCTTTTAAGGCAGTGCTCCGCAACCGGTGTGCCGTAGTCAATTTTAAAGTATCAGACATTTTAAAATAATTAAATGTATATTTTATACTAAATGCATTTTCCCCGTGTCTTAATTTTCCTGTACATTGTAGCGTATGTTGTATTTCATTTGTTATATAGTATCATGTGTTTTTGAACACTTTATTCAATAACAATAGTTTGGCAAAACATATTAAATATAAATCTGCAAATTTTAAAAATATTACTTTAAAAATATGCACCAACTGTCAAAGTTCAAAAGTTTCTGTTTGAAGGCTCTATATAACGGTACGTTGAAAAAAAGACGATTTTTTTTCTTCCTATATTTATTTTTTAACATCTATAGGTGTATTTTAGCATTTGGTATACCGCGAGATTCTTGTAAGAATTTTGATGTTTCGTACACGAGTGAAAAGGTTGCGAAGCACTGTTACACACGGTTACTAATGTATAGAACAATCAAACTTTCCTATGCCTTTCCTTTTTCCTATGACAGGTTTTGCTTGTAGTTTTTCAATAAAAAATCTATCGAGTAAGAGGCTTTGTCCAGTGTAAAAGATGTTTAAATTGTATGAGTGGGCACATATAATTTTTTATTAAAAAAATTCTCAATATGTTTTTGTATTGTGAAAATCATTCTCACCACATATATGACATTCATTGACATGATAAAATGCTCTGAGAGACAGATCAAGAAATTTAAGAGTTCCGACAAGTCAGATATTATGAAGTATTCTCATTTATTTCCCATCCACTTTATTCCGCTAGATTGACATAAAAATATGGCGATGGAAAAATATCATTATTTTTTTTCCTCAAGAAACGATTTTTTTTTCGAGATTGTGGAAGACGTTTTTTAATATAAATATAATTAATAATTTTCATTAAAACGTGCGCACGAAATAATTCATAGGAATCTACCTAAATTTATGTAGATATTCTAAAAAAAGACTTATTTCAAATTTTCTGCAAATATCACGTAGTTCAAAGATTATTTTTTAACTCATTTCCTGATAAAATAAACGTAGTATAGATTTCTTTTCAAACATCAAATAATAATATAACGGTTGTATCAAAATACTCGTAATATAATAAATGTTAAGTTCGTCCGTATATCGATATTTTCTTTGAAACATTCTTACATACTAGTTTCATATATCCGAGACGCTACAACCCTGTGTGGTTCATGGCCTCCTCCAGAAGATGTCTCCATTGCCACCCTGACCTCCGCCATGCTCCAATCGTCCACCCCCAGCAGTCTGAGGTGTCTCCACTCCGTCCAGCCAACTCAACAAGGGTCTTCCAATGATCGTCCTTCTAGCGGGTCTCCCTCTCGCGAAATATTTTTGATTCATTTTATTTTTTTTTCATACAAACGACAAATAATATTCGTGTAATAATTTTCACACTAAAAATAATTATAATATTATATCGGTTAATCGATAGTTGTTATCGAAATCTGTAATGACAGGTGTATACATAGGTATCTGTCGAAAATATATAATCGAAGAAACATGTCATTGTAATAATACTTGATCAGATGTTGCTCGGGAAGAAATGTCAATTTTTCCGCAGTTCTCAACGTAGAAGAGTTAAGTTAGGACCCTTTAAGTTAAGATATAACAAATTTATAGGACAATCAAAATCGCTTTGTGAACATGAAATAAACACGATCGTAAATTCATGATATTTATTTCAGCTCGTGTTATAAAAGAAATCTTGGAAGTGCAAATGTTAATTCAAATTCATGAATATGAACGTTCATTTCGCTTAAAAGTATACCAACTCAACTTGCTGTATTTACATTTTGATTGCAAAAGCTTACTAAGCAGGTACTCAGAAAATCACCCGTCGTCGCCGGTAGCATCACATCTCATACGCGAATAGTCCCATCCGGTTCAATAATTTGACTTATGTTCCATGTTTCGCAGCCATGCATTAGAAAATTTCATTATTCAAATCAAAACTGGTTTAAATGATAAAATATTGAGATATTGTTTGAAAAATTTGTCATTAATAATAAAAAAAATAAAATAGATGGCGCTAGGATATGAAAATATTATATTACTGTGGGTTGAACTGAGTTGTATTGACTTTTGAAAGCTTTATTCGTCAGATCCATGGTTTTTTTCATATCTGTATATTAATACCTGAAGGAAAAACTTTGTGACCATTTTTACAAAAATTGCGCTGACGGAGGAGCATGATATTTCGCACACTTGTAGTTTATATATAGATGGAGTGGCGAATGCTAATAATTTTTTAAATTATACATAAAAAATACATCACATCAATTAAAAAAATATTACAAACACTACTGTAATAAGACTCCGATACACTTCGATATATTTGACATTGACACAGAGGCATATATCCTTTTTTTATCTGTGGTCAAATCTATAATATAAAATAAAGTCGGGTTAGTGCAAACACTTACAACTCGCGAGATCGGCGGAACAGATTATTTCGATGTTTGATTTATTGGATTCTTCTCCACTCCGGATAACATAAAAACTATTAAAAAGTTGAAAAAATATTGCAAAAGAAATAATATAATATTAAACTTAGTATGGAATGGATTTCCTGCGACGCCAACGCCATTTATGAAAAATATTATAACAACAAAATTATTGTTTACCTGATAAACATTAAACAACATTAAAAATATTGGTAAGCAGAAATTTGATGAAATTTATTTCGATCTTTAAGAAATAATTTATAACATTATAAATTACAAAGTCGAAATCAATATTCGTAGTAAGAGGACAACGTCTGTCGGGAAAGCTATTTGAGAAAAGATTAATATTGTTTGTCTTTAATAATAATAGAAAAAACTTTGTACATATTATTTTCATTTCAAATTTGACGTAGGTATCCATGTCATTGTTTTCGAAAGAAAATTTTGAAATACTAGCGCTCACACAGTCTTTGATAACGGAACCTTAATAGTGTTCAAATTTATAATTTCAATAAGTTACGGTCGAATTTCGAGCACTGATCGACCACTAGTAAGTAGGTAGAAGTACATACATAGACGGTGAAAATTATTTCCTGATGCAAGTTTTTCGTTCAATCGGTCCTGTCCAATTTGAGACACGCCAACTCCCATTAGAACCTTCAACTTAAAAACACAACATTTCTGACCCTACTGTCGATCAGTAGTCAGTGCCGTTGTTGATCGACTGTGCGGCTCAGTCACCGAATTTCATTCTTGATCCCGATTGCGGACCATCTTTCTCTATCATTGCTGTGAAAGTTGTCAAATGTGTATTTGTGCTCTTTCTCGGTGAGCCAAATATAATATGTGTATGTTTATCCATAGTTTTTCGAAATTATGAAATTAAAAGTTTTTGCTATAACACCCATGAAGAAATTTTCGTAAAAAAAAATTATGTAAAAATAGTTCTTTAGTGTGGATATAAGTATTGAGGGCGCTCAGTTTGTGATAAAATATGCGGAATATTTGCGGGATGTTACTCCTATTACATTTCCCTATTTTTAAATGTGGGTCAGCAAAGCAAATGGAAACGAATTCTCCACGTCCTGCTTCCCTCGGGTTTCACCTAATAAACACAAATTGTTCTTATCTGATGAAACTAAATTGGCGTTTTATCCCTTAACTTTGGAGCTGCATTTTGTGGGGGGTTTTGTTCTCATCATCAACGGATAACCTCGCCTAGTTTAGAGGTTTATAAACCAATTTCTTTCGTATATAAATAATAAAAATGATATAATTTATATGGGTTGTAAATAACTTTCACCCAGCTATATGCTGCCAAATTTTATTGCGTATACAAACATACACTGAATGACTCAGAAAACTTAGTTTTGCCTCGCAAGTAGCACTTCTGTAGACAGACTGTAAAAAAATGGATATGGTAATATCCAGGCGACCTCTAGTGGTGATAGATCAAAAAAATTGGTTGCTTAAACGATTGTCATAAAGCCCATTAGATGTCTCATAATTTTGTTAATTAAATAATTTAATAATACCTCCGGTTAGATGGAAGAGGTCACTCCGGTAATAATCAGGCCGTAGTATGTCGATCAAAACAAGGCTATCGTGAGTGGTATTATAATATGATTTGCATGGAGAATTAAATCAATAGATATCTAAAAACTTGGCTGTTTCGCCCACCCAGCTGATGGCTTATAATTAGCGCCTCGGCGTGGCACAGCTAGGGTCGTTTTTCGAATCCTACCAAGATCATGAGTTTTTTTTTGTATGGGACATTAAAGTTGACCACTTGGCGTATAATGATCACCATAACTTTTGACACCATTAATTTGTACTCTGGGTAAGATATGTAGGTCAGAATTCGACACTCCCGAACTTCTATCTTCCGTGTTATGACCATAACCAGATCAACTGATATTTTTGGTTGGCCACACGAAGGACAAACGTGGGTTTGAGGAGGCCTCTGTATCGAATGGCCAGAGGTTATGATTCCTGCAGTGTTCTCTTGATATACTTGGCAGTCCACTTCATGTCTTCATGAAACAGATTTACAAAGTTCTTTAAAGCAATTCACTAATAGCTTGTTAATTCTTTTTTCCCACATCCCTTCCTCTCTTCTTTTCATTCCCTTCTTCTTGCACTTTCCATTTGTGTTTGAGTTTATCTTTATCTGTTTTCATGTTTCACTTATGCTAAGAGTTTTCCTATTGATATTTTTTTTCTCTCTTGAACATGTTGTACCTGTTTAAATCAATAATATACTATGTAACATGTGACACGTCTCGACGGAGGTCAGCTTAGTTTAAGGCCATAAATTAATATTTCTACTTTTATGTAAAGTTGTCCTCTGTAGTTGACCTCTGTTTTGTCAAAATAAATAAAATAAAATAAGTCAACCATCGAAACAACAGTAGAAGACAGTCGCAAGCCCGTAAAATATAACTAGAGGGAAAATTGATAATTTGAAAACATGGCATGGAATGCTGTATCTATGTATTTCATTACTAGATTTGGTAAACGCGTATGGTTGTGAATGCTCTCAGGTTTCTCGGAACATGGGAATCAACTTCACCAAATACTTAAAAATGTTATAGTTTGCTGTCCATAGAAATTTCTTGCCATCAGAATGGTAGCATCGCGTATTCAATAAAATAATATCTTCGGAAAACTTACTTACTTAAACTTTCGTAGGTATAGTACAACCTCCCCCTTTCAATCTTACGCACACTTTGATTATCTTGTTAGTCTCTACTCAAATTTCAGTTCGCAATAAAACCGTTAATGGAACAGCAGCAGTTCCAAAATTAGTAGCGGTAATTTCATTTAAATAGAAGGTAGCAAAATAATGAGGACTGCGCGATATCGAGCGAAGTGGAGAACTCTTGTTGCCTCCCTATTCCCCCAAGTGTGGTAAAAAAAAGTAGAATTGATTGATTGAAACGGGCAAGAGTTAATTAAGTAAAAAAAAATCTATAAGTTTTTTATGCAAATACTATTTAATATGCGTCAAAAAATGTAGGTACTAAAAATACTAATCTACATTACCGGGAATCCAGCATTTTAAGGATTATTACCAAAATGACATGTAATTCTATAATAACACATCGATATCGAGGTTTTTTAAGTGCCTACATAGTGACTGGTAATTTGACCTTTTCCTTAAAAGGGCTTATTGGGTACTAGAGTCAATGAGTTTTTTTCCTCTTAATTAACTGGGGATCTAATGTCACTAGTTCCAGACCTTTTTTAATTTGAAAATATGTCGTTGGCCAATCTGACAATTGTGAAAAAAAAAGTCAATAAGAAAATTAAAATATCAACGAATACACGATTTTTTTCATAGCTTTGTAAGAGTATTCTTCAATACGACGATTTTAATTAAGGCTAATTAATTATTTATCTTCCATTGTAGGTCTGCTTTCATTCAAATAAGGGTATTTGACGTCATTTTATAATAAGAGAAAATCCTCGTAGACTTATTAATGATTTTATGTACACAATAAATTGAAAAGCATAATATAGGTACCTACCTACCGCCGTAATAAAGATTACTTGCGCGAGATATTCGGCTATTAGAAGGGAAGTCACATAGCGAGCTACACATAACACGCCCGAAACTTTTCAGCCTCAGGAAAACGTAAGAAATAATACATAAATAAAGTTGCAATATAAGTTCGGAGCGAACTTTATTTGGATGAACTAATCCAACTGTCGACTTTAAATAAGTAAGACGCTACAAACATAATATTGCGTAGCTACTTACGGCTGTCGGGACAAAGCCTCTTGGGACAAACTTTACATGCAAACCAAAATCACACACAAATGACAGTTATTTGTATGTTTTTATCTTGTATCTTATTTCAAATAACGATGTTTTTTTTATGTTCGAGACACCATCTCATTTTCTTAGAATTTGTTTTTTTTTTCAATTTTCAACGACGGTAACTTATTATGATTCTGATAATTGAAGTGGTTGGTAGACTGGCGGTTACGATGCCGGCTATCGTATTGTATCGTTCGGAGGTCATGGGTTCGGTCTGAGGTGCCGACCATATTATTTCTCTTTCACGACACAAGTTTTAAGTAGCTTACTGTGAAAGAGTAAAATAGTGTTTATGTGTTCGCTTTAAATGAGCACAGATTCATTAGCAAAATAATGCATAGAATTAAAGAAAATTGAGAGAAAGGAGAGATAATATTGGCGTGTTGACTCGCTTACAGTTAATGAAATGCCTTTAAAATAACAAGACTAACAAATAGATTTACGGATTTTTTTGTTACAGTGAAGAATAAGTGCATTATCTTTAAAGGAATATAAATGTTTATTTTAAATTTATGTGCAAAAAAGTTAAAGTTTTCTTAAAAAAGTACGGGACTCCACTTTTTTGTAACACTCCATAGTGCATAAAATTATAATTTTCAATAAGGTGAAATTCGATAGGAAACGGGTTATTGCAATAGATAAAAAATGATCCAAAAGAATTCTGTCACTCTTTAGCTCTTCTGTATTGATAACTCGGTACTTTTAATGCATCCATCTCAATTAAGTATTAAATAGTAGAAGTTATATGCTGTTTAAGTAAAAAACAACTCTTGTGTTTTTTAAATAATATCTCTGATTTTTTTTATTTTGAAATGTGTGTGTGTGTCTCTTGGTGAGAAATAATGTTGTCGCTGACTTCAAAATACCTAATGAAAGCTCTAGAAAATACAGTGAGCGGATGAAATATGAAGACACAGAGTACATAAGCCTCATATACGTCCCTACCACAAGCTTCAGTAATGAAATGTTCCAATATCGATGGATTTCTATTATTTTAGTTTTTATTTTTGTCCTTAAAAATACCTTCGTGACACCAAATTAACATTGTAGTAAGTAAATTGATTTAAGGTAGGTACCGTGAACTCTAGATTATTTTATCTAAATGCGATGGTTATTAAGTAAAATGTGTTACAAGACTTATTATAAATGCCTAATATACCGACCTCGGTAGCCTAGATGTACTGGCGTGGACTTCAGATCCGTGGTCCCGGGTTCGATTCCCGGTCGGGTCAGTGTTTTTCTAAGTGTTTTTTCACTTGAAATTTCTACCCGGGGTTGGCCTGTCTCAGATTGGACGGAACCGGTTGACTGGAAAAAATTGCCTCAGGCAATAAGTTCCGCCGGCTATACTGACACCTTTTTATAGAAAAGTGTTATATTATTATTATACCTTCTCTGTCATTTGCAATAATTATTGAAAATATGTATGGCGCTTGGAATAAAATATAAGCATATTATTTGAATTCAAAACCTTAAAGAATGTAATGAAGATCAAAAGCTGAAAGGAGAGCTTATGTAAATCGAGGGAGTTCCCGAGGATATTCAAGGATCATAAAGGGTTCGAAAGGTATTCATGGAAAACAATAGTTTATAATCAGAATAAAACACTATAAAATCTACTTTCTGTGGGTGTTATTTATAATATTTTCTTTCAAGTTTCAAATAAATGCGCAGTGGTATTCTTTAGATGTCAACTGTGTTTTGGTTTTCCGCTGACGTCCAGGCTGTCCAAATAGAAAAAGGAATCGCTTTATTTCCTCCTATTGTTTCACAATGAGAATAAAAACGTTATTATTATTAACTGGAGAGAAATAATTGGATTAGGAGGTTAAGGGCGTAGACACTGGTTTGTTCAATTTTACGATGTAATTCTATTAGCTGGATACAAAAATTTTATAAACGAAATACGTTGGTTTATGAATAATGTGTTTCTGGAAGGAAAGAAAGGCCTGTCAGAAACTTGATTGAGTACTTATAAAAAATAAAATTTCTAGCATCAGTCGTCGCTTAAACGGATCTCCAAAAAGTTTTATAAACGATAATATTCTTAAATCTTCGTCAATCAATCTTGTTCCGCTCTGGTGGCTGGTATATTGTTCCGTCAAAGTATTTAACATACAAATTGAATTAAAAGTACATACATTCCGTTTGATTATGATTTATAAAGATTATCCAACACTTCTACATTTACATTATATTATGTTAAGGAAAAGAAAAAGCTTAGCTGAATACAGTTTACACATCTAGCAGTATTTATTTATTTTGGTAGGAGATTTATTTAACCAAATTTCATGCAGAAAAATGCTTTTCAGCTATAAATCGATTACTGTTTTTTTTCGCTGACTTACGTTCTGAAGTTCGTGAGTTTGATTCCGATCAAGTTATTTCACACCACAAGTTTTGTTTCCAGTATAATTTGTCAAAACTGTAGGTATTTGTGTTCCCTTTGAGTCAGAACAGATTAATTAAAAAAATGAGCTTGATTGTAACTGGTTTCTTTGCAAACGTTGTTTTAAATCGAAATCATGTAAGCATCGTTATTGAAAAGGAATAAACCAAAGGGATAGTTAGAACCACTAAAGTAAAGAACCTTGGGAGAATTCTTTGAAAGTCGTCGCATCAATATTTTAGGAAATATTTCAAGTAACAGCTCATGTTGGAGCAGTAGAACTGACACCTCAAAACCCCTTGGGATCAAAGATGCTGGCGTATAAGAGAGGGTCGAGTCTTTTCACATCCAATAAATAGTTAGTATACTGAGGGCAATAGAGTATCTCCGATAACTTTGTCCCATTTTCTCAAGATCCAAAACACAATACAAAAACACCCAACATATATTATGTACGTCACAAACTTCATCCATACACATGTCTTTATCTAGCACATAGGGCGTTTTTTCTTGATATGCTCGAAAAAGCTTGGAACTTTAGTAATTAAACTTAATATGTCATATACACTGTAAACTTCCGGATCCCATGAGTCGTGTACTAATATTTGCACCAAATTATGTAAATTTAATTAATTTAATGTTGCTTTTCTTTCATTTAGAAATCCTAGGAAATGTGTAGCTTGTTACTTGTAACATGTAGGTCAAATAAATAGCTTGTGTCAAGCAAAGAGCATTGAAAAAACATAAATTAATGACTTGTTTATTGCTCCATAGAATATTAAATAGACAAATAATTATTATTGTCGAAAAGTTCACCTGACTGTCCGTCTTATTATCTATATAATATTTGCCTTGAACACTGACTCATTGACTGACTGACTGACTGCCTGACTGACTGACTGACTGATGTCATTAACGCCGCTAGATGGCGCGCCACTCGCAACTAAAGACTAATATTGTTCTTCTAATAAATTATGGCTGACAGCAGTGACAGCTGACAGTAACATAATAATATTATTATGCCTGGTGGCTGAGCACTATTTTTAAAGGTTTTGATGTAGAGAGAAACAATTTTTCGGGTTATTTAAAACTAACATGCGAAGTCAGCCATAAGAAAGCAATGTGTACCAAATCAGGAAACTTATACGCAGAGCGGAACTTCATAACTAACAAAAGCCTTATTAATGCAATGTGTGCCATAAAAAGTTTGCAGACTCAAGAGTCACGCGAGAACTCATAGTGGAGAAAAGACCAACGAATGTAACAATTGCGATAAAAAGTTTAATCAATCAAATAATAACTCATGATTAAAGCCATTTGAATGCAAAGTTTGTTATAAAAAGTTAAAGTTTTAATTTTCGTGGAGTTCTATTATCAAGTCCTTTAAAGTTACATATGAATTCGGCCATAACTTTTAATAAAAGAGAACTCATAGCGGAGAAAAGACCTACGAATGTAACAATTGCGATAAAAAGTTTAATCAATCAAATAATAACTCATGATTAAAGCCATTTGAATGCAAAGTTTGTTATAAAAAGTTAAAGTTTTAATTTTCGTGGAGTTATATTATCAAGTCCTTTAAAGTTACAAATGAATTCGGCAATAAGAAAGCAAATTTTGCATGAAAAAGTTTACCAAATCATAACATAGGCACAGCGGGACTTCATAGCGAATAAAAGCCTTACTAATGCAATGTGTGCAATTAAAAGTTCGCAGATTCAAGAATCACTCGCGAACCCATAGCGGAGATAAACCATACGAATGCAACAATTGCGATAAAAAGTTTAATCAATCAAATAATAACTCATGATAAAAGCCATTTGAATACAACGTTTGTTATAAAAAGATAACGTTCTTTTATGAGTTTTCATGAAGAGTTCAATTAATCAAGTACTTTAAAGTCGCACATATGAATTCGGCTATAAAAAAGCAAATTTTGCATGAAAAAGTTTACCAAATCATAACTTAGGTACGCACAACGGGACTTCATAGCGAAGAAAAGCCTTACGTATGCAATGTGTGCCAGTGATATGTTATGGTACCATAACATATCACTGATGTGTGCAATAAAAAGTTTGCAGACACAGACTGAGTTTTCTGAGCGGAGAAAAGCCATACGAATGCAACAATTGCGATAAAAAGTTTAATCAATCAAATAATAACTCATGATAAAAGCCATTTGAATGCAAAGTTTGTTATAAAAAGTTCAAGTTTTTTTTAAATTTTCATAGAGTTCTATTATCAAGTGCTAATAGCGGAGAGAAGCCATACGGATGCAATGTTTGCACGAATAAGTTTACCAAAACAGAAAACTAACGTACACACGCGACTTAATAGCGGAAAAAGCCTTACGCATGTAATGTTTAAAATAAAAAGTTTAATCAATCATATACTAAAACACTCACATTCTAAAGCCATTTAATGCAAAGTTTGCTGTAAAAAGATAACGTTCTTTTATGAGTTTTCATGAAGAGTTCAATTAAGCAAGTACTTTAAAGTCGCACATATGAATTCGGCTATAAGAAAACAAATTTTGCATGAAAAAGTTTACCAAATCATAGCTTAGGTACTTACAACGGGACTTCATAGCGAAGAAAAGCCTTACCAATGCAATGTATGCAATTAAAAGTTCGCAGACTCAAGAATCACACGCGAACCCATAGCGGAGAAAAGCCATACGAATGCAACAATTGCGGTAAAAAGTTTAATCAATCAAATAATAAATCACGATAAAAGCCATTTGAATGCATAGTTTGTTATAAAAAGTTCAATTTTTTTTTAATTTTTAGAGTTCTATTATCAAGTGCTAATAGCGGAGAAAAACCATACGAATGCAATGTTTGCAATAAAAAGTTTGCACACTAAAGTATTTTTTTTAAGATTCTCATGTGAATTAATAGCGTAGAGAAGCCATACAAATGCAAAGTTTGCATGAAAAGTTTACTAAATCAGAAAACTAACGCACACACGCGATCAAATAGTTAAATACCCACATGTTAAAAGCTATTTGAATGGAAAGTTTGTATTTAAAAGTTTGTTGTTTTTGAGTTTTCATAAAGATTTAAAACAACCAAGTATTTTGAAGTCTCACATGTGAATTCAGCTATGAGAAAGTAATGTTTGCAGGAAAAGGCCATAGGTGGGCGCCACGGGCGCCTTTAAAAAAACTAGTTATTAATACTTAAAGTAAAGATACCTCATTAAGATTGTATCAATATTTATAAATGGCATATTATTGAATTCCTGTTTAACGAAACATCTCTACCTGCCGACCACCTTTATGGTCTTATTTTATTTTTCATCGTCTTTCATGATATTATTTTTACATACCTATTATATTTTTTTAAGTATTTTGTATTCAAGGGATTTTTTCATCTATTTCCAATTACCGAATATTATAATATTTTATGAGATTGTATATTGCTTTTGTATATGCACATTAATTATGTGGTTTTTAATTTGATGAAATACTCCTGAGCTACCTACCAAGGAGTTTAATAAAGATAAAAAAGTTCACCCTGACAGATGTCGTTTGACTGATTTTTTTACATTGAACATGCCTATAATAATGAAAACATCAGAATATATTTTTTCCAGTAATCCTGGAGAGGCCGAACTTATTATTGCAAAACCGGAATCAGATCATTTCCGCTCAGCAGTTAAAGATCCTCTAATATTTTTTTTTTACCCATCACGCCGTTCCCGAAGGGTGTAGGCAGAGAGTACAGATTTACATTCTTTCCTATCCAAACAAACTTCTTTCGCTTCCTCCAAACGCATAACATTCCGCATACATGCTCTTCTATTCCTTTTGCTCTTGACTTTGCTCTCTACATGCACGAACCACCTTAATGTATTCACTTTCATTCTAGTCACTACGCTAACATCCACTCCACATTCCTTTCTAATTTTATCATTCCTCATTTTATCAATCAGTCTCTTTCCGCATATCCTACGCAGTGGTCTCATTTCCACAGCATTTATTCCTAATATTCTCAGTGTTAAAATTAATTAGGAATAAAATAGAAATGGTATTCTTGAAGCTAATGCTCTTCCATGGAGTTAACAATTTATTGGAAATCAGTAATTGATATATACTAACATGATTTTGCTCCGTAGTTTACAGCTGTGTTGAAAGAAAGGAAACTTTCAATATTCATGGGCTGGAAAGATTGTCCACCCTACTCCAGAAAATGGATTATTGTTTGAAGCCATCAAACACTATACTTACCTTAGGTTGAGAAAAATAACATCGGAGAAGCCTTGGCATTGGAATATATAACAAACGTTGCATTATTTCTATATTATAAAAGCCAAAATAAGATATTTGTAGGCAAATAGTTTTTATTGCAAAAACGCATGAAGTTTGTATTTTTAGACCGGTCTGTATAACCAACTAATTTAAAATGGTAACTTTTCATATCACCTTATATTGTCACTGAGAGGAACACGTTTATTGCTTTTCAACTCTCAAAGAAAAATTGCACGAAATACTTTTTTTTTAAATGATCGCGTCTAGGAATACCCTATAAATCAATAAAAATAGAAGCGATATTATTTTTCCTGTCGCAAGCTTATTTTCTTATGCCAGTCTGAGTGAGCATCTGTTATTGACACAAGCCAGCATGTAACGTCGCAACGCGCTCTGAATATCATCTCTATTTATTTCTAAATGGATTTTGCATCTTTCAAAGTTAATAAAACACTGAAAATAATATGTCAACGTATTTATTCGTGGTAATCTATATATTAAGACGTGAAGGAAAAACTTTGTGACTATTTTTACGACGGAGGAGTATGAAATTTCGCACACTTATAGTTTAGGTATATAGAAAAGGGGTGGCAAATGCTAATATTTTCTTAAAAATATGCATAAAAATGGATTTAATCAATATAAAAACATTACGCACACTACTGTAATGTTATGAATTTGATACTCACACACACTTCCATAGACTTATAAAGAACATCAAATATAAAAATGATAAGCGCCTCAAAATGGGTGCAGAAAGCTTTTTGAAGGCGACTTATTCAAATGGAAGGTGGAACTGGAAATGGCGGGATATAAACTGAGAATCGATTAATATTGTTTGTCTTAAATAATAATAGAAAACCTTTCTACATATCAACATTTCAAATTTGACGTATCCATCCCACTACTAAAGTGATCACACTAAGCCAGCCTTCGAAATAACAGAAGAAGACGGTCGTAAGCCCGTAGTGGTTTGTTCCATTTAAAAATCGAACATCAGTAATGAATTCTTAGAGTTTTTAGTTGTTAGATATTTGCTAGACAAATATCGTAAATTATCGTTAATTTTTTTAAATATAGTTTAAAATTGATGCATTGGTCTGATTTATATTGAAAAAAATAATAAATTCATTCGATATTGTCCAGCCAGAGAGTTACGGAGCTGCAGTGATCGTGGGCTGGGCATGTGGCAATAATGACAGATGACAGACGGACCAAAAAAATTTACAGTGGCATCCATGGTAAGGAAGGAGAAGAAGAGGCAGGCCAATGCTGAGATGGAATGACGACATCGTGGCCTGCGCTAGTTTCAGCTGGATGAGATAGAGATGGCGACTATTGGCCAAAGAAGAAGAATAAATACATCGTTTTAAAAATTCGAATTCAATATTTATAGGTAGTTAAGACAGGACAACGTCTGTTGGGTCAACTAGTGATGTATACAAAATCAATTCATTGAAACTTGTGGATACCGAAAAGATTTTTGTATGACAAAGTATTTTTTAAGTTTTTTTTTTGAATTTCCACGTAAATACAAAACTTTTCGTCGATGATTAATCGTTGAAGTAAACCAGGTGTTCTCGTTTCGTTTGTGAGAAAATCGGTTGTTATTTTCGGCGAGAAAATAAAATAGATTTGCGTACATATGTGTAGGGCTGGGGTACAATGCGATAGAAAGCTAAAGGGAAAGAAGGTGGATAGTACACAGATACAAAATGCGAATGAATAAAACGTAATAAAAATATTCAATTACACAACATTGAAGAGGGTTTACATACAGGAAAGGATTGCCAATTGAGAATAAAATGTCTAACATCCGATACATTGCCCGTTTCAATTTTCGACAAATATCCTCAATATTACATTATGGGAAAGCCTATCTTTCTGCACTATTGATATCGCTCTCCCCATATGTACCTATCTAATAAAAAAATATCTTTTTCGGAAAATATAAGATTTGCGGAAAACACAATGCTACATTCTCATGTAATGTGATTTTATTTATAAACATATTTGAACAAAACAAAATAGCCAACAAATATTGTAGTCATATGTTATTTGATTTTTTTTTTTAATAAAAATATCGAATTGTGTACAAACTATCATTTCATTTTAAAAACATCTATAACTTGAGTACAAAAATAGAGTAGGTACCTCTATAAAAAAAACATTAGGTATTATTTAATCATTCACCCTATAAGACAATGCAACAAGCAAGTTTGACTTCTTCGATTTTCTGTCCTGACGAAGACTTAAAAAATGGATACAATGCTCCCGCTTCCAGACTGTCTTCCACAATTCCACAGATTATTATTCTGGGAGGAAAATACGGTTTGTCTTGACTTTTGAACCGGACCCAAGCAACGGAATCGATCAGGCTTAGACTATCGATATTCTATTCGAGGACAGAATTACCAGATCAAAAGATCGGAATTCCGGATTGATTAAAGATCGGTTTTTTAATAAAAATATTGAGTTTATTTGATTTTTTTTTCAAATTATCTTCTTAAGTTTTGAATAAATAAAACCTGAAATTTCCCTCGCAAGCCGGACTAAGATCTAATTTACCAAACAGGCCTTCTAACGAACTACTAACTACGACCACTTCTGTAAAAACCTGTATTTGATAATCCGTTCAAAATAACATACGAGTATATAATATGTACTTCTTTGTAATCTAAATTAATATTTTATTTAAAAAAAAATACAAATTCATTAAATAAAATTCATTTTAAAAAATGCTATCGTAATCACTCTGAGAAAAATAACAGTAGTTAATAAATTTATTACACTATGTATTAATTTCCTTGTATGATAGAGGCATACGTAGAGGAGATCGGGAACAAAAGTAACAGCGATTCGAACGTAACAAATACTCCACAGCTTTACCAAGTAGTTAAAACGATGCCCCACTACCGTTCAAATCACGAGCTATTCAATGTTCGCATCCGAACGAAATGTAATTTTACGGGCCAATTTTTTTTGTTATTTTATTCACTACTAGCTGACCCGCCCGTCGAAGTTCGACCTAATCCAGAATTAAAAAAAATAATTTACTTATTACATGAATCCGACCTAATCCAGAATTTAAAAAAATAATTTACTTATAACATGAATTAAATACAGTTTATGACATAAAACTGAATTAAATTTAGCTAGGTAATAATTTATTTCATTATGTATGTATGTATGTAATAATTATTGTTGATTCGGATGCGGGATGAAGTTCGACGGATCATAAGTTTGTAATAAAAACAATAAATTCCTCTATAGATGTGTAACTTTTTAAAAAATCTAAGATATGGCGATGTAGTAAAAAATAATAAATGACATGTGATACACTTTACGATATTCTATATTATGTTGTTGAAAGAATAGGCGTCCATCAAAACCAAATTTTACCGAATTATTATGGTAAGATGTTTACGTAGAATGCGGTTGTTTGCGCAGTGTTTTTAAAACAGATATTCGTGTACGATTTCCATTTTTCGGTAGGTAACCATAGTATGCATTTTAACAAAAACGTTAAGAAAAATTAATCTTCTTAGGTGTCACATCTAAATAGCCGACAGAACCAAACAGTAAAGTACAAAGCGTTAAAGTGTTACCTTTGTATCTAGTCTTCCCTATCCTAGGTTGCCTACCTTAATTTTTTTTGTAATCAAAAACATAACTTAATTAAATCTAGCATACATTTTTTCAGGGTCGGTAGAATCTAATTATTTATGAAAAGGTAAAAAGTATCAATTCCATTATTGTACCTACAGGTTGTTCATGATTTGAAGGTGAGAGTGTAAGTTTTGAAAGGGGTTCAGTGGAAAGAAAAATATACATATTTTATATCTTACATAATATATTCTTATTGATGTCGTAATTAAATTTTCGTTTCTATTTCTTTTTGTTATAATACATAATCCCTACACAACTACATGTTTATTAAGGATTCGATTGACAGTTCTCATTATTAATAATTTGATTTTATAACTCATAATTTAAAATCAGTACAGTATGTAATTAGGATTTTCTTCCAACTACCATTTACGCGAACACATAGGTTCTTAATACATATATAATAGGTTCTTTATCGTTGCCAATCTATATAATACATATATAAACGAATCCCTTTTTCATTTCCTTTGGACACGACATCATGGATGAACGGCTGCCAATATTGTTTAAAACAGATCGGAATTATATTGATAAAACAATAATTGCTTTACCGCTTCTTAAGGTGGAATTCCTATGCGATGACTGCATCGACTCCAGGCGCACGACTATGACCTCTCGTGGCTGGAGTCACTACAGAACCGCTATTCTCGTTCTTTTACCGTCTCTAGTAAAGGATACCTTTTGAAAGGATAGTATCCCTTGCGAAGGACATCTCTAAATAAATCGGTATTCTCGATCTTTTGTTGTTAAGGATTGTCTTTACAATTCACTCCAAGGATATATCCTTTACCAAGGATAAAAATAAACGGCAACGCCGCAATTTAACCAAGCAAATTGACATCAACTGAACGGAGTGTGTCAGATTTTGTTGCTTTGCCATTGAACAATGTATACCTAATTGGTAAAAATCTGTAATCATAGAACGATATTTAGACATAAAATAGTAACACTTGCTTTAACATGTAGATATAAAATAGCCTAAGTACTCATAAGTACCTATATAATATGCGTGATAAACAAAAATATCTCTATTTTATTTTGTTGTTATGTATATTCATTTGCAAAGTTTGGCATCCTAACATTAATTTTGAATGTTTTATATTCATTGACATTTTATCCAATTCAATAACCTTATTCATATACCCAATATATAGCTACACCTTAGATTTATTATTGAAAGATGCTATCCTTACGTAGGGATAATATCCTTAACACTGTCCTTAATTAAAGAAAAAAGAACGAGATTAGCGGTTCAGGAATACTTAGAAATTCCACCGTTAGTGCACATTTTAGCCGTCCATTCGATTATTTATACAAAGAGACTTTTGAATTTTGGTTCACGCTTTTGTTTATCACGCATTATATTAAAATTGCAATGTATTATTATATAGAGTTTCTTATAAATGTTGATAGATGATCCGATATCAATTGTGTCTATTGACAGGCAAACGTCTGTCGGGTCAACTAGTTAATTATGCCTACTTATGTTACTACTAATATTTCCGTAGTTTTGAACGTTTAAAATTAGCTTAGGCAGGTATCGTAGCTGATGTTTGGTATGTACTGCCCGGGTCCTCATTTGAAGCACCGCTATTCAAATGGTGGGTGGACTCGGGGGATGGTAGGAAGGTTCTCTATGGGAAAGGCATTTTAGTCCACCCTCTGTCAATCTGTGTGTCGTGAAGCACGCCAAGTGTTGGCAAGGAACCACTTCAAAGCTTCGATTAATTTGATATCGCTTTTGGTGAGAGGTCCGTGGAATGTTTTGTTCGCCACAAATATTAAATACTAATCTCAGCTCCAAAATTTCTATATTGTTGTTCCAATTTTTTTTTTGTATTTTGTAAAAAAGATTAACACGTGAATTGATAAAAGAGCTAGCGGGCATCTCACGCAATTAATTATAATTTTAATTTCGATTCGGCGCGTAAATTATTGCTGTAGGTACCTAAAGGTTTCGTCTACTAAAATTATTTTTGACAACCCAACTGACGCCGTACCTACCTGTATGGGGTATTTGTATGTAGCCACCCGTTTCAGACAGAAGGTTTCTCGCACCACTACATTGATAAGTTTATGTGTGGCTCGCAGATACAGTAGAGAAGAAGAATCATAAAATAATTATTTTAGATCGTTACAATAAAAATATATATAATTTTGGAGTTCCTATATAGTCGTGAATAAATTGTGGAAAATAGGGGCCAATGCATGTACATAAACTTGCTCTTGGTCACCAGCAGCCCGATTCACGGAAAAGTTTAAGTCTAAGTTTAGTTCGAAGTTCGAACGAAGTTCGATTCAAACCCTCCGTGAATAGGTACATAGACTGTAGATAGTCGCCGCCTACAATAATTATTATTACCAGCAGCCCTATTCACAAAAGTTTGAATCGAACTTCGTTCGAACTTCGAACTAAACTTAGACTTAAACTTTTCCGTGAATCGGGCTGCTGTTGCTAGGTACTTAACCCTGTAGAAATGCTGTGACGGGATAAAAATGTTTTTGTTACTGTTTTTGGAACTTCCAATCTGAGCCACCAGTTGATTATCAACACGACATTCTATTTGTTCATTTAACTGTAAAAATTAATACATTTTCTCAGTCTTTAAAACGATAATTATTAAAATTATTATTTTGTCTGTAGACTGTAATATCTTAAACTCACTGCTCTTTGTCACAATTTTATCATATTTCTATTGACTAAAAATCTGAATACAGTGTGATTAAATGTTTAATGTTCCCGCCGAATTATTATCACCGCCGCACTACTGTAAGAAATGCATAGAAACAAACAGCTCAACTACAGTGGCCGGCCATAGTGTATGTGTGTGTGACTTCGTGTGTCTTACTTCAAGTGTTTTATAAGTATATTTATGTATTCAATACATTTATTTGTGCACCCCTTCAGATATATATTGTATCCAAATTTCCTAGTTTTTTCACCCTCGGAATACGGATACAGTCCACTTGCTCCAACGCTGTAAGTGACTGAATTGCAGCTTTGCCTGGAACACTTAGTTAAACAATACATTTATATGTAGATACGCCTACGCACGTTTGTATGTATATTGGTAATATTTTGTAGAAACCAATCATTGTTCTCAACAATGGGATAGTGGTAAATGTTTGAATATAGAATTACCCTTTGTAATGAAATAAAATACTTACCATAGATAATCTGAAATCATATTTTATTATATTAAGCCTCCCCCAGGAAAGCGGAGAAGAGACGTTATGTTTTATCACTCTTGTACAATCGAACCGTGAATCACCTCTTGATAAAGTCTCTTTATTATGAAGCCCCGAATGAATGACAATAGGGTTTAGTTTCACAACCTATTATTTGTGAGCTAAGCAATTTCCATCTTTGAACATAAATTTTATGGTTCGCGTAAAGGCGTTGTTTGTTTAAGATATATGTAATTGTATGTAGAAAGTAGTTGAGTCTTGGTCTTTTAGAAATGTGCGAGTACTGAAAATAAACAAAAAATATTTATTTACATAACGTAATTAAATAAATAAAATGTATAAAAATTCACGTTCAATCTATGTAGCAAGCCTCACGTCTAAAACAGTGCTTTGTTTGATGTTATCTTACGGGCTTACGACCTTCATCATTGATGTCTGGTTTAGTTGTGGTCACTTTTACGCAAACAGCACTCACCATTTAGTAGGAAGTTCATTCAAATATTTTCCCAAATTTCAGAGAATCGCTGAGGATTAAAAAATCTGTCAGCCTGCTCAAAAACTTCGCTATGGGCCTCTCGAGAAAATCATTCATTTAAATCTCTCCTGATGTAGACAAATTGATTTTCGAGATAGGTATACACGTGTTAATAAATTTATGTTTCACCTCAAACGTTGTTCTTATTGCCTGATACATTTTTTTAATCAACAGAATTCGCCCAATCAGTGATGAAAACTCCGGGTGGAAATAACAAATGAAAAAATCTTCTAAAAAACAAACCTAAGTTTTGAAACTAACGAGAATTGGATTTAAGCTTATAATATAAGCAATATTTGTGGTACTTCTCATTTAACAAGACAAACCAACATCGCTGGCCTAGTAATCTAGGCGCCAACTTCTGGATAAAATTCTAAGAGATTTTTACACATCTTTGCTTTTTCTTCTTCTTCAAGTGCCATGTCAGGTCCCCCCGACGTCGGCTACCACTATGGCGTAGGCTTCTCTGTCCTGGGCTAACCGGAACAGTTCCTCCACTCGCTGGATTCCGGTCCACTGTCTGATATTTCTCAGCCAGGACATCTGCCGTCTACCCACACCTCGACTTCCATCTATTTTCCCCTTCATTATTAGGTGAAGCAGCTTGTACTTGGTGTTGCGAAGTATGTGTCCCAGGTAGGACATTTTTCTTTTCTTGACGCTGGTTAACAATTCCCTCTCAAGACCAGCTCTTCGCAACACCTCCGTGTTAGTCACCATATCGGTCCACGGAATACGGAGCATTCTGCGGTGGAGCCACATTTCAAATGCCTCTATACGGTTCATCATATTGACTTTAAGGGTCCAAGTTTCAACACCGTATAGTAGTGTGGACCAAACATAGCATTTGACCATTCTTTGCCTTAGTTTTAAATTAATATTATCATCGCAGAAGAGTGATCTCATGTTATTAAATGCGGCTCTCGCTATCTCTATTCTGCACTTCACCTCTTTCTCGGGATCTATGTTATCTGTTATCACACTCCCAAGATACTTAAATGTGTGTACGCGCTCTATTGGCTTTCTGTTAAGCTGAAGGGTGGCTCCATTATGCGGTTGACGGCTGAAAACCATGAATTTGGTTTTGGCTACATTGATATTTAGGCCCATTTCATCACCCACCGCACTGACACGACCTAGCAGCTCTTGTAGTCCCTGGAGGCTGTCAGCTAGTATGACAGTGTCATCTGCATATCGGATATTGTTAATGCAGACTCCGTTTATTCACTTATAATTTCTACCCGTAATAAGCCTTTGTTTTTAGGCTACACAACATAGAGAACTGGGGTAGAAATAAGAAAAACGAAGAATTGCCAACTTCGGTCAGACCTGACAATACCCTAACATATGTAAATGAAGACGAAAATTGTGAAGAAGAATACTTAGTTCAAATGAAACAAATACACCACTGAAACAATTTAAAATTCTGCTAAAATGCACTTTCAACGCGTCAACATAAAAACACGTGAATTCTGCTGTGCCATGAAAATGATATCAAACTCCATAAAAGATTTATTGCGGGTATGGAGAATTGGTGATATATACCTACATAGATGGATGGATAAAGCATGGCTTTAAAGCTAAGAAGCAAGAAATATCTGTAAAAAAATATATATATTATTATGCAAAATAACCATAAAACCTTAATTTCAATGAAGAATGTTTGGCAAAGTTGTAGCGGACGCTTTCTTCAACGGCATAATTTTCTTCACCAGCAGAGCACACAGTAATAAACACAAGAGTTAATTATTCTAGAACAGAATTGAAATAAATTCCCTTTGTTTGAACAAAGAATGCGTGGCTTTTGTTCTGGATTCCGGTCAGTGAACTGACGACAGATTTTCTTATTTGACGAATTTTCTTCCATGTAAACTCTAAAACACATTGGACCGTTCTCAGTAAAATGTTCCCATTTCTAGAAGATCTACGGCACTCCAATACACAATGTGTAGAACCAACCCTTTACATACGTGGTCAGAATAAGCAATGATATTTTATTTATTCTTCTTTTCGTACGTAATACATTTATATCCATTCAAATATTCCAATGTAGCTAATAAATATTTTGTATCTCTACGATAAATAATTTATACTTTATTGGGTCACTACTTATATATTATTTCATCTTGTTAACACAATAAATCTATTAATTTATTTACTTTATTATGCTTTTATTTATAACTACATATCTGACCCGCCCGTCGAACTTGGATCTAACCCAGAATAAATGAAAGAATACATGAATAAAATAAAATTTACGACATAAAACTGAATTAAATTTATTGCATTTTGTAAGAATGTGGGTCATATAAGAAGTTTGTAATAAAAACCCCTATAGATGCATAACTTTTTTTTAAAAATCCAAGAGATGGCGGTGTAGTAGGAAATAAGCCACATGTGAAACATGTTACGTGATTGTATATATTCTTGGAAGAATAGACTTCACTAAAACGAAGTTTAACCATATTATTATAGTAAGATTAATCTATACTAATATATGAAGAGGGAAGATTTGATTTTTTGTTTGTTTGCATTGAATATGCTCCGAAACTACTGGACCGATTTGAAAAATTCTTTCACTTTTGGGAAGCTACACTATTCCCGGTGAACATAGGCTATATTGAATTTTCAAAAAAATTTGGGATCCTTACTAAAACTCCAATAATGTAACCCAAGGTGTAAAAAAATTACCTAAAATATTCTTTACATCGCGTGCGCTGCGAAAACTATGGATGATTGAATAAAATAATGTACTACGACTTTGTAGAAGACATCATTGAAAAGTGTCGTGACATCATATGTCTAGCTATTATAGTTATTTATTTATTTATTTATTTATTTCAATAATATACGGCCGAGGCCTTTTACAATTACAATATAGTCACAAACAAAATACATAGTTGGCAAAACACAATCGATATACATTATAAAGTTAACCAAATAGTAAGTAGTGTACCAAAAAGATTACAATATAGGACACTGAGACTTTAATTACTCTTAAGATGGATAAAGCTTAATAGTTAAATTGAATATTTATGTATGGGAACTATACCTAACTTTTCTTAATTTAATACAAATTGCAAAAATGTAAATACTATCTTGTTATTTGAATACCAAAATGAAACTAAGATTTTTAGTAAAAAAAAAGAAAAAATAATAATATTATGTTATTGAATAAGTAGATGTATAATATGAAAATGCGTAGATAAGATTATACTTGTAAAATGTCATTGTTATTACTAGCGTATTATGTGGTTTATAAGATTACTAGCATATTATGTAGTTTACAAGATTTATGTAGATTTAGCATATTATGTAGTTTACAAGAAGTTTGAAATTTAATGAATGGAAACCTGTTGACAAACCGATTATTGGTCTTAAAGGGATCTGTTATTGTTAATATCTTTGAATGGAAAAACAAATAAATAAAAAACAAACAACAATCAATCCATCCACAAACAAGACACACAGAGAATTCCCAAGCCCATAGAGCAATTTATGCCACAAGTTATGCCACAATACGTGTTCTTTTATTTAATAAAAATGTAATTGAAATGCGGCAGAGATATAGGCGTCACAGGGGTACGAGCCGGACGGGAGGGAACTATTAGAATGCTACATTATTCCAGATTAACATAGCCTATAGAGTATTTTGATAAAGTTAGGGATCTTAAAAGATCATAAGAAAACTGAATTAATTTTTTTAAATACCTATCTACCCGTGCGAAGCTGGGAAATACCGCTAGTACCTACCTGATATACATGAACAATACAATGCGCGCAGCGAGAATATTCAAGCTGGTAAAAAAGCACCGCAAGTTCCCTTTTAAAAAAATATATAGAGGTGTTTATATTTTCATAACTATTTACAACATGTCTGTTCGCAATAATGGCTCCACGAATTACGAATTTATTGAATAAACTTAGAACCACTGCCAATAATATTGCTGCAGAAAAATCAATAAATTCTAATTATCGTTATTACCAAAAGTAAGAACACGTTCCTTTGGCGCAAAATAACGAGATAAAATTAACTTTTTATGTCCATTACATGTAAGGTGTTAAAAGTCGCAACGTGTTTGAGGTAGCCTTAAGCCTTCTTAAAGAATAGGGATATCGAGTACAAAAAGAATTTTTCTAACCCAACTGATATTTTTTTATCAAAATTGCTGCTGTCATCAACTGCCACGTTCCATACAAAACAACATTTTCTGAAAATGCATTCAATTCGGCTTAAACTAATAGAAAAGCATTTAACGTATCTGCGTCTCGTGTAACTAAAAAATCTGCATTTGAGAACTCCATCTTGCATTCAGTAGCTCAGAAACACCCAAAAAATATTCTCGTAATTAAACTTTTCAACTGATAACTCGTTTCGTTATCTCTCGCAGACTTGTTGGTTGCCCGCAGGAATGGTGGGTGGGTACACTGGGTAATCAAAAAGTTTCTATTATATATTTTGTTGTGGAAACCTCCGTGTATTCGTTCTAATCCTCTATCACAGCTTAAGGCTACTTCCAAAGTTTTCTAAGGCGCCCTCTCGACTATTAGTATCTTAAGCTCTCTATTACACTCTCCTTTAATGTATTCCTTTGTGAAGCATGTCTTGGAAAGATGCCAGGACGACTTCTTAAAATTTAGTAAGTATTGTGTGTGACGTGAAAGTATTTTCAACCGAATACTTTTGTTCATATAAATATATTTCATAATTAGTTTCGCTCAAGAAAACAACATAACAGTTTCGCTAAAGAAAACATAATTTCTTCCATCAATACACGAATAGAAATGAAAACTATAATTATTTATGAATATCTCAAAATACATCCGTTTTCAACAATCTCAGATTCTACCTCAAAAGTCAAGTTTTTCAGTGTTGTTACTGATAGATCTCGGGTTCAAATCATGTTGGGTCATAACAAGTTTTTCTCTTCCGGGGTTGGCCCGTCTCAAATTGGAAATTGCCTCAGACAATAAGTTCCACCGGCTAAGTATACTGACATATTTGATTAAAAAAGTGTTAATCTATTTACGTATAAAGGCTTCTTTAACTAAAAATAACTAACTCTTTTCTTTGTACTTATTTAACGTTGAGCTATTAACAATGGATATTTTATGATTGTTCGAGTAATTTTGATTAATTACTGAATAAACATGATTAATTCAGTTATTTTACCTGAAAATAAATGGAAAAATATTATTTTCAAATTCCAAAAAAAGATTTATGTTTCGCATCATAACTATAATCTATCATATAAAATAATGTTGGGCTAGTGCGAACACTTATAACTCAAGATCGTCTAGCTAAAGAGACTTTTATGGTGCTTATTATATTGGATTCTTCTCAGCTCTGGATAACAGAATAACTATTCAAAAGCTGAAAATTGCATAAGAAATAATATAAAATATGATATTAAAGTAAGTATGGAACGTATTTCCTGCGACGCCAACGCCATCTATGAAAAATTCTATAACAACAGAAATACTGTTTACCTAACAACCATTAACATTAAAAATATTGGTACGCAGATTTTTGATGGAATTTTGTTCGAGTTTTCAGATATAATTTTTTAACATTCAAACATACCTATTTTAAACATATTTTTTATATAAATTACAAATTTGAAATCAATATTTATAGAAAGGACTATAGGACAATATCTGTCCGGAAAGCTAGTTATTTATAAAAACCGCTTTACCTACTATAAGAAATTGTCTTTGATAAATCTATGTTAGTACATTGTAAATGGCTTACAAATCTAAACATAAAAAATAAAATACAACAGTATTAATTATTAGGAAAAATAACGAAATACAACAATGAAAAAGGAAGAGAATCTGTAAGCGCCAATCTATATACCTACTGTCAGATAAGCATCAAATTAATGATAAATTCGTTAGTAAAACTCACAGTCCACAGACGGATACAAGATAACGTCACAACACAGTGTGGGTCGAATGGAAAAAAAAGCCTTTGAACTGTGTTTTTTTAATTAAAATTAAATATCCACATTTTGAATCCAAAACAAAAGAAAGAAACATTGGAAACAATACAGAGAATAACACAGGTGGGCGGCGTAATTAGGTAATATTATCATTCTTGTATATTTTTCTTATATTCTTATTCGAGGGAAGATCAAAAGGTAGGGATGTTTTGAATCACATCCTCTCATTCTCATAAAGACAACCCTATAATGCAAAGTGCAGCATTTTTCGGGGTATTACACCGCGTTCAATTTTCCATGGCATTTTGCGTACCTACTACTTTATTATAGTAGGTAGATACCTAGTAAATGAACGATTTTAATACCATATTTACTTAAACCCATTTACTCAATAATATATAATATCACTTTTAAGAGATCTAGCAATCCGTTTAGTTCACTCAGTCTCTAATGATGTGGCCCATCTATTTACATACTGCCTTCAAAAAAGATTTCGACATATTTTTTCACAATAAAACAACTATTATTACTCTATGACATTTTTCAAAAACATTATCTAACTTTTTTTCACCCGGTTACATCATTTATTGAAAATGTTGTTGTGTATTGGCGCTTGGGTTAGTTTTAGTTGGTTTGACGTGAAAATGCATAAAAAACTTTTCCTGTTTTATAATGTCAAACTGTGAAGATTCTACACATTCAGTGCGTACATAAAATAATATATACTCACCTCTTATTACATTGAAAATTTTTCTAAGTATAACGTCATAAGCCGGCTTAAAATGTTTGAAAAAATGGTTGTGAATAATGAGCAAAGGGATATTTTGAAAGACCCACGTGGAAATGAATAGAAGAAAGATATCCGTACCTATTTTCTTGAGCCTACGTGCTTTCATATTTTTTAACCACATGAAAAGAAAGCCCATTAAATATTGCTCCAAGCAAGATGTATTATTCTGTACTGAGCCTTGTATGAACATTGAACAGTGTAGGTACCTCCGCACCGTCAGACAATATTTTCAAAACGACGCACAGACAGGTATTTAAAGATTCTACGCGGCCAATATTCAGAAAATGAAATCTGAAAAAAAATGTTTTTCATCGACTTCCTGAGGTAGAGGAAACCCCAACGCACAATATGCTGGCCTGCGGAACCACTAATGTTGCACCTACCCTATAAAATATTAGTCGGAACTTGATCATTGAAATTTGCGTAACGTGTTTATTCTCTGCTACTTTCAAATAGATTTTGTTTCGTGAGAGAAAAATTAATATTCTGCGGTTAACTGGTGAAAAATGGAGATGGATTCGGAGACTAAAGGTATGTAACAATAAAAATAAATTATATTACCTTAAATAATTGTTCATTTAGTGTTCATACAACGTTGGAGACATAGCGATTAAAATAAGTTTTTTTTTTTTTTGAAATGTATCTTAAATGGGAGATTTGTTTGGGTATTACAGTAGATCCCATAAGTTTGATTATTTTCATATAAACTTTAACACTCATGTAAACGAACGAAGAAAAAATTTACCGCGGAATACCGCAGATGCCTAAATGGGGGTACTTTAAATGTTATAGGGTAAAAAAATCGAAATTTCTAAAAGAAGTATTATTTGAAATTAAAACAATATTTATTTGTTTAAGGGTCAGAAGGGCCCTCAGGAGTGAGGATTGTGACTCGTCAATCCTTACTGGACATTATGAATAAAGAAAATTTGCGTAGTTTGAATGAATAACTATGTTTTTTGAAAAACTATATAATATTCTCGCGTGAATAGCTTGCAGAGGACAAATTAAATAAATTGAAGGCAAATTTTGCACATGTTAAGTGTACAATGAAGCAAAGATGGGCTAAAGCGCACAAAAAAGACGAAGTTTTTTTTAAAAAAACAATCGTCTTTGGCTTGAAGGTACATTTGAAATACCAATCACATCACCAAATCGTCCAGGTCGCGACAGTCGTCCCATTGGACAACTGTCTGAAGAAGCAGCAGAGGCACGCAATAAGCATTTCAGGGTATACAGACAGGATTTTTCGAGAAAATTTTCTAGAGAATCCTGTAATAGAGACATACTAAATAGACTTCTCTTAAGTTCAGATCCCTTGCTTAGTGGCTCAAGGATTATACAAAAAAGAAAAAATAATTCCTTTTTGCCTGAAACAATAGACATGCTTCAATCAGCGCAGCCAAATCTCTCAGACATTGAGAATGAATAATTAAAATGAATATTTTTTTTATTATGAAATAAACTAGTGGGCTCCCGTGGAACTTCCACCCACCTGGATAGCGGGACATATAGATGCGTTCTCAATTCGCCCTATAGCCTAGGCTCCAGTTCCTACACCCATTTCACCCACTCTCAAGTCAACATTATATATTCGCTAGTTACCAAAAATAACAATTACTTACTCCTATCAACGTTTTTTTACATTTTAACATTTTACCCTCCAACTACCCTCCAAGGAGTGGTATTGAACTCATACTCCGCTTAAACCTTCCCGGACATTAGTGGAATAGATCACCAAAGTTTCATTGAAATACGTTCACTGTTTTTTGAATCTATAAGACATACATACACAAACATTCATTTTTATAGATATAGATAAATGTGCATGTACTGAAATGTCTTATTTATTTTATTTTCATCATCAAAAACGTAATATATCATAAATATAATTTTGGCCGCGTAGATTCTTTAAATACCTGTCTGTGCGACGTTCTCATCCTCTTTATACGCGTGTGTATATAGGTCGAACGGGTGTCTTCGGTACTTCTCTTTCAAACAGGGGGTGAATATTATTATAAATTATAGCCATATTTGTTTCCCTAAAATATATCTACTTACTCGAATTGTTGTCTCAAACTTTATAGCAACAATTCCTATGCTCTTTTTACTCTATGTACTGACGTAGGCACAATAATGAGTAACATGAAGTCAGCTTAGGGCTTAGAGTAATAGTTTTCTACTGGCAATCAGACTTTTACCTTATCTTAAACATTCACCATAAAAAGCAAAAACATTGTATTTAAAGTAAGTCTTTTATTTAAAACCTGCATGAAAACGTAATAAACCTATTTAAATTGCAAAAGAAATTGGATACTGTTGATAGTATTCATTCCTTTGTAATTTTTTTACGGACCTGCGGATTTAGAAACAGAGATTCCGACAACCAACATGCTTTTGACCACAAAATAATGCTTTTTTTTAAATTAAACTTTTATTAAATAAATAAATATACACAAGCAAACAGAAAGATACAATAAGAAACTTATTTACACAATATTTTACACAGAAACAGTGCAACAAATGAGCGGAACCCGTTAAAGTCATTTAAATGACTTGTCAACAGGTACCGCTCACTTCCACCCTCAGTAGTTTACCGCATCATAATATCTACTTACATATATATTTAATACTAATTATACTGTGGTTTGGTTATAAATACATATTTTTATTTTTACACAGCCAATCCCTTAGCAACAATTTCAATTTTCCAATTTTTTTACATTTTTTTATTTTCATTGGCAATGAGTTAAACATTTTCGGAACTAAGCACTCTAGAGTGCGATCACCATACTTGTTGTTTGTTTTTGGTACTTTTAATCCTTCATTTTTAGTAAACCTTGTGTTATGTGCATGTATTAATCTTTTTTTAAATTTATTCTCTGAAAAGTTCTCCATACCCAATTTGTAATAAAAAATAGCCCTAACAGTCAGCAACTTCAATTTCCCAAAATATTTGTATGTGTCAAAATGTCTGAGGTCCTGGTGCATAGTCAGAAATCAATCTGATTATTGAATTTTGTTTGTGCTTATACAGTATAAACAGCAATCAGGCACCCTGAATGTGGATACATAAAAATGTAGATGTAAAGTGTAACCTATGCCGTGCATTAGAACTCTGTATGAAAAAGGCCTTTGACTCGCTGTTAAACAAAGAAGAGACTTTTTTTATAATATATACCTATAAATGTTCTAAAAGCTTTCAATCAAATGAAAGAAAATTCGGATATCGGAATGAGTTTCATAATACAATCTACCTACTGTTTCTTGGTACCTGCGATGGAATAAAGTGCAAAACCGCTCGAAACCATTTTGTAGAAAACAATACCTACAATATTATTCTTACATTCCATTAGAGTGAGGTTATGTTGTTTGGGCCCCCTCCTTCGCCCTCTCCAGAGATAACACAGTGTGTGGGCAGAACGCGCGTGTATGCAACAACCACTCATAAATCACACGGATGTAATTAAACGAGCAATGTTACGCAAAAAAAAAACAACGAGTCGAGGAGTTAAAAACGTGTCTTTGTCTGATGTTATCTCATTTACAACCTAATATAGGATAAAATAACACCAAAAGACGGGTTTAGTACGACAAAACGTCAAAAATAAGATCCTTCCAATCTTAAGACCGACACTTTGTATCCTCGTGTGAAATACAGACGGGTATCAGCTTTATACACCGAGTGTTATTATATTAGGTACGTTGACGCTGTTACGGTGTATGGTAAACAGTTTTTCTAAATATATTGCGATCATTTCGCTATCACTCCGCTGTTACTACAAAGAGGTAATATAATATACGTAAACCGCTTCAACGAATTTGTTTATATGGAAATAATACCATACAGGTATTATATCGGATATACGTAAAAGTACTCCTCATATCAATTTTATAGGTGAGCTTCATGTTTGTTTCTTTTCTGTTAAGCGCAAAATAAATGTTTTTTCATGTTTTTCGGATCTTTTTTGAAAAAAGGAAATCGGTGACCATTATTTTTAAAGTTCTCGCTCTTTTGAGTTATTCTGACGGTTGCAGATGGACGTCGCTGAGCGTCGACGCTCTTTTCGGTCCATTCTCTATGTTTTTGTCCTATATCTTAAGTCAAAGGTTAAAAAACTTTTTTATGGCAGAAGCAATATCAATATATTAATACGTGAAGGAAAAAAACTGTGACTATTCTTACGCAAATTGCGTGGACGGAGGAGTATGAAATTTCGCACACTTATAGTTTATATAGAGAAGGAGTGTAGTTTGTTAAAACTATGGATAAAAATAGATTTAATCAATAAAAAAAAACATTACAAACACTACTGTAATGTTATGAATTTGATACTCACACACACTTCCACAGACTTATAAAGAACATCAAATACAAAATGATAAGCGCCTCAAAATGGGTGCAGAAAGCTTTTTGAAGGCGACTTATTCAAATGGAAGGTGAAACTGGAAATGGCGGGATATAAACTGAGAATGGATTAATATTGTTTGTCTTAAATAATAATAGAAAACCTTTCTACATATCAACATTTCAAATTTGACGTATCCATCCATGTCATTGTTTTTGAAAGAAAACATTAATATAGCGCTCGCTCAGTCTTTGAGAATGGAACCTTAATAATGTTCAAACTTATAATTTACTAGTTGTTGCCCGTGGCTTCGCTCACATGTTAATTTGTTTCTCTTCCCTAAACTGGCTGAAAGCTACATTCACTGTGCACCAGCATTATCCTAGTTCGTCAAATAATATATAATAACACCTATACAGAACACCTTTAGGGATATCCAAATACCTCTATATATGTTAAACGACTCTTGATAGTTACCTACGAGCTATATTTTTTGTCTACGCTGTACAAAACAAAGTCGTCGACTGAACCGATGGGCTACCGACCACTTCAAATAAATTTGTTTTGCTACGCAGGGCACATTTTATAAATCGCGCCAACTATCTACCAACTTAAGGTTTTTTTTTTCAAATTTAAAGATATATTTTTTTTTGTCAAAAGCACTAAGAAGGTTCTAAGGGAAATAGGGCTCCATTTGAATATAAAGAGATTTTTTTAAAATTAATCTGTGCTCACTCAAAGTGAACACAAATACTCTCTATGTCTCTTTCACAGTAAATACTTAAAGCTTGTGTCGTGAAAGAGAAACATGGTCGGCACCTGGGATCGAACCCACGACCTCCGAACGAAACAGAACAAACAGAAGTAAATGAGTCATACAAAAATTAAGTTGCCAATCTCAGTGTAAATTCCCTTCGACGCTGTTGTACAGAAAGTGACATAGCATGACTGGTCGCGATAATTCAACTGTTTAAAGTAAATCAATCAAATATTTTTGTTTACAAAATTGGTCTGTGGTCCTTCGCCATTGAAAATGTATTTTAATCGATATGATTTGAATAATATTTTAAGATCAACTCTATCAGCCTCTTATTTAAATGACACAATGTACCTTAATATTACGCCACTAGTTTATGTTTATTTCTCGATTATACTATAAATCGTCGCTTAACCTTTTGCTTGTCCCAAGCAAATAATACAAACATTCTCCCTTTAAGACCCCTCGCACACCGCAAGCAAATAATACATATCAACATTTCAAATTTGACGTATCCATCCATGTCATTATTTTTCAAAGAAAAATTAAAAATAGCACTCGCTCAGTCTTTGAGAATGGAACCTTAATGTTCAAACTTATAATTTAAATAAGCAATGGTCGAATTTCGAGCACTAGTCGACCACAAGTATTTTTAAAGCTTGCAACTTTGAAACAAAAGGAACAGAAATTTCTTGTATATTTTATGGACCCTTTATAAATTATGGCTTATATGGTACATCCTGTAATATTAACTACTGAGTTCAAAGATTTGATTATACAAACTAAATTGTTTGTTACTTTAAACACGCCTAACCGTTCGAATAGATTAGAAAGATGATAATCTTTTAAAATTCATAGAAATTATCTTAATCAAACGTGACTTTCGCCTAATGGTCGATCGGGGTTAGTCCAACCTTAACTTGAAGCGGACATGATTTTCAAAAGAGTATTCAAAATAACTAAAATTGTAAATTTATTCATAACTTTTTATAAGCACGTACAAATAATGTTCGTGGCACTTTATATTATATAAATTCTCGGAAAATAGACTACCTACCGAAGATGTTGTTTCGATTACAGAAATATAATGGAGCTATTTGCAGTTATATTTTCACAAAAACGTTGAAGAGTTTATTTTGTATTGACAATATTTTATTACATCGCAAGGAAGCATTATAATATTTTCCGAAATAAACGAGTATTTGCACGCCGGTATGTTAATATGCTATGTTTGAGCGCATGGTAAAATAAAAACATATTCTACCAAACCGACATAAAAAAGCAAAATAAATAATTATTCAAAGCTTTCGTATTTTGTTTATTGTTTTTGCTTACAGATGTACGGATGTATATTATAAATACTAAGTTGAATTTCAGTACCATCCACAAGCATGTTCCGCCAAAATACATATTACATGTTGTAGGTAGGCAAACATACTGTAAAACTTTTTTTTTATATTCGAGATGAAACATTATATTTTGTAGGAAGGGAATGACTATAGAAAGGCATCGCTAAACGGATTTACATACTGAAGTTTTTATGCCATTGGCAGAATATGAAAAATACACTTTTTGTATGATTTCTTATCAATCCGAAATATCCTCAGAGATGGGGTGACCAGCATTCAAAGCGGCTAAATGTACTAGATAAGTAATGCAGTAATCATACTTATTATTTGAAAGCAATAAATTGAAATAAAAATAATGTATTACTAGTCGCAGGAACTTAAGCCTAGTTTAAACTAGTTTAATATTTAAATATAGTGAGTTATTTAATAACTAAAGTGTATTAACATCCAAAGTTTAGTCGGTAATTAAGTCAAGCCAATCCATTCACATCACAAGAGGAAAATAACACAACATGAACATAACTGGCCTACTACTGTCCTTGTAAAATAGGAAGTATATCCATTTTGTTATATTTTTGCGAAAGTAGCGCCTCCCAACTTCATTAGCCACTGGCTTACTAGCTAAACGTGAGTGAACCTATAGTTTCAGTCAAGTACATTAGTTGCCATTATAATATTTATGCGCTATAGCGAAACTCTATTTGGATACAGCAGCCCTATTCACGGAAAAGTTTGAATCGAACTTTTCCGTGAATAGGGCTGCAGGTTGTTCATTAAAAAAAAAACCCTCTCAATAATAAACTTTACTTTAATAGAATGTGAATTAATTTTGGGGCAGTATCGAGTATATTATTATTAGCTACGAAATATTTCGCTACTCGATGAAGTATGAACTTGGCTTAACTTTTTCAAGTATAGGCATGTGTTGCCCATGGTAGTTTATACCCGTATACGTAGATATGGGAGGATAGAAAATTCGTTAATCAATCAATACGATTGATTGGTTTAGACTAAAGTTAAGATAATGCAAACATCATCAACATCATCTGGATTACGTGTCATCGTGTATACTACATTCCCCGGTACATCACTAAGTAATGCAATTATTAACAAAATTGAAAATAATAATATTCACTGCTTTTTCTTTCTTTTTTCCAGATTCTAACAACGAAATACCCGATTCAGCATTCTGCGCCATCCTGTCACTGCCTTACGAACTACCAGTTTGGGAAATCAGTTTTCTGGTGTTTTTTATTCTACCCGGCGCTATCATCCTGCTGCTTTATTGCAGGATGGGTCTGCGAATAAGGGAGAGGTCCAGGAATCAGCTCGGTAAGGGAGTCAACGGATCTGTCCACGGGGAGTCTCGGCAAACACAGTCCAGAAAGGCGATCATTAGGATGTTAGGTAAGAATGTACTTTATTCGCTTTTCTTGTATTAAGTAAGGTCAAATTCCAGTATGTTGGATATAGTGTCGAGACGAACTCTCTGTAGAATGAACTTAATTCAGTACCATATCAAAATATTTCGTTTAACTAAAAAATACTTGTTGAAATGTAATATTATTCTTCAGCTGAATAAAGTTTGGTTCAATGCAATTTTATGTGGCTGTGAATAAATATGCTTCACTTCATTTTGTATAGAATATTTTCGGGAACAAATCGAAACTTTTTATTGGGAGTTTTAATAAGTAGGGGAGGGCTCGAGTAAAAATCCTGATAATTCAGAGGGGGAGGGGGGGGGGGATGTCATGAGAATATTACGAGTTTCTATTTACATGTTCTACTCATCGATGACTTTATTACAATAAAATGGTCTTATTTTCTTTACAAAATGAGAATTTTATAGTAATACTTCGGATTGTACCTACTGCCTACTTTTGACTGATGTTAAAATAGATACCAATAACTTTCGATTAAGCACTTAAAAGTCAGAAGAAAAGAAAATAAATAGGCATCAATATTGATCTTTAGATCAGAACCCGGTTACTGTAAACGCTAACTTTATTAATTTTTCTGATTTTCCATTATACATGCTACACTACTTATTGGCAGTTGCAATGGTCATAATCATAAATCACATTTAATGTGAGATTAATAAAATTATAATTAATTTTTTTTACTATGGATAAGCTAAACATAAAACTAAACAATATATCAATGATGAGAAAATACAATCCAATAAAAGTTTATTATTTTTTTTAACATTAATAAAAAGTTAACGAAAAAAAAAATTTTAATGCAGAAATAAGAAATCAAATTATATCAATGTGTTCCTAATAAGCAAAACTCTTATCAAAAAAGAATGTGCATTAATTCCTCTTATATGTTGGTACTTTTTTATGATTTAAACACAACTAAAGAAATCTAAAAATCCCCAGAGGGTAATTAATCAAAGATAATGCTGCACGTTGTTCTGATATTTAAAGCCAAGGGGTAATAATTAAAATTTATAATGTGACCGCAGAATTATAAATAAATAATACCACCCACTCGAAGAATCTCTTCTAAAAAACTTCAACTTTGTTACTTTGTTAAACAGTACTCATAACTGTATTCAGTTATGTTAAACAGTACTCATAACTGTATTCAGTTATGTTATCATAGAAAATTATTTATGGTTATGAATGCATGTTCTATAACCTATATTAACCTTAAAATTTACCGATTTCATTTTTTCTATGTTTAATATAAAACGGAAGTTTTGTTTATATTTCTTACATGCTACTAATTCACCTTCTCCTGAACTAAGGCATACAGCAGTTGTAGCCAACTATAAGATCTTCATAATATAAAATATATGCTTTAATAGGTCTATACAAAAATAATTAAGGAATAAAATAACAAGAAATAATTCTGTGAATGAAAAAACACTTGCCTTATACTACACAAATTATTTATTGCAGAGACGCGTTTCGTTCTGTTAGAACATTTTCGATCTCACTTTTCACGATCACATTTTCGATCAGGGATCGAAAATTTTCTAACAGAACGAAACGCGTCTCTGCAATAAATAATTTGTGTAGTATAAGACAAGTGTTTTTTCATTCACATTATTAATTACTACACGGTAAACACCAAAATTATTAATTAAGAAATAATTCGACAACAGATAGAAATATCAGAGAACAATCTAATCTGCGATACCTAAAGGAAAAATGTAGAAAATTCAGAATGTTATGAGATGGAAAAATCTAACCAGGTGGTTTTGGAAGGACTACAATTAATGAACAGATTCTTTTTGCTAGTTACTACCCATATTTTTGAAATCAGTACAAGAACTTTTTTTAGTTATATATAAATATATAGCCTTCCAACTCATCATTCAGTACAAGAACTTCTCAAATCACTATGGATAGGTCATAGGAATAGGTACATAATTCGAAGTGAATTAATAATTTAATCAATTACCTACCGAATTTGACTGCAGATTCTTAAATGAGAATATTGAACTATCAATATATTATGTGGGTACATATTATTTTTATCGGCTTGCTTCCTTTTTGTGCGATGAAATCCCCCAAATACGTTTCAATTGGTTAATTCTGAACAACTTATGGTAATAATAGGTACTGTCAGCTACTGTTACTACAATGGGTGGTTCAACATGATGGTTTATCGTTAACAACCATTAAATGGCTCATTAAGTCAGGGAATTCCCCGAGCCACCATGGGAATCTTACGCATTAACATGTCGAAAAATCTAATTTTCTTGCTTTAGGTAGGTACTTCATGGCAAATTATATCGTCATTTCATCGCATCAACTTTGATTTTAAGGAGTAATAGGCAGTCAAAATTTATATAATAATTACTAATTAGCTACATTTGTTGAGGATTAACAAATTAGCAGCAATCCTTACGACTATTCGTCATTTGTGTATAAAAAAGTTTATTAATTATTTATAAATGTATTCAAATATTTTAGTATTAGAGCCTAAGATTTGTAACTGAAGACTGCATGTTTTGTGTTGGTTTCTAGTAAATAGGGAGAGAAATTCAATGCATTGAAAAAAGCAATGATGAATTAAGCTGGTGACTGAACGTTGTTGTGGAATGTTGATTAGAATAACCATTTTGCATGAGTCAAATAGAGCAGTGGCTTCATTAGATAGTATGATTTATGGATTGAAAGAGCTGACACAATCGGAATCATAACATTTTTAAGAATTGCAAATACTTCCGAAAATTCTCATTCAAGAGATCTGCGACACGAAATTTCTATATAGTTAGATAATAATAATATAAAAGAAAGTCGGGATAGTGCGAACACTTATAACTCGATGTCGGCTATACAGATTTTTATCGTTTTTGGTTAATTGGATTCTCCTCCGCTCCGGATAACAGAATAGCAAAAAAAAATCGAAAATGGACATCAAATATGAAATAATATAAAATATACTTATCTAATATTAAGGTTTCAACAACGCCATCTGTGAAGTTCTATAAACACACAATTTTTATTCGCACCTGACAACCTTTGACAAAAAATATTGGCACGCAGATTTTTGATGGATTTTTCAAGCTTTTTTATTTGTTAACATTGAAACGCATTTTTTATAAATTAAAACGTGAAAAGTGAATAAATCTAATTTTGAAATCAAAATATCGGTTGACACAAAGCTATCGGTTGTTTAATAGTTAGTAGAAAATATGTGGTTTCAAACAGATGCATCGACATTGGCTAAAAGTCATTTTTATCATTCTTTTAAATTCTTATTCATTATTTATAGTTAGAACACAGGACAACGTCTGTCGGGAAAGCTATTTCAAAATGATAGGGACGCTTCTGGCGTAAATCCCTGCAAGTTGGTGAATATCATTTTTTGAATGCCAACCAGAAAGACTTCTAAAATGATGAATGTCAAATAGTTTGATGTTCATTGGTAATTGGAATCTCAAAGTTCAATTTAAATATTGTCATTATTATTATAATCTACATAATAATTCAGAAATGTTTGTTTTTTTATTTGCCTTTGACAATACTTTACCGTATATGTGAACATCACGCTCAAAATACAAATGCTACGTCAGATATGAATCTGCGCAGAGCGGTGAAATTTGCTCGAGAACGTTCTAAGATACAAATTGGCAACGTTAACTTTAATATATTAAGAGCTATTTAAAAAACTTTATTTTTTTAGGATCTTCATACAAATTTTTCAAAAAAGACAGAAAGCCATCTTTTGGAAACAAAATTACTCATGTAAACGTTGAATAGAATCTTGGTATTACGGTATGAAAATGTTATAAAATAATTGGAGATTGATTCGTTATACATATAAAAGTTATTCAAATCTTATTATTCTCAATAAATAAAGATTTAATGAAAAATTTTGGAAAAAAAAATCCTCCATTTTGTAATTTGACACATTTTAAAAAATTTATGGCCACATTTTGTGTAAAACCGTCGTAGCCATTAGATGAGTAATAATTATGTAGCTACCTTTAAAAATCATATTCAAATGCAGATAGGTATAAAATAATTTAGCAATAATTGTTGAATCATTTTATATTCAATATATTTTATATTTAATAAAGTTTCTTAAAATCATTGTTGAAAAAGATTTGCAAGTAAAATAATAAACATTGAAATTGGTATGAACATTCCATAAACAAACTTGCCGGTAAAACAGTGACCGATAAATTAGATCATTAGGTACAGTGAACTTGACAGAATCGTTGGGAGAAAAGAAATAATATCGACAATAATTGAGAATCTTTAAATGGCATTCAGGAATACTGGATTATAATCAGTGTAGTAAAACGTTTGTTTTATCCACAAAATAGTTTAGAAATATAATAGTAAATAAACTCAAAACTATGTTAGCTTATTTATCATATATTATATTATGCAAAAACAGTAATATACAAGGTTCATTTAAAAAAGACTGATGGTATTGTTGCCGTGAAAATTTGTTTAAAAAAACAATATGCATAGAGTTTCATCGTGTCAAAAGAAGTATTCTTGAAGAAAGCAATCAATCAGAGGTATGACTTGAAGCTTTTCTTAAAACTATCCAACGTTTGTGACAAATCATTCATCCTAGAACAAACACAAAAGATATAGGTACCTATAATGACGGATAATATCATTTCATGAATTTTTTGGGCTAGGTACACATTAATATGTAATCTAAAGTCATCTACATAATATTTTAGTCTGTTTATATTTTTGTAATGCAAAATGCCGGAGAGCGTTCTTAAATACACTTTGATGTATTTAAGTTAATATTTGTATCGAATTTTGTCACAGACAATGGTGGTAAATATTATATTGAATCTAAATCGTTATGTAGATAAACGCAAAGTATGGTAACTTATTTATCATATGTTATATTCTTTAAACAAAATACAAGAAAGATCATACCTATTGTTGTGGTAAAAAATCTTAATAGATGTGTTGAATGAAATATATCCTTGAAAGACAGCAAAATGCAGTGATCAGTAATGTTTAGAGACATTTTCTTGACGGAACCTCCAAGGTTCCTTCAATCCAAAAGAAAACCAAAAAGACTATGGTCATCCCATCCTAGAATAAAAACAATAAATTATGGTAGATAGTTATTACATGGCCACCATTATAAAATATGAAAACTTGAATCTATACCTGTAGATATATGATATATCTCCATTATACATCCATTCTCAAAGTATGCTCATAGCCTCATGTTGATTTTTTACACCCAACGTAAAATTTATTCCAGGACAAGAACCATTTATCACATTCATTGGGTTGTATAATATGTAAGTAATATAATTTTTGGTTGATGCTGGAAGACAAGGATTTCTATTAAAAAAGTGTTTATTCTACATAATTTAGTAAATATTACGTAGGTAGGTACATAGGGTAATCTAAATAAATAAATATTACCAGGTACTTACTTAGAAATATATTAACAGCAGCTATCAATTAAAAAAATATTCGAATTTTGAAAATGTTTTGTTTGTCAAAATATCGATGACAGCCAGTACGCCATAGATATCATTACGCCAGTACCATAGATTACCCATAAATTATTTGCGGTATTTTTTTGTGAATGAAAATTAAATCATGATATTTTTATTGAATGTTTTTTTTAATTTTCAGGTTTAGGATGTGTGAATTATAAACATTTTATATGAATTCATTTTATTGATACTTTTCTCCTTTTTAATAAATTCCGATAATAATTTAACACTAACTAAGAATATTTTTTTAGTGTGTTTTGGTTCTATGGTTCATTTGATACGTTATAAAAAATCTATGGATATGTCTAATTTTGTTGTCAAACTATAAAAAAATGTAAACATTGAATTTAGATATAAAATCAATTTTTGGGATTAATAAAACAGGTAAGCAAAGTTAATGAGTAAATATTATTTCAAATAATCGCGTAATTACAATGCAGCTAGCCAATTACATTAATTTATTTTCTGTTACTATATTTTTTTTACAGGATAGATTACAAGATATTTACAACAATATCAAGAATGAATTTCTAAAATGTACAAGTATGCATTTTATTACTGGAATAAGCAAAGCGGTAAGTCCCGTATTATTATTTGATAATTGTACATCATTTCATATGTTTGTGTATATAAATTCCATAATGTTTTGTTACAGATTAATTGTACTGCTTTTGTGCGTTTGACTTCTGGTGCCGACCATTTTCAACTATTACAACACAAGCATCGTTTTGTGTGAAAGATGTCAAAAGTGTAAATTTGTTCACTTTGGGTGAGTCCAGATTCATTTGTATAAAAAAATGTGTTTTGATGAGCTATGACATGCTAGAAGCAACATCGGATTCATACATTTAGTATGATTTAGAGACACATTATCGTTGAGCATTGTATTTTTATGAAAAAATAAGCTTTTGGCGTGCCACAACACAATTGTTCACAACACGTCTGTAGGCCTAGACAAAATACATTTGGCGATCGACTACAAACGAATTCTTTCACAATGTAGAGTAGGAAGAAAATTAACTGTCCACTTTTTATATTTTTATAAGTGTCTTTGTTTGGTTTAAATAATTGTTTATATATTCCAGAGGACAGTTAATTTTTTCGTACTATACATTGGCAAAATCTTCGTTTGTAGTCGAACGCCAATTTGAATTTGTCTACGGGGCTGTTTCTACTGTAAGATTTAAATGTGAAATTTATTATGGAATACAAATTATAGCTTTTGGTAAAGAAGGTGCCCATATGATTTTCTATATTCTGTTTTTATTTATTTTTTTCTATTTTTAATCTGCTAGATCTAACAAATTATGTTATTTAATTTTACAAATTGGTAGTTGTGTTTATATTCATTGAAATATATGTAATTGAAATGAAATAAACAGAATGTTTTCATTTATTTATAACCAGAAATAAACTGAAAAAAAAATACATATTATAGTGTTTTAATTTTCTATAAAACATCTAATAATATATTATTCTCCTGAACCACTTCCAAACAATAGATAATTTTATAATAATAAAATAATTTTATATTGATTTTTTTAGTTTTAGTCAAATAATCCATCAACGACAAGTTAATATAAAGGATGAGAAGTCATGGATTTAGCAAGTATATTTTCAAATAAGGTTACTGTGTTAAAATATCAAATAATGTGATATTTTAAAACAACTTACTACCTATACTATTATAGGTGATTGTACTAGCAAGTCATTTCATTTACATTTCTTATAAAAACATGTCCCATAAACAAAGAAACAAATACTCCCATAAAATGGTACATATTTCTAACTTTTGAAGCTTGCCAATTATAAAAGCATTGTAGTTACCTATAACTTACCAAATAATGACTTTATGACGTCAAGAGGAGCATATCAGTTTGTGAGATAGCTACATGTATGTTTGAATCATGCACTTTTCACCATGATTACAGGACATCAGATTTATAAGAAGAACCACCTACGGAGAATTTATAAATGTAAAAGTAGTCACATCTCAATGTGTTGTTATTGCACTTAAACGCAATAGATCTGTTGATGAAAAAGCTTAACGCAGGTTTGAAACTTGACGTGGGCCTTAAATTCTTCAACTGTTGCGTTATGTTTTGATGATTGGGTGCCGACTTCTTAGTTTACTTATATTTATAGACATATTCCATAGTGAGAAGCTTTACTTGAACAATTTTTTATAAGTTTTATCCACAAACAGGTTGTTGGAAGTTCGGTGGTATTAGTCAATGACTTTCGTTTGCACAGCGCACTGAAGGCTGTGGGTTCAAGTCCTGGTGGTCCCATTTGCACTTTCACAACACAACCCTTTGGTTAGTGTGAAAGATGTCAAATGTGTATTTGTGTACTTTAAGTAAGCCAAGATTCATTTTCTTAAAAAAAAATCATAAAAATCTGTACTAAAAAGTCAAAACTTTTATTAATACAGTTATATATTTTTATTTTATTCTATAAAAAATATGATTTTCAAATAAGTATGAATCCACCTTCACAATTTGTTAAATATAAGGAACAAAAAGCTGTGTTGGTACATACTTAATTGCAGAATAATAAAATCAACATTGTGGTGAGAGCCCATAGCTCACCACATATAAATTGAGCACTCTGTCTTTTTAACTATGGGGCAAGCATAGAGAATAAGTCAGCAGTCTATGATTATGACTTACAGCGCTTTCTTATTGCTGATGAGGTGTGACAAAAAAATTAAGTCCAATTAATTATAAGTACATTATGTAGGTACACCACACTTTTATAAAGCTCTGTATGTAAACTTCCATCGATCAGATTCTATAACTCCCATTATTCTACAACTTTTTATTATTATTGTAAACCTGTTTTTTTTTTGTTGAAATTTAGTTGAAGTTTCTATAATCAGACCTCTTTTCCTGTAACATCGAAAAAATTCATATTATTACAGACTGATATATTCAACATTACACCGTTATTTATGGTCAATTTTAAAATGCCATTTTTTTTTTTTAACATTTAACCAGTACTAACTGGATTATGACTTTCTTCTCTTGCTATTTCGAATGGCTTTGTGTGATGACTTCACGTTAACAACGTTCCTTATTTAGGTGGTCAAATTGAAATCCTTGAGTATTCGACAAATTCAACAATCTGCCAAGATGCTAGCCACCGGGCCAACGGCCCGTTGCATTTATGCCTTCCATAATTCGTCTATGGAGCTGAGATTCCTAGGATTATATCTTATAATGAATGCAATGCCAAAATGTCTACAGAATTTTAAAATGTGTCAAAATTTTCTAGATATTTTCTCACAACAATAACATTTACATGTTTTGTATATCTCTTATTAATTGTCAACTCTTGGTATGACTTATATTAAGCACCTATGAGAGATGAGAGTTCTAATTCTCTAGAAGTACCTAAATATTTATACTCAAAATTATCATTTATTAAAAAGTTTTACCCTGTTAAATGAAGTTTATCAACTGCAAAATACCTTAGTTATTTATTATAAAAGTGTCTTTCTTTACCAATTATTGTATTGATTGTTTTATTAATGTAAGTAAAATTAATTTTTGAAATCCAAACTCCCTTTACGCCCCACTTTAGGGGCATAGGGATTTAATAAATTGGTGGTATAATTGCCATAGCAACTTGAAATTTTTATTATTACCCTATTCCTGTGTTTTATTTTTAATAATCAATCTACACTGATTTTTCTATTCACACGAAGGCTGGATGTGAGGTGCAGGTTCGAATCCTTGGCCACAAAATTTTTTACTATGCTTAAAATAATTAACACCCACTTCTGGTAAGAAATTTCTGGTTCCAATTCCCAGATGGGTCAGAATATTTATAGGAATTTTTTATGCAATATTTTCTTGCTGGCTATAGGTACTGACAATTTTTCATACAAAAGATTTTCAGGTACAAAATCACTGGCTCGGGTAGAGGTCTTAACACTTAAAATAATTATGTACCTACCTGTTAAATTTGATATTAAGAATAAATAAAGCTTTGTAGGTACATAATTATATTTTTGCAGAAGAACAACTAAAGCATTTACAGAAATCAAGTGTTCTATCTAAATGTACTTGAAGGGGAAGGTATAGAAAATAGATAAAAATGCTATGTTTATGACTCACCTTTGCTGCCTCCACAGCAATTCTACAAATTTCTCATACTATCTAATTATATCTACCTATTTACCAATTCAAATCTTACAGGTAATACAAACTCGATCAGTCAATCAATTCTCCATTTTTTGACCCCACTTAGGGACATACTTTATAGGTACCATATTTTATTAATCCATAAATCAGGTTCTGTAATTCACATTTTTCTCAACAAACTTCATCAACAATTTTATGGACGGGTAAAAAGGCTAGTCATATATAATATTGACAATAATCATATACCAACATTGCCTATGATCCACCGGAATTGTTTACTTTCAAAGGTCCATGACTAAAACGGGATCCCTACAATAACAATAACTTTGTATATTCCATCCAAAGAAATTAATGTAGTTTGGTTTTAGCACGTACTTTAAGCAATCAAACTCTCTGACTCCATCTCACTGCGTTTTTTTCCCCTTCAGCATCCGAGGATTTCATTACTAGAGAAGATTTTATCTCAGGGTTCCCTAGCAATGATCTCAGAGTTTTTTTTTTCAATCGTCTTTCGTTTGTGATGTTTAAATTACAAAACGATGATGATGTTTTTGATTATGATGTAGATAATAAATTATTTAACTAATCCAAGAGAAATAATTATTGTGTTAAACATTACACCACAGTATTATACCTATACAGGAGTAAGTACTGGTAGTCGACTTGAAATGGTCTTTTGAAGTGATATATTAACATATCGCGACAAGAAGCCTTAAAACAGGGAGACATAAATCATAATTTTAATTAAACACCCACTGTCACCTGATACTATTATATTGCCTAACATTGCTTTGTCCTGTTAACGTGGGGAACACTTTAATGATACCTCCCTTGTTTTGTGTGCGTACGAGGAAACCTGGGATTATTTTATTCAGATTAGTAAGACTGCGTTTGTTCTATTCATTGAGTTCTTATTGATCCGCCTCTTACAATATTGATTGCACAAACTTTCGATACTATATTATTATCCAATCCAAATCCAAACTCCCTTAAGACCCCACTTAGGGGCATAGGGAGGCAACAAGAGCTCTCCATTGCGCTCGATCGTGCGCAACGTTAATGACCTCCTCCCACACCATGTCCAGATTCCTCAGCTCTGCTTCGAAGGAGCGGAACACAGTATGAGAGGGTCTTCCTCGTCCTCGGGACCCTGATGGGAGGTAGAACAGCGCTCTCCTCGGCCAACTGTTTTTCGGCATCCTTAACACATGTCCCAGCCAAGTCCATCTTCTCCACATAATAGTAGAGGTGATGGGCTCACGCTGGGTGCGTCGGCGTATAGCGTCGTTCGTGATGCGGTGGTACCATCTAATACCCAAAATTCTCCTTAGGCACTTCGTTTCGAATGCAGATACTTTTTGTGCCTGGGCCAAAGTCGGGTGCCAGGACTCACACCCATACAGGAGAATGGGCAATACACACGCATCAAACAGTTTACATTTCGTCTCGACACTAAAGGCCGACGCCTTCCATATCTTGGTCATGTTGTTGAAGGCTCCACTTGCCATACCGACACGTATCGGGAGCTCAGCTCCGAGGTCACCAGTGGTGGTAATGGTTGCTCCCAGGTACTTAAATTTATCCACCCGGGAGACCTGGTGACCATAGATGGTTATCGGAAGCTGTTTATCGGGGCAGGCATTATTCGTCATGAGCTCCGTCTTACTGGCGGCTTATCTTCATATAATTACAATAACTATAAGTTTAATAATAATTAGTAATATACGACCTGCCTCGGTTTTCAGTATCAAACTTTACAGTAAATACATTATACTGTCTCAATCTAGCTATTAAGTTCTCTGTAAAGTCTTGCATCTCGATTTCTCTCTATTTTCTGCTGTTCTCTTCAACTCGGATTTTGTGGCGCAGTTCATGTCGTTGTACACCTAGTTCCGGGTTTTCATATTTGCGACGCCTCTGTGGTTTTTCCCTTTAACCTCTAAAGTCATGTAGGAGACTATCTTGGCGCATGATGTCAACGTCTCATGGAGATGGTTTTAAGAAGGTGCCTGGCTTCATGAACTCTGTTGAGAGCTTCATTCATCGCACTTCATGGCATCAGCGATGTAGTTTCGAAAGAAAATTCTATAACACCACACCTCAAAACACTCCATGCAGTCTCTTCTATGTATTTATTCAGCTTTCCTACCACTCCCTGTTTTTTAAATGAGATTTAGGCAATGTATGATGTGTTGCGAATGAAATTTTTCAGGACATAAATACTTTAATATAATAAATTGATAAGTTGAAAAGCAAGAAAATGTGACTCAAAATTAAATTATTCACACAGAAGATACCAACGTAAATTAAATTAACGTACTTACCAAACCGTGTCGTGAAAGAGTAAGATGGGCGGCACCGAGGATAGAACCTACGAACTTTAGTACGAAGATGAATGAATTTGAAGTGGTTGGTATAGCGGCTACGACGCCGGCTTTCGTACTGTTTCATTCGGAGGTCGTGGGTTCGATCCCAGGTGCCGACCATCTTCCTTTTTCACGACACAAGCTTTAAGTAGCTTACTGTGAAAGAGTCAAAGAGTGTATTTGTGTTCATTTTGAGCGAGCACAGATTCATTTTCTAAAAAAAAAATTGTTATTGTTAGCCTACCAACTAATTCAAATCATGTAGCAATGAAACAAACGTAATTAAAAATGTACGTATTGTAATGAAACATGAGTATGAATATGTTAAAAATATGTGTCAAATACATTTATGGACGAAAAAACAAATTCTCTATATCAGCTCACTTTTAAAATAATGATTAAGAAAAATTTCACATTAAACTTGTCATCACCTTGAATTCTTTTACGCTTTCTTTCGCCCTTCCAACTTTTCTAGAAAAACTCTTTAAGCCAATATCCGTTGGCAAATATTTACAGATTTATTAAATTGCGCTCCAAATATTCCTCATTTAAAGGGAGTTTTCGGTTAATAATAATACAAAAAATGAATGGAATAGGAAAGGTGGATTGCGTGGGTTGAAAAAAAAACAAATATTCTCTATCCTCAATAGAATACAGAGAATGAAAAGATATTATTTATAAGATACACAAACAAAATTATCCTTAAATTATATCCGTAACTAATGAAGGAAAAGTCAGAATCTTTCGTAATAAAACATAATAACCTACTTTAATACTCTACTGTAATTTGATTCCCTCATTTGAAGAAAAGTCCTATGTGAGCATTAGTGTCAACTAACCAACGATGGACTGCTTCTAACGAAGTTTATAATATATCGTTCTGATAGGATGATATTTGAAACACAACATTCTAAAAAGAAATAAATAAAAGGATTTAATATTTCGTTCTTCTTTTTTGAAGCCTTGTGGCCTGTAATTCAAGAGGTGGGGTTGGCCTCTTGCGAGATCGATTCCCAGCAATCCCAGCTATCCTCCCGCCGTTTTGGTGGCCTGCCTGGTAGGTGGCTTCCATGGAGTTGGAATGCCTTGTGAGGAAGTCTGGTTGAGTCCATTCTCCTCACATGTGCATACCAGAATCTTCTTCGTTGCCTTCCCCATCTTACTATGTCCTCGACCTCGCATATTTCCCGTACCCTCGTATTTCTGACTCTATCTCTGAGGGTCTTGAGATGAGTCTATGTTCCTGAGAATTTTCTGAAACTCTCATCAAATATACCCACCTAAATAACTAAATTTCAATTCTTAGTTCAATTTCGCCTACTAGACGAAATCCTTATTTATTTGAAATATCGACATTACTTAATATCTCGCCTCCTACTTTTGATGTTGATCATGAATAAACTTGTAATTAATTTATTTTAAGTTTGTATAGTTTTCAAGATTATAAGATCTCCATTTACCTAAATTCGTAAAATATGGTGTCTTCGAGCACCGAATTAAAAAGGATTTTTAATAATATTGTCATTCCAACAGCCGTATCAAAGCGACGAATATCTTTGACGAAACTGCAGGTTATGTAAGTAAGCAGTAGCCCTAGTATAAGTTTACGATGATCGAATATCGAAACGATCATCGAAAGAGTTTCGTAAAATTTTCATACTAAAATGATCGAATGATTCGATCGTTTGATTTAAGAACACTATTTGCACGCTAATAAGCGCTTATTTGCGTGCAATTAGCTTTCGATAAAACTCGTACTAGCATCACAGATCACAAAGAAAAAAATCCTGTCTCATAGGGCAAAGAAATACTTTTTAGATGGAGTTAACCCAATTAAAATCAAATAAGTGTACAGCGTAGCTTTATCTAAACGATAATAAATGAGTTAATCATATTTTTATTCAAACCATTTTCCCAAAAAAAAAATCAATATGAGTTTTTCATAAAAGGTGAAATTATCAAGTTTTAATTTTATTAATTTCCAAAAATATATCAGTAATTAAAACTTTTTGATTAAAGCCAAATTCTGTTAGTTTGTTTTATAATTGAGGGAGAAATTCGATAATAATAAATCCAAGTCAAAATAAAAAAAAAAATCATTTTTTTTTATTATTAAATTGTGTACATTCAAACGAGTAGCCAATGAACAAACCAATAACTCAATCAATATAATAAAATATCGTGATGTTTCTCCGTCGTAAAAATACTGTACGGAATACCCCGAGTTGCACATTAGGCTGGAAACGGGATTCAAGAGCTCCTGTAGCCTTTCACAACCTGATAACAAACTATAGAACGTGATTAGCTATTTGGGATCGGCCTCATTTAATTCAATTAGTTACTATTATTACATTTGTCGAAATAAAAATTCAATATTATTTTTATAAGATGTTTATTCATTATCTTCTCATTCTTTTCTAGCCTATTCACGTTTAGTCCTGAAAGAAGGTTTCCATGTCTGTTTTGTGCTTACATTCGTAATCCATTTTGGATCGAGTCTGATGGTCTCTCGCTCAGTCAATTTCCAACTTTAGACGGATAGGTTATAATAATTTTTCATGAAAATATACAAAAAATACGGACATAACAATCATATTGTCATACCATTATAGACAAATCTCTAAAAACAAAAACGATCATATTTAATTCATATTATAGAGGTACTTTTAATATTAAAGAACTTATATAATTCGATTTAGGTTTTTTTCATGCATAGCAAAGCAACCAAAATCTTAATGTCATAATGACTTCGTTATTTAAGAGTTTCGAGTTTAAATAAAGAATACAGTTACGAATGTGTCAACAAAACAAAATAAACAACAAAAATATTAACATAACATCTTTAAATTTTCTATTTTGTATTCTCTTCGTGTCCGGTTCCACCCCCTGCGTTGGTGATTTTTGGTGAAGCTCCCTCTTTTCTGCGCTGTCTGGAACAGTTCTTGCTCGGTTGCGTAGCTTAACTGCCCAGTGTTGTGTTGCCTACCCAAGAGGTTGTACTTGTACCTGCCCCTAACAGTCCTCTATTTAATGCAGAAGGTTTTCGTAGAACAAGACTCGGATAAGAGATCTTCCCGATATTCTATATTACTAGTAAAATAATCTCAAGAACAACTATATTCACAATTTAACTCCAGTGGGCCCAGTCCCATAGTCCAATCATTCTGCGAAACGACTAGTCGTTGAAAATCCACGGACAACTCTAATTTGTGTTAAAATGACTACGAAACCGCCATTTTGTTGATAGAATGTTGATAGAGTAGTCATAGAATGCAAAAAATAGCTATGCCTACAGGTCACTAGCGAAGAGCTTAATAATACATAGCTTTAAAATCAGGTTTCCGCTTTCCGCTATGATGAACCGATGAGCTTGGTTTCCGCTATGGTCAATCGATGTGATTGACTTCCGCTACGACGGCATTGAATTTTGTTTCAATACACCTATACTATCATAGATGTTGATTTAAAAAAAAAATAATTACAAACGTGTTTTAGATAGGTTCGTTACAAACGACGCATATCTACATGAGATCTATACATTATACTTTTGACATCTTTCACAGAGATTGGTGTTTTCAAAAGATGAAGATCGTCGCAACCGGGTATCGCACCCATGATTTTTAGAATGAAAGTCGGAGACTGAGCTGGTAGGCTACAACCACCAGGTTCACCTTACTTTTTATAAAACTCCCCCGTACTGTGCGCCGAGCCAAGTAAGCGACCAAGTCAATAAAGCTTGGGATCGAGGGTATTTAAATATATATTAAAAAAAACTGCGCTAAGGGGAGCTACATTTAAAATAGGTAGGAATAATTTAATCGAGCTTAGTTTAAGAACAATATTTTTATTGACAAATGAAATTACCTCGCAATAAAAATTTCAGCAAGCTGAGAAAGCGAACGATTTGTTATCTCAGACAGATGCCAGGCAGACAACGCCGCGCTGGTCACGTCTTCGATTAATCTCATCTCGGCTGCAACGAGACTTCGATCTTGTTATTTTTTAAGTACAGACGATCCCGACAGGCGATTGGCAGAAAGATTCATCTCTTTCTTTTCTTAAATTAAAAATAATCCGATTCTCATGCAAATTGTAATTTTGATAAATCGTTGCGAATATTATTTTTTTTAATATTTTCAACCTTATTATCGTTACAATGACATTCTTTTTTTCCTTGCAATGACTTGTTAGACGATGTTAATTTTTGTGAATCTTTAAAATATCGAATTTAACACATTACACAATTAGGTTCTATGTTTTTAAAAGTTAAATTTATAGATCAGAAAAAAAATATCAGATGTGATTTTATCAGAAATGGTTACAATTATTAATGAAAGCTTTGATTGAGTACCGAGCTTTACTCATAATTTTTAATTTCTTTAACGCTAGGAGTGACTAACAAAAAAAAATAACTTACGCAGTTAATTTGTTAAAGTAGGATTATTTAAATATTATATCCACCAAGAATGCACGTTCAGTTCGTTAATTTTATAAGTAGTAGGATTTCTTTTCTCTCGTTACTTTTTGTTTTGGTTGATGTCAACGGTGTCGTCAGCAAATAGACGTAGGACATTGTTTTACTATTTTTTTTTTACGAAGGCTTCATTGTAAAAAAAATCTTGATAGCAATAATACCACTTAAACAAAGTGGCCATTAGTAATGTAGGTACGGGACATAATAGAATATTATTGTTTAATACCTTTTTTTAAATGGGCTTATCTAACTTTACTTTTTACTGATTTTATTTCGGTTGAAACAGGTAAAATTTTAACAGTTAAGGACGATAACAGGATTGAGAATTGTACTGGATAACAAGTACTGTAACAGTTAGTGGATATCAGTTATCGATGGCGGTCTAGTAACATTATCTTTAACAGATAAAATTTTAACAGGTATCGGAGAATGCAATAACAGTAAACGAGTAGGTATGTGCTAAACTGATATTTGGTAACTGTTAAATTTTTACCTACACAACACTAGTTTTTATGAATGAAAAAATATTAAAATATGCGGGGAAAATTAAGAATATAAAAAAATGTATGACCTTATTAATTTTCCAACGTAACTTTCTAAGTTATTTAGACAATATTACTTACTTACTTCCGGTGGCCATACAACTCCGGCAGAGTTTTGGCCTCCCGAACAATGTTTTTCCAAGCCGTCCTATCCTGCATAATGGACTCCCACCAATAGACAATACTATACACTTTTATAATGAAACATAATAATATGGCAAATTGATATAATTATTTTTATGTTACCGTTAGTTGTTTGTTGCATGTGCATTGTTCACCGCAAAGGATTACTCTGTAATGGTGAACAATGCTTAATTTTTGACAGAAAATAAATAAAATAGATGACATCGTTTAAAACAGATGCATCGGTCGGAAAAGTATAAGTATAAAATAACTAGTAATAATTCAGTTCAGCTGATAGGGTTATAGATAAAGGGCATAATAGCAGCCTTGGTAAACTAAATAAAACTAGTCTAGTGGGAAATTACTTTCTAAAGCGTACAGCTCTAGGGTGAAAATATAAAGAACAACGTAACGCCGCCGATCGGCGCAAATAATGTTTCTATGCATTTGAATGGCCATTCGCACAGCAAAAACAGGAACCCGGCATGCCCATTGCCCATATAAATGCGTTGAAACCATAGACATTATTTGCGATGATCGGCGCCGGTCAGAATCGGCGTTCATTGTGTTTTCACACATAGACTATACCTATTATGCATTATAGTACAAAACTTCAAAGAGTATAAGGTACAGGATACTATACACATATTATATGGGACAGGATATGCCTACTGTAGAAAAAATTTCGTTATATGGAGGGAAACGTAACAAACAGTTACTTCAGCGTGGATAAGCAGCAGACACACTATTATAATATTTTCGGACGATTTAATTCGCTCGATTAATATTCATCCCTTCTAAAATCATAAAATCTCAACATCTCAACTAGGCCATGAAATTTCGGCTTCCTAGACCTTTTCAATATTTTTCATCGACTCTACACAAGCTGAATATAAATGATATTAAAAACATCAAGTAAGATATTTTCAGCAGTATGCCACCATGTCTCCACTAGTTAGTCTTTTATGTTATGTAAATTATATTTTCTTAAAATTAGAGTTCTCCTAGTTCAATCCCATTTTTGTTAAATGACTACCTAGGTAATCCTTATGAGAGAGAAGACCCGATATTTATAAACACAACAACCAACAAAACGCGGTTGGTTATATAATTTTTTTTGGCACCCTGACTTTTTTAACATTAAAATCCATACACTCGGTTACTTTGGGTAGTTTTTTTCATCAAATAAACAAATTTGTCAGTAATTTCGTTGAAACTTACTGGCTTGACGATATATTCTAACAGTCAAACAGTCCTGTTCAAGTTGTGGAAAGTATAATAGATACTGGTTTTTAGAAAAAAACACAACGAATTAAGTCCGAAATCTGTTCTTATGAAATCCGTAAAACACAGAGATTGGATTTTTAGGGCGGTTACGCTAGTGAAAAATCTTTTAAGTTTGTCTAATGTATACGGGAGGAGGTCATTAACGTTGCGCAATATCGAGCGCAATGGAGAGCTCTTGTTGCCTCCCTATGCCCCTAAGTGGGGTCTTAAGGGAGTTTGGATTGGATACGGGAAGGTAGCAAAAGCAAGAAACTTGATTTTTTATCCAGCTTTTGTCAATCTTAAATTTATATTTTCTTTGTTTCAGCTGCTGTGGTCGTGGCATTTTTCGTATGCTGGGCTCCATTCCATGCTCAGCGTATCTTGTACATTTATGGCAGGAACTGGTCTCACTTCAAAGAAATTAACGAATGGTTGTTCTCTGTGGCCGGATGGCTCTATTATGTGTCCTGCACTGTCAACCCAATACTCTACAACGTCATGAGCAACAGGTGAGAATCATACATACCCATGTAATTTCATCAGGAAATATATTTGGATTAAGCCATTTGCAAGGGACGAATAAAAGAAGATAAAAATTCCAACTACAGCTCCTAGATTTATGTTACCACATCAATAATCATTATTGTTCTTACAACATACACGCTGAATACCAAATTACAGCAATTTAATGGCCTCCAATGATTGTATAGGTACATTCATTTCTGATAGTATTTTTAGATACACATAGAATCATACATACATACATACTCCAAGTCAAAATGGCTAACTAAATTCGATATTCATTTAGAATTTCGTTTCTAAGAATACATAATACGAGTTTGTGAACTTTAATGTTCATTAAAAATTAAAAAAAAAAAAAACTTTATAAAATTAAAAAATTAAATATTTGTAGAGGATTTAAGAATTTTTTAAATTAGTCATGATGATTTAAAAAAAATATATAAAACATCTACCTACTCAAAATTATGTTGGTAGATAGGTACTTATTCGATTTTCGTTGTTTATTTCAGATACCGCGTAGCATTCAGAGAAACGCTTTGTTGTGGGAGGAAACTTTCATACAGAGACATCGGTCTCTCAAGAGACCAGTCAAGTTTCAGGGAGACCACTATCGCTGGCAACGGTGAGACTAGTCATATTGTTAGAGTGCGATCTCTCAATGCAAAATCACACCACAGAACTAACGCCGAGTCTCGTTTAGCACGACGCACAACTTTAACAACAACAATCTCAAAAGATTTCGCAATAAATCGTAATTCTCTGACAAAAACACGATGGAGCGATCGTTCCCAATACTCCAAAAAGTGGAGTTCCGACGATTCGCCTGTATATACGCCAAACTCCAACAAGAAACCACTGAAGTCGGGAATAAAAGGTCTATTTTCCAATTTGAAAAATACTGATGACGCTCACATTGATTCGCCAGCGTCTAAAAGAAACCATATTATGTTTGAGATAGAAACAAATAATTTGCTTCAGTCAAATAATGAAAATCATGAAATGGACCATATAAAAGAACAACCCGACTGTACGCGTCCTCAGAATGACGTAATTCCATCGCATTATAAAAATAAGGGTGAACAGGATCTGAACGGGCACGATTCCACGATTGTACAAAGTAAGTTTGAGTGTGGTCTGAAGAAGGATCATTGCGATACAAGGAACCCAGACAAATTCGAAGTGACGGCAATCGTTAACGATGCACCGAGAATTGGTTTTGAAAACGATCGACGGAGCTACAAACTCGCGGCGAAAGTTAAGACAAAAAACGAAGGAGGTTCGGAAGAAGAGTCAAGCGGTAGCAGAAGTTTGATCGGTGCTAAAGACGTCATCGAAACTTGTATATAGTTGCGTCAACTCCGATTGGATGAGTTCACAAACACGCCTAATATTATTATTCATTCATATCTGTAAAAATGATGAATCTATTTATTATTTATTTTTGTATTCTATTTTTATTATTAAAAGAACGACGGATGTGTCTAAAAGACTTTCTTGATAAATGTGAATAGTTTTTCGCTAAGATCGAATTAGATGTTATTGATATAATATTATAAATTAATTCCACTCATAACTAGTAAGTCATTATAATAATATTTTAAAAGTATTAATCTATCCCTTATCAGAATAATATGCAGCTAGTAAAGGTGCATTTATGTATACCAAACGAAGAAACACCCAGAGCTTGAAAATAGAGTACCGTTGATATGCATGGTCACCAAGGAAATAATAAGTTGTTGTTTCCATGGTTTCCAGCATCAACGATTAAGAAAATATATTCTATTTTCAAGCTCTGGTTCTTTGTTCGTTTGGTGTACATGCAACATAAGGTAATATGAGAACGAGCAACACTTTACAACCGATTTGAATCAATTAAAAAAAAAAAAAGTTGACTTGAAATTGCTTGATAAATTCTTCATAATATTATTTAATTCAAAGTGTAGGTACTTTATAATTTCATCATACCTACTCGTATCTAAATATCTACGCTAACTTTGATTCCCATCAATTCAACTTGTGAGAATATTATGACTGTAAGTACCAACGCATTCCTCATGAGCAAATAAGCCTACAAGATAAGCCTTTTAAAACAGATTATAGCATATTTGTACTCATTGACTGATTACAATATACCACTATTTCATTACATTGTAGAAATTTTTTATGAGTCAATTTCAATATCCAATTTTCTTTTATAAATTTATTTTCATATCAACAGACTCAACTGATTTATTGTTAAATTATAAAATCAATAGTCTTGGAATTCTATAATAATAATTTTTAAAATATATTTGTTCATTTGACAACTGTTAAATGAATATAATAAAGGAGAACAATTGAAATGAATTTTAATGTTATATTTACAGATGTTTATAAAATAAGTACATACTTTGATTCCGATGAGGGAAATTCCAGGATCTGATGGTTGAATTTTTGTGTAAATAATATTTAAATAAAGTTTATATATTTACTTTACAGATAAAGTTTTATTGCAAAATAAAACTAAAAAAAAAACAGAGTTTCTCTTTTATTTATTTCTATATTTCATATGTTCAAACCCATTAAGCTGAATCTCAAGAGCGGTTAAGATTTCACAAGAATAAGAAAATAAAAAAAGAACTAACATTTAAGACGAAATTTATTTCCTTCGGCTCTTGAAAAGTACCTACTTTATAACATTACAGATAAAAGTGTTTATATTTTTATCCAAAATAAATGGAACACTGTCTAAGTGTTCGTGCATGGTGAGCCAAATGATGTTATGAAGTATGCCAAAGTCTTATGTAGTTTCTTAACTTTTATAAAGCAATCAAGCGACGAACAAAACTCAAAAGATTCGTACTGAAGCATCTTGAATAACAACGTCAAATCTCAACCAATTTAACCAAAATGTTACTGTTCTGTTCTCTAGTGATTGTGATTTGAGTAAGTATTTAAATTAAGAACATACATCATAATATGACTGAAACTCTATGGTTCCCAACCATTCATCAAAACCATAATAATTCTGAAATGATCTGTTGTTTCATACAATAGACGTGACACGTCTACCAATCATTCCCAGCTGTTTCCATCACTAGATAAAGTTTGAGAAACACGAGTCATTATTTTGACCACCCTTTGAGGACAGAATAATTAATAGAAAACTATTAATCATTTACCTAACACAATAAAAGCATTGCGAACCTTCTAAGTCATAATAGTATGATGAAAAGGTACCAACATAACAGCTTTTCTCTATCCTCAATGCACACGAAATAGGAGTCATGTGTAGATTTAAGCGCACGCAAAATAAGGCTTAAGTACAAATTTTAAATATATCTTCATCTTCTTCCTCTTTGATTAGGCCTGCTGGCCTGTTGTTCCTGCTATGTTGTCCTCTTGGGAAGCTGAGTGCCAACTGTCCCTCCAGCGTTTAGGCGGTCGTCCTGGAGGTCTGCTTCCTTGTGGTAAGCTGTCTCTGGCGATTTTCGCGGCTCTTGTGTCTTCCATTCTTGAGACGTGGTCGTTCCAAAACCGTCCCCTCTGTCTTCCCACCTTACAACGTCCTCGACTTCGCAGATCCTTCGGATCTCTGTGATTCTAGCCCTATCACGAAGGGTTATCCGGAGATGTTTCTCAGAATCTTCATCTCACTCGTACGAAGTAGGTTCTTGGTTCGGACAGTATCGGCTCTGGATTCTATACCGTAGGTCATAATTGGACGGACGCATGTTTTATATATCCTAACCTTGCTAGGGATATTCATATGGTCATTTTTCCATATCGGCTCTCTAAGGCATACTGATATGGCTGCAGCTTTTTGTGTTTGCTCCAGTACTTCCCCATAAAGGTCACTGTTGGATGCCATGCTGACGCCAATATATTTAAACTTGGTGACTTGTTCGACTGGTGTTCCATCGATTGTCACGTTGCATATATCTAATTCACCAACTTGTTCAGATTATCATTTTCGTTGTTAAGAATTTCACTTGCGTACACTTGACTCCTATTTTGCGTGCCATGCACAGCGTAATAATAATGGCTAGAGTATACAAAATGGCTTAGGAAATCGTCGAATATTTACTGAAAGACCTCCGCTGACTCCAAGGAAACTATTGAAACGTGAATAAATAATGCCTATAGGTAGACGGCTCTTCAAATATTAATAATAAAAAATATTCCCTTCCTGAGAAAATTCAATAGAATATTTCTGTTGAAGGTAGGTAAACGATTACTATACACTAATGGGTACAATTTTGATGATAATTCAAATATTTTTGCGTTAACTGTACAATGTACATCCAAAACCAATATTAATTTTCTCAAATCCTATAGTACAATATTTATATTTCCTCTATCAAAATTCAAAATTGCAGTTTATTTCTCAGGTAGGATAATGGACGGAAGGTTAACGACCGTTTAAACATAAAATAATACTATGAAATTCTGTTAATTTAATTTTTCTGTTTATATTTATAAATGGTACTTTCATAATACTGGTTCATTCAACCTTACTCGTTGCAGGTACTTTAAGATAGTGGATCTTAATACAGGCCTTAACCTTAGTTTGACTTAACGTCTTAACGTTAACAAACTAAAATTGATTTACAACATTTCAACCATACGTACGAGTACAATATCATTTAAAATAGACAGCACCATTTTCAACAAACAGCATACCAATGTCCAATGCTCAATGTCCTCAAAATATGACCGTTTACATACTGGTAATATGTAAACCCAAATGATATTAACGTGGGGCGATTACACTGATTTGATAAGAAAATCCAGGCTAGGAGTAAGACAAACTAGAGATGACTATGAATGGAATGGCATATGTGAAATCTGTATCTAGTAAGTTTTTTTAGTATAAAAAATTGATTTACGTCCACGAAACAGCAAAAATATTTTTCTGATACATGTTATAAGTTTTAATTTTCTCAGAGTACGACTGTGTTAAAACACAAATATTATTTTCCAAGGTCCCAGTTTTTTTTCTTTAGTATTGATTTACGTTTGTTTGGTGAATTGTGATGTTAGAAAAGTGAGAGACAATGAAAGACGAAAGCCAATCTGATTCAACAATAATTATTGTTATTGAAAAAAATTACAACACAAATATACTCTTTGACTCTTTCACAGTAAGCTTCTTCAATCTTGTGTCGTGAAAGAGGAAGATGGGCGGCAAGTAGGATCGAACCCACGACCAGTGCGAAAGCCGGCGTCGTAACCGCTGGTCTACCAGCCACTTTCTGTCGAAAAAGCTAGTCATTTATAAAGACCCGGTAAGTATGTACCTAGGGCGTCTATAAAAATAATTTTTATTTGGCGGGTATGATTTTTATTAGAAAATATTATTATCCTCGTCAATAAAAGCAGTAACAATAGAAACAATGCTAAATAAAACAGCGGGAGAGTGAGAAGATACACCACAGAACAACACAAACAAGGATTGTACGAGCCGGCGTTAATGGAAGACCACATATGAGGCCCTAAGTAGGAACCCGTGTAGTTGAGTAGGTGAGCGTAGTGTCAAAACATAATGGAACCAAACGTACTACTGTCTATTCTAATCGAAAAATGTCAGTTTCCTTATATCATAAACTTGTTAATACGTAGGTATACATAGTTTTAGAATCTTCACATGAATATTCATATTTTTATATATGTACAATGAGCTTCTTTATAAAATAACTAGCAGCAAAATCCGTTAGTAATGATTACTGTTAGATTGTCCTATTAATCAGATTGTCCCTTAAAGCATAGGTGGCATAAGTACCTTAGCGGTTCCTTCAAAAGATGCCGCTTAAATTCATCGAATTCATGGGTCATTAAAGAGGAATTGTGATAAATTTAGTGGAATTGTCAGTTTAAATACACTTTATTATATATTTTTTCACTCAAAGTGAACACAAATATGTACAACTCTGACTGTCTCACCGTAATGAAATACCTAAGCGTGTACATATTATGATTGAACCCACGATGGAACCACGAGCCTACCATCCACGTAGGTAATATACCTTTAAATCTCTTTATTTCCAAAATATGGTGATCTCTTTGACTGGAATTTCACTACAAAAATTCAATATTTTTTGAAGTTTATCAAAAACTTAAAAAATAGCCACAATTATTATATTTGCATGGTTCAGCGATTATGAAAATGCGAAAATAAGTACATAACTGATCATTATCATGTAGATAAGGTAGGTTCCTACTATTTGAAGAAGAGATAACGTATAAAATTGAACATTCTCCTTCAGGAAAATTTCAAGATAAAAGATGTTATAATAAAACCTTTGAGGTGTAATCTCGCGTCATTGGAAATTGAAAAGGAATAAAAGTCAAGATCAATCTCACTGAAATATAAATGTTATTTAAAGTTTTTTTTTTTTTTAATAATATCCACCTCTTTGTTGGCTTTCTTTTAACTGGATTAAAGAGAGGCTCATCTCAGATCTCACGCTCCAGACCGTTCTTACTCTCCACTTTATACTCGCTACTTGAACAATCTCATCGATCCATCTCTCTCTCTGTTCAATTATTGCGGTTCAAGACAGCTTAGCTTCTCTGCTTTAAGTAAATGTATTTATCTCTATGTAACTTAACAGCATACACGTATGTATATTTACAGAATTTCCCGTGATGGGGGATAAAAAGTGATAAGTGGAATAATGAGCTGTTCATTTTTTAAAGAAACTACACTTTTTTACATATTATGTTTTCGCTGGCATAATAGTTCTGCTTTTTTTTTCTTCCGGGAAAGCGATGCCCGGGTGGTTTTTAATTGCCGCTATGTGTGACATTCTTGATTCGTCCATTCTGTTGACCTGATCTCTCCAGAATCTTTGTTGCCCTTATGACCTTAATTTCTATAGCCCTAGTATAAGTTACGAAAATTTTCCATACAAAAATGATCGAACGATTCGATCGTTTGATTTTAGAACACTATTTGCACGCTTATAAGCGCTTATTAGCGTGCTTTCGATAAAACTCGTACTAGCCCCACTGATGTTCTGAGCAGGTTTTTATTTCTGGAAGTATCGGCTCTTATTTCGGCTGCAATATAATGTTCTACTATAACATTACTAATATCACTGAATATTTTTAATTGGCTAAGATCTTTCGATTATACATCATCAATCCCCCAGCACAGGCCTGCTCCATAACGGAGGAATGATTGAAGGCAAAATTCAGAAACCACTTCAGAGATTATTATATACCTACTTGTTTTCTGTCGCATCTATTGAGAACTGAAGAAGTTGGCAAGTGACAGGAAAGATTATTATCATGCTTTGTGCAACCCAATCTTGGGATTGTAACCAGTGGGGCTAGTACGAGTTTTATCGAAAGCTTATTGCACGCTAATAGCGCTTATAAACGTGCAAATAGTATTCTAAAATCAAACGATCGAATCGTTCGATCATTTTTGTATGGAAAATTTTCGAAACTCTTTCGCTGATCGTTACAATATTCGATCATCGAAAACTTTCCTAGGGGTACAAAGAAGAAAGCATTATGGTGGAATTTCCGAGCGACTCTAGCAGCACGGACCGAGCCGGTCTGCTACTGCTTCCTATGTAAATCTTATAACATAAATTAAAGTCGGGTTAGTGCGAACACTTATAACTCGAGATCGGCTGTACTGATTCTTCCGATATTTGATTTATTGGATTCTTCTCCGCTCCGGATAACAGAATAACTAATAAAAAGTTATATACCTAATATTAAAGATACTATCGAACGGATTTCTTGCGACGTCAGCGCCATCTATGAAATTTCCTTCACAACACAATTTTTTATTTATTTGACAACCAGAGTTTCAAAACACTGGAACGCAGATTATTGATAGAATTTCTTTCAAGCTTTCAGAAATAATTTTTCAACATTCAAAATGATTTAAAACGTATTTTTGTATAAATTACCTACAAATACTACAAAGGACTACAGGACAACGTCTGTCCGGAAAGCTAGTAATACCTATACAAGTAAATTCCATTCTTATGACTTCTGGCCGCCTGGTATAATTATTCATAGTCGCGCAGGTCGGCCGTGCGGTTGGAGTTATTACAATCATCGCAATGGAATTCTATCTTTACATTCTCTACATATTATTTAATAAGCTTATTAATTTATCAACACAAAAGTCTAATGTTTATTTATCTTTTTATTGTGTATTTTTATGTTTTTCAATTTTCGTACTACATACAACACTGTGAAAATGATTACTCTCAATTGTTTGGTTGGAAGAAATTACCCAAGGCAATAGATCTATGAAAAGAATGACGCAAGATACAGATTAATAACAATGTAGGTACATAAGCATTAGCTTAAAATATTTATTTACATCCTTTTGATACAAGTAGGTACATGCCTTTCAAAGAAGGTACCTAATCAAGTTATGTATTTCAAAAAATAATTATTCAAATCACGTATATTTCTGACTTGAAGGTATAAAAAACAGCGGTGAAGGCGTGTTAAAAACATAAAAAATTGGGTTGTGTAATCTGTAGACATAGATACATACTATACAAAAATGAAATAAGGTATTTAGAACTGAACCACGAGATCTTCATTATTTACCACGATTCAGGGGTGTTCTTTCAGCTTAGAAATTTTTGAAAGAGTAGGTATGTTTGTATTTCTTTGTAGACCGTCACCTAGATTTAAAATACGCATTCGAAATGGTTGGTAACTTGATGTCGGAGATGAGTATCAAAATGACATATTGATGTCGTGAATTTAAACCCGATTATTGAAAAATAAAATGCTGTTTGTGTTCTTCAATCGTGTCCTAATTTTTTTTTTGTGTTTCGAATGACGCCGTAAGCTGTTAATTAACCTTTGAACTTTTCGAAGTAAAATCGATTTATCGTTGAATTTGCACAAATCGACCGCATTCTAGTTATAATTCATTATGGTAAGGTAAAAATGTGAAGCAAACAAGGAATTTATTAAAAATATTAAAATTTAAGTTTGATTTATCGGCCTAAAAATATCGTACAAAGAAAAGCGATTTAATTGAGTATTTTTTTAAAGAGAGAATTTTTAATCGTCTTGATTCTAAAGATAAAAATATTAAAATAATATTATTTTATTAGCGAGTCTGGCCCTACTATATAGGTTGTTTTATTGTTTTTTATCGTTTCTGCCAATAAATTTGACAATAGGTTGCTGTTAAACTCGATGTCATAAAAATCTCCCTTTGAGTCAAATTTTACCTGTATTATTTTTATCTAAAACCAATACTATTATTCAGATTATTTTTGCAGATATTTGATGTTCAACAGCTAGCTAGCTTACCCGTAACTTTGAAAAAATTCAAGAGATAGCGGTGTAGTAGAAAATAAGTCACATGTAAATAAATAAAATAAAAATAAATGTCATCGCATCACGCCTAAACGGCTGGACTGATTTCGCAAATTCTTTTTTGTCGTGTAGGCTTTTATCAGGAGAATGTCCTTTTAGAAGAAATAAATTTAGAAAAATGCATAGAAAATTAAAGAAAACCCTACGTAGACAACCTTATTAGTACTTTTTACCTTATAATTTTTATTCCAATTTTGAAATTTGACAGAAATTGTCAATTGGTGCGATTGACAGAATGCGGATGTAATATGGTTTAAGATAGACGCATCGGTCGGAATTACATTGGTCAAATGATAATTAATTCATATTCATAATTAGGAATACAAATTCGAATTCAATATTCATAGTTAGGAACACAGGACAACGTCTGTGGGAAAGCTAGTAGGCAATAAAGATGAGACATTAACAAAAATGAATATATTCATATCCTGGCGCCAAATACATGACAGCAATTGCAGTCTTTAAATTTGGTTGCCCTCTTGTTCTATATAATTTTCAACATTTATCTCTATATCTTCTTCTTTGCCCTAGCCTTTATCCCACTTACGTGGGGTCGGTTCTCCTAGTCCTCATCCTCCAAGTCCCTCTGTCCCCCGCGTCCTCCTCGCGAAGCCTTGCCTCTCTCAAGTCCCTTTTTATTGTGGACATCCACGCAGTCAGGGGTCTACCTGGTCTTCTGGGTCCTACTTCTATGTCCATTGTCTTCCTTATCATATTTTCCTGTGGCATTCTCATTACATTTATCTCTATATCTCATTAATTATTAAATATCTACATAGGTACTTGTTGTACACATGGGATTTTTCGATATATTGAACATGTCGAGAAATCTCATGATTAGGAGTTTCGGAGATTTAAACATTACCACCTAATGGCGAACGTTGTTAATGTAAAGTGATCACACTAAGCCAGCCTTCGAAATAACAGTAGAAAACGGTCGTAAGCCCGTAGTGGCTTGTTCCATTTAAAAATCGAACATCAGTAATGAATTGTTAGTCATTAGTTGTTACATATTCGTTCTCATACTTGTTGAACGAGTACTTACTGAATACTGATACTAACACTATAATTCTATCTAGATTATTTTCTACTAGCAGAAAATCCTGTCGGATGATAGAAAAGTGCCATGATTGTTTGATTATGCCCCTGAGTGGGGTTCAAAGGGAGATTGATTGAGTTTTTTTTTTACACAAACTTGAAAAAAAATGTATGAAATTTTATACGGGGGGTTAGAGTGTTTCTTAAAAAATATCGAGTTACGGACGAACAGCCAATGTTATAATATGATTAGGAACTAGGATGTACGAAAGTCGGTATCTGAACTATTAAAACCTTGGAAAATAAAAACCAAGTCTTCCATATTATTATTCACCTGCCAAAGTTCGCAGTTATTCAGAGTCTCGTCTTTCTCAAAATGAATCCAAAAAATCAACTTGGTGCGTAATCCTGCATGTAAACATGACGTGAGACCGACGCAACTCCCTGGAAATATACAACACTGAAGGAATGTAAAATAAACCGGGGAAATTCAAAGGGTGATTTGATTATCGCAAACACGGGTCGAGAGCAGAATAAACATTGTTTATCAAGAAAAAGGTTATTTCTTAGGAATTTCCATAGGTTGTGGGCTGCATTTTTAGTGATTTATTTTTATCTCTGGGATAGAAAAAGAATATCTAAACAACAGTCCAAAAGGAAATGTTGCAAGCGATACGATTTCAACTATCCATTAGATACCTACTGTTTCATTATCCTTTTCAATATATAACACTGCACAGGAATGTAAGAACATGGAGGAGGCCTATGTTCATGAGTCGATGATTCAAGGCTGAGAAGAAGAAGATATCTACCAACATTTCGTCTTCAACAGCTCTAGATATTTTTTATATATAAGATAAATAGAGACATTGTTTTGAAATAATTTATAAAATCCCGTTCATTTTGTACCTATATAAGTATAAAGTTTATGTGACGTCCATTGCTCAGTTGGTGTCTTTAAATAAATAAATAATACACAACATATTATTTTCATTCTATTCGGGTTCCAGACAATATTTTATAGCAAACTAAACTGACTTGAACAGGCACGTTTCGGAAATGTACGAAGAATTGAAGTGAATGTGGATGAAACTTGAAAGAAAAATGCGGAAATCAAAGCACAGAACATTGCATCCTCTTTAGCCGGTAATTGATGCTGCTCCGCTTGGGTGAAACTCTTTCTCCATTTACGAATACATTTTCTCTCATTCTCAATATGTCAAAGAACATAATTCCCCCTTTCCTATTTCATATACATTGACATAGGTACCCAGCGTTTTAAAAATTTTATAGACTATTCTGACCTTGCGACCTTATCATGGAATACAAATATCAACTTCTTCTTATTCTTGTTGACAATCACCTGACTAGGCCTCTCGTTCTTGAGTTTATAAAAAGTTCCTCCGTTTTCCTCAGTCTCGTCCACTCTTGAATGTTCCTCAGCCAAGAAACCTGTCTTCTATCAGATGAAGTAAGGTGTATTTGTCTGCTCGTAGTAAATTTCCTAGGTAGAACAGGAATTATAGTAACAACCATTTAAATCCCTTCATTGTTCTCAAACCTGCGTGCCATTAGCATATGCGTACACACGATTCTCTTTCTACTATTGTTATTTAAAACTTACAATTCATAAGCTAAGGTTATGCCGTTTTTTTTTTATTTTGGTTGAAATCTCTTTCAGCTAAATTACTTTCTTATGGAACTCCATTATTGTTATCTATACCTATAGGTAATTTTGGTCATATTCCCTTGTCTTGCAGCTTTACACACATCCATCATAACAAAATTTGCGGAATTGCCTCTAATAATAATATGTAAACGGTGAAGCCAACAGCACTTGGCCTAATATCGCCGTTTTTCATACACAAAGTAGCCTAAAGTAGCCCAAATGCCAAAATGTCAATATGAAAAGTGAACATTGACCCGGACCCAGGCATAAAAAACGGCATTCCAAAAAATCGCTAAAAATGCAGGGACTTTATTGTTTGAATAAAATCGCAAATGAGATTTGATGGTTATATATTGTTTTAATGTTTAATTAAATACATATAATAAAAATAGATTATGAGTTCAAACATACATTTCTTTGTTATTAAATGTCGATTTCACCACCTTGAAGGGTTGGTAAATACAATAAAACATCCCTGAATAATATAAACAAAACCTTACAAATCTGTCGACGCGTTACGTGTTAATTAATATTTGAATAAAGGTTTTATCATCGTTATTTTACTCTAAGTATAAAAAGGGACGATACTAACGATCCAATCCGTTAATGCAGAGCAGTGGTGGCACTAGGGCTGAGTTTGTAACGAAATACAGCCTCCACTTACGATTAGGGACATAAGAAAAAATATAAATCTGTCAAAACACCATTGTTTCGGCGTTATTTGTCACAATATGATATTATGATGGTTTATGTACGAGTGTTTTGGTTATCGAGATTGTATTCGCGCGCACCCTCATACTCCACAGTACCCAGGCAGTCAACCAAAACATGCCACTGATTGTGGGAGACTATCTCTCTAGTGTGAAGCATTAATAAATTCCTATTTATTCAACGCCTCGTAAATAATGTTATTATGTAAAATAGACATTGGCCTATTCCTAAGGATTATCAGTAATAAAGTTTAGAGGGACTTCTACTAGAGGAGATGTAAGCTTGTGTTACTTTTTCGAAAAAAAAAGCTTTATCAGTAATATTTTATAACGCTTGTATTCGATTTTCATAGATAGGATTAACAAGATATTTGCCGTGGGGGCTATCGGCTAAAAATAAAACCGCTTATGAAAAAAAAAAAACCTTTAAAACCTCTTTTTGCTGATTTTTCGAGCATTTTCGAGAAAAAAAATAGCACGAAATTTTACAACAACATAAGACCAAAAATAGATTTTAATGTCTTTAAAATATCTATCTCTTAGTCGCTTTTACGGCATATTAATCATTTTACTCGTTTAAGAAAACTGGTCCATTGTATGACCGTTCTTTTTTCATCCCTTTATTTCACGTGGTGAGTAGCTTTTTATCTGAACTTTCAGAACACCCTTAAAATATCTCATGAAAATGTGCTTTACGTGAAAGCAATTCATAATGAAATTTAATCTTTTAAGAGAGGAATTCATTATCATAATAGGTGGGTAGATATAAATTAAAATCCTCATAGTTTATTTGGTACAGCGTGTAAGAGCCTTGTCCGATGAACTTTTTTATCATCTTTCACATTAATTAATAATTTATTATTTCTGAATAAGCGTCGAGTGCTATTCATTTGTGGGATAGAAGGTAAATTTATTTTTGAAGCGAACAATATATTATTAGTGTTCTTCGAAAAATCTTACAATCTCGTTAACTTTCAACGAGTTTGTAAAATATTATAATATTAAGTAATTAGGTTTTAAATAAAACCAATTATGTTTTAACCTGAAATTGTTTGTACAAAAACTTCATTAAAGAACATAAGGAGTCTGCGATCCCAAGAGTCTATCAATGATTTAAGAGGAATAATCGAAAATACGAGTTTTTTTATGAACAGCTGCTGAGTCTTTTTTTTTGGTCTTCGTTTAAGTCAAAATTGACATAATTATTCAAATACCTAATTCTATCACGTTTCATTTTAATATTCTTTTACGGTGCCCTATCTATTTTTCCCAATGCTGGCAATCTTTTTTTTAAGCTCCACTGTCTCTTGCAATCCGGCAGGAGGGCTACTCTTAAACTTCAATCCCGATTCCAATGTTGGCCGTCTCTAGTCGATACATTTAATACTAAAAATACTTGAATAAATCCTTATTCATACCATTTTTTTCGTAAAGCAATACCAATTTTAAAATACACATAGATGAAACTATTACATTATTAAGATTGGAATTGGATCAAAATCGCGATGTAAATGCAGAGTAAGGTCCCAGATTATTGACTCGCCTTTTCCGGTCCAATCGTGTAGGTACATACGTATCTAACCACGAGATCTGTCTTCTCTCAGGTCCGGGGTGAGCGACTATTACAAAATAAGTTAGAGGAATTCATAGTTTTCCCCTCGCAGATATGCAACAGTTACTTGGCAATATACAAATCTTGATATTTTATTCCTGTGACTATTGAACGTGCATACTTAATAGGAATTCATCCTTCAAAAACAAAGTTTGTAGGTTTCCTGTGACCACTTAGATGGAGAGAAGAACATGGAAAGTAAAAATGGTAAAAAATAAAATTATATCTCATTTTATATTAATACTTTATTCGTGCGTTCCAAAAAGCACGAGTTTGTTCTAATATTATCAATATAATTAAGTTCAATTGTTGAAGAATATCACCCAAATACGCAAAGGATATTTCACAAGATTTCTCTTCAGACTGTTTCTCTAAAAATACTCAAATGTTCTTTGTTGTGCTTATTCCCACAGGATACAAAACATTCTTTTGAGTATAACCCGAATGATTTAACCTTTTATAAGTATTTTGTTTAATAAACGGTAGCTCATTGTAACTTTTATCAATTTACAAATCTTTCTAACTAGTTATGAACAGGTGCCATCAACAGACACTTTTCCTCCCACAGAAAGCCTATTCACCCGTATGCTTAAAGGAACTATTCATATTATAATCATAATCCTGTTTCTATGAAGTTTCTACAAAATGAGACAATATCGGATTGAATAGTAAGATCCATGAAATCGTTATATACTGCGTAGTACCTATATTCATATAATATGTAAGGTCGATGTACACAATGACATAATATCAGTCATGGGCGAATTTAAGTACATGCAAAATTAGACACTGAAATTCCGAACGTTTTGTTATATGCTTATTTCACTCAAAATTGGACTAGTCTTACAAACACGTGCACATGACTCTAGAGACGTTGACTAACATTTTATACCAACAACATAGAAAGAAGAAAGCAGGTAAACAAAAAGGACCTTTACAAAAAAATATTTATTCATACTTTAAACCAATAGATTTACAAGATAAAACTAAATATTTAGTTGAATTCGTATGCCTTAATTTAATAATCACAACTTAATATAAAAAAAATGATGATGATAATCAAGTTTTTTTTTAAACACCACAAAATTGACAATAATACAGGATTCCATTATCAACGAAAATATTATTAAAATAAACGTATTATTATTTACACTAAATAATTAATAATTAGATATCCAATTTTACAGCCTTTTATCGTGGAGCTAGTCAGAATCTTGGCCAGAATCAGTCTCTTTTTCTTCATCTGAAGATGACGATTCTGGCTCTTGGTATAAATCTGGTCTATTCATATTCCTTCCCAATCCCAAATCTGAATCAGAGTCGTCGTCGGAAATGATATCGTCTTGAACCTGAAAGAACAGATTAAAGAGAAACATACAACAAAGAGACGCGTTAATTTGGAGAAATACACAAAATATTATCAAATTTTGTGTATTCGAATAATAATATAAATGTTATAAATTTGAAAAATTGTTTGTTCAATCTCGCTAAACTTGATATCCCAAATTCAATGGTCGAATAATCTGCAAGTCTTCTTCAAATCTTTCATTTTATCTTTTTCATGCATGACTTTTTTTTCAAATTGACAGCTATCGATATTTTTGGTTCAATGTATATTTTATGCAGTGCAATACCGTTCATTGATTTCAGTTGATGTTTTTGCAAGCATTTCCTGGTTTGTCGTACAGTTGACAATCAGCAAAAGACAAATAGCAGAGCGTGGATTTGTCGCTCATGTCATTCATGAACTTTTCAGCATCATTCCACATTACGATGAATACAGTTATTCTGTGGTAAGAACGTTTTGGATACCAACTAGTGCAATCATTTTGAAGGAGAAAACATTTGTTAAGGCGCCGGAAGTAACATTGATATGTGAACTTGAAATTTCGTATAGAATGATGATAAGAGAGATGTCTGTGTGAGTAAACAAATTAAATTACTAAGTCTTTCGAGATTGGGTATAGAGTAATTTCTTACTTTGGGTTTGATGGCTTCGGCGAACCTTTGAGGCCACGCGCCTCCATCCGCATAAAATTTTATGTGATCCTGTGTGAGTACAGCGGCCATTTCTCCTTTCACTTTATCTCCTTCGTCGATTGGATCGACTAAAACATAATCCCCGCGTTTTATCCAAACGCTTTTGCGGTATTTCGAAGGCATCGACATCAAGAAATGCTCCCCATCAGCCGACTCCACCTAAATATATTCCGTGAAATTATTACATTTCAACAAACATTATAATAGTTACTATCGGAAAAACATTAAAAAAAAACAGAATGATGACATTCGAGTATGTCATCGAATTGAATTTATGTATTCGTGACCACGGCATGTATTCTTTTAACATTATTATTTATTTATTTATACATTTAATTCTTTATGCACACATTACAAAATCTATTAATATAAAGGAAAATGCCTGACTGACTGACTGACATACTCACTCATCAACGCACAGCCCAAACGGCTAATTGTAGAGAAGTGAAATTTGGAAATCAGGTAGGTTTTAATACAAAACCTTCCACTAAGAAAGGATTTTAGATACTTATGAAAGGAAAAATAGGGTTGAATATTTACGAAATGTATACTATTATCTCGGAAACTAGACATGGTATGAACTTGAGATTTGGCATATGAATTCTCCCATAGAAATGAGTGGTAGGGTGTCTAAGTGGCTCCTAATAAGTTTAAAACTGGTTATATCGAAATTTCCAAAAAATGGCTTCTTCAGATAGTCATAATTAATATAAAGAAGTATGTTGCTAAAAATATTAACTACCATGATTCATTATAAAAAGTTAAAATTTTGTTTATGTTTATAGTTTTCTTTTAATTAAAAAAAAAAAAAACTAATGACTAACAATTCATTGCTAATGTTCGATTTTTAAATGGAACAAACCACTACGGGCTTACGACCGTCTTCTACTGTTATTTCGAAGGCTGGCTTAGTGTGATCACTTTAATTAACAACGTTCGCCATTAGGTGGTAATGTTTGTCTCCGAAACTCCTAATCATGAGAATTCTCAACATGTCGAAAAAGCTCATGTATGCAACAAGTAGAAATTTAGTAATAAAATGAAAAATAGAGATAAAAGTTGGAAATTATTGAGAACAAGAGAGCAACCAAATTTAAAGACTGCGACTGCCGTCATGTATTTGGCGCCAGGATATGACTATATCATATTTATTGCCTATTGGCTTTGTTGGTGCACAACGTTCTAATTATGTCTAATAGATTCTTGTGACCTTTTCAGGACTGGATCTTAAAGAAAAAAATATTTTAATTGATTATTTTTAATAGCCGTACAACTCCTGTATTATGTTGACCCCATGAAAATGTATCTCAAAGCCGTCCTGGTTCTGACTACCCCAATTAAAAACGTAAAGCAAGACGTCGGGTATCGGATAGTAGTATATAAAAATAGTTGGCAATGGCGGGATTATTACTGAAGCATTCTCAATAATAATTTAACTTACTTTCAACTAATAAATACGTGTACGCCGGGTTGGCCACAGCATGCACAATGAGGGTCTAATTCATGCCATAATAGAGAAAATGGTTGAGGGAACAAACCACATGGCGGGAGGCGGGCTAAAAGAGTTCCAAAGCAAGTTGAACGAAGACGTGGAATGCGCCACAAAATATTATGTGCATGTTAAGCCTATCCGCAGGGTAAGAACTGAAGAAAAAGAAGTTTAACCCGTTGATTAGCAAAACATATAAGCAATTGGCGAAAACCAGGATTCTAAAATTACGAAATTTTACACTAAGTTATTTTGTATAAAAAGAGACGGCTGATATTCCACTATAATTTAATAAATAAATATTAAAAACTAAATATCTCCCATCACTTTAAAGACTATAAGAAAGACAAGACAATCTGTTTGAAGGATTTACATGTGTGAATGATGATAATAATCAAAATATCAAAAATATTAAGACGCAAAGTACCTCGTGTAGATTATTCCCTTTGCTCGCAACCACCTTTACTACCGACTGATTATCTCCTGGCAGTTTCAGCTCCTGTATCAAAACTTCGTCCATTACATACTTCCTCTTTGTGGTCTTGGACATTTTCGAGTAGTCCGCGTATTCTGAAACAAATTTTAATCAAAGGGTTAATTATGCTTCCCTCTAGGGTGGCTACGAAATTAATACGGACCCGCCACATTGTTCAGGGGGAAGGGGGCAAGAATCCGTTAGTCTGTATTCGTAAATATTATCTGGCCATCTCGTAAAGTTTTGGATTACTGAAATACATCAAATTCGACATTCTCCAAGGGTTATGAGGTTAAGAAAGCATAAATACAGCTGTTTCAAAATTATAAAACACATCTAATATAATAAGTAAGTACATTATGTTATGATAAGTACTTTTTAGTGAACGTCAGTAATGTAAAAATAATCAAATTAACTAACTCGTGAACATGCATTTCTTTTTGAATATATTTGAAAATAATGTTCAAATAAAACAATGTTTAACTTATCCACAAATTTTTATTTTCCCGACTAGTTTCGTAGGTACACGTCCTACATGGTCACGGGAGACTAAGAAACTAAATTTGAAACAAAGAAGGTACAAACACTAGTGAAGATACAGATATTACAGGGGTTATAAACTTTTGGTATGTGATACTTTGATGCTTATTTATTATGGGAATTTATATAATGCTAGTTGGAAAAAAAAAGAGAATGTTAAATTTACGATTTTGAAATAATGATAGGTACAAATATTTATAAAGATTATAGGTACATAAATTAAAAAAAAAAAACAAAAAAATGAATAAAAATTTTTTTTTTACAGGGAAAATTAAGGTATAGGTAATGTTCAACAATAAAAATTTACAGGGAAAATTAAGGTATAATGTTCAACAATAAAAAAAAAAAAAATTATGAGAAAAGAAAAGAAAAATCTGAAGATCCAATAGCTCAATGCAGGTAGCGTCGAAAGCTTCTTAAAATAAGAATTTTGAAAGTTAATAACAGGACACCGTGTTATAGAAATGCATTTTTGTTTTCAGAATTTTGAAACATGCTTTAGGCGTCGAAACTGACTGTTGAACTTATTAAAGGCAATGGAGACAGAATTCAAACTGGATATTTCTATCACCGTAACTGCTATAACAAAGACAATACCAGTAAGGTATCTGTGAATATTTCCAGTTTTTGTTTATTTTTCAACTTCTATTTACAGATTCATCATAATATATAGTGCATCGTGGATATTTTTTTGGTACATTTGCATGATGATCATTATGACTTTGACTTTGAATATTGATCTTGGAGGTACTCAATATTAAGAACCTCCAGTATATGGATATTTTTTTTTTCTTTTTTTTTTCATTTCTCATAATTTTTTTTTTTTATTGTTGAACATTATACCTTAATTTTCCCTGTAAATTTTTATTGTTGAACATTACCTATACCTTAATTTTCCCTGTAAAAAAAAAATTTATTCAATTTTTTGTTTTTTTTTTTAATTTATGTACCTATATATCTAAATAATCTTTATAAATATTTGTACCTATCATTATTTCAAAATCGTAAATTTAACATTCTCTTTTTTTTTCCAACTAGCATTATATAAATTCCCATAATAAATAAGCATCAAGGTATCACATACCAAAAGTTTATCACCCCTGTAATATCTGTATCTTCACTAGTGTTTGTACCTTCTTTGTTTCAAATTTAGTTTCTTAGTCTCCCGTGACCATGTAGGACGTGTACCAACGAAACTAGTCGGGAAAATAAAAATTTGTGGATAAGTTAAACATTGTTTTATTTGAACATTATTGTAAAAATAATCAATCAAAAGCTTCTAATATTGCAGTTATACGTTTAAGTAATAACACCAAATCAGCCGAAATTCTAGTTCTAAGTTTTTATCGTCATTTTTGGCATTTTACTCACACGGGGTTGGTTTAGCCATTAACGGTAAGTTCTAATGGTAGGTAAGCAAATCTAAATGTCGATAATTGTCAAACAACAAAGTCAAATCACAGTATTCTTTCAAAAATATTACAGAATGTATTTAATTTTTAATAATACTTGAATTGAAAATGTCATAGCTATGGTCAATGTATGAAAAAAAGGGGAGAACTAGCGAGTCAACCGCCATTCATCTACTAACAATATTTATACACTCATAGCATTTAGTTGATGTGCGGAGTTACATATCAAAAAATATCGTGGCAAGCGACCGACAGCTGGTGGATGTTCACCGATTTCAACGAAAATGAGTGGACAACTCTCGTTTCTGGTTCCTGAAGGCAATATACACTATACAGCCCTGTTGAGTCATTACGTACTTTATGTAGTTCATTAACATTTATGTATCCGTACAACCAATCGGTACTGTCCAATCTCATACAGGCTTCCCACCTTGAAAACAATAAAACTGAGTAGAGAATATAACGTAGTTCGAGGTGATAATATATCCACACTAATACACTTTTGAATAGCATTATTATCTACACTACTACGAAAGTATTGTTCCGTTTTTCCATGAAATCTCAAAGTAAAAGTGGAACGAAAAAAACAAATACAGCATACTGCAAAGTTTGTCTACAGTTGGGTCTTTGAACAAGTTCAGGATTCATTTTTCATGCGCGTTTATAAGAAATATCACCTGCTCTAGTTCTCACTCATACCACACCTACATATTCTATATTAAATAGCAATATGATAACTATACAACTATATTGACCTGGAGGGCAGCAATGCGAAGCGGTAAAATTATAGTTGCAGCAGATTCATGTCGTGGAGAAAGCATGGAATATTCGAGATGCAGACAATATTTATGATGAAATTCGAGCATTTAATGGCCGAAAATTGTTAGTCAGCCTTTGAAAGAGCAGTAGAATATGTTCGTAAGATCTTCGATCCAAATTAAAAAATTACAACTAGGTTTAAAAATGGCACGATGTCAAAACTTATCTTGCTAACACTTTTCTGCTGCGAATTAAAAAAAATTTAATAGGGTCGTTGAAGCCGCGCAAGATCGAGCGCAGTAGAAGGCTCTCGTTGCTTCCCTATGCCCCTAAGTGGGGTCAGACAGGGAGTACTTATTGATTGACTTTGTTGATATGTGTGAGAATTGTATTCCAAAAGGTTACTGATCGAAATCGCTCATCCTTTGGCATTTGTCGTCATCAAACCAAAACGCATTCAGCCATTTAGCCCGATCATTCTTATTTTTTTGTAATGGTTGCAGAAGCGTGGATTTATTTATAACTGATTTTGCGTTAGACCGTAGGTATATAATGTGTAAATAGTTATATTATGTTAAATATTTGTATTTTAAATCACTGAATGATAAATGGAAGGCTAATAAAAAAATATAAACCTATTTATATATTTTGCACCTAGTTACAAGTGATTTATTATCATTATTTCCAATTTATAAGTATGTATATAAAAGTCAACACGCCGACAAGACGTCTTCTGTTGAGACTTGGCGTGACACAATAGTGTAATTGTATATTAAATATTATTCTTGAAATAAATAAAAACAATAATGTTATTCAACTTTTTCTCAGTACCCTTTTTACTTTAAATTGGTGACGTACATGGGTTGTATGAAGATTTTAATATGGAGCGAGCGTCCGTTCAAAAAGAAACTAAAATGGGAACACGAAATAATATAATTGACATTTCAAAATCATCCTTGGTGTAATTCATCACGGTACAAACAATAATCATACCTTTAATACGTAATCAATCTCGGCTTGTCGACTTTGGTCCCAGTGGCGTAGAGATACGTAATTAAAAATGATCATTTTGCCTGGCGGAAGTGATAAAAATGATGCTAGGCACTATCTTACAATACAATAAAAGTATAAATTAGAATAACCAGAAACATACCTACCTACCATTGTATCCAATGCACATCTAAGAAATGTCCCATTCTAATGTTATGTGGAAGCTATAAATGACGGACCAACTATTCATTTACCGATAGAATCTATATATAATCGATGTTTTTTTTTCTTTTTTGGCATATCATCCACAAGGATATAATCGATGTGTAAACTAGGAACAGTATAACTATACTTAACTCAAAGTGGAAACTAAGACAGTGCATATCAATAACGGATGTCCAAACTTGAAATTATACGGCACTCATCTATGTTTATACGGTAAACTCAATACGCAAACTATAAATTGTGCCTTTAAACAGACTCCCCGAGGCCAAACTAGGGATATGGGTATTTTTCTTCAATAACTACAACCAATATACAAACTAGGAATAATACTTTCAATACTTTTAACCGATATACAAACTAAGAATACATAGAACATGTATACAATGAAATAACCCAATGCGGAAATTAAGAACGATACTTGCAGTAGTTGAGCTGATGCACGTACTAGAATTGGTACCAGGTAAGGAAGATCCTACCTTTAAAACCAATGTTTGATGTATATAACCAGGCATAGTGCCTACCTCTAAAAACTACATAAACCAATATACGAACTAGAAATAGTACTAACCTACAGAAACTACAAACGATGTTCAAACCAAACTAAGAATAACACCTATCTTCAGTACCTACATGCGATATACAACCTAGGAACAGTTCCTACCTAAGTAGTTTAACATAACCAACATAAATTCAGTAGGTACTCCATCGCATACAGTTCAACCTCCCGCATCTTTTCGAAGAAGGTAAAAATATTCAAACGAAGGACTTCAAACTCGAAACATAAACAATACAAGTTTGTTTAGAGGGTCGATGTTTTTATTGACTCTAGCATCATTTGTCATACTCGATGTATCAGAATAAAACAGATGGACAGGAAAATAGGTAGCCAATTACAATCCTATTGATAAAATATATATCTGGTTACCTACTGATAAGTATCAAACAAACACGTCATTTTAGTCTCAGTAGCATAGTCTAGTCTCTGCCGAATTCATCACAGCGTAAAGGATTAAATCTTCAATCTTCATATTGTTTCCTGTGAAAAGCTGATTATCCCTTTTTGTCTTTCGGGGTGCATGTTATTCACATGCATTTCGTGACAAGTCTTGGGTTTTCACTTCCATTCATGTTATGCGGCACTCCCCGCTTTCATCGGATTCCACGATGTGTAGGCCATTTTGAGAGATGGTCCTGATGAGACACATGAGCACAATGTCGAAACACTTCATCTTTTTTGACGAATCCAATCGCATATTCTAGTGATGGGCACAGCCTCGTCCCATATGCAAGTGCAGTAGCATAGTCTCTGCCGAATTCATCACAGCGTAAAGGAGCCTTCCTTCCATCTTCAAACACATTTTGTTTATAATTATAAGAATTTATCTATATAAAATGCAAAAATTGTTTATATATATAAACTTTGAAACCTCTAGACCGATAATTTATTTTTTTTAAGTATAATAGCACTTGTTCCGCTCCATTGAAGCAGAGCTGAGGGACATGGACATGGTGTGGGAGGAGGTCATAAACATTGCGCAAGATCGAGCGCAATGGAGAGCTCTTGTTGCCTCCCTATGCCCCTGAGTGGGGTGGAAAAGGGAGAATTGATTGATTGATTGATAATAGCACATCGATTGTTCACAACCTCTTCAAAGGGTGGCGTTAATCACATAGAAATAATTAAAAAAAAAAAACAAATTTTACGTTAATTACGTTACATTTGATTTGTGAATTTGGAGCACAATAGGTGCCTACTTCCTGTCAACAAAAAAAAAACACTGACAGTATATACTTTATAATTTATATACTTTATAAATTATTTGAAGTTTAACATTTACTAATGTCATCACGTCGATCATGTCACATAAACTTACATAGTAGGAAGAAAATAAGTTATCCATATATCAGTGTTCTTATTAAGATTTACCGGCCGGTTTCAATAACCTATCTATATCCTATCTATGGTTAAAAATCTATTTATCTTTACACTTTGGTGTTTCAATAAACAAAGGACAGATAGAATTTCTATCTAAACTTCTATCTATCTTTCATTATATGATTTGTATAGAAATCGACGATAAACCGTTTCAATCACCTATCTCTAGTAGCTTGTGACACTTTTGATTACTGTTTTTTCTATGGTTTTCCTAACCCCCGATTTCGGCGGTTTGTTTTTCCTGTCCCCCGATTTTGACGGCAAGTGTTTGGTAAAGCAACAAGTTTTTTTGAAAATAATGGCTTTTTCAAGCGACGAGAGCGATTTGGAGTTATCTGAAGACGGAGTATTCGACTCTGACGAGGACGAAGAACCCCGGATGTTATATTCACGGATAAATTTCATGTCGATATTGTCGAACAAAGATTTTCTTGTCAGGTTTCGGTTAACCAAAACCGTCGTAAATGATTTATTTTTTATAAATTATTTTTTTATAAACAATATACGACGAGACGCGAAAAATAATGGTGGGCGAATGTTGCGTCTCTCTGACGCATAGATATTATTATTTTGTCCATAGACAATATAATAATATTGTTGATATTGAAACTCTGACGTATACTCGAAAATTGACATGGACGAAAACGAGCAAATATTAACACGAAAAATTCATGGCGGAATCATTTATATCAATATTGAAATCAAGGTTTTAATTTATTACTCTATATAAAAAGATATTATAATAACGATCAATTAGCATAAAAAAAATATTTTAACTGGGAAAAAAATATTTTTGGAATAACCAATTGCATTCTTCACTAGGTATAACTATTCGTTGTTCAAAAGTAATAGTTTAACATGCGGAATATAGTATTGAAAATATGATATAGGTACCTACTGAATAATTTTTATTATTTCACCATGTCGGTTAATTCTGTCAGCAGACGGTAGCACCTAGCGAGAACATAAATTGCAGCATTACTCAACTATCGAACGAGAAAAAAAAATAAAAAGAAATAAAATTTCATTACGGTATTATTATTATAAGAGTAGCATTATTCTTATAAAAAAGAGAAGAAATAAAAAAAAGTGAAAGCAAGAAGAAAAAAACACACACAAAACCTAACAGGGTCATAAAAATATTATTATGAAGAATTTCCTGACTTGTCGTTTGTGTAACACTATATTATGTATTAGGTATTATTGGTATTACAAATTTCAGCAATAAATAACACACATTGTACGTAGACTTGTAAGGGAAAATTTGCTTACTCGACGTTTATTTTTTTATATTTGTATTACTTTTTAATCCGACTGTACGTCAGATCAAAGTCAGCCAAGACTATATGGGTGTACTAGAAATACCTAATTGAAAAAAAAAATAGTAGAAAGTTGTACATGCCATTTTTTTTTAAAACATAATAATAATACCTTTATCGAAAAAACGTAACTCGCGATGTCAATTTTAATAAACTTGACATATTTCAAATCAAATAAAACGTTTACAATTCAAACATTTCTAGAGGGCATGGGATTTTTCGACACGTATTAAAAATCCGAAGATCTAATGATGGGTAATCTCGAAAATTCGAGAAATGTTGCCACCTAATTAAGTAATCACACTATGCCTACCTTCAAAGCAGCTGTAAAAGACGATCGTAAGCCCGTAGTGAGTGTAGTGGTTCAAAATTGAACAAATAAAAAAAATACTTACTGTGTCCAATTTGTTTTGTAAAAAGTCCAATTTGATTTGAAAAAATGTCAATTGTTATGTGAATTACATATAAGCAATCGTTTTGAGTTGAAAAAGGTAAATTTTGATTTGAAAAGTGTCAAATTTGATGTAAAAAAAAACCATGGCTAAACCATGCCCCTCGTGGATGAAACGCCAAAAAGGAGACAAAAAAGTTTAAAAAAAACTGTAGAGAACATAAGCCATCTTTATGGGCTGTATCATGTTCTGTTATGTGTGTGTTTAGTTTTTTTTCTGTTGATGGGTAGAACAATATAAATAATAGCTTCTTACTTTACATGTTTTTCCCATATAAAGATTTATATTCATATTGCATGTTTCTTTAAATATGGTGATGGGATTGTACTTAAAAACTCTGTACAATTGCCGGAATATTTTTAACCCAATTTAGTGAGTGTGCTACTACTAATAATTGAAGCTATGCATAATGGTAAATCAAGAAATCTTATCAATTAAATAAGGTGTTTATGAAAGAATTAAAATGCAGCATTTGAAAAAAGGGGGATTTTATTAAACTATTTGATAAAAATCACAACAATTGACTGGGATAAACACCATTTTGGATTCTACAAATTCTTTGCACTTTCGTTATTATTTGTTAACTTTTGTTCTTTTGAAGATGTTTTCTTAACTTTCTTTTCAGGAACATCTTGGTAAAGTTTGCCTAAGCCATCGGGACACTTCTCCAAAGTCTGGTAAATATCCAGACATTCCCCTTTCGGTATTCCATAACCACCTTCCAGACCATGAGGATTTGACGGCGTCACACAGTTCAGGTGAGCTTCCTTCCTTAAAGAAGTGTCCACATCGACGGAGGAGAAGAAAGCCACCGAAAGAGGCAGATCATTAAATCCAAGTCTGAAACAAAATAAAACAAGAATTATAATAAAAATTGAGACGATAAGAGTGCGAAAGCTTAATGCAGACTAACCGTAGGATTGTTGATTTTAAAGTAAATTTGGAAAGCACTTTGAGTTGAGGCCAAGAATATCTTCACAACCTTTGCGAATATTGTACTGAGTTATTTCTTTGCCGATAATAGTATGGATGGAGTAAAATTATTTTAGGTATGATGGGATGGGGCAAAATTATTTGGTGTATTTTTAAATACGTTTTTAACTATAGCCTTGCAAAAAATAGGCGAACCGTAAAGGCTTTGAGCTTGACATTTGAAAATCTTTACGTAGAAACAATAGGGTGAAATAATCGGAGTAGTGGATTTCGATAACAACATTAGGTACTGTGCGTTTGTTTACACCAAACGAACATAGAGCCGAATCTAGAAACAGAGATTAGTCACTTTTGCGGTTGATATCCATGACTCCATGGAAAAAATAACAAACAAGAACTTATTAATGGGTGATGCCAGATTAGTGACCTTCCAACGATCTAGTAAATATTATCTACTTCCAGCTCTGGCTCTATAGAGTTCGTTCGAGAGATATCTTCGTTTGGTAATGCACCCGTAGAAGAATACTGATATAACAAATATGTTCCATCAAGTAGTTACGGTTAAAAAAGTGAATTATTTTGAACTAGTTGACCCGCCCGTCGAACTTCAACCTAACGCAGAATAAAAAAATGGCATAGGTATTACATGAATTAAATATAGTTTAAGACATAAAAACTGAATTAAATTTAGCTAATAATTTATTGCATTATGTAATAATTTAATGTTGATTCTGATGCGGGAAGTTCGATGGGTCATAAGTTTGTAATAAAAACAATAAAATTCCTATATAGTTGCATAACTTTGAAAAAAAATCCAAGAGATGGCGCTTTAGTAGGAAATAAGTCACATATGAAACATGTTACGTTATTGTATATGGTGTTGGAAGAACAGATTTCATTAAAACCTAATTTTACCGAATTATTATGTTAAGATAGTGATAAATTGGATTCTGAAGATGATTCAAACGGTTGTTGGAAAGCTAGTATATTCCTCTGAAAGGAGGTCTCAAAAACTGCGTTATTTTGAGACCTCCTTTGTTATTTCACCGCATCATTCTGAAGACTCAAACAATTATGTTGAAGAATAAATCTGACAGATCGCTTTATTTCTTCTTAAAATAATAACTGCTGCATCTTATTCAAGTACGAAAGAGCACTCTATTCTATGCTTGTTCGTCATAGTAATGTGGTCATTAATAGTACCTTGTTATAAAATAAGAACATCTACGTTTTATTGCTACAATTTACTAAAATTATACATGTTTTGTTTTGTGATAAAATTCATACAAATATACAATTACATTAAACGAAATAACAGAGAGAGTATTAGTTTATGAAAATACGAAAAAAAGGAAAATTATTTTGTGAATACACAAAAAAACAAAACATATTTTTTTCTCATTTATAAATTATCTGGATACACAAGGCAACACAAATAAATATTGCCCATTTTTTTTAATTAAAATCAGCACCAGGGATCGTACCTACGACCTCCACTGCGAAAGTCGTTGACTAAACCGAAAGCCTACAAAACACTCCACATTAAAATCTTGTGTCGTGAAGAGGAAGCACCTGGGATCGAACCCACGATCTCAGCACTAAACAATACGAAAATCGGCGTCATAACCGCGAGACCAATTACTTCGACATTCATTCAGACTACGTTCGTTATGAGCAATAAATATCACCATTAACCGTAATTACTGACATATTATACATAATTTCGATTTTAAATGACAATCGGTAAAGTTCATCGAGTGAAGCAAAAATGATTGTTTTATGGCCGAGAGACGTTTCAAGGCATATGTACGTACATACTACACTATTACAAGACGCGACAGAAATGTGAAGAAGATTGAAGAATGACTTTATTACTTCCACATCTGTGTCGCCAAATCTGACCACACATAAAGAAGAAGAAAATGGAAACTTTATATTCGGAAACCCCAAGTTTATCCCAGTTGCAGATGTTACAACGCTTCCGTTTAATGGTCCAGACTGTGTCACGAAGGAAGCGATTCATGACATTACTGTTAAATTGTATTGGCATAAAGAGGGCAACTATACTCCATAATATGCATATCGTTTGGTCAACTCTACAATGCATATTATGTGAAGAACAAATTTTTGATGAATATCTACGTATACACAAGTTTCGTCATTTTTTTTTTGTCTATTGTTGAGGTCGAAAATACTTGAAGAGTAGAATACATTAAAATAATAAAATGCCGGTCTCAAACCTAGCCTATACTAATATATTGTAATTAAGTAAAATATTCAAACTCAAAATGACAAAACCGACAAGGAAAAAAAAATAAATATAGATGCTCGTGAACATTTCTTTTGAGCGTTATAATGAGCATTAAGAAAATAATTAAAGAAATTTTGAACAAGACTCTTTCGTGACGACGCTGACGTTTTATTGAAATGCGTCCTTCAACAATCTGAAAAACAAGGATTGGTAATTGACTGTTTGACTAAATTGCCAATAGCTTCGCAATCTATAGCAAGTATCGCTATTATATCAGATAATTTATCAGCACTCCGAATATTGTAAGATCTCATGTGTGAGAAATAAACTAGAAGACATACGCAGTTTCATTGACGCAAAGACCGTTTATTTTTATTTGCGTGTAATTTAGATTGGATAGGGATGAAGGGATATAACGCTAACCGACGGAGAGGATCTATAATATTACGAAGATACGTATACGTCGTTAATCCTTTTAAAAAAATGTTTTTAAAGTTCTATCGAGTACAGAAAATTCAAGAAAATGTATCGTCAACACACTTATTATGTATGTTTAGTTGAATATATTATTTAGTTACTGAATGACACGTTATTCTGTTGAGATTACGAGTTCGTGATGTTATCGCGTATAACCCGAAGGCCTAGCGAATTTTGCATTCTATGACTACTCTATCAACCTACAAAATGGCGGTTTCGTAGTCACTTTAACACAAATTAGAGTTGTCTGTGGATTTTCAACGACTAGTCGTTTCGCAGAACGACGCCCGACCGGGCCCATATATTTATCATAAACTTCGTAGTCATTTTAACACAAATTAGAGTTGTCTGTGGATTTTCAACGACTAGTCGTTTCGCAGAACGACGCCCGACTGGGCCCATATATTTATCATAAACTTCGTAGTCATTTTAACACAAATTAGAGTTGTCTGTGGATTTTCAACGACTAGTCGTTTCGCAGAACGACGCCCGACTGGGCCCATATATTTATCATAAACTTCGTAGTCATTTTAACACAAATTAGAGTTGTCTGTGGATTTTCGACGACTAGTCGGTTCGCAGAACGACGCCCGACTGGGCCCATATATTTATCATAAACTTCGTAGTCATTTTAACACAAATTAGAGTTGTCTGTGGATTTTCGACGACTAGTCGGTTCGCAGAACGACGCCCGACTGGGCCCATATATTTATCATAAACTTCGTAGTCATTTTAACACAAATTAGAGTTGTCTGTGGATTTTCAACGACTAGTCGTTTCGCAGAACGACGCCCGACCGGGCCCATATATTTATCATAAACTTCGTAGTCATTTTAACACAAATTAGAGTTGTCTGTGGATTTTCAACGACTAGTCGTTTCGCAGAACGACGCCCGACCGGGCCCATATATTTATCATAAACTTCGTAGTCATTTTAACACAAATTAGAGTTGTCTGTGGATTTTCAACGACTAGTCGTTTCGCAGAACGACGCCCGACTGGGCCCATATATTTATCATAAACTTCGTAGTCATTTTAACACAAATTAGAGTTGTCTGTGGATTTTCAACGACTAGTCGTTTCGCAGAACGACGCCCGACTGGGCCCATATATTTATCATAAACTTCGTAGTCATTTTAACACAAATTAGAGTTGTCTGTGGATTTTCGACGACTAGTCGGTTCGCAGAACGACGCCCGACTGGGCCCATATATTTATCATAAACTTCGTAGTCATTTTCGTATGCTCGGTAGGCGGGGCTACGTTTACTCTACAAGTACATGCAAATACTTTTTAACACATGACAGAATTTCTCTGTTGGACTTATGTGTCAGAAAGCTTCAGAAAAAATCGAAATAAAGACTCATTAAAGCGATTTCATTATATTTGTTTCGATGGAATTGTAGATCAAAGTTCTATGAATCTATTGTTATGTGTATTGCGTTATTCGTTCATTTTTTTTATTCGTTCATAAAAATTCATATTAGAACGTCACCACAACCATAGAAGTTATGTCTATCTATATATTAATACGTGAAGGAAAAACTGTGTGACTATTTTTACGAAAATTGCGCGGACGGAGGTGTATGATACTCGCACACTTATCCCTTTACACCCTGACCAACACATATGTGTTGGTTAGGTTTTAAAAATTATTTTACTGCTGTGTTTTGTTTTTCTAGCTCCGAACGGCTTGCAACGATCGTGTTGGTGTGTTACTCGTGACGTAATAGCGTTTAGTTTAATGTATTCGCACTGGTTGGCGTCAGTTAAGCGATTTCTTTGCATCGTGTGTGACGTGCGTTGTTAACCTCGAATGTAAGTAATTAAGTTAAATTTTTCTAAAGCAGTATTTGTATTGTTTTTTTATTTATTTTCATCTTTCACACCCCCTGCTACATTTAATATAAGCAGATATGTATATTTTGATTTACATGTATGAAAAAAAGTGCAATAAATAAGTACCAACACAATTGTGGTGGTTGGGGTTTTAGTGGTAATAAGCTATCGTTCGTTACAACTATCTATCATATCGTAATTATCTTTATTTGTTGCTTATTAACTTTAAAAATACTTATTATTATTTCACATTAATGAATTACCACATATTATTTTACAGATGTCAAATTTTAAAGGTCTTCGCGAGTGATATTTTGAAATATTTAGAAGACGGGTCAGATATTGATGACCTCAGTGATGATGAAGACATTGACAAAACTTATATTCACCCTGTCATGGATGCGGAAAGTTCTGAAGACGACACAAGCGAAGAACCTTCGGCTGTTACAACTGAGGTGCCTGTGATTGCCTCAGTAGAACCCGAACCAACGACTTCTTCAACATCAGGTGCATACCAAAAACCATCACAAAGACTAGTTTACTTGTGCTTAACAAAATCTCAAAATTGTTTCAAAAATTTTCACAAAAAATAATAAAAACTGTGTCCTAGTTTAGAATTAAACACTTTTGTCATATATGTTTTTTTATATATAGGTATATAAAGTAAACCCTAACCCACACAATTGTGTTGGTACTTTTCCAAAAAAACTGTTTTTTTTTTATTTTTTTTACTATTTTTCCCTACCTAGTAAACATATTTAGAGAATGATAATCAATGAAAACCAAAAGATATTAAGGAAAAAAAATTCAGGGTGTTAAGGGTTATAGTTTATATAGGGAAGGGGTTGCAAATACTAAATTTTTGCTTAAAAATAGATTAAATCAATAAATAAAAAAACAAAACAAACATAACGGTAATGTTATGCATTTGATACTCACACACACTTCCACATACTACTTATAAAGATCATTATCTTCATAGAAACAAATATAAAACTAAAAGCGCCTCATAATGGGCGCAGAAAGTTTTTTGAAAGCAGTATATTCAAATGGAAGGTGGAGCTGGAAATGGCGGGATATAAATTGAGAATAGATTAATATTGTTTGACTAATAATAGAAATATAATAATAATAGAAAAATCTTTGTACATATCAACATTTCAAATTTGACATATTAAGTACCCATGTCATTGTTTTTGAAAGAAATATTTGAAATAGCGCTCGCTCAGTCTTTGAAAATGTAAACTTATAATTTCAATAAAAGTTAAGGACAAATTTCGAGCAATGGTCGACCACTAGTCATAGATAAATATGTGAAAAGATACATAAAAATTTCTTTTTAAAATCCGACGCCAGAGAGACGCCGATAGAATATTCTGTGACAGAAAAAGCTAAATTAGCTACGAGTTTCCTGTCGTCTGTCTGTCTAACAGAGTAGTCGTTTTCTATAACAGACTAGTCGTTGAGTGCAATTTTAGCTACGCCCGCTGATATCTACATTCTACATACATCTCTGCCACCATAAAATATGACATCGAACAGAGCCGTAGTGAGGGTGTTGCAACTGGGTGCAAATTCCCCAGGTGTCCAATATTAAGGCCGCCGAAACGAGTATTAGCGAAACAAACTACGATTAAAAAAAAAAGTTTTTCCTTTCGAAAATTCCGTTCTTTAAAAAAAAACGGGATAAAATGTGTTTTTGTTTGTACATTATTAAATTTGATACGAAAGGATGGGGGGGGGGAGGGTGATTTCCGAACCGGACGCAAACGATTCTCGCCGCGACTCTGACGTCGGATATCCAGGTGGTACATTAAAGGTTAGAGATCTGTGGAGTGCATTAGTGATGTAGCGCAATAAACCACGAAAATGGTAGGCATTTTTTTCTATTTTTTTCCTAATTCGCACGTATTATAGTGGAACTTCAATAAAGATAATATTAACTTCGTAGTAGGTATATTATCATAATTCGTAAGTTATATAAAAACATCAATTTGCAATAGGCCGTTTTGGGTTCGAAACATTTTTAGAAAGATTCAACACTATACGCAGAAAAAAGCTTAGAGGTCAAAGAAAAAACACGGAGAATTTAATGAATCTAGGCTCCATAGGCAGATTGCTGCTGTAGAATCATAGCCTAATAACGAATCTAGAATAAAACGTTGCTCAGGTTATTTTCTTTTACAATACAACTTTTAACATTAACACAAAACTAGCTTTCCCGACAGAGGTTGTCCTGTGGTTCTTGTGGTTCTAGCCCGAATGATGTGCACTGCACCCCCGTTAAACAATACAAAATTAATTCGATTAGATATGCTAATAAAATATTAACATTAAACTATTTCTGAAACATCCCTATTTCATTCGTATTCAAAGCTCTGGCGGGAACAACTTGAGAAAAATGCGCTCGCGCACACACCCTACCTCGCCTATTACCAACACGAATATGCCCGATAATATTGTTGACATTGTATGAAAAATTTCTAAAACTATCGTAACGGTGCGGTGGAGTAAGTGGAATGGGCTACTGTAAGAGCGTATGCGAGAATGAGAGGGGACTACCCGCGATGTCGTGGGCGCGTCCCAGGTAACCTTTCCATACAAATTTAAATATTGTATTTTACATCATTTGTTATCCATTTTTTAACTTTTTATTAATTATTCTGTTATCCGGAGCGGAGAAGAATCCAAGAAGAATCTGTTGAGCCAATCTCGAGTTATAAGTGTTCGCACTAACCCGACTTAAATTTATATAGTATAGATGTGAAAAGTAATCGATCGATCTAAGCCTACAAATCCCTTAAGTATCTCCAAGCGCGGATCCAGGGGGGGGGGGTTAGGGGGGTCATGACCCCCCCCAAGGCTATGTAATCTCAAGTAGGGCAGTGATATTTATTAATAAAATCTTTATTTTGCTAGCATAATTATAATTTCATGTGGGCCATGACCCCCCCCTGGAGCAAAAGTACCATATAACAAATTTAGGAAATGACCTTTTTTTTTAGGAAAAGTGTAGTTTCCAGATACCAAATTTTGAAAATGACCTTTTTTTTTTAGGAAAAGTGTAGTTTCCAGATACCAAATTTTGAAAATGACCTTTTTTTTTTAGGAAAAGTGTAGTTTCCAGATACCAAATTTTGAAAATGACCTTTTTTTTTTAGGAAAAGTGTAGTTTCCAGATACCAAATTTTGAAAATGACCTTTTTTTTTAGGAAAAGTGTAGTTTCCAGATACCAAATTTTGAAAATGACCTTTTTTTTTAGGAAAAGTGTAGTTTCCAGATACCAAATTTTGAAAATGACCTTTTTTTTTTTTTTTAGGAAAAGTGTAATTTCCAGTTACTTTGTGACCCCCCCCTGGTGCCAAGGCTGGATCCGCCCTTGAGTATCTCTGACAGATTACTTATGTAACTGGTTAACTGATGAGTGAAAATTACTCGGGCAAAATAAACTGCCGGTAAAACCAATGCAACTGGAGAGTTTTTATTCAAACAAATCACAAGGAGCTTAGTGACTTACGATAGCATACCTACACCAAGAAGTAACATTTGTTAACATTTAGCGGATGGTATGATAGGATTTCATTATAGAACGCGTACACGTATGACTTAAAACGGTATCGATTGGGGTAAGCATAACATTATTATCAAATATATACGTTGAACCTATTGGGAGATATGAAGTAGAAACTGTAGCAGAAGGGTGAATATCCTGAAACTAATGACAGTAATTTAACTTACTGTTGTAATTATGTTAAGTATATCTACAACTTCCAACTTTAATGAAAACATTTCACAACTATGGAATCTTTGACCCGAGCCGCTTATTTTTAGCCTCCAAACTCAACGGCTGTTGCAAAAAAACGATTTAGAAATGAATAAAAGTTTTCCTTTGTTTTTCAAAGTTCTCATTTTAAAATGCATAAGTCCTAATTTTGTTCGTTTGACTTGTACAATTGGAACAGCGATCGTATTGGTCTGTTTTCTTACGAATACGGCGCTACTATAAACAGCGGTATATCAGTTTAGAATTGGTTTAGAACATTGTCACCGTAGTAACAAAAAACATTGCCATGTATTTTGAAAAACTGCCGTCTTGTCAGACGATGACCCGCTCCCAGTGCATAAGGCAGAAGACCATCAGAATAGAACCCAGTGCATAAGGCAGAAGACCATCAGAATAGAACGCTGTTGGTGGAAAAAAAAAAGATTTTACCTATCATACGCGTATGCAATAATATTTTCATTCAAATGTTTACGATTACGATTTTCATAAACTCCGCCAACACTGCCGAGTTAGTCCTGTGAGTCTATTCCGCCCTCACTTCACGTAAACCTCCCCTGAAACCTACATCCGCATACTCTTCAACTTGGTTCATTTCAACCAAAATAGGTACGAATTTAGTGTCGCAATCCTTTCAGCCTTTATTACAACAGAGTTTCGACGGTGAAACCTTTATAGCTTAGTTCACATTGGTCGAGTATTTTATACGAGTAGCGAGTAATTTAGTAGCAGTGTCTGCGCACCTAAAATTTGTCGAGTAGATTATATTCGGCAGTTTAGTCGAGCCGATCGTTTTTTTGGGTTAGTAGCGAGAAACGCTACACGTCTCTCGCCACTGGTGGAGTGGGGAGGATGCGGCACAACTTCTGCGGGTGACGGATTGGCGGACCACAGCGGAGGATAGGAGGAGTTGGAGGCGCTATCTACAGGGGGCCAAGGCTCGATTTGAGCTGTAGCGCTATCGAAGAAGAATATATTATTTTAAACTTTTTTTACAGTGGCTTATCCATATTAGGTGTTCCATCCTTGTCAAGGGGAGTGCTAACCAACTCTCCTTCCAATAGACACTTTATTGTAGGTACAATGGTTATTAAATAACGGCAGAAGTTTGCTTTCTGTGAAAGGTGTCGGCAGTGCATTTGTGTTCACTTTGCGTGAGTCCAGATTCATTTTATTACAAAGATAAATTATTTAAATAAAGAAAAACAGTTACAAAAACAAATTGTCTCTGAACTAACCCTTTAAAAACCCTCGTCACTAATAAACTGTACCTACTCTAATAAAGTGTAAACAATTTTTGTTCGGGTACTAAATTACTAGCTTCTCGACCTAGTGTGAACTAGGCTCATGATTTGTGTAGGAGTAGACACCTAGGATGTATGGAGGGTAGGTAGGTACCTCCCCAGTCTATTATTTGACGCCGCGGCGAGATGAACGCTCAAGATACTCGACGCTAGAACACGTAATGTTTGTGTTATGGAAGTTATTTACTTTATTGCAGAGCAACAGCACTTGAGGGTACATTCAAGAGACATTACCACCGCAGATATTAATCACGGAAAACTATTTAACTAAACACTGACTTATCTGCCTTTGCAACTATATTATATAAAGTGTATAATAATAATTACGCATGAAAAATATCAGTAGCTGAAGAATAAATCCAAGACCCACATTTTTTTATCTTTCACCTATAGAGGTCCAAGAAAATGTTACGCGCAGTATAAGATTGTTTGATGCCTCTCAGTACCTAACTGAATTTCAACTCGGCTCTCACCTACAAGCGATGGATCCTGTTGCAAACGGTCCCTGTGGATGCTAAGATCAACGGACCGAAGAGGTGCCTTGGGGGTGCTTTGCATGACTGCCTACACCTGAATCCTATCCTCCTATTTTCTATGATCCCTCCCATTCACACTCAAGAGAGGCTCCCTGATACCAGACAACCTCAGAATGACTTTTTGGCTTACCCCTACACGCAGGGATCTGTAGGGGTGGACTTTTATTTCCCTAGCTCTGGCTATGGAGGATGAACCTGGCACCTCTGCAGAGACGACCTGATGTGATGGATATAATGGATACTTCCGCATTAGTGATCAAAAGGGACATAAGGTCACATGACCAAAAGCAATTGCTGCCATCGGGAGATGGGAATCCTGTTGGGACTTGTCTTTTGGGGGCATCAAAAAGACGATTAAGGAGACTTTTTTCGGAGAGTAGGATTCAGGAAGAGGCACTGTCATTCTGCAAAAGACCTCTAGAGACGAGAGGCAGCGCTCTATGAAAGAATTTAAAGATGTCACAATTGATCTCATTTGGTCGCGGTGATACAAGAGGTAAGTATATTATGGTCTCTTGAACTTCTTAATAATAAAAAACTTTCGCGTAATCCATTATAAATTGGCCCTGGTAGCATTGTAATCAGTCGCGGGCTTCTGAAAATAAGGTTACGATTTCGATTCCCAGTCAGGTAAACAATAAGTTTTCACATGAAATTTTTACAGACCGTCCTTTTGCCATATAGAATCTACTTATGACTACAACTGGCCACCTTTCAAATAAGTCAGATCCAGAGATTTGCAAAACATGAAAAATTTGTAAATAATCGTATTAACATTTTAAGAAAAAGTACCAAAGCCACGCACTGCAGCGCTTTTCAATTTAAAAGAAATAGCTCGTTGAACGAAAAATTCCACCACTTGTGATGTTTTTTAAGTGAAAACAAAAATAGTATTGAGGTTGTAAGCACTCAACTCTACTGTGCGTGATTTACAGACTCAGTATCTGTTAAAATAAATTCCAATACACTATATTATATTATATTCTATTTTTATAACCCCACTTAGGGGCATAGGGAGGCAACAAGAGCTCTCGACTGTGCTCAATCACGCGCAGCACTGATGACTTCCTCCCACACCAAATTCCAATACCATGGTAAAAAAGTTAATTTAGGGTCAACAAAGAACAGCTTTCAAAACTGAAGACCTTCCGAGAATTTAACTGACTATTATAATAAAAATGATATGTTGAATAAAATAAAATAATATGAAATAGGTACCTACTTTAATTAATATTAAAGGTAATTGAATTATATAATTATTAAGGTCCATATAAGAACAGTAAAAAGTATACAAGGTTGGTTTTAGTAAAAAATAGGAAACATAAAAAACAAGTTGCGTTATGAAAGAAAAGTTGGTTACAGTGATGTTAACAGAGTTTCAAAAAAAAGAAGAAAACTTTTGCATTAGTTAAGATTGGAACTAATCCAAATGTCGCCAGGCAGTAAATGGTCTGCTGGTGAAATCATTTTGAAATTCTGCCAAAATATCTTGATAAAAGTGTGAACATTACAGAATGACTTTTTCAGTGATTTTGTTTCAAAGTCCACAGTCCTATAGGTTAGCATAAAACTACGATACAGCATTGACAAAATTGGTCACTGGGAACATTTAAGAGCCGGACTGCTGTTTTAATATAAATGTTGTTCCCTTATTAGGTATTGTAGCGCAACAAAAAAGTAAGTGTGCTTTAAGTTAGAGCTTTGGCTATCAACTCTTCCAATTTAAATTTATATTTTCCAAATTTAGCTCGATAGGAACAAATTTCAAAGTTTGCTCTATATTTTTATAAATCATTACGGTGTAGGCTATCTACTCAATAAACAACGCTTTAAAATATACCGAAATGCGTGTCTTTTAATTTTCTGTAAAACTATAATATAATAATATAACACTTTTCTATACAAAGGTGTCAGTATAGCCGGCGGAACTTATTGCCTGAGGCAATTTTTTCCAGTCAACCGGTCCCGTCCAATCTGAGACAGGCCAACCCCGGGTAGAAATTTCAAGTGAAAAAACACTTAGAAAAACTCTAACCCGACCGAGAATCGAACCCGGGACCTCGGATCTGAAGTCCACGCTAGTACAACTAGGCTACCGAGGTCGGTCTATCTATCGATATCGGTCGAACTATCGTCTTTTTTTATTTCTATTTAATATAGTTTTGCAATTAATCAGTAAAAAGTGATTGGTCGCTTAGGACCTTTTCCTTTAGAAATAAAAACTGTATACGCTCCATACAAATCCTAAAATTCTTCATTCGTGAGAGAACGTTGTGACGGGCGGACGTGTCGCTCTTTGCTCTGTAGTTTTTTTCTGCAGAAACCTTCCACTTTCTAATGTTGGTCATTTAGGGCTAAATGCAATATTTGTGAAAATCCATTGTTGTCAAAAAAAAAAAAAAAATTATAGAGTCGGCTGAACATGTTTTGTTTGCCTGCCCCATAAGAAATTCAAACCATCTGGACTATTTTTTGTTCGTAGATGACACATTGTATCCAATAAATGTTTCCTCCTTGTTATCATTAAAATCTATAGCGATACATCAAAAACTAAATGATATAATACGAAGTAAATTTATTGTTCTATGATTTCTAATCGAATTTGAATACTCATAATGGAATAGCGTCATTGGCTTCATCATCTTTTTGGATGTAATGCCATTTAAATAAATAAAAAATTTATATTAGGTACTTTATTTTTTATATATTTTTGTATTTTTTTTATCACAATATCTTATTTAGATATAATAAGTTTTTACCACATAGTTCTTGACTTTTATCGGTAGGTACCTATGTCAAAGAACCTATCATCAACAAAATTGCGTAAATAGTACGTTGATAATATAGTTATTGGTTCATAACTATATACGTACCTACAATCTATTATATGAACAAAAAAGTTTTTACGTTACACAAAAAGAAAATAAACTAAAATGAAGGCAACCTCTACTCGGGGTTTGAATCTTGTCTTAGATTGGACGGGACCGATTGATTGGTAGAAAATACTTAACGTAACCACCGCGCCGATGGGATGCAAATGTTGTCCCACCTCCTCGCGGTGCATCCTGGGCAGTGTCTGGTGCTGGGTCACTCATGTGGGGGTGGTTACTTCTACATGAGGGATCGGGCTATGCCGGGACTGGCTAAGAGGACAATACCAATCTAAGGTGTTAAGCGTACCGTGCCGATGGATGAATGGCTGGGGGTTTACCTAGTCTAAACGGTGCATCTCCGATACCTGGGCGCCTCGGAGATTAACCTCAGCCCTTCAGCCGACATGCGGGGCTCTGTCGGCTGTGACTTTTTTTCCCTTGCTAAACCTGGGACGGTCGTGAACGTCAATACAATCACTTATAAAGTGGTTGGTGACCCAGCGGTTACAACGCCGGCTTTCGTACTGCGGACGTCGTGGTTCGATCCCAGGTGCCGACCATCTTCCTCTTTCACGACACAAGCTTTCAGTAGCTTACTGTGAAAGAGTCAAGGAGTGTATTTGTGTTCACTTTGAGTGAGCACAGATTCATTTTTTTTAAAAAAATAAAAAAACCCTTTCTCACTGGATGGTCACCCGGCCAGTGAGGAACTGACTCCCTTGGGAGTAACACCATCCACTAGTAACATGGACATCAAAAAAATGCGTAAGGAACCTAGTGTTCCTTAGCAGGAATAATCTATGCACCATCACGAGGTCCATAACGGGGCACTGCAGGCTGAACAAGCATGCACATGTGCACCATAGGGATATTGGACTGTGGCATGTGCAGGGCGTGTGGGGTATCACTTGAGACCCCAATGCACCTCCTGTGAGTGCCTACAGAGTGCGTAATAGACACAAAAATCTGGGCACTTTCTAGATGTGCCCAGATAAAATTGAGGAGTTCAACGCCAACAAAGTCCTCCGATTCTTCCAGGAGGCTGGACTAAGCGACGAACTCTATACAGGGCCAGTCACAATAGTTCCATTTTGGGACGCAGTGACGGCGACCTCCTTGGAGGTAGTAGGCCTAGTAAATAATAATAACAATAACCGCCGCGCCACCTTCAAATTCCCAATGCGCCACATGCACCTATTGTCCGGATCCATCAAGATTATTATTTTAAGTTTTTGTTTTGTTTTATATAGCTGACTGCTACCTTATGTAAAAATGTTATTTTGTTTGAACCCATAATCCTTTCCTGTATAAGTGTTTTTTACTATGTACCTTAATTTTAACTGTTCTCTTATCTACCAACTTTTATGTATTTGTACATTTGTGTTAAAATCCAAATTTGTATTTAGTCTAACTCCATCTGAAGAAGAAAGCAGTCGCTTTTGAAAACCGGTTAATGGTATGTGGTATTACAAAATTTAGACTCGTTTTTCATTTCTAATACAATGAATAAATACCACCAAGCACCTTCGGCCCAAACAATCGAACAGATGTTCCTATTCTTACAGTACAACAAAAACAAATAATAACAAAAAAAAAAACAACTAACCTTTTGGCACAAAAAGCTCTTGTATAAAGATTGGTTATATGAAGGGCTAAAGCTGTTTCATACTTGTACTCATCAGGAATTAAATATCGAACTTCATCATGAAAACTTAAGCAAAACCTGCAGAGTAACAATAACATTTTGAAAATAGTAGGTACATAGAATAATTTTGAATTGTATGGGATCAGTCAGTTTAGAGTCATACCTGGCTTTACCGCCAGTCAGCCAGAGCATATTCACCAGCATTAAATGGAGAAAGTCAACAGCACCAGATTGTACCACCCAGTTAATGGCGGTTGGCAGATGACGTTTTCTAAGTTCTTCATCAGACATCAATGCCCGCGTAAGTTGGCAATTTAAAAAGGGAGTCCTTGGTTCTTCTGAGCCTGTAATTTTTATTGAGAGTTTAAGATAGAGTTAACACATAGTGATGCAACTTATTACATTAACCCATTCCGACACAAAGCCAGCAAATCGCTGGTCTGTCTTAGAGTGAACATTTTACAGGCTAAAATTTATAGACAAATATATAGTGGAAATAAAATACGCACTAAGCGTCAAAAATGAAAAAAATGAGTTGAGCATGAGGAAATGTTCTATAAACCATTGCCGATAGCCTAAATATTGCACTTAGTCCATATCAATGATCTAAAGGCGTAAAAAACAGATCCAAAAATCATCATAGTAGGTACTATGTCTATATGGGGGAAAAATCAGTTTTATTAGATTATCTCAAAATGAATTTTTTGGCACTTGGTGCGTATTTTATTTCCACTATACATTTGTAAAATTACATTTACAATATTAATTCAGTAATAAGTTATGACAACTATGGGTTGTATAAATGACACCAAGAACACTGTCAGAACTTACAAAATGACGACCAAATACTAGGAGATAACGTGTCACACATTATCAAGAAGGCAAGATTATCTTAAATGTGACCTTGAAGAAAAACAAGAACCTCTCGATGTAGATGTGCAAATTGCTTGGCGGTTCTGCACATGCCAAAGTGATTTCGAAAGTACCACATTCATTTATTACTTGACAATGAAGAATATACATAATATATTTCTTACAGAAATGTCCTAAAACCTGATATGGCTGATAAGCTTGTCATAAACTCGTCCGCTTGCAGAGCTCTAAACTGACCTGCAACGACCAATCTTAAAAAGTGTCTTTTGATTAATATAAATATTTTTATTACTATAACTATTTTTTTATAATCCCTGTTTTATTAAGATCTCTAAATAAATGGATTGCAAAAATCACCAAAATTTCACTCCATTGATGCATCATGAGGTCTTAAGTTTGTGTATGTATCACATACATATGTCAGTGTCACTGTAACAAAATGACATGTCAGTGGTTGAACTGATTCTCTTAAAATATTTGTGTTTAAATCAAAAGGTGTCAGAATGGGTTAAAAATCATTATTCAAGTTTATAAGATTGAACAATGTTAACCTGCTATTTCTTCCAAGCTGTTGAACATTTCGGACTCTGTCCCTCCACTCCATTTAGACTTCTCAAACATCACGTCCAGCTTCATACCATTTTGTTTAGCGATTTGACTGGCATAAAAAAGATTCATCAATAAAGGCTGCTCTGGAGTTTCGATGTAATCTTCCCCATACACCCTTTGGATATATTTTTCTTTTAAACGATAGAATTTTTGTCCTTTAGTAGTGGTGAACATTTTACGGGCTTTTTGTTTTGCTTCCCCATCTGATATAGCCGGGTTGAATTGTTTCAGTAGTCTTTCAGCGAAATTCTGTCCCGCCCCTAAGCATTAAAATAAAAAGTAAATTAATTAATTTTTTTCGAAAATCAGTGTTGGAACGACTATGTTACCAAAAACATCAAAAAGGCTTTGTGAAAAAAATATCAAATGTTTATTTTTAATCTCTCTTTTTGTCAAAAACCAAATCTTGTTCAATGCCAATTTTTTCAAATCTACATCTGAGTTTGTACATATTTTATAATTTGAAGAGCAAAAGTTAATAAGCAAGTTCTTTTATAAACTGAGCGTCTTACCGTAAATTCTAGCATAGTTGATAACTTTGGCGTGATCTCTCGTAATATTAGCAGCTTTCGCAGTGTGACTGTGCATATCTGTGCCGGCTGCTTTAGATCCAGACAATGTCATCCATCCAAAGGGTGTGGCTCCGTGTATTTTATACTTTGAATCACCTAATATTGATGCTATCCACAATTCCTGCAAAATTTAACAAAGTTCTCAAAGTGTTTATAAGAAACAAATGTGGATCAAAAATTAAAGTTCAAGTGGGCTTGAAAGTCAGCATTCTTTATTTGATTTATTAATAATTTGAAAAGGAATTTATTTGAATCTAGATTATTTCAAAAGTGTACAAAACCTGAGAATCAACATCAGCACCAACAAAACTGTATCCAGGGAATGATTGTACAATAGCTCTGAGTTCAGACCCTATTCTCTCTTTATGCGCATTGCTAGCAACTATCCATGTAGGTTCCATAGCTCTACAAAGAGTAAATGGGATTAAATTAAAAATTAGTTAAAATAAAGTACACTTAACTTTGAATGAAGAAAAAAGTTTTACCTTCGAGTTAAGGTGCCACAAACGACAACTTGTGGTAAGATCACACCATATTGTCGATTCTTGTCTCGTATACTCTTGGGTAAATCTTTGTTTTCGAACCAAACGACTTTTTGTTGCATCACTCTATCTCTATTATTTCTCCAGTACGAGAGCATTCTAGCTGCTGTCAAAACCTGATTGAAAATTTTGATAGCATTAATTTCGTTCAAAAGGAAGTAAAATGATAAAATAACTTTAATATTAGACAAAAATCTATGAACCTATTTGAATAGGAAAGAAGAACATACTAAATAATTATATTGGGGTGAAGAACATTTTAATTCAACATACTTTTTCAGCATCCTTGCTTTCCCCAATGAGAACATTTTCACTAAACTTATTCACAAAATCCTTTGACAATGGGTTTCCCACTTTCTTTGTGACGCCATCTTTGTGTGGTAATCTCATGAAAAAACAAACACCGCCCAGTGTTACTCCGCTCCATATTCCGGTGCCTGTGTATTTTTCATCCGTCTCACTCTTTTTTGGTTTTGAATAGTAATCTTTTTTAGAGATCTGAGCCTGCAAACATAATACAATTGAAATCTAAAATATTTTCTTTAATATTAAACCGGATACTGGGATATTGGGAAGAAATAGTCGAGCATTCGATTGGTAGAGGACGCCTGCACCAGGAGTATTTGTAACAGATAAGTCAGGGCATGGAATGCAGATCATACATACATAGAAGTAAAAGAACAGTAGAGAACTGAGAAATGTTTGCGCTTGCTGCCAACCAATCTGCAGGATTGAAACTATGGACAAAGTATTGATACTAGTTTGAACTAAGATGTATTGACTGCCAACATCATTTGCATAGACCTACTATATCTATGGACTGCTAATGTGAACTGTCAAAAGAACAACTCGTCTTATCGACATGTATGGATTTTTCCTCTCTGACAAAGAGGCATTGGAAAACTGTAAAAATGTACTAACTGGTACTCATTTGAAGCCTTTCAACCTAAATTCTGCTGTATTTTTGTAGGGAAAATAGTTTTACCATTACATTAATGATGTACCTATCATTAAATTGTCATAATTGATAACACGGGGAACTCAGGCTAGTAATCCATAGAATATAAGATCAATGATCATTTGTCAACTCATAGAATAGCTCATCGTTCTTGTTTCAATAAAACCATTACTCCAATTATACGAAATATTTGAAAGATATACAATAGTGCTTATTGCATCCCTATTGGGGTTACAAATAGAGAATGAATGCTTATTGTACCTCAACATCTTTCCACAAGGTATGAAGTGCTGCTTCACTTTGAAGAGCATTTGCTGCTAAAGCTCTTGGTTCTATTATAGAGCATTTATCCAAAAGAGATTCAAAAGGAACATTGTGATTGATTTCGTCTTTGTTATTACAATACAACTGTAGCTCTTTTTCGGATGGTTTTTCTGAGCTGTACGGCACGAGAAATCCCCACCCATGGCCTCTGATATAATGTAATGGGTAGCCTTCCCAAGAGAGACACATGAGCTTTGGAGTTATCTGAAAGAAATCAATGTCAATAAATTTTTACAATGCTTTTAATTTTTTTTTCCACCATCAACATTTTCATGATAATAATGGATGAAATTAATTATAATTTTAAAAAAGTTAATAAATAGCATTCAAGCATTTTTCCACAATTTTATTTCTCCTGACATGTTCCATAAGTAGTTACACCCCTTAAAAGCTCACAGGATATTTAGAAACTCTTGTCAGAAGAAATAAAATTGTGGAAAAATGCTTTAAGTTTTTTTATTTATTTAAATTTCATCACCAAGAAAAAATGCATGTTCAACAACTCATCAATATTTTTATGAAAATAATTATTGATACTAAAATGTCATGATATATATATGCGTATGGTGTCAATGGCGCTTTAATGTCATGATAAATGGAATCCACAAATTAATACCAATAGGTATCTTCCATTTAAAAATTTTCTCTAAATAAATACACCAAATTTAAGAATTTGGTAATAAATATGTAGAATAAAAATTTGAAATGAAAGGGCTATTTATTTTTTCATCATCTGATCTAGGTCTATAGATTATTTTTTCTTACCTGCATTGAAGTACTAATGTTAAAAGGCATATATATCCAGTCTTCATTCTCCAAGTCTTTGGTAGGTCTAACACACAATTTTCTGTACCACGCAGGGTAGCCTGGCATAAATGGTCTTCTTATTGGTAAAGGCATGTTATGTAGATGTTCAAATTTTTTTGACAAACGGTCGTAACAATTATCAACATCAAGATTATCCAAATCTGTTTTACTATTATTTTCTTCTGATATCAGATCATTTTTATTTAACAATTTGAAACTACCAGTGTGATCAAAATAACCAAATTCGGAAGGTTTCGTATCATCTACATTTTCAATAGACTCATCTGCGACACATTCTAGCTCAGGATTCTGCGTATTATCTAAATCTTTTTTCTTTTTCTTCACCTTTTTTATCAATGTGCCTTTTTTTGATTCAAGCCTCTGTGTGGACCAATCTTGATCCCACATCCACAAGTCTGTTAAGTACTGTTTGTCATGCATCAGCCTACAGGCTTCTTCAGCTCTTTTTGCAAGTAGGACTTTACATTCCAATTCCACATCCTCAAAAGTAACATTGGCAAAATCTACATACTGCCTCCAACTTGAATTGATGGGTAAGTATGATGTACCTAAAAAGTAAAACACAATTGTAATACCAACATGATGGAAATTGCTCAAAAAGTAAAAATATCTGTTGGCAAGTGGAGAGGTATGGTAAGAGATTAGAAAAGGACCCGTTGCTCAAGCTGAATTCAACTGCAGCTATTTTCAAAGGCCAAAATCAGAGACCATGCAGAAAAAAAATATCATGATTCACATCGCTGTTTTCTCACTTGAAGGTTTATAATAAGGCAACCTGCCATACTGCACATGGAGGACTTTAAGTCTTGTGATATTATAGCAAACTCGAAAAATGGGGATACAGGGAAGGAGAGGGGTGTACGTGGGAGAACCTTATCCGTGCAAACGACAGGGCCATACATGTGGCCAACTATTCGAGGTTTTTGGTCTTATGATCGGGACACGAAAAATAAATGTTATTGCAACATTTAAAGTATAGATTCACTGTTGGAAATTCAAAAAAGTTACATACCCAGCTCTAACATTCCCGCCAATGTTACTGGATGAGGGAATCTCTCCTTAAACATGGGATATATGTTCTTCAAAACAGATAAAGTAGCAACGACGTCACCAGCACAGTACGTCATCAAATTTTGAAAGTCTTCTTTGACATCTAGCAAACTGCCTTCAACAAACACATTGCGGGGTTCTTTAGAAATTTCCTCTTGGCAATATAATTTGTAGACATCCGCTAAACTATTGAGAGAACTGATATTCATCCAGCTTACATCATCCGGATCAATTTCCTTCCCTTTTGATTTGAGGATAGCTCTTTGGTAACTGGTCACACCACTCACACAAACATGCATTGACATCGTGTCTAAAAACCTAGTCGCTGTAACAAAAAAAAAACAAATTAAAAATCTGTTAATAATAATGGTATCTTAAGGATAAGAGGATAAAACGGGTTTTGTATTGATGTGGTAATGTTCAAGCCACACGTTAAGTTGCTTTGTACCAATCTATATCATTGTAAGGTTAATTTTATTTACTGTTAACAGTTCATCGCTTATTTACATTTGTGTTGTAAAAGTTATAGCGGATGGGTATAAGATAAAAACTGATAGTACTGCCCCAGAACAAATTTATCTACTGGGACAATCAATTCCAGCAAACCCAAGATAGATTAGTTTCTGTTTGTGTAAAAATTATGATGCTTCTGGACATGGACCCTAACACAGCAAACGATTCATCAACTACAAGTAGCACAAAGAGCCATGGAAAAGCCAATGTCGGGAATCACACTGCTAGACCATATCCCTAACATCGAAATACGAAAACGAACAGGAGTGGCCAACATTTTTAAAACTGTTGCTACCTTAAAATGGAGGTGAGCAGGACACGTGTGTCGTCGAGAGGATGGTCACTGGAGCTGCAAAATATTGGAGTGGCAGCCCAGAACAGGAAGAAGGGAAGTAGGCAGACCACCAGCCAGATGGAGGGACGATAGTGAGAACGGACGGACTTAGTTGGATGAGGGGTGTGAGATGCAGAGGGTTGGATGAGAGGTGAAGAGGCCCTAGTCCAGCAGTGGACCACAACAGGCTGATGATGATGATGCTTCTGTGTAACATACTATTCTTATGTTAACTTTACATTTATTTTAATACTAAAATTTGATAAAAAATAATGTTTATATGTTATAGTATAGCAGTACGTTAGATATTATAAACACTTGAACATTTATAAAAAATGCAAAACATCATCATGACTATTCATGACTAGAGGTGGGCATTATAACGAAAGGTGATAAAAATAATCGATAATAAAAAATAACCACTCTAACGTTATTCATATTAAACCTTTATCGTTATTCGTAAGCTGTGAAAAAAAGTCTTAACAAAAATAATATCTCAAAAAAAATTTATTTACACCTTCAAAATAATCGTCTAAAATATCACAATATTAGTTTCCGCCCTTAAGTAACTTACTGTTTAATATTCCACTATTATTTTGCACCTCTAGATATCCGCCTGTTAAAAGTAATCCACTATTATTTTCCGCCTTTACGTTATTCGTCTGATTTCTAACGTGGCCGTTTAAAATATTCAAACTATTATTTTGCACCTCTAGATATCCGCCTGTTAAAAATAATCCACTATTATTTTCCGCCTTTACGTTATTCGTCTGATTTCTAACGTGGCCGTTTAAAATATTCAAACTATTATTTTGCGCCTTAACGTTATTCCTCTATCGTGGCGTATACTATCACCGCCACTCTGTCGTGGCCTTGCCAACTGCACGACGTGTACAAAAGAAAGTGAGTGGGTAGTTAGGTAGCTACCTATGTGTGTGTTCCTTGATTTACGTAGGTAATATAGTATTGCCTCGGCCTAACAGTTTTGTAATGTAACCCTCCTAAGTCCATTTTTTACACAAGGTTAAAACGGTTTATTTTCAATATAAAGTACAATTTTGATGATTGAACCAACATTAACATATTATAAATATATTTATTTTATTAATCGTATTGAATTCTTCATTCTTAGTTGTGCGGTACTGAACCAGGATTTATGAACTTTGTCCATACAACAATAATATTACAAAGTAATAAAAAATCAAAATGGAAAAATTGTACGGTAGAAAATTTTATGTAAATATTGTTCATATTACATAATATAAATTATTGTTATTATTCTTTAATACTTTTTGTGCTGTGTAGATCGCGTGATTGTTTATCTTCAGGGGGTAAGTTATTATTTTTTATAACTAGGTATACCTACCTATTGTATATACGCTACGAAATAAATAAGCCTTTTAGTTTTAAGCTTTTAAAAATAACGTTTTTTGAAATTAACGAAACAGCTATAACGTTTTTGAATTTAAGCCGTTATTCCCACCTCTATTCATGACGCACATTTGCGCAATATGACTCATTTTGAATACAAACCTGAACAAATAATAATGCCTATAAATGCTAATTTGACTCACCTGTTTTTTCAATCCAATACTGCTCTCTGATTCTGGCTCTGTCATATGACACATTATGTCCTATTATAAGTTTTGGAGTCAACATAAACTTATTGAGCTTATACGGCTTGTCATCAGGTGAACTTTCCAGAGGAATCAAATTATCCAATCTCCCTTCCATGGTATTAGTGGCTTGAGAGTTACCTTCGAACAGTGTATCACTGACCCATCCATACCTGAATTATTTGATCAATAAAGATTATTGCAGTTTTACATATATTACCAAGAACAGTGGAGGATTCATGCTTTTGAAATGTGGTGCTGGAGACGTCTGCTCCGTATTCACTGGTCTGAACAAAGTACAAATAAATCTACATGCAGCGAACTCAACATCTTCTCTCATTTGTCCACAGAATGCGGGCTGCGCATCCTTTGCTTTTATGGGGCACATAGCACAAAGAAATCCAGATTCCCTGGAGATGGGGATTATGTGGGAATGGTCGGGTGCAAGAGGGTGACGATTGCACATGAAGTGGTCTGACCTTCAGCCATAATAATGGCTGAGGACCAGGAGGGATGGAGGGAATTAGTGAAAGTGAACAGCGGCTAAAATCCTCAGCATCGATGGACGGATTGAAGAAGAACATTGTTCTAAAACATGAAAGAAATAAATTGGTTCTTACCAATTAGTAGGACTAACAGCACATGCCAGAGTAGGATCCGAGCCGGCACTCATACATACTTCAACGTCAAACACTAGCACATGTTCGGAAGGAAATGGAACTTGTGTAAATGTACCATCACTATTATATTTATGCCATCCAGGTTTCAAAACCCATTCCTTAAAGGTATAAATGGAAACTGATTGAAACCATACAAATAATTAAGTTTTTAAATACTGTCTATACAAATTTTTTGGTGCCGACCATTTACACTTTCACAACACAACCTTTGCTTTATGTGTAAGATGTCAATAGTGTATTTATGTTCACATTGGGTGAACCCAGATTCATTTTTACCAAATTTTTTTATGTTGTATTGTTTTCAAAATATATCTGATTGGTCATTGATTTGCATTACTATACTATAATAAACAAATACTAGAGATGAATGTGATATATTTTTGAATCCCTTTAAATTTTTATATCCACCACTTATTTAAAATAAAAATAAAATACCTTTGGTTTCGTGGGAACATCTGTTTGTATAATTTTTTCAATGAGATTCTTGTATGCTAAACTGTGTTGTTCTCCAATATTATAAAAATGTTTTAAAATATCATTTCCTTGGAGTTTGGGAAGTTTAAATAAAATATCTTCACATTTATCACCATTCTCAGTACTTATGTTGTGAAATTTTAGTCTTTCTGTGCACCTAAAATTTAATAAACACAGCCATAAAGTGCTTTCGGTAGCATGCTGCTCAAATAATGTAGACAGTAAGTCGTATAATTAATTAGAAAACCCAATTTTTCTGGTAAATGAAAATATGGAATGTACAAAGCAATAGTTAACTTACCTTTTGACAATTTTTATATCATGGTTTATGTCATTTTTTTCAAACAACTGTTCAAAAATATTTCTTGATATCATCTGTACACCAACCTCATTACGACGAAACTCTGATTTGTCACTAACATCTTCTGATTTAACTTTTTGTTCTATATAATATTCAGTTTTCTTATCAAGTTTTTTTGGTTCTATTGTTACATCTTTATCCGTGTTTTTAACTTTTAAAACTCGTTCTAAAGTACTGGGAATCGTTTTTCTTCCTTTACGCAATATAACTTTTGAGGATGTTCCCATTTTTTTATATTGTGTACAAAAAACTCGATGTGTACACAGCATTTTTTAGAAAATGTTTTTTTTTTACTTAGATATAACTAAACGAAAGATATGCAAAGTACCGATTTATTCGAGAAAACAGAATAAAAATGAACATACCTGCAATATATGAAATTTAGGTCTCAAAATTGTACTTTTATTTACAACACACTTTCCAAAACATAACCACGCGCCAACATCAAAATGTCAATGTCACAAAACGTCACCAGTGTTGCCAACGGATTTTGGCCGATGTCGCCGATTTTCAAAAAAAAGTAGCCCAAGTCGCCCAACTGGAAATTTGGTATCCAGAAACATGAAATTTTGCTAAAAAAAAAAAAAGAAGGTCATTCCGAAGAATCCGGTTGGTATCCGGAGAGAGGTGAATGTTCCATAAAATAAAAAAAGGGAATTTAGATGCCTATTTCCGATTCCATTTAGCCGATTCTCATTCCGAGTAGCCCAAATGGCGATAAATTGCCCACGTTGGCAGCACTGAACGTCACACAACCACTGAGTTCAAATATTATAAGAGAACTTTTTTGGATGCGCAGAACCGAAAATTGGTTCCTTTATTCAACAGTCACGTGACTGAAAATAAATCTATTAAAATGAAAGTCGGGCTAGTGCGAACACTACTTATAACTCGAGATCGGCTGAACAGATTCTTCCGATGTTTGATTTATGGATTCTTCTCCGCTCCGGATAAAAGAATAACCAATAAAAAGTTGAAAAATGGATAACAAATAATATTTAAGTTAGTATGGAACAGATTCTCTGTTGGGGACATTATCGCCATCTGTTGGAAATAGGGAGATGTCTGGCAGATTTTGGTAGCAAGATCAATGTTTTCCACAGATGGCGGTAATGTGTCATTGAAATTAAAAATATTGATTTGATACGTGCGAAAATATTTTTAATAGTACGTTTTTCAACCTTTTTTTTATAATTTGGTAACATCTATTTATTTATTTTATTTTTTGTGCATATTAAAAAAATAGTGTATAAAAAAGTGGCAATGGCGGTATTATAGCTATAGCCGAAACAATCTCTAACATCCAACCACATCTAGCTATAATACAAAAGAAAGTAGGGTTACTGTGCGGTCACTTATAACTCGAGATCGGTTGAACAGATTTTTAGTTTATTAGATTCTTCTCCGTTCCGGATAACAGATTAATTATTAAAAAAATAAAAAAAAAATGGATCGAAAATAGTATGAAAATATATAATACTGTATGAATGTGAGTATAGAACGGCCTTCATTACAACAACGGCGCCACCCAAGTATATATTATTATATTATATTATATAAACATAGTCGTATGGGAATTATTTTTATACTAGTTTGTGGGTAATTAAGTTTTACATAAGTTGGTGAAATTTGCAAGTTGATACATAGAATGTAACTGGAGATAGGTATTCAAGTTTTCATATCTAGGAAAACGTGAAAACCTACATATCTATAAGCATAGGACACATCTGATGTAAGTATACTTCGATCTGTAGCCCAACAGTCTGCTGGACATATGAGAAGCATTTGATGTCAAATCGAACAGGAATAATCAACTTGGTTAATTAGTCCAGAGTTTATTGGAATTAATTTTTGTATTAAAAATGATCATATTACCAAGTATAGAATTATTGAATTTCTATATTGTTTTTAGGTTGCTTTTCCTAATACATATTAGAGTCATTGCTTTTAGAATCTTTTGAACTAATTATAAACACTTTTAATGGGTTAATTATGGATTTATATTTTTTGATTATAATAATTTATAAGATAGTATGTACTACTAAGACTATCATACACTACGTGCAGAGGGACGCCTAAATGTCAATTGATAAATGTAACTTTTGTAAAAGTACTAAAACTTTTGGAATGGCCAGGGTTTTTGAATTGACAAAGCCTGGCGAATTATGACCAAAAGCTGTGGCTGCGTCCGAGAGCCTCGGCTTCGAACATCAATTTCGATAGGAGCTGGAGAGTTTCATATAAAAGGGAACTTATGTACTTTTGGTACTTTATTTGAAATATTATGCCAGCCAGACATGTCCCGCACCTCTCTGTTCGTTAATTTACATTGCCTGTTAAATATGTATGATTTAATTATTATTTAAGCAATATAAAATCTGTAATTCAAAAGATATGATGAAAAATGTCACAAATTGATAGTGAAAAATGTTGACCATTTTTCCTAAAATAGAGACCGTCGATTGGTTAATTTAAACCAGTCCTGTGATTGGTTTTCTTTGTTCTCGATTTTAGTATAAATAAAATCGCAAAATGTACGGCGAGTTGAGTCGACTACTGGAATCTACTTGAGATACTCCACTGTTCACTGGGACCACTTCTAGAAGACCAACTCGCCGGACGTCTGCCTTCAAGATTGAAAGCTTGTTTCATTTCTACAACCTCTCACAACCCCTGGTGATCGGAGCTTCAACAATGATGGAACCGCTGCTGTCTCCCGATCTATCGACATCTGGTGCGTAAGCGTGTCGGTGATACTGAGGGCCTTCGTAGCTGCATGAGCTACTGGTTGGACCCTGCCCAGCTGACACGTGGTAGCTTACAGCGCCACTTGCCATACCGATACGTATCGGGAGCTCAGCTCCGAGTTCACCAGTGGACAGTATACAGATCATTACACGCAATACTGTTCATACTCGAATTGAATCGTAACATCTGTAGTTTCACTCTATTCGTGACCCGATAAACACACTCATACCAACTCTCTAAATCCACGTGGCCGATAATGGTCTATACTATATGCTACTATATTATTATCATGGGGAAAATTTATTGAGAGAGATTTAAGAAACACAACTTTTGTCAATGTTCAATAGACAACTCGACCAGATAAGTCATCAAGAAAAATAGAAAATAAGTAAGTAATTTTACTCATTTCGCGATAGCATAAAATAAGATCTAATCGTAATTATAGATCTAGGAAACCTACAACCATAATGTAAATGACAGTCCTAGCAGTCTCATAGAACCACGTGACCACCAAGGGCGAATCCAGGGGGTCAGGGGGTCATTACCCCCCTGGGTTGGGTCCTGGCCCTATATTTTGTCTATTTTTAAGTACAGTACTTACATAATATCTACTTTTCTATTATGATCATAATAAAATTATGGTTATGACCCCCCTGAATTTGGAAATTACCTGTTTTTTACTATGTGAGCCCCCCTGGCGCCAATGCTGGATCCGCCCGTGGTGTCCACTAATCTCTGCCATTTTCAATCCCTTTGTCACTGGGGTGTGTTGTTGGTAGATGTGATTTTTTTTGGTCAATTCTGTGGTTTCACACTGTTCCGATAGGATATACTGTTATATTGCGAGTAAGGCGATTGAAAATGGCGGCGTTCCGTTCCCAGACAGCATGGGGTATCACTTCCCAGACAGCACACGATATCCCATGGATATCCCAGGGATATCCCGCGGGATATCCCTGAGACATCCCTGCGATATCCAAATGTCCGGCAATATCCCGGGATATTCGGGATATCCTCAGGATATCCTGGGGATATCCCGAATGTCCCGTGGATATCCCTGCGACGTCCCATGGATATCCCTTATATCCCAGATATCCCAGGGACATCCCAGAAATATCCCGCATATCCCGGGATATGCGGGATATCCATACGACGTCCCATGGATATCTTGCATATCCCGAATATCACGCTGGCATTGCAGGAATATCCCGCATATCCCGGAATATCCCTTCGATGTCTCATGGATATCCCGAATATCCCGTAGGCATTGCTGGAATATCCCGGAATATCCCTGCGACGTCTCATGGATATCCTGAATATTCAGAATTACTGTGTAATAATCCTGAATCTCAGATATCAAAATATTAGAGGAATATTAAATAAATGTAGGTTTTTCCAATAATGTCTATTTATTGATATGTTATATACATATTAGGTAAGTATTTAAATTTATTGCATGTTTTTTCTCTGTGAATAGTAAAAAAAAATATTTTTCTCTCCATGATGGTAGAAATGATGTGTACTGCGCCGGCATATGACGTTTTTTGTGAATAATTGGCAACATACACCTATGAACTAGTTCACATGTCGTCTCGCCACTAAAAGCTAATACTTTCCATACTTTGGTCATGTAGTTGAGGGCTCTACTTTCCATACTTTGGTCATGTAGTTGAGGGCTCCACTTTCCATACTGATACCTATGGGAGGCTCAATCCCCGTGTTCACCAATAGTGGTAATGGTCACTCGCAGTCTGTTTTGTCAGTCAGGTTTAATTCAGGTTAAATTACCGCATTTGAAATTATATAAAGATTATCTCTTCAGTTTTCGGTTCAAAATGTCTGTAACAACAACAAAAAATACAATTATTATAGAATCTATAATATTACTGTAGTATACCTAAGCATTTTTTTCATTTGGTTTTGAGAACATCTTCTATATCCCGAGTGGCTGAAAAACCACATCGGGGGTAAGTCTGGAGGTCAGAATATCTGATCTTAGCAAATGAAAAAGCAATAGATAATGGCAAAATATAGTCCAAACACGAAATGTAAGAATTGGCAAGATTTCTTCAATGATAGTAAAACTGCGAATATGACGACTAAAATATTTCATGCATTCATGAATTAATGCATAATTTACAATAATTACTAATACAATACTTACCCTTTAAAGAAAGACCTTAAACACAATATTATTTTAAACACTAACAGTATTAACGCCATCTTGTCACATTCATTTACCCAATATTGCGAAATAATTATTATGAGCAACCATATACATATACGACCAAATAGTCTGCCAAATTCAGCCACCTACTGGAAAGGAACAATACAATAAGATGAACATGAACACTGTCTGTATCAATAAGTGATAACTTTTTTCGAGTGCGTTTCTTTCAACTTCCATTTCATTGAATATCTTGACATCCCTGCGACGTCCTGCATATCTCGGGATATGCAGGATATCCCTGGGACATCCAGAGGATATCCCTAATATCCCGGGATATGCGGGATATCCCACGGACATCCAGAGGATATCCCGGGATATGCGGGATATCCCATGGACATCCAGAGGATATCCCGAATATCCCGGGATATGCGGGATATCCCAGGGATGTCCCAGGGATATCCCGGGATATCCCGAGACATTTGGATATCCCATGGATATCCCAGGGATATCACGGGACATTCGGGACATCCCTGGGATATCCATGTGCTGTTTGGGTTGGATGTCCGCCAACATCTCTGGGAAATCCCATTTATTTCTGAAATATCCCGTAGATACATCTCTACGACGGCCTATGCCATATAAAGCACACGTCGCCGTGTTGGAAGAAGACCGTCATAAATGCTGAATCCCCAACTTTACAGGACGAGCAAATGAAGTTTTGTAAAAAAATGAATTGCGTATAACTATTTTGTTCTTTGTGATACAAATGAATATTTGCTACCCATATGTCATGATTCTGTCCACTAATTTATTATACTTATTAGGATTAATTTGTAACAAAATTACCTGGGAAATTTTAGAAAATTATTTTTCTTTCACAAAGTTAAACTTCGTAAATATGAGTAAAAATTTTATTAAAAAAGACACATTTGCATTTATTACTTTTTGACCAAATATTGTAGTTATTGGACTAGGGAAAACTTTTGGTTAAAAAAGACACATTTTGAATTTTAGGATGTTTATTTTTCTGTTAGTCATAAAAAATAGTCTAAATATAATTAATTAAATAATATAAAACAATTTTAAAAAGCACAATACTTAAATAAACAACTTATAAAATGAAATGTTAGAATTTTGTCTATAAAAAAAAACAATAATCTTCTATTTATAATCAAGATTTTGCTTGATGAATTTTAGAATGCTTGTTTGAATTTTGAATAAATAATAGTCTAAATATAATTAATTAAATAATGCACTCAATAATAATATTAAACGCAAATTTGACTAGATTTTTTTTGTTAAAAACACACAAATGAATTTGTGTCTTTAAAAAAGATAATATATATTATAATGTTATGAAGAATAATATATAATATAATATTATGTTATGAAGAAAAAAGACTCAAGAGCTATTAGTACAATAAGATATTATCAATTCATCTTACCTTTATGAATTAAAAAGACTCAACGACAATCTGACGGTCTTACTCAGACATGCCTTATAGTTTATAATACGTAGCAAAATGACGCAAGTGCCATCTAGCGGAATACAATCGAGTTACCACATAGGACTATTTTTCCCATAAAAATATACGGAATTTTAAGTTATTTGGTGTAATAATCCACAAAATGAAAATTTTGCACTTATGACAGTCTTCTTCCAACACGGCGACGTGACCTCATTTCGCTAATATTTACATTGGAACCTCTTATAAAGAGCAAAGTAAAAATGGGAATAAAAATATGAATTTATTATAAAAGTTTCAAGTGTTATAGGCGTTGGTAGCGCAAACTTTGCTTATTTTAAAGGATGACTAATTGTGATTTTCAATATTTTGGTGAAAAAGTGTCACAGCATAATACCTATCATAATTTAATAAATTTGCCACTCCTTATTTTTACTGGACAGTATAAATATATTTTTCCATAAATTGATTCAAGTGCCTAACTTCTGAATATTAATTTGGAGGAATGAGTGAGCGGTATGACTTCTAAACACGATCTAATGCAATCTGAGAACGGGACTATCCTTTCTGTGAAACTGGAATTTCGTACTCGTTATGCAAAATTTCGCTCGTTATGGGACCAAAAGATTCATATTTTATTTTCCCGCTTTGAGAATTTCTCGTTAGAGGTACTCGTTGTAAGAGGTTCCACTGTAATTATGTTTTGTGGCATTGTAATCATTTTAAGAAGAAAACATAATGTTTTCTGATGATCGATGAATACAAATGCGTCGCCAAGAAAGGGCAGCAGCCCCCCCCCCCTAAAGAAAAAAAAAATGTAGCCAGCTGCGAAGCAACCAAAGTTCTAAGATCGTGCTTTGCGCCAAATCCTAAAAACTCTTCATACTCCTGACTATACGTAAAATTCATATTTTTCTCGTCCGCCATAATACAAGGTATACGGAGAATAGCCTGTGAATGGGTTCCATCCCCCCCCCTCCCCCCGGCCTTGGACTGGCGACGCCCTTGGGTGAATAATCTTCATACAAATGCATGAAAATGTGGGTCTTACAAGATGGTTACCGGTAGATTTCCCTTCCCCATTTTTTGGCCTCACTCATAATAAAGTCAACACCACCTAAAGAAGAAGGCCTTAGTGCTGCGTCACATCGTGAGGCCCAACATTCACTCACCTATATCTGTATGTACTTACCTGTGCACTATGATATCTGTCTACACGCCGGCAGCCGTGACACGGGAGGCCAAAAATGGCCGCCTGCACTAAGGCCTTCTTACACTAGTGGCCAAAGGAATGGACACCCTTCAAATTTTTGCCTTTTTCGTAGAAAAGTGACTAAGTATATCATGCATGTGGTCATTTCAATTAGTGATTTTTATGTTTACACTATGTCACCAATTGTTTCATCTATAGGAATTTACATTTTTTTTCTCAATAATATCATTGTTTCTTTTTTAAATAAGACAGGATTTGTCAATAGGTGTTAAAATGAGTCATCGGCTCTGTTAAGGACTTTCTCTAGTAAAAGGAATGAATTATGAATTATTTTAGTACTTATTGTATATTTGTCTGTTTATTTTGATGACTAATAGTTTGTTACACGTTTGTTTAATATTTCTCCCATATTTTTTTTGAAGTTAAATACAGGAATCTATTTTGTAGTCATTTAGTTGATTTTTGAGAATTGTGTTGTAAAGGCAAAATTCCTGTTGAAGATTCGGTGTGTTTATTTTTAATACATTTTTTTGAATTTATAATGGCAAAAGGCTTGGTCACCTATAAAACGCTGTAAAGCAGTAACTTTACGAGAAGAAGGTAATTCCTACATGGATATCGCCAAAAATTTGGGAGATGGGGCAACCAAGTCTGGAGTAAAGAAGGTCTGCGAAAGGTTCAAGGCAACTAAATCTGCCATAAAAAAGAAAAGTTAGGAAAACAACTGCAAACAATGACAGGATGATAGTGAGAATTGAACTCAAGGACCGAAGAACAACTTCTTGTTAAATTAAAAATGATTTGGACGCAGCTGGAGTTTCAGTTAGTGCAAGGACGATTCGCAGAAGACTAGTTGAAAATGGCTTAAAAGCGAGAAGACCCGGAAAAAACAACATATTTAAACGAAAAGCAACGAAGGAACTGTTTGATTTGGTTAAAAGAGCACAAGGAATGGATAAAAGAAGATTGGGCAAAAGTTATTTGGAGCGACGAATTCGAAAAATACGAATAAGAAAAAAAGGCAAAAATTTGAAGGGTGTCCATTCCTTTGGCCACTAGTGTATATAGGTGGTGTTGATAAAGTTCTTCATACAAAGTAGGTACCAGTAATAAAAAAAATTCTTCCATCTTCTTTCTTCATAGATCCATGGACAAAATAATCACAACCACTAAAGTACAAATATTATTAGAGAACTTTTTTGGATGCGCAGAACCGAAAATTGGTTCCTTTATTCAACAGTCACGTGACTGAAGTTAAATTATCAATAATAATTAATTTTACTTTCATCCACAAGCACAAGACAACACAACAAAACACATAGGTACTTCGTTCAACTAATTATATTATTAAAACATAAAATTCCTCTGTGTTAACCAACACCACCTATATAAAAAGACCTTAGTGCTGCGTCACATCGTGAGGCCCACCGTTCGCTTGTCTATATCTGTATGTACTTACCTGTACACTATGCTATCTGTCTACACGCCGGCGGCCGTGACGCGAGAGGCCAAAAATGGCCGTCAGCACTAAGGCCTTCTCATATAGGTGGTGTTGCTTAGCACTGAGAGTGTGACGTCACATTGTAAGGCCCAATATACACACATGCCTTATATCTGTATGTACTTACCTGTACCCTATGATATCTATCATATTATGATCATATAGCACGGATCGAGTGTGACATTAAAGGAAAAATGGCCGCCAGCGCTAAGGCCTTCTTATATTGGTGTTAATCCTAAAATATTAAAAATAAAAAATTGTATGTCACACACCGCTACCGGCAAACATCACAATTTTTGTATGAGTTTAACAGCAGTCACGTGTACATGTTGGGACTACGCGCAGTAGCACATTATTTCTCTAGTATTTTTTTCTTTTCAAAGATCACAACTACAACCACACTAACTGACTCTATGGTCAAAAGCAAAGATAATATAATAGTACTGTAGTGTCAAAAGAATAGTGAATAGTACACACAGATGAAAGAAGTTCAGCATAAATAAATACACAAATAAACACGGATTCGTGACGGAATAACGCTATTTACAAAATATTTTTTTACTTTTACGCCAGAATGTCGAATGATACCTAGTTCATTATTGTTAACAAAAACAAAGAGAATATAATAACTTACGGTTAAGTATTCGCATGTCGTGAAATGGAAAATACATCGATTATGATAATATAATTAATATGTTCATATTGTTATGTTTTGAGAAATAAATCTAAAAGATATAAGAAAAATGTCTCTAAAATGATGCTGTATTGTTGTTTGTCCATCGTTTCTGTTTACACTGGTGTAGATTCCTGTTATCAGAGATTTTGTGGTTATTGTCATAAAATGGTACAACTAAAATAATAGTACAACCTTGTCAATACATAATGTTGTTTTATTCCTTATCTGTATATCAACAAATTTTATAAAAATCCCACTATCCAATACATGAAACTACTCACGTAAGGTGATTTTTTGTGAATAGTCGTCATTTTAAATGAACATGACACCGATAAATGTAGATATTAAAAATCCTCATGTTAGATATGAAATTTCAAATAAGGATAACCCAATAGTGTTTTTGGATATCGACATTGATGGAGAAAGAGGTATGTTTATAAGAAATACCACATTTTGTACGATATCTTCTTAAAATGACCGCTTTTATCGAAAGTTTTGTCGTTTTTCAGCTGGTAGAGTAGTAATTGAACTAAAGAAAGATGTAGTCCCTAAAACTGCAGAAAATTTTAGAGCTTTATGTACTGGTGAAAAAGGCATCGGTATATATGGAAAACCTTTACATTATAAAGGTTGCAAGTTTCATAAAGGTAAATAACAATCATAAGAAAATTTATATCTGTTATTAGAAATCCATATTTCTGTTTTATAGTCCTAAAGGTAGACTCCCAGGATATGGCAATATCGCCATATATTTCTATGATCATAGCATGTGACTAGGCTAAGTTGCGCTGGCAGTCATCGATGCACTATTTAAATGTACTCTTGTCATATTACAATATCTATGTAGCATAGAAATATGGCGTTATCGCCATAGCGTGGGATAATATAATCCTATATTACAATAACCTCACTCAAATATTTTTTCATAAAAATGACAATAAAAGTCTCACGGGAAACATTATATCTATAAAAGGTAATTATTAAGTTCGCGGGCTTCTATTTTTCACGATTTTTTATATAAAATACAATAATATATCAAATTTATATGCAGATTGGTAAATAAGCATGTTATGGATTGATTTGATAACATTTCAAGTATTTTATTAACCAATTTTAAATGCCTATTTTCTCATACAAACTTTTCTGCTGCTGGTCATTGTCATTTAGTTGGTCAATTTGGATTAGATTAGGTGATTTGACAACATCCTCGAATGATAGCACCACGATTTGAATAGGTTGGATTAAGGTTGAAATGTTGTTATAAAGGGGGCCTTGGGGTGTGGAACCCCCCATACCTCTTTGGACACCCCCGCGAGTGATAACACTACACTATGTTAGGTTTAAACATATTTATTTAGAAGGGTTTTGTCAAAAATCTAAGAAGCTCGCGAACTTAATAATTACCCTATAAAATATGTGCTACTTGATCGAAGGTTCTACATACAACTGTTGCTGTGGGAAGGAATGTCAAATTTTCTGCATGATTTATAGGATAGTCAAAAAATCTTTTCTTTCGCTGTTGAGTCATGTACCTAAATAATAACATAATTTTAATATTTCAGCTGTAACGGTGTTTATGGTTCAAGGAGGTGACATTATTTCAAACAAGGGTGTTAGCGGAGAAAGTATATATGGAAAAACTTATGAGGATGAAAATTTTATCCTCCCTGTAAGTATTTTTTTTTTCATTTTAATAATATGTATGGTGACACCTACTTATTTATTGCCGTAACTTTTTGATGCAGTCAGTGGCGTACCATAGGTTTTCGCCGACCTGGGCAGGTTTATACCATTGCGGGACCGTTTGACGCCTCCCCCCCTAATATAAAAAATGAAAAAAAAAAACAGCTTAAAATAAAAATAAAATTATTTCAAAATGAAATACCTAGTAAAAAAATAAGCATATTTATTATAGTTTATTTTATTTTTCATACCTACAGCATAACAATATAGTAGGTACCTACCTATAGGTATCAACTTAGTTTAAAAATTCATTTTTCGTGCAAAGTGGGACAGAGCTAACTTCTGACCCACAGATTTTTCTTCTTGCGGACTAGTAAGTCCTACTACTTGCAGTAGCATGGTAATGTTATATTTATATAAGTCCTTCACCCGAGATGAAATACTATCTCTAATATAAATTAAAGTCGGGCTAGTGCGAACACTTATAACTCGAGATCGGCTGAACAGATTCATCCGATGTTTGATTTATTGGATTCTTCTCCGCTCCGGATAACAGAATAACTAATAAAAAGTTGAATAAATCGATAAGAACTTAGGTAAAATATAATATTAAAGATTGTATGGAACGGGTTCGGCACCGGTTGGGGAAATAGGGAGATGTCTGGTAGGTTGATATTTTGGTAGAAAGATTCAATAAAGCAATGTTTTCCTATTTTTACACAGATGGCGGTATAATGATTGAAATAATTAAAAAGATTGTTAAGACATTTTTTATGGTACTTTTTCAAGCTTTTTTATAATTTGTTAACATCTATAATTATTAAAGAAAGTCGGGTTAGTGCGAACACTTATAACTCGAGATCGGCTGAACAGATTTTTGTCGTGTTTAATTTATTAGAATCTTCTCCGCTCCGGATAACAGAATAACAACTATTAAAAAATCGAAAAATGGATGGAAAATAGTATGAAATAATATAATATTAAAGATAGTATGGAACGGGTGAGTTTTTGTGCTTTTGAAATAACGATTCATAATAACCACATAACTTTTGATTTTTTTTACAGAGTAGTCATGCGTGTTATGTTACCCAGCAATATTTTATTGACATTAAGGCGAGATGAAGTTCGATGGGTCAGCTAGTTTTTAATAAAACCATAAACTCTGATTTTAACTAGTAATAAAATTTAAATACAAAAACATAATAAAATTTACGAATTGAACATGCATTCTTGGTGGAATTATTTAAATAAATTAATTTTTTCATTCAAATTGCTTTATTCTGATTTTATCAATTTGTTCGTGTATAGTATAGGGCAAGGAAATTTTGCCGTCTTCCTGATAGGGCGCCTTGGGCAGTCCACCCCTACGCCCCCTCCCTCGGTATGCCACTGAATGCAGTGATGTGTCATTCAATTCATCCAGTATCATGTGGAACCTCTTACAGCGAAAAATTAGCATAACCCGGACTTCCACACTAGTGCAGTGCATTAGATCGTGTTTAGCTTGTTTCTCTTACTCATTTTTTTGAAATTTGTATTCAGACATTAGGAACTGGAATAAATTTATGTGCAAAGTATACCTAATTATCCTTGAGAAATGTTCCCAAAGAAAACAACCACAAGACAGCCATACTCAGTATAATAACATTGAATAGCTTCGACAATAAAGTGTGGCAAATTTAATAAATGATAGGCTAAGACACATTTTCAAAAAGCTGTCGTTTTTACGTTGTTACAATGGAATCATCGACTGACCGACACTGTTGGCAGCCATTTTATTACACTTGGCTTAGGCCCCTGGGCTGTTCATCTTTTAACATAAGCAAAGTTTGTGCTACTAGCCACTTGAAACATTTTTGTCTTGAATATTCCCTTTTTTATCAAATCTAAATTGTATTCCAAGTTGTCACCAGTTAGACTCTTTAAAAATGTATATTTTTAACCTTTTTTCCAGCCTGGAACGCGTTATCTTATTTTACATTGATTTGTTTGGTCAAATTGTTTCACATGACGAGTAAGACTCTGAAACGAATTATGTTCTCTGAGAGATTTCAATACAAATACAAGCAAAATGATGGCCACATAAGTGCAGTAAATGGTATAATGCATTATTCTTGCACAAGTCACGTGTAGGTTTATTACTTGCATACTGCATTTAATTATTATATTACATACCTACATGCAATCTGACAATCTGTATTCATGCAAATACATGTGTATGTAAAACGCTAACGTGTTTTATCATTGTTGTTTAATGAATTATGAACATTTTTCGAACTTATGTTAGGTACATGAGATAACCTTTAAGCCTACAGTGAATCTTTGTACTTATATGACTACAATGGGTGTTATAGTGCCCGTTTTTTTCAATTTAGAAAATATTGAATGGAATAAAATGTGATATATTTCCACTTGCATTAAAGTGCATCTCTTGCGCACTTTGTTTTTTTTCTTTACGTGAGACGAAGTTAATGAAACCTGTGTTTTTACTTAAAATTACATAAATTAAGACTGATTATATAATTAAACATAATTGAATTCTTTTATGGATATGTTTTTATATTCCAAAATCTTTACAGTATTAAATGTTGATTCCATGTAAATTCTTCGAAACACAATTCTTCAAAAAAACTTAATTCTTCGAAAAATCAATTGTTAGAATTAGGTATGTACAATTTACTGTTCTAAAGCGAATTATTCCAATGAATATTTCTAGGAAGATATTTCTTTTTTTAATAATTAGTGTATTACTTTGAATTAATTTGGGGGGACGGCTGGGAAGGTATGAGGGGCTCCGGCCCCCAAAACCCCCCCTATAATTATAACCTAACCTAACTTAACTCATTCATGTAAATAGTAGAAAGCTTGCTAACACTAACGTAAAATAATTTTTTTCGAAGAATTGTGCATTAGGAGAATTGTGATTTTGTAATTCGAACAATTACATGTTACCTTAAATGTTTATATATTCAACTTTCAGCACACTTCTGGTGCAGTCAGTATGGCAAACCTTGGAAAAGCCGACACTAATTCATCCCAGTTTTTTGTTGCCACAGTTCCTTGTAGTCATTTAGATGGCACGAATGTTGTATTTGGACAAGTTCTTCGTGGACTGGGCGTCATCACTGAAATAGACAAACACGCTCAAAATGACAAAAATATTCCAACAGTTGTAAGTGATATTTTAGCTACTTTAACTAAAAATTGTTATTAAACCAATACGTTTTTTTAATGAGAAAATAGCAGTTAGTAATGTTATTTTGGGTTTAAAACCCTAAAACCTTAGTAAGTAGATGTAATGAATTGTTATTTAAATTGTTATATTTTTATTTACCTATTAATTGTTTTGCTTTGGTTTGAGGTTAAATTTAACAATAGAGTTTTTGTAGGGTTTTTCAAATTATGCATCTTTAAAATTATTACTACAAATTTATGTTACATACAACCGTTTTTTACTGTTATTTCGATTGTTGGCCTAGTGTTAACATCTTTTAACATAACACTTAACATCTTTTGTCGTTAGGTGGTAATGTTCAAATCCTTGGAACTCCCAATCGTGAGATGTTAAAAAGTCCCATGCTTCTGGCAGGATCGAACCTGCATCCCTATTCGTCCTTTGCAGAGACGCTATCTACGACACCAATTCCTTCTTTATTTGCTAGATATATATTAATAATTAATGAGATATAGAGCCATCTATTGGAAAATTATGGGAGTAACTATAGCAACCAATTTTTCAGACTGCGACTGCCGTCATGTAGTTGATGCCAGGATATGAATACATCCATTTTTGTTGTATGTCTCATCTCGATTACCTTTTTTTTTTTGACTAGCTTTCCTGACAGACGTTGTCCTGTAGTCCTTACTATGAATATTAATTTGGAATATGTATTTTATACAAAAATACGTTTAAAATATCTTTGAATGTTAAAAAAATATTTCTGAAAGCTTGAAAGAAATTCTATCAATAATCTGTAACACAGTGTTTTGAAACTCTATGTTTGTCAGGTAAATAATAATTGTGCTGTTATGGAATTTTCATAGATGGCATTGGCGTCGCAAGAAATCCGTTCCATACTAACTTTAATATTATATTTTATATTATTTTTTATCCATTTTTTTCAACTTTTTATTAGTTATTCTGTTATCTGGAGCGGAGAAGAATCCAATAAATCAAACATCAGAAGAATCTGTTCAGCCGATCTCAAGTTATTAGTGTTCAAACTAACGTGATTTTTTTTTAATTATAGATTCTGTTTATTTTTCAAACAATGCAACACGCGTTATTAATTTTGTAAATTTGTTAAGTTTGTAATCTATAACCAGCACATTCGCCCTTGAGGTGGCTTTAATGTCACAAAACGGCGCTATATAAATCATCCTATTTATTATTATTATTCAGTTTTTCAAACAATGCAACACGCGTTATTAATTTTGTAAATTTGTTAAGTTTGTAATCTATAACCAGCACATTCAGTTTTTCAAATTTTCTTCATTCAAATAAACTTGCTAAACATTTCAAATGGTTTCAGGATTGTGTTATAGCCGATTGTGGTGAGCTTTCACCTGATGTTGATTGGAAAATCAATGATGAAGGTGCTGATGAGACACCGCCTTATCCAGAAGACTGGGATCCTGAGCCAGATTCATCAGTTAGTCATTTTAAATTATTTAACTTTTTTTTTTTAAAACATTCTCATATAATATTGTGTTGGATGAAACAAAAGTTTTTTATATATCCAACTAGCTTTCCCATCAGACGTTGTCCTGTAGTCCTTACTATGAATATGATTTCGATCTTGAATCTGTTCAAACTTTCTTTTATATTAGGTATTGATATCTAGTGAAATTTACTGTCGTTTCTAGAGAAGTCTGTTCTGGGACATTAGTTTTGAAAACTCATACTTATTATCTAATCAAACCACATCTATTATCATCGGGTAAAACAGTATAACTCGTAATTTTGGGTAAATTGAGTTATTTAAGAAAACAAAACATAGAGAAAAAAAAATCTTTTTTGGCATAAAACTATATTACTTATATCTTTAGCGTTTGCACGTGTGCGATTTGTAAAAATGGCGGTAACGGCGAAAGTGATTAGCCGTGTCCAGACCCTAAACCGAGACCATCCTGATAGCTGTCTCTTTCGGTCAATACGAATGAGAGAGACAGCGATCACGGTGGTCTCGCCTTTACTATAATTTTCCGCCGACTAATAGTCGATCGGCGCTCGTATCTAATCTGTATAGACTTGTCAAAACATTAAAGTTTTGACAAAGTAGAGAATAAAAGAATTGAAGGATAAGCATCTGTACCCTTGTGCAATTTATATCTCTTTGTAAACCTTTTTTTGTGAAGCCAGTTTCTGAAACGTTTTTGATACCTCAATCAGACAATACTCCCTGTCTGACCCCACTAAGGGCAAGGGAGGCAACAAGAGCCCTCCACCGTGCTCGATCTTGCACAGCATCAATGACCTCCCATGATGATACTTACATATTATTTTTTCCCGACAAACACATTAATATAAATTTATTATTAACTAGAAGTCTGTCCCAGCTTCGCACGGGTAGATAGGTATTTAAAAAAAATAATTCAGTTTTCTTATGATCTTTATAGATCCCTGACTTTATCAAAATATTATATGTTAATCTAGAATAATCTAGCATTGTAATGGTCCCCTCCCGTCCGGCTCGTACCCCAGTGATGCCTATATCTCTACCGCGTTTCAATAATTTTTTTTAAATAAAAGAATACTTATTGTGGCATAACTATAAAAGTTAGACATATGCTGTCGCGACATTTTTTGTAAATATTGATGTGTTCTACAAAGTCGTAGTACATTATTTTATTATATCATCAATAGTTCTCACAGCGCACGCGATGTAAGGAATGTTTTAGGTAATTTTTTTACACCTATAATGGCATAACATACAATAATGGCGTTCTAGTAAGGATCCCAAAAAATTTTGAAAATTCAATATAGCCTATGTTCACCGGAGATAGTGTAGCTTTCCAAAAGTGAAAGAATTTTTCAAATCGGTTCTATAGTTTCGGAGCCTATTCAATGCAAGCAAACAAACAATCAAATCTTTCCGCTTTATATATTAGTATAATCAATATGATTCCAACAGGTGCATCTGTTATGTCTACAGGGCACATTCCGTCGATCACACCAACAATCAAACAACCGACACTTATGTTAAACTCCAATTTAAATAAAAAATTAATAAAATTTATAGCGTCAAAAGATCAAGAAGGTTACAGTCTGGCTAAATACAGTAGACATTAATTATTGATGAACTAAAATGTTATCACTCTGGCAACATTGAACACAGATTATTGTCTGCTATTACAAATGTTTACGAACAGCAATGCTCACTGGCAAATACAACATCCAATGGGATGTTTTTTTTTCCTTTTTTTGCCGCTAGAGGCGCCCTTGCTAATCCGGTCTATTGTCAAATTCAGTGTTGCCAACGGGGGCGATTTACTTCTTCTTCTTCTAATGGTCGCTCACAATCTAACCTCCAAAATATCATTCCAGTTTATTTCAAATTAAACAACTTATATATTATTATACATGATAACTTACAATAGGTTTAGAGTAATCATTGTACATTTTTTACAAATAAAATTGTTCATCTTTTTTTATATACCTACCTAAATACAAATTAAAAAATACAGAACAGCACCCCTGAGATTTATTCTCAAATTTATGCGCAACAAAATCAACAACTTCTTAGCAACTCAATCAACAACTTCTTAGCAACACAATGGAAAACAAACTTCCCAACGTTGGCATCACTGAAAAAAACATCTCTACGTTGGCAGCACTGAATTTGACAATAGACCTGATTAGAAGTTCTGCCACCTAGTGTGTATTGTCGGAAGCTCCCCAGAAAACTTCCCATTCACTTTAAAAATTATTAATTAGGTACCTTTTACTAATTTGGATATTTTTCCGACATATTTTTTTTGTATATTCCTATAATATTATTCACTTACAAATAAATTATGGGTTATGTTTAAACATTTTGACATTTATATGATTGAAATTCGGCCATAGAATAGTAAGCAGTTGTAAGCACCATTTTGTAGATTATAGCACCCTAGCACCCATTATATCTTATCTCTTGTATAGCATTTTTGACTTGTTTTGCATAGAATTTTTTCTCCATCTCGTTTTTGACGCCATGACCGGTACAATTCGTTATTAAATTCTTTTAAATAACCTCTACACTCATGTAACCCAATTTAATAGTTTTTTTTTTTTTTAATATTTTGGCGGTTACATTACTTTACTTTATAAATGTAGAGTAGGTACTTATTAAAAATTTGAAGTGGTTGGTAGACTAGCGGTTACAACACCGGCTTTCGTACTGTTTCGTGTGGACGTTGTGGTTCGATCCCAGGTGCCGACCATCTTCCTCTTTCACGACACGAGCTTTAAGTAGCTTACTGTGAAAGAGTCGAGGAGTGTATTTGTGTTCACTTTGAGTGAGCACAGATTCATTTATCAAAGAAAAAAAACAACTGCAGCACCCTCAATTATTTTCTACTGTATTTAGCCAGACTGTACCTACATTGTTTTCTTAAATTTTCTATTGTTATGCGCTAATTTCTTATTTTTTTCTTTCTATCTCCTGATAATAGCAAATACAACAAAAAAAAATTTGCATATGCCGTGATCAGAGAAATAGGGATCCATTTTTATATTTATGGATGAATAATGATTATGGAATTATTGGAAATTATTATTTAATGTTTTTTCTTTTAGTATAAAGAGATTCAAGAAGTTATTCATAGAATAAAATTAAGTGGTAATAACTTCTTTAAATGCGGTAAAATAAAAACAGCAATGAGACGATACGACAAATCCATTCGTTATTCCAATTGGCTGATGGATAGGATAGTGCGGCTGGAAAGTTACAAAATCGCTGAAAGTATTCCAATTTGGGAGGAAGTGATATCACTGAAAATGGAGTCTGCACTCAATTTAGCTGCAACAAAGCTCAAGCTGAAGGATTACAAGGAAGTTTTGTGTCTCTGTAACGAAGTAAGAAAATATTTTTAGTTTCTCTTTTTTTTGTTCAAGTCAATGTATCACATCTGTCTATGGTAAAATGATTGCGTTATGCACTAGTTTTTAAGCTTGCCCACCCTGCTACCAGCCATTTTCCTACTTTCGATTTCTTTTCCACACTCTTCATCCCTTCAAAATAGACTACTTGAATAAACTTATTCGTAAAATTTTTCATGATGAATCTTATATATATTTTCTTGCAGGTTTTGCAGCATTCACCGTCAAATGTTAAAGCTTTGTTTAGAAGAGGACAAGCGCACATGGCCCTCAAAAATTATAACAGCGGATTAAACGACTTACAAGAGGCCAGCAACCTTTCCCCAAATGACAAGAACATTCAGATTGAGTTGAAGAAAGCTCAGGTCACAAATAATGCGTACACAAAAGTTGAAAGGAAAATGTTCCAAAAGATGTTTGAATGTTAATGTTGTGAAATTAGTAAATTACATAGTACCTAGTGCTTCGCAAGATATTCCTAACAGCTACATTACGTTTTATAAATTGTATCCACCATGTTTATAGCTAAATAGGAAGTGAGAATTTTTTCAATTTTATACTTTTGATGAATTTCTGTTGATTGTTTTTTTGGGTCCAACAAAATGTAATTGTGTATTTTCCACATGTGAAAACTATATAAAAAACTTCTTTGAGTTTGTTAATGTCCATTTTAAATGTGCCATAATTGATACATTTTTCAAATTACTGTGTTATTACGACTGCCATTTATTTTATTTTAAGAGTTGGATATAAACGTTTTGATGTATTCAAAACCAAAAATATGTACACATGAACCAGGGAATCACACTTATTAGCTATTTTCAGTTGTATGATGTGACTTTCGCATCCATAGCTGGATTTGGACTTCTTCTGTATTTCTTTCATGTCACGCAGTCATATTGTTGTGCTTTCTATAGATTCTGGGTATCTGTCTATATCAATGTATGTTTTTTTGGAATTCTTCAAAAACGTTACATGAAACTTTGTAATACTTAGCCATTATACCGATTTGAGGGGTTAAATAAAACTTTGCAGTATTACGATATTTTTTTTATCCGAAATATATTTTCGGCCGACTATGCGACCATCTTCAGCGGAGAGTTATTATAAACTTTTATAGTTATTATAAAGTTTATAATAACTCTCCGCTGAAGATGGTCGCATAGTCGGCCGAAAATATATTTCGGATAAAAAAATATCGTAATACTGCAAAGTTTTATTTAACCCCTCAAATCGGTTTTTTTTGGAATTTACCTTGCCAGCATTTTGAAGCTAGGACATTCTCTGACACATTCTGTTGACATTTTTCCTCCATTAACAATTCATCGCTGCATGGACAATATAGGTAATGTATGTGAGGAGTGCCTCGTTTCAAGAAAAAGAGAAAAAACCGTTTCATTACTTTCGTGATAAACAAATACAATGTCAAAGACATAGTGAATATTTTTTAAAATGTGCAATAAATTTCACATCACTCGTATTGCGTCGCCCGTCTTGCACTTTAACTGGCACATAAGGAGTGGAGAAGTACTATTCCATAGTTTTAAGGCTCCCCATCTTATCATATTCCACTTCTTTTAGATACTGACACTTGACTAATAATTAACATCCTCCTCAGCTTTCTCATTGAAATATTAACATTCAATTTCTTTTACTGTGAAATAAAAAAAATGCTTTTTAAATTCTTGATTGAGTTGGAAAAATTGACTTTATTATGATTATATCCTTTCTTTTTATTTATCATTATTTATTTCATTTTACAGAATTACAATATAAACACCATCAGCTTGACAGCTTTTGCTTTTGCGCTGATGGTGTTCAAATATCATTATGTATGTAGATATACTATTAATATAACCGGTTGCTTTTGCGCCTTCTTGTCTTAAATAAGCACGCATTAGAATATATTTGGTCTTGAAATATTTTATTTCACCAACATTAGTATGTTTTGCCTCAGCGGGAATTTCCCTTTTATTTTTCCTAATAGTTTGGCCAATATATGTGGCTTGTAGAAATAAACCCTTAGCTAGGCTTACACTTGTGAAAAAATGATCTGTGAATAAGTCCTTTATTTAGATAATTGTCTACTTTAATTTTCTTACATTATCTCTATCCTCGTTATCACTTGCCCCTTTATAACAAAAGAAAGATAAATAGTAATTGGAAACTGCATCACAGAGCATCCACAATTAAATTCCCCACATATGGTGTTTTTTGTTTGACATGTACTGCTTTATTTTTGTATGACAATGCGTACCAACCAAGGACTCATCAATAGACAATTGTTGATGTGGGACGTAATACAAGCGAAATATTTCATTGGCATGGTCAACTACATAGGAAAACCTAGCACATGGATCGTAGTTTGGTTGACCTGGTGAAACAAGTATACTTGTGGCAACTATGTGGAAAAACTTGAGGATCGATCGAGGAGAAGCGATCTCTTGCAAACATTTTTTTGAACCATGGGATGCACCCCAAATTCTGCTGGCAATAAATGTTGGTCCTCCTAATTCCCATCTCCAAAATAACTGCTTTAAAGGCTTTCAACTCCACTAATATTATTGGTTTCCAAGCAAGAATGAGCATGTTCGGTTTTAGGTTAAGTTGAGAATTCAATAAATTTGCAGCAAAGTGATTCATTTCCAAAACTATAGTATTGAGAAATGCAGTAGTAAAAAAAAGGTTTAAATAGTCAATTGGTTCTGATTGGATGTTTAGGTCCTGGTCTTTCAAAAAAATTGGTGGTGCATGAGAAAATTGCGTATTTGGCGGTACAGTTATAAATATGTCATTATCAAGGTCATCATCTGTATTGTTTTTGGTGTATAACTAAAAACTTCTTTTTAACTCTTATGATTCTTTAATTTAATTTACTAATTAAATTTAACACTAACTCTACTTGTCTTATTCTAACAGTCTGGGAAGGTGCCGTCATGGCGTACCTGGTACTTCCTTCTTGGGCAGTCCTCTGTGTTTGCACCCTGTCTGCCCATTAAGGATACCATCATCGATGGTAACTGCATCATTTCCTAGGTCATCATCGCTTTCTTTGTATCACTGATAATTCGCATTTTCTGGTTAGAGAACACTCTAATATTGCTCAAACTTGAGTCATTATCAGATTCCGAGATTGAATCTTCAAAATCACTAAATTCCGCACTATTAGACATTTGAAAATAAATGTTTATAAAAATCATAACGTCAAACTCAGAAATTTTAGCTTTTAATTACGATATCAATTTTGTTAATGTTCCTTTCTCCTTCCGAAGGACAAGAAACAAGAAGTAGCTTTTTTTGTTTCGATATATGCCTCAACCCCGACACTACCACTCCAAAGGACCTCACTTTGATGGCACGTTTAAATAATCCTTCCAGCTCACTGCTACCCTTTGAAGAATCCACTGATGATCACACAATCATGCAATGAGACTCGTCTCTTCATAACAGTGGTGATTTGGGCATAGGTCTGCCCACTAGTCATATCTCGGGCACAGTTCTGGGACTCCTTATAACTTCCCAAAATGACTTCAATCTTCGTGCTTTGATCCTTTAATTGAGTGCTTATTTCTTTGAACGCCGTCATTATTTCTCCCCGACTACATTCTCACACAAATTATCGATCCGTTCTGTGCTATATGGCACTAACATATTCCGAAGAGATGGGTCTCCTGAAGACAGCACCAATGCAGTACTCATCCGGGGGCAGGTTTGACAACCAACCTTTTCTGCGATAGCTTTGTACCAGTTACTTTTTGCTTTCTGGTGTCCATTCAGTAATTACTGGAGAGGGTTAAAAGGGATGATAATAAGGGTTTTAATAAAATTTATAAGTGGTTGAACATGCATTTTTCTTGGTGGAAGTAATTTAAATAATCAAATTTAAATAAAAAACTTTTTAACTATTCCACAAATTTATTGAACCTGACATGTTTCGAAGGGGCACGCCCTTCATGGTCACAGGTTATTTGAAACTGACCTGTGACCATGAAGGGCGTGCCCCTTCGAAACATCTCAGGTTCAATAAATTTGTGGAATAGTTAAAAAGTTTTTTATTTAAATTTGAATAAGGGTTTTATCAATATTTAATTTAAGATTTTGGAGATAATTGTATTTTGATTTGGATGTAGCAATCGATGAGTATCATCTTTGTGATGGAGAATATCATGAGACCATCTGACGCTGAGGCAAATGTTGCCAATCCAAATCATGTTATATTTTGTACTTAATTTCATGATTTGGCAAGTCCTGTAGTTCCCTCAGATCAGTTAGCTTCAGAGATGATTTATCGTTCCTACCTGGTCTGAGGGACGATAAGTTTGAGACAATACACTCATAGTTAAAAAAAATCATCATGAAAACTACGAACATCATATGGGTGCTTGGGACAAGCAATCTTCATTCTCATCACATAATCAGTTTGCGCGTATATTGGTGGCTTAAATAGTGTTCCAGGACAGAATGTGCTGTCGGCTTTCATCATGGTATGGCCATTTTCTAAGAAAATTTGCTGGATTTCTATATTTTTTAATTAGGATAGGTCGCTTAAGGCACTAGCTAAAACCTTGATCCGGTTTTGATAATTGCAGCCGTCTGAAATGTAAATAACCTTTTTATAGGACGGAGAAATACTTTTTAAATAATCGACAATGCAAGTGGTAAACTCATTGGCAGTGACACCACTATCAGCTTCATGCCAAGTGTACATTGTGACATCCCCATTATTTAATACATAAATTGTAAAATTATGGACTTGATGTTTCTGTTGGTAATAAAAGGCGGACGCCATCAACTTGGGACGCAAGAAGACACTTTGCAGGTCCATGATGAGGACCAATGTGGTGTCACTGGCCCAAAGTTTGGCCTCTCTTGCTTGCTCCTTCCTTTTCATGTGATCCTCATACACTTCCTTATTAATATTGTTGTGCTTATAGGCAGTGCACAGATCACACTGATCTTTTCTTGGTTGGTGGGTAGAAATGTTTTCAGCTTTGAGCACCTCACTGAAAACTTTTCTACCCACCTTGGGTAGATTCCACTCATCACACCATGCATTGTAAATGCTGAGCATATGTGATTTTGATAAAAACGAGTTTTCAGCATACACTTGGCTTGAGTCTTTACAGCAATAATGACTTGGTACCTTTGGTATCAAGTCAAGCCAAGCTTTAATATTACTCCTAATATCTTGCCTTAATTTTTTTTTATTGTCTTTTTTATTTTCATTCAAATCTGCCTCTTGTATTGTTTGTGATGTGCACCACCTAGAAAGCATGCTTTGGGTATTTTTAATTGTATGAGTGAACATTATGAGACAAACTTTGTGCTTCTTACCATCTTTCCTGGCCAAATAAAAGTCATATCCCCTTTTTTTAGAGCATTCTCTTTGTTGGTATTTGATCTCCGTCTTTTGAATTGTCTTGCAATCACCATTCCCTGAACGTAGGCTATTTTCTATTTTGACCAAAATTTGTTGAAAGTTAAACAGCGATCATCCTCATTCACTGCAAAACAGCTGAGTGAATTAGCTGTTATTTTTTTTGGTTGCTGATGGTTACACCTTTGTTTCATTTTTTTGGACCCTTCACACTGCATTGTCTTTATACACCATTTACCCATTCATAGCTCAAATCGCTCACGTCTTACCTATTGTTAGGCGTTTTTGGTAAAAAAAAATTTAGTCAGAGATACCTTGTCGGCGTCTTAAGAGATAATCTCCACCACAATATTATTCGAGGATTTTGCATGAACAAAATTTCAAGTTATGGGGCAAAGCACCATCTCCGCCAAATTTTCTTAAATATTTATGCTTAGTTCTCCTAATGTTTTCCGAATTCCCCAGTTATAAGACACAATAACTCATCTGTGAAGTGGCATCTGTTTCCTGGATGGGAGTTTTAGAAATGTTGTCTTGATGAGTCAAGCATGATTTTTTTTCTCGGTACGTCTTCTGAACATTCTAGAATAATTATCTAATATTTATAATATACACAGAAAAAAGCAGTGAAGCAAATAAACTTTTTTTTTTTTTTTTTTGATGCCTTCCACCCGATATCGAGTGATTTTGGACACATTTATTTGCTTCACTGCTTTTTTTCTGTGCGGTGACAGGCATTGGCCATCAATTCAGCACACTCTTCCGCTTCTACTTATTTTCATAGAAGTTGTAAGGTCAGCAGAACCTTTTTCATGTGTACATATTAAATTGTAGCTTATAAATGAGCTTCGAAAATCATTATAGGAATGATTCTCATTGACTGCTGTTGAAATAATTATTGACAAAGAGAATGTTGTATGTTTCTCAACGAGTCAATATAATGGTTAAAATATACTGAATTTGAAACTCAGAAAAAATATTTTCTGCAATGGACGAGCGAATTTTATATAAATTTGTTACATACAATGTAGTTGCTTTTTCAGGATAAAGCTTCAATAATTATGTTGATATCTTTTAGTGTTAAAAAAGCTTATTTTAAAAATGAGACTATTTTTGTTGTAAAATAATCATTCATTGTGTGAATAAACAAACACCCGAATTATAAAAATAATTAGTTATTAAGTTAAGTTAAGGGAGCGTTCAAGTATTACGTAACGCAATATGGGGGGGAGGGGGGGTTTTCTTGTAAAACGTTACTATTGTATTACCGGCGCCGCAACAAAGGTATTTAGTGAATTTCCAGTAATAATTGTGATTTGAGGCATACATAGTTGTAATATGTGCGTTAGGCAACGTTTAGAGAATGGGAAGAGGGGTAACAAAGAGCGTTACGGTGCATCTCGGGGGGGGGGGTCAATAATGTTAAAAAAATGCGTTACGTAATACTTGAACGGTCCCTAAGACACTTTCCAAATATTTAGATTTTTTATACATGTCCTATATAGATTATGTAAGACCATTGATGAGGCTCATTAGGTAATGTGTAATGTATTCATAGATGTTACATAATATTAAAAAGGTTTTTACCTGTATCAAGTACTCGTAGCTATGAAAATGACTGTTCCAACTATAAAGAGTCTGATATTTTAATGTTTCTCTAAAATTAAGTTCATCCTTGTGATGGATCAATTACTGCAATCATATTGTTGTATGATCAGTTGTGATATTTCGTTATGTATTAAAGTTTTGTAAATACCTTTTTTTATTCAAATTTGTGATAAAATGCTAAATACCGTATGGTAATTTTTTTACAATTTCTGTGCATTATTTTTATCCTTTTCGATTCAGTTGCTGTTATTAAACACTGGCAAACGGGATCTTATAGATCTCCTAGTGATCTATATGGTTATCCAAAACTTGTAGTCTTCTCTGTAAACCTGGCTAGAGGTCGAATACCAATCTTGTGGATAATGGTGACCTATACAAGGTGAACGAAGGTCTTCACCAACCTCTTTGCCCACAAACTCCTTGAAGTGGAGTTGTGTGGGCTGACCAATCTACCAACTGAAATATTGGGTCAAATTAACAAGGCTGCTGCAATCTCAGGGTGCCTTCGAAACTCAGTAGGTATTGAAGAATCCTGATGGGAATTGACAGCAATATAAAAATTTACTGAATCGAGTTCAGTGCGACCAAAAATGTGCTGAGAGTTTCAGAAAAGGAAATTTGCAGGAATATAGCCGGTAAGACCGTTAAAGTTTGAAATAGAAAATGTTTCTTTGTCGAGAGGGTACTCCTCATATGGTCGAAAAATTTAAAATTTGAGGGCATTTCCCCGTTTTTCATCCTATGCTATAATTTAATGCTACAGATTTTATTTTAGAATTATTGTACTACTTTGAGAGGTCGCTAACACTTTTATAAGTACCTAAACAAATTAAATCCTACTGTAATTTAAGGTTAATAAAAATATTGATAATGATATGTACCTAGATACATACGTACCTATTACAATAATAACAGCGAGGGGCACTTCAAATTTAAATTCCGTCTTCATACATTGCCTAGACCAGGTATGGCGAACCTTTTAGGGTCCGCGTACCAAAAATCACAAAATATTTTTTTAGAATGTGTGGTGTGCCCAAGCAGCAAAAAATGAAATAAATAGACAAAATAAAAATGATTGTTTAAACTACTCCACTATTAGCGAGATGATAGAGATCGCTGACCTTATCTTAACTGATAGTAACACCTACGACAGCGATAAACAACGAATTACCATGAACATAACCTCAAATGAAAGCAAACATCAAAGGCAGTGTTTTCAACAATAACATTTTTGGAAGTTGCCAGGATAAAATACAAAACGATTGTCGTTTATCTCGGGAAACATTCGATAATTAATAAATTGGAAAAATAAACTCACGGATTATTCAATCAAGATATTAAAAAAATTGAACCTGGAAATCGTTCGCGTGCCATCTCGGGCACGCGTGCTCTAGGTTCGCCACAACACCACCTGTTGGGTTCGCCATGCCTGGCCTAGACAAATTTTCAACAGTCAATAGTGACCCCTATAATAATAATATCATGTTATAAAATTTAAAAAAAATAATGGAGTTCACTGTTTTACCTACATACCTAGCAGAATTGAATAACAGGATGTCCTGTTAATATTTCGAAATTCAAATTTTTCAGATTTTCCCTAAACCGATTTCATTACAAATGTAATAAATGCCAAAACGGTTTGAGACCTGCTTGTCAAGTTTCGTTTTTATATTTTTATTTTCATACTTCCAGGTAGGTACACATGGATTATATTATTATAATCTATCTTTTTTTTATTAAAATGTATTTTTTTTCAACTTCTTGAACTGTGTGTGCGTGCATGGTAGACTGACGGTGCCGGCATCGTGTGGTGTAAGTGGCAGGGGTCGAAAATGCAACGGGCCCCCGACCTGAGAGGGCCCCGGCTCGACAGGCTGTGAGCTCAGCAATAATAATTTTTAGCACAAAATAGGTAGGTACGTATTTTTTTAATCAATCAGACACATTCTTAATACCATATACAAAGAGGCGGATTTGCCCTAAGGCCCCTAGACACGAAAACATAAAAAATGGAAGTTTTCCCAACTTTATCAAAGTGATGCGTTTCTAGTACTTATATCAATTTATGAAGTTAATTAAACATAGTTGCACTTTTTTTTTTTTTTTTTTTTGTTGAGGCCTTCCACCCGATATCGAGTGATTTTGGCCATTCATCCATATACAAGTGACACAAGTTAAAAGAAAAATAGTAAAATTATTGAGGAACAAAAATGTCAAAAGTAAAATATTGTTACGCGCCTATCCACACACAGTGCAGGAGCAGTCGCGGGTACATCGACAACGAATCGCCACCACGGCCGTCCTACACTCTGCGACGCGATTAGACTGACCACTGCACATTTAAATCTTTAAATTATTTAATTTAACAAAACCCGCCAGTTGTTTAAATATTTTTTGAGAGTTTAATGAAAGAAGATATGAGATGTTGATTGGACGTTCACATCCAACCAGACTATTGTAAAAATCCGTATTAGAAGCGATAGGACCACCAAAAAAAATATGATCCAACGTTTCGACGTCCAGACCGCATTCGCAGGATGGATCATCGACTATTCCGATTCTGCAAAGATGGGAGGCCACCAGGCAATGTCCCAGACGCATCCGGCAAATAACCGATATGGTGTTTTTATGGTATCTATGCTTATAAAACCACGGTTTCCCAGGTATTTTTGGTTGAATAGCCTTATATTGTTTACCTTTCTCTGGATTTTCCCAAAGCAGATCCCAAGCCCTGGCTCCTCGAGCCCTTAACACAAGAGAAGTATCACCAACCGAGGAACCAAAAGACCCTGGGACACCACCTTCTGAAACCGCAGTTTTTGCCAGATCGTCAGCTTTTTCGTTTCCATGTATACCGTGATGCGATGGAATCCACGCCAACCAAACTTCACACCCTGCAGATCGGATGGCGAGGATCTCAGTTAGTATTTCAGCTAAAAGTCGGTTCATTGGTTGCCCCCAAATGTTTCCAGTAATTGATTTAATCGAACTCAATGAGTCCGATAAAATTAGGGCTTTTTTAATTTTGTTTGAGTGAACTAGTATTAAAGGTTCTCGGGGAGCATCCAGGACATCCACGAGGGGAAACCGGAGGCGGTGGCTTGGCTTGCAGCGCTGGAGCCGAGATTATAGGTGCTTGTGACGACGCAGCCTGCACGGGCGAAGAAGAAATCTATCCGAATGCCGCACGAAAAGTAAGTAAAGTAAGTAAAGCTTCTTTGATTGCAAACAGTTCTGCGGTATAAATTGAGGTAGAAGGTGGCAGTTTATACATTAAATTAATATTGAGAGATGGAACATAAATTCCTACACCCACATCTAAATCTGGTGAAAACTTTGAACCGTCCGTATAAATTTCTGTGAATTCGCGATATTCTGACTGGAAATTTTGAAACTGTAATCGTGTTATTTTGGTGTTGGCCACAGATTTATTTAATCCTATATTTTCTATTACATATGCCTCCAGAGAGAACGCTTCCAATGGGATAGTTGCACTTTCATAAAATTTATATTTGATCTCGAACGCTTTCGTCTAACTCACGCAGATATTGTCAAGCACATAACACATATTATACCTACTCTCTATGTCAAGAGACTAAGGGACTAGCGCTTGAGATTCAACACAAATTTTGTGAAAGTGCAACTGTGTTTTATTCAATTCATAATAATGAACTTTAACTACGTAAATACACAAACCCTCCAAAAAATTATATAAATTTATTGAAAAAAATAATTCGTGCAATTTTTACGATCACATTTCTTTTATTTTGACCACGTTGGTGGGAAGTTGGCGGATAATAAAGAATGTCTACATAAAAAATATGGATTTATCATTCTCATCAGGAAGATTAATCATTTTTGTGGCTTTCGCGTTGATCATGTTAAATGCTTAACCGTAGCAGCCCACGATGGGATCCGCTAGTACGTACCTAATCTTGAAAAGACCATTATTTATTCCATTTGCTGTTTTAACTTCCTTGTTGATGGATCTTCACACAAATAAGTAAGTACCTACACAAAATTAAATTTCTCATGAACTTAGGAGTTTACAATATAAGTTTACAAATGTTATACTTCCGCCTCCTCCGAGATTTTATGACATTTGCAAACTTTTTAGTATGCCCTTAAGGTTTTTATATCGCTTTAATTTTTAATTTTTACAACAAAAACCCACCTTTTCTCTGCTCTCAAAATACTTTAAATCTATAATGCAGCTGGGGCATTGTTATTTGCTGTAGCTATTTAGATTTTGTCCGAAATTTACTTTTGTTTTTGTAAATTATTCACTTTGGGACCTACACGCTTTTTATATTTAGGTACGGCCTGCTGGGCCTTTTAAAAATTAAATGTAGTACGATATAATTAAATGTAACACTAGACTATTTGACATGAGACTATACAGGGTGACTGGTAATTGGATACATTCCTTGAAAGAGGTTGCACTACAGCAAATTTGCAACAATTTTGTTCCCGTTCACCAGGGATCAAATGCCAGTGGTTTTCGAGTTATTTAACTTTTTAGAGTTTTATTAAACATTCCACCTTTTGACCTAAAATTGTAAATTGTGAACAATGTTCTTCATTTAGGAATATACAATTACACTTTTCCAATAGCTGAAGAATGAAAGAAGAAAAGGCTGAAGTGAAAAATCAAGGTGAAAATTTCAAAAACCTCAGAAATACTACGTTTTAAAACCACAAGTCAGTTTTTTTCATTTTTAATTTAGATTTTTCTAAGAGAGTTACTCCAAAAAAGTATAATAGGTGTACAAACCACAGGAAAAACTTTCCTAATTAATAAGCTTTCCGAAAAATATAAATGTTTTCCACTTTACTACAGTTTAGGAAAATAATCAATATTAAACGATCAGAAGGCGCGGAATCAGTTCAACTTCGCCATAATAATGCTGGACGACCTAGTGTTAGTGATCATAACGAAGCGCAACTTTGAATAATTTTATTCGTATTGAAGTAGAGCCGTTTGTATGAAAACGCCCACGCATTCATAGCACCATCAGATTTTTCAATATTGACTATTTTCCAAAACTTTAGTAAAGTGGAAAACATTCATACCTTTTCGGAAGGCTTATTAATTTGGGAAGTTTTTCCTGTTGTTTGTACGCCAAGCATATTATACTTTTTTGGAGTAAGTCCTTAAGAAAAATAGAAATTAAAAATTAAAAAAAACTGACTTGTGATTTCGAACCGTTGAATTCCTGAGGCTTTTGAAATTTTCATCTTGATTTTTCACTTCAGCCTTTCCTTTATTCTTCGGCTATTGGAAAAGTGTATTTTTATATTCCTAAATGAAGTACTTTGTTCACAATTTATAATTTTAGGTCAAAAGGTGGAAAGTTTAATGGGAACAAAATTGTTGCAAATTTGCTGTAGTGAAACCCCTTTACCAGTCACCCTCTATAGTTGAAAATTATACATTGTAGGGAAAGAGGCTTCCTATCCTTTTCAGTTCACGGGATCCTTTTTTTTCTAACGACTTGCACCCGAAATGTGGATCGAGTGATGCAGCCACAGAATTAAACAAATAAATACAATGCACAAATCAATATCATTGTAGCAGCGAGGTAAACAAAGTCACTCAAAGTATTCTATAATTAATTCACGGGATCCTTAAAACATCAGATTTTTCCACGGCTCTCTTAATATAGTCAGAATTATGTAGGTAGGTAGATAGGTATTTTGCAAATATTTAGCTTTTGGAGAAATTGGCAAACACCTTTAAAATTATTATCTAGTCATTTAATATCGAAAAAGTAGTTTTGCATTGGATGATTAAATACCTATAGGATCTTGACTAGACATTACTGGACAACCATCATAATCGGTTTCAGCGGTTGGTTGAGGTCTTAGGGTGAAAACACAAAGAACGTTGATTCCGACCGGCGCCGATCAGCGCAAAAAATGTTTGTATGCATTTGAATGGGCATTGGGCATACCGGAAAGCGGGTTCCTGTTTTTGCTGTGCGTATGTGCATTCAAATCAAAAGGCATAGAAACTTTCTTTGCTCCGATCGGCGTCTGTCGGAATCGGCGTTCTTTGTGTTTTCACTCTTAGAACTTATTATTTTGCAAAAAAAGCTGTTACCTTGAGCAGGAAGTAGGAAGTATCAATAAATAAATTAATCTACCTTTAGGACCCAGTGAAGTAACAAGAACCCTCTTTCCATAGCTCTCTATCTTTGCCAATATTTACTACTAATTTCCACACCATGGATTCACTCAGTTCTGTTTCGAAGGAACGCAACGCATACCTCGTCTTTGGAACGATGATGGGAGAAAAAACATCGTAGCAAGTGTGTGGTGAAGGTTTATAATAATGCCAGGAAATAATTGCGAGAATGTTTAGGTATCTATTGACTTTGACCCACGTGCCTTTTATGGGCAAAAATAAATCTTTTAATGTCCCATCCATTCAGTGTCGGACAATGGTCCATAATGTAGCCGGAGCAGCTCTCTAATAAAAGCCAAACGCTTTTTTAATAGAAAAGAAAATAATAATAAAATTGTCCACACAAAACGGTACGTGATCCGTGCCATTAAATAAACGACTTTTTCCTTGTATCAACTACGGGTAAAAACTTTTTAAAACTCGCTTAAAATATGGCTGACATAACTTTTTATAGTACATCTGATAACCTCAAACATTTATCATCCATTTTGCCTTTTATATGAAGATTAATTACCTACAGAAAAAAATAAATATTATCATGTTTAAGTAATCGTTGCAAATTCAAATTACTCGTTGGACCCGTGCTAAGCCACCTCTGAATAATAAAGTTAGGCCGGTGTTTTATTTTTTGCAGATAGAAAGGAAATTAAGATCAAATGATAAACAGTTGGCTGCTCATTTACAAAAACATCAACCGTAAAAGTACCTATTTAGTTACACAATATTAACAAACTCTTTTTTTTACAAACATACTTATTTTGAACCATTCAATCAGTGATTATATTTTTATTTCTTTTCTTATTTCTCGCTCAGTTCTTACTATAAATTTTCTACGTATGTATTTCTAAAAAAAGTATTGTCAATGAGGTAGACATGCAGTCACTACCAGAGTTTGAAACCACAGCCTCAAGCGAGCGGAACTTAAGTAGGTACCTACATTCCAAATATTTTAGAGATTTTGTACCCTTTTCTGGGGATAGATTTTTTACATTGCTGTAATATTAGCAATCGAAATGGAAGAAAACGTTTTAAGACCGTGGTTTAAGTAATTGAAAAACAAAATTTAACAGTCGAACATCATGATTCAGTTCATTCAGAAAGTCATTCCTTCTACTTACTGGGCTTCAAATAAAAATTGGAAAAGTATATTTTTTCTAAAAATGAAGTTGTTTTGTACATTTCCTCTTTCACCACACAATATTTATTTTGAGAATTTCGGTTTGTAAAAGTGTTATTAAAATCGAGTGAGCCAAGATTATTTAACAGTTTCCACACTAATACAATTTCATTTTCCAAAATTTTGAATGTGCAATTGTAAGAATATAAGATTGTGCATGAATAAATTATTATTTTGAAATATGTTTGACACTCTCAATTTTTTATTACTGTAGGTATGTACTTATATGAATATACCTAATTTTAATTTTAAAATCCCTCTTATACGGATCGAGAGTCAATCTTCTTCAGTTTTGCTGTGATGTCAACATACCTTCACCTATTTCTTGAAGTTTCATCTACAACTCTACAGAATATAGGTAGGTATATCGAAACACAGCATGATAGTTTCGTACCTACAATAGATAGAGTAGATTAATTTACCGTAACTCGTAGGTACGCTGCTGTGTGTAAGTATACAGAGAGGGTTTATGGCAGGTATCTTGACATTTTAATAAGACATTATTGAGGCAGCCCCTAATTAGAAAATACCGCTAGGCCTTAGTAGGGTGGTTGGTACTAGGCATAGGTGGGCACATCAAGTAGTATAGTAGCAATGAACAAATTAATTCTAGTTAGCTGCTCTGATGGTCAGTATGGCAGATGGAGATAAACAAACACACACAAAGAGCTTCTTCTTGTTTCTGTTTTCTATAGATTTTGAGATTCATTAAATAGGTGACTTATAACGACGAAGCTTAGCTTAGTTCTTCTAAGACTGCATGTTATTAAATTTAAGACTTGCCTTTTGTGAGGTCAACCCCTAGCATTCTCTCAATCTTTTTGGTAGTTGGCTTCGCAGCCATCTTCCACGGGCTCCTATATCTTTAGAGGTCGTCCTGCTGTTGTTCTGATGTCAGTTCCATCATAAAAATCAAGACTGTTTTCGATAGTACCTACATATCTACAAAATGTAATATGAGAGCAATTATTAGGCTAAAGATTTGCACAAAAGTCACAATCTGCCGTAAGGAATTCTGAATAAGAACAAAAACTACAAGTAGAAATATCGAAACTGATGATCCTAGCCCTTGAAATTGATTTTGTCACACGAACATCTATGCTTTCTCATGAAGCAGATAGGAACTTAAGTATGGAGTCGTTCACAAATAAAAAAGACAAATATTATTTTCAGCATTTCATGTCGTTATAAGAAGCATTTTCAGCATTTAATGTCTTAAGAGAGCTAGAAAAAGAGTTAAATATTATCATCAATGTGTAATTTTGCATTTTAATGGCTATTTGCATTATGGCAACCATAAATTAAGACGCAGCTTTGATGATGGTATCATCTATTGGAAAATGTTTGTATAACGATATTTTTTTACCCATTGTAGCCCAAAAATTGTATCACGCTTCTCTGAAAACGGCAGATTTGTTCTTGTGGAGTATGTATAATATTATAGTGTCCACATAATGTGCTGAACAAACTTAGAGTGGGATTATGTTAAAGTAGTGGGGCTAAAATCCGTATGACGAATGTTGGCACGAAGCGTCAAATATTCTACAGTCCTTGTTCAAATTATTAGAGGCACTCTAAAAATATAACAATTTTGAAAGTAAAGAGTACTTTTTTTGGTAAATATAATTTATTTATTTATTTATTTATTTAAAAATCACACACGGCCATTGGCCATTAAAATATATTTATAAAACAAGTTAAGTTAAAACATAATTGTCAAATGTCAATTTACGGAAAGAAACACAACGAAGCTCGCCACCGCAACATTCACACATGCAACTGCACGGTGAGAAGGCAGGATAGGCACCCGCACAATAATAATTATTATACATATGTGCGCAACGGGTGAACCCATAGACACACCACTACAATATTGTAATAATTGCAATAACATGTCCACGGGTGAACCATCGACAATAGGAAACCACAGATATAAAACAATATAACATGCGTTGCCAGGTTGGTTTCGTCCGCTTGAGAGAAAATAAATTTAACAATTTCAATCTATATTAAAAGCACAATAATAAGTTGGCAATCAAATTTTAAAACAACACTACTATAAAAAACGTAAAAGATTTGTACATTAAAGTCATTAAAAATAAAATAACAAAAAGCAACAAAAATAAAATTTCTTTTTTCCTACATTAAAATTTAAAAGCAGACCTCAGTAAAAACAAGCAATCTAATCCTTCAATTTGTTAATAATTAAGGCAAAACAACAAAATAAATCTTTTAAATAACAGAGTTTCACATTTCAAGACAAACAAATTAGCAACAGAAGAAAATACAAAATTGATACTATCAACAATTAAGACAGAACTAAAACAATTAAAAAGTGAAAATCATACTTAAAGCCACGGCCTTATAATTCATGCATATAAAAGACAAAAAATCAAATTCAAAAAGTAAAAAAATTAAAAATATATAAAAATTAAATTTCCGGTCATATAAAATAATCTGGTCACATAACCTATCAATAATTATTAAGAAACTAAAAACAAACTAAAAGTGAAAATCACATTCAAAGCCACGTCAAAGTACCCTTTGATTCTAATAAGATAGGGGATAATAATAATATGATATTATGCTGCAAATCACACATGTCAAAAAAACAATAATAATAATAATATAACAATAAATATAATATAAAAATAAAATCCATAAAGGAACCTCATTACAGGGAATTCTGATTATGTGGATAAAATATGTTAGAAACGGATCGCTTAAATGTCAAAAACGAATCGGCAAAAATGTCGGCGCAAAAGGCATATTCGTTGCCCAACATATGGAGTCTTCTAATTGTTGCATTATAAAGGTAATTATTGCCGACCCGTTCAACGTGGAACGGGATGCTCTGGCGTGTGCATCTCGTCGGTACATGAAAGTAATGTTTTAATAACTTTTATTTATTATTCAAATATTCTTTGATGGTAACACTTTAATTTTATAAATATGGCAACACTGTAAAAAAAACTGTGTGTCACACAGACGCCATCTAGATCAGCCAGTGTAGATTTGCCAAGCGATCGTGGTGATAGTGTCGTTCTTGTATTCAGGATTGTGGGTACTTTTTCAATTTTTTTGGGGCGTTTTTATATTTTATTTTATTAAAATCGTGTTGCTGAAGCATTTTTGAAGTAAGTTTAAAATCTTTATACCTTACATATTTTATTATTATTTTTATTTGAAAATTTAACAAAAACACATGTAATTTTTAATTTTTTTGTACAATTTTTCTAGCATGGGTAAAGCAAAAGACCTAACACCTCGCAAATTATCTGAAATAAAGACGCTTATTATAAATACAAGTAATTCAAATCGAAAAATAGCATTAATGGCTAATGTTTCAAGCGCATCTGTGGATAGAATAAAGAAGAAGTTGAATGATAACATCGATTTAAAACCAGATAGGCAAAATAAATGTTGTAGGAAGAGGATTGTGTCGTCACGAGACATGCGAAAAATTAATGACCTGTGTGTGAAAAACAGGAAAACACCACACAGAGTCCTGACAAGAATGATTCAGGACTCTGGAATTAACATTTCTCCTATGACAGCTCGGCGACGAATAAAGGAATTGGGGTTTTCTTGCTGTCGACCTGCAAAAAAGCCATTGTTGACTCCTGTTATGAAGAAAAAGCGGCTAGAGTGGGCAAAAAAACATGAGAAATGGTCAATTGGGGATTGGAAAAAAGTAAGTACACTATTATTGCAATCATTTTACATGATTTGATTCATAACTTTACATCTTATTGCAATTATTTCCATTGCTTAGGTTTGTTTCTCGGATGAATCGTGCATCCAGATATTAATGGACAAGTCCACGACAGTGAGGAGACGTCCAGGAGAAAAGTACAAGGAAGACTGCATTATAAGGAGGGTGAAGCATCCACTCAGTATAATGGTGTGGTCGATTATCAGCGGTCAAGGAACTGGACGCCTTCACATTGTTGAAGGGACGATGAGGCAAGACCAGTACATGAAAGTACTGGAGACAAAGATGCTGCCCCAAGTCCAAGAACGGTTTCCCAATCAGGATTACATTTTTATGCAAGACTCGGCTCCATGTCACAAGGCGAAAAAGGTGATGAAGTACCTTGAACAGCAGCAAATTAAGGTTCTCGACTGGCCAGGAAACTCCCCTGATCTTAATCCGATCGAAAACCTATGGGAGTTATTGAAACGGTCCATGGCAAAGGACCACATCACAAATAAGCGCCAATTAGTGGAGAAATTGATAGATGTCTGGCATAGGAGTGATGACATAAAAGAAAATTGCAAGAAATGCATAGAAAGCATGCCAAAACGCATAAAGGCAGTAATTGCAGCCAAAGGGGATGTCACTAAGTACTAGGAGTTTCTTATTATTATTATTATTTTTCATTACATTTATATACATAATGTATATTTTATATGTTAAATTGTTATAAAATTGTTTATAAATAAAATTGGCTAAAAATATAACGTTATTTTAATTTTATTCAAATCTAAACTCAGAAAAAATGATTTTTCCTTGGTGCCTCTAATAATTTGAACAAGGACTGTATAGTGATCAGCAGTCCGTCTAGGTAGGCGCACACAATACTTATATTGTTGGGTAATCCGAAACGACATACAAAGTTACTTAGCCAAACACTTCATGGCTGTTGTAGGGAGCTGTTTGTTGTATGTTTGTACAAGCAGACTTGTTTATTTTCACACTAACTGAAATTCTAGCGACCGATACAATACGAGACAACAGTTTTACGATATACCGATTTGAAATATTATTTAAAATAAAAAAAAATGTTTTCCAGAGTTATCTGCAAAACAAATACACCCACATCCAATATTTCATTCCCTCTAAATATTATTGTGTAATCAAACCAAACAAATGAAATGATGCATCTGTTTGAAAAACGTATTTTGCATCCGAATTCTGTCAATCGCACCAACTATTAAACAACTGTCAGTTTGTGCCAAACGGCATTTTGATTTCAAAATTAGATTTATTCACTTTTCGCGATTTAATTAATAAAAATGCGCTAACAAATTAGAAAAAAGCTTGAAAAAAAAATCCATCAAAAGCTGCGTACCAATATTTTTAATGTCAATAGTTGTCAGGTAAATAAAAATTGTGATTTTATAGAATTTTTCACGTATCGAAATTCGTTCTATACTAATTTTAAAATTATATTTATATAATTTGATATCCTAATTTCGATGTTTTATTATTTATTCTGTTATCCGGAGCGGAGAATAAATACAATAAACCAAATAAAACGATAAAAATATGTTCAGCCGATCTCGAGTTATAAGTGTTCGCACTAACCCGACTATCTTTTATATTATAGATAATAATTCATTGCAGTACTATTCTTCTTCGTCGTGTTCCTCATGTCTGATTGTCGTGACATTATGTCCCTTCCAGCCTTCTCTACACTGCACTTCAGTAGAGTAGGATGAAATTTGAAATCGACTAAAATGTCAAAGTATTATCCTATTTCATTTTTAAAATTACCTTTTTTCCTAGATAAGTATTAAAATACAAACACAACACGAAAAATGATAAAATCTGGAAAGGTGACCTTGAAAGAGAAGTTAAATGTGGGATTCAAACATGGTTGTCAGAAGATAAAAGAACGTTAATTGAAGGTTTTTTGAGGTGTAGGTATTGCTTAGAATATAGGTAGTACATCTTTTTTACAAAAATGAATCTAGGGTCACCCAAAGTGAAGACAAATAAGTACACTTCAGAAATTTTTCACATAAAGCCAACCTTGTGTAGTGAAAGTGGAAGATTCGAACTAGGACCTCCAGTACGAAATAGTAAGAAAACCGGCGTCTTTACCGCTAGGCTACCAGCCACCACATTAAAGGAGGAAACTATATGGGAGTAACAGAAAAAAACTCACAGATAAAAACATAAGTGGTAGGTAAGTTTGTCCGTAGTATTTAAAGTTATTAGTGTTTAGGTGAATGTCTAACTAAACTAAGGATTCGAACGGTTCCATGTATATACAGGGCAGTAATGACATTGCATTGATTTATCCCAGAGAGTCTAACCGTAATCAAGCGAAAATGTACCTACCAAACGACGAGTCTACAGGAATAATAATTAATTGTGTCGACTGTACACCAAAGTGCGGGAACGTCTTTCAATCAGGGATCAAAGGCGGCTCTGTGCGGTGCGCTGTATTGGAGACAATAATAATTGATATTATGTCTGTCTGTCACCCACCCCAGCCCCGATACCAGCTCCAAATGAAACACAATACAAACAAAGGTGGGCACAATACCTACGTCTCTTGGACTAATTGAATTATCCGTCACTAATAACCACGATTCTAATAGACATTAAAGTGGGTGTCATTCTTTACCCGCTATTCCTATTTCCGATATTCAAGTACCTCTGTACCTACCTACATGACATGACAGTTTGTATGTCTTATACCAGCTACCTACCTATCTGTATTTCTTATTATATGCTCTCTTTTTTAGAAAATATGAGATTTACGAGTCATGACATACTGTGCCAAAAAAAGCTTAACGAAAATGAAGTCTTCTGAGAAATATTGAAAAAAAAAACACGTTGATCCATCGCAGGATATTCAATCATAAAAAGAGAACGATTGTAGGATTTGCGGTGGACGTCCAGAAATAGCATAGAACATGCTATAACTTACATATTTAACGTGCTAGACTGTATTGCAACTTGAATTTTAAGTCTTATCTTTCACACCTCTACTTACAGCTGTGGTAAACCTATTAGGAAATACATCAGGATACTGACAGATTGTCGGAGTCTGCTGTCCTATCTGTGCCTGCTTCGCCCTTTCTTGATATAGGTACTAAAACCATCCTTCTGATATTTAAAATACCTTCATTACAATCAAGTTTAAGAAGAAAATTAAACTACTTCTTTTTGAACTTTATATTATATACTTTCCAAATATTCATTCTCATACCGTTTTCTAAAGGCTATCATAACAATGGAGTCATAATAATGATAACATAAAAAACATTTGCTTCTATTAATTCTATTACAATCAATTTAGTTAAAAACCTAAAGTTAGACAGGTACCTACTATGAAATTAAGACATTTTCGAAGGAGGTTGCTACGTTCGACGTACTTCTTCTGCGAGGCTCAAAGAAGTATGTTTTGCAAAGTATGCATTGTGAAAAAATCCATATTTAAGAAATCTAAAGCAAATAATAATAATCATAATAATAATTTTATTAATCAATAATTAATCAGAATATTTAAAACAAGACAACATAAAAACATGATTGATACAATACTTATCGCACTGAATTTTGTCACCTCACTAGACCTTAAATCTGTGTCGAGGTTGACAATTATCATGGTAGAATATACCTATGTAATACAAAATAGAGTCAAATTCATGTCAATCTTCAAATATTTCATGCAATTTACATATAACAAACCAAAATTCACAAAGACAACACAATTACCAGGTGCAGAAAATGATAGAAGTGTGCATAATAAATAATATAGGAACGTCTGAAGGACATGTCAAGCTTATCGCCAAGAACAACCGACTCGGTTAATAGAATAAAATTTTAATAAAAAGTACGTCAATTAATATGTTTTTTGAAAAAAAAACTGCGTTATCTCTAATATTTTAATTTGCCAGATAAACTTTAAGGATTGTTTGATTTATTGCGCAGAAATTAATGTACTAAACAATTGACACAAGAGATCATGTTTTTTTTTTATAAAAAGTTCAAGGTACCATATTATGCCCCTCGTGTCACCGCGACCAAATAAGATCTATTCACTATTGTGACATCCTTCAATTCATTCATGAAGTTAGTGCTGCCTCTCGTCTCCAGAGGCCTCTTGCAGTGTGGCAGTACCTCTTCCCGGCTCCTGTCCTCCACAAGAAGTCTCTTCAATCGTGTCTTGATGTCCCTGAAAGATAGGTTCCACAAGGATTCCCATGTCTCCTTTGACTTCTGATTTATTTATTTATTTATCAACGGCAAATTGCCTTTTAAAGAAAAAAAAAGATAACACAGAGAGCAGTAAAAATACAAAGTAAAAAAATACATATCTAAGTAGGTACATATTAACCTATATATTATTTCCTCCCTCCATAAGCATTACAGAGAGAAAAATTACGTGCAACACGTTTCTTCAGTATAATAGAAGAATACAATAATTCGAGAATACAAGGCTAATGGATGACTGATGACAGTTGCCAGAAATTTGATTAGAAGTCTCCGTCTAGGTGATCCATAAGAGGAGAGGTATTCGGATTACTATAAGTGATTAAACAGGATGATTAGGGTATGATATACCCACAGAAGTATTTCAGGTCGCTATATAAATTAGTATGCGTTGAAAAGCGTCGAGGTAGAACAGCTCAACAACAAGAGGATGGATAGAAAGGCTAAAAGACCACAGTCGCAGCTGAAGCAGATGTCGAGGAATCAGTGGAGATCAGTCGAGACAGTAAGTCTGTTGGAACCATTATGAGAAAGTTGTCCTAATGTGACTTTTGAAGATGTCGATGCTGGAGCTAAAAATGATGTAGAAGTACCCATTATATCCACCACATCAGGTCATCTCTAGGTACAGAGATGCCAGGTGCATCCTCCATAGCCAGATTTAAGGAAATAAAAGTCCGCCCCTACAGATCCCTGCAAGTAGGGGTAATGCAAAAAGTCACATCTACCCGTTAGTTACGCATCCTTCGGCACGGATCAAATGACATCTTGGATTGGGGAGTTTTGGACAGAAAGGTTGACCTACTCCTTCCGTGAATGATAGGACTAGGTGAGTGTGAATGGGAGGGATCATAGAAAGCAGGAGGATAGGATTCAGGTGTAGGATGTTGGACAGTCATGCAAAGCACCCCCAAGGCACCTCTTTCGCTAGTTGATCTTAGCATCCATAGGGATCGTATATAATAATATGCTATTTCTTCAATTTTCAAATCAAAGTATTTAAAAAGGAGAATAAATACGTAAGTAACCTAATAAGTAATTTACTTGTAAGACACAAGCATTTGCTTAGTGTGAAAGATGTCAAAAGTGTATTTGTGTTCACTTCGAGTGAGCACAGATTCATTTTTTCCAAAAAAAAAATATCTCGAGTTAAAATTCACAGTAAAAAAGGTACCTACTTTTTTACTCTGCCAGAAGCAATTCTAGCTGTACGCTGCTGTAGAGTAAAAATAACATCACCAAGATGTCAGTCTATTCGTTAGTTATAAACTGTGAAAATTCAGATCTGATAATAATAAGTAGAAACACTTAGGTAAGTATTTCTTTTGTATACTTATTAAAATAATGTCTCCTTAAAATTCATTTTGTTGGCTTGTTGTTAAAATAATAATTGAAACAGAGATCGGCCGCTTGAAGTGGAGAAGGCAAGAAGCAATAGAAGGGAAATTCAAATATTGACCAAGCTAATGGACCTCATCGCTTTTCCTTCTGACTATCATTTATTTTTGGTCGGGTACCAAGAAACAATTTTTTTCAATATATTTGAAGGCGAAATATTTAAAAAAATCTTATTTCTCAATGAAGGGAATCTGATTTGGTTTCAAAATTGACGTAAGACAAATAGGTATAATCATTTTTTAAAGTAGGTAGGTAACTACCTATAGATAGAAGGTAGAAGGAACCCAGAAATATTTTTTCATCTTGACAGCAGTCGCAGTCTTTAAATTTGGTTGCTCTCTTGTTCTCAATAATTTCCAACTTTTATCTCTATATTTAATTAATTATTAAATATCTACTTGTTGTATACATGGGATTTTTCGACATGTTGTACATGTCGAGAATTCTCATGATTAGGAGTTTCGGAGACTTAAACATTACCACCTAATGGCGAACGTTGTTAACGTAAAGTGATCACACTAGGCCAGCCTTCGAAATAACAGTAGAAGACCGTCGTAAGCCCGTAGTGGTTTGTTCCATTTAAAAATCGAACGTGAGTAATGAATTGTTAGAGTCACTAGTTGTTACATATTTTTTCATGTCAGAGAGAAATATACATACTAAATAGGTACCTTCCTACCTATGATTGGGTTTTTGTAACCTATTTTTCACAAAAACTTTTATACGGAACATTGTTCTTTCAATATAAAAATTTGTTCCCCGTTTCCACTTGTCGTATGTCGGTTGTGGCAGAATGTCGTCTGCTTTGGTGGCTGAACATTTTAGGTATAATACAGCAACCACTTTTTGTAGTACGAAAAGAATTAATTGTTCTCACATGACGCAGTCTGAACAAAGGCGATGACTTATTTCGATTCAAAGTCGGATCACACACATGTATCTACCTAAAAGAACGACACTGCTAAATGCTGTTGCAAAATTGACCACTTGCGATAGTTAAAAAAAGTATGAGGAGCCTTCAGTACATAACATTTAAGCTTGATAGAAAAAAAACGTATGCTGATCCATTCAGATGCATCGTCACTGAATGACGTAGGTTCGTAATTGCCAAATTAATAAAAATTATCAAATACTTCATATGTTTTTGGTCTATAATAGGACGTAAATTCAGGGTTAAAAATCGTCTTTAAAATGTTTCTATAGGAATTTTTAATCAGCAATTTAAAAAACCCATTTTCAATGAGAAAATCTGGTATCTACCTTCATTCTTACAATTTCATTCAACTTACAGCAAACTCCCTCGATATTATCTTCAATCCTTACCCTTATTTCGTGTTGTACGTCCATTGTAAAGTTCTATAAGGCGACATTGTATTATATTATGCAAATTTGAATATATTCACAAAGTTTCCATCGAGAATAGCTCGGTCTGTTTGCGGGCATCAGCTACCTACTGCTGATAAGATGGTCAGACGAGAAGAAAAATGTACATTTTCCGTTTGATACCTATCTTATTCTTCAATCTTAAAGTTGTCGATTTCAAAAACTAATAATGACATCGAACAGAGTGTGTGCTGAGTGGGAGTGTAGCACAAGTCTCTTTATGTAGGTAAGTAGGGGTACACCTTACCCGGGGGTCACCAATATTGTTTTTCCAATGAGTCCACTCGATAAATAATGTCCAGCGCCGCCCATACTGTGCATGGAGAGGGTTGAATGAAAATTAGTCTTTGTTCCAACTACACAGACAAAAATGTGTGAAAAAGATTTATAAGCGACGCTCTATATTAAAATGAATTTTTCTACCTTTTAAATAAATGAACTAACTGTGCTTGATGGCAATTTTTGCCCCTCGATTACGTAGGCAGCTCGCCGGGGGTGCGTAGGAGGCGTGGCCCTTGGGTACGTATGTGGACCCACCGTACTGTAATAAATTAAAAAAAAGGAAATCATTATTCTTATAAAAAATGCGGAAGATTCGTGGTGTCGAACACTAAGCTCGCATCAACTATATTTCTATTAAAATAGCTTCAACTCGAACCATATTTTCAAGGAATATCAATCTAGAACAGGAAAAAGCAGCAATCAGATATTATAGTGATACTCGTATTGTGAGAGCGGATATAGGTACATCTTTTTTTTCTAGATTACCGGCGACTCATTCCATTGGGAACATGTTGTGGTGTGGTTAGTTATACATCCTATGCCTACAAAATAAAAATAAAAGAGAAGTTGGTATAGCTTATATAAGTATTCAAACAAACTGTTTTTAGAACCCCAAGTTTAACTAAAAACTCCCTTACTCTCCCGTGCGAAAAAATCATTCATCGCTCTTAGAACTCTTATGCCAGCCAAACATGATGAAGCGTACAGTGTGCTTGACCCGACGCCTGGTAGTGTGCTTGACCCGACGCCTGGTCAACTTGACGGAATATTGCTGGCAGTTTGCTTGTTAGCAGGACATGTATAAATACTCGTACTGCAAAGGTCCATAAAGCTTTTCTTCTTCTAAGAGTGTCAAAGCGATCTGCACAGCAAAAGACAGAATCTTGGCCATGGTTTCTTGGGAATGAGCTTACCAAAGTAGTTTCCCGATGCCTTCTTTGGTGGATTTTTTGTAGGGGTTGCCTTCCCTTAGCTGCTTGGTCTTGGTTTTTAAGCGCCAGAAATTCACTTTTCATCTTGTCGTTACAGCTTTTATTCAAAACATCGATTCATTAGTATTTTAAAAAAACATACATCTACAATAATAAAAGAACTTTTCTTCAATAAGATTACCAAAATGTGCCAAATTATACAAGATGATACAAAAAGTTTCGTTCATACCAAACTGTGATACGAAATTCCTAGTAGCTATTATTTTTTTCACAGTTTCCCTTCACTACGCTGTGACCTGTATGATGGAGTAATTTTTTCCCAAAGATCTCTATGTAATTTTCTGACCCTAATTTCAAAGGTTGATCCAAAATTGCCAACCATTTAGGAAATGCCTAGTATGTATAGTGTATAGCCTCATGGGTGAAACAAGTTTTTCAAATGAACGCTGCTATATCTACATACATAATCTTGATGCTTGTGTGAGATACATAGGTATATATATACGGCAACATTATGGATGAGTATATCAATCATAATGATCATTAGTTCCTTAATGAATGTAGGCGGATATTCAGAAGATTTTTTTTTAATTTCCCTTACCTCCGAATTGCTTATTAATCCTTTTCATTTAAAACAAATCGTTAGTAGTTATTATATATAAATCCTTTATACATGATTCAATACTAACGTCTGTATCTAAATAGGTAGGTATTCGTTGCTTCGATATCAATGCTGCCTTGACAAGTTTCTTTGGAATTTCCTTAACTCTATCTGTATTCAGCTCATCAGTCATTCGGTACTGTGCATGGGTTCTAAAAAATCTACACCTTCAAAATTCTTTACAACAAGACCATTGTTTTTCGCCCATGGTGTCGTTACGTAAGCGTGTCGCAATACGCGCGTAGAGCAAGTGCATTACGAGAACTAATGTACATAATATTATGTTCAAAGGGAATCGCTGACAAAGTGTATGGTATCACGCGGGTTATACGATACGCTTCGTCTACGAAATCGTTTAGTCATAATATGATTATCAATTATTATCATTTAGTATGTGCTTATAGGTACTACGAGCAGAATACGGAACGTTACAGCCCCGACACGGTTTGCAAAAGGCGTTGGTGGACAAGAAATAATTTCAGTAATAAGACTAAATAACAATAATAATGAAAAAAAAAAATAAAACAGAATAAAAATATATAACAATAATAATAAAGGAAGTTTTGTTGGTAGAAAGATTTCATTATTATTTTTGGTCTGTAATAAATCACATCGGGCTGACAGTAAGGAGAGCGGTACAATATAAATAATATTACATGTGTTATTATTATTGTAAGAACTGCGAATGAGGAGATACTTGAAAACACCTTCGGAGAATACATGTCGCACATCACTGCTCTCTACTTACGTACTGAATCGTTGTAATCTTATGATTAGCCTTTCTCTTCCAAGTACCTTCTGATTCAAGAACATTTGTATTGTATCATCAAACAATTAACCAAGCATGCAGTATAGGTTAGAATACATTTAAATAATGTGGGTTTTTCTTATTTACTTTTACCACTTTTAAAATTGGCGTAGAGGAGGCTATCTTTTATCACACTTATCTTGATCTTGCTGCATCATTTCAGCAAACTGGTTTTCATCGAATAGGTGATAGTGATCATAATCACAAAAATAAGACACTGAATGAGATGGTCCATGGATGGATTTACGCGGATACAAATGGCACAAGATAGAACGGCGCGGCTTAGAAGATACCTTCGTTCAGAAGTGGCTAAAATGGGCTTAGAAAAAGAAGGATCATAAAATGAGTGCATGTGGCAATCACCTCCACATTATATGAGAGTCTATGGAAACAAAACATTTCGAAACAAAACAGAACTTAATAGAACAAAACAAAAAGACAAGGCAAGGAAATTCAAGACAGGGCTAGACAAGGCAATATATGACAACATAAAACGAAACTCTAGCTTTCCTGTCCAGTTCTCAGTTCAAGCCTTACTCAAGTATCATCAACTGGTTTGATGTCCATCCCATCAGGATCTATCACACGCAGCATTGAAACAATCACAGACTTTCAATCATATAGTAGGGTAACATTTTCCTCAATTTTGTTGAATACGCGAAGCTTCTTCCAATTCGATTTTTTTTCTATTTTCACAACTTTATGACTAATTTTGTCAGACATCAAGTCCAAAAGTTGTAATAGAAACGCAATTATTGGTAAAGTGTTACCTTACAAATAAATCACTACTCAAATACTCTTTTACTCAGAATATTTTTTTACCGAGGGGTCGATGTGTGTTGACAATAATTATTATTATAAACCATCATTGTTTATTTTCAGTCAATTCATGGAGAGTATGTGTTGCTTTGTTGAAAAGTTGTTGTATTATGTTTAGGTATCCGCAAGAAGTTATCAGAGAGTTGGGGAGCTGAGTGTTGGATCCACTGGCGGAGAAATAGGCGGTGGTGTTTTGAATATAAATTATGAAAATAAGGGTAAAGACACGCGTGCAAAGTGAGGCACTGAAATCCACACATCTTTGTGCTCGCCTGGGCCGTCTTCAGACAACACTGCGAGGCCTTAGATTATTCAAATCGTCATGAATTTATTTTTTCCTTAGAGCAAAGAGACGAAGTAAACATGTTTTTGTGATGTTTTTCTTTAATGTCTATAGTTGCTTTTCTCTAGTTTTTCGTCTTATAATATAAGGGATATTAAACACCATCTTGTTATGTATCAGTATTTGACATAACATAATATGTATTATTTTAAAAAGAACTCTTTTTGCTGTATATTTTTTTGTCTGTTTTTTCATATTATTACTTTATCTAATTTTTTCTTGCAAATTTTAATAAGCCTACAATTAACCTGGGTTGGCTTTGTACATTTTTTAATATACTAGTACTGCCTCAGAGCAGATATTTTATAATAAGGCAATCAATTTCGATATAATGTTTATCTTGTAATTAATTATTTGCACGTTATATTATGGTTAAGGGAAAATAGTGAAATAAAAATATTTTGTCCTGAGTAATACATAAACGCATTTTTCCAAAGTTTTGGTTAGGTACCTTTCAGAAAATGAAATCCTGTAACAGTGGTGCAATCTAGAATGACAGTAACATACTATATGGCCGTTCATTGAAGAAACTTGCGTTCCAGGGATGTTGAACGAAACCCACTAAAGAATTACTGATACTTTGCAATATCGTGGCTATATGATTAAAATGCTTGTGTTTACCAAAACGTCGTCTCTGTTGAACAACATTCCAGCTGTAACTCATCCAATTTTCTTTTAATCAGATAACAAACTGCGGGGCTGTAGGGGCAGATCTGGTTTTACTAGATTTTCCAGGATCGACAGAATAAACCTTAGTCGGGGGCGCTATACAAAGAATGATAATAAACGCTTTTATACACCTTATTAATATTCTTATGATATTCGTAATTAACTCAGGTCTCAAATATAATTACATCGAAAATAATAATTTAATTTATTCCATGTGAAGAGGAGTTCATAGTCACAAATAATAGAATAGGTAGCTGGATACATAAAGCAGATATACATAGGTACGACCTATAAAATATTGGAACAGAATACTCCCGAGGAATATTAAAATCCTTTACGCATTTAAAATCTAATTAGAATGACGGAAACAGTGTCTAATCAATCTACTTCTTGTGACTCGAACGTTCAAAGGCAAGCTGATACCTAATATTTTATTTTAGCTTGACTTTTCTCTTATTTTTATCTTGAGTTATTTAAAAATAGTGAGTACCTATTTATAAGAGGAACTTTTTATTTATTCATCACATCATCGTCAGTACATAAACTAAAAAAGTTGAGTAACCATCGACGAGTGGTGAATTTCTTCTAAAACAATTTTTTATGTTGTACGTGTTAGATACGGTATTCGGATCAAATATTTCAAAACTTTATGTCACATTTTTTGTTTACGACGTACGAAGATGAAAGGACGTCGAGTGATGGTGACTGCGTCAAAAAATATAGTCGTAATTAGGAAAAATGCAATCCTCGACAAGTGCCCTTTCACAACCAACATAATAAGGCGGGGCCACCTTGAGGACGGAATCGATGTGTTCGATCCACGTCATTCTCGGTCGGCCACGCTTTCTTACACCTTTCCTTTCAGCTTTATGAATTCTCTTTGTCATTCTGTTTGCATCCATTCTTTCCACATGCCCAAACCATCTCAACTTATTAACTTTCATCTTTGTCACAACACTTACTTCCATACCACATTCCTTCCTAATATTTTCATTCCTTTCCATATCCCATAAAGTTTTTCCACATATTCTTCGTAGAGATTTCATCTCTACTGCATTTATACTAGATACATTCTTCTTTTTTCGTCCATGTCCACGTTTCACAACCATACATCATCGATGGTAGCAGGATGCACTAGTTTCTTTGCTTGTAGTGAGACGTTGTTGTTTCTGAAGAGACTTATGAAATAAGAATTTTATTTAATTTCAAAATACCAGGAGACTTAATTTGCAAATATAAACACCGTTGTAAGGATGACTACCGGTCGTCCAAATCATTGCCTCATATGTGGAGAAGACGACGCCTCTAGCAGGCAGAATATATAAACCAATGTCTGACACTTGATTTTGTTTTCATGTAAACATTGTTAATCCCACGATAACTGGGGAAAATTATTGTCATAACTTTATAAAGAGTAGGTATCAATCTTTTTTTTAACCGAATGAAAAGTTTATATTATTTTTTAACTTTGTTGAGTGTTTTTTTAGTAGGTAGGTACCTACATACCTTATAATAAAAGTACGACGAGTTTTGTGAGGATTAGAGCGGTATCATCAGGTGCCTACTTAATATACATATTATAATAAATATCTTTTACAATTTAAAGAATAAAAAAAAACAAGTTAACGAACTTGAAGATGCACCTACTGAAAAAAGTTTATCCGTTTATCTGAAATGGTTTTTAGTTATTTTTGAATAATAAATAAAGGGATTTTTGTTATTTATTAGTTACCCGATGACCTTATCTAAATTACCCCATATGATATCATGTGAGCAAAGGTTAAAAGATGGTGATTATTAATAGTCATTAATCAGCGACAGGTAAACGTATCTCCCCAGAGCATTAAATAATATCTGAAATATAAATCGCGCTTCCTAATGGACGGGTTGAAGACTACTGATGTGTATCTTAGTCATTTTTTTTCTATTAAAAAATGAATCAGTGCCCTTATTCTCGTAGCGGTCTTAATACGCTCTTATCTTGATTGATAATCATAAAATGGCGGATTGGTATTTACAAAACAAGATATCTAGTAGATATCTTAAAAATTCGTTATGTTTGAAATATCAGTATGAAAATGATCCAGTTCAAGATAGGATTATGATTAGATTCCGATAGTTTTCTGAATACGACTGCTTGCGATCGTGTCTTAATCTTATCGTTAAGTGATTTTTAAAAGCGATTGATTACGAGAATAGCCCTACTGTGCTCACTCAAAGTGAACACAAATACACTCTTTGACTCTTTCACAGTAAGCTACTTAAAGCTTGTGTCGTGAAAGAGGAAGATGGTAGGCGTCTGGGATATTTGCACATTTGCTCTAAAAGTAGAGACAACGGACTTTTACTCGTTCTAATCTATACAGTCTGACTTCGTACCATTTTTTCTACATGGCAATCATTTTTTAAATTTGTCCAAATCAGTTCAACTAGTCAATAATCCACATATATCCAGAGTTATGGTACGAGAGCCGCTTCTCAACCGAGAAATGCCTATCCAAGAACCAATAGAAATAGAAATGGATTCTTGTACTCTTGATATTCACAATAGAGTTCCCGATGACGTCCCGAAGAGGCTGACAAATGGGAAATGCTTCGGAAAGCAGATGAAGAAGTTATTGCTAACAAATGAGTTTTAATAATAATCTAAGATTGTAATTGTGTGCCTTCTAATACCAGCAACCTCGTTGCTGACTGAAGGAAAAAAAATATATATATATCTATACCTAATGAAAAATTTAAGTCAATTCTGTATAACCCTCTTTTCAATTTCTAGAAAAAAAAACATGGTACATAATATCACTAAGACTGTGAACAGTTGCACACAAAACATGTCCAATATCTTAATTTTAGGGCACACAAAAAGATTGGTAAGTTGGAACACTTCACAGTTGCACACAAAATTTGACCAATATCTTAATTTTAGGGTACAAAAAATTCTATGTGTAGATTTGTGGACATATTTAGTATGAAACTACTACTCGATTATTTTGAATACTATTTTAAATCAGCATATTTTCAAAATAATAAATGTAGGCACTACCGAGGGCGTAATCCTTTAGAGGTTTCCTTTCGCCACGTAACTGTTTTATATTCGTTTGGCAATCAAAACGGAGTGACGAAATTAGCACTTAATACGTACCTACGAGTATGAACGTGGGTACTGGGTGGGCTAGGAGAGGTTAGACTATGGTATAGATGGGGTGTGTAGATGTATTGTATGAATTCTTGTTTCGTTGTGTAATTAATGAGTAAAGGGGTGAAAATTTTGAACAAAAATAATACCTTTTCTGAAGAGGGTAGGAATTAATTGACCGATTGGGTTACTAAAGTAACCAGGAATTTCTCTCGCGAAAGTTTTATACGTTTAGAAGGATTTTCAAAATAAACTTTTCTTTAAAGATTAGGTAGGTGGGTGCTATATTATCCCTCACAATGAGAGCGGCAGCGCTATGGCAGTACGCACCCAAGGTAACTAACTTTCTTTGTTTAAACCAGAAAGTTGAAAATATTTACTTAATTTATTTTAAGATGCTTTAGTTAAATCAACTTGTTCGGTAATTTGGAAGACAATCGTCTTTTGTTGAGATAAGAAACTGTACAGCAATATTATGTAGAGGACTTCAATCCGAAAGCTTACCAACTCCACAGCTTCCTGGAACTTGGGATAAAAATCACAATTTTCTGAGAAACATCATAATTTATTTAATATAGTTGAGGAGGAAAAATTCTATGTTTTTAAAGCAGCCAAATAATGTGATTTATTTATTTTATATTGAACACTACCTATATATAATAAAACATTAAAAAAACATAACCTCTTGCAGTCTTTAAATTTGGTTGCTCTCTTGTTCTCAATAATTTCCAACTTTTATCTCTATATTTCATTAATTATTATTAAATATCTATTTGTTGCATACATGAGATTTCTCGACATGTTGAACATGTCGAGAATTCTCATGATTAGGAGTTTCGGAGACTCAAACATTACCACCTAATGGCGAACGTTGTTAACGTAAAGTGATCACACTAAGCCAGCCTTCGAAACAACAGTAGAAGACGGCCGTAAGCCCGTGGTGGTTTGTTCCATTCAAAAATCGAACATCAGTAATTAATTTTTAGAGTCATTAGTTTTTAGATAATTCTTTCAGTTCTTATTTGTTTGGAAGTTGTATTAAGTATTTGTATGATTCAGTAAGAGTCGCTCATTTAAGTTCTGAAGTTATTTTTTGTATACACTGGTAGGTATGTTTGTCCTCAAGCCTCTCACTTAATTTTTCATAACACTCTCAGTAGGTACTTACCGATGTAGGTAACATGAAAAGTGTTTGTGTTAAAAAAATATGAAGACACAATGAATCATTTTGTTAAAGAATATTAGCCTAAATTAATAAAAATGGAATGTCGGCTGAAGAAGCGATAGCTTGAAGTGGATGTGCGTTCTTTCTGTCTTATTCCTTAAGGGACATGGCGTGATGGGTAAAAAAATAATTAATTAAAAACAAAGTGTTATTAAATTACAGCCAAATCCTTGAACGATAAGAAATATATAATATGAAATGTGTAAAAAGGCGATCAATAAAGATTCTTTGAATCGGGTGAAGGGTTGGATTTGTCCATATCGAGATTTCCACTAGCAATTTATTCAAAAGATTATCGCGGAAGGGTGTAAAAATTACAAAGTTATCAGGATTTATCTAATTTGCACCGCAGTGTCTTTTATTTGGATAAAGTGGGTGAAGAGTGAGAAGCTACATTTTAAAAGCTCGCTCCGCTGTATAAATCAGAATTTCATGAGGCTAATTTCGTTTCAGGGTTTAAGATAAAACTGAATAATAAATATACTTAATCCAAAGATATTTCATTCTTTTGTTAATGAAGAAAAAGATAATTTTGGCGAAGCTTAAGATTTTATTCAATTTGACTTCTTTTTAATTTGTAAAGGAGAAAACTGTTTGCTAATCTTTAAGTAGGTACTCCGATACTGTTTTATTTCTACTTGTACCTCGAACAATAGAATGAATGTTACCGAATGAGATTTGTTATAAAATAAATTCGTTTTTACGTGTAACTAAACGTACTTAATATTTTTAAATATCATATAAAATTTAAGGTTTATGAAATCAGGCAACGCATTATTTTCTATTAACGAAGTTATGTTTTTGGGTAGCCGTTAAATTCATCGTCAGTACAATTTATCGCAGGTACAATTCTTCCCGGGTACAATTCATCGCGAACAATTCGATGCCTCAGTTTCATACAGATACATCTCCAAATGTTGCCCTAACTGTTTGACAATCTTGTATATGCAATTAAAGCTACTAAACATTGAGTCCATGAATATTTTTTAATTAATTTACTTAACTACATAAATATTTATATAATTAAATAAAAAAATATTAATGGACTCAATGTGTAGCTTTGATTGTACATACAAGATTTTCAAACAGTTTGGCCAACATTTGGAGATGTATCCGTATGAAATATGTCTCGTATCGAATAATAAAATAAATACTTGTTATGTTCTCATTGGTAACCGACGAGTTCATCGAATCACCAATTCATTGAAAATAAATATTTTGAAGATGTTTGAGAGAAATGCACAACCTTTTTGGCAACTCTCAAATGTTGAAATATTTGGTCTTCAATTTAATCACTCGACATCGGGTGGATTGCCTAATAAAATAAAAAAAAAAAAAAAATTTAGAATGCCATTTGATTCCGAGTTCTGGGTTTTTTATATAACTCTGTAATTATTTTTGGTAAAACTTCAGTTTAGTCACTCCTAATGATTTCGAGGTAATTTTATATACGATTTGAATAGGTTAGGTTAAGGTTGGAACGTAGTTAAAAAGGGGGGTTTATTCATACTTTTCGGGACACCTCCCCGAGTGATAACATGGTAATACTCCAGCGTATGTCGAAATCGCCGCCATCTTTACTTTATGGATGAATTGAACCTACGATGAATTATGAATTGTACTGACAATGGATTGTTTGCGATGAATTATTGTTCGCGATGAATTTTCCTAGACCCATGTTTTAGTACCTACTTACCATAAAACACATTATAAATCTGATAAATTTATTACCTCAAATATATTATTGCACAACTTTTAACATTGAAATACAATAAATGTACACTTCTCTATATGTATACAAAGGTGTTAGTATCGCCGGCGGAACATATTGCGTTAGGCAATTTTTCCAGTCAACCGGTGCTGTCCAATCTGAGACAGGTCAACCCGGATAGAAATTTCAAGTGAAAAAAAAAAACAGTTTGAAAAACTCTGACCCGACCGAGAATCGAATCCGGGATCTCTTGACCCAAAGTACAAGCCTACGATACTAGGCTACCGAGGTCGGTATTTTAATTTTATTTAAATTTACTGATTCAATAACTATACATTCATAACAACTCAAAATGGATATTTTTTTTTCTCAAAGAAAATCCGTCATGGACACGTTAAAGGCAGTGCCGGATACCTACCTGATAAAACCCCTCAAACTGTCCTTTTACAGTCCGGTAATATAACTGATGTCTGTTATCTAACTTTATATTGACACGAATGGTAGGTATACTCAGGTTTGATAGTGGACCTTTATTTTAGCTCTGCAGATAGTAAGTAAGTATAGTGAAGGAGAGGTCCAGACTGTCCGTGCTCGGAATGAGGCAGAATATGTTTTCCGAGAATAGGCCTCTATAGCCACACAAGATGGCATAGAAGACAGAACTAACTAATCCTTTTTGTGCTCCTTATATGCTCGACTTACGGGCAGTGCGCATTATTAGTAGACTTAGACAATAATGTTGAATTTTAGAACATTAGTGAATGAAGTATCAAGATTCAGTTTCACTTTAAGTCTGGAAGGATATGAGTTTGACATAAGAATAACTCAATAGTGACGCGGTTAACTTTAAAATTCTCATTAATGCAGTCATAATAAGCAAACTTTTTAAGTGTAGATGAAATTCGATCTAAATTTGATGTTTGATTAGCTATATGTAAGTATTCTAGTCTTTCTAATTCATAGATTATTTTTTCAGAAGTGTTTGAAAATTAGACTTAATATTTATTAAAATTATATGCTCGACATTATTTCCCTCCATCATTGAAAAAAAAGGAAATTCGCTTTCCAATATTTAAATCAAAAAGATTTGAAGAGATATATTTTGCAAATAAAATATTAATCAAATAAGGAACCAGCGAAAGGAAATGAAAGCGCTGACCTCCATTGCAATAATGAAAAGGTATAAAGCATTACGACCCACCCCCCAAGTTTTTCTCTCCATTTGAGAGTATATTATTATTTTAATTTTATTCTATGGGTAGAAAATTCATGGAATTTCCTGAAGAAATACTCCTCTCACATATCAAACGGGCCCGAGAAAGAGAGAGAAACGACAGTCGATAGGAAAGGAATAAATTGGCCTCTTAATTCGGCTATCGATAAGTAATTTTGGTGGTTCTCAGTGTTGATGGCTCAATCATTCTTTTCAAGATAAACCTATTCGGTAAATTGTTCTTTATAAAAACCGCACATTTCGTGTTTTTATACCCATACATATTTTAGAGCGACATTGAAGCAAGAGTGCTTTTAACATTATATTATAATGAATTTTTATTAAAAAATAAATAGTATCTAGACCCATTTTTTCGGATGTCTTACTGATGTTTTGTATTAAATTTGCATTCTTCCAATCCAATTGACTGTTTCAATACATATGGACTGTTTACAAATATCTATGATGATTTCACATATTTTACAACATGACGAACCTTGTGAGATTATTGCCATTTTTGTTATTTTATTATGTTTTGACAAACCTAATGGTGATTATTACTCTTTTCTTTTTATGTGAGGCGCCCTTGAGGTGAAGATGTCTCACTAAACGGCGCCATTAAAGTTGTCCAAATATTATAATTATTATTAGACTAGGATTTTATTTATTTATTTCCCCATCCATTACAGGCACTTGGTAGCGTCAATTAATTCGCATCAGTAATTTTGTAATATGTATTTAGGTAGGTATTTATTTAAAAATCTACGCAACCAATGGTTGATTTTACATAATGCGAAAAACCATACATTGACTTATTAGGGGAATTACAAAAAGTAGACAACAATCATATAAAAACGCCACATTGTCGCATATCACAAAATAAAAGTAAATATCACAAATTTTTTTGTCAAGGAGCCTAGTGGTACCTTAAAGGTTTTTTTTAAACTAATGCCTTTAAAGTTTTACGGTTCTCATTTTAAATTAACCCTCCACCCATTAATGTTATTCTATATTTCCTTCAACACTGTTCGGAAAAAGAAATAAATGCGTAAAGTGTAAACAACTTCATCGTACCTACTGCGTATTGTTCCTCCGATAAAATAATCAACTATTTTTAATCATAGTAGGATTTTTACGATATATCAATAGGATGACTGCATTTTCTCAAATATATTTCAGCAACAGGCGGCCAAAAACTTTCATCATTAATAAAAATGGGAAAAAAGCTTTGATTCGGTATAATGCGTCTATTGAAACAAAGCTATTGCTACAATATTATTGATTTAAAAGCTTGTTAACCAGAGTGCAAAACTATCCAATAAACCAATATAGTGAAATATTATGGAAAAATAAGCCTGAGAAGTGATTGCCGAGAACGATTAATTGAACGGGTATCATCGAAGTTCTCGTGCTACCACTGTTGATCAAGTGCCATGACGCCCCCAGCTACCAATGTTGAACGGGTAGGTACCATAATTATTGTTTTAATATTATGTTGCAATATAATCGGGATGTTTGATTGAAGACAAAGGTATAAAACAAAAATCACACTCTACCCCAAATAATCAATGATCTTAAACCATGAGTGTATTTTATTTTGTATATTTATTTATCAACTCTCGTCTTTAGGCTTCTTTAGAGCACTTGGAGTCGTCAAAGTTTGTACATTTTTTTAAATATTTGACATAAAAACAATAAAAAATACAAAAACGAAGCAAAACAGACCCAAAACAAAATCAAAAGACAAAACAAAGTAATGAATCAAAAGCAAAACAGAACAGAATCAAAATCAATCGGCGAGGCTGAAAAGGTGTAAAGGGCCCTTTAAGCCTCCTGTCAGCAAATAGGTCATATGGAGGACAAGAGAAGCATCCATACCGATTTTCAACAGCCATGCGAGGTGCATTTTAAGAAGATGATACTAGAACGTGCCAGTTCAGTTCACCGTTGTAAAAATTGACAGTACATAGACAAAAGAGACCAATAGTAGCAATAATTTAAGAAATAATTGGTGGTATTGTGAGAACTATACCACCATTTATAGTTCTTTAGATTTAGATTTTCATATTTGTATATTCAATGTCTCATCTGCCGCTGGCCTTGGATAGAGCTGGAATCCCTATATACGATAAATTAGTCGACCTTCTATTTTAGGTTAATAGTTATGGTAAAATAATACGTTTCTCCAGTGTTGAGATAAATAACATGAATTATGTAACACTTATTATCTTTTAATCTGGAATCATCCCGAATTTGTTGCCGCTGCTGGGGTAATTCAGCGCTTTGTTTATAAAATTCATTGTAGTATTATTATTATTTGAACTCGCACTGAATCTAGTTGGGAATAGAGTAAAGTCATTTTTACTTGCCACAACCTAAGCCGAGATACTAATAACATATTGGACTCAGGTGTAAAATTTAATATTATTATTATGTAGGATTCAGGTCCTTTATTACACAACCTCTAATGTATGCTGCCAGCCACTATAATACGGAGCGAGTGCCTTTCATGCTTACTTCGTGATAGAAAGTAACAGCACTGGTGGCCCATTTTATACTCTAGTGGTAATGTAGGTAAAATAACTATGGACTTATTTTCAAAATTTTATTTTAAATCCGTATAACAGTACTTCTAAACATATGTCAGTTTTTAATACAAGTCTTCAAAAGTATTTTATGAATCGTGAAAGGCAAATTGATGAATTGATTTCTTGAAATCCTTTTCTTTATAATGAAAATGTTTCATGTCATTTTCAAATGAATAACAGTTTGAGAACGTTTGATGCTAAACTTTACATTATTTCATCAACAAATAATTATTAAATTGCTAATCAAATTTCATTTTTTGTTGATACATCGAATTTAGCACAACCAGACATATTTTTTTCAGAATAATACAAGTATGGAAAGAACCATGCTGGTTTCCTTGAGAGATAGAGTGAGAAACGAAGTGATACGACAAAGAACCAAGGTTGCAGATATTGCCCAAATGCCCAACGTATCACTTCCCTCAAATGACGGTAGACAGGTCACTTGGCAAGAGACCAGGCAGAGAAATGTTCGAAAAGGATCGAAACCTGGAAACCAAAAATGGCTGCCAGGAGCGTCGGGAGACCACAACTACTGTGGGGAGACGACCTCATCAAACACGCTGGGGTCAATTGGGTCCAAAAGCCCAAAACAGAGTAGAGATGGAGGAGGTCTTTGTCCAGGAGTGGATGGGAATAGGCTGAGAAGAAGAAGCAAATGTAGATGTAAATGAATCTCGAAAATTTTATGTGAAACAATTTTATTTTTAAAGTTCACTTGCTATTTATTTTGTTTTATAAATAAGACGTTTTTCCATTATTTGACTTTCCAATAATAAGAAAAACGCAATATTTAGCGGGGAAATGTAAGAAATATTATGACGTAATTTTTGTGAGTCAAAAGACGATTTTTAATCATTGCGTTGTTAAGAAATTTACACGGATAGATGTTATCTGGTAGCTTGGCTTCGATTTTACGTCACAAGATTACTTTTTAAACCTCATTATTTCCTTCACTTAAAGGTGGATACACTGTATATATGACATTGGACAATACACGGTTATACACCGCCTAGTTTTCATATTAACATTGCCAGGAGCCTAGCAAGTTGCACCAGCTTCATACTTTCCTATTATTATAATGTATGTTCGGTATTACGCCTGTTTATATGCAATAGGGACAAGTCCACAGCAGCTGATATGCAATAGGGATGGAAACCAGAAGATTTTCATAGATCGCATAAGTTGTTGATTATTTTTTTATTCTAAACCGAAATGATCATTCTTTTCTTCTTCTCGAGTTTAAAACTAGAACGAAGTGAGAATGAGTTTTACACCCTTGTCCCTTATGCAGAGTTCTAACTTTAACCTAAATTACGTATTTTTAAACGAACTGGTTCGAAGTGGTTGGTGACCCAGCGGTTACAACGCCGGCTTTCGTACTGCGGACGTCGTGGTTCGATCCCAGGTGCCGACCATCTTCCTCTTTCACGACACAAGCTTTAAGTAGCTTACTGTGAAAGAGTCAAGGAGTGTATTTGTGTTCACTTTGAGTGAGCACAGATTCATTTTTAATAAAAAAAAAAAAAAAAAAAAAAAACTAACTTTAATACCTACTTAGGTAGGTACTTAGGTAAGCAGTCACTTTTTATCGTTCAGCTTTGAATTTAAAACACCTACGACTTTAACGACTGAATAAGGCTATATGACAATAATAAATATAAATCAGAAGATGACTTCCAGAGAAGGATGTAGCTTCCAGCTGGGATTACTTGTGAAAGTTGGAATTCGGAAGTATTCTTCATTCTTTATTCTTCAATCTGTAGATTGGAATGTCCTTAGCAATCTCCTCTCCGACTCCTTATCTGCAGCCCTCTGTCTGTTTATTCCTTCATGAAAAGATGTAGTACCTTGTATTTTCACCTGTCACTATAATATGACCAAAGTACAAAGACTTAAGAATCTTAATTGATTATGTTGAAGGATTGCTAATGCTTTTGGAAATATATATTTATGGACAAGAAAGGGAAGGAAGCCTATTTTTAAAGTACAATGTTATTGATAAAATAATATAATATGAATTTATTTCAGCGAAGGCCAAGCATACCTACTGCGTGGTCATTTTTGGGATGTGCAACTATAACCAGTTAAGATTTGAATATTACCATAAGCAAAATACTCACCCTTTCATAGTTAAGCATTATTGAAATCAAGTGAATAAATAAAACTTTTTATTTGTTTATCGAAATATTTTCAAATTGACTTTATTTTAATACTTTACATATTATTATTATTATTTTAAAAATTACATGAAATTAAATGAATTAAAATAAAAGGTTGTGGCAATCTCTAGAGCAGGGTATAACAGTAATGGTGGGTGGCTGGGTATATGACTAGCAGCGTTCAGTTTACGAACTCGTTACTTTTCATAATAAAACTGAGTGCATTACGCGGGAAGGTTTCAGAACAAATTCCATCATTTGTCACGTTAGTCTCCACGTGATTCTCTTTATTGCATTCTGCTTTAGTCCAATACCCATATAACTACTACTTTAATATTCTAAACGAAATCAGTTGGAGATGGATGCTTTGCAATTTGGGAGAAAAAGACATTGAGCATGACGTAGAAATCATTTTTTATTTTCACTCTTACAACATGTGGTGGGTCTTATAGCTGTCTTTAAAAAACTTCTCAATTCCTTTCTGTCAATGGCTGCCACTTTCCAGTTATGCTGCCCCAGATCCCGACAGTCTGCGACAACTCCATCCACCCATTCTCGTTTTCGTCTTTTGTTCATCAAACAACACCTCCATTTATAGGTTTTATACGTGTAATATACATCCCTCACTCGTATTCTGTTATTTATTTTAAGATCCATCACAATTATACTACACGATGATATAATTTTAATTGATTGTAAGTGTTTATTACAATATACTCGTACTTTCTTATCTTAGCAAAATACACTTTAAAAAAATTGCTTAGTTTACGGGATTTTCTGTCTAAGAAAAGGCAACACTTACAGAAAAGGAAACACCAGGGAAGCAAATAATTAATGTGTGAGAACAATAGCCTTGGGATGATCATAAATGGCAAGAGATACGAATTAATATTTTCGTTTTCTAACAACTGTATTTTTTCTGAGAATATTATTGATTTCTGAACTAAGAGAATTGTAGGTACTCGTAAGTGTCAACACCTAAAAAGGAAATGCCATTTTATTTATGTATACGTAGATAAATATAAGTTGTAAAAAAATATGTCCAACTGAATTAAGCTTGTTTGGAGGGGCTTCTTTATGCCAGTTGAGAGGTGGCGAGTTAGGTCCTCCGTAGGCTTCCTCAGTACGTAGGCTAGTCTTAGTGTTAATGTTCTTCTGAGCCTTCACCATCCACTGCAGCATGACAGCCTCCATCGCATATCCAGAAGAGTAGTTGGCATTACATCGCCACGCTTGCTAAACGGGTTGGTGAGGGCGTCTTTTCACGTGTCTTCTCTTTCCACCAAGATTCGTTTCTTGACGTGTTAATAAGTGTTTCTTGCACATAAATTGAAAGCATTATTAATAAATGCAATTTGTGCTTCATGCATGTTCATTTTGTCTTGACGGCACCGTATAAATGACCCGGATCTGTCATTCTCATTAGGATGTTTAACCATTTTTGGTTATCGCTTTTATCTTTTTTAGCATAGTAATACACCTCGGGTATCCGCTAGTTGCCGTATTCGTATTCGCTATTCGAAATGGTAAGAAACAATTATAGAACTATTAATTAATTATAGTTAAGTCATTAAAGGATATTATGAAGAGATACGGAGTGTAATACGAGAAGGCACGAACACGAACAGTGGCAACTCGAGACGATGCACTGCAGCTCGTTATTAATTTTACTCTCGTGAAGTTGTTTACTTTTTGTAGTGAACAATAATAAAATATTTATGCAGAGTGTGTGCGGATTAACATTGGATATTAATTCGGTCACGCCTGCCAGAAGGGACTCTGCGCATAAATGTTTGTCCTTTTTATAGTTCAAACTGTAAAATAAAGAGCGCTTCATACGATGTTATCCACAGCTATAATTTTAATATTAACACTTTGCTTAATCGTGATGGTAAATCTATATATTAATACGTGAAGGAAAAACTTTGTGACCATTTTTACGAAAATTGCGCGGAAGGAGTAAGAAATTTCGTACACTCATAGTTTATATAAAGAAATGGTGGCGAGTGCTAATATATTTTTAAAATTATGCGTAAAAATAGATTAAATCAATAAAAAAAAATACTACACACAATGTTATGTATTTGATACTCACACACACTTCGATGTATTTGACATTATTTGACATAGTTATTTTGTTTTTCTGTGGTCAAATTGAGAATAGATTAATACTTTTTGTATTAAATACCCATAGAAAAAACTTTGAATTTCAAATTTGACGTATCCGCAGAGCTAAAAAAAATGTTTCACGTTTGAACGCTCAGTTTTTGACAAAGGAATCTTAATAAGGTTACTTAATTAATAAACTTACATTCTAAATTAGTTGTGGTCGAATTCCGAGCACTGGTCGACCACTATTCAATGTATATAAATACCACCTTCAAAGTTTGTTTGAGAGCATATACCTACGAAACAGAACACTCCAATTTCGTACTTTTTGAATTTATTCATCACACTTTACTGTTCACTTCTTGACTTCAGATGACCTGCTTTGTAAAAAGACATCAACTAACGATATAACAAATATTGTATTCCACCTGACCAAAGCACAGGCACAAAAAGTATCTGGATTTGAAACAAAGTGTCTCAGGAGAATCATGGGTATAAGATGGTACCACCATCCACCGTATCACCCATCGCAGCGCAGGTCCATCACTTCCACTGAGGGAGTTGTACATGGTGTGGAAGGAGGTTATAAACATTGCCCGAGATCGAGCGCAGTGGAGAGATCATGTTGCCTCCCTATGCCCCTGAGTGGAGCTGTTAGGTGTGTCATCATGTGCATCTTAAATTAAGGTTCTCTCCCTATCTTGAAAACATTTTTGTCTAGCATAAAAACATATCTAAGGAAGTAACGTCCTTCTTCATTAAGGTATGTTAGTTGTTGAATATTAAAACATGTTTTAGGGTGATTTATATCAAGAGAATGTACCTATCCTGACCAATATGTCCAAAATAGAGTCAGAGATATATACTTCTGCTAGATAAACTCAGCAGTAGGTTTTGCATTCCTCTCAACTTTGTATCAGGGTAACTTACATAGAAAATGCAATCACAAAGAAAGAAATCAGAACTTAGAAGACTTTGAACTTTTTGTTATAATGTTTTTTACCGATGCAGTTATCGATTGCACCATTTCACATTGTGATAGAATTCTGTATTGGACTGTTAATTTATTTTGCGCAATATTTGATTTGAGTTGATTCACGACGTTTAATAAACTGGAACACAGGTCAATGACATTCAAATTTCCATAACTATCAATTTAGTGCGTATGTACGTATACCTAAGCGAAGGAGCAGTAAATTGCTTATAAATTATCAGAATTTTTTCAATAAATCTAATAAAAAGTAAACACAAAAGAAGAGTACAATAATTTTTGTCATCTTTTATTCAAAGAAATTCTCGAAATAAGAAAAATAGTCGGCTTCGGGGTTCCAAGCTGGGTTGCCAGGTGTTCGGTATTATACCGAACTGTTCGGTATTTTTGCACCGTATTCGGTCTTCAAGCAAACAAAAATAACGAACTATAGTGTTTGGTATCGGATACCAAATTTTCGGAACGATTTTTTTTCATTTTTTTTAGTGAATTTATAACTTTCTGGATTGCAAATTTCGAGAATGACCTTTGTTTTTTGGGGAATTAAATTTTTTCGGACACCAAGTGGGAACACTGGTTCGGTATCTTTTGGAAAAAACCTGGCAACCCTGATTCCAAGCAATAATTTCCCGACAATCCTTTTCAATCATAAATAGAAGTAGGGTAGAAAATTTCAAAAATTAAAAAATTACAATCAAATTCTACAGAGGCAAATTATGGGGTCCCTTTATCACATACCCGATGGCATGCTTTAGCTTCTTCTGTGACTAACGCAGACAACGATCCACTGCACTCAGAACGAACGACCGTCTTTCAAACAACTGTTCCCATGAGAGGTTTAGTATGAAAAATAAGTCGGCTTTTTTGGGACTGTGATGGAAGGTAGAACAATGATCTCGTAAAGTATGTTAGTTAGTACAACATTATGCTGTTTCTGTTAAGCTAACTTGTATTTTTCTTATGTTGCTTCCATTATGAGGTTCGCAGCAGCATGTAGGCACGTACGTATAAAATACCGGAGCAGGTAAGATAGTTGGAGCATTCCATACGCGAATTCCCGCGAGAGTCCCACCAATGTTGAGTTCCATGTAAAGTAGAGCGCACTCTGCATGAAATTAACCTCGCCTCTCTTACACAGACACTCGTGTGAATGGTCTATTTAATACTATGAACGTGAACATCCCAGCTGACATTTAAACTCGCCATATTTTCTTTTCTATTTGCACGAATAATCTAAAAAAACCTTCTATTTTCTTTAAGAGTGAGCTCGTGTTTCATAAACATTAAATTATATCTGAAAATATTGAGAATTTTTATTAAGGGGCTGTTTAAAAGTTGTGGAAAAATGTGTTTTTTATATAACGACCTTGACATTGTGTACTTCCTTCTCCTGATGGAAATATAAAATAAAAACTTAAAAAATAATACCTATCAGAAGAAATTGATCCCCATTGCTCAGTACGACAGTGGAGGAATTACAGCGCAGTGTTTCAAGACTCTGAGATGAAACAGCACGCCTTGGCCTTTGAGTCAATGCCAGTAAGACGGTGCTCATGGCGAAAAATGCCTGCCCCGATAACCATCGACAGTCACCAGGTCTCCCGGGTGGGTTTAATACCTGGAAGCAACCATTACTACCTCTGGTGACCTCGGGGCCTGGTGAGCTCCCGATACGTATCGGTATGTCAAGTGGCTCCTTTAACAACATGACCACGATATGGAAGGCATCAGAGTTTAGTGTCGAGACCAACTGTAAACTGTTTGATGCGTGTGTGTTGCCCATTCTCCTGTATGGGTGTGAGTCCTGGCACCTGAGCAAAGCCCAGGCACAAAAAGTATCTGCATTTGAAACGATGTGCCTCCCCTGAAGGAGAATCTTGGGTATAAGATGGTACAACCACATCATGAACGACGTTGTACGCCGGCGCACTGAGCGTAGGCCCATCACTTCCACCATTACGGAGAAGAGATGGGCATGGCTGGGACATGTGTTAAGGATGCTGAATGACAGTTGGCCGAGGAGAGTGCCGTTTTTCCTCCCATAAGGGTCTCTAAGAAAAACCGTGGAAAAACCTCTCATTCCGTGTTCCGTTCCTTCGAGGCAGAGCTGAAGGAGTTGGACATGGCGTGGGAGGAGGTCATAAGCATTGTGCAAGATCGAGCGCAATGTAGAGCTTTTGTTGCCTCCTTATGCTCCTGTGTGGAGTTCGAAGGGAGTTTTGATTTGATTTATCTCCAGCCACCAACTCCCCAAAACCCCAGATCCATCACAGCGCTATCCAGCTATCCCAACTTCGGTCTTCTAACGTTCTGAGTGAGACCTTCTCTTCAATTGTTCATCTGTTTTCGACGTATGCCGCAACCGACAGAGTTCGCCTCTATTCACTTTACAGCCGGTTTCATAACAAAATAAAGGAGACTTTAAGTTTCCTTTAAAAAATAGCGCGTTTCATAAAAACAATATGACACTATGTTAATGTCCCGTTATTGGTACTAAAGTCGACTTTAGTTTAATTCAATCTTTTGCCGTCGGAGTTCATAGAAAATTTCGTGGCGCTTTCTACCAGCTTTCTCTGTCACAAAGATGAACATTTTATATGCGGCAACACTATGGACAAAAATGACTAAAATATACCATTAAAGGATGACGTCATCTGACATTGGCTGAAGGAACAACGGCTGCCATGGCGACACACACACACCACACATGCATAAACAATAGTGATGGGTAACAAAGTATTTTGCATAGCGACACACTCATACCAACTCTTAAACTTTTTGTTTATGTTTATCCCTCCAGGCTAATGTCAAAATCCACGTGGCCGTTAATCTGTGTTAATCGTGGTCTATGGGGTGGAAAACAGGGTAAAACGGGAAGAATATTATTAGTTACAGATTTTGGTTACTAAATCATAAACCATATTGATAAATTAACACAAAAACGGCACTTTGATTCTCTATTGAGAAATGAAATTGACATCGCGTAATTATTAGTAAACAACCTATGTTTTGCATAGATTTCCATGGTAACAAAACAATACCAACTGCTACCAACTCTCAAATATATTTCAAACTTTAGCTAAAGTACGCGGGAATATTTTTTATGAAACCTGTCAACTAAGGAAACTTTAAATTTTAAAGGTTCCTTTAGCTAAAGTGTTCTTTTACGCCATTTATGAAACCGGCCGTTAGTCGGTCATTATAGGTACCTACAGCTCATGGTAGCTACCAGATTTAGCATTGAAATCCGTCTCTGGATTGATTACTTATATGGACAGAAACAATCTACTTCTACACCTTTTCTAAACCCATCAACTCTGTTACGAAGGCACGGGAAAAATAGGATAGGGTCTTCCTCGTCTTGGGAACCCTGATAGAACGAATAAAATAATAATATATTTAAAACAGATCTATTTTAAATCAAAACCATCTCAATGGTGATTGACGTTGGCGCTTTGTCTGGAAAACCGATTAGTGGAATGTCGATGTTCCAATAATTTCCTAGAATCGATGTCACAAAATGATAAATAAGTTATAAAATAATAATGCTAATGGATAAGATCCATTATATAAAAATTATAATCCCTCAACGGATAGGTACGTTGGTACTCATCCCACTAAACTGAACAATAAAAAGAGGTTGGTCTTTATGGATTGAAATGTCGCAGAAAAAGGTCAAGTTTATTCAGAATTTAATATAGGACAAGCTGGCTGCGAGCGGGTTTCTGAAGTAGAATAATAATAATAATGTTTCTCGAAAAGACAAACTATTCTCAAGAATATGAACCATAAAAATACAAAATCTATATGGCACCAGTAATATAATAAAATTTAACACTTTCTTTAACCAACTTTTAGGTAGGTGGCTACGTATATTGTAGGTTCATGTGATATCAGAAAATGTGGGAATGGATTTTCAAACAACGCCAAACTCGCACTTTGAGACGATCTCGGGAAAAATTCCAGGCACTTTGCGTCAGCCTTATGAGAAAGGTTTAAGATCAAAGCTTTGGGGAAAAGAGTTTAAAGACAAAAAGTGTCAGAGGTGACCTCCAAGCGCAAGCTTAATCGAAATTGTGTAATGCCTTTGAAACTTTTTTAGATTTTTTTATCTTTGTGCATAAAGAATTCCCGTCGAAATAAGTTTGTTGTTAATAATGGTGTTGTATGTGAATTCCAAAAGACGATATGATGATTGCGTTTAATAATTTAAAATACTAACCAATTAATAATACAATGTAGGTGCACCCAGCGGAGGCGTATCACTTCCATCGTTATGTAGAGGAAGTTGGCTGGGACATATGATAAGGATACCGAATGACAGTTTGCCGGAGAGAGCGCTGTTCTTCCTCCTATCAGGGTCTCGAAGACGCGAAGAACATCTCACACCGTGTTTCATTTCTTCGATGCAGAGTAGAGGATTTTGGATATGGCGTCATTGAAACCGCTCAAGATCAAGCGTGGGGTCTTTTGCCTCCTTATACCCCTAAGTGGTGTCAAAAGGGGAAAAGTTATTTCGATTCCTGAATTGAAATTGGATTGGTAATGTGATTGAAATGCAGACTAACTCCAACAAACCAGCAATTTTATAACAGGCGAAAAAAATATCGAAAATACCTACGCGAGAAAAAAAAACTCTCAAGCAAAAATCCGTCCATAGGAAATTTAGCAAAGTAGGTATGAACAAGGATATAGTGTTAAGTTTGGTATACCAGGTGGCGCTTAAATAAATGTGAAATATTTATGTGACGCGTGTGTGCGCGGGTAGCTTGTTTTTATATAACTGAATCGCTCCTAGTGGAGGCTCTAGGGTGCTTATAGAAAAAAATTATCGCATACAAGAACACTATGTAGGGTTTGGTGTTGAAAAAAATTCCATCACCGCAATATAATTATCTCAAGTTTGAACCATCGGCGTTACCTTTTACGTACATATTTTGTTTGTAGAAACGACTATAATATGGTGTTCTGCTTCGTATGTAAGTATGTGATACCCATTCCTATGACGGAGCTGGCGCTCGAGCCTTGCGGCAGAAGTTGCTTCAGTTGTTGCCTAGAAATTCCACCTTGGTGAGGATGGGTTTGTATGCGATCCTTAGGTAGGTACATAAACAGGAATTACAATTAGATAAAAAATTCAAACATTCTGTTTTTAAGAGTTTCTAAAATTAAATAGGTAGTTAAAAACGCCAAAAGTGGATCGTTTTTTTTCCAGAGAAATAGTGTTAAGAAAGTATGTAGGTAGTAAAAAAAATCAAGCAATTTGATTCGTTGGATAGGAATTATGTAGAGGCAATCCTCTAAAGAATTTTTCATTACTCGTACACGGGGCTCTGAGAAAAGGTTTCATCAGTGCGAATAAAGATATTTAATCCTGTTTAGTTCATTGGACATTGAGTGTACACTAGAGTGGAACGAATAGTTGTTTTATGTTGCCTATTGGCATCAATAACCTACATAAAAAATATGAAAATTCTCATACAACGGTAAGAGCCCCCGCCGAGACGTCGAAAATTTACAAAAACGACAATTTAGGGGCTGTTTGCGCGGTCTGCAAAATATTACAGAATTTACTTAAATAGGTTTATTTTATAAAAAAAACTAATTCAAATATAGTTGACTAGCTGTTGCAATCACTATTTCATCATTTTAATATAGTCTTTGGCCCTATGAGATAGGAGCAAAGCGGGGCCGGCACGAGCCGATTTATAAATTTCAGTGTTTTGTTTCAAATTTTAGTTTGATCAAGTGCAGTGGATAATTATTATTGTCTCAAAGTAAAGGTCACGTGTCAATTATTTCCTCGAGTGTGTAGGAATAGGTGATGTATGTTTTTTAAGTGCATTAACATGACTACTACAAGACAAAAGTTAATATGTCCGATCTTGGTATCCTAGTACTTTTGTGCAGAGTTAAATGAATATACCTACGTATGAAAATGTGATGTAATTCTATGAATGGATTTGACAAATATTATAATTTGAAAAAAATCTTTGAACAACTTAAGGAAGAAGAGTTAGAAGGGTTCATAGTCCAAAGTAGAAAGCTTTTTGACATAGCTGGATGTAAATGTAAAGAATTTGTTTTAGAGATGAAAAATTGCCAAAAGAGGAACAAGTATTTTTAAATGGCTAACAGACTAATAGATTTAAGAAGAATGGATCTAATCCAAAGTGAAAAATTGCAAAAAGAAGATTAAGTGCTCTAAAACAAGAAATCAGGCATAATTCAAATACACGAACTGAAGAAATTTCTTCTATGTACTTTATACCCGCTAAAAAGTAAATCTGCCTTCTTGTTCGTCGGCCGCAGATGGTCTTAACACATGTATAAATTCCTCGTTGGAAGTAAAGAAAAGACGGATTTGGAAAAATAAACTATCTCGACCATTGAAATGGATATTTTTTCACTTACATTGCAATCCGGAAAACCGGATCCGGTATTCCGGCGGATCCGGCATCAAATTGCACATATCGGATCCGACAAAATTGACACAAATTGGTTTATCATATCAACGGATTTTTCGACATACTCAATGTGGACCGGACTCGAACCAATATCCCTAGCAATTCCACAGGATCATTGTACGTAAAATTGTAGGTACTCATAAAGATACAAAGATAAGAGGAGGCAAATGTGTAACACTTCGCGATAGCTTGTTGATTATTCTTTTCCCACACCCCTTCCTCCCTTTTTTCCTTCCCTTCTTCTTGCACTCTCCATTTGTGTTTGCGTTTACCTCTAGCTATTTTCATATTTCACTTACACTAGTAGTATTCCTATTGATATTTTTTTTTCTCTCTGGAACATGTTGTACCTGTTTCACTCAACAATAAATAATGTAACATGTGACACATCTCGATGGAGGTCAACTTAGTTTAAGGTCATAAATTAATTCTGTTTCTACTTTTAATGTATAGTTGTCCTCTGTAATGTGTTTTGATAAAATAAATAAATAAATAAATAAATAAATAAACACTGAGCGCAGTGGAATGCTGCTTTTGCCTCCCCGATGTGCCCAACAAGGTGGAGTTTTAAAGGTAGTGTTGACTGATCGTTGATATTATTGACTACCGAGTGAAAAGACATCTGTTGGGAAAATAGTGAGAGCATTAAGAAATGAAATTAGCCAATAAAATAAATATTATCCTAGGTATTTCAAAGCAAAATTATTGTGATTATGTATTGTCTGCTATTCATTAGATTACTTCGGTAGTCTGTCTGTGTGTGCGCGATATTCAAGGTTAAAACTGAAATAATTTCTCGAACACTTATTCTTGATATATGAGTGCCTCTGTTTATTCTCGTTTATAGGTCTTGCTCCTGGGATTTGGATGTCCAATTGCCCATCCATCTCTTTGGTGTTCGTCCAAGGGTCTGGTGTTTCATGTGATTTCATCCTCTTATATTTACCAGAATCACCGGATCCGTTAACTATTCTATATTCCTATCCTATCCTATTCTGTTAACGTGATCTTTCCAGTATTGCCTTTCTACCCCATTGCCTGACGTAATCGATTTGCATTCGAGGCGGAGTTTCTAACTCTGCTTCAAATGGTTTATTCCACAATGGGTTGGAGAGTTTTCGAGAATCTTTCTTTTCCGTGGTGTCGGTTCTGGTTTCCACATCGTAAATCATGATCTCTCTAAGCAGGCCATATAAATATGTTATTTATTTTTGCTAAATTTCAATTTGACTTTTATAATACGTAGGTAATCTAATTTTTAATTTAATTTTTTTTTAAACTACAAATTTTATAGTTTTCTCTATTTAAAAGTAGTCATACATAATGAAATTAATTTCGTATACGTGCCGTTTTATTTTTAGCCTACATTATTATTAAAAATGTTAATTAATCAAGGTTAGCTCAATCCGGTTGGATCCGGCCGGATTCAAAATGGGACCGGATTGCAATCCCTACTTACATGTCAATGAGTTGCCATTGAAGCGTTTGTTTACCTATATGCTTTTGGTCCAGTTTGAGAAGATTGAAGATCTATCTCCACAAATATCAACAGATCTCAACGCAGACCAAAAATATTTACAAGAAATTACTACTGCTTACAAAGCGATTAATAATATCTCTCCTTCATATTTGGAGGAGATGTTTGCTCCCAAAATTATAACAGAAAGGCGCGCAACTTTGAGGTCGGCCCAGAGCCTCTTCTCTGAACTGGAGGAGGTCCGCAGACGAAACTCTACGCGTTACGGTGATCGCGCTTTGTGCGTGGTGGGGTGCAAACTATGGAATGCTCTCCCTCTGAGTTTAAGGCAAGCTGAAACAGTTGACAAGTTTAAGAAACTCTTAAAGACCCATTCATTCTTCCAATCCAATTGACTATTCCAATCCATATTGACTGTTTACAAGTATCTATGATGATTTCACATATTTTACAACATGACGAACCTTGTGAGATTATTGGCATTTTTGTTATTTTATTATGTTTTGACAAACCTAATGGTGATTATTACTCTTTTCTTTTTATGTGAGGCGCCCTTGAGGTGAAGATGTCTCACTAAACGCCGCCATAAAAGTTGTCCAAGTATTATTATTATTTCAAATCATTTATTCATTAAATCACAATATATCATATGAAGTATACATCAATCAATCAATCAATCAATTCTCCCTTTTACACCCCACTCAGGGGCATAGGGAGGCAACAAGAGCTCTCCATTGCGCTCGATCTTGCGCAATGTTTATGACCTCCTCCCACACCATGTCCATGTCCCTCAGCTCTGCTTCGAAGGAGCGGAACACAGTGTGAGAGGGTCTTCCTCGTCTTCGGGACCCTGATGGGAGGAAGAACAGCGCTCTCCTCGGCCAACTGTCATTCGGCATCCTTAACACATGTCCCAGCCAAGTCCATCTCCTCCCCACAATGGTAGAGGTGATGGGCTCACGCTGGGTGCGCCGGCGTATAGCGTCGTTCGTGATGCGGTGGTACCATCTTACACCCAGAATTCTCCTTAGGCACTATAAGTATACATCAGTATAGAAGTATACATCATAGTAAAAAAAAAATTAAAATTATTATTATTATTACTGCTGTCATAAATAGATCTAGCACTCCTGATTCATTAAACAGAAACCCAGTTAAGCTATTTCCTACCCGCTGGTTGTCAAGATCTAACCGTATTCTGTGTTTGTACATTTCTAGGAAAAATTCACAACAAAATCAAATCATACACCCTTGTCCGGTTTGCCGTCAAAACACACATCCAGCAAAGATGGTTCAAAATGGAAGCTCATCACAGCACTAGATATTTTCTAACAAATTGTAATCGAAAGAACACCTTATTTTAATTTGAAACAGTTACTTTGTCCATCCAGGAACTTGTTGTTGAGTATGGTAACAGATTCACACAGATGCGCATTAGAGAACTCGCTGTAAGACGCGTTTTAAAGGCTCATTAAGTGAGTAAAAAATCTTTTTCACGCATGGTAGAGGTGCCTAAAGTGGATACAAATGCATGTTCTTACGTACACTTGATTGACTGGCAACAAAATATATACGAACCCCCAATACTGATTAATATTTCCGATGAGCAGTTACGATATCTCATTGAAAATGGAGGAGTTGCAATTTTGGAGTTTATGATTATGAGACTGTTTTGCTACACCCAGACTGTGATAGGATTAGTTAAAATTGTGACAGAAGCAGCTCTAAATTTAAGCCATAAGACAAGAAGAAAAGGTTTCATAAAATCTAAATTAGTATCTCGAAAGCCCATGCAAAAATTTAAATTCATTATAAATGACGTTATTCATAGCGACACAACTTTCTGAACCTGTATTTACTTTTGAATTGAATGATTCTATTTACTAAAATATACTTTAATTTTATCATTTACATGCATATGTTTTCTATTTACAAATTATTTTATTTATTGGGTGTACTTTACAAAATGCCCATAAAAACATAAAATATGAAATTTGAAGTTCATGGCGGGACCTCTAGATGTCGAGCTAGAACATTCAAATTTAGGGGTGTTATTAACAACTATATCAAGCAACTTTTGCCTGGTATTCCAATTCCAAATTCGAAAAAAACATTTTTTTCATACAAAAGTGTTCCACTCTAGTGTACACGTGCCTTGGGTAGGTACATATACTGTAGTTGTGTGCGATAAGAAAAATAAATACTTTGCGGAAACAAAATACTTTCACGAGTTTTTACAAGAGAGTAACCTCGAACAAAATGTAATTGGCCATTCCTGGGACAAAAGAAATTATTTTTTTATAACCAATTAAGCAAAATGTTGACATGATTGTTTTATTAAATTTTTGAATATCTATTATTTACAAAGTGTACCTACAGGGATTTTGTTAATTGGGGTAGGTAATGTTGACAATTTTCTTCTTTTTCAAGAAGAAAAATGACAATATTAAGAGGCAGTGTTGACCACAGGGTTGGGGTTTATTACTTTTGGTCTCTAAACTCTAAACCTAGCGTTAGATTAAGACGAAATAAAAGAGAATGTTATTTCAAGATTTGCTTTTATGATTTTATTAAATTTAATGGTTTCGAAATGAGTCAAGAATTGAATTAGATCGCAGCTAGATCGTATAAAGATCGTTTCGTGAATAACCCTCCTGTTAAGGAATTCACTAATAATTCCCTGTGTTGCAGATTTCTTTAGACTTTTACATTTTACAAACCGTCTCTATGATCTGTGCAACTGTTTAACTTAAAGAGATCCTCCGGGACAAATATGTTTGAGAATAAATCCTTCGAAAAAATGAATTTGGGCTCACACAAAGTGAACACGAATATACTTTCAACATCTTTTACAGAAAACGAAATAAAAAGGACTTAGGAATGTTTTGTTTCTGTTTTTGTGTTATAAAAACTAACGTAATTATTTAACAAGTGGAAGATTCAAAAACATTTTCTTAATGTGAGACTTTTAAATTTCCACTTTTGACTGCTAAAATAATATAGGTACAAAACAAAATAAAAAATAATATTGTTTTTCATATTCGCAAGTTTGAGTAATCATAAAAACAACCTCATGTTAGTTTGTCTGGATATAAGTGTGGGTGTGTGTTTATACTAAAACAATATGTACCAAACCGCCGTTAAAATAATAAAGTAATCAATGATTTCCTTGTTGGTTGGAAGCCATTGAAACAGATTATTTGATTAACTTGGAGCAGATGTGGGTAGGTACAAGAGAGAGATAGCGGTACTTTTTATCCTGAAGGCTGCCTACGTGTTTTGTATAACATGTTAGATAAACTTTGTTGAATATTATTTCGATAAAATCATATTATAAAACCTTTGAGGTTAGCACCAGCTTTTGAAAGTGAGGAATTTGCTTTAGTCAAATAACTCAGCGTGCCTCTTCCTAAAAGACTCCTTTTCATACCATACGATATACTCGGGAATATTCCCTATGGGGGATTTACGAAATTACTTTCTCTGGTGATTAAAGCCGATGTATTTATTGTTCAAAGAATGGTGTTTGTATAATTCCCACACAGTTTTAAATCGAGACTTAAATCCGACGCTTTCATGTATGAAATAAAAAAAAAACAAATATTCGACTGAAGTCATTCAAATTATTCGTACTCAAAAACTTTCAAAATATTTATGCCTTAATAATTTGCTAGAAAAGTTACACCATTACCTCAAACAACATCCTTTAAATACCTGGGCAGCGTGATAACACCTCAATGTGACGCAGATGAAGGTGTCACCCACCGCATTAACACAGGATGGCTAAAATGGAGGTTACAGAAAAAATAACAACTAATGACTCTAACAATTCATTACTAATGTTCGACTTTCAAATGGAACAAACCACTACGGGCTTACGACCGTCTTCTACTGTTATTTCGAAGGCTGGTTTAGTGTGATCACTTTACGTTAACAACGTTCGCCATTAAGTGGTAATGTTTGTCTCCGAAACTCTTAATCGTTGTTCATGTTCAACATGTCGAAAAATCTCATGTATATAACAAGTAGAAATTGAATAATACATGAAATATAGAGAAAAAAGTTGGAAATTATTGAGAACATGGACATGGAGAACATAAAATGGAGGTCCCTCTCTGGAGTACTGTGTGCCAAGTTTACAAGACCGCAGTAAGACCCGTAATGACATATGGCTCCGAATGTTGGGCATTACAACAGAAACACCTACAAAGCATGCACACTGTAGATATGGGCTGGAGGAGTAACCAGAGTCGATAGAGTTCGAAATATCCATGTCCGAGGTAGTTTCAAGGTCGCACCCATAACCGAAAATATAACGGAAAACAGGCTTAGATGGTATGGGCATGTTATGAGACGACCACAAGACAACATAATCCAGAGAGCCATGGACATTGAAAATCCAGCCAGGAGACCAAGCAGACCACCCGCTACATGGTTGTCGAGCATAAAATAGGGACCTAAAAGAATGCTAAGTGGAGCCAGAGATGGCGTTAGACAGAACGTCTTGGCGCAACAGGACACGGAGAGCCGACCACAGATAATGGGACAAAGGCGAGGGCGAAGAAGAAGAAGAATTTGCTAGAAAAGTAATATTTTACATAATAAGTATTTGAAATACTTAATCTCGACTAAATAATCCTAGTCTATAGATAGATGCTTGTCAATAATCGCATGATAACCTAACTAATAAATACCTCAGAAAGGTACCTAATACTATTCGGTAGGTATATAACCAATCTGATACATCCTATTAAACACACTGTTACATTATATATAAGGTTGTTAAAACATCTTCTATTACTTAAAAACGATATTTTACTGAATTGAATGCTGTTAATTTTTAGACGGTACGAGCTCCCATAAGAGATGCAAATTTTTCATACGGTTGGTACCTACCTAATATTTTTCTTGGTCCCATGAATTTGTGTGAGCTAATTTACACCGGAATTTTACCTGTATAGTTTTCTTAATCCCTGCTTTTAAACTTATGCGATACACTACCACGTTAATTTATTGGTAAGGGAATGTTCAGAAATTCAAATACGAAGACCTGCCATTCAAAATTACTAGGTCCGTCCAAATGGAGCGATGTCACTCCAAAAAATGAGCACGAGTGGGGAAAACCAAATGGATTATGTGGATGGATAAGGTGAGTTGGATCATCAGTCCAAAATTCAATCGCGTCAAGCCATTCGTCGATCACGTCACTTGATAGTCAGTGTTAAACACGTGGTCCAACTTCGTCTCATTTTGTCACGATCCTTCCACCAGGGTACCCTGTTTTAAATTTGTAATAGTAAAAGCCGTGTCTTAACCTTGTATTTTTTTATTTTTTTTTTATTAAATGAATCTGTGCTCACTCGAAGTGAACCCAAATACACTTTCTGACATCTTTCACACTAAGCAAAGGCTTGTGTCGTGAATGCGGAAATGGTCGGCACGGCCGGGATTCGAACCTACGACCTCCGCACGAAACTGTACGAAAGCCGGCGTCGTAATCGCTGGTCTACCAACCATCTCAAAATATATTCACATCTGTCAGAATGGATGACACCCATTAATGGATTACCCAGGAATGATCGTGAATGGAACAAACTTTTGGATATCATCTGATTGGAGTGATCTTGAATGATGGGCCTAACTGTTTTTGCTTATTTCATAGGATTTCCAAAATCCCAAGTATTTTTATTTATTTGATAGCCTAGCGTATCGGTCGTCGACTCTCACATTGACCTACTGAAGGTCAAGAGTTTGATCCGAGGTCGACCATTTTTACTCTGTACCGCAAATTTTACTTAAGGTGAGCCTATTAGATTCATTAAAAAAGAGGATTAAACTATCGGAATATTTGAAAAAAAAAAACATTCTCTAAAAAATAACAAAAGTAATAATAATGTTATTCTCAAAATTAATAATGAAAGTACCCTTTTTGGAGGTTGATGTAGGTAGATATATACACATAACTACGCATACACGAAAGGAATCAATCCACAAAGAGAAGTGTGGGCAGATTTTGGTAATTTAATTAAATTCTTTTCAACAAATCAGTGCTTTCAGCAATGAGTCTGTTGTAATGGAAAAATCTATAAATAAAAGCTTTAAAATGGATGTTGTTTTAACGTTGAAATATTACGTTTAACTTCTCAAAAACATTTAATTAAATTGGAAAATTGCTGCTAGTAAAAAGGATTATTATTCGCAATAGAAATTCTAGGCACCCAAGCTAAAAGAAGAAAGAATAATTTATAAAAATATCAATCGAAAAATGTAAAATCATATTATGACGAATATTTGTATGAAATAATACGATAGTAATTCAACTATCATCTAAGTCCTTTTTTTTATAAAAAAATTAATTTGGAAATGGTCGGGTACCTATCTATCTATACTTAATCATGGGATCAATGTTTCATTTTCTCTGATTTTCTTACATTGGTTATAAGAAACAATCTTCTTCTTCTCAACTTGGAACCCTCAATTTCCGAACGTATGGCTTCTTCATGTTTTTCAATTACCGTCTTCCCTGCGCCTTTGCCATGCACGTTCCATCTGCAAACCTATCTATCGGAAAGAAAAAATAACAACTAATGATTCTAACAATTCATTACTAATGTTCGATTTTCAAATGGAACAAACCACTACGGGCTTACGACCGTCTTCTACTGTTATTTCGAAGGCTGGCTTAGTGTGATCACTTTACGTTTACAACGTTCGCCATTAGGTGGTAATGTTTGCCTCCGAAACTCCTAATCATGAGAACATGTTCAACATGTCGAAAAATCCCATGTATACAACATAATAGAAATATAATAATAACTGAAATATAGAGATGAAAGTTGGAAATTATTGAGAACAAGATAGCAACCAAATTTAAAGACTGCGACTGCTGTCATGTATTTGGCGCCAGGATATACAAAACTTGACCCTTCTATCGGAGATGCATTATAAATTCAAACCTCGTGAAAAATAATTGTTGTCTTAAACTGTTGATAAACTGCTTGACCAGTATTTACCTAAATCAATAGACATTCTTTTTTATCAATAAAAAGTAATCTGTAATGCAATAATTATGGTTTTCTACAGCAGAGGACCGCCAATTATTATAAAAAAAATCTAATTTTCAATATTACTAGGTATTTAATATTAATGTATTATTGAATTTAACCATTTTACTTTGTTCATATATTTTATTTCAGTTGGCATCTTGTTTACTGCGGTATCCAAGCTACGCTAATTGACACCAAACGCTAAATAAGTACTTACAGTTTCTTTCTCGCTTTAACTATTTTACTGCCGGTAGTGAAAAAAATAAATATATAATGCTTTATACTTGTCTCAAAGAATTCTGCATTCGTAGTGTTATGGCCGCTTTTTTTTTCTAGGAAAACAAATCATCAATAATAATTATTAATTGTTGAACAGAATAACGAGGTCGGTGAATAATCGTTTAAAAACGGAACATCAATAGAAACTCATTGTTCATCAAATTTTATCTATGGCATTTTTGCCTTCAATATTACATAGTATTGTACAATTATTAATATGAATCATTCTAAAGAATTGTTCTAAGAAGATGTCGCTTGTAGTTATAGTACAATGTGGATTGTGGCTATGCCGAGATCTTTATATACAAAAGTATTAAATAATTTTTCTTCTTGTACCGTAACAGGTCTCCCCGACGTTGGCAACCAATTCTACGAGGGCTTTTTGGTCAAGGGACCACCGGAACAACTCCACTGTTCATATTCCGGTCCATATTTGCCTATGCCAGCTTGTCTAGACAAATTCAAATTGGCGTTCGACTACAAACGAAGATTTCATCAATGTATAGCGCGGAAAAAATGAATTGTCCACTGGAACATAATAAACAATTATTTAAACCAGACAAAGACACTTATATACAAATATAAAAAGTGGACAGATAATTTTCTTCCTACTCTACATTGTCAAGAATTCTTCGCCAAAATGCAATTTGTCTAGCCTGTAGGACCTCTTCGACTATCTACCATTGCCATCAATAAGAGATAAAGTATAAGCACAATGTATCCCGGATAGGATAAGTTTTGGATCTCAATGGTTTGTCTCTTGGCTTTAATCTGGACCTCTGTGTTGGTAACTGAATCTGTACCACTAGTATAAGTTTTCGATGATCGAATATCGAAACGATCATCGAAAGAGTTTCGAAAAATTTCCATACAAAAATGATCGAATGATTCGATCGTTTGATTTTCTAACACTATTTGCACGCTAATAAGCGCTTATTAGCGTGCAATGAGCTTTCGATTAAACTCGTACTAGCCCCACTGCTTACGGTATCCGAAGCTTCCGTATGTGTGACCACTGCAAAGTTTTCAATTGATATTATCTATTTATTTAATTTCAAATGAAACTGAACACATATGACTTGTGTGTATACTTAGTGCTTCAACAATACGAGGAGAATACAATCGGTTGTTGTACATATATTATTCGTATTTATATGACAACATTTTTTTCACATTCCCAGATGATGTAATCTGTCCGTTGACATAACCATCACTAAGAAATATTTAATGATTTGCGCACACACACTCACTTATATTGTAAATCCTGTACCTGAAACGTTTCAATAATAAATGAGGAGAATACGAATGAAAACAGACGTTTGCCCTGTAACAACCGCCACAAGCCACAAAACATGAAATCATAATAATACAACCCACCGTGACGTATTAATTATTTATTGTCATTACGTAAAGTTCAATTCGAAAATGCTCCCAAGCCGCTGGAGGGAGCCTAAGAATGATGACAAACATAAAAACTCCCCGGTTATTTCATATCACAATTTATAAAAGACGAAAACATTCCTATAAAGTATCTAATGAGACCGGCATCAGACACGGGGACATCCCGAGCCCATTTATTTTCGACTTCCTCAATCCTCATGCATGAGATTGTGGAGGAAATAAAAAAGGAATACAGGTTGGAAGAGCAGGCCATCGATATTGTCTGCTATGTAGTCGTCGCGGTGATATTAGCTGAGGTTGTGGAGAACCTGCAATCACTTTTGCAAGCTTTTCATCAAGCAAGTCAAGATAATCATATGAAGATTCTGTTGCATAGACAAAAAGCATGGTGTTTTCTCAGTCTTTTGTGGAACTCAAACAGGGCACAAGAGTATTTTGGAACTCAAATGGGCACAAGAATCTGGACATATCTCATTAATAATTTAATATCTACTTGTTGTGTCCATGGGAATTTTTGACAAGTTGAGAATAATAATTCTCGTGATTAGGAGTTTCAGAGATTTAAACAATACCACCAAATGGCGAACTTTGTTAACGTAAATTGATCACACTGTTGAAGGTGTCTTCGTGGAACAGGTCACCAAATTTGAATACTTTAGAGTGGGTAAACCGATCTCCCGACTGAGATATTGGATCAAATTAATAAGGCTGCTGCAGTCTCAGAGTGACTCCGAAACTATTTGGATAAACCCTGATATGAGAACAAGTAGCATGGTGAAAACTTACAAGACTTTGTGTCAAACCCATCATGACGTACGGGATCGATTCCAGGGCTAATAGCACTACGACCAAAATGCGTTGAGAGTTTCAAAAGTGAAAACCAGGAATAGCCAGGAAGACCATCATTTTACTCTTTAACTTGAGTTGGCAGTTCTCAAATTCAAGAGAATCTCTCTATGTTTCATGTAAATGTCTACGTGAGTTTGATAAAAGCGTTTAATATTCGATTGAATTTTGTGAAAATGCTAACGTCATTGTATTTCCTTAAATTCATTAAAATCGACTGTAACTATGTAAATTCAGAAACCATACAAAATTTATATTTTAATACTAGTTTTGCTATCATTTGTTCTTTGTTGTTTTTCTTCCGCCATCTTTTTGCATACACGCAATTGTGAAAGACTCAGTTTCATATATGATGCTGCTTACTGCCATTTATTTTTTCTTGAAATACCTACTGTAAGTAAGTAATGGTTTGACTGGGCATAAATTAATAATGAACAAAAGTGAATTTTATAAACTAAGAAACTGAATTCTCATGATTAGGAGTTTCGGAGACTTAAAACATTACCACCTAATGGCGAACGTTGTTATCGTATAAATAACAGAATAAGACGGTCGTAAGCCCGTAGTGGATTGCTCCATTTAAAAATCGAACATCAGTAATGAATTCTTAAAGTTTTTAGTTGTTAATACTTATTTGTTAAGAAACTGAAGATCTCGAACTATTCTTTAAAAATTGAGATACCAAATGCATTATTTTTTATCCATTTATAATTTCATCTTTCAAGCTTTGTGTATCTTTTAGTTTAATATAATAAAAATACTGGAATGAATTTATTTTACCCCTTTTCCTACTGAACAAACGCTTCTTGAGGCATTTCTATACCAAGGTAAATACGAACAAGATACAGGGAGATTGCACAAAGCTACCATTACACATGTTCTCAACAAATTCATAAAATATTTATTATAAAGACATTCGCTGAGCGAATATTTTTTTCATTAACTTATCCTTCTGATATATTGTTTAAAGAGAATCTCGAATCATTTTGTTTACGGAAAAATGATTTCGTTTCCCATCACCCATCTGTCGTTTGAAATGCTCTCAATTTTGTATCTCAACTTTAGGTTCTGCCACATCCCATGACCCGGGTTCTCTTCAAAAGCCATTTTAATTATCATCACTGGTATACTAGTATTTTTTTTATTTTTTGATGAAGTCTGTTTATTTTTCGTCATTTCTGTCTATTTGGTTTCCGATGTCCAGCTCTCATTCTTCTGGATTAAAATCAAATGGGTAGAAAAACAATTTATTTCGTAAATCACAAGAGAACAGAAGCGTTAGAGGAAAAAAAGTATATTTAATGTCAATAACCTCCTCTCTCCTTCTAACCGTCCAAATACCTTTTTTCGTTGTCGGAACCCTGATGAGGAAAGAATTGATATTTTTTTTTTAAAGAAATGTTTCAATTGACTAAATATTTTAAAAAGTCGTTTTAAAAATATTAATAATGAATTATAAAACCAAAAATCAAAGGTTAGAAATCAATAAATTTGATATAAGGAATATCCCAAAGAGTGAAAATTCAGAACAAGCAGAATTTTTGTATGAAAACGATAAATAGGAGTACCTAGTACCTATATAGATTATACCTATTGTAAAAATACGTAGGTAATTTATATCTGCTGTACTGTTCTTCCTCCCATCAGGGTCCCGAAGACGAGGACGACCCTCTCATACTGTGTTCCGCTCCTTCGAAGCAGAGCTGAGGATTCTGGACATGGTGTGGGAGGAGGTTATAAACATTACGCAAGATCGAGTGCAATGGAGAACTCTCGTTGTCTTCCTATGCCCCTAAGGGGCGTAGAGGGAGATTGGATTTGGATTGATAAATCTTAAACTTTTAGAGTGGAAAATTTTGGTAACACTGGAGGGTTGAGTTCTATGTTAGAGAAAATACACGTTTATTTGCTGGTTTCTCAATCAAGTGTGTGATCTCTCTACATTTTTAAATCCTTCATTTTAAATCCTTTTTAAAGAAAAGTATTTTAGTGTTCAATTTGTTATTCAATTCATTATGAAGATACATATCTAGATGTTTATTTAAAAAATTATTTAGAAAGGTGTATAAACTATTTGGGTAAAATTTGTGAATAAAATACAGATTTCTTTTTAATATTTCTGGTGCTTTATTGCATATTTTTACAAATTATAAAAATGTAATAATAATTTTTATCTCATGCTGATGAAAATTTTGTAGCAACTTTCAGTTTGGCATACTGCTGAAGTAGTCCCATTAGCAACCGGCCCGCAGGCTAAATGACATACGGTGAACGACACGAAGTGGATTACAACCAGGAACAAAACCATCATCAGAATCAGAGGCACCATCACAAGTAAAAATTTCTTCCATGATGACATTGTCTTCTTCTCAGATCGGTATACGGGTGTTACGATCCTTCTGTACACGGAGGTGTGTGTTGCTGGACAATTCTGCAAAAATCAATAATTATACATTTGAAACAGAATTACAATTATTTTAAATTTTGTATCGAGTAATATTGCTTACCAATGTCACATCGCCAAGACGTTTTTTCGAGATTGGGATCATTCTGATTTTATCGCTTCTATTGCTCCGGGAGGTGCAAAGCAAACTGTCCTGTACTCTGTTGCTTGTTCCCTTTTTATACCCTGTCCCAGCTGATAGTGGACAACTCAACTCGCACGTGTGACTCAATCAGAAGTGCAACATCAACAAATAATATCAACGGCTTGACAAACTTGCAACATAAACAAAATAACAAACAAATGAAGAGAACTTAACCCTAAACTAGCGTAATCAGTTTGGTACAATCAGAATATGCTCATATAAACACATTTTTATCATTGCTAAGAAGATGTTGCGTATGTAATGTTTTGTAGCAAGAGTAAATAACGCGAACGAGTGAAGAACGTTGGACGACAGTCCAATGTACATAAAGTGGTTAAAATGGAAATAAAAATAGATTTGTACCGAGCAAAGTTGATGCACTGTGCAATTCTGATACCACCCATGATGAACGGATGTGAAACTTGGACATGGACGAAAAAGTTGGTATAGAAATGGGATCATTATGCAAGATATGTGGAAAGAGACTAATTGATAAGGTGAGAAATGATAAGAAAGGAATGATAGCGAAAAAATGAAATAGAAAGTTAATAACTGGACGTGGTTCGGGCTTTTTGAGAGAATGAATGAAGAGAGAATGACGAAAAGGATCTATAAAGAATGGGTGCATGCACGTAGACGCGAACAATTGTTTTTGGAAAAATGATTCGATATAACTTATATCATGATTTGAACCACCTTATGAGTACACTCCGAGATAGCACGTAATTTATATAGAAAATTCCCAATGCATGATTGCCGAAAAGAAAAGAGACGCTAGAAAATATACAGCAAATAAATGAAAAACGAATTGAATAAAAAAGTATTCTTCTCGGACAACAGAATAACGCAGACTCTTCAAGATGAAAAAGGAAAAAGCATACTAGAATAGCACTCGATGAAGAATAATTGAACCAGCTAACAAAGTTATAAGGATGAGGAAAGGTCTTATTCAGAAATTATTGGTGTGGATAAATAATCTAGATTATATCTAATATGATAGAAAATGGAAAAGACGATTGTCTTGCCACCTGTAAGTTCTGATGCCACACGCATGCACAGGTTTGTAGGTCTGAGGGTGAACGGAGAGGTATTGAGAAGGGCCGGAAAATCGAAGTAAATCCGGAAAAATGCATATTAACGAGCAAAATAGATTGGTCATCACTAAGTCTACGTGTTAGCACTAGAAGAAGGAATGGTCAATGTTTATGATAAGAAAGCAACATAGACCTGGTAATTGAGTTCGTACTAAGCTGCAGTAATAAGGAAATGAAAAAAAAGTTACGGTGCATAAAATGAAAGAATGGAATGGAGTTGAAGCAAGACATAAAATGAATGCAGAATCGTTATGCGTGGCGTAGGTTTTCTTTGTGAGGGAAGTGGTGTGTAAATACAACGATAAGACTTTAACAGCTGGGAGATTTTTCACTGTTTGTGTACTCAAGATTTCTAATGTCTTTTGAAGAAGACTTTTTTGCGCCATGCCATCACTCGTTTTATGAAATAATTTTTACTAGATATGATAATAATACTACTTTCTAAAGTGTTAATATTCTCGGCATCATTCCATGAATTCTGTTTTTTAGTTCCAATAAATAAGATAGATATGTAGGTACATAAAGTCGTCTTTTCATTCCTTAAACTATTAATTTATTGTTAAATATCTTGAGGACTAAATTTTCTTCTCTTTAAATAGGTCTGGCCACCAGTTTTTATTGTAGAGGGGTTTATTGGGACACCGAATTCCAACTGTTTCGATATCTCTTGGAGGTTCTTCCCGGTTGGCAGCCACCGGAATGTTGAGTGCTGCTACCCAAGGAAGTCTATCACCGTTCATTCTATCAACGTGGTCGCGCCAAAAGCACCTTCTTGTCTTGCTCCACCTGACGATGTTTTCAGTGTTGCAGGGTCTTCATCTCCGCGGTTCTCAGCAGTGCTAAAGCCGGACTAAAGTCCAGCTTGTGTCATTTCTGGATTCGATTCCATAGTTCATTATTGGCCTGACAAAGGATTTGTATGCATGAACATTGCTATCTATCTCCATGTGCTTGTCATTCCATACAAAATCTTTCAAGCATCCGACTATTGCTGCTGCTTTGGTAGTCTGTTCGCTGATTCGTTGTAGAGATCAGTTTGGGTTACTAAATCATAAAAAATAAAAGAGTGCATTCATATATATGAATGTGCGTATATCTCTACAAGGCCCTGTCCTAACTGAAAAGTGATCGCGCGACCATGCGATGAGCGATCTTACAATGTTCTCAATTTGAACGATCCATCCGCTTTTGAATATATGAAACACGACTCGCGGACGCGCGAACGCTTTTCAGTTAGGATACACGGTTATTATAAATAGTCAGCGTAACTTGGGAAACCAGAGGTAAAATAATACCCTCTATCTATACTAAGTTTTATTATGAACGTTTTAGGCTACAAATATTTTTGATATAATTATTTATCGTTAAAGACATTATTTTTTTTAAGTAAATTCGCTTACAAATTAAGATTATTATGTCATTTTGTTAGAATTCAGCTATCTTGAAAATGTATTTAAATCTCCATTGGTTATAGCGTAGGTCACTATCTACGGTTTTGAATGAATCTTCAGATATAAACTTTCATTTTATTTCTAAAGATTTTCTTCTATGTATTATCGAATAATGTGCTCACTAATTTACTTTATGATGAAGTGTTAGAAGTTATCGTTATGGAGTATGGAGATATAAAACGCCTTAAGTAATTGGGGTAATTATTCAACGCACTGTTAATCGACGGTTGTTCTAGATATTGTCGTGTTCCCTAGAATTGTTTTTTAGGTTGCTGATTCCACGGTCTGTATACAGGAGACACAGTCATTTCATAGAAATGATGTCGTTGGATCCCATTATCACGGGTGTCATATTATGCATAATATCAAAACAACTCCACTCTATCATCATATTAAGTACTAATATAATACAATAAGAGAGATTATAATTCAAAATTATTTGGAGGTTACTGACTGAAGTACCCACCCAATAGTTTATAAGATATTTGTAGATGATTTAAATAGAGATTTGGATGCTTAGTAATTTCTTAATACTTTGAAACTTTCAGGTTATTAGGAAAACTACTCTGCTTGGAATTGTTTTCTTATAATAACTAGCAATAGGTTCAATGTTAGCTGAGGTAAGGGAGGAAACTTATTTAGGATCTACTCTACATATGTGCTTGATTCTCTACAATGCCAAGAATTCTAGTCCATCCATACATATATGCCAGTGATCTACCTATTTCAAAGGAACGGAGCTTACATTTTAATCTATGTCATATTTCACCACTTTATAATCTTGATGGAAGCTTGTACAGTTCTTTGCCTGTAATTCTCATGTTCCACCCATTTTATCCTCCTTCTGCACCGTGGCCACCGTGGACTCATTGTGTTGTATGTGCAGCTGCACGCAATCGTATTCCATGCAGCAAAATACGAGTACGGGCTGCATACGTTACGCTGCCGTGGACACTCAGCCTTCATTCAAGTACCTAAGACACAATATATATCTTTTGTTTCTGTGTTTATTATAATTCACAGTTTTGATAATAGATAAAACGAAAAATTTCTTAATCAAGGTAAAATCGAGGTGGTTTTAAAATCTATGACAAATAAAGTCGTTTATATTGATAATTTGACAAAACATAAGTAATTTGTTTGGCAACAAATGTAGCAGAAAAGAAAGGTGTGAAAATCACGTGAACCGAACACATCGATTCCGTTCTCAAAGAATGCTAGGTCATAAGTAAAAGAAATAGGTGAGAAATGTTATGAACAGGTAATTATTTTAAATAAAACTTTGTTTATTTCACTTATATTATTTATTGGCAGAGGCCTTTCGGTCACACGACCATCTTCAGTGCCGCAAATACTTAAACTTAACTTAATACCGAAAGGCCTCTGCCAATAAATAATATAAGTGAAATAAACAAAGTTTTATTTAAAATAATTACCTGTTCAAAAATGGGATTTCACAAAGTTTCCGCCAACAACATCAATAATTTGAGTAATGTTATGTTCAGTGGAAGAAGCAAAGGAAGTATGTGTGAATGAAAAGAGTGGAGATCTATATTCTCTTGACCTAGGTATCTAATTAAGGTAAACGGAGTGATAGGGTAGAAACATATCTTCTTCTTCCCTTTTGTTACTGAGAAGTCTGTTGTCTGGGTTATCCTGTGAGACACTGGATTCAGCTGTTTTTTCCATAGCTTTTGGGACGTCCTGATCGACTTTGTCCATTTGAGACTCCATGCAAATATCCTTGTTGTGTTCAGTCTTTCGCCATGTTGGTGCCTCATCAGACCACATCTTCGACCTCGCAGATCTCTAGGTTTCTATAACTCGTTCATATTTATTTATTTATTTTATTAATTTTATAAAGTTATATACATTATTTTTATATATCTTATAACAATTAGTATGAAACAATACGTATTTAAATATCAGATGACAATATATTGATTTAGAGAAAAAAAGTAGGTATGTGGGTGCAAAGTTTGGAAGATATAACATTATTCCCTCCAATGTCTTTGTGTGGAAATATTTCACATTGGTGATCACGTACAGGTAATAATAGCCTGCCAATCATGAAAGTATTCACGTGTTTTTCGTCACAATACATTTGTGTCTAAATGATGGATCGTTATTTTAATGCCGGTAGGTATTTTTCAAAATGACTGCGGGAGATTCGAAGCGAACGTAAAAATGGCTTCGTATGACTCAGTGGAGGCTGTAGGTGACTCCCGTATTGTTATCACAGTCTCTGGAAAAACGTCAATTCTACTTTTATGTTTTTATGAATGGCAATGACATAATTGGGTCGTTTCGTGTTTATAAAAACTTGTGAACTTTCGAGGGGTTCAAATGTATAACTTTATAATACACAAGGTCATCAACTATGGAAGGTTAAGTACTTAAAAGAACAGGCGAAATTATTTTTTCTTTGTCGTCCCTACTGCTCATTGGAAAGAAGGGACATTGGTAAATTGTTTATTTATCACTCGTATACGCCATTCTAAGATTTTTAGTTGATAACCTATAAAAAGATACAGAAACTTGTAAGAATTATAATGACAAAAATATAGCTCTACATAGTTTATGTCTAGTATATATGTAGCATTCCATTGTTAGTTGTGTGATAAGTATCTCTACTCCACATACTTACGAACACTTTTATCAAAAATATAGCTCTACATAGTTTATGTCTAGTATATATGTAGCATTCCATTGTTAGTTGTGTGATAAGTATCTCTACTCCACATACTTACGAACACTTTTATCAAAAATATAGCTCTACTTAGTTTATGTCTAGTATATATGTAGCATTCCATTGTTAGTTGTGTGATAAGTATCTCTACTCCACATACTTACGAACACTTTTATCAAAAATATAGCTCTACTTAGTTTATGTCTAGTATATATGTAGCATTCCATTGTTAGTTGTGTGATAAGTATCTCTACTCCACATACTTACGAACACTTTTATCAAAAATATAGCTCTACTTAGTTTATGTCTAGTATATATGTAGCATTCCATTGTTAGTTGTGTGATAAGTATCTCTACTCCACATACTTATGAACACTTTTATCAAAAATATAGCTCTACATAGTTTATGTCTAGTATATATGTAGCATTCCATTGTTAGTTGTGTGATAAGTATCTCTACTCCACATACTTACGAACACTTTTATCAAAAATATAGCTCTACTTAGTTTATGTCTAGTATATATGTAGCATTCCATTGTTAGTTGTGTGATAAGTATCTCTACTCCACATACTTACGAACACTTTTATCAAAAATATAGCTCTACTTAGTTTATGTCTAGTATATATGTAGCATTCCATTGTTAGTTGTGTGATAAGTATCTCTACTCCACATACTTACGAACACTTTTATCAAAAATATAGCTCTACTTAGTTTATGTCTAGTATATATGTAGCATTCCATTGTTAGTTGTGTGATAAGTATCTCTACTCCACATACTTACGAACACTTTTATCAAAAATATAGCTCTACTTAGTTTATGTCTAGTATATATGTAGCATTCCATTGTTAGTTGTGTGATAAGTATCTCTACTCCACATACTTACGAACACTTTTATCAAAAATATAGCTCTACATAGTTTATGTCTAGTATATATGTTTCATTCCATTGTTAGTTGTGTGATAAGTATCTCTACTCCACATACTTACGAACACTTTTATCAAAAATATAGCTCTACTTAGTTTATGTCTAGTATATATGTAGCATTCCATTGTTAGTTGTGTGATGAGTATCTCTACTCCACATACTTACGAACACTTTTATCAAAAATATAGCTCTACATAGTTTATGTCTAGTATATATGTAGCATTCCATTGTTAGTTGTGTGATAAGTATCTCTACTCCACATACTTACGAACACTTTTATCAAAAATATAGCTCTACATAGTTTATGTCTAGTATATATGTAGCATTCCATTGTTAGTTGTGTGATAAGTATCTCTACTCCACATACTTACGAACACTTTTATCAAAAATATAGCTCTACATAGTTTATGTCTAGTATATATGTAGCATTCCATTGTTAGTTGTGTGATGAGTATCTCTACTCCACATACTTACGAACACTTTTATCAAAAATATAGCTCTACTTAGTTTATGTCTAGTATATATGTAGCATTCCATTGTTAGTTGTGTGATAAGTATCTCTACTCCACATACTTACGAACACTTTTATCAAAAATATAGCTCTACATAGTTTATGTCTAGTATATATGTAGCATTCCATTGTTAGTTGTGTGATAAGTATCTCTACTCCACATACTTACGAACACTTTTATCAAAAATATAGCTCTACATAGTTTATGTCTAGTATATATGTAGCATTCCATTGTTAGTTGTGTGATAAGTATCTCTACTCCACATACTTACGAACACTTTTATCAAAAATATAGCTCTACTGAGTTTATGTCTAGTATATATGTAGCATTCCATTGTTAGTTGTGTGATAAGTATCTCTACTCCACATACTTACGAACACTTTTATCAAAAATATAGCTCTACTTAGTTTATGTCTAGTATATATGTAGCATTCCATTGTTAGTTGTGTGATAAGTATCTCTACTCCACATACTTACGAACACTTTTATCAAAAATATAGCTCTACATAGTTTATGTCTAGTATATATGTAGCATTCCATTGTTAGTTGTGTGATAAGTATCTCTACTCCACATACTTACGAACACTTTTATCAAAAATATAGCTCTACATAGTTTATGTCTAGTATATATGTAGCATTCCATTGTTAGTTGTGTGATGAGTATCTCTACTCCACATACTTACGAACACTTTTATCAAAAATATAGCTCTACATAGTTTATGTCTAGTATATATGTAGCATTCCATTGTTAGTTGTGTGATAAGTATCTCTACTCCACATACTTACGAACACTTTTATCAAAAATATAGCTCTACATAGTTTATGTCTAGTATATATGTAGCATTCCATTGTTAGTTGTGTGATAAGTATCTCTACTCCACATACTTACGAACACTTTTATCAAAAAAATGGCGCTACATAATTTGAGAGATAAGTAGGCAAATAAATTGGAACGTTCAACATATTACGTATCATATCTATTTATTATTTCATACTATGAAGAAAATCTTCAGCTTTCGGCTTAGCAATAGACTTGATATTCCAAAACTATTGTCAAAGATAATATTATTTAAGCTAGTTATTCAATCAAGAGTAATCACCGAATAAGCAGAATACCTATACCCAAAAGATTGAATGGTTCCAAGAAGGTAGGTAAATTGAATTTGTTATTAACAAAAATACTTAGATAATTCCTTTGTTTTAGACCAATAGCTTTGGTGTAAGTAGGCAAAGAATGGGTTTTACGGCAAACAAATTAAACTGTTTATGAGGAGGATATTTGGTAAATAGTATTAATTGTTATGTATAAGGGTGGGATATCTACATCTGTTTGTTTCTTCTTAAGAAAACACACTTAAGTAATGTTCATTATTAAAATTCCAAACGATTATGCGGATCTGTTGCTCGAGCCTTGAGTAACGACAAACATTATCGTGATTACGGACTGCTTTTGTATTGTTTGCTTACCATAACGAGCTACACTTCATACGCTACTCGGTCTTGCGTGGTTTGTTAGTGATGAGTGCATCATTTATTCTACACCGACCCGACCGGGGTAGGAACTATGTAAGTACTGCCGCTGTTATTATATGGCAGGAGGAAACGAAATTATTTTAAACATTAGCTATTTGTAATTGCATGAAAGGGAAAAGACGCTGGCTGCTATTTGTATTTCGCATTATTAATATTTAACCCTCGCGCCTTCACACCAGCGCCCTCACCCGCAATGCGGAGTAACGACATTAAGCCGGCGTGCCAGTGTTTCTAAACTCAAATAAATCCTTCGCTGAACAAACGTCGTAACTTTAATATTAGGCAATTATTGATCAGAGCGTAAAACCGCAATTATTCCTAGGCACCGAGTTGCGGTGAATTGTTTGGTTAATGGTTCTCCTCTCTATTTGTCAAATTTTATACTGAATTATTTCCTCTTGTACCTAAATTTAACTACTCTTAACATATTTTAGAAATGTGTATTTAATGATCAAAGGATTGAACAATTTGTAAAAACTACATAAACAAAATGACTTTTATATTCTTCTTCACGAGTAGTGGTGCAGCCCAAATCGAGTCTTTACATCCTACTATTTGTGCTCCTTTGCCTATTATGTCCGTCTTCAATATATGAAACTCAGTTTTCTTCACGACGTTTTCCTTCCTTAATCTCGGTCTTTGGTCTCTTCTTCTTCCTGTGGGTGTCCGGTTAGGATGTTTTTTGGTACCCGTGAGTCTGATATTCTGTGCCCAGTTCATCTCAGCTAAAGCAGTTCTTATAATCTGAAATTAATAGAGTGTATAGTTGTTTTCCATTGCGTCTAACGCGTTTTTAACAGGTAACACCTATTTAATTTCACAACTGATTAATCATTATACTAGACAGAAATCTACGTGAAAAAATATACATTTGCTATCGGATTTCAAGAATTTGCAAAATTGAAAATATCACGAAAGTTCAGATAAATATTAAGCTTCTTGATTGACGATGTAGAAGCAACAGGGAAAACCAAAATTCGTAGTGAATGAGATCTCTAAGTGGCACAGAATAACAAGCATTCCAAAAAGATTGGTGGCAACTCGCCTTTTCGGAGCACTGTGCTGAAAATTGCTTGCTGATGGGCAAGTACAATGTCGTATACTTTAGTCGGATATGCCAAGCCTTAAATTTGACAGTCCAACACTATAGTATGGCGAATTCTTGCATTACTGAGACATTATTATAATTTAGCATTTAGGTATCTCTTTCGCTATCTAATAAATATACCATTATATTAGTATTCTATGTATGTTACCATAGAATACTACTATTTTAATTTATTTGAAGAAAAAAAAACAAAGTTTTAATTCATAAATTTCTTAATGTTTCATACTTTCAGCTTGAGAGCCTCTGACAAAAGAACTTGATTAGTGAATTATTGTAAAGACAAACCTTTGTAATGTCATTTATGCAAATCTCTTATAAATTTGTGTCTTTCTTTAAAAATCTGTCCTCCGCAGTCAGTCCCTAACGAGCTGCTGCGCGCATCTTCAATATGAATAAGTTAGCAAGACGGAGATGTAGAACCAATTAATTTCATTTTAATAATTATGATAGATTCTCGAGATTAATAATTCATTGTGAAAACTGTTTACTTTTATAAAAGACTAGAGGTCCTCCCCAGCTTCGCACGGGTAGATAGATACTTAAAAATAATTTAGTTTTCAGACAGATCCCTAACTTTTTCAAAATATTTTATAGCATAAATAATGTTAATCTGGAATAATTGCATTGCAATGTATCGTGTCACGTCACTTTACCACCGTGACTACAACTTTGCGCGGTATTTCTACTAAACTTGACATGACTCCCCTCAGCCCTCCCCGCTCCAATACGCACTCTGCATCGGATAAGTTGAGATGATAAGAGACTATGCTTTTTTTCCAATACTCATATTTTTAAACTCGTGATAACTTTCGAATGGAATGTCCGAATTGAATAATTCAAAAAGTTATACAAACATATTGAAGCAGACTTGAATATGAACTAATTTATTTTAATAAGGAGTAATACCAAGATACCAATAAAGAGCTTTTTCTAAAGGTGACATTTTATTGGGTTTTTTTAAATAAAAAAACACTTATTGTGGCATAACTATAATAGTTAGACATATGCTATCGCGATACTTTTTGTAAATAATGATGTCTTCTACAAAATTGTAGTACATTGTTTTATTCTATCATCATTAGTTTTCACAGCGTTCGCGATAAAAAGAATATTTTAGGTAAATTTTTTACACCTTGGGTTACATTATTGAAGTTTTCGTAGGTTACCCACTTTTTTTTGGAAATTAAATATAGCCTATGTTCACCGCCGATATTGTAGCTTCCCAAAAGTGAAAGAATTTTTCAAATCGGTTCAGTAGTTTTGGAGCCTATTCGAAGCAAACAAACAAACAAACAAACAAACAAACAAAAAATCAAATCTTTCCTCTTTATATATTTGTATAGATATAATAAAGTAATATTTTAATTTTCGTCTCTTTAAAACAGTGATCGGAGAATTTTAAAATCTAAGTACTTACTCACAAATTATTTTCTATGAAACAATCATTATAACCAACATAATATGACAAACATTATTTTAATTTTAAAGTCCTGTTGTGGACTGTATAAGATGGAGGAATTAGCCTCTTACTTACTAACAAAATGAAAAGAAATTCAACAAAAGGTGAACACTTATAGATAAACTGTCAATATACAATTTATGTATTTTTCAAGCGTGTCATCCATCAACTATGCCACTGGAAACTGAATGAGACATCGAGAAAATATGAAAATTTTACGATTCACCAGCAAGAGATGAACTGATGAACGAAGAGACTTTCTCCACTCCTTCCTTCTGAGGACCGCCGACCTCCAGCCTTCTCCATCCACCGTAGCTTTGATCTCTCTGATCTGAATGTCTGAGAGTGAGGCGTTTGTATGGACTTCTTAGTTAATTTCAAAATTTTCACAAAATTTTTTACATCACATTAGAAAAAATTGGATCTTAATCAGAAAAGTTATCTTTTTTCATGGTCATTGTTTAAAAAAATCAGAAATGGAGAATGCCAAAACATGATTGACCTAATATGTCATATTACCAACGATTTTGGGCATCAAGCCCACATTGTTTTTTGATACTCGTAGAAAGAAGATAAAACATTTTTTATGAAAGACCAAGGATTATGGTAAAGGTAGCTACTAATACTTAAAGGTAATTACATTCGTTTGAAAATAAGAGTGCGAAGAAACCTTTTAGTAGCAAAGTTTTTCTTTCTTATTTCCCGTAAATATTCGATCCTATCACTCAAAAGTCCAACATTCCTTGTATTTTCTTCAGGAGGTTGGTTCACCTTGTTACTTATTCCGGCTTAATGTCCGTCGTCAGCCGTCACTGACTACTCGACAGAGTGATTGATTTGTCAATATCCTGGCAACATGGAGCAGGTATTCTTGTATAGTTTGATATGAGCTAGTTAGTTGGTGAATCAAAATTGCCGTATAGATATTTGGTTGAGAATCTCTGAGTCGCCATAGGTTGAGTATCGCTTAGGATTGCAGATGTAGGGATGTTTTAGATGATAAACAATGGCTTAGGAATGTGTCAGGATACGCGCTAGGTATACACAAGGAGATAGATGCAACGTTGGTAATTTTTAGTTAATATCTGGACAACATATGTTAGTTAGGTGGTACGTAGGCAAGGCGAGAGTGGCTGCTAGCTACCCTGAAAACAATAGACAGTCCCGGGTCCGCGTAAAGACAATAGGTGACCATCGCCGGCCGGACACGTAGGGTAACCGATCAGCGCAGATGTTGTGAAGGCTTGGGAGAACCCAAGTTTGGTAGGTAGAGATTCGCGTCAACAAGAATTGGCGCGAAAAATATTGTTTATGGATTTGGTTTGATTGAAAAGAGACTTCGCGGATTGGATATATTGATAGTAGGATTTTGATATTAGAAGTATTGCCTCCAAATAAATATATGCTCAGACAGGAACGAGTAGGGTTGCGAAATAAGGATCTTAGGTAGACAAGTACGACATGGTAATGTTACATAGTAGGTATTCATACGTTAGAATTAAATAGTGTCGTCATCAGAATAAATAACTAGTGATTGATAGAATGGTTTTTAAGTAAGTAGGTACATGACAATTATTGCAACGTAGAGTACATAGGATAATTGTAACGTAAGATAAAAATGTATGTACCTAGTATTAAGATTTTTTTCCTAGCGCTCACGCACGAAGATAAACAAGGATGAAGATATCGGACGTCTCACTTACAGCGCCCCGAAAGGAAGGAAGGGACGCGCATCAGAGATGGATTTAAAAAGGGCTGCGCGCCGCTCTCATTCTCTTATTCTCTTTTATCCGTCAGCCTCTATTAGGCTCTCTCTTATTCGCCATTATCCGTCAGCCCTTATTCTCTATCATTGCTCTTACGCGCGCATAGCCTGATTCTGACATTCACTCTGAATTGCACTTGGCTCGTAAAATTGGACACACGGATCTACGCACACTGCACGCAACGGAAGGATATTTGACGACCACAATATTATTGAGACGCCCAGCGAGGATTAGAAGCCATCCACTACTGAAGGAGGACACGGAAGCTGCCATTGAAGGAAGGAAGATCGCCACGTTATTGACACCAGCCTTGCAGAAGACTAGGACTGGACTTCGGAGAAGAAGACGACATCACAGGACGGGAACTGACCAACAACGGAAGCACCTGGATAACCCACAGAGAGGACCCAGCGTGAGGAGACAGGACAGAAGACGCCGAGGGACCCACAGAGAGGACTCGAGTGAATTATAGTGTTAGTTAATAGTGATTCTGAGCTCAGAAAGGTAGTCGTCACTAGGATTTTTAAGGTCAGTAATTTTTATATGTATGTAAAAAGCGAAAGCCCTCCCGCCGAGTAAAATTAATTATTAGTGTCCGCAACCCCTTTGATTTTCGAGCAGCCGGAGCTCATAGAAGAAAGAAGACAGAAGTAGATGCCCTCCTTTTGATAATAAGGTGTCAGAGAAAAGATCACAAACTCTGGTGGATTGGGAGGGAAAGGGCGAAACGGCTATCGCTTAACCCAATGGATTGTTTGTTTATGTTTAAGGAAAATAATTAATACCTAACAATTCTCACACTCGAAGATTTTGATTTGCCATTATTGTAAATTGATATGTGTTGATTTTTTTTTTGCTTCCACCGCGGAGCTACAATATATGTATTAAACCGTCTCAATTCTTTCTCCTCAGTAGATATTAGAAATCCACCAAACCCTATCTTTATTTCAGAGCCCCCTATTCTTTATTGAGCATTTTTATTTGAAGAGCAGAAAATCTAAATCCCCCCCATATCAACACATTCTTATTCTTATTAATTGGCGCCAACGTGTGTGATCAGTATATCTGATCATTTTGCCTAATCCATACCCTGAGATAAATTGTTTAATTGTTGATTTTTAATTAATTTTGCAAGTTGCATAATTTTATTGTGATTCTCCACAGGGATTGGCTATAGGCTAATCTGTTTAAATTTGTACGGAGAAATCAGTAGAGTCTTAGTAAATTAATAATTTGAATTGCTTTATTAATAATTTTTACTTGTCAATAATTATACTGGTGGTAAATTATTGACTTTGTAGGCTTTGAGTGTGAATTGTTAAATTTTTATTGTGATATTTTGTTTAGGTAAACGAGTATTCCGTTGCAATATTGTCAGTGTGCATTTTATTTTGTTAATTTTTATTGTCGTGTGCGTTTAGGTATTTTATTGTGTTTTGTCGTCAGTCGTTTAGTTCAAAATGTTTATTTTTAATTTGTGGGGTTTATTAGTGACAGTGTTTAGATACCTAATGTTTAGCGTAGTTCAAAATGGCGCGGGAAAAAGATCGAATAGGAATAATGGCGGGAACTCATCGCAAAGTAGTAGCCCTTTAGAAAATGTTAGCGAGGACACGAGTAATAGTGATTTTCAGTCAGCATCGAGGTCAAATAGGACAGGTCCACAAATTGTGTATGTTAGAGACGAGGTTTTAAATGATAATTTCTATTTTTCTGGGACACCAAGCGAGTGTCCAGAACAGTTCTTAAATGATTGTGAGGAATATTTCGCAATGCGAAATATAAGGGATACGGAAAAGGTTAGGATCGCGGAATTAAAGTTGAGAGGTTCGGTTAGGAATTGGTGGCAAACCAAAGGTTGCGAATCTGTTAGATGGGCCACGTTTAGGCATTTGTTAATAAATAGATACGGGGTTGAAAATACCAGGATGTCGCTTACTGGTCATTTGCTCTCGGATACGCAGAAACCCGAAGAGTCAGGAGCAGCTTTTCTAGGAAGAAAAGCCAAGGTACACGATAGGGTGTATGGCTCCAGTACGCAATATTCAGCAGAGTTTGCGCTGCATATTTTAAATTTAATGTTGCCAAAGTATACGAGTATTTTAAGGCGGGAATTAACTAAAGAAAATATAACTTTCGATTTACTTGAGGCTAGGGTTAGCGAAATAGATTTCCCAATAGAAATGGTTTACGCGGTGAATGCTGAACCAGTCACTGTTCGACCGAGGTCGCCAGTGAGTTGTTATACGTGTGGAGGACCTCACCTCCAGAGAAACTGTAGGAAGTATAGGCGCGATAATCGAAGAAGTAGTGATAGGAATATTAGACAAGAGAGATCACCGGGAAATAGACAGGAAAATCAGTTTAGACAGAACAATTATTTTGATAATAACAGGCAGCGTAATTATAATAGTAATGGGCAGAATAGGCCACAGAGAAATTTTGGTAATGGAAATAATAGGCAGAATAGTCCTCAGAGAAGGTTTGATAATGGTTACAGGCAGAATAATCCTCGAGTAAATTTTGAAAATAGGAATAGGAGTCCAAATGGATTTTATAATAATGGGTATAGGAATCAGAACAGTGGGCAGAATATGAATAACAGGCAGGTTAATTTTGATATAAATCAGGCTCCGAATAATAGGAACAGATGGCAGAATAGGCAAAATAATTTCAATGAACCGCGAAATGGTTATCATAATGGTCCAAACTCGTCGCGAAATAATGGGAATTTTAATTTGAATGGTACGAATAACGCAAGAGGTAATGGTAGGAATTTTAACCGCGAAGCGAATTTAAACTCGCAAGCCCTGGGTCACGCAGTAGGACGGTCGATCCAGGGGTAGATATTCAACATAGGAATATAGAGATTGAAAAATCAGCTGAAGTGATTTTTCAATCTAAGTCGGTGGGGAGGAGGCAGCCTCCTGTGTCGGCTGTAGGTAATATAGATATTGGACCTAGAGAGGAAATTACGGACAGTGTGTTAACAGGGTTAGATAATGAGAGTGATAGTTACAGAATTGAGGTAAAGGCAGAGGTGCATAGAGATCACCAGAGTATAGATTCAGAATGTGTTGTTGCAGAGAAAGTCCCGCGAAAATTGAATAATCCACATATCAGTGATGTGAACCTAGATGCAATCGAATTATGTGATGAATAGGCCGACAAGTATAGAGTATACGGATAGATATTTTGGTCGAAGAGTTTTTTTGTGTGGTAAATAGATAGGATAGGACTGTGCGTGAATTAGTAAATTGTGAGTATGTCATGGTATTAAAAAAAGTGGTTAATTATGTCGACAACATAGTTTAGTGAATGCTCAGGAGAAGCATTCAGATAAAGTCATGTGCAAATGAGATTTTTTTTTGTTTCTTATGGAGTGAGCAATTGGAATTGGGTTTTTGGTTGTGTAGTACCAATGGGTAATGTTCAGGAGAAACATTACCAATACGTCGATAGGTATAAAGGGTCGTGGAAGATATCGCGTCATTGTAGGTCAAGTAGTAAGTTTTTATTGAGTAGGTACGTTGGGTATGAATTTTGATATATAGGGACAGTGCGTAGAATTTCTTTTATGAAAAGTAGTTATGGTATGTGCAGAGTTGATAGGAGGTTTTAGGGAGATTTAAGTTTTCGTACGTTTGATAGTTGACATGCGGGATTAATTATTGATCTATGATTAATAATTAAAACCCCTGCGTAGTCACGGGGAGGAACAAGAATATGACTACCACCTTTTTTTTCGATATTGATTTTTTTCGGTGTGCTGTAAGAGGCAGAGAAGAAAAGAAAATCACATTAGAGGGGTCTTGATAGAAATAGAGTTTAATAGATTGTTGGTTAAAGAAGGGAAAATCACCTTAGATGGGGCAAGGTAGAAATTAAATTACGCAGGTTATTTTTTTAGAAAGTTTGTCATAGTATTTCGATGCGATGTAGATTTTTGGTATGTTATAATGGCACGCGGGTTTAATTAATCGGTAATTAATTAAACCCCTGCGTAGTCACGGGGAGGAAGAAGAATATGGCTACCACCTTTTTTTTTCGTTAGTGATTTTTTTCGGTGTGCTGTAAGAGGCAGAAAAGAAAAGAAAATCACATTAGAAAGGTCTAGATAGAAAGGAGATACTGATAGATAGGTAAATGATTAAGGAAATAAAAATCACATTAGATGGAGGCTAAGTAGAAATTAAATGACGGCAGAGTGTTTTAAGGAAGTTAGTTTTGTGTGCGCGGGTTATTGTGAGTATTTTGATGTAGATTTTGTATATTTTATAGTAGCACGCGGGTTTAATTAATCGGTAATTAATTAAACACCCGCGTAGTCACGGGGAAGTGTAAAGAATATGGCTACCACCTTTTTTTTTTAGTTGGTGATTTTTTCGGTGTGCTGTAAGAGGCAGAGAAGAAAAAAATCACAGTAGGGTAATTAGTTGAAATAGCATAGTGGAATTTTAGAAAGAGAGTTTAGGAAATACTCATAGTGAGATGTGTGTGGTCTTAGGAATATTGTTTTGAGGGGAAGAATAATAATATGATTATGTAGATGGAGGAAGATTTTAAACTTTAAACGGAAGAGGTAGATTAATTAAGTACCTGGATATTAGATACCTATTAGTTTTAGGAATATTTTTTTTATATACTTACGGGTGATGGATAGTCTTAAGAATAGGCTAATGCATGGTAAGCTAAGGGTGTATATAGCGATAGGTGTAAGCATATAAGACGATTAATACATGCGAAAGGTGAGCAGCTTGCGCGTTCATACTTACCTTTCATTACGCATTTTTAAATCGAACGTCGCTGGTGCCCTTAATGGAAGATTGTTTTGGGGATTGATTAGGAATTGTTATAAGTGGGGGTATCATTTAATTGAGGATTCGATAGTTTTATACATCATTTTGATTCAAAAAGAGGGGGTCGATTGATATGAGCTAGTTAGTTGGTGAATCAAAATTGCCGTATAGATATTTGGTTGAGAATCTCTGAGTCGCCATAGGTTGAGTATCGCTTAGGATTGCAGATGTAGGGATGTTTTAGATGATAAACAATGGCTTAGGAATGTGTCAGGATACGCGCTAGGTATACACAAGGAGATAGATGCAACGTTGGTAATTTTTAGTTAATATCTGGACAACATATGTTAGTTAGGTGGTACGTAGGCAAGGCGAGAGTGGCTGCTAGCTACCCTGAAAACAATAGACAGTCCCGGGTCCGCGTAAAGACAATAGGTGACCATCGCCGGCCGGACACGTAGGGTAACCGATCAGCGCAGATGTTGTGAAGGCTTGGGAGAACCCAAGTTTGGTAGGTAGAGATTCGCGTCAACAAGAATTGGCGCGAAAAATATTGTTTATGGATTTGGTTTGATTGAAAAGAGACTTCGCGGATTGGATATATTGATAGTAGGATTTTGATATTAGAAGTATTGCCTCCAAATAAATATATGCTCAGACAGGAACGAGTAGGGTTGCGAAATAAGGATCTTAGGTAGACAAGTACGACATGGTAATGTTACATAGTAGGTATTCATACGTTAGAATTAAATAGTGTCGTCATCAGAATAAATAACTAGTGATTGATAGAATGGTTTTTAAGTAAGTAGGTACATGACAATTATTGCAACGTAGAGTACATAGGATAATTGTAACGTAAGATAAAAATGTATGTACCTAGTATTAAGATTTTTTTCCTAGCGCTCACGCACGAAGATAAACAAGGATGAAGATATCGGACGTCTCACTTACAGCGCCCCGAAAGGAAGGAAGGGACGCGCATCAGAGATGGATTTAAAAAGGGCTGCGCGCCGCTCTCATTCTCTTATTCTCTTTTATCCGTCAGCCTCTATTAGGCTCTCTCTTATTCGCCATTATCCGTCAGCCCTTATTCTCTATCATTGCTCTTACGCGCGCATAGCCTGATTCTGACATTCACTCTGAATTGCACTTGGCTCGTAAAATTGGACACACGGATCTACGCACACTGCACGCAACGGAAGGATATTTGACGACCACAATATTATTGAGACGCCCAGCGAGGATTAGAAGCCATCCACTACTGAAGGAGGACACGGAAGCTGCCATTGAAGGAAGGAAGATCGCCACGTTATTGACACCAGCCTTGCAGAAGACTAGGACTGGACTTCGGAGAAGAAGACGACATCACAGGACGGGAACTGACCAACAACGGAAGCACCTGGATAACCCACAGAGAGGACCCAGCGTGAGGAGACAGGACAGAAGACGCCGAGGGACCCACAGAGAGGACTCGAGTGAATTATAGTGTTAGTTAATAGTGATTCTGAGCTCAGAAAGGTAGTCGTCACTAGGATTTTTAAGGTCAGTAATTTTTATATGTATGTAAAAAGCGAAAGCCCTCCCGCCGAGTAAAATTAATTATTAGTGTCCGCAACCCCTTTGATTTTCGAGCAGCCGGAGCTCATAGAAGAAAGAAGACAGAAGTAGATGCCCTCCTTTTGATAATAAGGTGTCAGAGAAAAGATCACAAACTCTGGTGGATTGGGAGGGAAAGGGCGAAACGGCTATCGCTTAACCCAATGGATTGTTTGTTTATGTTTAAGGAAAATAATTAATACCTAACAATTCTCACACTCGAAGATTTTGATTTGCCATTATTGTAAATTGATATGTGTTGATTTTTTTTTTGCTTCCACCGCGGAGCTACAATATATGTATTAAACCGTCTCAATTCTTTCTCCTCAGTAGATATTAGAAATCCACCAAATCCTTATTTTATTTCAGCGCCCTAATTGATTGAAAGGAAAGTCTCATTGCCCCCTGTATAGGATATTCTTTTAGAAATAATAATTTTGAAACCCCCCATATTCTTCTACTTCTTCTTATTAAGTTTTTGTGTGGGTAGTGTCTCCACACTATTAACCTCTCTCCTTCTTACATTATATCCCTACCTACACAAAATATTATGTACATACCAATCAATTTTCCCAACATAATGCTAAGGATCACTGTCATGGATTAGTAGCTAATCATGCCACATGACTAAACATTAGTATACTTGGACTTGGATTATTGTGTTGTTTCATACTGATATGATTATGACGCGTCACAATATACTAGAAATACGCTATTTGGCTATGCCGAAAAGCGTATTTCTAGCATTTAACCATCTTCTCGCATTCGTTGTTTTCTCTTTGACTCCTACAGCTCCCTATTTTTTGCAAATATCCTGACCTGCCCGCATTTCTTGAGGATAAAGCATCTTCTTCTACAAAACAGTTGACGGTTTTGACGTATTTATGGATGCAATGATTTCGTAAATTTCGCATTTTGCTACGCTCTTAGGCTTCTCAATGTTGTTGTGGCATCTATTTGCATTTTTTTCATATGCGTTTTCTCCCACACAATATTCCAATCCCGAAAGTTTTTTTTCTGTTTTATCGTAAGAATTAAGTAGCGATGTACGTAATATGTATGTGGTAAACGCAATTGCGCAGGATCGAGAGCAGAGGACATCTGTTATTGCCTCCCTATGCCCTTAAGTGCTCTTTAAGAGAGTATTGATTGATGTACCTATAGGTATGTCCAATGTATATAAACATTCAGTATAGTTTTGTCGACCTTTTCGCGTATTTTATGTGACAACCTTCAAGAATATTCATAAAATTAATTAAACTAAGAAAACATGGAAAGTGTTCTATTAGGGGATCCATCAAAGGCCTCCAAACGCCACAAGATAATGTGCTTAATACAAAACCGATAAATTATGGAAATTATTATTTCATAGAGGGCGACGTAAGCCAGCAATTTGTCCCAAACTGAAACATAAAAGCAGCCGTTTTTTCGCTTATATTATTATGTTGTTTCACATTTCGCTGATCTCCTCACACGAAAGGGACAACAACTGTATTTTGTAAGCCCTCGCTGAGCTTTTTTGTTCGCCGTGTTTTACAACTGTGTTATACTTTTTGTAATAAGCCGGAATATAAATAAGAATTTATTCTCAGTCGCCTCCCGCCATAACGCCCATGATAATGACACTTTTTGCTCGCTGGATCCTTCCTTCGACCCTTTAACAACCTATAAACTCCATCACCGCAATAAATCCTCTCCAAGTGCGGAATCAAATAACATTGCAACCCGTTGACAGGCTACATTTGTTTTTAGAAGAATAATTACCCTCATCAAATCTTCTAAAAATTTGAATATATTTTTATCACGTGCGTATATAATTTTTACCACATTTTATTGCAAATGTCACACTTATTACTTTAATATTTTTTCAGCAAGTGATATTTAAAAAGAAGAAGGCTCAGACAACGTCCAGCCCTAAGTGATCAAATTTTTAGCATTGTTGTTTCGAGTTTTAAGCGAGTAGGCGGGAGTATTGTTTAAGTTATTGAACGTGTAATGTGCAAAATCTACTTATGCAATCACTTTTCGTTGATTTTTTGAAAAATTTATTAACTGGTGTCGCAGGGTGGCTTATATAATAGGAGTGCACATTAATTTAAGAGGTCTAAAGTCGTATTGGGCTGCCGCGTCTAACGATTTGATAATGAATTAATTGACATTAAAGATTTATTATGTTCTCAGTTCAATAGTACATTTATTTAAGTACCTTTACAGTTTGATTCATATTATATGTATGTATTGACATTGGGGGGGGGGGGGGGGGTTGATTTCTACTATCGCAGTGTTCAGGGATGATGGGGTCCGCTGTGATGAATGTGGAGCGATAGCGCCGAGCAGTGAAGTTGGCTACGTACTCCAGTATTTCATTGCATTTCGATTCACTGATACACGTAAAATATTACGACATTTTTCCATTTTAATGACCGACAATAAAAGAAATATCATTTATCAATCACAGCGTGATAAATCTATGGAAGTGGCGTATGTATATAATCTGACAGATTCAGGCGCATAGGATATTTCATATTTGTATATAAAAATTTTATACTAAAATTCAAATTTGTTCAGTCGAATAAGGGAATAAAATTTTGTAAATGGAACATTCGCTCCATGACATATTTTGAAATCAATGGTTGTGTTTGAATTGCTAAGAAAATGTGAATCGCCTATTTGGTGTGTATCTCTGTATACACTTTATGACGCCATGCCTCGTTGTATAATATTTTATGTTATTATTCAGAAATGCCATTTCAAGATATTGCGTAAAGATGATGATACATAACTGGCATGGTAAATACACCATGGCCCTAACTAATAACAAGTGAATCTGTACCTCCATTCAAGTTTTCGTTACATTAACACTGGTGTGAATTAACAAAATTTGTATGGGAATGTGCATAGCACCTATACGGAATACTTCGGAAAGCTCCGCAGCCTATACGAAATTCCTGTTTGTATGTTTCTCACTTACGTTGCTTGATTAATATTTGGAATAAGGGCACTGAGTTGAAACTAATACATGATTCTTGAAACTGTAATCCCACTCGGTCTCTACTAAGAGTCACCGCTTTGTTGCTCTGCCAGCAGTCAGCTTTATCCAGTTTGTCTGTGCATCTTATATTGAGGTTCTTTCATTACAGCCCATCATCCATCGAATGTTCCTCTTCGTCATATTATTATAGTTACTCAGTGATCAATATATATGTGAGCAATGAGAGCTATTTTAAGATGGCGAGAGCGATTCTGTTTATTGGCGTGCCCCAAATATCAGCTGATGCTCGAATTGTTGATTGTTATTAGAGGTGATGTTATTAGAGGTCATGATGGTATTTTTTTCTCAAACCACTGTCACAAACACCAATTAGGTATGTGTTTTCTAATAATATGCCTACAGACTTGGATATTTTTCAATTTTGTTAAAGCTCAGTTTTCGGATATATAAAGCTGTTTTTTTGTCAAGCTATTCCGCCATATTTTCGAAGATCTTCTTTGATAGTGTCTATAATTTATGATCCTTCCAGAATCGCCTTCTATCTCTGGCCCATCGAACAACGTCCTCTGCCTTACATGTTCTGCGGATTTCCTCACTGGGAATTCCATCTCTACGTGTAATCCCTAGGATAGGTCTGAGCATCATTTCCGTTGTTCTGCTTAGTTGCTTGGTTCTTGCAGTGTCTGGACTCTTGGACTAAATAAGATGTCTTATGCATACTTCTTCTTTAACTGTCTTTGTCTCTCCAACGTTGGCGATCACTTCGGCGAATCTTTCTCCTATTGCGCCGCTTGTAACAGATGCTGGTCCAGTCTCTTATGTTGCGCAGACATGATGTTTGTCTTCGGCCAGGTCCTCGGCATCCCTCAGTCAGATGCAGGAGGTGATATTCCCCCCCCCCCCCCCCCCCAGTACATGGCCTAAGTATGAAATCTTGCGAACTTTGATAGTTGACAGTAACTTTCTGTGTATTACAGCTCGCCTTAGGACTTTGACATTTGTTATTATGTATGTCCGGGGTATTTTAAACATCCTGTGATGGACCCACATTTCAAATGCCTCTAATTTGTTCATGGTATTGATATTATGCATTAATAATTTGAATTTATAATTTCTTTTCGACGTTGTCACAGTTTGGACCTTAAGATCCGATGTTATAATAAGGTTTAGTAGATATTACGGCCATTTGAATATTAAAATAGAAGCAGAGCATCTCATTCGCAAATAAATAGACACTATCAAATTATATTTAACGTTGAATAACAGACAGTTTACATACTAAGTAAATCTCATTTAAATTTCTTCCCTACATAGGACAGAGTATGTCTTAGTTGAGAGCAGACACTCTGCATAGACAAACACAACTTCAGTAGGTACGGAATAATTAAATACGGCTAGTTGCTTCAGAGATGAGAGGTTTATTAACTAAACTTTATCAACTTGTCATTTTCATAAAAAGCTGATAGATAGGTAGGTACCTATAAACATCATCAACATGGACACAGTCTATACGATATATAAATATGTAACGCGGGGTTGTACGCTTAAGAGGAATGTTGAAAACTTTGAATGAAACAGTATAATATACCTACAATAATAATTCCTGTGGACACCAATTATATCATAGTATAGGTACATAAATATGAAAAATATTTCCCGAAGTCTAACTAATCTCTTCACGTATGCTTATTAGCGAAAAGGTCACAGAGTTTAACAATGTTATTATTCAGGGAATGGAGAAATTTGTTCCTAAGACAAGAGGGAGGGGACACGATGGTCGTTATCCGAGATGGTTCAGTAAGGAGCTGATTAACCTTATTTCTGAAAAAACCATGGCACACAGAAATTTCAAGAGGACGGCGTGCCCGGTGGACTATGAATATTTTAGTGAATTTTTATTTTATTTTTATTTTATTGTTATTTTATTTGCTTGCGCCATAGACCCATTAAGGGCACTTGGGCACGTCATGGAGTGAATAGTTACAACAATAATTAACAACAAAAATAAAAAAAACATAAAACATACAATCCATACATAAGGCACAAAAGTTCAAAATTTTAAAGATTAAGATTTGCTCTAATTCAGATGTAAAGGGTCTGAAATTAGAGCATCGTCAGTATATATAAAAAAAGGCAGAAGCAATGATTATAAAAAGTTGGAACCGATTGTATCAACACATGACAATCCATTAATACAAACAAAGTTGGAGAAACAAAGAAATAATTCTCATCAATGCTGAATGATGCATTCTGTTTCATTAAACATATCGTCAATAGAATAAAATGATTTGTCAACCAGATACGCCTTCACCCCTCTCTCAAACCCCCCCCTCATCTAAGAGCTTCACACCAGGAGGGAGCTTATTATATAACCGAACACTAGTGCAAATAAATCCCTAAGATACCATTGATAGTCGGTGCTCGATCGCCCTGATTTTATTTCTATTCCTGGTACTGTACCCGTGAATGTCAGTTTTTCTGGGAGTGTTTGGCAGATTCCTTCTAGCATACAACAGGCACTCCCAAATATATGCACCAGGCATAGTTAGTATACCCAGCTCCCGGAATGCGTTGCGGCATGATTCTCTGGCTCGCATATTCAGGATCATCCTAATTGCTCGCTTTTGGAGAATGAATACTCTGGACCAATCCGTCGCACGGCCCCAGAACATGATACCATATGTCATGATACTATGGAAGTATGCAAAATAAACGGATTTAGCTCCTTCAAGTCCACAAATATCTCTTATCTTTTTGATTGCATAGGCTGCTGTACTCAGTCTATTGCACAGCACATCAATGTGTGGAGACCACTGCAGATTCTCATCAATGGTCACCCCGAGAAACTTACAATGCCCACCTACATCAACAGACCTTTCCGCAAGCGCACACTCAACCAGATCATCGCGAGTTTTCTGTCTGAGAGAGAAGTGAATCGCATTGGTTTTCGTCATATTTAGAACTAGGTTATTGTCGCCGAACCAGGCATCAACACGATCCAAAACCGATAGAACTTCCCGTTTTGTATACTGACTATTAATATGATATTTGATAAGGAGTAAACGAAGACCTGTAACTGTCTACGTCTGTGACTTGTTTCTTACTGGACAAATAGGATCTAAAAAAGTCTAGTTCGGTTTTGTGTTTTCCGTAATGTTCTAACTTATTTAATAGGATATGATTGTGCACACAATCGAATTGGTTCACACAATCGAAATTGCGTAGACAGTGTAAGAGATTGTACGAATCTTGTCATTCTGATTATGTCGAGAGTGTCGAGGCATCACTGGCTGTGAACACCAAAGGTATATTTAAATACACAAATGCACTCAGGGCAAATGAGGTCGATTTGCCGAGTACTATGTTTTATGGTCAAAGTACTTCTCATGATATCTCTGGAACTTTAGAGTTATTTGCCAATTTTTTTGGTAAGACTAACGATGATGCTGGAACTCAATCGGTTTATTGTGATGGTGAATTTGTTGCTGCAGACTCCATCAACATACAGCAGTTCAGAATAGATATTCATGAAATTGCTGCATATAAAAAAAACTTCGGGGCCTGATGGCATTGCACCCGTGCTGGTCAAGAATTGTTCTAGGAGCCTTTGTTATCCTTTATACCTTTTATTTAACGAGTCCGTGTCGACTGGTAGCTTTCCGGACCTGTGGAAAAGTAGTTATATCACTCCAATATTTAAAAGTGGTGACAGAAGCGACATTAGCAATTACAGGCCTGTTTGTGTCTTGTCCTGTTTTCCCAAGATGTTTGAAAAGTTGGTTCTGAGTAAGATTTCGGCCAATCTATATAGAATTATAACGCCATATCAACATGGCTTCATGCCGTTAAGGTCTACGCAGACCAATCTTCTGATATATGAGGACTACATTTTTCGTGCATTGTCAGAGCGTAAACAGGTTGATGCATTGTACACGGATCTGAGTAAAGCATTTGACCGAGTACCACATAACTTTTTAATTGGGCATAAATGGTCAGATGATTTCTTGGCTCGAGAGCTATTTAACTGGCCGTAGTTAGAGTCGGTGGTAGATGTTCAAGGGCTTTCGATGCCACAAGGGAGTTCCCCAGGGCTCAGAACTTACAACGAGGCTTGAACCATTTCGGTGTTTGGTGTGCCAGGAACGGTTTGTCTATCAACACCAAAAAATGTTCGATTGTGAGATTCCATAGAAAGAAGAATCCACTTATTTTCCAGTATTCACTGTTGGGGAGCGATTTGGAATCCTTGAGCGAAGTAAAGGACTTGGGCATCATATTTGATGAGAAGCTGTCTTTCATAAGCCACATTAATTCTTAAAGAAAAAATAACAACTAATGACTCTAACAATTCATTACTAATGTTCGATTTTTAAATGAGTCACAAGTCACATAAATATTATTAATGATTTTTGGTATTTTTATCCGGCTGAATATTTTCTATTGTTTATTGCTTTTTTAAAAGGAGAAATTATTTGAATTTTTTATATTTTTTAAAGCTACATTAATTCTACTTTGTTGGTTGGAATTGGGTTGAATTTCGATATAGTTTTCAATATTTTCAGCTAAGTAGGTGTGTATTTTATTTTATGATTTTTAAATACAGCCATTTATGTTTTTTATATTTTTTATGATGTTTTGGCATATTTTTTTTTTCTTAAATTATCATGTGTATTATTTTTATTTTATTGTTTTGTAATTGACCTAATGGCCGTATGGGATTTGAATAAATAAATAAATAAATAAAATAAATAAATGATGGTATCTACTAAACAAGCGTAGTACCTTTAATCTGCTACATACTTTTATTGTCACCAACGCGACGCGCTGATAAAGTGTTTAAAAAGGCCACAGCCTATTTTAGAGGTGGAAATTATTACAAAAAGGAGATAAAAAAGTGAAGAGCCATTAATTTGATGCGAAACGTTTCAGAACTACACTACGTCGCGAGGAATAAATTGACCCGTTTTATATTAATTTAATAAAAGAGCCACAAAATGCTTCTTAAAAATTAGGCCATACAATAAATTCGTTGAAATGTGCTGGTAATTCAAATTAACTATTTCGGAAACAAGAAAAAGGGGGAACGTTTTACCGCCATTTTTTTCTGTGTTTTAGCCTCGTCGCAATAATTAAAACACGCGGCTCTCCGCCTCCCCGCATCCGCTCCGGAAGAGGAAGGAACAATTTAAAAATGCGTGGGCGATACCTGCCCGCTCCGTGCGATTGATATTGATGTTCCGTTGTTGGACGTTCCGTTCCATTGCTCGATTTTGTACGTGCGATATTTTTAGGGGTAATGTAAACATCTTTTGTTCGCCTAAATTATGCTCCACTCAAATCTTAATACATTAATTTACATTATTGTATGTGGGTAATTCAAATAATTTGTGTTAGAATGATTATCATTCGCTTTATTTACCGCCTTTTATCTACTTTCATATACACATTTAAGAACTGCTTTTCGATAATAATAATTCCTTTCGACTCGCAGGACACGCATTTGGGGAGTGCTGTTTTTATTAGAGAAATTTCAAATTAAAAAATGATTCAACATCTATATCGTTGCGTTTGGTTGATAACACATTGGGGGTTATTCTTAACATCCGACCCTATCGAGTTTGTGCGTCCCGATAGTGTCGCGTAGGATCAAACTTTTTGTACAGGCTCTTACTATTTACCTACTAGTCATATTCGAATGAAACATCGGATAACTGGTTGCATTCGTCGCAACACTATCGAATGTCTACTCAACGCCCATTTCGCTGTCGCTTGCGATCCAACCAAGTCTTTACTAGTGTTTAATGATCTTATATTAATTTAAGTGTAAAAAATGGCACAAAATTCATTAGTGTTATTTGGTAAAAATTTGGAAGAATTTTAATGAAAATTGTTTAGAAAAATTCTATCTAAGCGTATAGATATCATGTAAAAGATTGTTTACATTTCAATTTGAGGTAAAAAAAAATATTAATTATAAGAAAAAATAATTATTGATAGAAATAACAAATTATGAGTTTTGTTTCTTAAAATAGGCGTGTTTTTTTAAGTAAAAAAATATAGTGGAATATTTTAAATTAGTATTACAAAATTATTATTTTTGTCTGTCACGCTATTGTATCGTATCCGATGCAACTCGATCGGGTCGGATGTTCAGAATAGCCCCCAATGACTGGAATTCTCAAATTCACGTTCCAACTTAATGCAAGAAGTTCTTGCTTAGAACTTAATCGGTTGCCAGTAGTTACGCATCTAATGTATTGGATAAAAATATTTTCAGAATACAGAAATGTCAAAAGTCTCAATAACAATTGGATACGACGCAACTCAATCGTCTGTTTTTCATTTCAGAATTATCATGTTAGTAAAATTCGGCTTTGAATCAGTAATATATTCGTACTAGCTAGATGTTGTATTTACAATCATTTTATTTTGTTGGTGTTGGTCTTTTATCTTATATATAAAAATTTATGACTCACGATGTTTGCCACTGTTCTCTTCCGAAACGACTCGACCTATATTTTTTTAAATTCATATTTGCTAGGAACGAGAATCGGTCTTTAGGAATATTCCATACCGTTTATATATCCAGATTTATTTTTCATTTTTGGACGATAAACTTTTAGTTTTATTACTTTTTTTATACAATTTTTAGTATAAGGTATTATTAGTATTATTATTAGTACAAATAAAATTTGGCATCATACAATATCTTCAGCCTTAAATTTTCACACCCTCTCTTCTTATATGATTACATAAGCAGAGGTATGCTGTTTTACACAATTCCAGTAATGGTAAAATACCAATATGTTAACTTAATTTAAGACGGATTTTTGTTTTGCTAAAAAGTTAAGGATTCAACTAGTTTTTATATGAAAATAAACTGGGACTCACACTTGGGAAACACACATACTTTTATCAAAAAGTTTCTTACGAAAAGAGGAAGGTACGCGGTTACTTCGACATTATGGTATGAATATTGCTCAAGTACATAATATTGACAGTAAATTATTAGATTAATAATTATTTGCCAGCGTTTATTCGGGGAACTGATGATATGGTAATCAGTGACGATTCGAAGAGCTTTGTGAGTTGATAGCGGGAATATGAGGCGAATACTCGTACGTTCCACCCGCACTGCAGACAATGTTATTACAGCCGAATACCTAATACACATTACAGCTGATATACGAGTGTCCGTTAACTACACTATCTAGGAGAGAGCATCGTCTACTCACGGAGTGCAGTCGCCCACAGGTAGCTGCGGAGATGAATAGACTGTGCAGGGAAGATCGTCCTAGATGCAGAGCAGCTTAATAGCATATATCATCCTTTTATCACGCTGTTACTTACATAAAAGTATTTGAATATGCTATCAGCCATAAATTTTCAATACAAAAAAGTCTTATTTTTATAAAAGAGTGTGCACCTAGTTGAAAAGTTACTTCTTTATTAGCTGATATACCTATTTTAAAGAAGTAGTTTTCCTTAAAGATTGTGAAGATGAGCTCCATAGACTCCTGCACAAATTCCATATATTATAGGTACAATAATTCAACATGAGAATCTCCATAGATAAGACAAGGAGCAAGATGGCTTCAAATTGCCTGTATGCTTGTAGCAGATAATTAAACGATCGAAAAAGTAATACGATTCTATTTGCTAGGCGTTGAAGTATCATGAAGAAGTGACCTTTGAGAAAAATTCAGGGAACAAGCAAATAAAGCTGTCGTAGCTAAACGCATGCGCATGGAGAAATAAACACAAGCATGTTGAATGAAAGTAAAATGAAGGTTTATTAGACATACATAAGACCGATCATGGCATAAGGAGCGCATGGAAACCAGAGCCGAGGACGAGGCCTTAGAACCACCGAAATGAAAACTCTCCGCCCAATCGTGGGATTAACTGTCCGAGAAAGAGTAAGAATCTATGAAATTCGGAGTCTGCGATGTCGAGGATGTCGTGCGATGGGAAAGAAACAGAAGGCGTTACATTTAAAATTATAATTATTGGCATCTTCGTATGCACTAGCAAAAGCTTGGCCTATTTGGGCAGCATATGTTAAATTGTCTAAACCTAAACAATAGTGTTGGTATCAATCATTAAACATAAATGAAATAAAGAAAAAATAACAACTAATGACTCTAACAATTCATAACTAATGTTCGATTTTTAAATGGAACAAACCACTACGGGCTTACGAGCGTCTTCTACTGTTATTTCGAAGGCTGGCTTAGTGTGATCACTTTACTTTAACAACGTTCGCCATTAGGTGGTAATGTTTAAGTCTCCGAAACTCCTAATCATGAGAAATCTCAACATGTTCAACATGTCGAAAAATCTCATGTATGCAACAAGTAGAAATTTAATAATAGATGAAATATAGAGATAAAAGTTGGAAATTATTGAGAACAAGAGAGCAACCAAATTTAAAGACTGCAACTGCTGTCATGTATTTGGCGCCAGGATATGACTATATCCATTTTTGTTACTGTCTCATCTTTATTGCCTATTGGCTTTGTTGGTGCATCACGTTCTAATTATGTCTAAATTCTTGTGAGCTTTTTTCAAGACTAGATCTTAAAGAAAAAATAACAACTTATGACTCTAACAATTCATTAGGTACTAATGTTCAATAAATGAAATAAAAAAACGGTTCTTTCATGTATTTTTGAGTTCGTTGCTTTGTAAGCGTTAAGCATCGTACTCACTTGCGCTGCGAACGTGTGACATTGCATCAATTTAATTGAAATGTTAAGTGTATAGGTACGTGATTCGAAAAAGCGAACGCGAGGGGAACACATTCATCCTTTTGAGAAAATTGATATAACGATACACGTTCGCGGCGCAAGTGAGTACCGAGCTTAAGACTTTCAGTCGTTTTCAGAGCCATTTCCAAGTTCCATACTTTGTAGTGGATTTGGTTTTTGTTATTAAACTTTTTATCAAAAATATTCTTTCTTTCAGTTCTGAGTCAAGGAAACAAACTCTAGAAATGATGTTTCATTATATTTTGTGTTGACCATTTGACCCTTGAATCAATGTCATTTTTTTTAAATATTAGTATAGTTTTGTAAAATTATCTCCCGAAATACTTAGATAGGTATGAAATTATGTATTTAATTCACCGACATAACACGGATATTTTGAATAGCTACATATATAAGAATAAGAAATCACACATAATATTTCGTTTATATAAATGACGAAGAGTAAAATACCTACCCTATGTGGAACTCTGGATTTGGTTTTGTTAATTCTGTCACTTTACTCGCACACAATTTCAATGGACATGGAGGAAATCAACTGCCTTATCATTTTACTGTCCAAATTATTTGGAAAAAACTTTCCGTATAAAAAAATCTTATGAATTGCAATGACTTTTACCTAAGTCCAAACAAGTTGTCTCTTAAAATGTTAGGTCCTGTACTCACTTGCGCCGCGAACGTGTGACATTGCATCATTTTAATCGAAAGGTTAAGTGTATACGTGATTCGAAATGCGAACGCGAGCGGAACACATGCATCCTTTTGATAAAATTGATGTAACGATACACGTTCGCGGCGCAGGTGAGTACCGAGCTTTAATTACAAGCTAAATTCTTGAAGGTTACAAGACTGATAATAATTCCGTACTTACTCTAGGGAGGTTTTCTACCTACGCAGAAATTGAAAAATAATCCATGGTATTGATTGATTCAACCCTTAAAACGCGTTCACGAAGTCTTCTCTAGACTAGACGAGAAGATACACAATAAATCTCGTTAGGGATTTTAAAATATACCTATAAGCGTACTTCGAATAAAGGTTTATCGACTTTGTATCACAGTTGTTTTGCTTTGATTCTGGTTGTATAAACTTAAGAGATAAGGAGTTCTGAAAGTCTGTTTTGTTCGCCAGATATTTCAAACAAACTGCCTTCCTCGCATATATGAGAACATTGTGAGTGATTAAAAATCTGAAGTTCTTCAAAACTACCTAAGCACCTATGCTTTGGAGAAACCGAACACATTGAAAGAGGGTCATTCTAGTCTTGTAACATAATGTATAGGTAGGAAAGTACCTACCTGCACAAAAAAATAAATAGAGGTAGGTAGGTATATGTGTTAAAAATATAACTAAGTACCTACCTATTTTTTTACAATGAATCTGTGCACACTCGAAGTGAACACATATATGTACACTTTTGACATCTTTCACACTTAGTAAAGTGTCGTGAAAGTGGTCGGCACCGGGATTCGAACCCACGACCTCCAATACGCTGTAGAAAGTCGCCGACTGATATCACTGGACTACCAACCACTTGTTTCAAGTTTTTTTTAAAGCGGTGAGCTCTTGTGAAAAAAATTGTCAAAATCATAGGTATGGCTTAAAGCTTAACGTTTTTTTACAGAATTTAAAAAAAATTATTGTTATCGAAAGATAATATGTATATGTACCTACCGACCATAACATTTTGTGGTAAATATTATTATCCCCATAATACCAATAAAGTAATATTATCATATTTTTTATTCAGCAATACATAAAATGAAAACGTTTTTATATTTGTTTTTGATGTGTTATTTGTACGTATCAAAAGTTTATTGTCATAATATTTTTGTAAATTTGTCTTGCATAATAATTATTAATAGTTATCTCACTTTTGTAAGCAGTTTTGTATGTACCTACTAACATATATTTTTATGTACCTATAAAGTTTATTGTGATTTATGCACACCTTTAAACATGTACGAACCCCATAATTATGTTTTTGGTACTTTCTGTTTTTTTTAAGAGTTTCAGAAATGAAAACTGTTACTAAGCAGCATATAGCTGGGAAGACCTTCACAGATAGAATAAGAAATAAGAGGTTACGAAAAGTATATGCACGAGATCGAGGCTGTACATAGGATAGGAAAGGCAAGAAGAAGGTTCTGGCATCCACATGAACTCAACAAGACTTTGGGGTTAGTTGTTAGAAACCAAACCTTAGTTGTGGTAAGCTCGCCTTCTGTATGTTGATTCTGTGATGTCTTTGTTATGTTAAGTTTTTTATGTGTATAACAATGTAAAGTAAAGAATGAATAAACAAAGACTTCCCTTAGGGGTTGAACGGCCAACTCCGTGAAAGATGCTTCTCAGGCAGACCATCAGAAGTGGAAGGACAGCTGGGAATCTACAGGTTACAAGGCCTAAATTTAGAGGAAGATCTTTTAATTTGTAATTTTAAAATATTAATAGCTAGCTTTCCCGACAGACGTTGTCCTGTAGTCCTTACTATGAAGATTGATTTCAAATTTGTAATTTATACAAAAATACCTACGTTTAAAATATGTTTGAATGTTTTTAATGTCAATGGTTGTCAGGTAAACAATACTTTTGTTGCTATAGAATTTTTCATAGATGGCGTTGGCGTCGCAGGAAATATTAATAATAATATAACACTTTTCTATACAAAGGTGTCAGTATAGCCGGCGGAACTTATTGCCTGAGGCAATTTTTTCCAGTCAACCGGTCCCTTCCAATCTGAGACAGGCCAACCCCGGGTAGAAATTTCAAGTGAAAAAACACCTAGAAAAACTCTGACCCGACCGGGAATCGAACCCGGGACCTCATGATCTGAAGTCCACGCTATTACAACTAGGCTACCGAGGTCGGTACATACATACTAACTTTAATATTATAATTAATATTATTTTTTATCCCTTTATCGATGTTTTATTAGTTAATCTGTTATCCGGAGCGGAGAAGAATTCAATAAACTAAGCATCATAAAAATCTGTTCAGCCGATCTCGAGTTATAAGTGTTCGCACTAACCCGACTTTCTTTTATATTATAGATGATAGCGAGAGACAGGTTGTCCGGTGTGCAATTCATTTTACGGAGGATATACCGTATTGGCCCGAATATATCGCGATATTTTTCGGCCTTTTATTTTTTTTCCATTGAAAAATCAAATCGCACTAAAATCGGGGTTTAACAAGAATCGATACCGTAGCTAATGTAGGAACCTACCTTCCTATGTTTCCGCATGTTAACATCTCTTGCGCAATTCGTTTTGTTTCATTGCGCGAGAAGTTAGTATTGAATTGAATTTAACTTCTCTTAATACTTATAATTAGGTACTTAAATCTATGTATGCTTTTTTATGAATATCTCTAAAATTTCGAGGTGTCTTTAAATTCGGATTCGCGATATATTCGGGATTATACGGTATTTTAAAGGATACCGTAAAGAAAGAATGGGAAATAAATTCATACAAATATTGTTGGTGTATCACTTTGTTAAATGATAGATATTAATTATAATGTATGCAAAATGATTCTGAAAACGTCATAAATGTATGTAAGCTTTGAATTGTGAACAGGCTGAACGCCCGTATGCGGTGGCGTCGCTAGATTTACGAGAGCTTTCGCTACTTGGCTATTCCCGAAACCCGGAGTTACATGATGTTTGTTTATTTATGCATACTGACAAAACACAATCCCAAACACAACCGTACATCAACATGCGGCCAGGAATCCAAACCAATATGTGTATCGTTGTAATTATTATTTGGTGAAACAACTAGACCACACCAGGTGAAGGTACCTACTGAGAGAAACCCTTTCCCTAGAGTGCGGAGAAACCAAGTCATATTTTAAACTTCCTTACCTTCTATCACCATTTCAGGAATACACATGAAGGTATTGCGGTGCTGTGTTTCAAATTTAGTAAGAATATTTAAGTTTGTTTATCACAATTTATTATGTTTATTGTTACAAATGCAATATCCTTATAAAACATCATTTAGACGACAACAGAGACATTACTCGTACTAAGTGCAGGACTAGTTTACTAAAATTTATAAAAAGCTTCTACACTAAGTTATACCTATATGTTCCTTTCAAGGTTCTGAGTAGGATCCTTATTTGCTTATTGAAAAGCCTGAACATAAGAGCTTCGTGGTGAATTTCTGTGATTACCTACCCTACAATGCATTTTTAGTCTCATGTTGTCTGCTAAAAAACAACTCTGGTTTTTAACCCAAGTCCAAGAATTGGTGCTGTATGTCTGGTTTCCAATATACAAGGTCCGACGGTTTTACTAAATGATGAAAGAAAACCAAACGAACGGACGTTGAAAATAAAATGGATTCAATACAAAGGTTTTAGCTGACGGAATTTACTGCCTTAGACTTTGTTCTAGCTAGTCGCATGATCGCACAACCGTGCGATTGCGATGATCGCATGAACGCATAAACAAATTTGTGATCGCACGATGAAAAATTGTGTGTCCTAACTGCCATCGTATGATTGCGTGTCCACTTTCCTTGACAACGCAAACGAATAATATGTGAATAAATAAATATGAAAGTAAGTAAGAACTTTTGGCAAGTAGGTGTCGTATTAATAATTATCGATACAACAGAGCAATACAAGCGACGCGCGATCATTTCAAACAAGGCACCGATAGGACGATCGAATTTACGTCTGTCCGTCTGCCCAGTTAGGCCACGTTCATACAATGTTATATGTTTGAACAGGGCGTCCGTGTTCATGCGATCATCGCAATCACACGATCGTGCGATCATGCGACCAGCTAGGACAGAGCCTAAGGCATTTTTTCAAGTCAACTGGTCCCACCCAATCTGAGAAAGAATTCCATTTTCGGCTAGATATATCTTTGCTCAAAAACTCCGTGTCCAAACTATACTTACCCCAGTATTTCTTTTGTCCGGCATTATTGAAACATGTCATTCAAGTAGGTACCTACTCCATATTTGTTTTGTTTTCGTTATAGATTTTTTACTATTGTACGATTTTGTTACTTTTTGTTTTGTTCATGTAGGTTCAGGTTCATAATGTATTTAATAGTTGCCCTCACCTAAATTGCTGAAGTAATACCATGCATAGTGCATCCTGATCAACACTCATTTTTCGAGTTTTATGAGAGAGTAAGAAACAAGTCATGTTATAAATTAACGGAATTTAATATTTTGTTAATCTATTAAATGAAAAACAGTAAATAAATAGGTACCTACAATTTTAAATAAAAAAAATGTCGAAATATATATTTACAATTTAACATCATCTTGACTATATTTCATCAGATTTTGATTTAACTAAGTCGATAGAAAGTACTTGGGAAAGGATGAAAACATTTATTAATTAATAACTGATGGACAGATTCGATAATAATTCAATTAATATGGCTTATAAGCTGTCCAGAAGTTTAATTTCTAAAGATGATAATCTTATTACGTTGATAAAATAATTATGACTAGGTAGGGATAATTAATTCCTGTTTATCATTTCTTATCAGTTTTATTTGAAGTCATCGATCTTATTCGGAATCCTGAGGCAATGGATAGTTCCGTGATGTAGGGTTTGTGTTGATATTGATTTGAGCTGAGTAAGTGATGTAACTACATAGTTGATAGATTGTCTCTATAAACCTCTTGGAAAATGTAAGAGCGAGGAAATTGTTTCAATTAATTATAAGTAATCGAATTCAACTGACCGAGTGAGATCTCCGAGGTTTTAAATAAACGTCAAAGTTTCAAAATGTCCTCATTTTGAGTTAAATTAATACGTAATGTTAGAGAAAAGGCGATAGAATATTGTTTCAATTAAAATGTTCGAATCCGGAGTTGTACCATTTATAAATTATTATTCCGTTTAATTAATTTATTATTCTACATCAAAATAAACGTAGCGATTTCCTTTAGAATAATAATTGGTGAATTAGTTAATTTAGAATTTTTATTATCCCTAAGGACATCGGAGCAGCGAACTGGAAGAATTTCTCGAGGGAGAAGGGCACTTTACTCCTTTTTAATAAAAAACTATTTGTTTTACAACTATTTAGGTACTAAACGTGAAAGTAGTTCGTTTTGTACGCCGGAAGCATGATAAACAAAAAAATCAACTTCTATTAAAATTTACAACAGACACTACGTATCTATCTACATACATAGAAGCATACAAAAAAATTGAATACTGTATTAACTAAGTGCCGTGGGGTTGCCGGCTAAGAATAGCACCTCTGCTCTTTTTGCTGGTTTTTCGAGCATCTTGTAAGAGGCAGGAAATCGAAAAATCAGATCGGGACCGTGAGGTTTACCACCTCACATCCTTAAACCTCAACCGGTCAGAAAAGGCACCAGAAGCCTCGGACGCCTTCGAGCGCAATGGAGAGCTCTTGGTGCTTCCCTATGCCCATAAGTGGGGCTTAGGCCCCCTGCATTGCGTGTTGGTTTGGGGGGGATCTACGGCGAGCTTGATTTGTGTGGGGCCGACTTTTTTGGTTTTGATTGCTTGGATTGAACTAGAGGGTTGATGTCGTGCGGGTTGGGTTTGCTGCGGATTTGTCTCCTCCGGGCTGGCTTGCGGTGTGCGGGGGGCCTCAAAGGGAGAATGTATGTAATGTATTATCTAAGTAAATTATCAGCACAATAAAACCAACTTCTTTGCACTGGATTTGTGTGTTTTCAAATATATTAACATTAACCCCCACATTTTAGACGAGAGGAAGCTTTGCTTCAAGAAGTAGTACTACCGCGCCTACGCAGCATATTGGAGTATAATAATTCTCCACGATGGTCCCCTTGTTTTAGACGAGAGGAAGCTTTGCTTCAAGAAGTAGTACTACCGCGCCTACGCAGCATATTGGAGTATAATAATTCTCCACGATGGTCCCCTTGTTTTAGACGAGAGGAAGCATTGCTTCAAGAAGTAGTACTACCGCGCCTACGCAGCATATTGGAGTATAATAATTCTCCACGATGGTCCCCTTGTTTTAGACGAGAGGAAGCATTGCTTCAAGAAGTAGTACTACCGCGCCTACGCAGCATATTGGAGTATAATAATTCTCCACGATGGTCCCCTTGTTTTAGACGAGAGGAAGCTTTGCTTCAAGAAGTAGTACTACCGCGCCTACGCAGCATATTGGAGCATAATTCTCCACGATGGTCCCCTTGTTTTAGACGAGAGGAAGCTTTGCTTCAAGAAGTAGTACTACCGCGCCTACGCAGCATATTGGAGTATAATAATTCTCCACGATGGTCCCCTTGTTTTAGACGAGAGGAAGCTTTGCTTCAAGAAGTAGTACTACCGCGCCTACGCAGCATATTGGAGTATAATAATTCTCCACGATGGTCCCCTTGTTTTAGACGAGAGGAAGCATTGCTTCAAGAAGTAGTACTACCGCGCCTACGCAGCATATTGGAGTATAATAATTCTCCACGATGGTCCCCTTGTTTTAGACGAGAGGAAGCATTGCTTCAAGAAGTAGTACTACCGCGCCTACGCAGCATATTGGAGTATAATAATTCTCCACGATGGTCCCCTTGTTTTAGACGAGAGGAAGCTTTGCTTCAAGAAGTAGTACTACCGCGCCTACGCAGCATATTGGAGCATAATTCTCCACGATGGTCCCCTTGTTTTAGACGAGAGGAAGCTTTGCTTCAAGAAGTAGTACTACCGCGCCTACGCAGCATATTAGAGTATAATTCTCCACGATGGTCCCCTTGTTTTAGACAAGAGGAAGCTTTGCTTCAAGAAGTAGTACTACCGCGCCTACGCAGCATATTGGAGTATAATTCTCCACGATGGTCCCCTTGTTTTAGACGAGAGGAAGCTTTGCTTCAAGAAGTAGTACTACCGCGCCTACGCAGCATATTGGAGTATAATTCTCCACGATGGTCCCCTTGTTTTAGACGAGAGGAAGCTTTGCTTCAAGAAGTAGTACTACCGCGCCTACGCAGCATATTGGAGTATAATTCTCCACGATGGTCCCCTTGTTTTAGACGAGAGGAAGCTTTGCTTCAAGAAGTAGTACTACCGCGCCTACGCAGCATATTGGAGTATAATTCTCCACGATGGTCCCCTTGTTTTAAAATTCATAAGAAAACCCTATAAAGAATCCAGAAAAAAATCTTAAGGTATTTAGGATTTATATTTTACTTTTAATATTCCTTAAGAAGACCTCAACTACGATTTCCTGTACGCTCTCACCCAGTTAGAAAATATTGAAAACAGAAGAATCCAAAGCGATTTAATTTTTCTATTTAAAATAATAAATGGTCTGTGTGACAGCCCTAACTTGGTCGCCGAGGTGGGACTCCGTGTCGGCAATCGAAGAAACAATAACACATTTCATACAGATAATTCTTTTAATACAACCTATGTACCTTCGAAATACTTACTGTTGTCCCCCGATTGCACTATTTAGGTAACCAATACCTCGCCGACATAGATAAGATCTTAGACTAGCCGACTAGCCTACCATCCTTCAAACAAAAAATCAAACTCACCTCTACGGAATGATAGGCTATTTTATTATTTTAACTTTGTTTTATCCTGCTTCATATTAAATCATCATCATTAATTTATTATATTTTTCTATATAAGTAGGTATTTTTTATTTTCTTAACTTTTTAATCCTATTTTTTTCTTAATAATTAAATGCCCATGCATGTTCGTTCCCATTTTATAAAGTATTTAAGGGTTTTTTGTTTTTTTGTGAACTTTATTATTTTTATTTTAAAATTTCTATCATTCTAATTTGTTTATGATTGATGGATATTGTTGTATTTGAAAAACTGTCTTTTTGAAAACAACTGACTTTAAATTTTATATACTGACATTTTTTTTAGTGAGACTGATGTACAATATATCTCAATTTTTTGTTTGTAGGTAATTAATTATGATGTGATATAATTGATAACCATACGATAAATACATAAATAGTTGTATTCATTTATTTCTTATTCTCTTACCATTATACGATTTTAATATTGTTTTACCAATAACAAACTATAGTCTTGTTTTACCTATCAATAACTTCCTTCTGTTTAATTTTATGAAATATTCTTAGATTGTAAATTTCTATTTAGGTAATTTTTTTTTGTTTTTTGTTTTATCGCTTTAAATTAAACCTACATAAATGGGGATGAGGGTTGACGGTGAAACGAGTTCCCCGCTGGACGTGTTTTGTGCTGCGTGAATTCAACTACTATTGGAAATTGATTTTTTCTACACTCGATAAGCTTTTTTTTTTAATTTCTTTTTGACTAATTCTTACTATCTTTTTATTTATTTAGATATTATTTTTGTAGTTAGTTTAACACCATTTAAATTACTGTACATTTATTTTTTTATATTATTTTGTTTTGTTTGTCCCGTGCGACGTTATTGTTGCATCGGGACGGCACGGTACGTACTAAATACGTCATTATTATTTCTTTATTATTTTTGTTTCTTTATTTTGTATTTAAATCACTTGTGAATATTAATATATGTGACGTTAAAAAATGGAGGAACGTGATGGAGGTGAGATCCCCCCTGACATTGGGGTGATTTCATCGGTCTCTGACCCTCCAGAGTCGGGGAAAAAACGTAAACTTTCTCAAACTATCTCTGAAAATACAATTAAAGACAAAGATGTTTCTCTTGCTCAGAACACGAGCAACATGATCCAAAATGAATTGTTATATACACCGGATATTCCCGGGCCGTTTGTCGTGTTTGTTCAGAACGCTGACGACACACATTTGCACCCGCTAACATTCGGGAATTTCTTATACAGAAGAAACTTTCTCGGCATAAAACCTGAATGCATTAGAGCCGAAAACAGATATAAAATTTCTCTAACATTTAATAATTATTTATCTGCAAACGAGTTCGTTAAATCGACCTTTGTCTCTGAAAACAAATTGAAGGCCTTTATTCCGACTTATAAGTTGGTTAAATCAGGACTAGTAAGAGATATTCCCCTGGAATTATCTGAATCTGATATCGTTGAAAACTCTTCCACATTTGGATCCTCGATTAAAGTTTTAAAAGCCCGCCGACTTAATAGGAAAAAAGTTGACAAAGACACTAATAAAATATCATGGGTCCCTTCAACTACTTGTATTCTGACTTTCCGCGGGCAAATCTTGCCCAAAAACATTTACTTATTTTATAACTCCTTACCAGTAGAACTATACTCTGAACCTACTATAATTTGTCACCTTTGTGCTAGATTTGGGCACTTAAGGAAAAATTGTCGATCCAAACCCAGATGCGCAACCTGTAGTTCCACTGAACATAACAAGGATAATTGCACCTCTAAAGAGGTGAAGTGTCCTAACTGTCATGGAGATCATAGTGCTCTGCACTCTAGTTGTCCCGAACTAAAAAGGCAAAGAGACATAAAAAAGGTTATGGCTGCGGACAACTTATCGTTCGCCCAGGCTGTCAAGCTCTTCCCGAAATCTAGCAAACCCTATAGTGAAATCGTCAAGCCCTTAGAAGGGAAACTCCCCTCAGTCCAAGTTCCTAATAATTCCCAAAACTCTAGTCGACGAGTTACAATCTCGACTAAAGCTAACTCAGCTCCTCTCAAAAAAGTTTCACCTCTGTATAATGATAAATCTTACATAGACAACCTTTTTTACACTAACGGGCAGGCTGGGAATCTAACTCCAGGATGTGCTCTTATAACTCCAGAGTCATTCACTTCAACATCATCCGAAAACGAAATCTCAAATGAGAGTTCCTCATCTCTCAAAAATCACATTTCAAAATCTTCCACCGATGAGACAAATTCTTTGAAATCAGCCTTAGAGCTGTTGCTTGATATTATTTTTAACAAATCTGATATGTTCACTTCAAAAATACTTCCTCTTATTAAAACAATTATAGAAAAAGAATAAACAGACAATATTCTCAACATTTCGTTGGAGAATGCTATTTGTTATTTCGAATTCAAACTATTTATTCTACTAAACGTTTATTACCTACTAATAATTCAATATGTCAGATAATAATCAATTGAATATTCTTCAGTGGAACTGCAGAAGCGCAATCTCCAACAAATCAGATATTATACATATGTTAAATCAATTCTCTATTCACCTTTCAGCTTTAAACGAAACATGGATCAAACCACATTATACCTATAATATTCCTGGTTACTCTGTCTTTCGAAATGACAGAGTTGAGGGCAGGGGAGGTGGAGTAGCCATATTGGTGAAATCATCTCTCCATTGTGATCTTATTCCAATTCCAAGCAATCCCTTCTTAGAAATAATTGCTGTCTGCATTGACGGTATTGGATACGTCTCTGTATATATTCCCCCAAATGGTGGATTTGACAGTAATTATTTCAACTCGATTGTCCCTTTACTTCCAACATCATTTTTCCTGCTCGGAGACTACAATGCCCATGCCGTTGCCTGGGGGAATACCCTAACTGACAGAGCGGGTAACCAAATACTGTCATTTGTAGATAAGCATGACCTATGCATCCTGAATGACGGTTCACCAACCAGACTGTCTTCCCCTAATCAGAATCCAAGTGCAGTGGACTTAACAATTTGTACTGGCAATCTGGCTTGTTCATCAAGCTGGAGTATCCTAGACGACCCGTTTTCTAGCGACCACTACCCAATTTTTGTTACTCTATCCGTAGCTCCATCCAGAAAGTTTTCTTACAGCAGACAATTATACAGTACAAAAAGGGCAAACTGGGCTAGATTTGCCGAAATTGTAAAGGAATCCATGTCTAAAATCGGAGATACGTCCAAGTCTCCTGTCCAAAAGCATTATGATGACCTGACACAGATTATTTACGAGGCGGCTAATAACAGCATTCCCTCTAGAAATAAATCCAGCAAAAACACGAAAAATGCCCCTTGGTGGGATCAGGAGTGCTGTGATCTTATCACTGAAAGAAAACAAGCTATGCGAAACTTTAGGAAAAAATTTGATTCAGACTCCTTTATACAGGCAAAGGCCATACAAGCCAAGGTAAAAAAAAAACTACGAGCTAAAAAGCGACAGAGTTGGCAAACCTTTTGCTCTTCTCTGTCCCCGAATTCTCCCCCTTCACATGTTTGGAATATGATCAGACGCTTCAAGGGTTCCTTCCAGACCTCCAGAGCTTCTGCTCCTCTTTCTGACTGGCTTTCAGAGTTTTTAAATAATCTAGCTCCTCCTACTGCCCCTAACTTGGACCAACTAGTTCCCCCTTGTATAAATAACAGAAATCTTCCTCAAAATAACAATAGATTGTTAGAAAAAGTAAATATGTATGAACTAAAGCTCTGCCTACTATCGGTGAGGCATTCATCTCCTGGTGAAGACAAAATTCCGTACGCTTTCTTTCAGAAAGCTCCTGACATCTTTATCGAATCTTTTCTCGACCTTCTCAATAAAATACTGTCTTCGGGAAACATTCCCAACTCTTGGAAACACCAGTTAATTATTCCCATCTTAAAGCCTGGAAAAAATCCTAAACTCGCTTCCTCCTACCGGCCCATAGCCTTGTCCGCATGCGCCATGAAAATTCTGGAACACATTTTGAAAAACAGACTGGTTTGGTATATAGAACACAACTCTATACTACCTTCTACACAGTTTGGTTTTAGAAAGTCACTGTCTTGTGTAGATAATTTGAGTGTATTGATCACGGATATCCAGATTGCTTTTACTAAGAAAAATCCGATGTCGGTCGTATTCCTTGATATAACATCTGCTTTCGACAATGTCTCTATCCCTCTTCTTTTCAAAAAACTTGTAAGTCTCGGTATCCCTCACCAAATTGCCACATTGATCTTTCGCATGTTTACGGAGAGAAGCATTTCAGTGAGCGGAGACGTCCCTGGAGACCACAGGGTGGTCTGGAAGGGCCTTCCTCAGGGGTCAGTTTTAAGCCCTATCTTGTTTAACGTCTATTGTTCAGACATCCCCAAGATACCTGATGACTGTCAATTGATTCAATACGCGGATGATATTGCAATATATACTACTAATAAAAATAATGTATGTGCTGAAAGAGCTTTGACAGGAGCCTTAAATATTGTCAATTCATGGATGGAACGGAATAACTTATTCCTATCCCCTCAAAAGTCGAGAGTTGTATCATTCTCCAGAAAGCACGTGAATCCATCCATTTCTGTAGAGCTTAACGGAAATATAATTCCTCAGTGCGAAGAGGTAAAATTTTTGGGTATGTCTTTAGATAGGAAATTGACCTGGAACCCTCACGTAACTCATACACTGGCCAAATGCGAAAGAGGTTTAAATATACTTAGAGCGATCTCTGGCACCTCTTGGGGCTCCCACCCTTCCTCCATGAAGAATATATACAATGCATTAATTCGCAGCCACTTAGATTACGGTAGCTTTTTATTGACTCCAATATCCAAAACCTTGGTGAACAAGCTGGATGCTGTACAAACAAAATCTTTAAGGCTCTTGGTTGGCGCAATGCCCTCCACTCCAAACAACTCTCTCCAGGTGGAATGTGTTGATATGCCACTAAAGATTAGAAGACAATATCTATCTGATTCCTTCTTTATTAAAAAACGGACTTTCACTGACCATCCATTGCTGAAAAATTTACCCATACTACGTAACCTATATCACGTTAACGGTTACTGGAAAAATAAATCGAGTCCTTATTTATGCAACAGTTACAGTAATTACATGACTCAGTTTGGCGTTAAACGTTACCCCTTTCCATCCGCTGTTTATGACCTTCCTTTGGAAGTCTTGCAATTCTCCCCAACCGTCTTTGAAAATATCGGTATCGGTAAAACTCCTAAAATATCCTCCAATCAAATAAATCAGACGTTCTTTTCAAAAGCTGATTCTTCTTGGCCAAACCACATCCAAATTTTTACTGATGGCTCCAAATTTTCTACTAGTGATCATTCTGGATCGGCGGTTCTCATCCCCAAACTCAAAATAAAATCAATGCTAAAACTTCCTCCGGAAGCCTCCGTTTTCACGGCAGAGTGTGCTGCTCTGCACCAGGCTCTCACTCTGTGTGATCTCCATGAATTGGAAAGGGCAATCATCTTCACGGATTCCTTATCTCTAGTAAATGTACTTGCGTCCGGCTCAGATACTGATAACTGTATCATCTTAGACATTAGGAGAAACCTATATAGTCATAAAGTAAAAGGGAGAGATATTGTCATAGCTTGGATCCCGGCTCATTGTGGTATAACACCCAATGAGGACGTAGACGCATTGGCAAAAGAGGCCACCAGCAATGGATTGGTCCCTCGAAACTTTGAACTCCCCCTGAGTGATATAAAACGTTCTGCCTTTCTCGGAGCAATGTCGGCCTGGACCGATCATTGGGATGAGGTAGGTAGAGCTAAGGGATCGATTTATCGGGACATTAAGGAGTCTATCTCCAGAAAGCCATGGTACCAAGACTTCAAATTCTCCAGATCAGAAATAGTCACACTGACTCGCATGAGATTCAATCACCATAGACTGGATAGTCATCTATTTAAAATAAATTTAGCCTCGTCTCCACTCTGTGAGTGCGAACTCGATATGGAGACATTAGACCACGTCTTCCTCGGTTGCCCAATAAGAGATTCATATGAACTTTATTACGAAATCAATGAAATTCAGTTCCCCATTAATATGTCTTGTCTGTTACACTCTGAAAAGCTTTCTGTCTACAAAAAAATTTTAAAATCAGTAAAACAGAATTATTTAATTATATAAACAGTATGTGTGTGTGCGTGTATGTATATATTTTTATATAAATGCGAGAATGTATGTACGTAAGGGCGTGATTGTAAGTATGTAAGGCCGAGTGTGAATGTAAAAATAGTAAGTCTTTATATAAAATAAAAGAAAAATAATAAATTAAAGCATAATATTTTTGTTTTGCAAATCATCAAATATTTGAAACTGGCACAAATCGTCCCTCTAGGGATGGGATGCCATAAACATAATAATAATAAATGGGGATGAATTGGCTCACCAGCATGCATTGGAAGGACACAAACACTCGATCATCTGATAAACGAGTGGCCTGCGTACGCATTTAAATGAGTTACAAAAAAGTCTCATTAAAGTAAACATGATTTCTTTTGAGTGTTAGACATTATGTGCTTTAAGAAAATACTTTAGAAAAGTTTGAACTAGATTTGTCGTGAATATCCCTGTTGGTTTGGATTGTACTTACTTTACTTTCCGGATCCGGACATCATCATTCATCATATGCGTGAACCCCAATACTCGGCCACCTGTATACCACTGTTACTCGCTGTCACCGTGTCTTGGTGCGTGCATGTTGTTCCCATGAGGGGACATGCGAAGAGATGCTGGTTGTTTTGCACCTCGCCACACTCGCACATGTCATCCTCCCTGTAACCCCACCTCTTGAGGTTGCTGTAGCAACATGAGACGCCCGTTCTTAATCGATTTAATGCTCTCCATGTTGGGTAGGGCAAGCTACTCATCGGCATCTCTTCGGCAGGGGGTAAGTGTGAGGATTCGGTAGATTCGCACCACAGAGACAGCCGTCGGGCCCCAGGTGAGCCGACCATGGGGGCAGTTGTCTCCAAAAAGCTCCTTCTCGACTTCAGTCGGCACTGGCGGGGTTGACGGTCATACATCGGGTGTCTGGGATCATTTTTTTGCCTTTCTCTCTCGGCCTCCGCTGCAACACGACGTCGGATTGCAGGAGGGGCAATTCCCACTATAGGGTAGAGTTCTCGAGTGGGTGTCGGATATTATTCTTGGATTGTACCTACTGAATTTACTTTTCATTTGGACTGTTTTCATTATACCTACTCGTGCATTTATTTTAGGACAAGGACTTTCACAAAAATTTTAAGCCATAAGTATACATATATACGTACGTTGGGTTCTGGCAAATTGGCCTTCAGTATGTACAACACAATATTATATTATAAAGGCTGTAGAGGATAATGTGAAGTGATAGAAGGAAGGTAGAAGGTGGCTACAGCAATATACAAAGCAGGAAGCTTTGGAATTTCCAATTTGATGCTTTGTTAATTCTCTTGTCAGTGTTCAGGGCTGTACCTAAGAATTTTCCGTGAATTCCGTACTCATGGCGTGATTTCTCATTGTGAAACAATTACAGTTATGCACAATTGACATGGGTAGATATTATATAGCCGCATAAAAGGCTTGTAATTTGCGTGCTTTTAGATTCCTGTTTACCTTTTCTAGAAATTGCAGCTAAATTCATTTTAAATATTTTTAACTTCTTACTCAGATTCACATTATATCTTCTTCATGCAATCCGTATAATAAGTTTCATCATAAACATCCATACAAATAGTTTATAATAACATATCTAGATAGGTGTCAATTGAAACTGGTTTTCAAATGCTAGTGACTTTCTGGGATATGTAACGAATCTATACACGTTGTAACAGCGATATGGGATAACCCGAAACAGGGAGGTAGAGGACCTCAATACCCGTCTTTTTAACCCCCATGTTTATTAGGTGGTTCAAAAGTTATTTACGTTTGTGTCAATTTTGAATAAATTCCGGATTCCAGACTAAAATACAGAAATGCCAAACAATTGATTTTAAGATCACATTTTTTTTCTGAGAATAGTCCGATAAGTGTGTACCTACTTATGCTATTTTATACCTTTGTACGTCAGTACCCGATAGCTTTTGTTTGAATAAATATTTTCTTAAATTTTTCTTCCAAGCTAAATTTTTTCACAAACTTTCTAGGGCTCTAAGAGCAAATTTTCACGAACCTTCTTTTTCTAAGACTTATCTTAAAAAAAATGATACCTACCTACTATAATATTTATGGTGAATTACCATTGATAATTTTATTAGGCTGGTTTAATGGGATCATGCTAAAATGCTCTCATAACTTGCGCAAGTATTGATATTCAAAATTTTTTCATTAAAACACAGCCTTGTGTTATGTATATGGGTGGTAAAGGCCAGTTTTTAAATTTGTTGTAATATTTGAATAACATATATTATTAATTGAAATAAAGATAAAAAAATATTTGTATACGCTCTTAACCCTATTATTGCCGAATCAATCGAAAACGAGTGCAGAGCTAAAAAACCCTATTATTAACATTGTTGTACTAATTAATAAAAAGATGGTTCCTTTGTTTAGCCTGAAAAAAATATTTCCCTTTATTTTTTATAATAACAGGTATTTATTTTTATGAAATAGCTCTTAATCAAAACTCCCAAAAACGAAAGTCCACGGGGTTTAAGCTGGGGACTCAAGGCCATTCCATCGGCACGGGAGTCAAAAAATCTTCTAAAAATCAAGTTGTGGTTCTCAATGTGCTCCATGACGAAAAATCCCATGTATACACCAAGTAAATCTCTAATATAAATGAAAGCCGGGTTAGTGCGAACACTTATATCTCGAGATCGGTTGAACAGATTCTTTCAATGTTTGATTTAATATAATATAATATAATACAACACTTTTCTATACAAAGGTGTCAGTATAGCCGGCGGAACTTATTGCCTGAGGCAATTTTTTCCAGTCAACCGGTCCCGTCCAATCTGAGACAGGCCAACCCCGGGTAGAAATTTCAAGTGAAAAAACATTTAGAAAAACTCTGACCCGACCGGGAATCGAACCCGGGACCTCTGATCTGATACAGTAGCCCATCCCACTTACTCCACCGCACCGTTTCGAGCGTTTTAGAACATTTTCATACAAAATTATACTTCATAGGTGAGGTAGAATGTTTGCCCGCGCATTTAACTTCACGTTGTTCCCGCCTGAGCTTTGAATACGAATGAAATATGGATTTTTTAGAAATATATTGACATTATTATTTTATTAGTAACATAATCGGATTGATTATATATTTTTGTTCCTGGGGGCGCAGTGCACATATGACCGGGCCGCCTCTGGTTAGGACTACGGGACAACGTCTATCGGGAAAGCTAGTATTTAATAATTAATGAGATATTAAGCCAACTGTTGATAATTTTTGAGAACAAGTAGAGCAACCAAATTTGAAGACGGCCACTACTGTCATGTATTTGGCTCCAGGATATGAATAATATCCGTTATTTTTATGTCTCATCATTACTGCCTATTGGATTTGTTGGAACACAGCGTTCTAATTACGTCTAGATTCTTGTGGCCATTTTTCAGGACTAGATCTTAACGAATATATAAAAAACTAAAATTTGTAAAAAAATTGTTTTTAGGTTTTCTTTTGAAAACAAATGCTCCTTCTACAGTTATTACACCTACATATGTGGGTACTGCAATCCAATGTAACGTGATGAAAATGTGAAACTTCATTTATAACAGCCGGATACATTCTGTCTCTAATCTGTGCATACATATTTGTCCATTGAGTAGATAATAGTCGGAAATGTCCTCAAACTAACATAGTAACATAATTTCTTTACCCATAAATTATGCACTTGCACTGAAATTGTATAATTAATATGGTATTCAAACAATTTGGATACATTGAACATTAAATGATCAAAATTACAGTTTGTAACGTTCCTTTGATATCAAAACTTGCTTTGAATCATGTGAAATACCGCTATGCCCATCAGTGGCGTACCTACTGCAGAATTTAAATTATGCTATATAAGTACCTACCTACTTCAAAACCTTTTATGTGTTTAATTTTCCTTGCAAGTTGCTAAATTAAAAAATATATTTTTTCCTTATCATGCATTTGCTATTTGGAATAGTAAGTATGAAGTTTATTTTTCATTAATACCTACTTACAAATTTAATAAATAATAATTATTGTCTGAACCCAAATCACTCGACAACGAGTGCAAAGGGTTTAAAAAAAAAAAAAATATTATTGTCTGTTTATCATCAATTACGAGCGGCAAAATATAAAACAACGAGTAAAGGAAATTTTATATTGTAAAGATATTTATTGGCTATTGAATTGAATTGTGATTGTCAAACACCAATAAAGCACCATTCTATTTGTCACATAGGAACAGCGTAGTGATCTTCTGGACATACATAGATAACGTTGTATGTAGTTCCGAAATTGGCCACCGCGAGCCAAAAAGTATTGCGCCGGCTATACACTTTTTGACATGGCTGTTGTGATTTTTCCATAGAAATACAATAACATATCATTAGCTCGTTCATAATAAATATTTCATCAACAATTGGATTTCGATTACCATGGAGTCAGTTGAAATCATTGATTGCATTCAGAGCTGTTCCGAGTACAGGAAAAAAATACTCGAGTACTGAGTACAAGTACTGCACACAAATATACTCGGAGTACAAGTACAAGTACTCAGATCGAAGTACTCGAGTACAAAATACCGAGTACAAGTACCGAGTACATGAGTGATTAATTAAACGCAAATCTTTTATAAACCTCTAACAACTTTGCGCATGTTTAAAAACATAATGTAATCGCGAGCAATTGAATCGATCATTACAACAAACTGCATGAAATAATTTTTTTACAAAAAAGTGTATAACTATAATATTATTACATTATAAAAAATGGGTAAAATAACGCCTCCACGTGGTGCACCCCCGGGCAACGTTATCACGGCAAAATTCTATCAATAAGGAAGAGAGAAAGCAGATAAGCCAAAGAGGATTGAATTAAAAACAAGAAAATAGAACATGGTATGGTAAATGATACAAATCGCAAAAACAGCTCTCCTCTGGGCAATAAGACAAGAGACCTTGGAAAAAATAGAAGATAGAAGAAATAAGTATGTAGTTCTAAGACCGAATATCTGACAAAACTGACAAAAAAGCTATGTATTGATGTTATACTGCTACAGGAAACCCACACAGCAAACTTAAACCAACTCACCACCAGAGGTACCTACGGTTCCCGGTTTCAACCTAGCTGGCGCTGTCCCCGGTGTGGCCACCAACGTACGTGACGGCCTGATTTGGATTTGGAAAACATTGTTTTAAATCAGGTAATGTGTCCTTGGTCACCAGTCACCATCAAAATATGACACAAAAGTCGTCAACGTTTACAAACCTGATAGACTCCAGTGGCCACCCACAGTCATTCCTTCAGCCCTCCCACATCCATCTGTCATAATGCGAGACTTTAATAATGGGAGCAATCACACCAACTGGGGATTTAGAACCACCAGACAATAATGGTGAGGACCTCACGGAATATATGGAGACTGAGAATCTTCACCTCGTTTATGATCCCAAAGACAGAGGCACCTTTTATCAGCTAGATGGAACGGCTACACCCAGGACTTGTGCTTGTCCTCGAAGGTCTCGCGATGGAACTTCCAAAATGACAAATGGGACATCTTCGCCGCCCATTTCGATGAGACATTGATGTCTCTCGTACCTACCACTGCCTACTAACTACCATAAATTTATAACATCAGTTTCAGAGGCCGCCAAACAGTCTATACCATGAGGAGAAGAATCTCTACAACAGTTAATCCGTAAGGCATGATCCCTACTCCGTAAAATGTGGCAAATTAAACCACCGGACCGCACAGCAAAGATTTCAGCGAACCTTGTTGCAAACAAAATAGTAGACAACGGCAGAGCGCCCGGAGACAAAACATTCCAACCTAAGGTTAAGGAACAGCTCCACACAGCACAAAGGACTGTCCAAACCGATCTACCCTGGTTGCTCCGTTCACTGAAACAGAAGTGACTTCAGCCGTTAAAACAGCCGGAAAGGCTGCTGGGTCTGATGGCATGTTGCCTGGATTATGCGGTGTTCACACGAGGCGATATAAGGCCAGACGATTTCGCTTGCATAAAAAAAATATCGCTCGGTCGCCCATTGATCATCTGATGTGTTCACACGAGTCCACCGGCATACATTCAATCTGTCAGGTGCGCTGATAGTTTTAAAAATGGCGGACGTCGAGGTAGAAGTCACGCAGTAATTGGGGTTAGTTGATAATATTGTTTTAGACGAATAAGGAGACTCCTAATTGAGGAAAAATAAAAACAACGCAGATATTAGGTGCGGAATTGGATTCTAAGGAGAAATAAATTTAGAGCAGTGCTGTCAACTGTCAAGAAACTGAATATACGGACGCCGCGCATATCTCCGCATGCGTGCATCGTTCCACCAGATACAACAGTTGAAGGGCGTTCAACTTGAGGCGATATCGCTTTCAACCATTTTTATCGCTTCAGATTTATCGACAATCTGTTCACACGGTTCAATTGGCTGGCGATATTTTAGTGTCCTGGCGATATTCGCCTCGTCTGATCACCGCATTACGGGCCTTATTTATTATTTTTTATTTGGTTCAACGGCCAACCGGCCTTTTACAATTTATATTTTAATATAGAGTTGTAGTGCACATTAGTACAAGGATAAATAAGGCCAAAATCACTCGATATCGGGTGGAAGGCCTCAACAAAAACAAAAAAAAAAAAAGGATAAATAAAAAAAAAACTCACAATTAACATAGTAATAATATAACACTTTTCTATACAAAGGTGTCAGTATTGCCGGCGGAACTTATTACTTGAGGTAATTTTTTCCAGTCAACCGGTACCGTCCAATTTGAGACAGGCCAACCCCAGGTAGAATTTTCAAGTGAAAAAACACTTACGAAAACTCTGACCCGGATTACTTCGGATCTGAAGTCCACGCCAGTACAACTAGGCTACCGAGGACAATTATTAACATAATAATGGCTAATAAGAATACACTGTGAATATCCTTGCCGCGGGCCACCTGCCGAAAGAATTTAAAACATCTAAAGTGCTGGTCTTGTAAAAGCCTGAAAAATTTCCGCAAGACCGTCTGCTACAAGTTGCTTGAACATCTCATTCTCAACGTCTTCTTTTTGTTGTGTCTAAATCCTACAAATTATGGGATTTAGCAGTATCGAAGTTCTGAATTTTTTGTTTTATATATATATTTTTACTATTCTATTCTATTCAACAGATTAGAGCCCATCATAAATCACAATTTTTTCATATAAATAATATATACCTACTTCGGTTTTTACGTAAAGGAGCAATAGCAGAGCAGGATTTCAGACTATACCTACTCTATAAAATGACGATTCCGTCTTTTTTTTTCAAAGACTTATTTGGTTTTTGAAATAACCAATTCAATTATAATACACGGGTTTTAAAAACAACAATTTCGTCACCAACACTCTCGAATTAAAAACGAGAACCAACATTCACAGTTTACCACTACTAATAACCACGACACCTAACAAGTCTCTACTTGCAATATAAATTCAATTACGTATCATAGTAGGTTTAACGTATTCCAATAAATCCAAAGATGTACTCGAGAACTTGAAATGTACTCGAGTACCTTTGATGTACTCGAGTACCTACTATGAATGTACTCGAGTACATTCTAAAGTACTCGAGTACATTCGAAGTACTCGAGTACATTTTAGGCTCAAAAACGTACCGAATACAAGTACAAGTACAGGTTTTAGAAATGTACTCGTGGACTGAGTACTGAGTACACCAAAAGTACTCAGAGTACAATCTACGAGTACTTGTACTCGAGTACCGCCCAGCTCTGATTGCATTGAGTCGGAACGTGAATTTGAGAATACCAGTCATTATTTCTCATGCAGTAGGTATCTTAAGCGTGTAGATTTGTAGTAAGTACAAAGGTTGATGTATTCTATTATCATACAACTATTCAACAATATCAGCTTTCTATATAGGTACAACGGTAGAGTCTTTGTAATATTACAGTCTACAGTCGTGTTGTGTAGAACAGAGTGGCTGGATAGTTCCACAGTAGTAGATTTATATCTGTGAATAATATATGGCACACTAAACTAGTCAATGCCAAGAACTATAGTGTGTAATAATTAATGTCAATCCATGCAAATGCAAATATCAATTCGGTTAAGTCGAGTTGAATTTATGTACTTAAGTGATTTAGGATCTGTTAGCGGGGTGACTTCCGTGTGAATATTTTGTTAAAGGCATTAATACAAACGAATAATATGTTTCAAAAGATAAAACACTTTACCTGAAGTGTCTCATATAGTAGATAGGAACAAGGTTAAACCTATATTATTTTTTAAGATACAAATAAATATTTATTTTATGAAATAATAAAAAGAAACGTAACAAAGGCAAAGTGCCTTCCTTAAATTTTCCATAAGACGAGAATAGAGAAAGAAAAGTGTTATCAAAATATTGAAATGATGCCTGCATCCGTATTTTTCTTATGAAATATTAATACGAGTAATATATTTCTATAATCCCATAGGTCTCGGATCAATATTTCTCCAATACACCAACACACTCCCATCGACAGCTTTTTTATAAGTTAGACAACACATTACGCCAACGTAAAAGGAAATAATACAAATAGTCTCGCAGGAATACGTTATTATTACTAGCTTCTGTGTACGCGAACGTATTCCTATTCTTTTTATCGACATTGATGTCCCCTTTTATTTCTCTTATATTCTACGACGTAAAAATGATTCCGGTGTTCTGACTTGTAAGTGGGCAAAGTTAATACATTGGCTCGGGATGATTTTAATTCATAAGTAAGTAAGAATAGAGAAGAATATTTTTATGGTTTACAAAATTTCGATTCAAGTGAAGTCCTTATAAAATCATACGAAATCTTTATGTTTCAACCAAAATGAACTAATTTATGTTTGATCACTTCAATTTTAATATTTGTACCTACTTAAAAAGTATTCTTTGAATATCTTCTTCAAATCGTCATTATATCTTATCTTCTTATATATAAAAATGGAGAGCTATTTCGCGTTGTCATCGGATGGCGCCTAAACGGCTGAACCAACTTCGCTAATTCTTTTTTTGTCGTGTAGGCTTTTATCAGGAGAATGTCCTTTTAGAAGAAATAAAATAAGAAAAACGCATGGAAAATTAGAAAATTAAAGAAAACTCTACGTAGACAACCTTATGAGTACTTTTTACCTTATAATTTTTATTCCAATGTTGAAATTTTGACAGAAATTGTCAATCGGTGCGATTGACAGAATGCGAATGGAATCAAAATGGTTTAAAACAGACGCATCGTTCGAAATCACATTGGTCAAATGATAATTAATTCATCACCATACAAATTCGAATTCAATATTCATATTTAGGAACACAGGACAACGCCTGTCGGGAAAGCTAGTTTCTTATAAATTTAGTATGTGCATCGTGGTTTAAGCCCTCGAATGATTACGGGAATGCATATTTGCTTAATTTGTTTAAAATTTTTATCATTAAAATGACAAACCAAAATACAATGGACCAAAATATGAAGGGAGCACATATTTGGACGGGGAAAAAACTTAAATACAGTACATTTATTACAAAAAGCGTTCTTGTAGACTCGAAACAATTGTCAGTTGACGTTAAATCCAATATGGCGGGTCAAAATCTACAGAGATCAGCTCACAATCAAGCGATATGCGTTAAACTATCTCGATGACAGCTTGATCGTACCATTAGCAGCTATTTTTTCGAGTGATCGTAGTTTTTAAATAAGGCAGTTTTAGTGTTTTATATTAGCTTGTGTAGTCACCTGTTCTTATGAATTAGGTACTAATTAGTAATCAAAATAAAAACGTAAATAAAATTAATTTCAAGATAGATTCACCTTTACAAAATTATTTCTTGATATAAAACCATCTCTCAAATCATATACGATTAACTTGTCACAAAATTTAGTTTAGAAACAAGGCCTAGAGAATACTTTGAATTGGGTTGAGTAGGTATATAGGATGCTCAAGTCCTTACCTGGCTTCGAACTTCATCTAGATATCATTTTGTTGAAGGAAAAAAGAAACCTTATGGAGACTTTTGGAAGGCAAATAAAATTCTGATACTTATACATTCGTAAATAATCATCAAAATATTTTAAGCTGATGATTAGAAGGTAGAAAATTATATTGAAAATGAGATAACTCTGCAATATCATCTGCCGTATAAAATATTTCCATTTAAAAAGGAGGGAAGATCTGTTCCCGAATGCATTTATACGACGTTCCAAAGGATTTGACTGGTGCGTTCTGCATTTGCACAACAATTGGACTGCATATTGTGCGCTATGTTACCTCGTATGTAATGGCTGCATGCTGCATGGTACCTGGTTTCTCGCAGTCATATACAGACCTGAAATGTCAATAGAGAATTCTAATCGATTCTTCGCATATGAGCGTGGCCTTGTCGAGAAATCTGACATCAAAAATTTTAGTTCAAGAAATTTGTCTATTCAATATTAATAAAACCTTAAAGCAACATAAAATGAAAGAGTTGAAGACACCTTAAATACCAGTTTGATAGAAATTACGCTATAGAACAAAATATGCCTCAAGTAAATCCAGGATTGTGATTCCCTAAAATTCCTATTTTACATAATTTACCTTATGAGTTTCAAAATAAATGTGATGTACAGGAAAAGCACGACAAGGACGGATAATTAAAAATGTGAAAATAGACAAAAATTCCTTTAGAACTAGATTCTTTTAGTGAATGATATACAATGACCACTTCATTTACATGGTATAAAAAATAAAACAATAGGAAACTAGCTGTAATGGCTGAACCATACGTATTATGCGAATGGGTATGTAGTTAATTAACCCCAGATTTACTAGTTCTCTTCATAAGCTCTAGATTGTAAGGATACGGCTGAATATCAGAGGAGCAAGTTTCTAAAGCTCATTCAGGGGTGAATAATACATGGAATCTATCAATGGGGTGCAAATAATGGTAAGTAATTTGGCTCAACCTTAAGCAAATGAAGTAACGATGTATAATACGGACGCGATATTAGTTATAATGCTAGCAACAGAAGCGTTTATGATACCCACATTGGTTATCGGCGATTGGTTCTCTAATACATTGTTCGGGTCCCTGTTCATTCTTATCGCTTAGTACCTACTCTGTTCACAACATCAATTATGTATTATTCTTCAATCTGAACGTTGTTCTTTCAAAGTAACAGTGACGTTTTCAGATAAAGAGCGATTTGATTTCAAAGTCATGTTTCTGTAAAATAAACGTAGGCATCAGTGGTTATTGTGGGTCGATCTCACGAATTGAAATTATACTAAAGTTCCGGCGAAGATTTTTTTGTGCCCGTGGTAAATACCTGATACAATTATGAATACACGTTCAATATCTGTTCCAAACATCACATTTATATGATCGCTATTTCAATGTTAGTATGTGTACGAATATTTTCTCCAATTGCCACGCTGGGTATTCGAACCACGGCCACATTGAAATAGCACTCATACAAATGTGATGTTTGCAACAGCTATTGAACGTGTATTCATAAGAATCGCGTCCACTATGTGGTCTAAAAAGTTGATAGCATGCGCTAATATTGATACAATTATATTAATCTTTTTTATTGTGCATATTGGATGATAAAATAGGATGATAAAATTATATCCTAGACCAATGTTTGCTTATTTTCATGTTAAAAAAACGTGAAACTAAATACTGTTCTACAACAGATACGTAAATTAGAAGTATTGGAAAGAAGGAGAGAATGTTGACTATAGAGACATCGTCAGGTGGGGCAGGACAAGAAAGCGCTTTTGACGCGATCACGTTGATAGAATGGACGGTGATAGACTCCCCTAAGGGCCTAAAGTAAAAGCCCACAACATTCCGGTGGGAAATCGCCAACCGGGAAGACCCTCCAAGACCGTGGTCGTAATCTGCGGCCCGCGGGCCGCATGCGGCCCGTTTGAGATTTTTGTGCGGCCCGCGACGCAGCGATCGATTTCAGAAGACAAATCTTGCCAAAATCGATGTTTCGTACAAAGTTAATTAAAAATAGAAAACGGGGGTCGGAAATACAGAAATACCTAAAATTCATAATATTAAATAATGTTACATAAATAACGTTTGTATTTATAATAAAAAATCTTTAATATAACGTAGGTAGGTATCACTATTTTTTCCAATTTACATATGAGGAGAGTTCAAAATATTCTCGGTATGGGTGAAAGAAGAGACAGAAAAATGGTAGGAAAAGGCAGAAAAATCTGAATATGTTTTACTATTATACAATAATAGTCTTTTTCAACCCTAATGCGGTTTATAAAACGCCATTTATTTTACTTAACTTTTCGTCTGGCATTTCCAGAAAATATTCACCCGTAGAGGGCTACGTGCCATCCTCTTCTACAGGCTTGGCTCCAGCGCCATCAGCCAGTCCACCGTCAATTTATGTAGGCCTATCGTCAACCTATTTTTTCAACTGCCTTCAAAAATATTTTTAATCTTCTCTGAAAAATAATTGTTTTTGGCCATCTTAAACACTTCTTCGTCGGAAAATAGTTTTCCACTAATATTTATTTCTCTGTTTCGGGAACGAAAATTGAAAATTGTACAAGAGCTAGGCATTAAGGTAGTTTATTGAAATTTTGGAAACCATAGTATCGAATACCAGCCTTAGTAACGCGCGCCATACGAATCGGCACATTGTCGTCGAGGAGCAAGGCATTGGCGGTCAATTTTCCTTGATGATTTTCTTCAATTGCTTCCTACAAAATCATGCATTGTACCGAAAGCTACTGCGGTAATACTTTGGCCTTTTTTGAAATAGTCAATAAGCACAAAATCTTTGGAGTCCTAGAATGATGTCGTAAGGAGATATTCGTCTGGTTTCATCACTTTGAACTACTTCGGAGGGATTTCTTTACGCAGTGTATTGAGTATTGACTCACGATTCTCTCAGGAGCATAATGACAAAATCAGTTTCCGTTCCCAGTAATAATGCGAACAAAAAAAAACTTCTAGAATTTTCACCACAGATCTCCAAACTCTCGATAGAAAATTTAATTCGCGGTTGTTACTGCGGTAGTGTGAGGATTTGTCACTGCCGACAATCTGGCATCACGTTTTTCACGGAAATGGAAAAAGTTGTTTCACTAAAAAAAAGTTCATGAATAAACCGATGCACTCAAAGCAACAAAACATTGTGCACTCGCTCACAAGATATGTCTGCAATGGGCACCGGATCTAACAGTAGGTTTCCCCAATCTCCTTCCCGAGGGCAATTCCATTCCCGTTTTCTTGTACCCCTTCGTACCTAATTTATAAGTATGCGGCCCATGTGCCCCTGCGGAATTTTTATAGGCGGGGGGGAATATTTTTTCACACTTTCTTTATGGAAACCCAAAGTTATTTATAATTTTACAGTAAAAGTAACATTATTTTTGATTATTTTCAATCAATCCAGTGTGGGGGGGGGGGGGGGGGACCGGCAGCCATGATGCGGCCCGCGGTGAGGGCTCACATTGTCCAATGTGGCCCTTGAGCAGAAAAGTGTGACGACCGCTGCTCCAAGAGATAGCGAGACAGTTGAAGTTCGGCGTCCCATCAAGAAACCCCTCTACAATAAAAACAGGTCGCCAAACCCATTTAAAGAGAAATACGAAGAACAAGAGATTTTATACAAGCAAGTCATTCGAAATCCCCAAGGTTTAGCTTTAGACTGTTGGATTTAGGTAGTATAGTTTTTTTCACACCGATCTGAGTTGAAATTGAAATATTAAAAAAAAAACTTTCCTAAGCGAGTAGGTACCTTAAATTCACAGAATGTACCTACGTTGGTTTTAAAATAACAGACGGAATTGAGAAACAAAATGCTAATAAACATAAAGGCAACGATACGCAACATATTAAATTTATTTCATGATAAAACATAAATAAACACAGGGCCTCATGGGCGTGGTGGGAACAAAATTTAAAAAGGAGCGGACTTTTAGTAAAAAATATAAACAAGATAATAAATGCGCGAAATCAGAAAAGGGTGGACATTTTCAATTTTTGAAATGGGTCACCGATTAACTGAATCTTAATTAAGATCAAAATTCACCCCTCAAATACTTTCATGCATAATAATATACACACACGTGTTTAGTAACAAGCCTTACCCAAGTAATAATCCTTTATAAATTCATATTCATGTAGTAATAATACTTGAATTGTCCTTACAAGAAATTAGGTTTTTAACCATACTGATTCTTAAACTTGACCGTTGATAGAAAGTCTTAATAGGTATTTGCCAATTGTTGACATAATGTTACAAATAATGTCGGTGTTGTATACCTACTCGTAGCTTAGGCATTTTCTTGCTTCTGTTTCTAACTTCTGACAATAGGTCTCAGGTTCCATTTCCGGTCGGGTGATGAATTCTGGCTCGACCGGGAATCGAAAACGAATCGGCTGACAAGAATAAAATTGTCTTTGTCAAAAAGTTCCGATGGCTTTTTGTTTTTTAAATATTTACACGGTTTTAAAGAAGAGCATTAATTAATAAGATTCGCCGGCTATACTGACACCCTTTGTATAGAAAATTATTTATTTATATATTAATATTATAATAGGTATGTACCTTCCACTATTCATATAATCTTCTAAAAATAGTAGCAGAATGACTGATTCACCCTGGAGGTATCTTATATGTCAGAGATGTGGATAAAGAAAGGGAATAATACACCTGTAATATCTTTATCAATACTAGCTTTCCTGACAGACTTTGTCTTGTAGGTAGTCCTTACTACGAATATAGATTTCGAATTTGTAATTTATACAAAAATACGTTTAAAATATGTTTACAATTATTTCTGAATGAAATTCCATAAAAAATCTACGCATTAATGTTTTGAAACTCAATGGTTGGCAATGGCAAATAAAAATTGTGTTGTTATTGATTATTTTATAGATGGCGTTGTTGTCTGTAAATTCGTTTATAATAACTTTTATAATAATGTAGTTTATATAACTAATTTGCTATCGAAATTTTAATAATAAACCAGGCATCAGAAAAATCTGTTCAGCCGATATCGAGTTATAAGTGTTCGCACTAGCCTGACATTCTTTTATGTTATAGATAAACTTTTTTTTGCATTAAAAAAAAAGTGTTAAATATTTTACTCTTTTTGAAGATTGTTTCAATAGGGGTAGGGGGAGAGAAATCACTTAAACACCCTTTTTCCAGGTATAATAACGTTTTGTTTCTTTAAATGACAGAGTACCTACCTATAACTTCTTATCTGCCTGTTTTACTATTTTACTTTTCGACTGATTTTAAATATTCATATAATTTCATTGTGTATAATAAGCACAATTACTACACATGACCTATTCATTGAATAAAATACAAAGGAGAGCGCACCACCCTGTAGCTAGTTGTTTCTTCAGCTCAAATATGTTCGGGGTACATCATCTTAATAATAATTATTATAAGAACCTACATGCTTACACACACGCTTGTAGATAAAAATACAACATTATACACATTCCATTATTTCGTTATCCACCCTCATGTGATTATGTTTGTTTATTTATTTATCTTGTAGAAATCTTGTGTTTGATGTTTTGTAAATGGGATAAAAATCATACATTAGCAATTTAAAAGAGAATTTTTTGGATGATGATAAACATCAAACAAAGAAATAATAATAATAATATGTATGAAAAAACATACTGTTCATGTGATGTGGGGACACTAAAGTGTGGAATCAATGTAATTAAGAGAGTTCCTATTTAAAATTTTCTTTTTATTCCTTTGAATATAATTATTTTTCCAGAAGACACTTTTAAGGCCCTGTCCTAGCTGGTCGCACGATCATGCTATTGTGATGATCGCATGAACACATAAACAAATTTGTGATCGCACGATGAAAAATTGTGTGTCCTAACTGCCATCGCATGATCGCACGTCCACTTTCCTTGACAACGCAAACAAATAATGAATGTTAGTATGTAATAACTTTTGGCAAGTAGGTGTCGTATTAATTATCGATACAACAGAGTAAGACATAAGCGACGCGCGATCATTTCAAACAAGGCACCGCGCACCGATCGGACGATCGAATTTACGTCTGTCCGTCTGCCCCGTTAGGACACGTTCATACAATGTTATATGTTTGAAAAGGGCGTCCGCGTTTATGCGATCATCGCAATCGCACGATCGTGCGATCATGCGAGCAGCTAGGAGGGCCTTGTAGTTTTATTTAGTGTATCATTCTGAGAAAAATGTTTAAAGTATAAAAATATAACAATATACAGCAGCTATCAAAAATATCTAGGTATTTAAGACATTTCAAATTCAAATTCAAATATTTTTATTGAGAAATAAACAACATTAAAAAATACATATTCACAATAATAAATTTATACATTTTTTGAAAAATGAGCAGAGTACGTGCTTTGGGGGATAGACTTCCAACATGGTGACAAAAATTGTACCTTCATGTATGGGTGTCATTTTTTTTAAATGAATCTGTGCTCACTCAAAGTGAACACAAATAGGTACACTCTTTGACTCTTTCATAGTAAGCTACTTAAAGGTTGTGTCGTGAAAGAGGAAGATGGTCAGCACCTGGGATCGAACCCAGGACCACCGATACGAAACAGTACGAAAGCCGGCGTTGTATCCGTTAGTCTACCAACCATTTCAATAAGTTCAAGTTCAAACGTAAGTTCAATTTTTTTTATTTTAGATCCATCCGTTATTATTAAAGACTTTCTTTGAGGCGAGAAAACTAATGAGAGTTTATGAAAGGGTCTATAAAAAATATGAAATTTTTTTAAGGTTTGCATACTTTAAAAATTCTAATTCTTTTTTCTTCCTTTACAAAACATTCATTATCACCTCAAAAACTTAAACCTACTAGCTCTGAGTTACACGGGACACTGATGATGGATGCTCCCTCACTCTTTTGCATAGTATATAATATAAATTAGCAAACCCAAAATCTTACAAGAAATTAATATTTATGCCCCGGATTCTTACAGTAGATCTAGACGTCATAGCCTATTGTTTCTTCCAAGTGGAAGAACTAACATTTTGATTCATTCTCCTTTATGTAGAGTGGTCAGAATTTTTAATCAATTGTCTCAGCATATTGACATCTTTCATATATCTTACAACAATTTTAATCAAGAAGTTAGCGATTTTTTATTATTTGTTATATGAATTTATTCCGGGACACACTAATCAATATAATAGATGGCGTTATTACCTATGACTTACGAATAATTATGTTCAATTGATATTATGTTATTTGCTCTTTTGTTCAATACTAACATTTTTTGTTTTGTTTAAGTACTTGCTCTTATATAAGAATTATGTATGTAATTTTGTTTGTTTTTATCTATATCTACTATTTGGATTGTATATTATGACATGTATGTAATCTTTCTCTCTCACTGGTCGCCGAAAAGGTCAAACACTGTAACGGTGAGCAGCGTTCATCTTTAAAAATAAATCTCAATATAAATGAAAGTCGGGTTAGTGCGAACACTTATAACTCGAGATCGGCTCGCTCAACAGATTCTTCCGATGTTTGATTTATTAGAGTCTCCTCCGCTTCGGATAACAGAATAACTAATAAAAAGTTGAATAAATTGATAATAAATGATATAAAATATAATATTAAAGTTAGTATGGAACGGATTGCACCGGTACTGCCACCGCCATCTGTTGGGGAATAGGGTAAAAAGATTCTATAGATCAATGTTTTCCTTATATTGCCACAGATGGCTATCTGACTTATAAAAGAGTCTGTTTTTTATAATATGTTAGTTATGTTCTGTTACCCAGAAATAGTTTATTGACTTTAAGACAGCACGAAGTTCGATGAGTCAGCTAGTAAATACTTAAATGATTCTTGTCCAACCAGGAATAATTTTTTTTTTAATATCAATGAAATCTATCATTTGACTTTGAGTTCATCATGATTTACTCGTGGTCCATGTCTGTATTCTATGTAAGAAAAAAATCTAGCAGATAAGATTCTGAGGAATGTCATTTATTATACTTACATGAAAAGTATTTTTAGACGCACCTGAAACGCCTATCATATTTTTTTTGTTTTTTTCATGGCATTCATGACTTAACGGGTTCCGCTCATCTGTTGCACTGTTTCTGTGTAATATATTATATTGTGTAAATAAGTTTCTTATTGTATCTTTCTGTTTGCTTGTGTACCTATATTTGTTTATTTAATAAAAGTTTAATTACAAAAAGGAATAAAAAATCATCTTCTGGAGAAAGTGTTATTTGACATTATCATGTAGGGGCTTAAAATTATGTAATATTATTTGAGGGCTTAAATTAAAATTATAAACACGTTAAACGAAACAAACAAGTAAAAAAAAACACAATCCCATTATATTCTCATGTAATTTCTCATTATAAATTTTGATATGATTTTGTACACTGATGGATCAGATGCTGCATTGATGTGGGAAGCTGTGTTTCACATTTGACCAAGTCCAAATAGAATCTTGGGTATAATCCTCTATTTGCGCAATTAAAAAATATATGGTCTATGTCTATAGTTTCTTCTTCTAATCCACAGTCACACATGCTCGATGGCACGATGTTTATTTTAAATAAAAACTGTTTAGTACATACATGGGCAAATTTAATTCTACAAATTACCGAGGAGCTTTATCTAGGTAGAGTCAACTTGTTAAACCATGGTGTGCGATTTATGATGGGGTTCATAGCTCTATACTTGCACTGGTGATCCTCCCATCTATCCTGCCAATTTTGATACATTTTTGTTTGGCCGGAACCGACCAGCGAGATGAGGCGGTCGATCCTGCCGCCCCTTTAGCCAGCAGATCAACAGCCTCATTCCCGTCGATTCCCGTATGGCCCGGTATCCAGCCAAGTACGATATTCCTATCTCCCATGTGGAGTTTATACAACGGTTCTTTTGTTTGCAGGATCCGACGGGTATTGAAACGATGAACTAGCGATCTTTTGTATGGCACTAAGTGAGTCGCTTAATATTTAAGATAGTTTTTAAACTCGCTTTGGAATACAAATTCCAAGGCCTCTAAAATGGCCACGCACTCCGCCGAAAAAATTGTGAATTCTCCCGGCATCTATCATATTTGATCAACCATCAATGACACCTGTCGAAATACCGCTACGTAAAAAAACCAATGAGATGTTTGGAGCTCCATGTCTGAATGAATGTGTCTAATGACTCTAAAGATTACAGAGAAACAATGTAATTAATGATTATGTATCAATGCGAAAGGTTAGCTATATTTATGTGGGTTGTTGGATATTTTTTGTTAAATAAAAAGCAACATTGGAAGATTCTGAGAAATTTGCCTAATTAAAGAATGTAACCTTTATCATTTAAAAAAATCAATTAAATTCATTCCAACTTTAATCTTTTTTTCACAGATATTAATGGAGTTTCCAGGAACGAAATCGAAAATAAATATCACCACAAAGCACTTAAGAAGATGCTTTCCTAAAAAATCTCTCCCAAAAATAAAGACCAGTCCTTCTTCTAATAGTCGAATGAAGTAGGTGAGATTTTTTTTTTAAACAGAAGGTTCTTTTTTTTAGTTGGGGTAATTTTATTATCACTGAAGGAAGAGAATGTGAAGGAGAACCCCTAAAAACTCTTTGAATATTTCAAAATAAAACTTCCGCCGAATGGAGTGCGCGCGGCCTGATTCTGAAAGACAAACATATTTTAGAAACATTCCTCAAATATTATTCATCCGAGCTCATTGTGTGAATAGACGACAGAAGTTAAGCCGCGGCGTAGGCTTTATATCCTCTGACATTAGCCGCGATGCCGAGTCTACGACCCCTATTTCACCACACCCTCTCTGTCTGTATCTTCACGTCTTGTAGTATTTATTCTCTATCTTGTTTGGTTAATGACGACGTTATATACAGACACTTTCCTTGTTATGATATTATGAGCGGGTGGAGGTTTTTTTAGTTAAAGAAATAACGACGAGCCGAATACATTATTTTGTGAATGAACACGGAATAGGTCTGTATATGGGTGGGTATTTATTATACAGTAGGTACCTAATGTTTCCTGAAACTTTGACTATAATTCATCACGATTTCTACCGCCGCTGGTGTTTAAAGGGGCAAAGAAATGAATGTTTGTTGGTGACGTATGCTAAATAATAAACTTTTTACTAATAACCGGTCCCACGATTATATTCCTCACAATATAAAATACACATCCCTTATTATTCTGGCGTCGCATGTTTGAAATATTTTGAAGTTCGTTAAACAATAATAGTAATGGCCGATAATTAGTCCTGTTATAAGGTTTGGTCTAAAACACGATACCTACATCAAGTAATGTCACAAAAACATTTTTAAAGCAAAATACTACGTGATTGTGGAAAAAAAAACTACCAACACCTTTGATCATGATAATCAGGAATTTATACAATTTTGGGAAGAATCTAAGGCCTGCAACGCATTGAAAACTTGTTAAAAGCAACTACTTAGTTGATTCTTTTAAAACATGCATAGGGTGTTGAATGCATAATATGCAACTGTGGCGTTTTCGTATGATTTTTTTCAAAGCAACCAAATAATTGCTAACTTGTAGACAGTGCGCGCGGGCCCTAACAATCCCATCAGCTTAACTACCTGAATCTAGATAGGTACCCACTTCTTCTTCTTCAAGTGCCATGTCAGGTCCCCCTGAGGTCTGCAACCATTATGGCGTAGGCTTCTCTGTCCTGGCCTAACCGGAACAGTCCTTCCACTCGCTGGGTTCCGGTCCACTGTCTGAGGTATCTACCTACTAAGGTTTTAAAAATATATAAATTAGTAATTAAAATAAATTTTACAATAATTTACCTTATTTTTCTCAATTGGTCACATCGGTCGTCATTATTTTAATGAATCTGAGTGGCGAACACAAGAGCAGTCCAGCTAAAGATGGCATTCTTCAATCTGGTAGGCTTCTAGAACGACCACCCATAAGATGAAAGAATAATTGTAAGTTCAAGCCACAAGAAGCAACCAAAACAACAATACATCAACAGGCCAACAGGTGTCACTTTTTCACTTTTGGTGAACACAAATTCACTCTTGACATCTTGTACAGGAGGCAAAGCTTGTGTTAAAAAAGAGGAAGATGGTCAACACCGGTAACCGAACGTACATATAACCCCCATTATGAAAGTTGGCGACTGAACCGCTAGGCTAACAAGCAATAATTCAAATCATTCTGGCGTATATTCTCTATGTTGAACGAAAACGTTATTAGAGCACTGTTGGTAAGCATCATTCAAAATTGCAAAGTTGACCAAAAACTCCTATCGACAGGCATTCTATTTTTAAATATCATACAGAAAAAGTGTGGTGTGTCGGATTATTTCTGTAATGCAATGGTTTTCTAGAAGAGCGGACCCTCAATTGAACGGCCGTTATACAAAGAAAATCTAATGTCCAATATTATTAAAACTAATATTGCAAAAGTTTTTGAATTTAACCATTTTATTCGTAATATTTTGATAACTTTATCTACATTACTATAGATGGTTCTTATTTATGATGGAATTTTTTCATCTCCGACATCGCTGGAGAGGTAAAAACCTGGATCAATGGAACCTAAGGGTGAATAGTTTCTATAGTGTAAAATGATCATTCTAAACCAGCCGCTAATGCGAGGGTCATAAGCCCCAATGGTTCCAAATCCAACAAGTTAATCTTCAATATTGGCTTCAAATATTGAAAAAATTCCATTTTATTTCAGTAAACATTTTATTTCAGTAGGCGTGTTGTTTACTTCGGTATACAAGCTACGCAAATTGACACAAAACCTCACACTGTCTCTTCTCCGCATACATTATATTACTGCCGGCAGTGAAAGAGATAAATGTAGAATACTTTGTACCTACTTGTCTTAAAGAATATAATATGTGTTCATATTATTTATTACGACCGCTTTTCTTTTCTAGGAAAACAAAACATAAGTTAATAATTATTGTACGATTAAAATTTTACGAAAAACATAAGTTACTCGTTATCGGGTAGATTTAATTAGTTAGGTACACAATAATTGTAAAAATAAATATGAGTTTGTAAAAGCGGTTTTCTAACTTCACTCTTCCTAGATGTAATGATTTGAAAACGCAAATTTATTTGTATTTTTTGTTGATTTTTTAAGAGATTTCTTTTTTCGTGCTATGGCATGTTCCTAAAAAATAACTTTACTAATTTGACTTCAATATATTATTTCTATCCATTTTTATAAAGAAAAGTCAACTTCAAATTTTTTACGCAGTTAATTATTATTTTTTAATAAATTATCTATGATTTTTATAAAAAAATTGTAGGTAGGTATTCTTTCACAAAAGCATATTGCCGTCATGTTTACAATATTAATTCTTACTTTGCTTTCTTTCAACATGTGTTTATTATTGTTTATTTCTCCATACATTAGCTTTTAAGCATCCAACTACAATGACAGCCATAAAGTGAAGATTTTAATTCTTCTTCTTCGCCCTAACCTTTGTTCCAATAACATGGGTTCGTCTATCCCAGTTCTCATCTTTCAAGCCCTTCTGTCCCCCGCATCTCTTTCGTTTTTTCCTTTATTTCAAATGAATCAAATTCTTTACTATAGAAAAAAGAAACAAAACTGTTTTTGTAATAAAATAATTTGGTTAGTAAAGATTATAGTTCATTTTATGTAAAGATTTTATTCATTTAATATAGAAATACATTAATCAAAAGTGAATAAACTAGCGATTTTGAGTGAATTATTTATTTCGATGTACATAGTTTAGATACAACAAATTTTTAAAGATTAGTTATTTAATTAGCGTATGGTCATATAAGTATCTAAATAGATTTAAAGTAATATGATGTTGTAGAAAATAAGTCACATATGAAATATGTTACGTCATTTTATACATCTACGTAATTATATATTTTTATAGATTGAAAGCTGTTCACACAAAACCTCGAAACAAGTATTGGAGTTGACACTCATTACAATACAGGGAGAAGGTAGCCATTTTCTGGGAGTTAAATTATACGAAGGGCGCATAAAAGGTCTTAAAGATACATTTATGTTGGGCCCCGCATTGGGCTGTTCGGAACTTAATCTAGAACTTATGATATATCCAATAATTGTTATCGAGTGTCGTGAATTCCTAAGTGTTATGTCGCCCAATAACCGTAAATTGCAATTATATTTTAGTTTGAGGATTGTTAAGACTCTCCAGATCGTTTGGACGAAGATGTTCTTCAATACCACCAAACTCTAAACTTATTATCACAGTTTTGGAACTCAAAAAGGGTCACTGATTTTTTTAAATTTCAAATGAGATATGATGCTTCTGGATTTCAAATGAGAATTCTCATGATTAGGAGTTTCGTAGACTCAAACATTACCACCTAATGGCGAACGTTGTTAACGTAAAGTGATCACACTAAGCCAGCCTTCGAAATAACAGTAGAAGACGGTCGTAACCCCGTAGTGGTTTGTTCCATTTAAAAATCGAACATTAGTTATGAATTGTTAGAGTCATTAGTTGTTAGATAATTCTTTAAGCTTCTGTATTTGTTTGTTATGAACTTTTTATTGTCTATAATAAAAAAAAATTAAACGTTCATTTACCAAATTTTTTATACATACCTACCTACCTATGTAACTTAACGTCACAGCAGGCTTACTCTCGACACTCGATTCGAACCCAATTCCAATTTCAATCACAATCTCGATTCCAATTTCAAAACCGTAAACTTGAACCAAATTCCGTGCGATTGGAATCGGATTTGAGATTGGCGTTCCAAGCCGTGAAAACGTTTTCGTTTCAAGTTTGTTATTGCAATATGAACAATATTTTCGCTGTAAATTAGGAATTGAAATTGTTGTTATGTCACGTTATTCTCAAAGAAACTGTAAGGAAGTAAACCTGACATCCGTGAGTGGTATACTTTTTTTTAAACATAAAATAAGTCGAATTTGATTTACTAATAACCAGTGGCGTAACGTGGGTTTTCGGCGCCCGGGGCGGGATTAACATTTGGCGCCCCCCCCCCCTATCTAATAAAGTTTGGCGCCCCCCCCCCCCCCTAATCTAATAAAGTTTGGCGCCCCACCCCCGTATATAAATGGAAAAAACTACTAGCTAGCTTACGCTGAGACAGGTTAAAAGGAAAAAAACCTTTATTTTATCAATTTTAAGATTTTTTTTTCTCATTTATTTTCCCTTCACAAACTCGGGGCCCCGATTTTTTTCTCAGTTATTTTCCCTTCACAAACTCGGGGACCCGATTTTTTTTCTCATTTACTTTCCCTTCACAAATTCTCGTACCTATTTAAGTTTTGTGTTTTTTACCAAGTTTTTTTTTATTTGTCGGCTCATTTTGCC